>JAUNZM010000500.1:0-1200000 GCA_033459285.1 Clamator glandarius | reverse complement strand
GGATGGCCTGAAGGCTGAAGCACCTCCCGTACACGGACAAATTGAGAAAGCTGGGGTTGTTTAGCCTGGGGAAGAGGAGACTCCAGGAAATTCAGCACGCTTCTCCCAGCTCAACAACAAAAACCTCCTTGCTCCTCTCCTGCTGACCGGGCAGAGCCAGCCCAGCCAAGGGCAAGGTCCATGTCCTGCAGGGCTACCCCAGGCCGGGCTGTGGTGGCTGAGGCTGCCCTGCTGATTGAGTGCTCTGCCTTGCAGCTCTGCCCTGCCACTCTTGGAGATCATCTTCTCTGTGCCTGATACACTTGAGGAGCTTTTGAAGGGGCTGCCATGCTCCTGCACGACAAACAGGAGGAGGACTGTGATGTTCTTCCTGAGAACTCCTGCATCCTTCTCTTGGCTGTGAGTTATCAGGAAAAGCCCAGCTGTTCTTGCCCTCAGATTCTGGTGGAAGCAGAAGCTTCGTGTTACCAGGTCACTCACTGCTGCACTTCTTCCCGGTGATGGCCTGCAAGGACTGGAAAAATGAGGACACTGCAGCAACACACGTTATCTGGTGGGGTCTGAGGCACGCAAATCCAGTGATGCTCTCGCTGGTGCTCAGGGCCCTCCTGATGCTGTCGGAGAGAGCCCAGATGATGAGCAGGGCATAGACAAGGGGACTCACATTAGCAAGCAGGGGCTGGGACAGTGCAGGCAGTGCGAGTCAAGTGGTGGAGTGACAGCTGCAAACACTCTCCGTGCCCTAGTGGGGCCTGGGAGCTGCCTGGGACATTTCCAGGCATGGGCCCGTAAGCCTGACCGCTGTGCCTGGGAAGGTCATGGAACGGGTCCACCTAAAGCTTTGCTAAAGCACCTGGAGGTGACTGGAGACAGCCAACACAGCTTCTCAAATGTCAAGTCTTGAATGACCAACCCAGTTGTCTTGTATGATGAAGTGGCCACGTCACTGGACATGGGAAGTGCAGTGGATGTCATCTACCTGTACTTGTGTAAAGCCTCTGGGACAGTCCCTCACCACATCCTTCTCTCTGAATTGGAGAGAGAGACATGGGGGATTTGTGGATGGACTCTTTAGTGGGTAAGGAATTTGTTGATGGTTGCATCCAGAGGGTAGTATTCAACAGGTCTGTGTGCAAATGGAGATGACTGATGTTTGGTGTCCCACAGCGATACATAATGGTATCAGCCCTGTTTAATATCTTCTTTGATGACTGTGTGATCAAGGGCACCCTCAGAGAGTTTGCCGATGACACCAAGCTGTGTGGCACATATGACACCCCTGAGGGACAGGATATTATGCAGTGGGACCTGGACAGGCTAGAAAGGAGGGGCTGTGTGAACCTCATAAGATCTGACAAGGACAAGTGCAAGGTCCTACACCTGGGACGGGGGAATCCCGATCACAAATCCAGGCTTAGAAATGATTGGATTGAGAGTAGTCCTGAGGAAAAGGACCTGGGAGGCTGGGGAATGAGAACCTCTACATGAGCTGGCAACATGCACTCACAGCCTAGAAGGTAACACCATGTCTAGGGCAGGGGGACTAGTAGGGCCAGGGAAGGGATTCTGCCCCTCTGCTGTGCTCTGGTGAGACCCAACCTGGAGCCATGGGCTGTTTTCCTGTAAGGGTGGTGAGGCCCTGGCATAGGTTGAACACAGAAGTCGTGTCTGCCCCATCTCTGGGTGTGTTCATGGCCAGGCTGCATGGATCTTTGAGCACCCTGATCCAGTGGGAGGTGTCCCTGACCATGGTAGAGGATTGTAGCTGGATGGGTTTGAGATCCCTTCCAACACAAACCATTCCAGGATTCTGTGGATCATTGGGCTGGCATGGCCTCACTGTCCCTGCTTAGAGGGTTCCTGCTGTCCCTGAGCAGGGATGATGTGAGGGCGGCACTCCAGGATTGCAGCAGCAGGTCCAGCCCCAGGGCCACCAGACATCCCTGGTTCAACTCAAGGGCCAACACACGGTGCCCATGAGGCCAAGCTTCTTCCCTCCCCTTGGGACCCTCTTCTCCTCCCCTGGGCAGTGACTGCAGCCCCTGCTGCCGGCTCTTCTGTGGGCGCTGACAGGCGCCTCTCTCCAGGGCTGCTTGGGCTGCCCAGCCACGCAGCAAGACCACGGCTCCTGCTGGGACATCTCTACCCTCCCTCCCTTCCCCAGAAGGTACTTGGACAGTATCTCCAACCAGCGGAGGACACAGAAAGCATCCTCATGTCCGCTGAGGCAATGAGGAACTCCAGCATCTTTCAGAAGGAGGTGATGAGACTCCTGCTGGATGCATTTCTGTGAACACCTGTCTTCTGGCTGGGAGAGATGAGTGAGCCATGGCAAGGTTGCTCTGCCCTTGAGCACTGCAAGACCCTGTTCCTCCCTCTGTCCCTCTCAAGTCCAGGGCCCTCGTGCTCCTGAAGCCACCTGAATAGGGGAGGGAGGGATGGAAAGGGCAACTGAAGCTCCAGGGGAAGCAACATCCTCACCTGGGTCTCCCTTCCAGATACCAAATATCATGATCACAGAATCACAGAATAACCAGGTTGGAAGAGACCCACTGGATCATCGAGTCCAACCATTCCCACCAATCCCTAAATCATGCTCCTAAGCACCTCGTCTACCCTAACCTTAAACACCTCCAGGGATTGTGACTCAACCACCTCCCTTGACAGACCATTCCAATGCCTAACCACCCTCTCTGTGAAGAACTTTTTCCTAATCTCAAGCCTAAATCTCCCCTGGCGGAGCTTGAGGCCATTCCCTCTCGTCCTGTCCCCTGTCACTTGGGAGAAGAGGCCAGCTCCCTCCTCTCCACAACCTCCCTTCAGGTAGTTGTAGAGAGTAATAAGGTCTCTCCTCAGCCTCCTCTTCTCCAGGCTGAACAACCCCAGCTCTCTCAGCTGCTCCTCATAAGATTTGTTCTCCAGCCCCTTCACCAGCTTTGTTGCCCTTCTCTGGACTCTCTCCAGAGCCACAACATCTCTCTTGTGGTGAGGGGCCCAGAACTGAGCACAGGACTCGAGGTGCGGTCTCACCAGTGCCGAGTACAGGGGGAGAATAACCTCCCTGGACCTGCTGGTCACGCCGTTCCTGATACAAGCCAGGATGCCATTGGCCTTTTTGGCCACCTGGGCCACTGCTGGCTCATGTTCAGTCGGTTGTCAACCAACACCCCCAGGTCCTTCTCCTCCTGGCAGCTTTCCAGCCAGGTTTCTCCTAGTTTGTACCTCTGCTTAGGGTTGTTGTGCCCCAAGTGCAGGACCTGGCATTTGGCCTTGTTAAACCTCATGCCGTTGGTCTCAGCCCAGCAGTCCAGCCTGTTCAGGTCCCTTTGCAGAGCCTCCCGACCCTCCAGCAGATCCACACTTCCTCCCAGCTTGGTGTCATCTGCAAACTTGCTAAGGGAGGACTCAATGCCTTCATCCAGGTCGTTGATAAAGACATTAAACAGGACTGGACCCAGGGGAATCCCACTTGTAACTGGCCTCCAGCTGGATTTAACTCCATTTACCACCATGATGTACATCCATAAAAGCCTGGAACAACTCAACTCGAGGTCAGCCTGGGAGATTGTGGGGCTGCTGCTATTCAGGATGACCAAGCGCTGCCCAAGCTCTCACCAGGGGAGGTTCAGGCTCAGCACCAGGGGCTGAGCACCAGGGCCACTGGCCACTGGCCGCCCAGGGCAGAGGTGGTACCTGGTCATTGATGCACTGCAGGGTGACCACCCTAGTGTGCCAGAACTCGAACTCAGCCCTGGGCAGGGGGTACAGCTCCTCCAGCAGCACCTGCTCCAAGTCCTTGCTCAGGATGCCTTGCACCTGGTGGGACCACTCGATGACGATGGTCTCAATGACGTGCAGCGCTGAGATGTCCACGGGTCCCTCCAAGCTGAAAGGGAGCTGGGTTACACTCCAGCTCCACGAATGGCCCCGAACCACCCCGCACATGCTTGGGGCAACGCCTGCCAGCAGGGAAACCTGGCATGAGCCTCTCCAAGGCATTTGGCTGTTGAGGGGTGGCTGTAACCAGGGACCGAGATGGTTTCCCAGCTCCTGTCCCTCCCAAAGGGACTCGTCCCAGGCCCCTGCCAGGCTTTGCTGGTGCCGAGCAGTGCCAGCAGCAGCCACCAGCCCAGGATCGTGCTGGAGTCGTACTGTCTGTCCAGGTGCTTTGGCAGCAGGAGCGGTGGCTTCCCCTGCATCTTCCTGCCCATCACAAACATCTCCTTTTTCAGCCGGTGAGTTTGTTGCAGCATGTCCTCCACCACCACCCCAGGCAAGCCTGCCGTATTCTCCTTGTTGAGGAGCAGGGGAGACAACCTGGAGAAGAGGGCTCAGCTGGGTGCTTGGTAGGGGAAATTTGCCTGTTGCAAAGGGCAGCGTGTGGCTGCACTGGTTTGCACAGCATCCCCTCTTGCTGCCTGTGCCAGCCTAGCCACAGCCCAGCTGAGGCTCTGGTAGCCACCGAGGAGTCTTGTTGATGTTTGTCTTGTCAGTGGGACCAGGAGTCCCCTCACTCTGTGCTGGGCTTGCAGCTCTCAGGGGCTGAGAAATGCTGGGAGCAGCATAGTGAGGGCAGCCAGCAGGGTCAGGGGCTGGCATGTGGGCAAAGGCAGAGGAGGAGGAGGAGGAAGAAGAAGAAGAAGAAGAGGAGGAAGAAGAAGAGGAGGAGGAGGAGGAGGAATAGGAGGAAGAAGAGGAGGAAGAAGAAGAGGAGGAGGGGGAGGAGGAGGAGAAGGAGGAGGGGGAGGAAGAGGAGGAAGAAGAAGAGGAGGAAGAAGAATAGAAGGAAGAGGAAGAGGAGGAAGAGGAAGAAGAGGCAGAGGAAGAGGAAGAGGAAGAGTAGGAGGAAGAGGAGGAGGAAGACGAAGTGGAGGAGTAGGAAGAGGAAGAATAACAGGGGCTCCTGGGACCTGGCTCAGCTTTTTGGGGGCTCTGGGCTGGCAGAGTTCTGGGTGGGAAAGTTTATGGGAAGTCTGAGCAAAATCCACTCCAATATTTCTCAGCTGTGAGGCACAAAGATTGGGGAATTACAGTGAGATTTAGACCCACAAGCAGGAAGCAATCCAGCTGGGGCTTGTGAGAAAACTGGACTTTTGCCCTTCCCCCAGCTCTGTCTCCTGGTGGTGCAGGGTCCCCACAGAAGCCCCTGAGAGGCGACGGCCAGCACCTGGGGCAAGGTTTCTTCTAGCAATTGAATTTGGTTTCTTTCTGAGCCCACCTAAAGCTGTGTCCGGCAGCCTTCAGGAGTGAGCGCAGGGACTTCAGCCCATCTCGCTCACCCCAAGTCTGTGCCCAGCACCAACCTGTGGGTAACCCACCTCCTCCATCACGGTAATGAGCTGCTCCACGGGCGAGGGGCCGATGTCCCCCACCAGCAGCCCACTCCGAAAGTTCTCCAGGGTGATCTTCTCCCTCTTTTTCTTCACAAAGTAAACTGCCTTGCTCCGGAGGGCGGGTGAGAAACGGGTGGTCGACTGGAGCTGCCCGGTGGGGCTTGGCCCCAGCACCAACTCCTGCGCGTCGGGCTGCTGGAAGAACTCATCCACCACGGCTGCAGCCTCCTCGTTGCCCACAAACTTCCTCCACTCCTCTGGCTGGGTCTGCAGCAGCAGTTTAGCAAAGCTCCCCAGGATGTCGTGCGGCTTGTCTGGCGGTGCCGACATCGCGCTGGCACCGGGCTCAGCTGCAGCTCCCCAGAACCTGGCAGGAGGGTGGCAGGCAAAGCCCTGATTCAGCTGGGGGCTGTGGAGACCCTGCACCCCAACCCCTCCACGGCCCCCTTGATGCTCCCATCATTGCTACCCTCAGCCCTTACTCTGCACGCTGCAGCCTTGTGGGGAGCTGCCCAGCTCATCCCTACCTGGCCCCATTGCCCGCCACGCCCTCCCCCAGACCCCGGACTCCACAGCCTGCACCAATCCTGCCTGGTCCCACGTCTCCACCATCCTGTCACACCCCTCAGCCCTCCAACAGCCACCGTCCACAGCTCTGCCTGACACCATCAACATCCAAAATGCCTCACACGTGCAGGGCTGCCCCACACCCCCTCAGCCCTCCTCGGCAGCTATTTACCCACATATCCACAACCCCAGCTGCACTCACAATGTGGTGCCCAGGGCTGCCCCACCCTTGGCTCCATCGCCCCCAAGACTGCCCCTACCTGGGCCCTATCATCCCCCCAACCCTGGCTCTGTCACTGCCCACCCTTTTCATAGAATCATAGAATCACCAGGTTGGAAAAGACCCACCGGATCATTGAGTCCAACCATTCCCATCAATCACTAACCCACGTCCCTCAGCACCTCGTCCACCCATCCCTTAAACCCCTCCAGGGAAGGGGACTCCACCCCCTCCCTGGGCAGCCTCTGCCAGGGTCCAGAGACACTTTCCGTGAAATTTTTTTCCTAATACTCAGCCTAAACCTCCCCAGGTGCAGCTTGAGGCATTTCCCTCTCACCCTGTCCCCTGTCCCTTGGGAGAGGAGCCCAGCTCCCTCCTCTCCACAACCTCCTCTCATGGAGCTGGAGAGAGCAATGAGGTCTCCCCTCAGCCTTCTCTTGTCCAGGCTAAACACCCCCAGCTCTCTCAGCCGCTCCTCTTCTTCTCCAGCCCCCTCACCAGCGTCGTTGCTCCTCTCTGGACTCACTCCAGAGCCTCAAAATCCTTCTTGTGGTGAGGGGCCCAGAACTGATGCCAGGATTTGAGGAACGGCCTCCCCAGTGCTGAGTCCAGAGGTCACTAGAGGTGTCCTGGGGGTCTCTAGAGGAGGTCTAGGGGGGTCCTAGCTGGGTCCTGGGGGGCTCTAGAGGGGTTCTTGTTGTCCCAAGAGAGGTCCTGGAGGGCTGTAGAGGAATCCTGGGGGACCCTATGAGGGTCCTCGAGGGGTCCTGGGGGGCTCTATAGAGGCCCTAGGGGTCCCCAAAGGGGTTCTGGGGAGTTCTAGAGGGTTGCTGGGGGTGCTCCTGCCCAGATCTCAACCCTCTCTCCCACCCCACAGGTCCCCTGCTCGCTGGCTGCTCTATCCTGCTGCTCCCTGCAAACAAGCAGCCCTCACGCGTTTCTCCCACAGGGACCCCACACTCGCCCAACTCCCCAGGGGCTGGCACGGACCCTCTGCCACCTGACAGCTCAGTGTGGACCCCAGCCCCCTAGAGCCCAGCTGGACAGACTGAGGTTTGCTGCGCCCATGCCCAGCAGCTCTGGGGAAGGTGCAGACGCTCACAGCGCCTCTCGCTCGCCTCACTCAGGCTGGGGCCACGCAGTAGGTGGTTTTCAGGACACACAGACCCCGACTCGCCCCAGGAGCTGCTCTGGGACCCACACCCATACCTGGCACAAAAACCAAGGGGTCCCTACACACTGTGCTTGACTCCACCAGCTGGCACCCAGCCCATCCACGCCAGACCCCTGGAGCTGGATCATCACATTTCACTTCACGGACACACAGGACAGAGTGAGATTACACAGGGAGATCGTTAAGAAAAGTTTTATTAAAAGGCTGTGAACATCTTGAGATTCAACAAAGTGAAAAGTCCTACCCCTGCGTTGGGTCAATCAGTGTCTTAATGCGTAGAATCATAGAACGTCCTGAGTTTGAAGGGACCCACAAGGAATCGCTCCTTTTCTGCCTCAAATCACTCCCTTTCAGCCTCAAATCGCTCCTTGCCAACCTTGAATTGATCCTTGTCAGTCTCCAATTGATCCTTTTGAGGCTCCAATCGCTCCTTTTCAGCCTCCAATCGCTCCTTGTCAATCTCGAATGGCACCTTTTCAACCTCAAATTGAGCCTTGTCAACCTCAAATTGATCCTTGTCAGCCTCCAATCGCTCCTTCTCAGCCTCCAATTGATCCTTTTCAGCCTCCAGTGGCTCCTTGTCAACCTTGAATTGCTCACTGTCAACCAAGAATTGCTCCTTGTCAATCTCGAATTCCAACTCGTCAACCTCAAATAGTGCCTTGTGAACCTCAAATAGCTCCTTTTCAACCTCGAATCGCTCCTTCTCAGCCTCAAATTTCTTCTTGTCAACCTTGAAATGATGCTTGTCAGCCTCGAAGTGATCCTTGTCAACCTGGAATCGCTCCTTGACAGCCTCGAATCGCTCCTTTTCAGCCTCCAATTGATCCTTTTCAGCCTCCAATCGCTCCTTGTCAGCCTTGAATCGCTCCTTTTCAGCTTTCAATTGATCCTTTTCAGCCTCCAATTGCTCTTTGTCAGCCTCGAATCGCTCCTTTTCAGCCTCAAATCGCTCCTTGCCAATCCTGAATTTATACTTGTCAGCCTCCAATCGCTCCTTCTCAGCCTCCAATCGCTCCTTCTCAGCCTCAAATTGATACTTGTCAACCTTGAATTGCTCCTTTTCAGCCTCAAATCGCTCCTTGTCAATCTTGAATTTCTCCTTGTCAATCTCGAATCGCTCCTTGTCAGTCTTGAATAGTGACTTGTTAATGTCAAATAGCTCCTTGTCAATCTCGAATTGCTCCTTCTCAGCCTCAAATTGATCCTTGTCAGCCTTAAATTGCTCCTTGTTGGCCTCCAATTGCTCCTTCTCCCTCTTCAGTTGCTCCTGGGCCGTATGAAAGCTCTCCAGATCACTCTGGAGCCTGAGCTTATTCAGCCGCAGCTCCTCTTGATCCGATTCTAACTGGTCCTTGCCCAGCCTCACTCGAGCCTTCTCCATCTTCATTTCCTCCCGATCTCTACGAAGTCTCTCCAGATCAGTCTGGAAGGAGACCTTCTGCAGCCGCAGCTCCTCCTGATCCTTTCTGAGATCTTCCCACGTTCTCTGGAGCTCCTCGTTTTTCGGGGCAAGCTTCTCTTCTTTAGGGCCTATTGCTCTAAGTTCTCCAGCACTCTTTGCCTGCTTCTTTCTACGGGGGTAGATCCAGCAGAGGCAGAGAAGCCCCAGCGATGCAGGGATGGCATCGAGTACAACGTCATGGAAGTGGAAATTCATTTTGCAGACCCTTGGCTGTTCCCTAGAAGGAGAAACAGAAATTGTGGTCAAACGATCACATGAAGGAGCTTCAGCAGCCAGGCCAGGATGCTTCATCAAAACCCTGCAGGCAGCGATCCAGCACTCGGGAAATAAATTCGATCGGGGAGACAGAGCCCTGGGCAAGGCTGGCAGTTAACCCAAAATGGGGAACCTCTGGGCTCTGGACATTTCCCAGCAGAATTTATCCAGAAGGCAGAAGAAGAAGAGCTGACAAACCCCTGAAGAACTGGAGGCCCTTCCAAGGAGATTAACATCCTAGAATCCTAGAATATTAGGGTTGGAAGGGACGTTGAAGTTCACCCAGTTTCAACCCCCCTGCCCTGGGGAGGGAAATTGCACTAGATCAGGGGCTCCAAGCCCCATCCAACTTGGCCTTGGACACCTCCAGGGATGGAGCAGCCACAGCTTCCCTGAGCAACCAGTTCCAGGGTCTCACCACTCTCACGGTGAAGAAATTCTTCCTAATATCTAGCCTAAATCTGCCCCTCTCCAGGTTATACCCATTCCCCGCCCTGTCCTGTCACCACAAGCCTTTGCGAACAGTCCCTCCCCAGCTTGCTTGGAGCCCCTTTCAGGTACTGGAAGGTCTCTGTAAGGTCTCCTTGGAGCCTCCTCTTCTCCAGGCTGAACAACCCCAACTCTCTCAGCCTGTCCTCGTATGGGAGGTTCTCCAGCCCTCGGATCATCCCTATAGCCTCCTCTCTGGGCCTGTTCCAACACCTCCATCTCCTTCTTACATTGAAGATTCCAGAACTGGACCCAATACCCCAGCTGAGGTCCCACCAGAAAGGATCAGAGGGGCAGAATCACTTTCTTTGACCTGCGGCCACACTTCTTATGATGCAGGCCAGGATACGATTGTTGTTCTGGGCTGCGAGGGCATTTGCTGGCTCATGTCGAGCTCCTTATCGACCAACACTCCAAGCAATGACTGCCCAGAAGCAGACACGGGCAGAGCTGACTTACCCTTCACGCAGACAGATTTTCCCTTCCAGCAGAACTGGTACGGGGCTCTGCAAAACCCAAATGGCAGCCAAAAGGCGTTTATCACGCACTGAGAAAGGCGCAGGCAGCTCCCAGTGGAGAGACCACCTGCCTCCTCCAGGTCCTCCTGGAGAGTGAATCCAGAGGGTGCTTTGCCCTGGACACCTGAGAGGTCCCCTAGGACACAGGGCAGCATCACAGAGGGTGACATCACAGAGGCCACGGCCAGTGGCCAGCGTGTCACTGGTCCACAAGCCCCTGCATCCCACACGGATCCCTGTAGCAAGAAAAGCAATAAATGATTAGTATTGATTAATAACAATTCAACAAAATTTTGATAGGAATGGTTGGGCTCGATGATGCGGTGGGTCTTTTCCAACCTGGTGATTCTATGATTCTACGAAAAGCAACTTTTAAAGGCAATGTGTCTGATCATATGACAAGGGAATAAGTACAGTAATTAAAGGACTAAGTACAGTAATTAAAGTGTCAGGGCCCAACCCTGACATGAATAGTGTTCGTGTGACCCCCTGACCTGTGATGCTGAAGAGGGAGGTTGGTTGATATCTGTGCAGGAACTCGGAGACCGACAGATCTCCAGGTAAAAGCAAATGCAACATTTTTTGGGGCCAAGGTAAAAGAACAAACCACTCAGCCATCTCCCTTCAATGAGGACATGGTTTTCATCTCGGATAGGTGACCAAGCTCCTTTCCATCAAACCACTCACAAACCTGCCCCTTGCCCACCTTCCACTGGGGTGAGAGACTCCACCTCCCACCGTGCTTTGGGGTGAGGATCTCAGGCTCCCACCGTGCTTTGGGGTGAGGATCTCAAGCTCCCACCATGCTTTGGGGTGAGGATCTCAAGCTCCCACCGTGTTTTGGAGGGAGGATCTCAAGCTCCCACCGTGTTTCGGGGTGAGGGACTCCAGCTCCCACCGTGTTTTATGGTGAGGGACTCCAGCTCCCACCGTGCTTTGGCGTGAGGATCTCAAGCTCTCTGTACCTGCAGGTGATGGAGTCCATCTCTCAGTGTGCCATGGGGGGAGAGACACCTGATCCCAGCTTTTGGTTGGGTGAACATCTCCAGCTCCAAGAATGCTGAGGGGTGAAGGACACCAGTTCCCAGCAAGCCATGGAGTGAACAGCGCCGGTTCCCAGCGTGCAGCGGGTGGAGGGCTCCAACTCCTGCATGCAACCTTGTTTTCCATAGCAAATAAACGTGAAGAATGGCCTTTCTGCATTGCAATGCCTTGTGACTTTGGTGAGAGTCGTCAGTTCCAAGTGTTATCCCTTCTAGAGACAGACTGTCTGAAAAGCCATGTGGATAACTTTCAGAAAAGGATGCTCCTTAGAGGAGGCTGAGCTAAAAAGTTAGAAAATTGATTCTGCTTTAGCTCAAGCCTGAACATTCACCCCTTATTCTAGAGCTCAGGTCACTCCTGCTGATACCTTCAAATACACACACGTACATATAGATTGCTGCTCCAGAGGGAGAAGAACCTCCCTGGCCCTGCTGGCCACGCCGTCTCTGATCCAACAGGTCACTGGCCTTCTTGGCTACCTGGGCTCCTGCTGGCTCATGTTCAACCAACACCCCCCAGGTCCTTCTCCTCCAGGCAGCTTTCCAGCCAGACTTCTCCTAGTCTGGAGCTGCTCAGGGTTGTTGTGCCCCAAGTGCAGGACGCGGCATTTGGCCTCGTTAACCCCCCTGCCCCTGTGCAGCCGGAGGGTCTGGCACTGCATCGACCAGCCTGCAGGTCCCTGTGGGTGGGCAGCCACCCCCTGCCCAGTCGAGCTTGGTGCCAGCCCTACTGCACACCAGGTAGGTGGCACGCAGGATGCAGGACCAGGAGCCGTCCCACCCCAGCACAGCTTCCCCCTGCCCTGCAGCGAGGTTCCCAAGGCACCTTCCTGGCCCAGTGGGAAAATGAGAGGAGTTGGTGAGGCCACGAGGCATGCAAACACCTCCCAGTACTGCCAGAAATTAGAGGCTTTGGATGAGAACAGGTGGAAACTCAATCCGAACACTTCGCTGTACTGCAGGTGCTCAGTGCAGCTACCGAGCGAGCGCAGCTCGGTACCGCAGGAAGGGGTTAAGGATTCTCTCCCCGATCCTTTCAAAAGCTGCTCCATCTCTCTTGTTCTCACCCCAGTTTACGGGTGATTCCCACGCAGGAACCCTAGAGAGGCCCTAGGGGTCCCTAAAGAAGTTCTGTGGGTCCCTAGAGAGTCTCTGGGGGGTCTTAGTAGGATTCTGGGGGGTTCTAGAGGGGTCCTGGGGGTCCATAAAGGTGTTCTGTGGGTTGCTAGAGGGGTCCTGGTTGTCTCTAGAGGGGTCCTGCCAGGATCTAGAGTGGACTTGGAGGTTCTTGGAGGGATTCACCAGGTCCTGAAGGGCCCTAGAGGGGTTCTAGGTGTCTGTAAAGGAGTCCTGAGTGTCACTAGAGGTGTCCTGGGGGTCTCTAGAGGAGGTCTAGGGGGGTCCTAGCTGGGTCCTGGGGGGCTCTAGAGGGGTTCTTGTTGTCCCAAGAGAGGTCCTGGAGGGCTGTAGAGGAATCCTGGGGGACCCTATGAGGGTCCTCGAGGGGTCCTGGGGGGCTCTATAGAGGCCCTAGGGGTCCCCAAAGGGGTTCTGGGGAATTCTAGAGGGTTGCTGGGGGTGCTCCTGCCCAGATCTCAACCCTCTCTCCCACCCCACGGGTCCCCTGCTCGCTGGCTGCTCTATCCTGCTGCTCCCTGCAAACAAGCAGCCCTCACGCGTTTCTCCCACAGGGACCCCACACTCGCCCAACTCCCCAGGGGCTGGCACGGACCCTCTGCCACCTGACAGCTCAGTGCGGACCCTAGCCCCCTAGAGCCCAGCTGGACAGACTGAGGTTTGCTGCGCCCATGCCCAGCAGCTCTGGGGAAGGTGCAGACGCTCACAGCGCCTCTCGCTCGCCTCACTCAGGCTGGGGCCACGCAGTAGGTGGTTTTCAGGACACACAGACCCCGACTCGCCCCAGGAGCTGCTCTGGGACCCACACCCATACCTGGCACAAAAACCAAGGGGTCCCTACACACTGTGCTTGACTCCACCAGCTGGCACCCAGCCCATCCACGCCAGACCCCTGGAGCTGGATCATCACATTTCACTTCACGGACACACAGGACAGAGTGAGATTACACAGGGAGATCGTTAAGAAAGTTTTATTAAAAGGCTGTGAACATCTTGAGATTCAACAAAGTGAAAAGTCCTACCCCTGCGTTGGGTCAATCAGTGTCTTAATGCGTAGAACCATAGAACGTCCTGAGTTTGAAGGGACCCACAAGGATCATTGAATCCAACTCCTCCCTGAGAGCTTTGGCCGAACGCTTCTTGAATATTGTCAGGCTCGACCCACTGGACAAAGAAACACGTGCTCCTACCTGTGGAGCTCCTAAGATGGTGATGATCTCTCGTCTCTCGTAGCTGGTTTGATTTTGGGTTTGACTCCAGGCAGCGTTAGGGCTAGGGGTGCTGTTTTGCGGCTCAGTTAAGCAGATTGTTAGTGTTGGAAGCGTTGCCAGTGACGGGCTGTCCCAGTAACTCTCATGGCTGCAGCTTTTCCAGCCTGTGCTCTGTCTCGCTGGGGCTGTTTGATCATTTGTATCCAGTGATTTAAGGCCGTGTGTCTTCCTTGGTAAAAGATCCCGTGTGCACCTCTAGCTGTGGGTGATTCTGAAGCACATCCAGCAGTACCACGTGGAAGGTGATGGTTTCATGGGGAGGGGGACAGGTCTCGATTGTCCCCAAAGTCCTCTTTTCCCAGTGACTCTTCCCTCTCCCCACAGAGTCGGAGGTCAAAGGAGACATCCTCTTCCTTGGCTACTACCAATCGGCCTTCGACTGGGACGATGAGGCATCCAAGGTCTGGGCTTGGCCCCTCCTGGCCCCGTGGTGCGATGTGTGCCCCCCTCCGCCCCCGGGGTCTCTGTCCCCACGCTGTCCCCTACCCCGGTCCCTGTCCCCTCCTAGGCCTCCAAGCAGCACTGCCTCAAGCGCTACCACAGCCAGAGCTACGTCAACGGCTCTCGCTGTGATCTCACCAGCCGCGCCAGGGAGGCCGAGGTCCATGTATGGACATGGGGCTCCTTCAGGGGGGATCTGTGGGGCTGGGGGAGGTCTCTCTGGGGGGTTGGGGGGTGTCTCTGTGTGGGGCTGGGAGTGCTCCATATGGGGCTCTATGGGGCTGGGGGTGCAGAGGGGCTCTGTATGGGGTTGGGGGATCTCTATGTGGGTCTGGGGGTGCTCCATATGGGGCTCTGTGGGGCTGGGGGTGCAGAGGGGCTCTGTATGGGGTTGGGAGGTCTCTATGTGGGTCTGGGGGTGCTCCATATGGGGCTCTGTGGGGCTGGGAGTTTGGGGGGTTGTCTCTGTATGAGTCTGGGGTGGCTCTGTTTGGGGCTCTATGGGGCTGGGGGGACTCCCTGTGGGACTCTGTACATCTAGGGTGTTGCTCCTTGTGGGGCTTTGTGGTGCTGGGGGTTCCCTGTAGGGCTCTATGGGGCTGGGGGGGCTCTGTGTGGGTCTGGGGGTGCTCCCTGTGGGGCTCTATGTGGGTCTGGGTGTGCTCTGTGTGGGGCTTTCTGGGGCAGGGGGTGCCGGAGAGGTGGCACTCCAGGCCCCGGTGACCCCCGTGTCCTCAGTTCATGTGCGAGGAGGGTGCCAGAGACCGCATCGCGCGGGGTGATGAGCCGCAGTCGTGCTCGTACGTGGTGACGGTGCCCACGGCGTGGCTGGGCCTGCACCTGCTGCTGCGCCCGCCCGCCAGCGCTGCCCCCCAGCCCGTCCTGTGCCACCCCATGCTCAGCCCCAGCCAGTATGGACAGTATATCCGCGCACAAGTCTGTAAGTCAAACGGTGACGCTGCTGTCCCCTCTCTCTTGGTGACATTTCACTTCCCAGAGACACCGCGTCCCCCCTGTCAGTGACATTTCTGCGCTCTCTCTCTCTCTCTCTCTCTCTCTCTCTCTCTCTCGGCAACACCACATCCCTTCTCTCAGTGACACCATGTCCCCTCTCCTCTGGTGATGCCCTGTCCCCCTTCCCGGTGACATTTCCCCTCCCGGTGACACTGTGTTCCCCTCTTTCCCGGTGATGCGGTGTCTCCTCTCTCTTGGTGACACCATGTCCCCCCTCCTGGTGACACCGCATCCCCGCTCTCATTGACACCACATCCCCCCTCTCTTGGTGACACTGCATCCGTTCATCCCCCTCTCGGTGACACCGCGTCCCCCCCTCTCTCAGTGACACCACATCCCCCGTCTTGGTGACACCATGTCTCCCCTCTCAGTGACATTTCCCCTCCTAGTGACACTACATCCCCCCTCTCGGTGACGCCGCGTCCCCCCTCTCTCAGTGATGCCACGTCTCCCCCTCTCCTCTCGGTGACACCACATCCTGCCTCGTGGTGACACCACTTTCCCTCTCTTTTTGACACTGTGTCCCCCCTCTCCTCTTAGTGACACTGCATCCCTTCTCTCTTGGTGACACCACGTCCCCCCTCTTGGTGGCATTTCCCCTCCCAATGATGCTGCATCCCCCCTCTCAGTGACATTTCCCCTCTCAGTGACACCATGTCCCTCATTCCTGGTGACACCATGTGTCCCATCTCTCCTCTCAGTGACACCGCATCCCCTCTCTCTTGGTGACACCACGTCTCCTCTCAGTGACACCGCATCCCCTCTCTCTCTCAGTGACACCGTGTTCCCTCTCTCCTCTCAGTGACACCGCATCCTCCCTGTCGGTGACACCATATCCCCCATGTAGGTGACACCATTCCCTCTCTTGTTCACTTCACATCCCCCCATCTTGGTGACACTGCATCACCTCTCTCTTGGTGACACCATGTCCCCCCTCCTGGTGATGCCACATCCCCCCCTCTGTTGGTGACGTTTCCCCTCTCTCAGTGACCCCACGTGTCCTTTCTCTTGGTGACACTGTGTCCCCCCTCTCAGTGACATTTCCCCTCCTGGTGATGCCGTGTCCCCCCCTCTCAGTAACATCCCCCCTCTTGATGACACTGCATTCCCCTCTCCTGGAGACGCCACATCCCCTCTTGGTGACACCACATCCACCCCCCCTCTCAGTGACACTATGTCCTCCCCTCTCAGTGACATTTCCCCTCCTGGTGATGCCTCGTCCCCCCTCTCTCAGTGATGCTGCTTTCCCCCTCTCCTCTTGGTGACACTGTGTTCCCCCTCTCAGTGACATTTCCCCTGCTGGTGACATTGCATCCCCCCTTCTGGGGACGACACATCCCCTCTCCTCTCGGTGACACCGTGTACCCCCTCTGGGTGACATGTCCCCTCTTGGTGACACTGCACCCCCCTCCTCTCGGTGACATTTCCCCTCTCTCTCTCGATGATGCCACATCCCCCTCTCTCTTGGTGACGTTTCCCCTCTCAGTGACACTGCATCCCTTCCCTCAGTGACAGAGTGTCCCCTCTCCTCTTGGTGACGTTTCCCCTCTTGGTGACACCGCATCCCCCTTCTCTCAGTAGCACCGCATCCCCTCTCTTCTGCTGGCACCACATCCCCTCTCTCTTGGTGACATTTCCCCTCTTGGTGACACCGCGTCCCCCCCTCTCAGTGACATTTCCGCTCTCGGTGACACCGTGTCCCCCTCTCTCTCTCCTTGACACCGCGTCCTCCCTCTCCTCTCGGTGACACCGTGTCCCCCTCTCTCTCTCCTTGACACCGCGTCCTCCCTCTCCTCTCAGTGACACCACATCCCCCCTCTCTCAGTGACACTGTATCCCCTCTCTCGGTGACACCATGTCCCCTCTTGGTGACGCTCCGTCCCCCCTTTCCTCCCAGTGACACCGTGCCCCCTCCAGCTGACACCAAACGGAAGGTGGAGGAGATCTCAGAGGAGCTCCAGACCTTGGACACAAGGTTGTGGAGCGAGAGGGCCGGCGAGGCCACCACAGCAGCAGCTTCTGGTGATGGTAGCGACCTGGCACGTCCCCTCCCCTCGCTGTGCGGTGCTGGTGCGGCTGCTGGCTTTGCTGTGCGGTGCCACCTGTGCCCTCTGTGCCCCTGCAGCCGCGCCGGGGGCCGATTCCGAGGCGGCATTTTGGCAATGAGTGCGCAAGGTAACTGGCCAGGCTGGTGGCCACGACAGCGCCTCGATGAATCTCCGTGGCCACCGGCGTGGCACGATGGTCGCCGTCACTTCTGGCTCCTTTTCCATCTCCCCGTTTCCTTCCCGCAGGCGGAGGAGCCGTCCCCGAAGGCGGCCGGTGAGTTGCCGCGGGGTGGCCGGTGGTGGCCGATGCGTCTCATGTGCCACGAGCCTTCACTGGACTCGTCCTTCCCCGTTTTGGTGTCGCTTTTGTAGATCTGCGCAAGAAAATCCATTTCAAAGTGATCCGGAGCCCCGGGGATCTGCTCCAGTTCATTGAGAAGCTGAAGGAGAGCACCAAGAAAGTAGGAGACCACCATGGGGGCCTTCTCCGTGCCTCAGTTTCTCCACCGGCACCAAGGAGCGTTGCCAAGAGCTCTTCCTCTGCATCCAGGCCAAGGAGGAAGAGGAGGCAGAGGTGGAGGAAGAAGCAACAGCAGCGAAGGCTCCTCCAGATCCCCCCCTTCCCCTCGAGTAACCCCCGGCAGGCGAGAAGGAGCAAGCGGAGGAGGAAGAGGAGGAGGAGGAGGAAGAGGAGGAGGACGGGGACCTTCTGGGTGGTTTTGAGAAGGAGCTGGAGGCCGTGCTGCTGCCCCAGGAGCAGATGGTGCAGCTCAAGAAGGAGGTGAAGACCGAGATGGAGAAGGAATTCGACAACATCATCAACGAGGTGAGGTGGGGCTGAGGCCCCTCTGGAATAGGCTGGAGACCCCCTGGAAGGCTTGGGGTGACCCCTTGGATGACTGAGGACCCCTTGGGTAGGCCTGAGGGGACCCTGGAGGGGTTGAGGACCCCTTGAATAGGCTGGAGACCTCCTGGAAGGCTTGAGGTG
Organism: Clamator glandarius; assembly: GCA_033459285.1. Lineage (NCBI taxonomy): Eukaryota > Metazoa > Chordata > Aves > Cuculiformes > Cuculidae > Clamator > Clamator glandarius. The sequence continues at coordinate 1,182,037 of JAUNZM010000500.1, read as the reverse complement.
ACCCTAGATAGGGCTGGAGATGCCCAAGATGGGGCTGGGGACCCCTTGAATGGACTGGAGACCCCCTAAAAGGCTTGGGGTGACCCCCAAGGTGGGGCTGAGGACCCCCAAGATGGGCCTGGGGACCACTTGGATGTGACTGGGGACCCCTTGGGTGGGACTGACGGGACCCTGGAGGGGTTGAGGACCCCTGGAAGGCTTGGGGTGATCCTAGATGTGACTAGGGACCCCTTGGATGGGACTGGAGACCCCCTGGAAGGCTTGAGGTGACCCTAGATGGGGCTGAGGCCCCACAAGGTGGGACTGGGGGCACCTTGAATGGGGCTGGGGACCCCTCTGATAGGACTGGGGACCTCTTGCAAGACTTGGGGTGGCGGATGGTGTTGGAGATGCTCTCAATGAAGTTGAGGAGACACTGGATGAGGTTGGGGACCCCTCTTTGCCCCCTCAGATAGAGGAGGAGCTGGAACCGGAGGGCCTAAAGGGCGAGTTTGATTGCAACCAGGCTTCCAGATCCTTGGCATCCACCCTCAACCGCCTCGTGGACAAACTGGATGGGGCAGGGGGAGCCCGAGAGGGGCCTGGGGGGGGCAAAGAGGAGGAGGAAGGAGCCGGGATGAGGAGGAAGAGCAGCCCCTCACCCCCAGCACATGGCGGGGTTGGGGGTACTCTGCAATCTGGCCAGCGTGAGCCCCCCCCGGCTGCAGCACCTTGAGAGCCAAGTGTGGGAGCTGCTGGCCAAGGAGGGGCTGCGGGCCGAAGGTGAGGGGGGACCCTGGGGCTGGGGTTGCTCAAGTGGGACCCTGGACCCACACGGGATCCCCCAGACCTATGGGAGGTCAGTGTCTGTGTGGGTCTGGGGGTTGAGGGGCTCTGGGGGGTCCCTATGGGGCTGGGGAAGGGGGGACGATGACTTTGTGGGTCTGGGGGAGAGTCCCTGTCTGGGGCTGAGGTCCTGGGGAGGGGCTCACGTGAGACCGCCAGACCCACATGGGGCCCCCTTGACCTATGGGGGAGTCAGTGTCTATGTGGGTCTGGGGATTGGGGGGCTTTGTGAGGCTGGGGAGGGGACTTTGTGGGGCTGGGGGCTCCCTGTGTGAGGCTGAGGTCCTGGGGGGGGCCTCGGGTGAGACCCCAGACCCACATCGGCCTCCCCACAAAACCCACATGGCGCCCTCCCAGACCTATGGGAGGTCAGTGTCTTTGTGGATCTAGGGGTTGGGGGGCTCTGTGGGTCTGGGGGGGACTCCCAGTGTGCGTCTGGGGGCTCCCTGTGTTGGGCTGAGGTCCTGGGTGGGAGGGCTCCTGTGGGGCTGGGGGGGCTGTTGGATGAGACCTCAGACCGCCATGGGCCCCCTAGACCCACATGGGTCCCCCCAAACCTACAGGGGTGTCAGCATCTGTGTGGGACTGGGGGCCCCATGTGGGTCTGGAGGTCCCTATGGGGCTGGGGGTGGGAACTTTGTGGGTCTGGGGGGGGTTCCCTGTGTGGGGCTGAGGTCCTTTGGGGGGGGCGCTCAGGTGAGACCCCAGACCCATAAGGCCCCCCCTGCCCTACAAGGGGGTCAGTGTCTATGTGGAGCCAGGGGGGTTCAGGGCCTGTGTGATTCTGGGGGGACGGACACAAATTGGGGGGGGGGGGGGGGGGAGTGTGATCCCTTTGTCCCCTCGGGCCCCCCCAAGCCGTGTCGCTGGCAGGGAAAATCGAGATCAAGGTGGTGACAGCGAGTGAGGGGGACGAGGGCCGGTGACCGAGCGAGGAGGAGAGAGGAGCCTGAGGGAGGTTTTCCTGAGCATCCTGGTGAGGGAAACTGAGGCACGGGGGGGGGTGGGGTGGGGTGGGGTGTAACTGAGGAGTGGGGGGGCAAAGGAAGGGGCAAACGGGGGGGGGTGGGATGGGGAAACTGAGGCTCGGGGCAGGTAGAGTGCAGGGTGGGGAAACTGAGGCACGGGGGGGCAAACTGGGGTTGGGGGGAAACTGAGGCATGGGGGGCAGTGGGAGGTGGGGAAACTGAGGCACAGGGTGGCAAACTGGGGTTGGGGGGAAACTGAGGCACATGAAGGGAAAATTGAGGTGTTGCGGGGGGAAACTGAGTCATGTGGGGGGAAAACTGAGGCTCGGGGGCAAACTGTGGTGTAGGATGGAGGAAGCTGGAGTGTGGGGTGGGGAAACTGAGGCATAGGGGGGCAAACTGGGGGGTGTGGGTGCAACTTAGGCACAGGGGCACTGGCGGGGGAAACTGAGGCATGGTGGGGCAAACTAGGGTGGAGGGTGGGGAAACCGAGGCACGGGGAGGTGAACTGAGACATGGGGAAACTGAGGCACACAGGCAAACTGGAGGGTGTTGGGGGGAAACTTAGGCACGGGGCGGGGGGGGCAGTCAGTCAGGGGATGCTGTGGGGTTGTGACACCTGGGGGTGTCAGAGTTGTGACGTGCATGTCCCCCCCCCAGGTACAGGGCACAGAGGAGGCGCAGAAGGAGCAGCGGCAGCAGCAGGCACTGGAGGAGAACTATCGCTTCGTCTAGGGGGGCCACCAGGAGCCCCTGTCCCATGACTCTGAAGACCCTCCACCCGAACTCAAGGACCCAAATTGTGTCCCCCCAAATCTGGGACACTGAGTGCTGACCCCTCCCAAAACCTGGGACCTAGACTGGTGACCCCCCCACGCCCTCCCTCAAACCCAGGGACCCCAACTTCTGCTCCCCCCTCCCCAAACCCTGGGGACCCCGACTTCTGCCCCCCCTAAACCCTGGGACCCCAACTTCTGCTCCCAACAAACCCCTAGGACCCTGACTGGTGCCCCCCCCCAATCTGGGGACCCTGACTGGTGCCCTCCCCCCCAAACTGGGGACCTCGACTTGTGCTCCCCCCCCAAAGTGGGGACCCCAGCTTGTGCCCCCCCCAACCCCTGGGACCCTGACTCGTGCCCCCCACCCCCAGGGCCCCCAACTTGTGCCCCCCCAAACCCTGGGGACCCCGACTTGTGCCCCCCCTCCCTAGGGTCCCCAAATTCTGTGTCCCCCTCCCAGGGACCTCAACTTCTGCCCTCCCCCCCAACCCTGGGACTCTGACTTGTACCCCCCACCCCAGGGCTTTACCCCCCAATTTGGGGGCCTCCTGGACTATTCTGGGGGGGGAGTCCCTTGTCCCCCATGGGGAGGGATGGCAGCGCTGAGCACAGGCACATTCGTGCCAGGGGTGGGGGAGGATCTTGTGTTTTTGAGGTGCTTTGAGGGGGGGGCTTTGTTATTGCCACTGGAGCCGTTTATGTCCCCCCTTATCAATAAAATGAGGTCACCCTGTGTCCCTCCTGTGTGTCCCCCCCCGTGCCCCCTATTTTCCCCTCTGTGTCCCCAACAATGTGGGGAGGTGGGGGGGTAACAAGGGGGTCTCTGCCCCACAGTGGGGGGTGTGATATGAAGGTGGGGGGGGCAGGAGCTGGATCCACAGTCTCTATAGGGCCTTTATTTGCATGGGGTATTGGGGGGGGTGGTGTCTGCCCCTCCCCTTCCCAGTATAAAAACCAGTATCCACCAGTTTGGGAGGTGACACAGCCCGCCCCCCCCCCCCCGAGGTTGCCCTGGTGGGGGCACAGTGGCGGGGGGGTGGCTGATCAGCCATGGGGGTGGGGGGGGTGTCCTGGCCCTCCTCCCTCCAAGTATTTGCCCCCCCCTTAAAGGCTCCCCCCTCCCCCCCCCAGGGTTGTGGTTCCTCCCCCCAAGGCTTGAACTCCCCTCAACTGTTGTGCACCCCCCATGGTGCTTGTACCCTCCCCCAAGCACTTTAGCACCCCCCCCCGCACTTTGCCCCCCCTAGCCCTTCACCCCCCCCCCCCAAGGGCTGTGTGTCCCCCCAAAGCCCTTAACTCTCCCCCTCCCCCTGGGGTTGTAGCCCCCCAAGCCCTTTAAGCCCCCCCCCCGCTGCCGTGAGTGCAAGGTTTGCAAGGGTTCCCAGTTTCATGGGGATGCAGGGTCCTGGAGGGTCTAGACGGGTCATAGAGGGGTCCTGGGGGTGCCTAAAGAAGTTCTATGGGGTCCTGGGGGGGTCTGAGGAGGATCCTAGGGGGTTCTAGAGGGGTCCTGGGGGGTTATAAAAGGGTCCTGGAGGGATCCTAGAAGGGTCTTGGGGGTCTGTAAAGGGGTTCTAAGGGTCACTAGAGGGGGTCCTATGGGCATCTAGAGGGGACTTGGGGGTTCTGGGAGGAGTCCTATGGGTCTCTAGAGGGACCTTAAGGGTTCTTAGATGGCTTCTGGGGGTCCTAGAGGGGTTTTGGGGGCTCTTAAGGGGCTGCTGGGGGGCTCTAGAGGGGTCTTGGGGGATCTTACAGGAATTCAGGGGCTCCTGGGGAGCCCTAGATTCATCCTGGAGGGTCTAGGAGCATCTTGGGGGTCTGTAAAGGGGTCCAGGGAAGCTCAGGATCCCTCTGGAGCCTCCAGAATTCTTCTGGAATCCCCCTGAACCCCTCTAGGACTCCCTAGAATCCCTCTAAGGACCCCAGAATCCCTATAGGGACCCCAGGACCCCTCTACGGCTCAGCAGAGCCCCTTTAGGGAGCTCCAGGCCGCCTCTCGAGCTCCCCAGGACCAATTTGGGGATAAAAATGGGAAATTAGCCCCCCCCCTCAGTGCTGCCGCCGCGTGGCCGCATCGCGGTACTGCAGGGGGGGTTAAAGATTCTCTTCCACAAGCGGCTCCTGCTCACTATTTCCCACCCCAATTGCCCCAGGAGGGAACCCTAGAGGGGTCCTGGGGAGTCCTAGAGGGGTTTTGGCGATTCTATAGGGGTTCTGTGGATCCTTAGAGAAGTTCTGCGGGTACCTTGAGGGGTTCTTGGGGGTCTTAAAGGGATCCTGGGGGGTCCTAGAGGGGTTCTGTGGGTCTTAGAGGGGTCCTGGTGGATCTATAGGGGTTCTGGTTGTCCCAAGAGGGGTCCTGCGGAGCTCTAGACAGATCCTGGGGGACCCTATTGGGGTCCAAAAGGGCTCTATAGGGGTCCTAGGGGTCCCTAGAGGAGTCCTGGGAGATTCCTAAAGGGGCTCCGGGGAGTCCTAGAGGGGTCCGGGGGGACTCAAGGGGGGTTCTGAAGGACATAGAGGCATCCTGGGGGTGCCTAGAGGGTTCCTGGAGGTCACTAGAAAGTTCCTGAGGGGTCTTAGAGGGGCCCTAGTGTTACCTAATGGGGTCCTGGGAGTCCTAGATGGGTCTTGGGGGGCTCTAGGGACTGCTGGGGCTCCTAGAGGGGTCCTGAGAGTCCCTAAAAGGATCCTGGGGGGCTCTAGACCTTGCACAGTCCATCCTCTAGGACCCCTCAGTACCCCTCTAGGGACCCCAGGACCCCCTAGAACTCCTCTAGGGACTCCCAGGCCCCCCAAGTAACCCTCTTGAGACCCCAGGACCCCTACAGGGAAGCTCAGGACCCCTCTAAGACACCCCAGACTGCCAGAACCCTTCTGGAGCCCCACAGGACACTTCTAGGATCCCCAGAACCCCTCTATGTTGGAGAATGGCTTGCAGAGCAGGGGCACGGCTCTGTGCAAGAGCTGTGCCGTAGCATAAACTGTAAATCATGCTGATAAAGGGAGAAGCACAGGGGCATACTAACCTTGGACAGTTAGGTAAACAACTGTGGGAAAGTTGGCGATAGAAGAGAGGAACAAGGCGTACCCGGGAGCTTGTGAAACTGCACATAGATAGCCATTACGTAGTATTTGACCAATAGAGATGAAACGAGTAACCGTAAGAAACCAATCATATTATGACAAGTATGTAAGAAAAGAGTATAAATGAAGTTGCACAGCACAATAAAGTTGAAGCTTGCTTTATCACTCACATTGAGTCGGCTGCTTGCTTCCCTCCGTTTCGTCAAAGCCTCTAGGGACCCCAGGACCCCTCTGTGCCCCCCTGGGTCATTCTGTGATCCCCAGGACCCCTATAGGGACCCCAGGATCTCTCCAGGACCTCTATAGGGACTCCAGGACCCCTATAGGGACTTCAGGACCCCTCTGGAGCCCCCAGAACCCCTCAAGGGACCCTAGCACCCCTGTAGGGGTCAACAGACCCCCTTTAGGGAAGTCCAGGACCCCTTTGGAGCCCCCCAGGATGCATCTAGGACCCACAGGACCCCTCTAGGGACCCTGGGATGCCTCTAGGGATCCCCCAGCCCCCATAGGACCACCAGAACCCCTTTATGGACCTAAAGGGGACTTGGACGTTCTTAGAGGGATTCAGGGGGTCCTGAAGGGTCGCTAGATGGGTCCTGTGGGGTCTCTAGAGGGGTTCTGGTGGTCCCTAATGGGGTTCTGGGGGTCGGTAGATGGGTCCTTGGAGTCCCTAGAAGGGCCTTGGGGGCTCTTAGAGGGATTCAGGGGTTCCTGGGGAGCCCTAGAGGGGTTCTGGGGGTCCCTAAAGAAGTTCTGTGGGTCCCCAGAGGGGCCCTGGGGGGGACTTAGAAGGATCCTGGGGGGATCTAGAGGAGTCTTGGGGGTTCCTAGAGGGGTCCTGGGTGTCTGTGAAGGGGTTCTGGGGGTCACTAGAGGGGTTCTGGTTGTCCCTAGATGGGTCCTGTGGGGATCTAGAGGGGACTTGGGGGTTCTTAGAGGGATTCAGGAGGTCCTGGGGGCCCTAGAGAGATCCTGGGGGGTTCTAAAGGGGTCCTGGAGGGCTCAACAGGGTTCCTGTGGTTCCCTAGAAGGGCTTTGGGGGTTCTTAGAGGGATTCAGACAGTCCTGGAAGTCCCCAGCTGGGCCCTGGAGGGTCTAGAGGGATCCTGGGGGTCCCTTGAGGGATCCTGCAGGGCTCTAGAGGGATCTTGAGGCATCTTAGAGGGATTCAGGGGGTCCTGGGGGTCCCTAGAGTTGTTTTGGAGGGTCTAGAGGGATGCTGTGTGTCCCTAGAGAGGTTCTGGGGGTCCATAAAGGGGTTCTAGGGGTCTAGAAGGGCCCCTAGAGGGGCCTTGGGAGATCTTAGAAGGGTTCAGGGGGTCCTGGGGAGCCCTAGAGTCGTCCCAGAGAGTCTAGGGCCATCCTGGGGGCCTGTAAAGGGGTCCTATGGGTGTTCTGGTGATCTCTAGAGGGGTCCTTGGTGTCACTAAATGGGTCCTGGGAGGCTCTATAGGGGTCCTGTGGGTCATAGAGGGGTCCTGGGGGCTTTACAGGGGTCCTGGGGTCCTAGAGGAGTCCTGGTTGTCCCAAGAGGGATCCTGTGGGGCTCTAGAGGGATGCTGGGGGACACTATGGGGGTCTTAGAGGGCTCTAAGGTGTCCTTGGGGTCCATAGAGGGGTTCTGAGGGTCATGGAGAGTTCCTGGTGGGTCTCTAGAGGGGTCCTGAGGGGCTCTAGAGGGGTCTTGAAGGACGTAGAGGCATCCTGGGGAGACCTGGAGGTGTTCTGGGGGGTACCTAGAGGGGTCCTGAGGGGGTCTTAGAGGGCCATAGTGTTCCCTAAAGGGGTCCTGGAGGTCCTAGATGGGTCCTGGGGGGCTCTAGGGGCTCCTGGGGCTTCTAGAGGAGTCCTGTGCACCCCTAGAGGGGTCCTGAGAGTCCCTAAAAGGGGTCCTGGGGGGCTCTAGACCTCACTCAGTCCATCCACGCCAGACCCTAGGAGCTCGAGGGATTAGGCAAAAGAGGCAAAGAAAAGCCAATCAAGAAGTCACCTAAGACATTATCTGTGCTTTACCTTCTTAACAGGTTCAATGAGGGGAAGGTGTTGCAGAGTGGGAGTTCTCGGAAGCCAGATGTCGGGGTGTTGGTTCACAGACCCTTGTTTTTCGTTGAGAAGGGAAGATGTGTACAACTCAATATGAGTCAAATGCAGGCTCCATTTATTAGCTTCAGAACACTTTCTTAAATATACAATGCTATAATTATGCATACGGGTTAGTAAATGATTGGCCAAGCCTAAAAGTTAACATTTACATACGTCCTCCTACTTGCAGTTTCGCTTAAGCTTTATTCCCCATTTCTACGTAGTCTACTTGTAGTTTCGCTTATGCTCAGTTCCCCGTTCTTACACAGTTAGCTTCAAGGTTGCTTGCAACAATTAACAAAAGGCGCAGTGTTCTTCACTTTCGCGCTATCATCAACTCTTGGTATTTTTCCACTGAGGCCTATACTTTACTTGAACATAACTTTTCCAAGGATCCATGCCCTTGTTCATCAAGCCACTCTCCAACAATTCCCCCTTTTTATTTTTGGACAAGCAATGCTTGACGACTAACTTTGTTAACAACAGTCATTAAACACCGCCAAAATATTAAAAATCCAATTACCATTATTAATACAGCTAACAATATTGTAATCAATTGTTGGAAAATGCCTTTCATCCACCCTGGTAGATTAAGTGATTTGAGCCAAGTGTTCAAAGGGTTCATCTCAATGGTAATTTTCTTCATGTTTTCCTTCAATTGGGCTAATTGCTTGTGTATAGACACTGAGTGATCAGATAGATTCATACAACACATTCCTTTCAGAATCTTCACAACCATGGCCTTGTGCTGTGGTCTCAAATTGTTTTTGTAAGCATCGATTACACCATCTAAATGTTAATGAGGCTTTTCGACAAAACCAAACATTACATTCCTTACACATAGTTTCCACCCAAGGTTCACAGTTATCACATTCTTCACATGCTATTCACCGTCAATGCACTTCCTTATACTCTCTTCATTGTCCAGGTTTTGTAGTCCTGATGATGGCCGCTCCTTCCAGGGCTTGATCCACTTATGTGGTACCCAGAGAGGTCCTGAATTTGTTAAAACACAAGCATAACTTCTTCCCCATGTTAGTAGCTTATACAGACCTGTTTATCACCCATAATAACTGGTTTTCAATAGCACTTTCACATTGATTTGTACTTGCTCTAATTTTCATGACATGGTTTGCATATACTTCAACATCAGCACAATTTGATCATCTCTTGCTAATCGCAAAAGATTCATTACATATTGCACCTTCATCAACCTCTTTTGTAGTGTCTCTCCTGATTCCCCCCTTTTTTTGTTTTTGTTGTTGTTTTACTAACAATGTTTTTACTACTCGATGGGTACATTTAATAATGACATGACTTGGTAAATGGATATCAATACTCCCCGGATAATCTGTTAGATCTACTTGTAAATTCACAATGTTTGCTATGCAGCACTTAGCATATTCGTTTGTCATTGGGATATAAATGATTGTCTAGCTGTGGCCTAATAACTGAACACTTCTTTTTCTTCCCTTGGTGATTATCATTGTAATCATTTCAAATTTAGTGACTAGGTTTTTGTTTGTTTGCTTGTTTTTAAGGTTGAAGTGGTAAAATATCCACTTAATAATTTGTAATGAATCATTTGAATTTTCTTCTATCATTGGGTTAATTATCCCTAAAGGTTGTCTGCACTAGGACCCAGGAGTCGCTGAAAAGTGACTCTGGAACTTAGAGTGTTCTCGCAAATTGGCATTCCCCTAGAGAGATAACACCTCTGGACTTCTTCAAAGCTGAAAGAAAAAAAACTTAGAACTTAGTGGACATTTGAGATTGAAAGGTCCCAGAGATATATTTTCAAGATTAATCAAAACCAATTTGTAAGTCTCACAATTGTTTCAAGTACTTCAAACACACACACACATGAACACTCATTTCTCAGCTAGCCGAATACATTCATACAATGTTGGTTATCACTATTGGATCCACAATTTTTTCCATGCTATGAATATTTAAACTACACATGGTACCGGTACAAAAACCACTTAAAATATGTACATATATTTTCTAATAAGGCTGCTTTTTTTTTTTTTTTTTTTTTTTTTGTAGTTTCTGTGTTGATAGAATCACGGACTGGTCAGTTGAGCTAAAACCTCAATCGCCCTGTATATCATTTCCCTTGCTTGAATTATTCCAGTAGAGCCTGTATCAATGACCCCAGATAAAACAAAGATTCCCAACTGAAGTATTGATAATCATACTAATTACAAGGCAGTAAAGCCAACCCCAATTGTCCTTCTACAATTCCTGGTATTGTGTGAAGTGCGGACGATTGCAGCACTACTGCGATGTTGGTGATCACGTCTATCTCGGTGCTGCCTCTGGTTCTTGCTCTGAGGTGAGAGCTGCTGCTTGCCGTGTTGGTACTTGCGTCCGAACCGTGCTTTGCTCCTGTTTTTCTGACAACACTGCCCCATTATCGCTTTGTAACTAATTAGTTCCCAGTGCAGACTGCCGTCAGGCGCACAAATCAAAGCTTGCAGTATTTCAACTTCTTCCTGCTGCTGTGCCTTCCTCTCGTCTCTCCAAGCCTTCATTAACTTCTTTGCAGTTTTATCATCATCTATAACAGCCTCCCATAATATATCTCCAAATTTACGCCATTCACTCTCCTCAAATATTTTGTCGGAATTCTTAAAACACCTTTTTGCTTTCCCTACAGTGATAAGGTCCACAAGTTGTTTCAAATACTGTGATTCAAGCCCATGCTTCTCCAAGAAGCGTTGCAACAAATCAAAAGCCACTTCTTTATCCATTTGTTCAGTAATTATAAGTCAAAAATCAATTCTTTATTCATTTGTCTACTTATTACAAGCAAAATTCAATTCTTTATCTTTATCTTCTTGTTAACTTAACATAAGTGAAAAGATCACTTGTTAGCTTAGCATAAGCAAAGGATACTTCTTTATTCATACTTCTTTATTCATTTTTATTTCTGGCCAGAGATTCTTTATCTTCTTGTTAACTTAACATAAGTAAAATGATGCTCTGTTATCCTTTTATTGACTTAACATCATTATCCTCTTCTTAACACAAGTAAAATGATGCTTCATTATGCTCTTGTTATCTTCTTATTAACTTAACGTAAGTGAAAGCCACGCCTTTATCTAAGTTAACTTCTAGCCAGAGGAAATATAACGTTTTAAAGTCTTACGTGCAATCCTTGTCCTGTTATCTGTGGTTTTTGCGTCGAGCGGCAAATTCCTTTCAGACACACCAAGGCCAGGCGCAGAGTAAGGCGATGTTCTCAAAATCATAAATTCTGGTCGTTGTCCTCCAGTCGCTGCATTCCGGTGTTTTTTCCGACCTCTCCTCAGCCACAGCCACCATGGCCATGCAGCAGGCCATGCTGGCAGCCCATGACGACTCCCTCGACGGCATCGAGGAAGAGGAGGAGGACATGGAAGAGGAGGAAGAAGAGGAGGAAGAGCTGGAGGAAGAGCCTGGTGGCCTCCCACTGGCACCCAGCACTGACCTCAGCTTGGTTCACAGCGACTCACTGGAATAGCTCCTCCTGTCCCCTCCCCAAATCAGTGACAGCACCTGAAACAAAATTCCCCCCCCCAAATGCCTAAAAAACCTGCAAGAACAAAAGAAAATTTGTGAGAAAAGAAGCAAATCAGAGGCACTGGTGGATGCCCTGACTGCCCATGGGAGCGTAGGGACCACCACACCGGTGGTGCAAGTGGAGGACACATGTTTACTGAGCACATATTGTGGCCAGATTTCTTTTTTCCAGTTTTATTCTTATTTTACCCTTTCCTCTTCATTTTTGGTAAGAGCATTTTTAGGGGAAGCTGCTTTCCCCATGCGATGCTCGGATGCTGTTGGGCGACACCAGGTTCTCACAGCGCCCATCAATTAGATCTCTTGGTGAAAAAAAAACCCAACCAACCAATCACAGAACTCATGTTTTTTGAGTTCCTCCCCGCACCCCCCAAGATGTTTCACAGGCATAAATATCAATGTGCTGGGGTGAATGTATCAATGAGTGCGAATTCTGCTTCAGGTTGGATCTTCAGGTTGGAGGGTTCGTTCCATGCTCTTGACCAACCGGATTGCCCACATCTCCCTGTTTTGGCCCCAGTGCTGTGGCCGTTTGGTGATGTGGGATGCAGCGCTCTGGAAAAGGGAGGAATTTCCCCAAACCCTTTAATTTATGGACTAAAAACCCATTGAGTCTGGAAAAAAACACCCTATCCTCATCTTTAAGGGCTGAGACTGGACACAACGTTGGGGCAAAGCCAGCCAGGAGCAAGACTTTCCCAAGGTGTTTTGTCACCAAGCCAGGAAGACAATGGGGGAAAAATGGCTTTAATAATGCAGATTCTGCACCCAAAACTGAGTGACGATGCCCAAGATTCGGCTGAGTGGATGTGATTCGATATTGTTGCTGGGAAGGTGGTTTCTCCCTGATATTATCCACCTGAGTGGGACAGTGATGATGTTTTACCCCAAATAAGCAACGGGGGAGGGCAGCTCTGCAAAAAAACCCCTATATTTGGAGGTCTTTAACTGCTAGCAAAAGGGCAAATTTTGCCTTAAAATGTGGTGTGGGGAGAAACCTGGGTGACGCAGGGCAAAAAGAATGAAGGAATTGTCTTCTGCAGGTTCCTCCTGTAAACGCAGGTTTCTCCAAGAGGTATTTTTTCTGGATTTGTAGCTTTTTATCAGATTTGTTCTTTTTTTTTTGGCTCTTGAAGAGCCGAGGAAAACAAACAAACAAACAACAGCCAGGGGAAAAACCCCAAGTGATGCAATGGGCAAAAAAGCCTATGTTTCGATACTGGTCTGGCATGAATGTAACCTGTAATTTCATAAAGGAGTCATTGTAATTTAGTATTAATTCATGGCCATTTATTATAAAGTACTACAAGATGAGATTTTGCAGCTGTATTTTATTGGCAGATTCGTCCTGCGAGTGGAGCAACCCCAGAACTGGACAGAGAGCCCTCCAAAATGGGCAAAAGGCACCTAAAATTGGTGAATCGGCCCCCCAAAATGGGTGAATTGACCCAAATCTGCAAGTGATGTGGTGCAAATAGCATTGAACCATCCAAAAAAGCAATGCTCCCCCCAAAAGTGATGCCCCCAAAATGAGCTCCAAAGGGGTTTTATCCCAAAATGAAAGGTGCTTCCCCCAAAATGTTACACACAAATTCCCCCCAAAATGGGTGAGGCTCACCCCAGAATGTGTTATATCCTCCAAAAATGAGTGATACTCACCCAAAAACACGTGATGCTCACCCCAGAATGACTTATATCCTCCAAAACCGAGTGATTCTCCCCCAAAATGAGTGATGCTCACTCAAAAGCAAGTGATGCTCACCCTAAAATGAGTTATATCCACCCAAAATGAGTGATTCTCCCCAAAACCCATGCTCTCCCAAAGCAAGATCCTCCCAGAAACAAGTGATGCTCCCCAAAAGCCAGAGATGCTCCCCAAAAAGGACTAAATCTCCACAAAATGAGCCATGGCCCCCAAATTAGGGATTCTCCCCCCAAATGAATGACAAACCCCATACTTGAGTGCTTCTCCCAAATTGCAAGCTCCTCCCCCATTCCGTAATAAGCCAATGCTAATTAACAGGTAGATTTGCTGGGAAAAGAGGTGATTTTTGTACATTTTTAGCAGAAAATCAGGCTACAGACAAGGTGAAAATGGGGAAAATCCCTTCAAAATGGACCTTCCAGCTGAATTTTGCCCCTCAGATCAGGCTGGCACCTCTGAGCCCCCAGCTGCTGTAGCCAAATCACATATTTTTATACTATTTGCATATTCATCAGCCTCGCTGCAACATCTGTGATGGGGTTTTGTGCTAAAAAAAGTGCATTTTCCTATCAAGAAGTTGCAAACCAACAAGCAGGGATGGAGACACCACAGGCTCCCCCTCCCAAGCAGCAATTACCACCCCAAATGGTGCCTCACGCTTCCCTCCCCACCCACCTTTTCCTGCCCATCCCGCATCCCGTGACACAGGCGCACGTGGATGGTGGGAAGGGCGGGAGGGGCGAGGGACCCCTCCACCCCAAATCCCCTAAGGTCCCAGGGCAGCCCCACACCCTCGGGAAAGATCCACCCTCATCCCAAACCCAGCCCCGTCCAACCTCTGGGAGCTGGGCAGCAGCGATTCCCTCGGGAAAGAGCCCGTGCCCTGTTCAGTGTTGGGCCCCTCACTCCAAGAAGGACATTGAGGGGCTGGAGAGTGTCTGGAGAAGGGAATGGAGCTGGGAAGGGGCTGGAGCCCCGGGGTTCTGGGAGCGGCTCTGGGGGCTGTTTAGCCTGGACGAGGGGTGGCTGAGGGGAGACCTCATCGCTCTCTGCTGTGGCTTATTAAACAGACATGGACTCTGCTTTCGTTTCAAGCTGAGACCAAATTTATTGTTACAACCTCATCTTTATACCTTAGTGAAATGTCAACAACAGTCCTGCAAGTCCTTCACAAAATTTTCCACAGCTGTTCTTCTGCTTCCCAGCTCCTCGTGACCACTGTTATTGTTTCTCTGCCTTCTTGGTTTTGCCACTGATGTTGAATTTTCTCAGGCTGGAGGCTACCTGATTGTCAAAGCTCTCTGCGGTCTTATCTCCAGAGGCTCTGCAGCATTCATGGTCCTTTTTGCTCAGCATCTCTTCTGACACCTCCCCTTGTTTTGTTTTCGTGCACTACTAGTATTTGTCTTAACACTCTATCGATCAAGCTCTACACTAAATTAATTAAGCAAGGCAGACAAACCAATATGTTAGAAAAAAAATCAAGTAAAATCTTAAAACCTGTTATGGTCATTTTTATAGTCCAAGGTCCAATTCCAACAAAGAATCCTGCACATGTATTCCACTCATTCTGTATTTGCAATTCTTCTGTTAAATATTCTAAGGTGTTAATACTTTCATGTATAAATTCTGAATGATCTGATAAATATGTCAAAACACTAGATCAAGCTGCCAAGGAGGCATTTGTTTGATGACGGTGAGCCAAAGTGTGGTTTAAACACATAGAAACATTCCGAGTTCATAACATATGAATTTGCCTAATGTAAATGGGCCTCCTGAAATACAGGAAGGCATATCTGCCCATGCTCTATCTCCTCGAATGAAATACAATTCTCTCGGTGATTGCAGGGAGATGTTGGATTTGGATATATCTGCAGATATGTAATTACATCATATAAAATCATTTCAACACACACCAAATGAGGAATTAACATCTTATGAAAGAGTTAGATTTTTGCTTATAGAACTAAAATATTTACTAAAATCTACTTTTATCACACCTAATAAAGAACGTCATCTATTGGCAAACTTACTAAACAGGTGCTAAATAGATTGGTCGGAGTTGCTACCGACCAACACAATGAATCTTGCTGTGCTGCATTGGCTAGGGTTATCCAGATGTTTTCTTGGGATTGTGCGGGGATCCATGGGATGGTGGTTGCTCAACACGAAGTTCCCACAATTATTGCAATGCAGGTCACACGCATCTTGCTGGCATCCCTTGCGGTCCACGATCTGTAGAGACACTATCACACCCTTGTCTCCACGTTATTAATGGCCATGGACCTTCCCATGGTCTTGTTTCTAAGTTATGTATCATTACTTTAGCTTTACTAATGCTATTGTTTGATTTCATAATAAAATGTCGCTCTATCGGAGGAATATTGTCTTGGCAATGATTTAAAAAATTTAGAACATACATAGCTTCTACTAGTCTCTCTTGAGGGGCATATCCCACACTCCCCCTTTTTTGTTTTAACAATATATTTTTTAATGTACCATGAGCTTGTTCAACTATGGCTTGCCCTGTCGGTGAGTGAGGAATGCCCGTGACGTGTGTGATTCCCCATTGCTGAAAAAAGGATTTTGTTATATTAGAAATATATGCTGGGCCATTGTCTGTTTTTACCGTTTTCGGCACCCCCAAAATAGCAATTGCATATAATAAATGTTTTTTCACATCTTGTGCTCGTTCCCCCATATGTGCGGAGGCAACAATGCAGGTAGAAGAGGTGTCAATTGATACATGTACATATTTTAGACACCCAAACACGGGGATATGTGTTACATCAGTTTGCCGTATTTCAAGTGGACCTAATCCACGAGGATTTACACCGTCACAAGTAGTGCTGGCGATTAACTGACAATCAGGGCACATCTGTACAATTTGTCAAGCTTGCTCATGAGTTAACTGAAACATTTTCCTAAGGGCTGTACTACCTAGGTGATAAAAATACTGTGACATACGTGCTTGTTGTCATGTATCTGGATTAGTTACAGGGGCTGCCAGAGCATCAGCTCGGCGATTGCCTTCAGCCATATATCCTGGTAAATTTGTATGAGAACGTACACGTATTATAAAGTAAGGTTTGTGTCGATTGTCTAACAGATATTTCCATTCCTTTAAAAAAACATAGAGCTGTCCATTGTCTACATACTTCAAACAGGCATTCTCCAAGCGTGACACAATGCCAACAACACAGGCTGAATCAGTAATGATGTTTATGGGTTGTGAAAACAGCTTAAAGCATCTAACAGCTGCAGCCAATCCCACAATTTGAGGTGATCCTGACACTTGACAAATGTCTGATTTTCACATGCCTTGTTTGGTCCTCCAAACAAGCACCGGTTTTCCAGTTTTCCCTGATCCATCTGCAAAAAGTGTCAATGCCTCCCTGAGAGGGACACGACTTAATTTTGTGGCAGGAATTAAGCTTATGCACTCAAACAAACTGAAAAAGGGGGCTCGGAGGATAATGAATGCTAATTTGTCCTTTAAAGTCTGCTAATGCAATTTGCATAGAAAAAGAATGTTGCAAAAGCCAGTCTACTTGTTGTTGTGTCATGGGGACATAGATGGTTGAAGGATCAACCCCATCCAATTCCAATAAATGATTGTGACCCTTTTGAATTAACTCAGTTCATGCTGAGTTGTTATTGTTTTAGAAAACTGATGTGGTAAACATATCCATTCTAAAGGTCTAAATTTGGCAGACACACCTTCTTCCCACTGGGCTAAAACTCCAAATGGCTGGGGTTTGGCTGAAATATTATATAATTCAATTGGAGTATTTAAACATTTGCAAAATATTTGTTTCTGACTAAGCTTTTTAGCAACCTTGTCGAATGCAACCAATGAATCTTTGTCTAATTGCCTGGGAGAGGTTAAATCCCCTTTTAAAAACATAAATGAAGGATGTAATTCTTCTGTAGCGATACCTATCAAGGGGTGTACCCAATTTATGGCTCCTAACAATTTTTGCACATCGTTCAATGTCTTTACAGAATATGAAAGTTTAACTTGCATTGGTTGAAGAGTTTGTCCTTGGATTTTCCACCCCAGATATTTCCATGGAGAACTTTTTGGATTTTTTCTGGTGCTACACAAAGGCCTACTTGAGTAACTGCTGCGGTCACAGCTGCTCCAGCCTTAGCTGACTGTTCTGGTGTCGAGGCTGCAACTAAAATATCATCCATGTAATGATAAATCAGGGCTCGAGGATATGATTCATGAGCTGGTGATAAAGCTTTTGGTACAAAGCACTGACAAATCGTTGGAGTGTTACACGTGCCTTGAGGCAATACGGTCCAGTGATACCGTTGGCTCGGTTCTGCCCTATGAGTAGAAGGAATAGAAAAAGCAAAGCGGATTGCATCCTTTGGATGGAACGGAATGGTAAAAAAACAGTCTTTCAAATCTATAGCAGTTAAGTCCCAGCTTTGTGGTAACACTGTCGAGGTGGGCGTTCCTGGTTGCAATGCTCCCATAGGCTCAATAATAGCATTTATTTTTTGCAAGTCCTGCTATAAACACCACTTCCCACTTTTCTTCCATATTATAAACATTGGTGTGTTCCACGGACTGGTAGTTGGTACAATGTGTCCAGCTCATCATTGTTCTCGCACTAAAGCTTTAAGGTGGTGCAGTTTCTGGGTGCTGAGGGGCCACTGTTCCACCCAGACCGGCTCATCCATAGTCCAGCTTGGGGGCAGGGTGGTCTGCACCTCGGTGACCCCCGTTAAAAGCGGGTGCCTAAAGTCAGACCCCATCGTGCTGCGCAGTCTCTACCCCATAAGACAGTGGGAAGTGACGGAGTGCATGGTTTAACAGTTGCCACACGACCCTCGGGACCATATATGATTATGGAGTGTAAACTTGGTCGTGGGCTGGTCACTCCTCCCACCCCCTCAGAGCAGTAAGTGGGTCGGTCAGTGGCCAAGCTGCCGGCCACTCTGTTAACAAAAAGACTGTGACATTGGCGCCGCTGTCTATAATATATATATGTGTATGTCTATAATACCGGTAAAGCAGCGCTCTCCGTTGCTCTGTGAGCGGCGTGCTTTGCAAGTGAACCTCAGTCGTGATGTTTGCAGTTTCTGCATCCACAGAATCGCAGGCTGGTCAGTGGAGCCCAAACCTCCTTCTCCCCGTACACGATTTACTGCACGGGGTACAATTGCTTGAAAACAAATCAGCTGAACAATTTTAGTGCCCTTTGGCATAAAGCAGGGAGGCAGAGGCATCCAAGCCATTCCTTGTATCTTTCCCATAGAATCAGCATCAATTAGTCCCGGCAAAACAAACAATCCTTGCTTGGTGGCAGATGATCATCCAATTAACAGCGCACTAAGTCCGTTTCCCAAGGGGCCCTTAACTGCCATGGGGATGAGCTGCACTGCAGTGTTTGTTCATTCTGTATGGCTGGCGGGGGCCAGGTGCAGCCCTGCGCTCCCCGCTGTGCTGGCGCAGAGCTGGCTTGCATTGCGGCAGGGCTCTGCGGGGCTCCTTGGATCGGAGCGCGCCCTCTCACCATGCGCTCGGCTGCATGTTGCCCTGTGCGCCCCAAGGAGCCAGCGCCCAACTGGCTTTGTGCAATCTAGATCTGCAAGCGTTCGTGTGATGTCTGCCTCTATGACACCACGGACGGAGTCCGGGACCTTGATGTTGTCCCTCGGCATTCGGACCGACACGGCCCCTATTTCCAGAAGGGCGCTGTCTTTGCAGGGGTCCTGCTTTTCCACAACTGAAACAAGTTCCCTTCTGCTTAGATGTACGCATGGCCACAAAAGCATCAGCTCTCAATGTTAGGTCATGAGATGGAGATCCGACATTCGGGCATGCTCTCATCATCTCAGTAAGTGACGGGTTTCTACTTTGTAAAGCTCGTGAGATTTTCTGACAATCTGCGTTTGCATTCTCTATTGCTAATTGTTTAAGCAAAGTTTCTCTAGTCTCGGCACTGTTAACCTGCTTATTGAAGGCTCCTTGTAGTTTGTCTAGGAGAGTCACGCATGGTTGTGTAGCTCCTTGTCTAATATTCACAAAAGACTGTAGGTGAGCCCCAGCGCCAGGGACATTCCAAAATGCCTTCAAGACAATAGGCTGTAATTGATGCAGCCCTTCTATTGGGATTCTAGCCTGGGCTGCATCATCGATAGAATTGCCGTTGCCCATTAAAGCATCGAGCCCCACCCATCGCAAGGGTCTATCGTGCAGGAGTTGCAAATTATCCAGGGCAGCTATGGTCGCTGCCTCCTCCCAGTTCGATGGAAAGATAACATAGTGCATAGGAGTCATAACTAATCGGGCAATTGATCTCCAGTCCTGCGGCGTGAGACTGTATGTATCACCGATACCTTCTGCCAACCTGAATGTGAAGGAGGCAGTTAGTCCATTCTCTTTAACAGCTTTTCGAACCTCCTTTACCACTTCGTAACTAATCGGTTCCCAGCGCAGAGCCGCCGTCCTGCACATAGA
Source organism: Clamator glandarius (assembly GCA_033459285.1). Classification (NCBI taxonomy): domain Eukaryota; kingdom Metazoa; phylum Chordata; class Aves; order Cuculiformes; family Cuculidae; genus Clamator; species Clamator glandarius. Next base: position 1,162,543 of record JAUNZM010000500.1, on the reverse strand, counting down.
TCACAGGCGAAGCTTGCAATATTTCAACTTCTCCCTGCTGCTGTGCCTCTCTGCTGACTCGAGCCCATCAGTCTGAGGGATGGGGGGGAGCTGGATTGGGCTGCTTCTTGGTGACTATCAGATCAAAGGCTTTGTCGGCCCCCCCGTCGGGGGGTGCAGAGGCCAGCGCAGGCAGTTTAGAGGGGTGGGGGTTAGTGCAGTTGCTGACGATCCTGCATTTGGCTCGGAATTATCACTGTGCTTTTTAGAGCTGACATACGCCTCTAATGGCATCTTGGCCTGCATCAGAAACACCGTGACCAGCAGGTCCAGGGAGGTTATTCTCCCTCCGTACTCAGCACTGGTGAGACCGCACCTCGAGTACTGTGTTCAATTCTGGGCCCCTCACCACAAGAGGGATGTTGTGGCTCTGGAGCGAGTCCAGAGAAGAGCAACGAAACTGGTGAAGGGGCTCGAGAACAAATCTTATGAGGAGCGACTGAGAGAGCTGGGGTTGTTCAGCCTGGAGAAGAGGAGGCTGAGGGGAGACCTCATTGCTCTCTACAACTACCTGAAGGGAGGTTGTGGAGAGGAGGGTGCTGGCCTCTTCTCCCAAGTGACAGGGGACAGGGCGAGAGGGAATGGCCTCAAGCTCCGCCAGGGGAGATTTAGGCTTGAGATTAGGAAAAAATTCTTCACGGAGAAGGTGGTTAGGCATTGGAATGGTCTGCCCAGGGAGGTGGTTGAGTCACTGTCCCTGGAGGTGTTTAATGTGAGGGTGGATGATTTACTTAGGGGCATGATTTAGGGATTGGTGGGAATGGTTGGACTCGACGATCCAGTGGGTCTCTTCCAACCTGGTTATTCTGTGTGTGTGTAACGCTTCAAAAACAGTCCCGTGGGCCAAGCAACTTAGTAGCTGTTTTATCTGACCTAGTCACTTTATCCCATAGTTGAACTCTGATCTTATCCCAGGTTTCTTGATCGAATGCTGAGCAAACGCCAAAAGACGGCTCATGATCCCGGGCCCACGCCAAAAGTGATTTAAGATCACTAATATCTCATGTTTAGTTTTAATCTTTTAGAATATGTTTAAATAAGTCTTAAATACATCTTTCTGTTCTGAGGTTATCTTGTTCCCCATCCCCTTATTGGCAGCATCTTCCGTTCAGCGGGCAGGTGTCTATGGCGTGCACTCCGGACTTCGTTTCAGCCCCTCCAAGCATCATTTTTGTCCCTCCAGGCTTGTTTCAGCCCCGCCAAACGTACTCCTAATTCATCCTCCATTCAGACCAGATGAGGGCACCATTTGTGGCTTATTAAACAGACACGGACTCTCCTTTTATTTCAAGCTGAGTCCCCATCCCTGCAGGTGTTCAGACAGCATGTAGATCATGGGATCATGGAATCGTTAAGGTTGGAAAGGGCCTCTAAGACCCTCAACACAACACCACCGTGCCAAGTAGAGGTGGCGCTTCAGGACGTGGTTTAGATGTCACGGTGGGTGGGGCCAATTGTTGTACAAGATGAGCTTAGAGGTCTTCAATGATTCCAGGATTCTATGATTCCATGACCCCTTTCCCTGCAGGCACCTCCAGTGCCTTTGCCTGGCTCAGAGGTCCCAGAAGCACAGCGCCTGCAGAATGCGCCTCGCTCTTGGCTGCTGCCTTGGACGGTTCATGATGAGGATGGTCTGTGTAGCCAGGGAACGGACTGCGACATCGCTGTCTTCTCTCAAGGGCTCAAGAGCTGTGGTGGAAACAAACCGAGCTGAGATGAAGCCCCATGTCTACAGAGACCCCCGAGCATCCCCTCCCAAGGCCAGGCAGGAGAGAGCTGCTGTTCAGGAATGCCCCAACTGCCCCAGACAAGTTTCCTGGAGCAGGACCAGGCAAGGCAGCGCCCTGCTCAGTCACTGTCTCCTGTCCCACCAGCCCTGCCTAACCCAACCCTGTCCCTCCTCACCAAAGCAGATCATCGCCATCTTCCTTGGGCTTTGGTCCCTCAGGTGTTGTGCAGCAAGCCCTAGGGACAGAGCGCTGTCAGATCCCCTTGCTCCCCAGTGCCGGGATGGGAACTCGGGCCAGGGTGTCCCAACAGAGGGACCTGGGGGTGGTGGCTCACCGATGAACCTCACAGCTGCCAAGCGCAAGTCTTTCTGAGTGTCTTTCAGGTATGGCATGCTCCGATCGAGGTAATCCTCAGTCTTGCTCCTGCCCTGCGCCAGCTGGAGAGAGCAGAAGAGTATGGGACTGGACTCCTGGAACGGCTTGGGCTGGAAGGGACCTCAAATCCCATCCAGTTCCTCCCCGCTGCCACGGGCACGGCACGGACACCTCCCACTGGATCGGGGGCTGTGGGCTCCGGGCTAGAGCAGGGCAGGCGAGACCCACCCCCCAACATGTGGGGCAGCTCTCGTCCAACCCTTAGGGGATGTCCTCACCAAGCATTCTGCAACACTCCACATCTGCTGCACCTGGACAAGGTTTTTGAGCTGCACCCATCTGAGGAACTCTGCTGCAGCAAGGAGCGCTTCCGCGGATGCCTGTGGAGAAGTAGAAGCTGGCAGATGGCACCACAACCCCGTGTCCCCTTCCTCCTGGCTTTGCTCCAGTGGCCTTAGGAAGCTGGGACATGCCCTGGCCCAAATGTCTTGGCGTCTCTTCTCTCCATACCTTGGCCACCCTCTCTGTTTGGTCATTCAAATGAAAGAAGAGCGGGAGCAGGGCCATTTGCACATTGCTCTTCATCTGCTTCTTGTTCCTCCACGCCACATTTTTTAACTGGTCTCTGAAGAGGGTGATGGAGGTCTCTCTCACCTGGCTGGACTCCTGGTAGGGAGAAGGACAGCAGGACTTCAGCACCAGTATCTCTTTGCCCACGGTGAAGCACAGAATGAGAGCATGTCCCCAGTTGGAAGGGACCCACAGGGGTCATGGAGCCCAACTCCTGTCTCTGCACAGGACAACCCCAAAATCATAAAATCATAGAATTATTTGGGGTGGCGGGGAACTCAAAGGCCATCCAGTTCCAATGAACAGGGACACCTCCCACTGGATCAGGTTGCTCAAAGCCAACGTGACCTTGAACCCCTCCAGGGATAGGGCAGCCACGACTGCTCTGGGCAACCTGGGCTAGGGCCACCCCACACTCACAGGGATATGTTTCTTCCTAAGATCTCATCTCAGTCTCCCACAGGAGCCTAGGGGAGGAAGGGCAGTAGAAGCTCCTGCCTCGAGTGTATCTGGAAGGTGTGAGCTGCAGGACCAGACTCCATCCTCATGCTTACGTGATTAAAGACAGGCAGGAGCTTCTCTGTCAGCTGCACAGCAAAAGGGCTGGCCTCCTTCTTCTTCAGGTGACCCATCACTCTTAAAATGACCTGCAGGGCCTTCAACGCGATGTTGCTGTTGCTGTCATTCATGACTTCCATCAGGTATGGGAGGAGGCCCAACATTTGTTGTGCCTGTATGTAAAAGCGAATTTCCTTGTAGTGAAAAGGTCACAGAGTCATGGAACGTTTTGCTTTGAAAGGACCTTTAGAGCTCATCCAGTCCATGCCCCTTCAGGAGCAGGGATGTCTTTAAACCAGATTCAGTTGCTCCAAGCCCCATCCAACCTGGCCTTGAACCTCTCCAGGGATGGGGCAGACACGACTGCTCTGGCAAACCTGGGCCAAGGCCTCCCCACCCTCACAAGAAAACATTTCTGCCAAAGATCTTATCCCAATCTTCCCCATTTAAGCTTGAAAACCCGTTCCCCCTCATAATCTCCCTGCACTCCTTCATCAGGAGCCCCTCCCCAGCTTTCCCGGAGCCCATTTCAGGACTGGAAGCTGATCTAACTTCTCCCTGGAGCTTTCTCTTCTCCAGGCCAAACAATCCCAACTCTTTCAGGCAGTCCTCATGTGGGAGGCACTCCAGACCTCAGACCATCTCCATGTCTTCCTCTTGCCTTGCTCCAAAAGCTGCATGTCCTCCGTGTGCTGAGGACTCCAGAACAGGACCCAGGATGCCATCTGGGCTCTCACCAGAGCATAGCAGAGGGGCAGAAGCCCCTCCCTAACCCTGCTGCTCCCACTGCCTTGGATGCAGCGAATAACACATTTGCCTTTCTGAGCTGCAAGCATATACTGATGGCTCATGTGGATCTTCTCATCCCCCAGTACCCCATGTCCTTCTCCTCAGTGCTTCTCCCAATACATTTTGCACCCACATGTGTTAGTGCCTGGGATTCCTCATCCACCAAACAATACACCCATCAAAGCCCCATCTCGCTCTCTCCAGTTCAGAGAGAAGGATGTGCCGAGGGACTGTCTCCAAGGCTTTACACATGTCCAGGTAGATGACATCCACTGCATTTCCTGTATGCACTGATGTGGTCACTCCATCACACAAGGCCACTGGATTGGTCAGGCAGGACATGCCCTTGGTGAAGCCGTGTTGGCTGTCTCCAGTCACCACCATGTGCTTTAGCAAAGCTTTAGGTGGTCCAGTTCCATGACCTTTCCAGGCCCAGTGGTCAGGCTGACAGGTCCATGCCCAGAAATTCCCCAGGGATCTCACCCACCGCATGAAGGCAAAGAGCGTGTTTGGAGCTCTCACTCCATCACTTGAATCCCACTGCCCGCACTGCCCCAGCCCCTTCTTGCCACTGGGGCACCACGTGCAGGTGCCCTGAGGACAAGGGCACTTGAGCTTTTCCAGACAACTTACAGCTAGGAGAGGGATGCAGGAGTCCTCGGGGAGAGCATCAGAGTCCATTTCCTGTTTATCCTGCAAGAGCTGGGTCAGCCACTGCAAAAGCTCCTCCAGTGTATCGGGCATGGAGAAGATGAGTTCCCAGAGTGGCAGGGCAGAGCTGCAAGGCAGAGAGCTCCATCAGCTGGGCAGCCTCGGCCACCACAGCCTGGCCTGAGGCAGCTCAGCAGGACATGGACCTTGCCCTGGGCTGGGCTGGCCTGGGCAGCAGAAGAGGAGCAAGGAGGTATTCGTTGCTGGGCTGGCAGAGGCGTGCTGAATTATGGAATGTCCTGAGTGGGAAGGGACTCACTAGGACCTTCAAGTCCAACCCCTGTCCCTGCACAGGACAACTCCATTGTTCACACCATGGGGCTGAAGCTGTTGGCCCAAGGCTTTCTGAATATTATGAGGCTTGGTTCCCTGACTACTTCCCTGGGGAGAATATCCAGTGCTCCATTGATCACTGGGGGAAGATCTTTTCCCAACATCTATGCTAACCGTCTCCTGGCATCTTCCTGCCATGCCCTCAAAACCAGAGGCAAGAGCTCAGTGCCCGCTCCTCCTGTTCATCGTGTGAAGAAGATGCAGAATACAATGAGGTCTCTACTCAGTCTCCCCCTCTCGAGGCTGAACAGGCCAAGGGACTTCAGCCTCTCCTTGTATTGCTTCCTCTCCTAAAGCTTGGGGACCTTCAACTCCTGTCTGGCTTTTCCAGCCTTGCCTTCTGCAGGGCTTTTTGCGGGGCTGGATAGGGTGGTGGGAAGGAGGGACAGCACCCCAGGGCTGTCCTGCAGTTTTAGAGTCACAGAATCATGGAATGGTTTGGGCTTCAAGGGGTTTAAGCCCATCCAGCTCCAACCCCATCCATTGGCAGGGACAACTCCAACTCGATCGGGGGCCTCCAACCCAAACTTTCTCCGCCCATCCGTGTACAGGTGTTACACTGGCCTTTGGGTCATCCTTGTGCCCTCCTCTGGACGTTCTTGGCTGTATCATCCAGATTGATTCTGGGCCCTTCTCCCCAAGCGCATAAACCCTCAAGGCTGACAGAGCTCATACCTGTCAGTTGGAGGAAACATCCTCCACAACGTTGTGGCAACTTCATTGGGGTAGCAGTTGGTCATCCTGAATAGGAGTAACCCCACAATCTCCCGGGCTGACGTTGAGTTGACGTGTCTCAGGCTTTCATGGAAAGAGGCCATGAGGTTTGGTATCTGGAAATGAGACCCAGGTGAGGATGTTGCTGCCCCTGGAGCCTCAGCTGCCCTTTCCATCCCTCCCTGTCCTATTCAGGTGGCTTCAGGAGCCCAAGAGCCCTGGAACTGGGAGGAATCAAGGGAGGAGCGGGTTCTTGCAGTTCTCCAGGGCGGGGCAACCTGCCATGGGCCACCTACCTCTGCCAGCCAGAAAGCAGGATATTGCAAGAATGCATCCTGGATGAGTCTCATCACCTCTTTCTTAAAGATGCTGGAGGTCCTCATTGCCTCAATGGACATAAGGATGTTTTGTGTGTACTCTGGTGGTTGGAGACACTGTCCCAGTACCTGTGGAGGAAGGAAGGGAGGATAGAGATGTCCCAGCAGGAGCCGTGGTCGTGCTGTGTGGGTGAGCAGCACAAGCAGCCCTGGAGAGAGGTGCCCTTCAGCACCCGCAGGGGAGCCGGCAGCAGGGGCTGCAGTCACTGCCAAGGGCAGGAGAAGAAGGGGGGCCCAGGGGAAGGGAAGAAGGTTGTTCTCATTGGCACCGTGTGCTGGCCCTTCAGCGAGCCAGGGCTATCTGGGGGCCTGGGGCCTGGAGCTGCTGCGGGGACCCCAGAGTGCAGCCTTCACATCATCCCTGCTCAGAGACAGCAGGAAGCCCCTATGCAGGGACAGTGAGGCCATGCCAGCCCAATGATCCACAGAATCCTGGAATGCTTTGGGTTGGAAGGGATCTCAAATCCATTGAGTGCCAATCCCTGCCACGGGCAGAGACACCTCCCATTGGATGAGGGAGTTCAAAGCCCCCTGATCAAGTCTGGCCTTGAACACCTCCAGGATGGGGCAGCCACAACTTCTCTGGTCAACCTATGCCTGGGCCTCCCCACCCTCACAGGAAAAAAGCCCATGGCTCCAGGGTGGGTCTCAAAAGAGCAGAACAGAGCAGAGCAGAGCAGAGCAGAGCAGAGGGGCAGAAGCCCATTTCTCACCCTGCTGCTCCCACTGCCCAGGACACAGTTTTTCTTTCTGGGCTGTGAGTGCATGTGGCCGGCTCACGTGAATCGTCTCATCTCTAAGCACCCCAAGTCCTTCTCCTCAGCACTGCTCCCAATTCATTCTGCATCCGCCTGTGTTAGTGCCTGGGATTCCTCATCCACCAAACAGTCCACCCATCAAAGCCCCATCTCGCTCTCTCCAGTTCAGAGAGAAGAATGTGCCGAGGGACTGTCTCCAAGGCTTTACACATGTCCAGGTAGATGACATCCACTGCATTTCCCGTATGCACTGATGTGGTCACTCCATCACACAAGGCCACTGGGTTGGTCAGGCAGGACTTGCCCTTGGTGAAGCCTTGTTGGCTGTCTCCAGTCACCACCATGTGATTTAGCAAAGCTTTAGGTGGTCCAGTTCCATGACCTTTCCAGGCCCAGTGGTCAGGCTGACAGGTCCATGCTCAGAAATTCCCCAGGGATCTCACCCTCCCCGTGAAGGCAAAGAGTGTGTTTGGAGCTCTCACTCCATCACTTGAATCCCACTGCCCACACTGTTCCTTCCCCTGCTTGCTAATGTGGGTCCCATTCCTGGTGCCCTGCTCACCATCTGGCCTCTCTCCGACAGCCTCAGAAGGGCACTGAGGAACCGCCAGAGCGTCACTGGACCTGAGTACCTCAGACAACACCAGATGCTGTATGTTGGTGCAATTTCCTCATTTTCCCAGTCCTTGCAGGCCATCACCTGGAAGAAAGGCAACAGTGAGTGACCAGGCACCGCCAAGCTCCTGGTTCCTCCAGAAGATGAGAACAAGGGCCCTTGGGCTTTTCCTGATAACTCACAGCCAAGAGAAGGATGCAGGAGTCCTCTGGGAAAACATGAAAGCGCTCGTTCTGTTTATGCTGCAGGAGCAGGGACAGACCCTGTAAAAGCTCCTCCAGTATCTGGGGCTTGCAGAAGATGAGGTCCCAGAGTCGCACGGCAGATCTGCAAGGCAGAGAGCTCCATCAGCATGGCAGAGTCGGCCACCACAGCCTGGCCTGAGGCAGCCCAGCAGGACATGGACCTTGCCCTGGGCTGGGCTGGCCTGTGCAGCAGGAGAGGAGCAAGGAGGTATTTGTTGTTGGACTGGCAGAAGCGTGCTGAATCCTGGCCTCCAAGGATGGGGCAGCCACGACTTCTCTGGGCTTCCTGGGTCATTACCTCCCCACCCTCACAGAAACATTTCTTCCTGAAATCTTAATCTCCCCTCTATCAGCTCAAGACCTTTCCCTTCCTCATCTCCCTCCAATCTCTGATCAAGAGTCCCTCCACAGCTATCCGGGAGCACGTTTCAGGAGGGGAAGTTGCTCTAAATTCTCCCCGGATCCTCTTCTCCACCTGTCCACGTACGGGATGTGCTCCAGCTTTCAGATAATCCTCGTGGCCTCATTTGGACTTTCCTAGCTCTGTCATCCAGATTGATTCTGGGCCCCTCTCCCCAAATGGATCAGTCCTCAAGGCTTTCGGAGCCAGTACCTGTCAGTTGCAGGAAACATTCTCCACAATGTTTTGGCAACCTCCAAGGGGTAGTACTTGGTCATTCTGAATAGCAGCGACCCCACCATCTTTCCAGCTGATCTCGAGTTGAAGTGTTCCAGGTTTTCATGGATGTAGACCATGATGTTTGGTATCTGGAAGGGAGATGCAGGTGAGGATCTTGCTGCTCCAGGAGCCTCAGCTGCCCTTTCCTGCCCTATTCAGGTGGCTTCAGGAGCCCAAGAGACCTGGAACTGGAAGGAATCAAGGGAGGAGTGGGTTCTTGCAGTTTTCAATTGCAGGGCAACCTTACCATGGGCCACCTACCTTTGCCAGCCAGAAGGCAGGGTTTCTTATCAGTGCATCATGCATGAGTCTCATAAACTCCTTCTGAAAGATTCTGGAGTTCGTCATCACCTCAATGGACCTGACAAGGTCTTCTGTGTCCTCTTCTGGTCCTAGATACTGTCCAAGTACCTGTGGAGGAAGGAAGAGAGAGTAGAGTTATGCCAGCTGGAGTGGTGGTCATGCTGCACGGGTGGGCAGCACAAGCAGCCCTGGCAAGAGAGATGGGTCCCATGACCTTCCCTGGCACAGTGGTTGGGCTGAAAGGTCCATGCCTGGAAACTGCCCAGGCAGCTTCCTGGCCCCACCAGGGCAAGGAGAGCATTTGGAGCTGTCACTGCACCACTCAAATCCCACTGCCCACACTGTCCCAGCCTCTGCTTGCCCATGTGGGTCCCCTTGTCGATGTCCTGCTCACCATCTGGGCTCTCTCCGACAGCCTCAGAAGGGCCCTGATCAACAGCGAGATTGTCAGTGGACTTGAATGCCTCAGACCCCTGAAGACGAGGTGTGTTGCTGCAGTTTCCTCATTTTCCCAGTCCCTGCAGGCCATCACCTGGAAGAAAGGCAGCAGTGTGTGACCTGGCTCCACCAAGCTCCTGGTTCGACCAGGTGCAGAGGACAAGGGCACTTGAGCTTTTCCAGACAACTTACAGCTAGGAGAGGGATGCAGGAGTCCTCGGGGAGAGCATCAGAGTCCATTTCCTGTTTATCCTGCAAGAGCTGGGACAGCCCCTGCAAAAGCCCCTCCAGTGTCTCGGGCATGAAGAACATGAGTTCCCAGAGTGGCAGGGCAGAGCTGCAAGGCAGAGAGCTCCATCAGCTGGGCAGCCTCGGCCACCACAGCCCGGCCTGAGGCAGCCCTGCAGGACATGGATCTTGCCCTGGGCTGGGCTGGCCTGTGCAGCAAGAGAGGAGCAAGGAGGTATTCATTGCTGGGCTGGCAGAAGCGTGCTGAATTATGGAATGTCCTGAGTGGGAAGGGACCCACTAGGACCATCAAGTCCAACTCCTGTCCCTGCACAGGACAACTCCACCGTTCACACCATGGGGATGAGGGTGTTGGCCGAAGGCTTCCTGACTATTATGAGGCTTGGTTCCCTGCCTGCTTCCCTGGGGAGCTCTTCCAGTGCTCCAATGATCTCTGGGGGAAGATTTTTTCCAATATCCAAGCTAACCCTCTCCTGACATGTTCCGCCCATGCCCTCACATCCAGAGGCAAGTGCAGAGTGTGATGAGGTCTCCCCTCTGTCTCCCCTTCTCAAGGCTGAACAGGCCAAGAGACTTCAGCCTCTCCTCGTATTGCTTCCTCTCCTAAAGCTTGGGGACCTTCAACTCCTGTCTGGCTTTTCCAGCCTTGCCTTCTGCAGGGCTTTTTGCGGGGCTGGATAGGGTGGTGGGAAGGAGGGCCCAGCACCCCAGGGCTGTCCTGCAGTTTTAGAGTCACAGAATCATGGAATGGTTTGGGCTTCAAGGAGTTTAAGCCCATCCAGCTCCAACCCCTTCCATTGGCAGGGACACCTCCCACTCGATTGGGGGCCTCCAACCCAAACTTTCTTTGGCCATCCGTGTACAGGAGGTACACTGGCCTTTGGGTCATCCTTGTGCCCTCCTCTGGACGTTCTTGGCTGTATCATCCAGATTGATTCTGGGCCCTTCTCCCCAAGCAGATAAACCCTCAAGGCTGACAGAGCTCATACCTGTCAGTTGGAGGAAACGTCCTCCACAACGTTGTGGCAACTTCATTGGGGTAGCAGTTGGTCATCCTGAACAGCAGAAACCACACAATCTCCCGGGCTGACGTTGAGCTGACGTGTCTCAGGCTTTCATGGAAATAGGCCATGAGGTTTGGTATCTGGAAATGAGACCCAGGTGAGGATGTTGCTGCCCCTGGAGCCTCAGCTGCCCTTTCCATCCCTCCCTGTCCTATTCAGGTGGCTTCAGGAGCCCAAGAGCCCTGGAACTGGGAGAAATCAAGGGAGGAGCGGGTTCTTGCAGTTCTCAAGGGCCGGGCAACCTTGCCATGGACCACCTACCTCTCCTAGCCAGAAAGCAGGATATTGCATGAACGCATCCCGGATGAGTCTCATCACCTCTTTCTTAAAGATGCTGGAGGTCCTCATTGCCTCAATGGACATGAGGATGCTTTGTGTGTCCTCTGCTTTTTGGAGACACTGTCCCAGTACCTGTGGAGGAAGGAAGAGAAGATAGAGATGTCCCAGCAGGTGCTGTGGTCGTGCTGTGTGGGTGGGCAGCACAAGCAGCCCTGGAGAGAGGTGCCCTTCAGCACCCGCAGGGGAACCGGCAGCAGGGGCTGCAGTCACTGCCAAGGGCAGGAGAAGAAGGGGGGCCCAGGGGAAGGGAAGAAGGTTGTTCTCATGGGCACCGTGTGCTGGCCCTTGAGCGAGCCAGGGCTATCTGGGGGCCTGGGGGCTGGAGCTGCTGCGGGGAACCCAGAGTGCAGCCCTCACATCATCCCTGCTCAGAGACAGCAGGAAGCCCCTATGCAGGGACAGTGAGGCCATGCCAGCCCAATGATCCACAGAATCCTGGAATGCTTTGGGTTGGAAGGGATCTCAAACCCATTGAGTTCCAATCCCCTGCCACGGGCAGAGACACCTCCCATTGGATGAGGGAGTTCAAAGCCCCCTGATCAAGTCTGGCCTTGAACACCTCCAGGATGGGGCTACCACGACTTCTCTGGTCAACCTATGCCTGGGCCTCCCCACCCTCACAGGAAAACAGCCCATGGCTCCAGGTTGTTTCTCAAGAGAGCAGAGCAGAGCAGAGCAGAGGGGCAGAAGCCCCTCCCTCACCCTGCTGCTCCCACTGCCCAGGACACAGTTTTTCTTTCTGGGCTGTGAGCGCATGTGGCCGGCTCACGTGAATCATCTCATCTCCCAGCACCCCAAGTCCTTCTCCTCAGCACTGCTCTCAATTCATTCTGCATCCGCCTGTGTTAGTGCCTGGGATTCCTCATCCACCAAACAGTCCACCCATCAAAGCCCCATCTCTCTCTCTCCAGTTCAGAGAGAAGGATGTGCCGAGAGACTCTCTCCAAGGCTTTACACATGTCCAGGTAGATGACATCCACTGCATTTCCCGTATGCACTGATGTGATCACTCCATCACACAAGGCCACTGGGTTGGTCAGGCAGGACTTGCCCTTGGTGAAGCCGTGTTGGCTGTCTCCAGTCACCACCATGTGATTTAGCAAAGCTTTAGGTGGTCCAGTTCCATGACCTTTCCAGGCCCAGTGGTCAGGCTGACAGGTCCATGCCCAGAAATTCCCCAGGGATCTCACCCTCCCCGTGAAGGCAAAGAGCGTGTTTGGAGCTCTCACTCCATCACTTGAATCCCACTGCCCGCACTGTTCCTTCCCCTGCTTGCTAATGTGGGTCCCATTCCTGGTGCCCTGCTCACCATCTGGCCTCTCTCCGACAGCCACAGAAGGGCACTGAAGAACCGCCAGAGCGTCACTGGACCTGAGTACCTCAGACTACACCAGATACTGTACGTTGATGCAATTTCTTCATTTTCCCAGTCCTTGCAGGCCATCACCTGGAAGAAAGGTAACAGTGAGTGACCGGGCACCGCCAAGCTCCTGGTTCCTCCAGAAGATGAGGACAAGGGTCCTTGGGCTTTTCCTGATAACTCACAGCCAAGAGAAGGATGCAGGAGTCCTCCGGGAAAACATGAAAGCCTTCGTCCTGTTTATCCTGCAGGAGCAGGGACAGACCCTGCAAAAGATCTTCCAGTATCTGGGGCTTGCAGAAGAAGAGGTCCCAGAGTGACACGGTAGATCTGCAAGGCAGAGAGCTCCATCAGCTGGGCAGCCTTGGCCACTACAGCCTGGCCAGAGGCAGCCCAGCAGGACATGGACCTTGCCCTGGGCTGGGCTGGCCTGTGCAGCAGGAGAGGAGCAAGGAGGTATTCGTTGCTGGGCTGGCAGAAGCGTGCTGAATTATGGAATGTCCTGAGTGGGAAGGGACCCACAAGGACCTTCAAGTCCAACTCCTGTCCCTGCACAGGACAACTCCACCGTTCACACCGTGGGGCTGAGGGTGTTGACCCAAGGCTTCCTGAATATTATGATGCTTGGTTCCCTGCCTGCTTCCCTGGGGAGCTCTTCCAGTGCTCCAATGATCTCTGGGGGAGGATTTTTTCCAATATCCAAGCTAACCCTCTCCTGACATGTTCCGCCCATGCCCTCACATCCAGAGGTAAGAGCTCAGTGCAGAGTGTGATGAGGTCTCCCCTCTGTCTCCCCTTCTCCAGGCTGAACAGGCCAAGGGACTTCAGCCTCTCCTCGTACTGCTTCCTCTCCTAAAGCTTGGGGACCTTCAACTCCTGTCTGGCTTTTCCAGCCTTGCCTTCTGCAGGGCTTTTTGCGGGGCTGGATAGGGTGGTGGGAAGGAGGGCCCAGCATCCCAGGGCTGTCCTGCAGTTTTAGAGTCACAGAATCATGGAATGGTTTGGGCTTCAAGGGGTTTAAGCCCATCCAGCTCCAACCCCATCCATTGGCAGGGACAACTCCCACTCGATCAGGGGCCTCCAACCCAAACTTTCTCCACCTATCCGTGTACAGGTGTTACACTGGCCTTTGGGTCATCCTTGTGCCCTCCTCTGGACGTTCTTGGCTGTATCATCCAGATTGATTCTGGGCCCTTCTCCCCAAGCGCATAAATCCTCAAGGCTGACAGAGCTCATACCTGTCAGTTGGAGGAAACATCCTCCACAACGTTGTGGCAACTTCATTGGGGTAGCAGTTGGTCATCCTGAATAGGAGTAACCCCACAATCTCCCGGGCTGACGTTGAGTTGACGTGTCTCAGGCTTTCATGGAAAAAGGCCATGAGGTTTGGTATCTGGAAATGAGACCCAGGTGAGGATGTTGCTGCCCCTGGAGCCTCAGCTGCCCTTTCCATCCCTCCCTGTCCTATTCAGGTGGCTTCAGGAGCTCAAGAGCCCTGGAACTGGGAGGAATCAAGGGAGGAGCGGGTTCTTGCAGTTCTCAAGGGCCGGGCAACCTTGCCATGGACCACCTACCTCTGCCATGCAGAAAACAGGATATTGCATGAACGCATCCCGGATGAGTCTCATCACCTCTTTCTTAAAGATGCTGGAGGTCCACATTGCCTCAATGGACATGAGGATGGTTTGTGTGTCCTCTGCTGGTTGGAGACACTGTCCCAGTACCTGTGGAGGAAGGAAGGGAGGATAGAGATGTCCCAGCAGGTGCTGTGGTCGTGCTGTGTGGGTGGGCAGCACAAGCAGCCCTGGAGAGAGGTGCCCTTCAGCACCCGCAGGGGAGCCGGCAGCAGGGGCTGCAGTCACTGCCAAGGGCAGGAGAAGAAGGGGGGCCCAGGGGAAGGGAAGAAGGTTGTTCTCATGGGCACCGTGTGCTGGCCCTTGAGCGAGCCAGGGCTATCTGGGGGCCTGGGGGCTGGAGCTGCTGCGGGTAACCCAGAGTGCAGCCCTCACATCATCCCTGCTCAGAGACAGCAGGAAGCCCCTATGCAGGGACAGTGAGGCCATGCCAGCCCAATGATCCACAGAATCCTGGAATGCTTTGGGTTGGAAGGGATCTCAAATCCATCGAGTTCCAATCCCCTGCCACGGGCAGAGACACCTCCCATTCGATGAGGGAGTTCAAAGCCCCCTGATCAAGTCTGGCCTTGAACACCTCCCAGGATGGGGCAGCCACAACTTCTCTGGTCAACCTATGCCTGGGCCTCCCCACCCTCACAGGAAAACAGCCCATGGCTCCAGGTTGTTTCTCAAGAGAGCAGAGCAGAGCAGAGCAGAGGGGCAGAAGCCCCTCCCTCACCCTGCTGCTCCCACTGCCCTGGACACAGTTTTTCTTTCTGGGCTGTGAGCGCATGTGGCCGGCTCACGTGAATCGTCTCATCTCCCAGCACCCCAAGTCCTTCTCCTCAGCACTGCTCTCAATTCATTCTGCATCCACACGTGTTAGTGCCTGGGATTCCTCATCCACCAAACAGTCCACCCATCAAAGCCCCATCTCGCTCTCTCCAGTTCAGAGAGAAGGATGTGCCGAGGGACTGTCTCCAAGGCTTTACACAAGTCCAGGTAGATGACATCCACTGCATTTCCTGTATGCACTGATGTGGTCACTCCATCACACAAGGCCACTGGGTTGGTCAGGCAGGACTTGCCCTTGGTGAAGCCGTGTTGGCTGTCTCCAGTCACCACCACGTGACTTAGCAAAGCTTTAGGTGGTCCAGTTCCATGACCTTTCCAGGCCCAGTGGTCAGGCTGACAGGTCCATGCCCAGAAATTCCCCAGGGATCTCACCCTGCCCGTGAAGGCAAAAAGCATGTTTGGAGCTCTCACTCCATCAGTTGAATCCCACTGCCCACACTGTTCCTTCCCCTGCTTGCTAATGTGGGTCCCATTCCTGGGGCCCTGCTCACCATCTGGCCTCTCTCCGACAGCCTCAGAAGGGCACTGAGGAACCGCGAGAGCGTCACTGGACCTGAGAACCTCAGACCCCACCATATGCTGTATGTTGTTGCAATTTCTTCATTTTCCCAGTCCTTGCAGGCCATCACCTGGAAGAAAGGCAACAGTGAGTGACCAGGCACTGCCAAGCTCCTGGTTCCTCCAGAAGATGAGAACAAGGGTCCTTGGGCTTTTCCTGATAACTCACAGCCAAGAGAAGGATGCAGCAGTCCTCCGGGAAAACTTGAAAGCCCTCATTCTGTTTATGCTGCAGGAGCAGGGACAGACCCTGTAAAAGCTCCTCCAGTATCTGGGGCTTGCAGAAGAAGAGGTCCCAGAGTGGCACTGTAGATCTGCAAGGCAGAGAACTCCATCAGCAGGGCAGACTCGGCTACCACAGCCTGGCCTGAGGCAGCCCAGCAGGACATGGACCTTGCCCTGGGCTGGGCTGGCCTGTGCAGCAGGAGAGGAGCAAGGAGGTATTTGTTGTTGGACTGGCAGAAGCGTGCTGAATCCTGGCCTCCAAGGATGGGGCAGCCACGACTTCTCTGGGCTTCCTGGGTCATTACCTCCCCACCCTCACAGAAACATTTCTTCCTGAAATCTTAATCTCCCCTCTATCAGCTCAAGACCTTTCCCTTCCTCATCTCCCTCCAACCTCTGATCAAGAGTCCCTCCCCAGCTATCCGGGAGCACATTTCAGGGGAAGTTGCTCTAAATTCTCCCCGGATCCTCTTCTCCACCTGTCCACGTACGGGATGTGCTCCAGCTTTCAGATAATCCTCGTGGCCTCATTTGGACTTTCCTAGCTCTGTCATCCAGATTGATTCTGGGCCCCTCTCCCCAAACGCATCAGTCCTCAAGGCTTTCGGAGCCAGTACCTGTCAGTTGCAGGAAACATCCTCCACAACGTTTTGGCAACCTCCATGGGGTGGTACTTGGTCATTCTGAATAGCAGCGACCACACCATCTCTCCAGCTGATCTCGAGCTGAAGTGTTCCAGGTTTTCATGGATGTAGGCCATGATGTTTGGTATCTGGAAGGGAGATGCAGGTGAGGATCTTGCTGCTCCTGGAGCCTCAGCTGCCCTTTCCTGCCCTATTCAGGTGGCTTCAGGAGCCCAAGAGACCTGGAACTGGAAGGAATCAAGGGAGGAATGGGTTCTTGCAGTTTTCAATTGCAGGGCAACCTTGCCATGGGCTACCTACCTCTGCCAGCCAGAAGGCAGGGTTTTTTATCAATGCATCATGCATGAGTCTCATAAACTCCTTCTGAAAGATTCTGGAGTTCGTCATCACCTCAATGGACCTGACAAGGTCTTCTGTGTCCTCTTCTGGTCCTAGATACTGTCCAAGTACCTGTGAAGGAAGGAAGAGAGAGTAGAGTTATGCCAGCTGGAGTGGTGGTCATGCTGCACGGGTGGGCAGCACAAGCAGCCCTGGCAAGAGAGATGGGTCCCATGACCTTCCCTGGCACAGTGGTTGGGCTGAAAGGTCCATGCCTGGAAACTGCCCAGGCAGCTTCCTGGCCCCACCAGGGCAAGGAGAGCATTTGGAGCTGTCACTGCACCACTCAAATCCCACTGCCCACACTGTCCCAGCCTCTGCTTGCCCATGTGGGTCCACTTGTCGAAGTCCTGCTCACCATCTGGGCTCTCTCCGACAGCCTCAGAAGGGCACTGATTAACAGCGAGATTGTCAGTGGACTTGAATGCCTCAGACCCCTCAAGACGGGGTGCGTTGCTGCAATTTCCTCATTTTCCCAGTCGCTGCAGGCCATCACCTGGAAGAAAGGCAGCAGTGAGTGACCTGGCACCACCAAGCTCCAGGTTCGACAAGATGCAGAGGACAAGGACACTTGAGCTTTTCCAGACAACTTACAGCTAGGAGAGGGATGCAGGAGTCCTCGGGGAGAGCATCAGAGTCCATTTCCTGTTTATCCTGCAAGAGCTGGGTCAGCCACTGCAAAAGTTCCTCCAGTGTCTCGGGCATGGAGAAGATGAGTTCCCAGAGTGGCAGGGCAGAGCTGCAAGGCAGAGAGCTCCATCAGCTGGGCAGCCTCGGCCACCACAGCCCGGCCTGAGGCAGCCCTGCAGGACATGGACCTTGCCCTGGGCTGGGCTGGCCTGTGCAGCAAGAGAGGAGCAAGGAGGTATTCGTTGCTGGGCTGGCAGAAGCGTGCTGAATTATGGAATGTCCTGAGTGGGAAGGGACCCACTAGGACCTTCAAGTCCAACTCCTGTCCCTGCACAGGACAACTCCACCGTTCACACCATGGGGATGAGGGTGTTGGCCGAAGGCTTCCTGACTATTATGAGGCTTGGTTCCCTGCCTGCTTCCCTGGGGAGCTCTTCCAATGCTCCATTGATCTCTGGGGGAAGATTTTTTCCAATATCCAAGCTAACCCTCTCCTGACATGTTCCGCCCATGCCCTCACATCCAGAGGTAAGAGCTCAGTTGCGGAGTGTGATGAGGTCTCCCCTCTGTCTCCCCTTCTCAAGGCTGAACAGGCCAAGGGACTTGAGCCTCTCCTCGTATTGCTTCCTCTCCTAAAGCTTGGGGACCTTCAACTCCTGTCTGGCTTTTCCAGCCTTGTCTTCTGCAGGGCTTTTTGCGGGGCTGGATAGGGTGGTGGGAAGGAGGGCCCAGCACCCCAGGGCTGTCCTGCAGTTTTAGAGTCACAGAATCATGGAATGGTTTGGGCTTCAAGGGGTTTAAGCATATCCAGCTCCAACCCCTTCCATTGGCAGGGACACCTCCCACTCGATTGGGGGCCTCCAACCCCAACTCTCTCCGCCCATCCGTGTACAGGAGGTACACCGGCCTTTGGATCATCCTTCTGCCCTCCTCTGGACGTTCTTGGCTGTATCATCCAGATTGATTCTGGGCCCTTCTCCCCAAGCGCATAAATCCTCAGGGCTGACAGAGCTCATACCTGTCAGTTGGAGGAAACATCCTCCACAACGTTGTGGCAACTTCATTGGGGTAGCAGTTGGTCATCCTGAATAGGAGTAACCCCACAATCTCCCGGGCTGACGTTGAGTTGACGTATCTCAGGCTTTCATGGAAAGAGGCCATGAGGTTTGGTATCTGGAAATGAGACCCAGGTGAGGATGTTGCTGCCCCTGGAGCCTCAGCTGCCCTTTCCATCCCTCCCTGTCCTATTCAGGTGGCTTCAGGAGCCCAAGAGCCCTGGAACTGGGAGGAATCAAGGGAGGAGCGGGTTCTTGCAGTTCTCAAGGGCCGGGCAACCTTTCCATGGGCCACCTACCTGTGCCAGCCAGAAAGCAGGATATTGCATGAACGCATCCCGGATGAATCTCATCACCTCTTTCTTAAAGATGCTGGAGGTCCTCATTGCCTCAATGGACACGAGGATGCTTTGTGTGTCCTCTGCTGGTTGAAGACATTGTCCCAGTACCTGTGGAGGAAGGAAGGGAGGATAGAGATATCCCAGCAGGTGCTGTGGTCGTGCTGTGTGGGTGGGCAGCACAAGCAGCCCTGGAGAGAGGTGCCCTTCAAGCACCCGCAGGGGAGCCGGCAGCAGGGGCTGCAGTCACTGCCAAGGGCAGGAGAAGAAGGGGGGCCCAGGGGAAGGGAAGAAGGTTGTTCTCATGGGCACCGTGTGCTGGCCCTTGAGAGAGCCAGGGCTATCTGGGGGCCTGGGGGCTGGAGCTGCTGCGGGTAACCCAGAGTGCGGCCCTAACATCATCACTGCTCAGAGACAGTAGGAACCCTGTAAGCAGGGACAGTGAGGCCATGCCAGCCCAATGATCCACAGAATCTTGGAATGCTTTGGCTTGGAAGGGATCTCAAACCCATTGAGTTCCAATCCCCTGCCATGGGCAGAGACACCTCCCATTGGATGAGGGAGCTCAAAGCCCCCTGATCAAGTCTGGCCTTGAACACCTCCAGGATGGGGCTACCACGACTTCTCTGGTCAACCTATGCCTGGGCCTCCCCACCCTCACAGGAAAACAGCCCGTGGCTCCATGTTGGGTCTCTAAAGAGCAGAACAGAGCAGAGCAGAGCAGAGCAGAGGGGCAGAAGCCCCTCCCTCACCCTGCTGCTTCCACTGCCCAGGACACAGTTTTTCTTTCTGGGCTGTTGTGGCCGGCTCACGTGAATCGTCTCATCCCCCAGCAACCCAAATCCTTCTCCTCAGCACTGCTCCCAATTCATTCTGCATCTGCCTGTAATAGTGCCTGGGATTCCTCATCCACCAAACAGTCCACCCATCAAAGCCCCATCTCTCTCTCTCCAGTTCAGAGAGAAGGATGTGCTGAGGGACTGTCCCAAGGGCTTTACACAAGTCCAGGTAGATGACATCCACTGCATTTCCCGTATGCACTGATGTGGTCACTCCATCACACAAGGCCACTGGGTTGATCAGGCAGGACTTGCCCTTAGTGAAGCCGTGTTGGCTGTCTCCAGTCACCACCACGTGCTTTAGCAAAGCTTTAGGTGGTCCAGTTCCATGACCTTTCCAGGCCCAGTGGTCAGGCTGACAGGTCCATGCTCAGAAATTCCCCAGGGATCTCACCCTGCCCGTGAAGGCAACAGCGTGTTTGGAGCTCTCACTCCATCAGTTGAATCCCACTGCCCGCACTGTTCCTTCCCCTGCTTGCTAATGTGGGTCCCATTCATGGTGCCCTGCTCACCATCTGGCCTCTCTCCGGCAGCCTCAGAAGGGCACTGAAGAACTGCAAGAGTATCACTGGTCCTGAGAACCTCAGACACCACCATATGCTGTATGTTGTTGCAATTTCTTCATTTTCCCAGTCCTTGCAGGCCATCACCTGGAAGAAAGGCAACAGTGAGGTACCTGGCACCACCAAGCTCCTGGTTCCTCCAGAAGCTGAGGACAAGTGCCCTTGGGCTTTTCCTGATAACTCACAGCCAAGAGAAGGATGCAGGAGTCCTCCGGGAAAACTTGAAAGCCCTCGTCCTGTTTATCCTGCAGGAGCAGGGTCTGCCCCTGCAAAAGATCTTCCAGTATCTGGGGCTTGTGGAAGAAGAGGTCCCAGAGTGGCACTGTAGATCTGCAAGGCAGAGAGCTCCATCAGCATGGCAGACTCGGCTACCAAAGCCTGGCCAGAGGCAGCCCAGCAGGACATGGACCTTGCCCTGGGCTGGGCTGGCCTGTGCAGCAGGAGAGGAGCAAGGAGGTATTCGTTGCTGGGCTGGCAGAAGCGTGCTGAATTATGGAATGTCCTGAGTGGGAAGGGACCCACAAGGACCATCAAGTCCAACTCCTGTCCCTGCACAGGACAACTCCACCGTTCACACCATGGGGATGAGGGTGTTGGCCGAAGGCTTCCTGACTATTATGAGGCTTGGTTCCCTGCCTGCTTCCCTGGGGAGCTCTTCCAGTGCTCCATTGATCTCTGGGGGAAGATTTTTTCCAATATCCAAGCTAACTCTCTCCTGACGTGTTCCTGCCATGCCCCCACATCCAGAGGCGAGAGCTCAGTGCAGATTATGATGAGGTCTCCCCTCTGTCTCCCCTTCTCAAGGCTGAACAGGCCAAGGGACTTGAGCCTCTCCTCGTATTGCTTCCTCTCCTAAAGCTTGGGGACCTTCAACTCCTGTCTGGCTTTTCCAGCCTTGCCTTCTGCAGGGCTTTTTGGGGGGCTGGATAGGGTGGTGGGAAGGAGGGCCCAGCACCCCAGGGCTGTCCTGCAGTTTTAGAGTCACAGAATCATGGAATGGTTTGGGCTTCAAGGAGTTTAAGCCCATCCAGCTCCAACCCCTTCCATTGGCAGGGACACCTCCCACTTGATCGGGGGCCTCCAAGCCCAACTCTCTCCGCCCATCCATGTACAAGAGGTACACCGGCCTTTGGATCATCCTTCTGCCCTCCTCTGGACGTTCTTGGCTGTATCATCCAGATTGATTCTGGGCCCTTCTCCCCAAGCGCATAAACCCTCAAGGCTGACAGAGCTCATACCTGTCAGTTGGAGGAAACATCCTCCACAACGTTGTGGCAACTTCATTGGGGTAGCAGTTGGTCATCCTGAATAGGAGTAACCCCACAATCTCCCGGGCTGACGTTGAGTTGACGTGTCTCAGGCTTTCATGGAAAGAGGCCATGAGGTTTGGTATCTGGAAATGAGACCCAGGTGAGGATGTTGCTGCCCCTGGAGCCTCAGCTGCCCTTTCCATCCCTCCCTGTCCTATTCAGGTGGCTTCAGGAGCCCAAGAGCCCTGGAACTGGGAGGAATCAAGGGAGGAGCGGGTTCTTGCAGTTCTCAAGGGCCGGGCAACCTTGCCATGGACCACCTACCTCTGCCAGCCAGAAAGCAGGATATTGCATGAACGCATCCCGGATGAGTCTCATCACCTCTTTCTTAAAGATGCTGGAGGTCCTCATTGCCTCAATGGACATGAGGATGCTTTGTGTGTCCTCTGCTGGTTGAAGACATTGTCCCAGTACCTGTGGAGGAAGGAAGGGAGGATAGAGATGTCCCAGCAGGTGCTGTGGTCGTGCTGTGTGGGTGGGCAGCACAAGCAGCCCTGGAGAGAGGTGTCCTTCAGCACCCGCAGGGGAGCCGGCAGCAGGGGCTGCAGTCACTGCCAAAGGCAGGAGAAGAAGGGGGGCCCAGGGGAAGGGAAGAAGGTTGTTCTCATGGGCACCGTGTGCTGGCCCTTGAGCGAGCCAGGGCTATCTGGGGGCCTGGGGGCTGGAGCTGCTGCGGGGAACCCAGAGTGCAGCCCTCACATCATCCCTGCTCAGAGACAGCAGGAAGCCCCTATGCAGGGACAGTGAGGCCATGCCAGCCCAATGATCCACAGAATCCTGGAATGCTTTGGGTTGGAAGGGATCTCAAACCCATTGAGTTCCAATCCCCTGCCACGGGCAGAGACACCTCCCATTGGATGAGGGAGCTCAAGGCCCCCTGATCCAGTCTGAACTTTGACACCTCCCAGGATGGGGCAGCCACAACTTCTCTGGTCAACCTATGCCTGGGCCTCCCCACCCTCACAGGAAAACAGCCCATGGCTCCATGGTGGGTCTCTAAAGAGCAGAACAGAGCAGAGCAGAGCAGAGCAGAGCAGAGCAGAGGGGCAGAAGCCCCTCCCTCACCCTGCTGCTCCCACTGCCCTGGACACAGTTTTTCTTTCTGGGCTGTGAGCGCATGTGGCCGGCTCACGTGAATCGTCTCATCTCCCAGCACCCCAAGTCCTTCTCCTCAGCACTGCTCTCAATTCATTCTGCATCCACACGTGTTAGTGCCTGGGATTCCTCATCCACCAAACAGTCCACCCATCAAAGCCCCATCTCGCTCTCTCCAGTTCAGAGAGAAGGATGTGCCGAGGGACTGTCTCCAAGGCTTTACACAAGTCCAGGTAGATGACATCCACTGCATTTCCTGTATGCACTGATGTGGTCACTCCATCACACAAGGCCACTGGGTTGGTCAGGCAGGACTTGCCCTTGGTGAAGCCGTGTTGGCTGTCTCCAGTCACCACCACGTGACTTAGCAAAGCTTTAGGTGGTCCAGTTCCATGACCTTTCCAGGCCCAGTGGTCAGGCTGACAGGTCCATGCCCAGAAATTCCCCAGGGATCTCACCCTGCCCGTGAAGGCAAAAAGCATGTTTGGAGCTCTCACTCCATCACTTGAATCCCACTGCCCACACTGTTCCTTCCCCTGCTTGCTAATGTGGGTCCCATTCCTGGTGCCCTGCTCACCATCTGGCCTCTCTCCGACAGCCTCAGAAGGGCACTGAAGAACCGCCAGAGCGTCACTGGACCTGAGAACCTCAGACCCCACCAGATGCTGTATGTTGGTGCAATTTCCTCATTTTCCCAGTCCTTGCAGGCCATCACCTGGAAGAAAGGCAACAGTGAGTGACCTGGCACCGCCAAGATCCTGGTTCCTCCAGAAGATGAGAACAAGGGCCCTTGGGCTTTTCCTGATAACTCACAGCCAAGAGAAGGATGCAGCAGTCCTCCGGGAAAACATGAAAGCCCTCGTCCTGTTTATGCTGCAGGAGCAGGGTCAGCCCCTGCAAAAGCTCCTCCAGTATCTGGGGCTTGCGGAAGTAGAGGTCCCAGAGTGGCACTGTAGATCTGCAAGGCAGAGAGCTCCATCAGCACAGCAGAGTCGGCCACCACAGCCTGGCCTGAGGCAGCCCAGCAGGACATGGACCTTGCCCTGGGCTGGGCTGGCCTGTGCAGCAGGAGAGGAGCAAGGAGGTATTTGTTGTTGGACTGGCAGAAGCGTGCTGAATCCTGGCCTCCAAGGATGGGGCAGCCACGACTTCTCTGGGCTTCCTGGGTCATTACCTCCCCACCCTCACAGAAACATTTCTTCCTGAAATCTTAATCTCCCCTCTATCAGCTCAAGACCTTTCCCTTCCTCATCTCCCTCCAACCTCTGATCAAGAGTCCCTCCCCAGCTATCCGGGAGCACATTTCAGGAGGGGAAGTTGTCCTAATTCTCCCCAGATCCTCCTCTCCACCTGTCCGCGTACGGGATATGCTCCAGCTTTCAGATAATCCTCGTGGCCTCATTTGGACTTTCCTAGCTCTGTCATCCAGATTGATTCTGGGCCCCTCTCCCCAAACGCATCAGTCCTCAAGGCTTTCGGAGCCAGTACCTGTCAGTTGCAGGAAACATCCTCCACAACGTTTTGGCAACCTCCATGGGGTGGTACTTGGTCATTCTGAATAGCAGCGACCACACCATCTCTCCAGCTGATCTCGAGCTGAAGTGTTCCAGGTTTTCATGGATGTAGGCCATGATGTTTGGTATCTGGAAGGGAGATGCAGGTGAGGATCTTGCTGCTCCTGGAGCCTCAGCTGCCCTTTCCTGCCCTATTCAGGTGGCTTCAGGAGCCCAAGAGACCTGGAACTGGAAGGAATCAAGGGAGGAGTGGGTTCTTGCAGTTTTCAATTGCAGGGCAACCTTACCATGGGCCACCTACCTCTGCCAGCCAGAAGGCAGGGTTTTTTATCAATGCATCATGCATGAGTCTCATAAACTCCTTCTGAAAGATTCTGGAGTTCGTCATCACCTCAATGGACCTGACAAGGTCTTCTGTGTCCTCTTCTGGTCCTAGATACTGTCCAAGTACCTGTGGAGGAAGGAAGAGAGAGTAGAGTTATGCCAGCTGGAGTGGTGGTCATGCTGCACGGGTGGGCAGCACAAGCAGCCCTGGCAAGAGAGATGGGTCCCATGACCTTCCCTGGCACAGTGGTTGGGCTGAAAGGTCCATGCCTGGAAACTGCCCAGGCAGCTTCCTGGCCCCACCAGGGCAAGGAGAGCATTTGGAGCTGTCACTGCACCACTCAAATCCCACTGCCCACACTGTCCCAGCCCCTGCTTGCCCATGTGGGTCCCCTTGTCGAAGTCCTGCTCACCATCTGGGCTCTCTCCGACAGCCTCAGAAGGGCCCTGATCAACAGCGAGATTGTCAGTGGACTTGAATGCCTCAGACCCCTCAAGACATGGTGCGTTGCTGCAATTTCCTCATTTTCCCAGTCGCTGCAGGCCATCACCTGGAAGAAAGGCAGCAGTGAGTGACCTGGCACCACCAAGCTCCTGGTTCGACCAGATGCAGAGGACAAGGGCACTTGAGCTTTTCCAGACAACTTACAGCTAGGAGAGGGATGCAGGAGTCCTCGGGGAGAGCATCAGAGTCCATTTCCTGTTTATCCTGCAAGAGCTGGGTCAGCCCCTGCAAAAGCTCCTCCAGTGTCTCGGGCATGGAGAAGATGAGTTCCCAGAGTGGCAGGGCAGAGCTGCAAGGCAGAGAGCTCCATCAGCTGGGCAGCCTCGGCCACCACAGCCCGGCCTGAGGCAGCCCAGCAGGACATGGACCTTGCTCTCGGCTGGGCTGGCCTGGGCAGCAGGAGAGGAGCAAGGAGGTATTCGTTGCTGGGCTGGCAGAAGCGTGCTGAATTATGGAATGTCCTGAGTGGGAAGGGACCCATAAGGACCATCAAGTCCAGCTCCTGTCCCTGCACAGGACAACTCCACCGTTCACACCGGGTGGCTGAGGATGTTGGCCGAAGGCTTCCTGACTATTATGAGGCTTGGTTCCCCACCTGCTTCCCTGGGGAGCTCTTCCAGTGCTCCATAGATCTCTGGGGGAAGCTTGGAGACCTTCAACTCCTGTCTGGCTTTTCCAGCCTTGTCTTCTGCAGGGCTTTTTGCGGGGCTGGATAGGGTGGTGGGAAGGAGGGCCCAGCACCCCAGGGCTGTCCTGCAGTTTTAGAGTCACAGAATCATGGAATGGTTTGGGCTTCAAGGGGTTTAAGCCCATCCAGGTCCAACCCCTTCCATTGGCAGGGACAACTCCAACTCGATTTGGGGCCTCCAACCCAAACTTTCTCCACCCATCCGTGTACAGGTGGTACACCGGCCTTTGGATCATCCTTCTGCCCTCCTCTGGATGTTCTTGGCTGTATCATCCAGATTGATTCTGGGCCCTTCTCCCCAATCGCATAAACCCTCAAGGCTGACAGAGCTCATACCTGTCAGTTGGAGGAAACATCCTCCACAACGTTGTGGCAACTTCATTGGGGTAGCAGTTGGTCATCCTGAATAGGAGTAACCCCACAATCTCCCGGGCTGACGTTGAGTTGACGTGTCTCAGGCTTTCATGGAAAGAGGCCATGAGGTTTGGTATCTGGAAATGAGACCCAGGTGAGGATGTTGCTGCCCCTGGAGCCTCAGCTGCCCTTTCCATCCCTCCCTGTCCTATTCAGGTGGCTTCAGGAGCCCAAGAGCCCTGGAACTGGGAGGAATCAAGGGAGGAGCTGGTTCTTGCAGTTCTCAAGGGCCGGGCAACCTTGCCATGGACCACCTACCTCTGCCAGCCAGAAAGCAGGATATTGCATGAACGCATCCTGGATGAGTCTCATCACCTCTTTCTTAAAGATGCTGGAGGTCCTCATTGCCTCAATGGACACGAGGATGCTTTGTGTGTCCTCTGCTGGTTGAAGACATTGTCCCAGTACCTGTGGAGGAAGGAAGGGAGGATAGAGATGTCCCAGCAGGTGCTGTGGTCGTGCTGTGTGGGTGGGCAGCACAAGCAGCCCTGGAGAGAGGTGCCCTTCAGCACCCGCAGGGGAGCCGGCAGCAGGGGCTGCAGTCACTGCCAAGGGCAGGAGAAGAAGGGGGGCCCAGGGGAAGGGAAGAAGGTTGTTCTCATGGGCACCGTGTGCTGGCCCTTGAGCGAGCCAGGGCTATCTGGGGGCCTGGGGGCTGGAGCTGCTGCGGGGAACCCAGAGTGCAGCCCTCACATCATCCCTGCTCAGAGACAGCAGGAAGCCCCTATGCAGGGACAGTGAGGCCATGCCAGCCCAATGATCCACAGAATCCTGGAATGCCTTGGGTTGGAAGGGATCTCAAACCCATTGAGTTCCAATCCCCTGCCACGGGCAGAGACACCTCCCATTGGATGAGGGAGCTCAAGGCCCCCTGATCCAGTCTGAACTTTGACACCTCCCAGGATGGGGCAGCCACGACTTCTCTGGTCAACCTATGCCTGGGCCTCCCCACCCTCACAGGAAAAAAGCCCATGGCTCCAGGGTGGGTCTCTAAAGAGCAGAACAGAGTAGAGCAGAACAGAGCAGAGCAGAGCAGAGCAGAGGGGCAGAAGCCCCTCCCTCACCCTGCTGCTCCCACTGCCCAGGACACAGTTTTTCTTTCTGGGCTGTGAGTGCATGTGGCCGGCTCACGTGAATCGTCTCATCTCCCAGCACCCCAAGTCCTTCTCCTCAGCACTGCTCTCAATTCATTCTGCACCCACATGTGTTAGTGCCTGGGATTCCTCATCCACCAAACAGTCCACCCATCAAAGCCCCATCTCGCTCTCTCCAGTTCAGAGTGAAGGATGTGCCGAGGGACTGTCTCCAAGGCTTTACACAAGTCCAGGTAGATGACATCCACTGCATTTCCCGTATGCACTGATGTGGTCACTCCATCACACAAGGCCACTGGGTTGGTCAGGCAGGACTTGCCCTTGGTGAAGCCGTGTTGGCTGTCTCCAGTCACCACCACGTGACTTAGCAAAGCTTTAGTTGGTCCAGTTCCATGACCTTTCCAGGCCCAGTGGTCAGGCTGACAGGTTCATGCCCAGAAATTCCCCAGGGATCTCACCCTCCTCGTGAAGGCAAAGAGCGTGTTTGGAGCTCTCACTCCATCACTTGAATCCCACTGCCCACACTGTTCCTTCCCCTGCTTGCTAATGTGGGTCCCATTTCTGGTGCCCTGCTCACCATCTGGCCTCTCTCCGACAGCCTCAGAAGGGCACTGAAGAACCGCCAGAGCGTCACTGGACCTGAGAACCTCAGACACCACCAGATGCTGTATGTTGGTGCAATTTCCTCATTTTCCCAGTCCTTGCAGGCCATCACCTGGAAGAAAGGCAACAGTGAGTGACCTGGCACCGCCAAGATCCTGGTTCCTCCAGAAGATGAGGACAAGGGCCCTTGGGCTTTTCCTGATAACTCACAGCCAAGAGAAGGATGCAGGAGTCCTCTGGGAAAACTTGAAAGCGCTCGTCCTGTTTATGCTGCAGGAGCAGGGTCAGCCCCTGCAAAAGCTCCTCCAGTATCTGGGGCTTGCGGAAGTAGAGGTCCCAGAGTGGCACTGTAGATCTGCAAGGCAGAGAGCTCCATCAGCACGGCAGACTCAGCCACCACAGCCTGGCCTGAGGCAGCCCAGCAGGACATGGACCTTGCCCTGGGCTGGGCTGGCCTGTGCAGCAGGGGAGGAGCAAGGAGGTATTCGTTGCTGGGCTGGCAGAAGCATGCTGAATTATGGAATGTCCTGAGTGGGAAGGGACCCACTAGGACCATCAAGTCCAACCCCTGTCCCTGCAGAGGACAACTCTACCGTTCACACCGTGGGGCTGAGGGTATTGGCCCAAGGCTTCCTGACTATTATGAATCTTGTTTCCCTAACTACTTCCCTGGGGAGGTTTTCCAGTGCTCCATTGATCTCAAGGGGAAGAACTTTTTCCCAAGATCCAAGCTAGCCCTTTCCTGACATGTTCCTGCCATGCCCTCACATCCAGAGGCGAGAGCTCAGTGCCTGCTATGCCTGTTCCCCGTGTCAAGAAGATGCAGAGCACAATGAGGTCTCCACTCAGTCTCTCCTTCTCCAGGCTAAACAGGCCATGGGACTTCAGCCTCTCCTCTAAACCCTTCCTCTACTTTCGGACCTTCACCTCTTTGCTGGCTTTGACAGCATTACCTCCCACTGGATCAGGGGGCTCCAGTCCCAATTCTCTCCACCTGACCGTGTACAGGATGTTCTCCAGGATCATCCTCGTGCCCTCCTCTGGACGTTTTTGGTTCTGTCATCAAGGGAGGTTCTGGGCCCTTCTCCCAAGCGGATCAACCCTCAAGGCTGACGGAGCTCATACCTCTCATTTGGTGGAAACATCCTCCACAACATTGTGTAAACTTCATTGGTGTGGTACTTGGTCATCAGTAAAAGCAGTGACTCCATGATCTCCTGGGCTGGCTCTGAGTTGAGGTGTGTCATATTTCCATGGATGCTGGTCATGATCTTGGGTACCTGAAGGAGACCCAATAGTGAAGATGGTTCTGCCCCTGGTGCCTCAGCTGCCCTTTCCATCCCTCTGTGGGATTCAGGTGCCAGAGACTGCTGGATTTGGGAGGGCGGGAAGGAGGAGCAGGGTCTGGGAGGGCTCAAGGGAAGGGCAGTCTTGCTATGGGCCACCTACCTCTGCCAGCCAGAGGGCAGGGTCCTGCATGATCACATCCTGCATGAGTTCTGTTGCCTCCCTCTGAAAGCAGCTTGAGTCTCTCATTGCCTCAATTGCCATGAGGACGATGTCTGTCTTCTCCACTGTTTCCAGATACCTTTCTACTGCCTATGGAGGAAGGAAGGGAGGATAGAGATGTCCCAGCAGGAGCCGTGGTCGTGCTGTGTGGGTGGGCAGCACAAGCAGCCCTGGAGAGAGGTGCCTCGAAGCAGCCACAGTGGAGCCTGCAGCAGGGGCTGCAGTCACTGCCAAGGGCAGGAGAAGAAGGGGGGCCCAGGGGAAGGGAAGAAGGTTGGTCTCATGGGCACCATGTGCTGGCCCTTGAGCGAGCCAGGGCTATCTGGGGGCCTAGGGGCTGGAGCTGCTGCGGGGACCCCAGAGTGCAGCCCTCACATCATCCCTGCTCAGAGACAGCAGGAAGCCCCTATGCAGGGACAGTGACGCCATGCCAGCCCAATGATCCACAGAATCCTGGAATGTTTTGGGTTGGAAGGGATCTCAAACCCAACCAGTTCCACCCAATGTCATCAGCAAGGACACCTCCCACTGGATCAGAGTGTCCCAAAGACCATCCCACCTGACCTTGAACAACACCAGGGATGGGGCAGCGTAACCACTTCTCTGGGCAACCTGGGCCAGGGCCTCCCCATCCTCACAGCAAAATATTTCTTCCTAAGATGTCACCAGAATCTCGCCTCTTTCAACTCAAAACCATTCCCCTCATCCAATCCCGGCCCCTCCCAAGCATTCCTGGATGCCCTTTCAGGACTGGAAGCTGCTCTAAGTTCTCCCTGGGACCTTCTCTTCTCCAGACTGAACAGCCCCAACTCCCTCAGCCTGTCCTTGTATGGGAGGTTCTCCAGTCCTTGGGTTCTCCTTGTGGCCTCCTCTGGACCCATCCCAACAGCTTCATGTCCTTCCTGTGCTGAGGACTCCAGAACTGGACACAGGGCTCCAGATGGGGTTGCACAAGAGCGGAGCAGAGGGACAGAATCCCCTCCCTGATCCTGGTGTTGAGTCCTGCCCAGCCCACCAGGGCTCCTCACCCACTGATCTTTACGGGCTGCTCCATAGGCACCTCATGGGGCTGCAGTGCAGAGCTACTCACCTGGGGAGACACATCCTCCCACAAGGACACCCCAGGTTGGCTGGGAAGTGTCTCTGCCATCCTTGGGGACAGGGTAAGGACCGATCAAGGGAGACACTTTGGCACCACGGGGTGAGGCGTGAGCTCTGCTCCAGAGCTGTGAGCTCTGCTGCCTGTCCCGGCACTGTCCTGGCGGACACTGAGGGCTGGGGGCTGCAGCCACCGTTACCATGCGTGGTGCAGGGTGGGGTCCCAAAGTGAGGTCACAGAGGGTCCCCCCGTGACTTGGCCACGTGGCAGGGAGGGTCGGGTGGCCCTGGAAGGGTGTGAGAGACATGGAAGTGTAGCATGAGGAGGAGGGGTGGAAGAGAGAAGAGAAGGGCCCAGCACAGCAGCCCTGAACCTGCCCAATGCAGCAGGACGAGAAATCATCGAACCATGGCGTGTCCTGAGTTGGAAGGGGCCCTTCCAGAAAACACAGTTACTGGGATGAAACTGAACTCGACTTTAGCTTAAATCACGAATATGCCACAGGAGAGATTTCCCACTTACACGCACGTGTATAAATTCACCCAGAAATCTTATTCTATCACTTTCCAAGGACTCATTTTAATGTTATTATGAACCTCACAGCAGTCAAAACTCTGCTCATTTGGAGCTGGCTCTATCTGACCTTGACCTTGAGATGGGGAAAGGCTGCAAACAGAGGTGATGATAGAAAAGACACCTCTGTTCAGCACAGACCACACTGAACACAAGACATTATGGTCTCCAAAGCATGAACAGTGCCTGGAAAAACACTGCTTGAAAGAAAACCTGCTCTCAGAGGGACATCCTGTCTGCCTTTCAAAAACTGCAGTTACTGAGACGAAACTGAACTCTGCTTTAGCTTGAATCACCAATATTCCACAAATGGTGCCTCACGCTTCCCTCCCCACCTACCTTTTCCTGCCCATCCTGCATCCCGTGACACAGGCGCATGCAGATGTTGGGAAGGGCAGGAGGGGCGAGAGCGCACATGAGGGACCTATCCACCCCAATTCCCCTAAGGTCCCAGGGCAGCCGCACACGGGTGGGTGGGTCCCCCCACACCCTCGGGAAAGATCCACCCTCATCCCAAACCCAGCCCCGTCCAACCTCTGGGAGCTGGGCAGCAGCGATTCCCTCAGGAAAGAGCCCGCACCCTGTTCAGTGTTGGGCCCCTCACTCCAAGAAGGACATTGAGGGGCTGGAGCGTGTCTGGAGAAGGGAATGGAGCTGGGAAGGGGCTGGAGCCCCAGGATTCTGGGAGTGGCTCTGGGGGCTATTTAGCCTGGACGAGGGGTGGCTGAGGGGAGACCTCATCGCTCTCTGCTGTGGCTTATTAAACAGACATGGACTCTGCTTTCGTTTCAAGCTGAGATCAAACTTATTGTTACAACCTCATCTTTATACCTTAGTGAAATGTCAACAACAGTCCTGCAAGTCCTTCACAAAATTTTCCACAGCTGTTCTGCTTCCCAGCTCCTCGTGACCACTGTTACTGTTTCTTTGCCTTCTTGGTTTTGCCACTGATGTTGAATTTTCAGGATGAGGATGGTCTGTGTAGCCAGGGAACGGACTGTGATGTCGCACGAAATGAGAGCATGTCCCCAGTTGGAAGGGACCCACAGGGGTCATGGAGCCCAACTCCTGTCTCTGCACAGGACAACCCCAGAACTCAAAGGCCATCCAGGTCCAACGAGCAGGGACACCTCCCACTGGATCAGGTTGCTCAAAGCCAACGTGACCTTGAACCCCTCCAGGGATGGGGCAGCCACGACTGCTCTGGGCAACCTGGGCCAGGGCCACCCCACACTCACAGGGATATGTTTCTTCCTAAGATCTCATCTCAGTCTCCCACAGGAGCCTAGGGGAGGAAGGGCAGTAGAAGCTCCTGCCTCGAGTGTATCTGGAAGGTTTGAGCTGCAGGACCAGACTCCATCCTCATGCTTACGTGATTAAAGACAGGCAGGAGCTTCTCTGTCAGCTGCACAGCAAAAGGGCTGGCCTCCTTCTTCTTCAGGTGACCCATCACTCTTAAAATGACCTGCAGGGCCTTCAACGCGATGTTGCTGTTGCTGTCATTCATGACTTCCATCAGGTATGGGAGGAGGCCCAACATTTGTTGTGCCTGTATGTAAAAGCGAATTTCCTTGTAGTGAAAAGGTCACAGAGTCATGGAACGTTTTGCTTTGAAAGGACCTTTAGAGCTCATCCAGTCCATGCCCCTTCAGGAGCAGGGATGTCTTTAAACCAGATTCGGTTGCTCCAAGCCCCATCCAATCTGGCCTTGAACCTCTCCAGGGATGGGGCAGACACGACTGCTCTGGCAAACCTGGGCCAGGGCCTCCCCACCCTCACAAGAAAACATTTCTGCCTAAGATTTCATTTCTATCTCCCCTCTTTCAGCTCAAAACTGCCCCCCTCATCCTCTCCCTGCCCTTCCTGATCCAGAGCCCCTCCCCAGCTTTCCTGGGGCTCCTTTCAACCCTGGAACCTGCTCTAAGGTCTCCCCGCAGCCTTCTCTTCTCCAGGCTGATGATACAACACGATACACTACAATATATTATTGTCTTTATACTCCAGGTGTGGGATCGCCAGGATTGTCTGTCCAGCACGGCAATCAGAATGCTCTGGTTTTCTGCCGTGCTTTATGAATTCTGGGTTATTTTTTAGCCACTTGCTCTAGTTTCATTCCTTTTTGTCAGTGCAATCATCTCCGCAGGGTTTCTGTGGCTGCATTCCTGCGGTTTGGGCACCGAAGGGTTTATGAGGACAGTGTGCTGTCCCTGTGGCGCTGGCACCCGCCGTCACCTCCAAACCCCCACAGCATCTCTCCCTGCTGAGCTGCTGCCTGTGTGCAGAGCAGAAGTGATTCCCTCATGTAAATTTTTCTCTGAAATCCCTCAATTTAATTGGAGGCACCTCTAAAAACAATAACAAAAAAGGCATTTATGGGGCTGGGTGGCAGTTCCTAGCAGTTTTTTTTCTCATGCGATGCTTTGTTGAATTTCTTTCTCTAATAGCTCACCGGCGCTGGCTTCAATCTTGCAGCAAAACCTTGCATGGTGCGAAAAACACACGCCCAGGGAATACTGGGGCAGGGCGAGAGCCCCGGACAAGCACCTGCGGATGCTCTTCCCGCGCCACCCGCGTGACTTATTCAGCTGGAGCCCAGGGGAATCGCGGGGACCTGCTGTCCTGATGTTTCATTCATCCAGGAGAAACATTTTGATGAAGCGCTGAGATTGTGGGAATAAGCAGGGGGAGAAGCACAGGTTTGTTAAGGAACATTAAAGGACTTGACTTAACCTGAGATTTAGAAAAATCAGAAAACTTGAGAAAGACTACTCTTTTTGAGGGGGTTGTTTTTGGGGGTTCTTTTTTTATTTTTTAAGGTAAAAGTGTTTCCCTCCTTGGAAAACAATCACAGCATCAGCACCACAATCTTCAGCATCAGCACCACAGTCTTCAGCATTGGCTCCACAGTTCCCAGCTGTGCTGGTGCCACCGCTGGGAGGAAAAGCCCATTGCCCTTCACAAAACATTGGCCAAAAGAAGGAGCCGTTAAACAGAGATTCTGGGGTTAATTAGGGATTTAATGCATTTTTTTGCAGAGGGAAAGTGGGTTTTGGACACTCCCTGCCAAGTGGCCTTTTTTTTTGCACTTGCCCCACTCCCCTTTTCATAGCATCGTTGTTGGCTTGGGTCAAAAAGGACCATCCAGTTCCAACCTCTGCCATGGGCAGGGACACCTCCCACTGGATCAGGGGCTCCAAACCTCAACCAACCTGGCCTCGAACACCTCCAGGAATGGAGCAGCCACCACTGCTCTGGGCAGCCTGGACCAGGGCCTCCCCCTCCTCAAATGTGAAGAATTTCTTCCTAGTCTAGTCCATCTAGTCTAAATATTTCCTCTTCCAATTTAAAGCCATTCCACCTCATCCTATCACTCCAGGACCTTGGAAAATGTCCCTACCCAGCTTTTTCTGGAGCCGCTTTCAGTGCTAGAAGCTGCTTTAAGGTCTACCTGCAGCTTTCTCCAGGCTGAACAACCCCAACTCTTCCAGCCTGTTCTCATAGCAGAGGTGCTCCAGCCCTTGGATCATCTGCGTGGCCTCCTCTGGACCCATTCCAACAGTTCCATCTCCTTCTTATGTTGCGGGTTCCAGAACTAGACACCAGGCTCCAGGTGAGGTCTCACAAGAGAGGAATAGAGGGGCAGAATCCCCTCCCTCCGTGCTGGCCACGCTGCTTTGGATGCAGCCCAGGACACGGTTGGTTTCTGGGCTGGGAGGGCATGCTGCAGTTTCATGTGGAGCTTCTTCTCCCCCAGCACCCCAAGTCCTTCTCCTCAGGGAAGCTCCCAATCACGTTGTCCCCCAGCCGGTACTGGAACCACAGGTTCCCTTGACCCAAGCGTAGGACCTTGCACTTGGCCTTGTTGAACCTCATGAGAGCCACACAGCCCCACTTCTCCAGCTTGTCCATGTCCCTCTCGGTGACGTCCCGTCCTTCTGGTGTGGCAACTGCACCACTCAGCTTGGTGTCACCTGCAGACTTGCTGAGGGTGCCCTTGGTCTTGCTGTCCATATCGTTGATGTGTTGCCTTTGAAGGCGTGATGACCTGGTTCAGGAACAGCTCGACGGCCAAGCCCAGGCCGCTTGGGCTATCAGCACACTGACACCAATGTGGTGGATGGCAAATGGCGTTTATTGATAGGTAACATGGCACTATATAGCCGTTATGACCACTATATAGGGTTATGACGTCACTTCCGTCTACTTACATCATAGCCCTATCGTCATTGGCTATCTGGAGGGGGGGGAAGGGCCCTGTCAGTGCGACATTCTGGCCGCCAGACCCTAACTACCCACATCTCCCCCCTCCCTATGCTTAACTAAACAGACTGAAATACAAAAACTTCAACGGTATACATCGTAAACTCGGAACAATAAATGTAAGGCACAGTGAACAGGTACATTCTTAAAGTAGTTGTTGGTGTTCTACCAACATGTTGTTAACCTTCTCTAACCGGCTCTTAACAAACAACACGAGCTTATTTAATATACAAGGTCCGAAGATTAATGTAATTGTTGATCGCTGCAATCGGCCCTATCGAGGTAGATTGGAGTTCTCGGGTGTGGACGAGATGTCTGCTGACTCGTCGTCCTCTCTCGTCACCGGGGTGTACGGGTTACAAGGGTATCCTGTCATCCAGTCCTATGAACAAAAACTCACAGCTTTCTGGTCTAGTTTAATGGACTTAAGTGGACAACACTTGATTCTGCCGTCTTTTTTAACAGCAGCATACCCTCGTCCTGTCAGAACTACTTTCCAGCCTGGTTCCCATTCTCCCAACTCGTTTCTAATTATAACCAACGGGCCTTCTTCTAGCGCTCGTGTGGCCCAATTTACAGTAAATTTGTCACCTTAGCTTTTAGTAGGGCTAAAGCATCCCTTCCCAACAGGGGTGGGACTCCTGGCATAACATATGGGAAGAGGGTAATAGTTTTTTCCGGTCCTTTTTCAGTATGGAGTGTTATTGCTACCAGTCGAGCACTTCTCCGAGCTTGTGTTATTCCCCCGACCCCACCCACCATGGGGGCTTATTTTTAATTTCCAACGCGGGGGCCAGCTCGTCTCGGGAATAACTGTAACATCTGCTCTGGTGTCAATCAGAAAGGGGACACTAATGGTGGTGCCGTTTCGAGTATTGTGGAGGGAACAAATCCCCCACACCACTGGTGGGCTGTCACATGTTACTGCCAGGGCCACCCAGGGATCTCGCCCCCACGGGGCGATCCTTACTGCCCCTGAGGTAGGGACGGACTTAACTGAGCTGTCGGTTGGGCCATAAAATTGGTTGCTTCTAGAGGGAGCAGCAGGTTTGGGAGCGCTCTGCTCCATCCGGGATTGACATAATTGGGCCGCCTCGCATCCCAAGTGGGAGAGGGCGTGTGCGGCCCAGGTGCCCTCTCCCCCTTCCATTTCCCTGAAATTTAGTTCTACATTCCTTGGCAAGATGCCCTTTCCTTCCACAGGTCCAGCACAGTCCTCTGGGTCGGTTTTGGTGGGTCCCCCGACTGACGGCAGTTTGCCACAACGTGGCCTGCCTGGCCACATTTGAAACATGCCATCACATTAGCCCTTGCTGTGCAGACGGCCGCCTGAATTGGAGCTGAATGCTCTTCACTCACAACATGCTTGATCATGTCCATAATGCTTGATCCCACTGGCAATGATGGTAAAATTTCTTTGGTTGCTGAATTACACTGCTGGCGTAAGCATTCTGCTACAACTGGGCCTTTTGCTTCCATGGGCAGGGTCGAAGAATCGACTGCTGCCTGGAGGCAATCCACAAATTGTGTGAAGCTCTCACTTTCCCTTTGCTTTATAGTGGACCATGGTGATGGTTTGGCAACAACTCTAGAGGTTGTGCGAATGGCTTCTCTGGCCGCACGGGTAGTTGCCATAACTTGATGGGCCCGCAGGCCCTGGATTTGCACCTGGGGGGTAATGATTGTTGGATCTGTGCCCATTAGCTGCTGCAGGCTAGAGCCGTGTAGTGGGTGATCCGCCCCAGTTACTCAAGCCAACTCCTTCACACAGTTATCTTCCCATTCTTGCTTAAAAACAATCATCCCTGCCCCGTCAAATATCAGTCTACAAGTTTGCTTGCTATCAAACGGGAGCATATCATCCCCCCCAAAGACACTGTCTATGAGGGTGGAGACCATGGCAGAATTAAGCCCTTTGTCTGCGATTGCTTTAACAATCGCTTGTATAAACTTAGGGTTTATTGGCGAATGAACCCTCTGTCCCCCATCCGTCACCCGGACCGGGAACGCTAGTGCAGCCGATGGGGCCCTTCCAGCACACGCCATTTTTATTTTACTCCAATTCGTGAGAGGGGTTTGTTTCGGATGGGGATATTTCGCCTTTTAGATCTGTCTACCTCCGCTTCCTCCTCCTCTGAGTTTGAATCGGTTGTGAGCCCCTCATCCCAGCCAGTGTCTGACTCGGAGTCGGAACTCGACTGACCGGGTACTTCCGGATTCCAGTGCCTTTTTGATGGACTCTGGCCCCGCCCACTTCCCTTCCGGGCGGGCTGCTCCTGGCTCTGGCCCCGCCCACTTCCCTTGCTGGTGGGCTGCTCTAGGCTCTGGCCCTGCCCACTTCCCTTGTGGGGCGGGCTGTTCCTGGCTCTGGCCCCACCCACTTCCCTTGTGGGGCGGGCCGCTCCTGGCTCTGGCCCCACCCACTTCCCTTCTGGCCGGGCTGTTCCTGGCTCTGGCCCCGCCCATTTCCCTTGCAGGGCAGGCCACGCCTCGCTCTGGCCCCACCCACCTCCCTTCCGGGCGGGCTGCTCCTCCTCTTTTGTTTCGCTTCTCCTTCTACTCGGCAGGGTGTCTGCCCTATAAGGGCATTTTTTCAGATGGACGCTCTGATTGGCTCTCCGCCCCTCGCTCGCACTCCCCTCTTTTTTCCGGCCACCCCCGCCATGCTTCTTCTCCTCCTTCTCACATTTGCGCGTGTTCGTTGATTCTAGCGCTTCCTCCCTGTTCCAGCCGGGGAACTCCTCACCCCGCCCTTTCCCTTTTTGCTCGGCGCCATCTTGGGGCACACGTGGCAGTGCTCTAGCCGAAGTTTCCTTAGATTCCTTTTTTCCCGTGGCACCCCGGGCCTCCTCAGCCGGCCCACCCCAAAAGGATGCCGCCCAACTCTGTCCCTCCATTAGCGGGTCGGCGTTTGGAGATTGGGGGGTGTATTGCCCTCCCGCAGATCTCCAGGCCCGGCAGGGTCATCATCATCTAGGGGGCACGGAATCTGTGTAGCCGCCCCGACTCTCGACTTCGGGGTGGCCGACAAACAGTCTTTCGCTGCCCCCCCAGTCTCCTGCTCTTGTATTATCCCCTGCAAGGCCTTCAAGACCTTTCCCCACGACTGAAAACTTTTCCCACAACCCGAGGACATGGTCTCCTCGGCTAACACTTTAGTGCATCCATCCCACAGTTCAGGGAGGAGAATATCTACTGGCCGGTCAATGGCCCCAATTTGTAGAAACTTCGCAACTGCGAGAGTAAAATCTTTAGAACTAGCACCCCAATGATTATATAATTGAGATACGACCTTCACAAGAGCTTCCATCCTCCTTGTTGGGAGTGGAACAGCTTCCTTCCTCCTTGATGCCCGAGGTGGGCTTGGGAGTGGAACAGGTTTCTGCCTTGCGGGTCCTGGGAGTGTCCTCCCCGCCAAAGTCGGTCCAGCTGCTCCGGCCACCGTTCACTCGATTCCAGGAGACAATCCCAATCCGGATCCCTTTTTCTCGGGTCTTCTCCGGGTCTAAAGGTTCCCAGGTTTCGGAACCACTTGTTGCCTTTGAAGGCGTGACGACCTGGTTCAGGAACAGCAAGACGGCCAAGCCCAGGCCACTCAGGCCATCAGCACACTGACACCAATGTGGTGGATGGCAAATGGCGTTTATTGATAGGTAACACGGCACTATATAGCCTGGGGTTATGACATCACTTCCGTCTACTTACGTCATAGCCCTATCGTCATTGGCTATCTGGAGGGGGGGAAGGGCCCTGTCTTTCTGTACAGCGCGACATCTTCCGGCCGCCAGACCCTAACTAGCCACATGATGAAAATATTAAACAGTGCTGGTTCCAGTACTGACCCCCAAGGGACATCACTTGTCACAGTTCTCCGTGTGCACATTGAGCCTTTGACCACTGATCCCTGAATGCAGCCATCCAACCAATTCCTTATCCACTGAACAGTCCACCCATCAAATCCATATCTCTGCGATTTAGGACTGACAGCAGTGGTTGGGTTTAGGTTGGCTTTGCTCGGGTTTTGGGTTGTCCATCATTGTTTTCAGCTCCCCACGCCTCTCCCTTGGCAGGTGAACCTGGATCTCACCTCCCTCCTCGACGGCGAGGACAAGAAGTCCAAGAACAAGCCGGGCGTCCTGCCCAAACACGCCACCAACATCATGCACTCCTGGCTCTTCCAGCACCTCATGGTGAGCCCCGCAGCTGCCAAAATGCCTGCAAACTGGGGAAAAAGGGCCACTTCTCCAAAAAACGAACAACCAAGTTGGTGTTTGATCTGGATTTGTATCTTAAGGCACAAAGTGGCTTTGCTTTTCTTTAGGGAGCAATTTGGGCAGGACTTTTTGCACTGCAATTGTTAAAATAGTCCCTTAAAGCATGAGGAAACAACCAAAACTGTTTGGGGGATGTCCACAAAGTTTTGCAGATGGGTAATAGAGCATTTTTGCACAGTTAGCGGCTCCAAAACCACCTTTTCCTACCTGGCTGGGCTGTGACAGCTGCCCCACCGGTGTGGTTGTGGCACATCAGCAAGCAAAATTGCAGAACTGACTCATTTGGGGGACTGGAGATGTAGGAGGGTGCACAGAGGATGCAATGGGATGTTCTCATGCAGGGAGACCACTGTCCCACCAGCAGGGCTGGAAGAAGGGTGAAAAGCTACATCACCCCTTCTACCTGTATAGTTTGAACAAGTCATCACTCAGAAACTGGTTGCATGATGGTCTTCAGGAAGGTGGGAGATCCCTGAGGTAGCAGGAAGATGAAGAATATCAGCTTTAAGGAGCAACCTGGGGAAAAATATGACCCAGGAGATGGAGCAGCAGGTAGTTGGGAATTTCCCAGTCTTTTAAAATGGGAAATTACGTATTTAT
This sequence comes from Clamator glandarius, assembly GCA_033459285.1. Taxonomy (NCBI): domain Eukaryota; kingdom Metazoa; phylum Chordata; class Aves; order Cuculiformes; family Cuculidae; genus Clamator; species Clamator glandarius. Next base: position 1,122,733 of record JAUNZM010000500.1, on the reverse strand, counting down.
TGCATTGAGGACGAGAGCATCACTGGGCTGGGCTTCCATCCCAAGCTGTGTGGTGCATCCTCCATGCTTTTGGAGGGCTGAACCACAGATCTGCAAGCAGAAGAGTGATTTGGAAGACCAGAAACTGAGAAGCAATTTTCTGTGTGGTGCCAGGAGAACCCCGTAGTTTGAGATTTCCAGAACTGAACTGAACAACTCAAAGAAATTGTTCTACTGGATGGTTGGGCTTTTGCTTTCAGCCTGGTCCACATGGTCTTAAGGTGCTTGTGCTTCCCCATGGGATTACTCCATCTGGCATCATGGATGATGTGGGTTTGTGTGACCACATGCTCATCGCTCTTGATGAGCATTAATGTTCACCATTTTATTGAGTTTGGAGCATTGTAGCACCAGCAGGAGGAAGAAATCCTGGACACAATGTGCCAAAAATGGAGATATTAGATAATTGCATAAATTAACTAAATAACAGCATTTTTCTTTCAGGGAATGAGAGATGGAGAGCCTTGGAAAAGCCCTAGGGACACTGGGGAAACTGTGATGCTCTCAGATGCCACCCTTAGGCCTTGCATCTTGCCAGTGCATGAAGTTACATAATTTAGGGCAGGAAAATGAACAAAAAAGGTGTGTTTTCAGCTTATTTTTTACTCAGGGCTGCTGGTAAAGATGATATTTTTCTGCCTCGTCACTTTTTTCCCAGCACCCCTACCCACAGAGGAAGAGAAGAGGCAAATCGCAGCCCAAACCAATCTGACCCTCTTGCAAGTCAACAACTGGTGAGCACGGTGGTGGCCCATGCTGGCTTCAGAGATCTTTGGGAAGCTGGGGAGGGGTTCGTGGTGAGGGAGGGCAGGGACAGGATGAGGGGAACGGTTCTGAGCTGAAAGAGAGGAGACTGAGATGAGATCTTAGGGAGAAATGTTTTCCTGTGAGGGTGGAGAGGCCCTGGCCCAGGTTGCCCAGAGCAACCCGGCCCTGGAGGGGTTCAAGGCCAGGTCCCTGCCCATGAGTGGGTGGTAGAACTGGGTGGGCTTTGAGATGCCTTGCAACCCAACCCCTTCCATGATTCTATGATCTTTCCGATGCTATTTTGGTGCTATATATTGTTTTTTGAGGGGGTTAATGGGCAGTTGGGCCAGTTTCTGGGGTGTGATTGATGGCATTTGTTTGTGATGTCTTAGTGCCCCCTTCTGGCAAACCCGACACACAGCAGCCTCCAACTCGGAGCTGGAAAACTTAATGTGATGGTGTGATGGGGCTCCAAGCCCCATCCAACCTGGCCTTGAACACCTCCAGGGATGGGGCAGCCACCACTGCTCTGGGCAAATGGGGCCAGGGCCTCCTCACGCTCACAGCAAAACATTTCTTCCTGAGATCTAGTTGGCCATCACAAGGCACTGGCGGTGAGGCACTGCATCTCCTCAGCACAGGAACAGCCCTCAAGGATCACTATGGGGCATCACTTGGGCTGTCTCTTGAGGTGCTGCAGAGGGGATAAAGGAGGACATGGGGAGAAGAGAGAAGATAAAGTGAAAAAGAGATGAAAAGATGAAGATGAGAAGACAGATGAGACAAGATGGGAGAAGCAGATGAAGCAAGAACTGAAAATGAAAAGTAGACAAGATGAAGATAAGGTGAGGAGAGCAGAAATGACCATAGGTAGACGGGATGAACAGAGGGAAGAAAAAGAGAAGAAAAGGTGGAAACTAAGAGAAGATAGGATGCCCGACCAATTTGGGCATCTACTTGCTCAAAAACAAAGACTTCTTGTTGATTAATGAAGTTAACAAGCTAAAAGCTTGAGTTGGACCTCACAAGTGGCTGGGACAGGTGGGACACCCTACAGAGTTCTCTGTCACCTGTACAAGCCAGGACGCCATTGGCCTTCTTGGCCACCTGGGCCACTGCTGGCTCATGTTCCGTTGTTGTCAACCAACACCCCCAGGTCCCTCTTCTCCAGGCACCTTTCTAGACAGACTTCTCCTAGTCTGTAGCTGCACAGGGTTGTTGTGCCCCAAGTGCAGGACCTGGCATCTGGCCTTGTTAAACCTCATGCCATTGGTCTCAGCCCAGCAGTCCAGCCTGTTCAGATCCCTTTGGACCCTCCCAACCCACCAGCAGATCCACACTTCCACCCAGCTTATTGTCATCTGCAAATTTGCTAAAGGTGACTCAATGCCTTCATCCAGGTCATTGATAAAGACATTGAACAGGGCTGGACCCAGCACGGAGCCCTGAGGACACTACTTATAACTGGCCTTCACCTGGAGTTGGAGTTGATGAACTATTTAAGCTCCTGGTTTACGAACTATTTTGTCATTTTTATATTTGCCGGGCAGTCATTTTTTATATTTATTTTCAGGCTCGCTCAGCAAGAACAACCCGCAGCCCCTCTCCTCAGCCACAGCCACCATGGTCATGCAGCAGGCCATGCTGGCAGCCCATGACGACTCCCTCGACGGCATCGAGGAAGAGGAGGAGGACATGGAGGGGAAGGATGAAGAGGAGGAAGAGCTGGAGGAAGAGCCTTGTGGCCTCCCACTAGCACCCAGCACAGACCTCAGCTTGGCTCACAGTCACTCATTGGAGTAGCTCCTCCTGTCCCCTCCCCAAATCAGTGACAGCACCTGAAACAAAATTCCCCCCCAAAATGCCTAAAAAACTGCAGGAACAAAAGAAAATTTGTGAGAAAAGAAGCAAATCGGAGGCACTGGTGGATGCCCTGACTGCCCATGGGATCGTAGGGACCACCACACCGGTGGTGCAAGTGGAGGACACATGTTTACTGAGCACTTATTGCATCCAGATTACTTTTTTTCTGGTTTTATTTTTATTTTTACCCTTTCCTCGTCATTTTTGGTAAGAGCATTTTTAGGGGAAGCTGCTTTCCCCATGCGATGCTCGGATGCTGTTGGGCGACACCAGGTTCTCACAGCGCCCATCAATTAGATCTCTTGGTGAAAAAAAACCCCAACCAATCAATCGCAGAGCTCATGTTTTTTGGGTTCCCCCCCCCAAAAAAGATGTTTCACAGGCATAAATATCAATGTGCTGGGGTGAATGTATCAATGAGTGCGAATTCTGCTTCAGGTTGGATCTTCAGTTTGGAGGGTTTGTTCCATGCTCTTGACCAACCGGATTGCCCACATCTCCCTGTTTTGGCCCCAGTGCTGTGGCTGTTTGGTGATGTGGGACGGAGCGCTCTGGAAAAGGGAGGAATTTCCCCAAACCCTTTAATTTATGGACTAAAAACTCATTGAGTCTGGAAAAAAACACCCTATCCTCGTCTTTAAGGGCTGAGTCTGGACACAACGTTGGGGCAAAGCCAGCCAGGAGCAAGACTTTCCCAAGGTGTTTTGTCACCAAGCCAGGAAGACAATGGGGGAAAAATGGTTTTAATAATGCAGATTTTGCACCCAAAACTGAGTGACGATGCCCAAGATTCGGCTGAGTGGATGTGATTCGATATTGTTGCTGGGAAGGTGGTTTCTCCCTGATATTATCCACCTGAGTGGGACAATGATGGTGTTTTACCCCAAATAAGCAACGGGGGAGGGCAGCTCTGCAAAAAAACCCCTATATTTGGAGGTCTTTAACTGCTAGCAAAAGGGCAAATTTTGCCTTAAAATGTGGCGTAGGGAGAAATCTGGGTGACGCAGGGTAAAAAGAAAGAAGAAATTGTCTTCTGCAGATTCCTCCTGTAAACGCAGGTTTCTCCAAGAGGTATTTTTTCTGGATTTGCAGCTTTTTATCAGATTTGTTCTTTTTTTTTGCTCTTGAAGAGCCGAGGAAAACTAACAAACAAACAACAGCCAGGGGAAAAACCCAAGTGATGCAATGGGCAAAAAAGCCTATGTTTCGATACTGGCCTGGCATGAATGTAACCTGTAATTTCATAAAGGAGTCATTGTAATTTAGTATTAATTCATGGCCATTTATTATAAAGTACTACAAGATGAGATTTTGCAGCTGTATTTTATTGGCAGATTCGTCCTGCGAGTGTCAATGCCTCCCTGAGAGGGACACGACTTAATTTTGTGGCAGGAATTAAGCTTATGCACTCAAACAAACTGAAAAAGGGGGCTCGGAGGATAATGAATGCTAATTTGTCCTTTAAAGTCTGCTAATGCAATTTGCATAGAAAAAGAATGTTGCAAAAGCCAGTCTACTTGTTGTTGTGTCATGGGGACATAGATGGTTGAAGGATCAACCCCATCCAATTCCAATAAATGATTGTGACCCTTTTGAATTAACTCAGTTCATGCTGAGTTGTTATTGTTTTAGAAAACTGATGTGGTAAACATATCCATTCTAAAGGTCTAAATTTGGCAGACACACCTTCTTCCCACTGGGCTAAAACTCCAAATGGCTGGGGTTTGGCTGAAATATTATATAATTCAATTGGAGTATTTAAACATTTGCAAAATATTTGTTTCTGACTAAGCTTTTTAGCAACCTTGTCGAATGCAACCAATGAATCTTTGTCTAATTGCCTGGGAGAGGTTAAATCCCCTTTTAAAAACATAAATGAAGGATGTAATTCTTCTGTAGCGATACCTATCAAGGGGTGTACCCAATTTATGGCTCCTAACAATTTTTGCACATCGTTCAATGTCTTTACAGAATATGAAAGTTTAACTTGCATTGGTTGAAGAGTTTGTCCTTGGATTTTCCACCCCAGATATTTCCATGGAGAACTTTTTGGATTTTTTCTGGTGCTACACAAAGGCCTACTTGAGTAACTGCTGCGGTCACAGCTGCTCCAGCCTTAGCTGACTGTTCTGGTGTCGAGGCTGCAACTAAAATATCATCCATGTAATGATAAATCAGGGCTCGAGGATATGATTCATGAGCTGGTGATAAAGCTTTTGGTACAAAGCACTGACAAATCGTTGGAGTGTTACATGTGCCTTGAGGCAATACGGTCCAGTGATACCGTTGGCTCGGTTCTGCCCTATGAGTAGAAGGAATAGAAAAAGCAAAGCGGATTGCATCCTTTGGATGGAACGGAATGGTAAAAAAACAGTCTTTCAAATCTATAGCAGTTAAGTCCCAGCTTTGTGGTAACACTGTCGAGGTGGGCGTTCCTGGTTGCAATGCTCCCATAGGCTCAATAATAGCATTTATTTTTTGCAAGTCCTGCTATAAACACCACTTCCCACTTTTCTTCCATATTATAAACATTGGTGTGTTCCACGGACTGGTAGTTGGTACAATGTGTCCAGCTCATCATTGTTCTCGCACTAAAGCTTTAAGGTGGTGCAGTTTCTGGGTGCTGAGGGGCCACTGTTCCACCCAGACCGGCTCATCCATAGTCCAGCTTGGGGGCAGGGTGGTCTGCACCTCGGTGACCCCCGTTAAAAGCGGGTGCCTAAAGTCAGACCCCATCGTGCTGCGCAGTCTCTACCCCATAAGACAGTGGGAAGTGACGGAGTGCATGGTTTAACAGTTGCCACACGACCCTCGGGACCATATATGATTATGGAGTGTAAACTTGGTCGTGGGCTGGTCACTCCCCCCACCCCCTCAGAGCAGTAAGTGGGTCGGTCAGTGGCCAAGCTGCTGGCCACTCTGTTAACAAAAAGACTGTGACATTGGCGCCGCTGTCTATAATATATATATGTGTATGTCTATAATACTGGTAAAGCAGCGCTCTCCGTTGCTCTGTGAGCGGCGTGCTTTGCAAGTGAACCTCAGTCGTGATGTTTGCAGTTTCTGCATCCACAGAATCGCAGGCTGGTCAGTGGAGCCCAAACCTCCTTCTCCCCGTACACGATTTACTGCACGGGGTACAATTGCTTGAAAACAAATCAGCTGAACAATTTTAGTGCCCTTTGGCGTAAAGCAGGGAGGCAGAGGCATCCAAGCCATTCCTTGTATCTTTCCCATAGAATCAGCATCAATTAGTCCCGGCAAAACAAACAATCCTTGCTTGGTGGCAGATGATCATCCAATTAACAGCGCACTAAGTCCGTTTCCCAAGGGGCCCTTAACTGCCATGGGGATGAGCTGCACTGCAGTGTTTGTTCATTCTGTATGGCTGGCGGGGGCCAGGTGCAGCCCTGCGCTCCCCGCTGTGCTGGCGCAGAGCTGGCTTGCATTGCGGCAGGGCTCTGCGGGGCTCCTTGGATCGGAGCGCGCCCTCTCACCATGCGCTCGGCTGCATGTTGCCCTGTGCGCCCCAAGGAGCCAGCGCCCAACTGGCTTTGTGCAATCTAGATCTGCAAGTGTTCGTGTGATGTCTGCCTCTATGACACCACAGACGGAGTCCGGGACCTTGATGTTGTCCCTCGGCATTCGGACCGACACGGCCCCTATTTCCAGAAGGGCGCTGTCTTTGCAGGGGTCCTGCTTTTCCACAACTGAAACAAGTTCCCTTCTGCTTAGATGTACGCATGGCCACAAAAGCATCAGCTCTCAATGTTAGGTCATGAGATGGAGATCCGACATTCGGGCATGCTCTCATCATCTCAGTAAGTGACGGGTTTCTACTTTGTAAAGCTCATGAGATTTTCTGACAATCTGCGTTTGCATTCTCTGTTGCTAATTGTTTAAGCAAAGTTTCTCTAGTCTCGGCACTGTTAACCTGCTTATTGAAGGCTCCTTGTAGTTTGTCTAGGAGAGTCACACATGGTTGTGTAGCTCCTTGTCTAATATTCACAAAAGACTGTAGGTGAGCCCCAGCGCCAGGGACATTCCAAAATGCCTTCAAGACAATAGGCTGTAATTGATGCAGCCCTTCTATTGGGATTCTAGCCTGGGCTGCATCATCGATAGAATTACCGTTGCCCATTAAAGCATCGAGCCCCACCCATCGCAAGGGTCTATCGTGCAGGAGTTGCAAATTATCCAGGGCAGCTATGGTCGCTGCCTCCTCCCAGTTCGATGGAAAGATAACATAGTGCATAGGAGTCATAACTAATCAGGCAATTATCTCCAGTCCAGCAGCGTGAGATGGTATGTATCACCGATACCTTCTGCCAACCTGAATGTGAAGGAGGCAGTTAGTCCATTCTCTTTAACAGCTTTTCGAACCTCCTTTACCACTTCGTAACTAATCGGTTCCCAGCGCAGAGCCGCCGTCCTGCACATAGATCACAGGCGAAGCTTGCAATATTTCAACTTCTCCCTGCTGCTGTGCCTCTCTGCTGACTCGAGCCCATCAGTCTGAGGGATGGGGGGGAGCTGGATTGGGCTGCTTCTTGGTGACTATCAGATCAAAGGCTTTGTCGGCCCCCCCGTCGGGGGGTGCAGAGGCCAGTACAGGCAGTTTAGAGGGGGTGGGGGGTTAGTGCAGTTGCTGACGATCCTGCATTCGGCTCGGAATTATTGCTGTGCTTTTTAGAGCCGACATATGCCTCTAATGGCATCTTGGCCTGCATCAGAAACGGCGTGACCAGCAGGTCCAGGGAGGTTATTCTCCCTCCGTACTTGGCACTGGTGAGACGGCACCTCGAGTACTGTGTTCAATTCTGGGCCCCTCACCACAAGAAGGATGTTGTGGCTCTGGAGCGAGTCCAGAGAAGAGCAACGAAACTGTTGAAGGGGCTGGAGAACAAATCTTATGAGGAGCGACTGAGAGAGCTGGGGTTGTTCAGCCTAGAGAAGAGGAGGCTGAGGGGAGACCTCATTGCTCTCTACAACTACCTGAAGGGAGGTTGTGGAGAGGAGGGTGCTGGCCTCTTCTCCCAAGTGACAGGGGACAGGGCGAGAGGGAATGGCCTCAAGCTCCGCCAGGGGAGATTTAGGCTTGAGATTAGGAAAAAATTCTTCACGGAGAAGGTGGTTAGGCATTGGAATGGTCTGCCCAGGGAGGTGGTTGAGTCACTGTCCCTGGAGGTGTTTAAGGTGAGGGTGGATGATTTACTTAGGGGCATGATTTAGGGATTGGTGGGAATGGTTGGACTCGATGATCCAGTGGGTCTCTTCCAACCTGGTTATTCTGTGTGTGTAACGCTTCAAAAACAGTCCCGTGGGCCAAGCAACTTAGTAGCTGTTTTATCTGACCTAGTCACTTTATCCCATAGTTGAACTCTGGTCTTATCCCAGGTTTCTTGATCGAATGCTGAGCAAACGCCAAAAGATGGCTCATGATCCCGGGCCCACGCCAAAAGCGATTTAAGATCACTAATATCTCATGTTTGGTTTCGATCTTTTAGATTATGTTTAAATAAGTCTTAAATACATCTTTCTGTTCTGAGGTTATCTTGTTCCCCATCCCCTTATTGGCAGCATCTTCCGTTCAGCGGGCAGGTGTCTATGGCGTGCACTCCGGACTTCGTTTCAGCCCCTCCAAGCATCATTTCTGTCCCTCCAGGCTTGTTTCAGCCCCGCCAAACGTGCTCCTAATTCATCCTCCATTCAGACCAGATGAGGGCACCATTTGCGGCTTATTAAACAGACATGGACTCTCCTTTTATTTCAAGCTGAGTCCCCATCCCTGCAGGTGTTCAGATAGCATGTAGATCATGGGATCATGGAATCGTTAAGGTTGGAAAGGACCTCTAAGACCCCTCTAAGGGAACAGTGAACCCAAATTCTTCTGGTAAGATGGTGCTGCTGTGAGAGAAAGAAGCCTTCGGAGGCAGGGACCGAGTGTGCTAATTGCTTCCACGTGGCTGTATGGCTTCCAGACTCAAACTGGTCTTACTCAGCAATCCTGCTCTGGTCCTCTTGGTGTTTCTGCTATGAAATTCACACAGGCAAAGAACATAAGCTGCCGTGTGGAAATGTCCTGGATCCCCTTTCTGCCACTAGCATAGTCAAATAAAAACAGAGAAATCAAAAACTGCATCCCATCTGTATGAATGCCACAAAGAATGACTGAAGTGTTTTTTGTTTTTCTCACTTTGCTTACCACTGAAATACTTTGCTGTTTAGCAGGAAAAGTGCTTTCCTGCAGCGGTGGCAGTTTGGATGGATGGCTTTGTGCACCAGGAAAGCTTGCTGGAGCAGCACTCTGCTGTGCTGTGCCAGGACAGCCCTGGAGCAGCACCCGTCTGCTCTCCGGAGCAGTACAGAACCTGCCTCTGTGTGGACACAGCAGTCTGCAAAACTGGGGCTTCTGTCCTGTTTTTAAAGGTAATCCAGCTCTGCTAGAAACCCAGATTTTTGAAGAAGAAAAGAATAGAAGCAAGAATCTGCTATGGAAATGATAATAAGTTTCATATTCTGCAAAGATCAAAGACAGTATGAAACTTAAAAAAAATATCAGGTATCTGAACACTGCAGATATTTAAAGATGATGCAGCTGTAGTTCCGCTTGGAGACAGTCTCATTGATTTGTAACCAGAACGTCAATTCCCATTTGAAGCTTTTTAATTTCTGGTCAGACCTTAACTGGTCAGGCAGTTGGACCAGTTGACGCTTGTAGGTCCCTTCCACATGAAAAATTCTATTCTACATAGAACAGAATATAGCTTATGGTTAGACTCAGTTATCTTATTAGGTCTCTTAGGTCTATTCCATCCTAAATGATTCTATGTTTTAATATGTTTCTTCTCACATCACTAAGAATAAAGACAAGGTATATAGTGATGACCATAAACTTTAGAAGTGCTCATTCCCAATTTCTGTAATTACTTAGTCTTTATCACTATTTCCAGAGGTTTGTGTAAATTAGTAAAGCCTTTAGTTAATTTCTGCAGCATTTCAACACATCCTATTCGACAGGAGTAGGTGAGAAGCTGTGCTTACAGGAGCCGAGAGTGTGGAGCAGATGATCACGCTGCTGTTTCAGAGGAAGAGGAGGGTAGACCCGTGGTTTTATGCTTAAATATAAAAGTAAGTTTCAGTGCTGAGCTAGATCCTTACCTACAAACATGCTTATCGCAGTCTGCCACAGGTTGAGAGCATCAATTAGGCAATATTTAGTTAGCAGTTAGAAGTTCCAGGAAAAATCTTGTCAGAGGAAAGCCATTCCCTCTTCCTTCTCTGGAGTGGTTTATTGGTTCTGGAATACTGATTCCTTTGGTTCCTTCATTGCTAGTGCCATGTAAACATGGGTACCTTTATTGATTAAAACAGATCAGTAAAAATTTGTTTTTCTATAGTGAATAAACCAGAGGTTTTCACTTCATCTTTACAGATATTTAATCAAGGGAAAATACTGGGCAGGGGGCTACACATTTGAGTGTCAGAGAGAGGAAGAAATATGTCATACCAGTTCAACAGGTATCATGAATTTGTTTGGAAAAAATAGCCAGTTCAAACAGGTAATTTTCCTCCAAATGTAAAAATACTTTTTTAATTGCAACCAATTTAGCACGATTGCTTTTATGTTACAGCATCATGATGATGAATCATGCTGAAACAATTGGCTTGAATAAGCTGTTGCTACCTATGCAAATAAAGGATGGAGAAATTGGAACTGCTCTGAACACGTGGTGTTCACGCAGGAGGGGAAAATCTTCCCATGATACTGAGGCTGAAGGGTTAGATTAACGCTCATCAGTTGCACTTACTTCACTGCTTTTTAAGTTGTATTTTATGTGCAAAATGTGCTAAAGCATTTCATCTTTTGAAATGAATCCACAGTGCTGTAAATACAGTCATCCTTGTCGAGCACTAATAGTTTGGAATAACTTCTGAATATTGTGCAATTGGCCTTTGTCCCAGTCTTGTTCAGCTGTTGATAAGAGGAGTGAAAGAGAGTTACTGGAGACAAATACCACTTGGGGTTTTAGTCTGTGGTGATTTACTGTTGAAGGTTTTACTTTTGTGGGAGTGATTGTAAGGTTTAATATGATTTAAGAGAATTTAATCACAATGTATTAATATTAATATATAATCAAGGATTTTGCAGATTATTTTTCCTTGTTTCTATGATACTTATGGCCATACAGGTTTTGCAAAGAAGTAAAAGCAGAATTTTGCTGACTGAGACAAAGATTACCATTTCCAGAGAGTCCTGCTTGCGTCCTGAACCCCATGCACACATTAAACAAATAGCTCCAGACTGTGTTCTCATCTTTGGTAGGAGGACTCACATCATTTCAGTAAAGTAAAAAAAGCTGCAGTTCCTGACAAGTGGTTAGTGAGGACAAAGGGGAGTGCCAGGTGTCATTTTTCTTTGAATTCTACTATGAGTAAAAAAATCTTTAAGAATACATTTTTCTTGATATTCTATCAGATTTTTTTAAAAAATTACGTCATGAAGCCAGTATCTGAAAAAATAGCTCTGGACATCCTTAAAAAGGATTCTGGGATAAGGTCTGAACCCAGATGCCTCCAATGGGACTCATCATGAATCAACAACTCTCTAGCCCATAATATCATATGGCAGACACACTCAGAAGAGAGAAAATGTGCTTTATTATGGACATAAAGCACAGGAGACCAGGGGTCAGTCTGATGACAGAAAGCATGCTTTTATTGCGGCCATGAAGCGCAGGAGCCCAGGGGTCGCAGTGCTTCAGCCGGTGAGAGGAAATGGGCACCTGTGAGGACAGAGTCAGCAAGCATTGATCCGCACACAAAGGCAACAAGAAGCACGGCTTACTGCCCCTTCCCTTAGGGAACATTTTGAGGAGGGATGGTTTACGGCTAAGTAGAGAGAGCTGTTGCTGGCACAGGCTGCCGGAAGGCTCTGGCACCTTACACCACCTTAAACCGCTCCACCTGTCCTCCAGAAAGCAGCGGGACAGGCACGCTGGTGGCGTCACATCAGGCAGAGGCATAGCAGATCCCCAAACCCGGACAGCATGTCTCTTGGAGGAGGGTACTTCCTGATGGATCCAAGTAGCTGCTGTGCCTATTCCCGGCATTCCATCTCTCGTGGCATTCTGTGGGTTTGCCTTTTCCCCCAGAAGAAGACATTACACGTAGAACTGGAATGTGTCAGGCATGTGCTCCATCAAAGACATACCTAGCAAACACCTGCAGAAAGATTTCAAAAGCAAAGTCTCCTGCCCCGGAAGGCAGTGGTGCAGCAGAGGGGGTATCTGCAGACTCTGTCTCGGGAGGGTGGAAGAAACTCTGGCAGAACACAGCTGGCAATCCTTTTCTTGCCTGGGCGGGGACTTCAGGCAGCCTGCAGAATGCCCCCACAAACAAACTCAGCGTCACCCGCCCCTGTGAACATTGTCTTCCAAAGCCAGGCCCTTGGTAGAAGGGCTAATGCAAACCAGCCAAAGGGATCTACTCTGGCGAGTTGAAGTAGCAACGTGCCCGTCTGTCACTTTACTACCCAGGGTGCCCCTTGCCACCTGCTAACTCTGACATTCATTGTTTAGGCACCTGCTGCTTTGCCTCCAAGCATGGCAGAGACATCAGCAGAGTTCGTAGAATCACAGAATCATAGAATCACCAGGTTGGAAAAGACCCACCGGATCATCGAGTCCAACCATTCCTATCAATGACTAACCCATGTCCCTCAGCACCTCATCCACCCGTCCTTTAAGCACCTCCAGGGAAGGGGACTCAACCTCCTCCCTGGGCAGCCGCTGCCAGTGACCAATGACCCTTTACGTGAAAATTTTTTCCTGATGTCCAGCCTGAACCTCCCCTGGTGGAGCTCGAGGCCATTCCCTCTCGTTCTGTGCCCTGTCACTTGGGAGAAGAGCCCAGCTCCCTCCTCTCCACAACCTGCTTTCAGGTAGATGTAGCAAGCAATGAGGTCTCCCCTCAGCCTCCTCTTCTTCAGGATAAACACCCCCAGCTCTCTCAGCCGCTCCTCTTGTTCTCCAGACCCTTCACCAGCTTCGTTGCTCTTCTCTGGACTTTCTTCAGAGCCTCAACATCTTTCTTGTGGTGAGGGGTCCAGAACTGAACACAGGATTCGAGGTGCTTTCTCACCAGTGCTGAGTCCAGAGGGAGAAGAACCTCCCTGGCCCCGCTGGCCATGCCATGTCTGATCCAAGCCAAGATGCCATTGGCCTTCTTGGCCACCTGGGCCCCTGTTGGCTCATGTTCAGTCGCTGTCAACCAACACCCCCAGGTCCTTCTCCTCCAGGCAGCTTTCCAGTCAGGCTTCTCCTCGTTTCCCCATGGGGATGACCACAGGGAGCTGAATTTCCTCTGAACTAAGCACTGCTGCAGAGAGCACAGCTGCCTTTTGCCAAGGGCTCATTCTTCCCACCAGTCAGTATCAGGAAAACCCTCCTCTGTACCAGGAGGGCTCTGGGGGGAAGGTAGGTGGGACAGAGCCTGGAGAAGGAAGTGTAGGGTCATCTGTGGCTTAGACAAATGGAAAAGTGAGTGCCAGGCCAGATGATATTCATGAAGCATTTGACCAAAGCTCTCAGAGAGGAGTTGGATTCAATGATCTTTGTGGGTCTCTTCAAACTCAGAACAGTCTATGATTCTACACATTAAACCATTGATTGACCCAAACCACATGTAGGACCTTTCACTTGGCTTTGCTGAATCTCATGGTGTTCACAGCCTATTATTAATTTTTTTCTTAACAATCTCCCTGCATAAACTCACTCTGTCCTGTGTACCTGTGAAGTGAAATGCTATGATCCAGCTCCTGGGGTCTGGCGGGGATGGGTGCCAGCTGGTGGAATCAAGCAGAGTATGTACGGACCCCTGGCTTGTTGTGTCAGGGACAGCGAGTCAGAAAGAGCAGAGCAAGCAGAGGTGTGGGTCCCACTGCAGCTCCTGGAGCGAGTCAGGGTCTGTGTTTCTTAAAATCCACCTACTGCGTGTCCCCAGCCTGCGTGTGGCCAGCAAGAGGCTCTGTGAGCATCTGCGCCTTCCCCAGAGCTGCTGGGTATGGGCGCAGCAAACCTCAGTCTGTCCAGCTGGGCTCTAGGGGGCTGGGGTCCGCACTGAGCTGTCAGGTGGCAGAGGGTCCGTGCCGGCCCCTGGGGAGATGGGCGAGTGTGGGGTGCCTGTGGGAGAAATGCGTGAGGGCTGCTCGTTTGCAGGGAGCACCAGGACGAGTAGGGGACCCGTGGGGTGGGCGAGAGGACTAGGATCCAGGCAGGGGCACCGGGGGACAGAGGGGCCATACCAACACTCAGGGGATCCTTGACCACGGCTGTGCTTGTGAGCACCGAGAGTGTCGTGGCTGCGCCTGCACTGGTGACCGGGCTCTGCCAGCCCAGGGGACATGGGTGTCTCTGGGTTTTCTGTCAGTCCTGCAGCTGGGCACTGACTGAGCCTTTGGAAACTCTACTGTGCTCCTCTCCCTCCGACACTCTCCCTCCAACAACCCTGCCTCCAACAACAGCTACAAAATTCTCAACTGGGGTCTGTCAGAATCCCAAAGGCATCATGCAAACACCCAATAAAGCTGAAAAGTTGAGCTTGTCTTTTAAATTCTTGGTCAAAAGCTCTAAATGCCTATGTTGTCTCTGATCAGTAGGAGGGAAACTCATCTCTCCAGTATGGTGTGATTTACATCAGAAATCTACATCAGGCAGAAATGCTGCTCCTCTTTGTTTAAGTGGAAATGTTGAAAAAAAATTTGTTTTTATCAATAGAAATGTCCTTTATGTTGTCTCTGGATTGTAGTCCACCAATGCCCGGTTTCTGTGAACTGGCGACAGTCAGTCGCTGAAAAACAAGTCTGTTCTCCATTAATGTTATACTTGATGAAAATAATATCAAAAGCCATCATGAACTCATAAGGTATTGATTCCATTGACAGCACCACACGAAATGTGTTCTAATTTTGCTGCTTCTTTTAATTACTGCCTTTCTGCATTTCTTTAAAGCATAGACAGATCTGCCTCAGACGCAGCGTTCTCCACCTTGTCATCCATTATCTGATATGAAAGCTAATTGGCAGTGCTCTCAGAAAAAAAATCCCCAAAAACCTATGCGTTATAAATACCCTTTAGATATGGCCCCTGAAAAATGGGCTGGTAAACTCGGCAGGAGTATTAGACTTGTTTCTGGGAAAACGTGATTAGCTACATGACCCCCAAGCAGACAAAATCCTAGTGTATCTTGCAGCTCACTTGTTCATAAGGAATTTTTCCCCTTGATCTCTAAAGCCCCTGTAACTCTCAAGCCTACACTGGTTAATTTGCTCATCTCCTCCAAAGAAGGAATACAGGAACTTCACAGCAACATCAGGAAATGTATGAAGTTGTTTAGGTCTAGTAGCTAAGGCAGAAGCTTAAGAAATGGGTTTGTCTGATACTGGCAAGTTCTTCAGTTTCTATGCCATGAATTTCCCTGCAAAATCTAGATTGTTGGGAAAACAGAAGTAATAGCATCTTCATGCTTCATAGACAGCTTACAAAAAAAACCCCCAAAAAACAAAACAACAAAAAAAAATAAACAAAAAACCCCAAACCCCAACCAAACAGAAGAGAACAAAACCATTGGTTATATAAAAGTAAAAAAATACTTCATGTAAGGGCCTCAGCTTTAATTTGATGATCCTCCACATCTCAAACACTCTCTAGACTCTTTCAAACCGCATTCACTTGAAGCACCAGAGATAAATCCAGGCCAACATTAAATAATGAACGGATTCTCCCCTCAAATGCTAGAACCAGATTTATACAACTGAAACAAGCTCCATGCTGCCTGTCCAATAACCACATTTTCCACCCACCAGTCTCCATGTCACTATTCCTTTCTAATCAGCTTGATTGTTGCACTGATTTTAAACTTATATGGCAGGATAATTTGTACCGAATTAAGATCCCAGAGAACAGCAAGTGAAATTAAAAAAAATATATATAGGTTTTGTTTTGGAAAGAGACAAAGATGACAGATGTTCTTAACAACTGATCAAAGATGACTACTGTTTTGAGCAAGCAAGAGAAGACTGAACTCCTAACTGCTAAATCAGAGGATGAGAACATATTCCTTTTCAAATCGAGCAGCATTATTGTTCCAGCAGAAAGTAACACAGCAACAGGTTCTGCTGCGAGGTCCAACAATGGAAACTAATTGTTTTACCTCAAGGTTACTATAAAACACTTACAGAATATGCTACATCACACTCTGCCCTATGCCCCAGCATAAGCCTTCTGAAACTATTACTAATAAAAAAAAATTATAATTCAGTTTTTCCTAATCTCCCCTTGTACTGGCCTGAATCAAAATTCCAATAAACATAGCACAGCAGAGGAATTAATGCTGAACAGCTGGACACAGGTGCGCTTCGTGCAGCTCTTCTGCTCGCTTGATTGGCTTGCTTTCAAAAGGCTTTTCCAGTATCTAGATACCTATCCACGTTACAGTTTAATGTTACTGATGGCAGTATATATCTGTCCCAGCAGCAAGCCCAAGGAAAGCAGTGACTGCAAGTCATGTGCCTCACAGACCCAGCTTTCTCTTTGTTTCTTTCCCTAATGGATCAAAAGCTTTAGGCATGAAATGCTTGTTAGGAATGCCCTGCTCACTAGCCAGTTTTCAGAGACTTCAGCGTATGCCTAATCAAAAGATCGTCCTTATAAATCAGACTTTCCTTTTTAATTGTAACACCTCACTGGGCCTTTCTAATAAATGTTTTAAATCCGTGAAACAAGTTTCAAGAAAGTATCACCCTGGGCCTTTGAAACACTTGAGAATGTCAACTGGGAGCCTGGCTGAGAGCTGGAACCTACTTGTGCTTTATGTTGGCATCTCTCCGTGTGACGTTCAAGACTTCACTGGCTGTAACTCTGCCTTATGGCTCCTGGCTGCCTGCCACGAGGAGCCCTCGCTGAACGGCAGTGATTACCATCTCTCTTGGAAGCAAAAGAGACAGAGGTAATGAATTGTCTCTGGTTTCAAAACATCCCTACGTAACGCTAATGACCTCTCTGTTAACAGGTACCCGACTAAGTATCTCCTGAAGGTTCAGATACAACCGTGGTCAGGACAGGGCATCTCAGTTGTGTTGGTGTTGGTCCAGGTAGGTGTTTGCCAGGCTGCACCTTGTTGTCTTGGACCAGGATCCAGAATGGCAAAAGATAACTCCTTCAAAGTCACAGGATACACAAAGTGTTCTCAGAAAGATGGTTGCTGTTTGTAGATTAGTCTGACAGTTTTATAGATCCGCATCCAAAACGTGCATCACCGAGACTGTGTGCAAGAGCCCAGGGAGCAGAACGACATAAAACGATCACTTCTAGGGTGAGGAGCTCCTGTAGACACCTTGTCCTGAAGCTACGAGGACTGGAACTGGGAAGGTGCAACTGGAACTGGGAAGGTGCAACTTAAATTGAGGGAGAAGAGAGGAAATAGGACCCATCGTAGTTTTTCTTCCTGCCTTAAGACAAAACTTCATTTTTTATTTTTTTTCTGTGCTGTGGCTTTGTTTTCTACTAAAGTGCTTTAAAACACAAGATCTCAAGAAAAAGTCTTCAAATTTACTTCATCTTCCTGTTAGAAGTGAAGTGTGTGGACTTTTATTTATCTGGAATATTACCACAAAATAAGAACATTTAAAGACTAACTTGATAATTAATAAAACATATTATCCTCAAAGCTACAGAATATTACTAAAAAAGCTTATGTAAGAAAAAATCCAGGGTATTCCCCATCACCTTCTGATCAATTCCAGGTGTCCGCATCCAGGTTAAAGTACAAACCAATGTATCAAGGCACATCAGCCAAATTTTATGCTCCAGAGTTTCCAGAAATACCACATAGATTTTAATAGTTTGGGAACAAGACAATCTGTTCAGATGGGGGTTGGCAATTTTATTTCTTTAATATGAAAAAAGAGCTATTTCTCAGTTCATGTAAATATCCAGAGCCACTTTTTCACTGTACACCAGATATCACTGAAAAAGTAACCGTGTGTTGTTTGGTTTGTTTTTTTTCTATTTCACTGACATTTTCATATAATAAGCATAGTTCCTGCACCTACGAGAAATAATTTGTGATGGTGGGGGGAGGACTCCCCTTTCTTCGTCACAATTCCATTCTTTGTCCCAGTTTTGGGAATATGTTTTCCTTTAGAGACACTGAGAAAGATTGAGCAAGCAAGCAGATACAACCCACTGTTTAGTGTTCCTATCTCACTGCCATAAATACAGATCACATATAAACCAAAATGAAATCAATAGAACAAAAAAACACCAACCTCAAAAGTTCCTTATCATTTTACTATTGAATTTATTTAATTAGTTAAAATCAGAACTCAGGGGAAGAGTAGAATGAGGGATATGGTTTATCTTCCTAATAAGTATTGGGAAGCCCCAAAGCACAGTGACAGACTGAGACCCTCTCCCCAAAAAATGCTGGGAGCTGCTTCCCTCCCTCAAGGCATGTTGGGAGCTGCTTCCCTCCCTCAAGGCATGTTGGGAGCTGGTTCCCTCCCTCGGGGCATGTTGGGAGCTGCTTTCCTCCCTCAAGGCATGTTGGGAGCTGGAGTCCCTCACCCCAGCCCGGATGGGTTTGTGGTCACGCTGCCATTTTCTCCATTGGCTGCCACAACCAAGTTCCCCTAAGTGACTCAGATCAGGAGGATGGGGTCACTTTGTGGAAAACAGATGCTCAGAAGTCAGGATTCCTGTCAGGATCAGGATCTACAGTTAAAGGATGTTTCCATTTGAAGAGCTGAGTCCTCTGGGAGATCCAGTCTCCAGAATTCCAAACCTCACCATTTAAACAGAGATCAGCCCTGATGTTTCTTGCTGCTCCTCTCTAACAGAGTTTCTCTGGTCCCTTTCTTTGCTTGGGTTTTAATCTCTGGTAGGTGACCAAGCTCTTTTCCATCAAAACACTCACAAACCTGCCCCTTGCCCGCCTTCTGCTGGGGCCAAGGCAGAGGGATGAAGCCTCGTGCTCCAGGCAAGCCTGAAGCAAAGTTGAAGTGCTGAGAAGCTCCCTGGTGAGCCCTTAGCCAGAGCACACTTATCGAAGCCGTGGTGAGATGCAAGAGCCCTGAACGCTCTTCATTGACAGAAGGTGGTGGAAGAAGGCACGGTGTATGTGGCAGCTGGGATCCAGGGATTTCATAAGTGTGGGTATCAGGTGAAGAATAATGGCCACAGATTTTTTTTTTTTTTGTCAGCTCCAGCACTGAGCTGGCTGAATAGAGGATGGCAAAAAGCTTAGTGCTCAGACCACATGTCAGAGCAAGCCCCAAATGACATTTTAATATCTGAACTGTGATTAAAATGCTAAGTCTCCTTGCAAATGCTCTTTCTTTCTGCCATGTGTCCCAGCATGAAGGAGATCCTGTGTAAATCTCAATTAAAGCAGTAACTAAAATAGGTTTCGGGCACCAGGGTTTTCATGGCAAAGCCTGCAAATGGACTTCTTAAAGCTTGAGAAATATAAAGGAACTCTTTCTTCCTCCTTGAGGATAAAATATTGGCATCACTGTTTATTGGCTGCTTGGTTAAAATTTCTAAATCAGAGGAATTATAGACAGTGTGTGTTTTAATTATTATCTGCCGTGCCCATGAAAACATGCAATATTGAAAAATAGAGATGAGGAAATGCTGGCAAGGAGTAGATAGAAATCAACTGCAATAGAACTGAAATGTTGGGCATTGGTGTTTTTGTGTGAATGATCACTAAGAGTGGTAATAGGGAAGTCAAAACCTCTCAGAAGATGCACTTTGACATACCTTGAGTATGACTGAGTCTTTTTACTTTTTATTCTCTTCCTTCTCATTACTATCTTTGCTGAAAAGCTTAACTAGGTTCTAGGATTTCAAGGCTGGAAAACACAGGAAGAGTATAATGTGATTTGAGATTTTCATGAGCTCTGTCCTATCGAAGAAGCCTATTAGGGATGCAGTTTACTTTCTACCAAAACATCTGGAATTTGAAGAGTATGGAGCTGGTTATATTTTCTTAAGAATTTATATCTAAATGGTATTTGTAAGGCACAGGGTTTTTGTTTGTTTGTTTGTTTTTCTGAGAGCTCTGCCAATTAGCTTTAGTATCAGATAATGGATGACAAGGTGAAGAACGCTGCGTCTAAGGCAGATCTGTCTATGCTTTAAAGAAATGCAGAAAGGCAGTAATTAAAAGAAGCAGCAAAAAGTAGAATGCATTTCGTGTGGTGCTGTCAATGGAATCAATACCTTATGAGTTCATGATGGCTTTTGATATTATTTTCATCAAGTGTAACATTAATGGAGAACAGGCTTGTTTTTCAGCGACTGACTGTCGCCAGTTCACAGAAACCGGGCATTGGTGGCCTACAATCCACAGATAACCTAAAGGACATTTCTATTGATAAAACCAATTTTTTTGACATTTACGCTTAAACAGAGAGGAGCTGCATTTCTGGCTGATGTAAATTTCTGTGAATTATCTGTGAAGTAAACCACACCATACTGGAGAGATGAATTTCCCTCCTCCTGATCAGAGACAACATAAGCATCTGGACCTTTTGACCAAGAATTTAAAAGACAAGCTCAACTTTTCAGCTTTATTGGGTTTTTGAATGATGCCTTTGGGATTCTGACAGACCCCAGTTGAGAATTTCGTAGCTGTTGTTGGAGGCAGGATGTCAACCTTGTCGCTGAAATAAATCCACATGTGGCAGAACTTTAAAAAGCTCCTGCTTAAGGGGAGGAACCTGATAAGGTCTTTGCAAGAGATGCTGAAAAATCATTAAAGAAATGGATTTCAGACAGCAGCTGTCTGAAGTTCGAATTTCCTTCCCCAAAACACAGTCACCAAGTGCTGAGCAGGGATAGTATTCCCTCAGCATGCACGTAACTCCCTCAGTCATAATGAGAGTTGTGCACACGTGTTGAAAAAATACTGTTACTCTTCATTACTTTTAAAAAGATGCTCTTTCATTCATTAAAATGGAAAATTTCCTCTAGCAGCATTGTTTTTGTGCATCTATTTTGAGCTTTCCTTTAAATGAGTGCTAGTAAAAACCACGTCTTCTGGCGGAACATGCTTAGTATTTGCAACAGAGCAAGAATTGAAAAGTCTATGTAACTGAAAATAGATTATAGGTAGATATAGATAGATCATTTAATGATAATGATTCAGACTTGACAAGCTCTGTTACAAAGAGAGAGCGTCTGTAGGCAGGTTTGTGTATTTTAATAACTTAAATAAATTTAAAACTCAGGCCAGCAGGTCCAGGGAGGTTCTTCTCCCTTGAACTCTAGTGAGACTGCTCCTCGAATCCTGCATTCGGTTCTGGGCTCCTCACCACAAGAAGGATATTGAG
Organism: Clamator glandarius; assembly: GCA_033459285.1. Lineage (NCBI taxonomy): Eukaryota > Metazoa > Chordata > Aves > Cuculiformes > Cuculidae > Clamator > Clamator glandarius. The sequence goes on along the minus strand of JAUNZM010000500.1, from coordinate 1,101,687 downwards.
GCTCTGGAGCGAGTCCAAAGAAGAGCAACGAAGGTGGGGAAGGGGCTGGAGAACAAGAGAAGCAGCTGAGAGAGCTGGGGGTATTTTAGCCTGGAGAAGAGGAGGCTGAGGGGAGACCTTCTAGATCTCTGTAACTACCTGAAAGAAGGTTGTGGAGAGGAGAGAGCTGGGCTCTTCCCCCAAGTGACAGGGGAAAGGACAAAAGAGAATGGCCTGAAGCTCTGACAGGGGAGGTGTCACTGGGCACTTGAACAGGGAGGTGATTGAGTCACCTTCCCTGAAGGTGTTTTAAGGATGGGTGGATTAGATGCTGAGGGACATGGTTTCATGAATGATAGGAATGGTTGGACTGGATGATCCTGTGGATCTTTTCCAGTGTGGTGATTCTATGATTCTATAGGGGGTATTTAGGGGCTCTGTGAGCCCTACAGGGGTATGTGGGTTTCTGTAGGGTTCCTATAGAGACTATAGGTTCCCTTTAGGGGGTCTGTAGGGGCTCTATGTGTCTTCTAGGGACTATAGGGGTTGGTAGGACCCCTATAGTTGGTCAGGAGGAGAAACTGGGTGATGGGGCTGTTGTTGGATATCTGCTGCCTCTGGATGTGAAGCAGTGAAGAAGAAAAGTACACAGTGAAGAAGTACAATGAGGACTTAGCGAAGAATTCTCTAAGCCAAATCAAAGCCATTTCTCATTCCCCTCCTGCTGATGCACACCCCTTGTCCCTTTTCTCCCATCCCTTCCTTTAGCTCCGTACCTGGAGCCCTGCTTGGTGCTGGCTGAATGTTCTGGGAGGAGGAGGGCTTCTGCCCGCTGGCTGCGAGGAGTCAGCCCTGCTCTGCAGCAGGGGGTCATGGGGACGCTGGGGACAGGGGACACTGCTGGGGTTCAGTCTTGTCTTGTGGAACAGAAGCCCTGGTGCAGAAGGGCCTGCCAGCATCTGCACTGCCAGGGATGAGGAGCTGAGAGGGCAGAAGAAGGCTGAGAGTTTTGGGGTTTTACCATTCCTGCTCCCACCCTGGGCAGTGTTCTTGGATGTCAGAAACCCTCAGAATCTCTTCTACACTCAGGGAGAACAGGGGGAATCCTGCGAGGCGAGAGCATTGCCTGTGTCTCAGTGCAGAGGGATGGGAGCTGCTCTGTCCCTTGGTCTTGTTCCCAGCTTCAAAGTGCTTGCACCTTTCTGAGATGGAGGGGGATCACACTCAAGTGTGACCCTCAAAAGCCACCAGGCCCTGCTGAGAGCAGAGGGATCCACCTCACAGCACTCAATTTCTCACCCTTTCCTCATGTCTCAGCCTCCGCTTGCAGTCCAGGACACACACAGCTCATTTCAATAACCCAAGAGCATTTTGTCTCTCGTAGCATCTCTGCACTTCTCCGTGGGGCTTTTAGATAACACATGAAGTAAACTCTCCCTCCCAAATCTTTTCAGGTTTAACTTTCCTCTCATTTCCTGATCCTATCCCTGCTGTCTGGGGATTTTCCTTATGGAGCTGTTTCCCTGTCCCATGCATTTTCCCTGCTCACAGACCCCATCCCAGCCTCTGTGCAGTCCCCTACACAAACCGGCCTGTTTGCAGGGCTCTTCCTAGGTGCGTGGTCATGTTTGGAGATTCCAAAGGGCAGAACAACCTGGTGGGTCCAGGAGAGCTGATGGTGCTGTCCATAGGCAGAGGAGTGGCTCAAGGTGCTTCAGGAGTCTCATGTCAGACCCCTTGGTCACTCACAGTTACAGCTCAGGAGTCTCAGTGATTTGTTCAAACATGAGAGCCTCCTGTTCCGTCTCTCCCCTGAAAATCCCCAAGAGCAGAAAACTGGAAAGGCTGACTCGGGAAAGCTCCTTATCGTCAATGCAATCACTTCCTTGTCCTTCCCCTTGAAAAGTCCCCTCAGAATTGTCCTGGGGTGACTTGGAGCTGTAAACAGTCCCGGTCCATGCAGCAGCCTCTGCAGAGCAAAAACACCCTTTCATGATAGCAGGTGCTTCTTGCACCCACAGCCTCTCCCTGCAGCACAGCAGGGATCTCCCCAGACAGGCTGAGCGCTAACTCCAAACAGTGGCAGAGTCTCTCTTCCAGCACACAGACCCTGATGGTGCAGGGACCCTGCTCTGAACGACAGCCCAGGGCACCCCTGGCTGCACCCTCTGGCTTCACAGCCCTTCCAAACTGCCTCACAAGAGCCCCCTCCTCACAGATCCCAGGAGCTGGGTGCTGGGCCAACTTTAGGAGCGGCCACGAGGATTGACACCTGCATTGCCCTGCACCCATACTTACTGTGTCCAGGACTGCAAAGATTTCTCCTCCAGTCAGGTGTCAGTCATCCTCCTGACCACCTTTAAGCTCTCTCTGCCTTGCTCATCTCTCTAAGAAACCCCAGGAGTTCCCTTCTGCTTGTTGGGCTGTTCCTGGGCAGAGCTCCTCAGTCCCAGGAGCCTAGCCCAGCTCAGCAGCAGAGGAGCAGCCCAGGGCATTTTAATGACCCCTCTGGTGGGTTTGATGATGAGTTCATGAACATCAGCCCCTTAGAGGAAGTTGAACAAACTTCTCAAGAAGCAAAACTCAAATTCATGATATAAAGTTTCTTGTAGTGTTAATGGGTCCCACTGAGGGCACTGCTGAGAAAGCATCTCCAGAGCCCAGTTAGAGCAGAAAACGTGAGGCAGTGATGAAAATTTGGGAAAAGCAAAGTAAAGGTGGCTCTGATGCTGAGTCAACCTGGATGTATTTCATGAATCCAAAGGGCCGAGTCATGACCCTGGTAACCAAGTGGCCAAACCTTGACCCCCAGGTCCAGGGATGGGAGATCCTGTCCCTTGCTCATTTCTCAGGGCTCTCCTTTGAACACTGGGATTTGGAGATGGAAAATGCCAGCTGCAGGACAGTGGAAAAACCTGCTCTTGGGTTGGGACGAGGAGGCCATGAGACCCTGGTACTGTAAGGATGAGGTGTTTCCTCTTCGACATCCGTGTCAGAGACAACAGCCAGAGCCAAGGAGAGGAGGATTTTGGCTCTGTTGGGGAATTTCAGCCTTGCCAGAACCCTTGACCCTCTCCACCACAGGCAGTGGTGTGCCTCCGTCTGTAGGCATCCACCCTGCCACTGCACCTTGCTTTCACCTGAGCATCTTCTTTCCCTTACTGATATCTCTCTGTCCTCCTTGGCTGTTCCTTCAAAGACAAAGCCTTGATTTGGTCCAGACTCCCTGGGTGTGAGCAGTTGTGCAACAGCGCTCGTGCTTACAGGGAAGCTCAGCGATGGGGTGTTTATCCTGGAGACAGGAATTGCTCTTGCAATATGTCTGTGTGATCACTTTTACAACAGTTGCAACAGCTGCTCTGTAAAAATGTGTCAGCATCTGGGTACTAGTTTAGCTGTTACCATGTCTTACTGTAGGTCACATTAACTGTCTGTGAAAGGCAAGTACAGCTGGCTTTGTCTTACTGCGACATTGTTCTGCCCCTCTGTGTCTGAAATCCTGGCTCTCTGTGGGCTTTGCCAGTGCACAGTTAACTGTGTGCCGTGCACTTTGCTCCAGGATGCTCAGCATGGAACGAGTTTCCCTAAATCGCTTTAGGGTCCCATGAATCATTTTTCAGTTCTTATCGACATTATGGATTGTGACAGATAACCAGGCTGCAGATGAGCAATTCCTCGTGCATTAGCTCCTCTCTTCCTCCCCACACTGACAGTCATAGAATCATAGAATCACCAGGTTGGAAAAGACCCATCGGATCATCGTGTCCCACTATTCCCATCAATCACTAAGCCATGTCCCTCAGCACCTCGTCCACCAGTCCCTTAAGCCCCTCCAGGGAAGAGGACTCAACCCGCTCCCTGGGCAGCCTCTGCCACTGCCCAATGACCCTTTCTGGGAAATTTTTTTGCTAATGTTCAGCCTGAGCCTCCCCTGGTGGAGCTTGAGGCCAGTCCTACGTGTCTCTCAGAGGGAATCACCCCACAGTACCTGGATTTGCCCATGGTTGCTCCAACCCACACCGATGCCTCTTCGTAGCCTTTCAGATATGAGGATCCCGGTGGGAAAAGCCCCACTGTCCTGATCCTCGCTTTGTTGCGCACCCTGAAAGGACCGGCTGTAGGTGTCTGGGTTTAAGAGTAGGAAATCAAGGACTGCCTGAGCCTCACCCAAGGGTAGGAAGGGTTGTTTGCATTGGTGGCTATTGACGAAGGCTTCCTTGGTCAGAATCAGTCCTCCAGTATTTAGGCATGAGGGCTAAACCAGGCTGTGCAAGTGTATGTACCCACAGTGGAGGGATGTGACTCAGTCCTCTCAACCTTCCCATGCTGGAAGGAGGAAATCCACCCAAAAATCCTGACAGAGCCAGTGGACATGCTTGCCAAACCCCTTTCCATCATCTTCCAGAAGTCCTGGATGACTGGGGCAGTTCCAATGGACTGGAGGCTGGCTGATGTTATACCAATCTTAAAGAAGGATTGGAGGGAGGATCCAGGGAACTACAGGCCTGTCAGTCTGACCTCAGTGCCGGGGAAAATCATGGAACAGGTGATCTTGAGTGCTGTCATGAAGCACATGCAAGAGAACCGGGTGATCAGGCCCAGTCAACACGGGTTCACAAAACGCAGGTCTTGCCAAACTAACTTGATTGCTTTCTATGACAAAGTGAACATCATGAGATTCAGCAAAGCCAACTGGAAGGTCCTACATGTGGGTCGGATCAATCAGTGGTTTAATGTGTAGAATCATAGAATGTTCTGAGTCTGATGAGACCCACAAAGATCATTGAATCCGACTCCTCTCTGAGAGCTTTGGTCAAATGCTTCTTGAATGTCGTCTGGCCTGGCACTCACTTTTCCATTTGTCTAAGTCACAGATGACCCTACACTTCCTTCTCCAGGCTCTGTCCCACCTACCTTCTCCCCAGAGCCCTCCTGATACAGAGGAGGGTTTTCCTGATACTGACTGGTGGGAAGAATGAGCCCTTGGCAAAAGGCAGCGGTCCTCTCGGCAGTAGTGCTTAGCTCAGAGGAAATTCAGCTCCCTTTGTTCATCCCCACGGGGAAGCGAGCCTTTAGAGAGCAGGAAGGAATCTCCTGGAGAAGCTGCACAGCTTGCACACTCTTCCCAGGGCCCAGGGTATTTCACAATCGCACACACCTTACACCCCAACTGCTCTGTGAGGAATTACACCTCTGCTTGCTCTGCTGTTTCTGATTCGCAGTGCTCCCTGGGTTACCCCAAACTGGGAATACAAGCACAGCCCCGTTGTTTGAAGACAGACCTTTTCCTAGGCTGTTTTTCCAGTGGGATGTGCCTGAGATCTGAGCTACCAAGACTTGCCAAACTAACCTGATCTCCTTCTGTGACAAAGTGACTCAACTACTGGATGAGGGAAAGGCTGTGGATGTATCTTCATGGATCTCAGGAAAGCCTTTGACACAGTTTCTCACAGCATTCTGCTTAGGAAACTGTCACCTCTGGCCTGGATGGGCGCACACTCTCCTGGGTGGAAAACTGGTTGGATGGCCGGGCACAGAGAGTGGTGGGAAATGGAGTTAAATCCAGCTGGAGGCCAGTGACAAGTGGGGTTCCCCAGGGCTCAGTGCTGGATCCAGCCCTGTTCAATGTCTTTATCAATGACCTGGATGAAGGCATCGAGTGCTCCCTTAGAAAGTTTGCAGATGAGACTAAGCTGGGTGGGAGTGTGGATCTGCCGGAGAGACGGGAGGCTCCAAAGGGATCTGAACAGGCTGGACTGCTGGGCTGAGACCAATGGCAGGAGGTTTAACACGGCCACATGCCGGGTCCTGCACTTGGGGCACAACAACCCTGAGCAGCTGCAGACTAGGAGAAGTCTGTCTAGAAAGCTGCCTGGAGGAGAAGGACCTGGGGGTGTTGATTGACAGCGACTGAATATGAGCCAGCAGTGGCCCAGGTGGCCCAGAAGGCCAATGGCATCTTGGCTTGGATCAGAAATGGTGTGACCTGCAGTTCCAGGGAGGTTATTCTCCCTCCGTACTCATCTTCCTTGGAGGTGCTTAAGGGATGGGTGGATGAGGTGGTAAGGGTCACAGTTTTCTATTTGATAGGAATGGTGGGAATCAATGATCCGATGGGTCTTTTCCAATCTGGTGTTTCTATGATTCTATGATTGCTTCAGAACCAGTGCCGTTAGTGCCGTTTTTTCAGCTGCTGGCAGGGAGATGGCTGTTTTCTACTCCATTCCATCATTCCTTTAAATTTAGTCTTCTTTACCTGTACAAAGGCAGGAAAGGACCTGGGGTCAGAGCACAGGGTTTTCTCTCTCCCCACAGCCTGAGGGCTGGACCCACGCTGCTGTCCAGGGAGGAGGCAACTCTGCATCTCTCCAGCTGAGGCATCACCTCTCCCATTCGCTCGAGGGGACATGCTGCCCCGAGAAGCCTAGCAAGGCCACCCCACTTCAGGGATGGCTCAGATGTAGATTTTGTTCACGGTGTCCTTAAGTAGCTCCTTCGCTATATGGGATGCTGTGTGGCTCCCAGGTGGTGTGGTTTGGGGCTCTGGAGAGCCGTGGAGAGCCTGGCTCCATCGCCAGCCTGGTGTTGCCAGGCACATCTTGCTGCTGCAGAGACAGAACAGACCCTCACCCCTCACCTGTCAGAGGACCAGCAGAGCCCCTGGAGAGCACTCCTTTGACTCTGTTCTCCTTTTCTTATTTTGTTCTTCTCATGCTCTGCACCCAGCTCCTGGCAGCCTGGCTCCTCCTGGCCACCACTGGGACACCTGGCTGCCTGCTCCCTGTCTCAACAACTTCCTTGCTCAATGAAAACCTCCCAGCTGACCCATGGGAACCTGCCTCGGAGAGTTGAGGCACAGCAGTGCCCTCCTGCCCCGTCCTGCCCCTCAGCGACAGGAGGGAATGCTCTGCAGACAGAGAGGAGGCAGGAAAGCAGGGAAGCAAACTGCACCCACATGAGAGAGGGACCTGCAGCCCCCTCACCCCCTTTCCCTGCTCGGCCCACCCTGCGAGCAGGCCCTGGGCACAGCCCAGGTGCTCCGGCACCAGGCAGAAGCGCTCATGACCCTGAGAGGTTTGTTCAGCCGACACCATCAACAAGAGCCTCCCCTGCAGATCTCTACCAGAGCTCAGAAGCAGCAGCTGAACACAAAGGGGGAGCGGCAGCAGGGCCCAGAGCCTGGCGGCACCAACAGCACTGGCAGCGGGGTCCAGAGCCTGGCAGCAGCGATGCCACAGGTCTCTGAGTCTGGCAGTCCTAATACTGCGGGAGCTGGTCCCAAAGCCCAGCAGGACTGATGCTGCAGGTCCCCAAGCCCAGCACCACTGATGCCCCAGGCGGCAGTTCCATGACTTGCTAGGAGCAACGCAGCAGGTCCCAGAGCCCAGCAGGACCAATGACAGAGGCAGCAGGTCCACGGCCCACGACCCGGCAGCATCAACCCTGCAGGCAGCAGGTCCCAGAGCCCGGCAGGGACAACGCTGCAGGTCCATGACCTGGCAGGAGCGATGCTGCAGGCAGCAGGTCTGTGGCTCCCAGCAGCACTGGCCCCGAGCCCCGGGGCAGGACAAGCCCAGCCAGGGTGCCCCCCCAGCCTCCGGGCTCCGCCGTCCCCTCACTGACCGCAGCCGCCATCCTCCTCCATCCCTGCCACCCCCAGGGCCACAGGACAGGGGGAGAGGGAAGAGGGAAGAGGGAAGAGGGAAGAGGGAAGAGGGAAGAGGGAAGAGGGAAGAGGAGGGTGGTGAGGGGAGAAGAGACCTTGAGGGGCAAAAGGATGTGGGGAGGGGGGAAAGGAGATGGCGAGGGGTGAAAGGACATGGTGAGTGAAAAGGGAGATGGTGAGGGGAAAGGAGACGTCAAGGGGAAGGGACATGGCGAGTGGCAAAAGGACATGGTGAAGGGGGAAAGGAGATGTCAAGGGGAAGGGATATAGCAGGTGACAAACGGAGATGGTGAGGGGTGAGAAGACATGAAGTGGGGGAAGGACACAGAGAGGGGGAAGGACATGGCAAGGGGAAAGGACATGGCAAGGGTTTAAAGGAAACAGCAAGGGCTGAAAGGACACGACAAGAGGAAAGGGCAACGTTGAGGAGTGAAAAGACACAGCAGGGGGCGAAAGGAGATGGAGAGGGGGAAAGGACACCACAAGGGGCAAAAGTACAAAACAAGGGGCTAAAAGAATACAGCGAGGAGCAAAAAGAACACAGAGAGGAGTGAAAAGAACACAGCAAGGGGCAAAAAGAACACAGTAAGGGGTGAAAAGAACACAGTGAGGGGAAAAAAGAACACAGCGAGGGGTGAGGGGTGAAAAGAACACAGTGAGGGGTGAAAAGAGGGTGGGAGAGCCAGGGAATGGGGAAGAAGGGCAGGGGGAGGGGTGGTGATGGCGGAGGGTAAAAAAAACGCCATTGCAACTCAAAGAAGGGGGAGGGCAGTGGGTACCAGCCCTGTCCACATGGCAGGTGGAGAGAATGAACAACAGACAGAAGCGGGCAGGGAGCCGGAGCTCAAATCCAACTCCTCAGGCTGGCTCCCTTGGCAGGCTAGTATTTCTTCAGAACCACCGCTGGTTTTTCAGTTGCTGGCAGGCAAATTTTTGTTTCCTAGTCCATTTCAGCATGCCTTTAAATTTAGTCTTTTTAGCTGTGCAAAGGTAGGAGGTGTCCTGGGGTCAGAGATGTAGATATTGTTCACAGTGTCCTTAAGTAACTCCTTTGCTACATGGGATGCTTTTTGACTCACAGGTGGTGTGCTGACTTGTTTCTTGTCTAATTCTTCTTATACTTTTAGTTGTTTTCCTTCTTTTTCTTTTCTTTTTCTTTTTCTTTTTCTTTTTCTTTTTCTTTTTCTTTTTCTTTTTCTTTTTCTTTTTCTTTTTCTTTTTCTTTTTCTTTTTCTTTTTCTTTTTCTTTTTCTTTTTCTTTTTCTTTTTCTTTTTCTTTCCCTTTTCCTTTTCCTTTTCTTTTTTCTTTTACTTTCTTTTCCTTTCCCTTTTTATTTTTCTTTCTCTTTTTTAAATATTCATTTTATTCTTATTTTCACTCTTCTTCTTCTAGTTTTCTTGTCTGCTTCTTGTTATTTTGCTTCTTATTTTTCTCGTTATTTTTCTTCTCGTTATTTTACTTCATTTCCTCATTACTTTTCTTCTTTTCTTCTCCTTCTTTTCCTTCTTGTGCTCTGCACACAGCTCCGGGCAGCCTGGCTCCTCCTGGCTGCCACTGGGACTCTTCCCTGCCTCCTCCCCCATGAAGGACACCGAGTCCCCTGTGTGCACCTCTTCTTTCTGGGGGGGCTGGAGGTGTCACCTTTGCCATTGACAGATGGAGAATGAGGGCTGCCATCTGCCCCATGGTGGTGCTTTTTCAGGGGGGAGATGAGCACCTGAAGGGTTGATAATCTGATGACAATTTTCAGAGGAGGCTTTTCCGTGTTCGGCAGGTTGAGCGCAGATGAAGATGGGCTGAAGGACAGGAAAAGATGCAGATACGGTGTTAAAGCCAGATCCTGAGTGGGAGCCCCTCTTTTCCTCACCATCCCGAGATGCACGAGCACAGTACCGCACATCTGCCAGCTCAGCCACAACATCTGTATTCGAACCTGCTCTAGGGCAGCAGCTGCAAGCACACACGATGACCTGCCCCACGCCCAGAGCACACGCTGTCCCACGGGGGGCTAGGAAGGAGCGAGTGTTGCTGCAGCACGTGGTGACGGCAAAGGTTACAAAGGAAAACCCAGAGCAAGACCTAAACCAGGCTGGTGCCTCCTGATCCCAGGGGACACCGGTACATGGTGAGGGCCTGCAAAGCTGCCTCCCACCCTGTGAAACAAAGACAGCGCCCTGCTTCTGGGATCCAGAGCAAGCCCTGCCAGCCCTGGAGAACCGGAGAGCCGGCTGCCAAGATCACTCCTCGAGCCAGCTGCCGTGCCAGGCAGTTGCTTCAGGGAGTATCTGAAGATTGGTACTGGCCCTGCTGCCTGGGAGCAACTGGCATCGATTACCTCAGCTTGCCAGAAGGCTGGGAAGCAGAGTCAGCGTGGGTGGTGTACATGGGCTGGATCTGCTCGGGAAGCTGTAGGTGAGGTTCTGTGTAGTGGTCACCTCTGCTCGCTGCCTGCGGAGTTCTGCCCTGTAGTTATGGACAGGAATAAAAATTTGGTGGTCTAAAGAAAAGAGGATTCCACGACCCAAGAGGAGAAAATCAAAAAGGGGACCCTAGAGAACGGGGACATACAGATTGAGTGAGGGAAGCAGGGGGTGGTAGAAGAATCAGAAGGTGCCGATTGAAGACGGGGCAGAAAGTCAGACTCACCTTTTTTGAGGAGAGTGCCAGCTTCTTTGCTAGTGGTGGTGATGTGGAGCTGCTCCCCTCCACAGCACTAGCGGTCAACAGGGACCTCTTCAATTTAGTCAGCCTGGAGCCTTCTGGAGCAGGTGGCTTGACTCCAGCAGGGAGGTTTTGTCTGGGCTCCTGCAGCAGCTTGGAGGAGGTGGGAAGCTTTGGTCCTGTGTTGAATCTTCTGTGGGGCACAGAGACCCCAACCTACTCCAGCCTAGACAGCTTCTTTGCTGGCTGTGTCTCTGGTTTCTAGACAAAGGGAGAGACAGAAGTTCAGTGAGGAAAGAATTCCAGGGGCCCGGCTCACCCAGGAACCCTTGGCTCAGCAGGATCCTCCCTGCAAACAGTCCTCCCTTGCACCCACCTTCCTCCAAAGCTGCAGCCCCTGGCCTGGCTAAGTGGATAGAGGGGCAGCGGCTCCCAGGAAGGGACCTTCAGGACTCACCTGGCCCATCACTGCTTGGCAGGGCAGGACGGACACAGCCTCGGCAATGAGTCCCTCAAAGCTCGTGCTGGTGCTGGGTGTTCTGGTGAAGGCAGAGAAGCGCATGTGTTAATTGTGAGGGGAGCACCTGCAACACTCTCATCAGAGATGAAAAAAAGAAGCGGGAGCAAAGCTCCAAGGAGGCGAGAGACTCTTGATCTGCAGCTCTTGATCCACAAAAGGCTGGGCCTCTCCCTGCCTCCCTCCTCTGAGCCAGCTCTGTCCCACACCCTGGCTCGTGCTACCAGCCCTGTCCCAAATGCCAAGAGCTGTGGGCAGAGGGGCTGGGAGACACGGCCTGCTCTCACCTCAGGTAGAAGAGCAGGTAGGCCTGCTGTTTCAGGACCACCTTGGCGTTGGTGAGGCAGACTATGGAATCGTTCATTTGATACCACTGCCCATCACTGGCCTGCAGAAGAAGAGAGAACAGGGTTGGGCTGCATCCGAGGACCTTCCTGGCCTAAAGAGCAGCAGGAATAGCGCCCAGTGGATGAGCTCTGCTCCACAAAACCCACAGGCAGCCCAGGGGCCCACAAGACCCCAATGATTCCTGCAACGGAGCAGAGCCTGAGCAGCCCATCCAGTGCTCCATATCTGCTGAATGCCCTCCTCCCTGTGCACTACAGGGACCCACGAGGACCCAGCAGCACCCAGCCCAGAGCACGTGCCAAGAGAACACACTGAGCTCACCTTCACGTAGCAGTAGTAGTGCCCTGAGTGGCTGCTGAACCCAGAGTGCACCAGCATGGCGTAGAGCTCATACTCTATAGGGTCCCCTTCGTTCTCTGACATGTAAGGTCCTACGTCCAAGAACTCAGGGTACGCCACGTCCTGTGGAGAGATGATGTCTCAGAAGCCCGCACAGCAGACTGCTTTCTTGCTGGAGCAAGAGCTCAGCTGTTCTCTGAGTCTCATGTCTTGGGAGAGGAGGACTCGCTCTCCCCAGGCAGAGGTCACACCAGGATGAGCTGAACTCCAACTGCATGGCTGGAGAAGGGCTGCAGCACGGCTGGCACTGTGCACCTCCCACCCTGCTCTGGGCAGCAGGGCCTCGGGACAGGAGGCAGCCCTAGCTCTGGAGTGCCAGGTACTCACCTTTGTGATTTTGCCTCCAGTGAAGATGGAAAAGCGCTTCAGTGAGAGTGTGAGAACATTGGAGGTTCGGTGGATGCTTAAGCATTTGATCGCTGGCACTTTGGTCTTGTACCTGCACAGGAAGAGCTCGAGCTATTCAAGGTCTTCCACCACAGATGGAACTGTGACTGCCAGGTGATTGCCAGCCCTGGCCGAGCGGCTCCATTGCAGCCTTCCATGGCCACGAACCTCCCAGGTTCAGGCACAGAGCAGGTAGAGATCCCTCCCTGCTTCCCCTGTCACACCCGTGGGCCCCTCCTGCCACAGGCCCACACACTTACTTGTCACAGAGGTACGCGCTCTCCTCGCACAGCGTCTCTGGCCTCACAAACAATTTCAGTGCCTGCTGGATGCTTCCAACTTCCTGCAAGGACAGCGGAGAGGTCAGGGCACAAGTGGCCTGCTCACTTGACAGTTTGGCTCCCTTCTGGCCCCAAGGGACAACACACAGTATGAGGCAGCGCAACAGCAGAATCTGCTTCCCTGTCACCTGCACTGGGACTTGACAGCAGGTTAAGGAACCTTGAGGCAGTAACCGTGCAGTTGCAGGAACAGCCCCTCCGAGAGCCAAGCTCCTCCCCATTCTGACCCTGCCACAGTACCTCAATCTCCACAGCCAGGTCCAGGAAGAGTTCGTAGGTGTCGGAGGCCGCATTGCATGCTTTGCACTTCACTGCAAAAGGAAAAGCCATGAGCACACCCTGACACAACGCCAGCACCCACCACCATCCCAGCACAGCGCAGGCAGTGCAGGATTCCCCCTCTCCGCCTTTGGGCACCAGGATTCACCACCTGGCAAGGAGGAAGGCTGGCAATTTCATGTGTGTAGGGTCAGCAAGAGTTGCCAGATAGCTGGCAACACGGGCTCCTTTGCTGGTGCCAATGAGCTGGGGACCCACAGCCAACAGCTTTTTCCATCTCCACAGCAGGCATCATGGCCCGCAGGGATTGCAGGATGGACCAGCTGCAGCTCCAGATAATTTACACATAGTAATTTTCCCAAAAGATTTTTCCTGCAAGGCTCTCAGGGGAGCGGCAGCCCCGAGAGCGACAGGCCCTGGCAGCCAGCACTCACCACGGGACCACAGGTAACCACCAAAGATCTGGTGAACCAGCGTTGTGGTCTCGGTCTGGTGATCCAACCTAGAGACAGCAGCACGGGATCTCACACCGCCCCTCCGCAACAGCCACCCCACAGGCCACCGCTGTGTCCTCAGGACACCTCCCCTGTGTGCTCTGGAGCAGGGGAGTCACAGCCTCTGTCACTCTGCTCCCCCGGTGGCAGAGCTCAAGGGGTGGCACCAGGCTGCTCCAAGCAGCAGAAAGCCCTGGCTGGAGCTCTGGGCTGGGCACTGCAGGCAAAGGCAATGCAGCTTCCTGGGACAGAGGGCCCTGGGAAGGCCTCTCACCGGCAGCCACAGAGAGGAGGCTCAGCTTGGAAGCACACTTGGATTCCTCGGCTACTGGGACAGGATCCAAATCCATCGCACCCTTTGGATTTGGGGAGAGGAGCACAGCTATGCTGGGGCAGAGAGAGTAGCCCGCAGCTATGTCACCGTGGTGCAGAGCTGAGCCCCGGCGTCACAGCACCTCCCTCCAAGCCACCCTGAGGGACACGTTTGCCCCACAGTCCCCTCCCACAGGCACACGGGACCCGTGAGGGGACAGCAGAGAAGAGTGGCAAGGGCTGTCAGAGGTCCCACGTACTGGGTACAGCCATTCAGGCAGGCACTCTGCATGGCATTGAAGACGAAACGCAGGAACTCATGGGCATCCTCCTGGCGGCCAAAGCGGATGTGCTGGGCAATCTCTGCAGGAGAGGGAGGAATCAGTCCCAGCACACGCTGCGACACATGCAGCCCTTCCCTCCCTCGAGGCAGGGAATCTGGGGCTTGAGCCCCTCAAACCAAACCAGATGTCAGACTTAGGCTGGCCACGGGGGAAGCCCCACACAGCCCCTGGCAGTCTCCAAGAGTCAGCTCCAAAGAGCAGTCTGCCAAGATCTGTCCCGATCTCAAAGGTTCTGCTCCTGCATCGGTCGCTGTTGCCCCGCATGGCTATGAAAGGGGAGCACAGCTATCCTTACTCTTGATGTCTCTGATGAAGGACATGGGCTGTACTACGCTGCCGCTGCCACCGAAAACCTGGATTACATGGTTCTCCATAGTGCACAGCATGAAGAACTCGCCTCGCTGGCCTGGAGTGGGTGAGAAGGTGCTGGGGACAAAGCCAGGAGAGATGGAGGCAGTCGATGGGACAGGAGATCTCTGGTCCAGTACAGCTCAGCCACGCTCCGTTTTTCCAAGGAGCTTTGTGGTGCAGCTCCACTCTGGGCCATCCTGGCTATGCAGGGAGCAGCACATGCCACCCCCAGCTGACGCAGCCCAAGTCACAGCATCAGCTGCTGCAACATCCCAGGTGGGACAGCACCCATGTGGACAAAGAACAGATCACAGGGTAAATCTCACCAGAGCCCTAAGGACAGGGCTGGAGTCCCGCAGGCTCCCCTTGATCACAGCTCAGAGCAGTGTCCACCGGGACTCCCTTGCAAAGTCCCCCAGAAGCAGAAGCGCCTGCCTGTGCGCAGTCTTCTGCCCTGGCTTCACGCAGGCAGAGACTGCTCAGCCCCCTCGAAGCCAGCAGATCCCACTGGACCAGTCTTAGTCCTGGTTATGCCCAGCAGTGTCAGAGCCTTCCCAGAAACAAGGATGCTGAGCTTGGGAACGCTGCTCTTGCTGGGAAAAGCCAGATGGACACAGGAATGACCTCTTGATGGAGAAACAAGGCAGGAGGGAGCAGAGAAGGCGCATCCTGACACCCTCATACCCTTGCCAGGGCCAGGCCTCCCCACTCACAGGTTCGGCTGTGCTCTCTGGAGAGCAGGTACTTGGGGAGCAGAGGCGTGTAGGTGAGGCTCTGCACAGTGGAATTGAGGAAGCAGGTGTTCCCTAGGTTTTGCAGCCCGGCGCTGATCTGCTGCCACTTCAGGGACAGGCGCTCCATGGGGAACTGAACCTTCTGGGGCACAGGGATCCCATCCCCTTGCATCCCTGGGACACGGCTGCTTCCTGCAGTGAGAGAAGGGTTGTGAGTGTCAGTCGAGGTGTGGGGTGCAGACAGGGCTCCCCTCACCCTCTCTACATACCTCTCTCGGCAGGCACTGCCTGCTCAAGGCTGTCACCAGCCTCCTGGAAGGGGTCGAGCGGCTCATCCTCATTCTGGAGATGGTTCAGCTGCTCAGAGGTGCAGTGCTCAGTGGCCTCGGGATCCATCTCCTTCTGCTGGGGCTCCTGTAACTGGGCAGCAGGCATCTGGTGCAGCACTTGCACGTCCTCGTTGTCATCCTGCTTGTCCTTGATGGCCACGGTGCTGCCAGGCAGCTGAGAGGAACAGAGGGCTTGGTGGAGCAGGTGGGGTGGGCACGAGCGTGTTCCGTGGCCCCACACCGCATCCCGTTGCCACAGCAACCGCCCCAAACCCTCAACCCCCTGCGGCCTCTGGAGGCCCCAACCGGTCCCCTCCCTAAGCACTGACCCCCTCCCACCCCCTCCCACCGCTGCCATCATTGAGTTGCTCTTGGCTGGCCCATCCCTCCCCGCTATGCTCACCGATCCTTGTCACCACCGTATCGTGCACGTGTCGCAGCCCCCCATGGGAGCCCCACGGCACCGGGTGTGCCCCCAGGCTCTGCACTCCGCCTCCCAGGGTCGAATGGAGGGAGAAATGAGGGAAGTGCCTCCTCGCTCCTCCTGTTGGGGAAGAACGGACGCAGGACGAGGAGCAAGAGGTGCTGGCATCATGATCTGGCACTCGGCAACAGTGAGGGCAGAGACTCCTCGCTCCGCCTCCCTGGGCGGAACTGGAGCAGAGCCCTGGTGGCTTTGCGCTCCCCCTCCTGGTGCGGAACGAGGGGGGAACATGGGACTGAATGAGGGAAGGACAAGGGAGGGACGAGTGGTAAATGAAGGAGGGGCGGGGGTGAATGATGGAGGAAGGAGGGAGGAACCAGGGAGGAATGAGGGAGGAACGAGGGGAGAGCGAGGGAGGGACAAGGGAGGAACAAGGGAGGGACGAGGGGTGAATGACGGAGGAACAAGGGCAGAGCCTCCTCGCTCCTCCACTGGGGTTGGAGCAGGGGGCAGAGTCTCTTCGTTCCTCGTCTCAGGAGGGACACAGAGACAAGTCTCTCTGCTCCTCCTCCCAGGATGGAGCCAGTGGGCAGAGCCCCGGCACCTTCGCTTTCCTCCTCTCGCGTGGAGCGAGGGTGGAATGGGGGCAGAGCCCCCGCCCCTCCTCTCTCCTCCTCTGGGATGGAGCGAAGGGTGGAGCTGCGAGACCTCTGCACTGCTCCTTTCTGAGTGGAATGACGGTTAAACCAACGTGCGTGCGCTGCGCAAAACCACAAAGGGCTGGGTGAGAGTGGGAGCTCAGCTGTCCGGCTGCTCCGAGGCTGAGTGAGAGCCAGGACAGCGTCCCCGTTGCAAGGACAGTGGGTGCCAGGGCTGCTGTTCCCATTGGCTGGGAGGGCAGAGGGGGCGGGTCTGGGTGCTGAGGCCGCTGTTCCCATTGGCTGGGAGGGCAGAGGGGGCGGGTCTGGGTGCTGAGGCCGCTGTTCCCATTGGCTGGGAGGGCAGAGGAGGCGGGTTTGGGTGCCAAGGTCGCTGTTCCCATTGGTTGGAAGGGCAGAGGAGGCGGGTCTGGGTGCTGAGGCCCCAGTTCCCATTGGATGGAAGGCCAGAGGAGGCAGGTCTGGGTGCCGAGGCCGCTGTTCCCATTGGCTGAACTGCTGAGGGGTGTGGCCACAGGGCCATTTTGTGCAGCTTGGGGTTCGAGTCCCCTTGGTGGCTCCAGGCACATGGGATCCCTTAAGCCCCAGTGGGAGGGACCCAGTGCTGTGAATCCCCGCGGTGGCCCTGGCAGCCCAGTCCCCTTCAGCCCTGGGGCAGCAGGGAGCTGGTCCCAATAAATCCCCGTGGTCGGCTGGCCAGTCCCTATGAAGCCCCATGGTGGGGGGACTGGGACCCCGTTAGGCCTCACGGTGGCCCTGGCAGCCTGGTTCCTGTTAAGCCCCATGGTAGAGGGGGGTCTCGTCCCCACTAAGCCCCACAGCGGGAGGATTCAGTCCCCACTAAGCCCTGTGGTGGCCCAGTCCCTGGTAAAGCCCCGGCTGCCACTGCTCTCTCCACTTGTTCTCTCCCGTCTGTCCCTGCCCCATGTTTACACCCTCACCACGTCTCCCTCCTGCAGGGAACCCCCTGGGACTCCAGCACTGGATGAGGAGATGGAAATTACAGCAAAGGGACCACACAGCCAGAAAACACTGAGCAAAACAAGTGGAAATATTAAACTGAGACAGACAGAGGCAGGAGCAGTGGCACACATGATATAACCACACAGAAAGCGAATGAGAGGTGGATCTGGGACTGATTAGAGGTTTCAGGAGGGCTTTCCTTTTCTTTCTTTTGCATTTTTCTCTTTAATAAAATTGCCCAGACTCGTCTAGTATGACATCTTCAACCTCACAGGGATGCACAGCCTGAAAACGCCCCCGGAGCAGGGACTCAAGGGGGTTGTTCCCAGCACGCTCCCAGAGCTGTGGACATGGAGCCTCACGGCACACGTTGTCAGACATTAACTGAGAAGTGGTTATGGGAGTCGAATAGTTAAAATTAAGACTTATAATCATATTAAAATTAAGATTTAGATTAATTCCTTTGTTGTCATCACCTACTGAAAAAAAGGGGGAAAAAAAGGAACACCCCAATAGATCGGTTACTTGAAAATAATCTTAAAAATGGGAGTGTATTCATTTTATCTGAGTAACAATATGGAACTGTTGAGGTTTTTTTCTGAAGGAAGAGCCCTATTAAAAGGTCTGATTTCAGCACTTAATTCCGTGCATGTTATTTACTGGTGCTTTAGCTTTTCTTACTCCATTACACCGCTGTTGTTACCGTGGAAGTAGTGACAAGTGCAGAGTGTGTCATCTTCCTTTCCTGGTAAAATTTGCCTTTGTACCCGCGTTGGAGTAAAGTCCTTTCTCAGCAGGGGCGTTGTGTGGAGTCCTGACTGCGGGCAGCAGCCATGGATGCGCAGCAGGGCCCTGGACGCTCTGCCATGGGTGAGCATCGTTTGGCTGTGCCAGCGCTGGGGACACTGCGGAGGCCTCCGAGATCTCCCACGTCCTCTGTGCGTCAGCCCTGGCTTTGTGCCTGGGAGGGAGGTGGCCGTGGTGGGAAGAAAAGGCGGTGGCGCTGTGGACCCCCTGAGGTCACCGCGCAGCCCTGCCCTGGGTCCCTCCCTGTGGCCACGGAGCACCCCTAGGGACTGCCCAGCTCCAGCCCCATCCGAGCAGGAGGAGCACCGCTCAGCCCTTGATGTGTCTTAGCCTCAATTTACATTTTTTATGTGACCCAAAAAGGACAATACAAAAAATCCTTGATGGATCAAAATGGGGGACAGGGCTTTAAGCCAGACTTGGGGGGCTCGGATCAGGTGGGTCCAGGCGAGCCAAGGGGCTCGGATCAGGCGGGTCTAGGCGAGCCGTGGGGCTCAGACCAGGCAGGTGTCAGCAAGCAGAGGGGTACGTGAAGGCGGAGGGAGGTGCGGAGCTGAGGCCTCAGCCCGTGGCTCTCTGAGGTGCTGGGGCACACTTGGTGTCTGGTGAGGTGACTGGAGCCAACGGGGGAACACCTGGAAGCATTAAGGAGTGAGGTTGTGGTTGGGGCGAGCCGCCCACGGCTCTGCGGCTGCACTGGTTTGTGGTGCAGGGCTGGGGCTGGTGCCATGGGGGCAGAGTCTGTGCTAGGAGAGGGTGGGCAGTGTGTTAGTATTGACCAGTTCTTACTGGTGCACACTGGCCCTTACGTTGTAACTTTACTTCCTTTACTTCTTTCTTTGCCTTAAACGTTTCATCTGGAGGCTGGCTGTTTGTGCCCTTGTTTTGTGGCACTGGCAGTGAATAGCAGAGGGGGCACCGCAGCAGGTGCTCCATGGAGATGGATCTTGGGGTGTTGCCTGAGGGCCTCACCTGTGGCTCTGAGTGCGATGGGATGGGAGGGGAGGTGAAGGATGGCCGAGCTCATGGTCTTGAGCTGGCTGCTATGGGGGGAGGAGGTGCAGCGGCAGGCACTGTGTTCCAAAGGAACTGCTGTTTCCTTCGATGTGGTGATTCTTCCTTTTTCCCTTCTCTCTCTCCACTCTCTTTCTGTGTCTCCCATTACCTTACTGTTCCTTGACCTATATTGATGCGTTTTAGATCAGATCCGAGTGACCTTGTCTGTATTCAGCGATCAGATTGTGATCTGAACAGATTGAAATCTGTTTCTGTAACTTTGGGAAGTTGCACCCCCATATCTCAGTATTTTGTTCTGTTTATTTTGGTCCAAGCCAGAATAAGTTTTTCGTTTGATTTTTGCCCCGAGAGCGACCTTTTTGGCCTCTGGATAGCCACACAGAGAAAGGAACCTCCATCTTTAAACTCTGCAGGCTGAAAGAAGCCTGGATGTGCGTGTATAGCTTGTGGATCTGGGACACGACAACCCTATACACCCCCCTGCGGTACCGCCCCCCCTGCAGCTGGGTGCACCAACAGGGATGGAACGCAGGGCTGGTGTCCTATCCAGATGCAGAGAGGCAAGACAGGAGGGGTGGGCTGTGAGTGGATGGTAGATGCTTGGTACTTTCTATCTTCAGACCTGAAACTTACCCTTCACCCATTCCCATCCTCCTGCCCCAGCTGACTCCAGCTGCAGCCCTTTGGCCAGAGCGTGTAGGGAACAAAGCCCATTGCTACCTCCTGGTTGCTGCTGGCCACCTGCACCCTTGGGTTGCCTTCCATGGCACCTGACAAGTGATGGAAAGAAACATCTGACCTTGGCATGGAAACACTAGGGAAGGAGAATGGCAAAAAAATGGCCAATGCTGGCTCCTGCCGCTGTCCCTTTCAGCAGAGCTTCTTGTTTCAGGACAGCTTGTATGCTTCTTTCTGCGGGAGTAGATCCACCAGCACCCAATAACTCCCACCGCTGCAGGCACAGCACAGACTATAACATTGCGGAAGGATAAAGGCATTTTGAAGAGCCTCAGCTGATGCCTAGAAGGAGAAAGGCAAACCCCTGTCAAATGGTCACAGGGAACAGAATGGGAAGCCTAAAGTTCCATCAATGCCCTCAGGTATTTCTGTCAGAATGAACAGGGTGGTTCTCCAGCCACTCTGGACATCCCCATCTCTGTTCCACCAGCAGGACACGCAGCAGGAGCCTCACCTGAGACCAGGGGTACCTGGTTACTGCTCATCAGAGCACTCACCACTCTCACCTCACCTTGATCCTTAAAACAATTCCCCTCCTTCCTGGGAGTGCTCCCTGCAGCCGGTTCAAGGGGTCACAATTCCTGCAGGATCACTCTATGAGCTGTCCACAGCCGCACCACAAACTGACGTTCTTGGAGCTCCCGTCACTCCCCTCCCAGCAGTTTCTGATGGAGCAGAGCCCCATTCTTCTCCACTGTCCTGTTCAGCCCCACCAGCTGCACAAACAGTTTTCCCTCACCATCCTGTGGCGCAGGAAGGCAGCAGCAGGACATCCCATGAATGGACAGGCCTGTCCTCAGTCATAGAATCATAGAATCACCAGGTTGGAGAAGACCCATTGGATCATCGAGTCCAACCATTCCTATCAAATACTAAACCGTGTCCCTCAGAACCTCGTCCACGGGGCTGTGTGAACTCCCAAACACAAATACAAGCTGAGCAGAGAATGGATTTGGAGCAGCCCTGAAGGAATTGGGGTGCTGGGGGGTGAGAAGGTCAAAATGAGCAGGCAACGTGCACTCGCAGCACAGAAACCAGCCGTGTCCTGGGCTGCATCCAAAGAAGTGGGATCAACAGGGCCAGTGAGGGAATTCTGCCCCTCTGCTCCACCCTGGTGAGATCCCACCTGGAGTCCTGCATCCAGTTCTGGAGTCCTCAGCACAGGAAGGACATGGAGCTGTTGGAGTTACACCAGAGGAGACCACGGAGATGATCTTGAGGGCTTGGAGCACCTCCTGCATGAGGACAGGCTGAGAGAGTTGGGGTTGTTCAGCCTGGAAAAAAAGAAGGCTGCAAGGAGACTTTAGAGAAGCTTCCAGCACTGAAAGGGGCTGCAGGAAAGCTGGGGAGGGGCTCTTGATCAGGGAGTGTAGGGATAGGAAGAGGGGAAATGGTTTTCAGCTGCAAGAGGGGAGATTGAGATGAAATCTTAGGCAGAAATATTTTGCTGTCAGGGTGGGGAGGCCCTGGACCAGGGTGCCCAGGAAAGTTGTGGCTGCCCCCTCCCTGGAGGTGTCCGAGGCCAGGTTGGATGGGGCTTGGAGCAACCTGATCCAGTGGGAGGTGTCCCTGCCCATGGCAAGGGGTTGGAACTGGATGGGCTTTAAGGCTCCTTCCAGCCTAAACAATTTCATGGTTCTGTGTGGGACAGCCCAGCACCCACCCAGCACCCAGGGGAAACTCAGTGCAGGCCAGAGTGACCCCCAAAACCAGTGCTGATGCATCAATAGGTAGGAGATGCCCCCCCATCCCATGCCACCCTTCACCCTGTAGCACTTGAGGGCAACGGGAAGAGAACTGGGAGCAAGAGGCGCTGCGCCTTTACACAATCCTGCTTTATTTACCCCTTTGTACAAAACCATTTTCCCCGCTTTATTTTACAAAGCTGCCCCCAGCCTTTGGGGAGAGCAGGGAGAGAGGGGGTACCCCGCAACCAGGGAGTGCCCAGCCCCTCACCCATCCCATCTCACCTCCCCTGGGGGCCCAGGGTGGGCGGCAGCAGTGGAGAAGGGCTGAGGGAAGCCCAGGGATGGGGTCTGGCATCAAAACCCGGTGCCTCTGGCACACCCTGCCTGCAGCTCTCCCACCTCGATCCCCATCCTGTGCCGTGGAGGAAGAATAAATAGGCTCAGTGAATAGATAAATTCGGTACTACAGATAGGGCTACAGCTTGATATATCCTCTCTAGATAAAGAGGAGAAAGGAGAAGGGGCCCCCAGCTCCTCACGTACCCCCAGTTCCCCTGCGCCAGGCATGAATGCTCAGGAACTGGGTCTGGGTCTGCTTGCGGCCGAGGGCTGGGGGCTTGGAGGGGAGACGCTGGGGGCTGCGGGACAGGGAGCAGCTGCCTGGCCCTCCAGCCGTGGGGAGGGGGCTCCGGTGGCTCAGCCACCCCCTGGCAGGGCTCCCCGTTCTGGGTGCCAGCACATCACCTGGCCGAGCTCCTGCTGTCCCCTAGCTTTCAGCACGCCCCGAGCAGACAGCCTGGGACCCACGGTATTCCCCAGCCTGTCCCTGTCCCTCCAGCCCCCAGTGCTGAGCACCACAGGTCACTGCGCAGCCCCCAGCAATGTCCTTGAGCCCAGGTGAAGGCACAGCTCAGCTGAGCCCCAGGCTGCGGAGCCAGCGCCATGCCGGGCTCTATAAGTACGTGTCCTCACTCTCCCGGGAGGTCAAGCTCTCCTTGGACTGGTGGTGGGGGGAGACCTGGGGGTGCAGCAGCTCCCAGGCCGAGCCAGGTGCCCCATTGCCCTCGGCGGCAGGGCCGTTGGCAGGGGTGGCCAGGCTCTTTCTCGGCTCTTCTCCTTGCTCTTGCGGGCTTTGGGAACAGGAGCAGGGCCGGCGGGGACGATGACGGAAGGGACAGGCTCCAGCGCCTTGCGGGTGGGGGGCTCGGCCTCGCTGATGGCCTTGGCGCCGTGCAGGAGTGGGAGAGACTTGCACTGCAGCTCCCCGTGCGTCTCCCGCTGCTTATTCAGCTGGATCAGGTGCTCACGCTCGATTTGACGCTCTGTCACTGGCAGCTTGATGACCTGTGGGGGACAGACTTGTCCCATCAGCATCTGCCTGACCGTGCCAGGGCCACCTGCATAAGGGGGGAGTCTTTCCCCCAGGTCAGAAAGTGCTGGATCCATCCCTGGTGGGCAAACCCAATCCCAAATCCATGCCTTTTGGTAATTGCCCCCATGCAACTCCAGTCCTGCCCCCTCCGAAGCCAAACAGTCCAGTGCTAGGCCCCCAGTCTTCCCCCAGCACCTCACCTCCCTCACCAGGAAGGTCTCCTGCATGATCTTGGGGCTGAGGGCCCTCAGCCTCTCCATGGTTTCATACTGGCCCTGGCAGGACTTGAGCTTGTCTGAGGAGCCCAGGGTGTGTTTGAGGAGCACCAGGCCCACACGGAAGATGATCTTCACCCCTGCGAGGGAAGAGGTGAAGCGGTGAGTGCCAGGCAGGACGCTGCCACTATGTTCCTCACATGCTGTGGTGCCAGTCCTGAGAGCAGTCAGGACATGCAAGAGGGTGGATTTGGGATGTGCGTGTCCCCCTAACCCCCAGGAAAAGCCCTGTCTCCACCCTAGGCATGTGTCTGCCCCAAACCTGCCCCACAATGGGTCCCATGCACCAGGCAGAGACAAGCATCCACAGCAGCGCTCCGGCCATTCCCAGTGCTGTCCATACGCCACAGGGGCTGCAGCCAGGACGAAGATGGTGGGGAGCTTCTACCTTCACAGAAGAACATGTCCCAGACGCGAAGGACAGAGCTCCAGGGCAGCGTGCGGGAGAAGGCGCACATGAACCACTCTGTCATGTAGAGGATGGGGTCAATCTTCTGCTTGCTCAGGTGCTTTTAGGCCACAGGTGAGACCTTGTGCAGCACCGAGAAGAGGATCTGCCCGTCCAGCTGAATGGCCTCCTGCAGGGACAGCACTGAGAGCCCCATGCAGCACCTTAATCCTATCCCTGGGATTGGCTCCAACCCCAGAGGAGCAGCCGCCCACCCTCGAGACCTGGCTACAGGAGCAGAACTGTGCCCTGTGGATGCCAGCAAAGCTACGCTGAGCACTCCATCCCCAACTGCAAGGTGCTCCTGAGGACCACAGCACAACAAGGAGAGCACGGAAGCAACCAGAGCTCCCCAAATTCCTTTTTGAGGAGCTGGAGGAGCTTTTGGTCTGGAAACCTGGCAGGTCCCTGCCACCAGCAAAAGTCCCTTCACTCACCAGCTTCTCGCTGTAGTACCCTGGCAGGTACTTCTCGCAGATCTGTACCAGGCACCAGAACGCTTGCTGCAAGCCAAGGGAGAGTGCGGGTGAGCACCCAGGAGACCCCAGGATGTCCCTCCATCCACCACCCTGCTCCCAGGGACCATGGGAGGAAAAGGGAATCACGGCTGGGGCAAAGGGCATCCACACCAGATGAGCTCTGGGGTAAACAGGTACCATGAGCTGAGCATCCTGCCCGCCAGCACCACCCCGAGACACCTACAGCCTCCCGCTGGCCCCAGTTCTCTGGCCAACGTGCGTCCTGCCCTCCCAGCCACACTCCTACCTCGGTCGGCATGTGCATGAGCAGGACGGCAGCGATGGGTGCCTGGGCCTGGCAGTAGCCCTCCTCGGGGCAGTACAGTGTCTAGGCCTTCAGCACTCGAAACAGGTCCTGCTGCCTGCGGAGACACCTCGGGCAGGGAGAGGGGACTGAGGGGACGTGGACATGGCCCAGCAGCCTCCCTCGCGGAACCCAGCAGGCTAAATCAGCTCTGGGCATCGCAGGCAGCCTCCATGAGCTGGGATCGGTGGCTGGCTGCAATCCTGCTTCCACATAAACCCATGGCCATGGGACACAACAACCACGGCTCTGCTCTGGGAAGCCCTGCCCAAGGAGGTCTCATCCTGCTCAGATTCAGGGGATGAGGCAGGGAGATGACCATGTCTCAGGGATGCTGGCTCAGAGCAAGCTGTTGTCGGGCAGGGACACAAGCACGAGGGCACAGAAACTCCTCGACACATGGGCAACGGCACTTCCTTGGTGAAACAGAGGCCACAGCCAGCTGCCTCCACCCTCCTGCCACTGCGATTCCCACCCCACCAAGTGTCAGAGCTGGTGCCAAGGGCTGCGACCCACACACTGGGCTTCTGGGAAGCAACCCTGTTTTTTCAGCCCACGCCTGGATGCCCGGTGAGCTGGGGAGCAGTGAGGACTGTGAGGGACACGAGTGGCTTTGTGAGCTGGGATGGAGCTGGTCCAGCCCAGGGGTTACCAAGAACCAAACAAGCAGCAGCTCCACTTACCCGTGGCCTCCGCGGGAGACAAACATCTCATGGAAGGGGAATTGCCGATGGAGATCCCGCTCGATCACATCCAGCCACTTTGGTTCCCCTGGGAGTAGATCCAGCTCCTGAGGAGAGGAGGGTTGGGTGAGCGACACCCTGCATTGGCGCAGTGCTGGTCCTACCCTGGAATTTGGGGCCCACAGTGAGCCCAGAGGAGCCACTGGAGCAGCCACAGAGCTTGACCTGGTTCTGCCCCAAACAGAAGCCCCGCTAGGCTGTGGGTCAGCCCGTGCTGGCTGGGACATTAGGCCCCTGGATCATCCCACAACGGGAACAAGCAGCATGTGGGACCCCAACAGACACCCTAACTGTGGAGGGAGAAGAAGCCATTGCAGCACTGCCCCATCCACTAGGCCACCCTCCCTGGCAGTGCCAGAGGGTTCCCAGCAACACTCATAGAGTCATGGAGTGGTTTGGGTTGGAAGGGACCTCAAAGCCTATCCTGTCCCACTCCCTGCCGTGGGCAGGGACACCTCCCACTGGATCAGGTTGCTCCAAGCCCCATACAACCTGGCCTTGAACACCTGCAGAGATGGGGCAGCCACTGCTTCTCTGGGCAACCTGGGCCTCATCTCAATCTCCCCTCTTTCAGCTCAAAACCATTCTCCCTTGTCCTATCCCTGCACTCCCTGATCAAGAGCCCCTCCCCAGCTCTCCTGGACCCCCTTTCAGTACAGAAGCTACTCTAAAGTGTCCCCGCAGCCTGCTCTTCTCCAGGCTGAACAACCCCAACTCTCCCAGCCTGTCCTTGCAGTGGAGGTACTCCAGCTGTTGGATCATCTCTGTGGCCTCCTCAGGACTCGCTCTATCATATCTGTGTCCTTCCCATGCTGAGGACTCCAGAACAGAATGCAGACACTCACATCAAACTTGCTGATGTTCTGCTCCAACTTGACCTTGCTCCCAGAGAGGTACTGCCAGGCACGGCCCCGCAGCGAGGGCGGGATCCCCTTCTGGCACCGCAGCCGGATCTGTGAGGAGAGACGCAGTGAGTCACGGAGCAGCGGGGAGCAGCGATAGGAGCCAGGACCAACATGGCAGTCACAGGTTGATTCTGTGCCATCCCTGCACAAGGGGATGTGTCCCTGCATCCCTAGGGACAGGATGCCACGTGTCCTTGGTGCTGCACAGACCTACAGGGCAGCGTGGGGACTTGCAGCCTGAAACCCTGCACCCCTCGCCCCTCCAGCATCGTTCCCAATACATGAGCGTGGACGGTAGCCAGAGCTGGATCAGCGCGAGGGAGCTGCAAGGGTGGTGGGGGCTCCACCAAGGCTTTGTGGCTTGCAAATCGCTCCAAAAGAGCCCAGCTCTGCCTCAAAGCAGGATCCTGCTGGGAGCTGGAAAAGCTGGAGCCAAGGCAGGGAGAGGGTGGCTCCCTCCCCAGCCTGTTGTGGCTCATGGGAAGCCCTGGGGATGCAGGAGAGGGCTCCCAGCCCATGGAGAGCAGGTAGGTGCGCCCTGCCCAGCAGCTCGGCCTTCTCACCCACTTATCCTAGGCAGAAGAGCAGGCCTGGTCTCAGCTCCATGCACGGCCAGCCCTATGTCCACAGTCGGTCCTTAGTTTCCTTGGCACAGGGTGCCAGCCAGGAAAAAAGTCCAGGTGAGGCAGTGCCCAGCGGTAGGGAGCTGAGCCAGCTTCACACTGTGCTGCCAGCACCCAGAGGGACCAAGACCAGAGATCCCACCCATCCCACTCCAGACCCTAGGAAGCAGCAGCACCATCTCCTCTCAGCCAGGGCCCGCAGCATGGTGGAACCTCACGAGACTGGTGCTTTCACAGAATCATAGAATCACTTGGTTGGAAAAGACCTTTGAGATCATCAAGCCCAACTGTACCCATCCACTACCCTAAACCAGACCCCTGAACACCTCATCTGCTCATCTTTTAAACACTTCCAAGGATGGGACTCCACCACCTCCCTGGACAGCCTCTGCCAGTGCCTGAGAATCCTTTCTGTGAAGAATTTTTGCCTGATGTCCAATCTAAACCTGCCCTGGTGCAACTTGAGACCATTTCCTCTCATCCTATCACCTGTCACTTGCGAGAAGAGACTGGCACCCACCTCACTACAGCCTCCTTTCAGGGAGTTGTAGACAGCAATAAGGTCTCCCCTCAGCCTCCTTTTCTCCAGGCTAAACAACCCTAGGTCCCTCAGCTGCTCCTCATAAGACTTGTTCTCCAGCCCCTTCACCAGCTCTGTTCCATTCTCTGGACGCACTCCAGCCCCTCAATGTCTTTGTCGAAACGAGGGGCCCGAAACAGAACACAGGATTTGAGGTGCAGCCTCGAACTGGCCTTTCGGCACAGTTCCCTCACATAAAATCCTGCAAAACCCCAGCACAGCTTCTAGGCCTCATGCCCCTACACGGGTGGCATGTGCCCATGGCTGGAGATGTTCCAGGGCTCTGCAAGCCACGGCCCATTGCTCCCAAAGCCTCCCTGGGCCTCTCCTGCCTGCCCAAAGCTCCTTTTCCCTGTTTGCCAGTGTCACCCGGGAGCAGGCTGTTGTGTTTCCAAGCCCAGCGTGCTGGTAACACTGCGTCCCGAGAGGCTTTGCTGCTCCCTCACTGCAGCGCTGCTTGTTTATCCTGGCAGGTCCCAATTCCTGCAGGGCTTTTGTGCATGCAGGAAACATGGCGGGTGATGCCCAGGGTGGCTGCGGGCAGCGCTGCTGCTGCTGACAGCTCCCTTTTCGAGCTGGCTCTCCTTCCTGCTGGCTAAGCTGCCAGGAAGGAAGCTGCCTTGCTGGGTTTTGATTCGGCAGCCCCTCCAGCTGGCGAGGCTCCGTGCAACCGCAGCCAAGCAGCAGAGCCTCTCAACCCCTTGGCTTCGTACTGGCTCCTGCCATCACCCCTGTGCCGGGAGCACCTGGCCGCCAGGATCCCACCAGAGAATCAGGAGCATATCTGGATTGAGGGATGCTGAAAGCAAGGAGCAGCCGGAGCGCTGCCCACACCAAGAGTGGTGGGAGCTGCCCACGCGTCTGCTCTCCTTCAGTCTGCCTGGAAAGGGCAAGGATCAGCACACAGCGCTGCTGTAGCTCGATGATGTGGCTCTGCTGGCATCTGGGACACCACTTGGCTCCGTACTGGGTCCTGCCATCACATCCACGCTGGGCGTACCTGGCCCCCAGGATCCCACCATGCCCTTCCAGCAGGGCATCTGAGCTGAGGTACAATGGATCAGGCAGAGCGCTGTCTGTACCCGGAGAGCGATGGGAGCTGCCCATGCATCTCCTCTCAGTCAGTCCTGCTGGAAAGGGCAAGGATCAGCACACCATGCCAGCATGGCTCGGTGTCACAACTCTGCTCGGATCTGGGACACCAGAGCTTCTCATCCACTTAGCTCCATACTGGGTCATGCCACCACACCCTTACTGGGGTACCTAGACCCCAAGATCCCTCTTTCAGAGAGCCAGGATCGTATCTGATCCTGAAAAGACAGAGGAGGCAGAACGCTTCCTGCACTCGAGAGCAGCGGGAGCTGCCCACGCATCTGCTCTCCTTCAGTCTGGCTGGAAAGGGCAAGGATCGGCACGTGGCACTGGCACAGCTCGGTGCCGTGGCTCTGCTGGGATCTTGGCCAGGCAGGCAAGGGAGGGAACGTTTCAAAATCCTGGAATGGTGCAGGTGTGAGCGAGCCCAGCAGGAGCTGGTGAGGAGAACCATTAGGCTGCACACAGTTCTGCTGGCCTGAAAGGGTTAAGCTAGAGGTGTGGAAGGGAAATAAGGGGCCCCCCTCCTAGAAGGGAGGGGCGCCCTGGGAACTCTTGGCATGCCTGATGGTTGCTCCCTTATTCCTTGATTTAGAGCTTATTCAGCTGCATCCAGCGACAGGACGGTGAGTTCTGCATTTGGGGTAGTCATAGGCGACTGGGTGCTTCCCGAACGGGGAAAAACCCTAAAAAAACTCGATCGGAAAATCGGCGCTGGGCTCCGGGCTCAACGGCGGATCCAGAGCGGTGACTGACGGGAGGGGGCGGTCCCGGAAGCTCCCGCGGGGGATTTAAAGGGCCCTTAGGGAGTACAGGTGAAGAGGAGTGGGGCAAAGAGGAGTGGGGCTCATTAAACAAGGCAGTTAGGGCGGGCAGGGCGAGCAGGGAAGGGCTGGAGCACGGTCAGAAGGAATTGAGGAAAATGGTGGATTACCCGACGAAAGACTAAGGCCACACCGAGCGTGGTGGAGGCTGCCACCCAGACAGAGCCCCGGTGGGCACATGCAGCTACCCAGACCCTGGGCTGCAGACAGTGCCCCCCTCCTATAGTGGCTCATGCCTCTGGGACTGGCTCCTCCTGTGGAAGCTGTGCTCGGGTAGGGGAACTGCTGCATATGGTGGAAGAGCTGAGGAAGGAAGTGGCTAGGCTGAGGGCCATCAGGGAGTGTGAAAGGGAGATAGACGAGTGGAGCAGGACCCTCTCGCAGGCTGCTGGATCCAGTGAAGCTGAGCACCACCCACCGGTAAGCTGCAAGGATGGGAGAGACAGAGAGGGGGAATGGCAGCAGGTTCCTGCCCGGAGAAGGAAGCCTACTCCCCCCACCCAGGCAATTAACCCCCAGATCTCTCTGGGGAACAAATATGAGGTGAAGAGGAGGGTGATTGTCTTGAGGGATTCCCTTCTCAAAGGAATGGAGGGTCCCATCTGTAGGCCGGACCCGCTCCATAGGGAGGTCTGCTGCTTGCCGGGAGCATCAGTGAGGGATGTTACTAGAAAGCTCCCTTCCCTGGTCAAAGATATGGACTACTACCCGCTCTTAGTTTTTCAAATTGGTAATGAGGAAATAGAACGTAGAAGACCTAAAGCCATTAAAAGGGACTTCAAGGCACTTGGGAAAATGATCGAGAGCTCTGGGGCACAGGTAATATTCAACTCCATCCCAATACTAAGGAATCAGGAGCAGGAAATGAGGAATAAGAAACGGGTTAATGAATGGCTTAGGGACTGGTGTGAGAAGAGGGGCTTTGGGTTCTTTAATCATGGGGAGGCCCACGCACCCCCAGGCTTGGGATGGGACACGCCTGTCTCCTAGGGGGATAAAAGCCCTCACCAAAAACCTAGTTAAGCTCATAAATCGAGCTTTAAACTAGATGTGAGGGAGGAGGGGATGGGGACCAGGCAGGATGGGAGAGAGACTGGAGGTGAGACTTCAGTGGTAAAGGGGGGGTGTGCTGGCAACGCCTGCCGGTGTATCACCACTAAGCAAGAGGGGGTGAGTGCAGCTGAGGATGGTAGGCAGCGAACTGGCACTGTGGCCTTAGTTAAGTCAAGGACCGCTCAGCTGGGGAGGAGCCCTATTGCGAAGGCTGAAGCTACGCCTGCCCAGCTGAAGTGCATTTACACTAATGCACGCAGCATGGGAAATAAGAAGGAGGAGCTGGAAGCTGTGGTAGGGCAAGGAGACTACGATGTCATTGCCATTGCGGAGACGTGGTGGGATGACTCGTATGACTGGAGCGTACACATGGTGGGGTATAAACTCTTTAGGAAGGACAGGAAAGGCAGAAGAGGAGGTGGGGTAGTCCTCTATGTTAGAGAGGGGATTGATACCCTCGAACTGGACTACGGTCAGGATGGGACTGAGTGCCTGTGGGTGAAAATCAGAGGAGTCCATGGGCAGGAAGGGATTGTGATGGGAGTCTGCTATAGACCATCCAGCCAAGAAGAAGCAGCTGATGAGCCCTTCTACAAACAACTGAGTGTAGTCTCAAAATCGCTACCTCTAGTCCTTGTGAGAGACTTCAATTTCCCTGATATAGGCTGGGAGTATAATACAGCAGAAAGGAAGCAGTCCCGGAGGTTCCTAGAGTGTGTGGAAGACAACTTCCTCACACAGCTGGTGAGCGAACTGACAAGGGACGGTGCCCTCCTGGACCTGCTGTTTGTGAATAGAGAAGGACTGGTGGGGGATGTGAAGGTTGGAGGACGCTTGGGGCAAAGCGATCATGAGATGATAGAGTTCTCAGTGCAGGGTAAGATGAAGAGGGAGGTTAGCAGAACAGTAGCCCTCAACTTTCAGAGAGCAGACTTTGGGCTGTTCAGAAGGCTGGTCGGAAAAGTCCTGTGGGAGGCGCTCCTTGAAGGCAAAGGTGTCCATGAGGGCTGGGCGCTCTTCAAGAAGGAACTCCTAGCAGCTCAGGAGAAAGCCGTACCCAAGTTCCAGAAAAGTAGCCGGCGGGGTAAGAAACCAGCATGGTTGAGTAGGGAGGTCCTAAGAGACATCAATAGGAAGAGGAGGGTCTACGACCTCTGGAGGAAGGGGCAGGCATCCTGGGTGGACTATAGGGAGGATGTGAGATTGTGCAGGGAAAAAGTCAGGAGGACTAAGGCCCAACAAGAAGGGGTGCAGGGAAGATCCGGGGAACTACAGGCCTGTCAGCCTGACCTTGGTACCGGGGAAAGTCACGGAGCGGGTGATCTTGAGTGCGATCATGAAGCACTTGCAAGAGAACCCGGTGATCAGGCCCAGTCAACACGGGTTCATGAAAGGCAGGTCTTGCCAGAGTAATCTGATCACCTTCTATGACCAAGTGACTAAACTCTTGGACGAGGGAAAGGCTGTGGATGTGGTCTTCCTGGACTTCAGTAAAGCTTTTGATACAGATTCTCATAGCATTCTGCTTCGGAAACTGTCGGCCTCTGGCCTGGATGGGTGCACATTCTCCTGGGTTAAAAACTGGTTGAATGACCAGGCCCAGAGGGTGGTGGTAAATGGAGTTAAATCCAACTGGAGGCCAGTGACAAGTGGGGTTCCCCAGGGCTCAGTCCTGGGTCCAGTCCTGTTTAATGTCTTTATCAATGACCTGGATGAAGGCATCGAGTGCTCCCTTAGCAAGTTTGCAGATGACACCAAGCTGAGAGGAAGTGTCGATCTGCTGGACGGTAGGGAAGGCTGCAAAGGGACCTGAACAGGCTGGACTGCTGGGCTGAGACCAATGGCATAAGGTTTAACAAGGCCAAATGCCGGGTCCTGCACTTGGGGCACAACACCCCTAAGCAGAGGTACAAACTAGGAGAAACCTGGCTGGAAAGCTGCCAGGAGGAGAAGGACCTGGGGGTGCTGGTTGACAACCGACTGAACATGAGCCAGCAGTGTGCCCAGGTGGCCAAAAAGGCCAATGGCATCTTGGCTTGTATCAAGAACGGCGTGACCAGCAGGTCCAGGGAGGTTATTCTCCCCCTGTACTCGGCACTGGTGAGACCGCACCTCGAGTACTGTGTTCAGTTCTGGGCCCCTCACCACAAGAAGGATGTTGTGGCTCTGGAGTGAGTCCAGAGAAGGGCAACAAAGCTGGTGAATGGGCTGGAGAACAAATCTTATGAGGAGCGGCTGAGAGAGCTGGTGTTGTTTAGCCTGGAGAAGAGGAGGCTGAGGGGAGACCTTATTACTCTCTACAACTACCTGAAGGGAGGTTGTGGAGAGGAGGGAGCTGGCCTCTTCTCCCAAGTGACAGTGGACAGGACAAGAGTGAATGGCCTCAAGGTCTGCCAGGGGAGATTTAGGCTTGAGATTAGGAAAAAGTTCTTCACGGAGAGGGTGGTTAGGTGTTGGAACGGTCTGCCAAGGGAGGTGGTTGAGTCACCGTCCCTGGAGGTGTTTAAGGTGAGGGTAGATGAGGTGCTTAGGAGCATGATTTAGGGATTGGTGGGAATGGTTGGACTCGACGATCCAGTGGGTCTCTTCCAATCTGGTTATTCTGTGATTCTGTGATTCTGTGATTCTGTGAAGTAAAGTTGCAGGCTGAGATAATGTGTTCTGTAAACATTGGGAGGACGTTTCGAGCTAAGTTGAGATGAGACAGTAAATTCAGCTGTGTTCCCAGGATATGAATGTTGATAGTGATTATGTCCAGATGCTGTTGTGTGTGTGAACCTATTTTTTGAACTACTATCTGAGCATGTATATATTGCCACTCTTGAAGTAAAGTTTTGCTATTTGCCACCAGAGCGATAGCCCGTCTGTTAATCAAGGCGTCCTTGTGAGCTGGTCTCCGTCATTTGGTGCCGAAACCCCGGGATACTCAGTTACTGAAGGACAGGGCATTGCTTACCTTCACAAGCTGCGGTAGGTGAGTTGGATCGAAGGTAAGTACTAGAGAATTCTGACAGATGAATCAAGCAAATAATACTAAGGAGATGGGACTTGCTTCAAGTATGGAGCATGATATTTTTGCTAGTATGTTAAAATCTTTGCTTTGTGCTAGAGGGGTGAAGATTACTGGGAAACAAATTGATCATTTTTTAGACTTTATAGAAAAGATTTGCCCTTGGTTTCCAAGTGATGGTATGATTAACATTGACACATGGAATAGAGTAGGAGATAGAATCAAAAGTTATTACGCTGCTCATGGACCTGAAAAGGTTCCTATCGACGCCTTTACCTTGTGGTCCTTGATTAAAGAGTGTCTGCGAGGGGACACAGGCGACAAAAAATGGGCTAGACAGATGCGCTCTTCAGTTAGAAAAATACATCCTTCCTTACCTCGTTCTCAATCTTTAGACGACATACCCCCACCTCCCTCTGTACCCCCTCCTCCCCCCCAGTATGAACAACCTTCCCAGAATCATGCAGCTTTACGCAAATCCAAAGTTGACATAAATCTAGGGATGGATGCAAAGGATTTAAACCCTGGGGATTGGGAAGACTTAGAGGAGCAGGCAGCTCAGTATCACCACAAAAAAGATGTTTTCCCTGTTTTAAAGGAGGTGGGCATTCAGGCACATTTATCAGAACAGCCTCCTGTAGTTCTGCCTGCTTTTAGAGACGGGGCATGGCCACCATCCCCTGGTCCTGAGGACCTGCTTATTCAACAGTCTCCTTTGCAGTTAGGGTTGAAAAAGGCAAGAGAAGCAGGGGAGGTTATGGAAGGATTCCAAGTGTACCCAGTAGTACAGAGACAGCATGCAGCCAGAGGACTGTTTAATGATTATGAACCTATTCCATTCAAACAACTAAAAGAATTAAAAGTCGCTAGTGCTCAGTATGGCCCGACGGCCCCCTTTACTATTACCATTTTGGAAACCATTGCCGCTAACGTTCTTAAGCTGTGGTTAATGATTATGAACCTATTCCATTCAAACAACTAAAAGAATTAAAAGTCGCTAGTGCTCAGTATAGCCCGACGGCCCCCTTTACTATTACCATTTTGGAAACCATTGCCGCTAACGTTCTTAAGCTGTGGTTCAACCGACCAGTCCGTGATTCTATCAACACAGAAACTACAAAAAAAAAAAAAAAAAAAAAGTTTACCATACGTGAAATCGATATAAGCCTTATTGGATAATGCATGTGCATATTTTAAGTGTTGTATGTTCCCGGTACCCTGTAGCATTGTAAAAGTATGGATCCAATAGTGATAACCAATTGTATGAATGTATATGGCTAGCTGAGAAATGAGTGGTTTTGTGTGTGTGTGTGTGTGTGTGTGTGTGTGTTTGTGTTTGAAGTACTTCAGACATTTGTGAGACTTACAAACTGGTTTTGATTGATCTTGAAAATATATCTCTGGGATCTTTCAATCTCAAACGTCCACTAAGCTGGTAACCAGGTAGATTTACCTATGGACCTTTGGAATGGAAGGCTTCAGAAGGAAAAAAGTTTAAAATACCTAGCAAAACATAAAAAGAAGGATAAAGCCTAACCTTGCAGCTGTATGTGTGTGAATCCCCTGCCCCCCTGCCCTTCTCTTTCCTCTCTAAGTTTTTTTTTTTCGTTCAGCTTTGAAGAAGTCCAGAGGAGCTAACGGTGTTATCTCTCGGAGAATGCCAATTTGTGAGAACACTGTGCATTCCAGGGTTGCTCATCAGCAACTGCTGGGTCCTAGTGCAGACAACCTTTGGGGATATTGAGCCAATGATATAGGGAAATGATTCATTGCAGATTATTGAGTGGATATTTTACCACTTCAACCTTAAAAACAAGCGACAAACAGAAACATAGTAACTAGATTTAAACTTATTACAATGGCATTATGAAGGGGGGACACAAAGTAAGAACAGCAGGCCCCCTGGAAGTTGTTACGCCTGCGGACAGATGGGACACGTAGCCAAAGATTGTAAGGACAAAGGACATATATGTTGTCCTGCTACAGGGAAGGAACCAAGGTTATGCCCCAAGTGTAAGAAAGGAAAACATTGGGTTAATGAATGCCATTCTAAAAGAGACAGAGGAGGCAATGTTTTATCAGTTTACTCTCTTCCACAGTCGGGAAATGGACAAAAGGGCTTGCCCTGGGCCCAGAGAATAAAACAGGAGATTTATCCGGTTCAGGGAAGCAATCAGGGAAACAATCCATTTTATCCCTTGTCAGAGCCACAGCAGGCAGTTCAGGATTGGACCTCTGTACCGCCTCCCACCTCGTATTGACCCCAGAAATGGGGATGCAAGCTGTCCCCACTGGAATCTTCGGACCTTTGCCCCCCCAAGTTTGTGGGATAATCATGGGAAGAAGTGGGTTAACCATGAAGGGATTGAAAGTTTCCCCAGGGTTAATCAACCCTGATTACGAAGGGGAACTTAAAGTCATGATGCAAACAGAAACGTCTATATTTAATTTTCCACAGGGAGCAAAAATTGCTCAGCTACTGTTATTACCATATGTATCCTCTTTGGGAAAGGCAACTACTAAGCAGAGGGGAACAGCCGGTTTTGGTTCTTCTGATACCTATTTTGCTCACCCTATAGGACAGGAGAGACCCGAGCTACACTTAACAATAGAGGGCAGGACTTTCATAGGACTCCTAGACACCGGGGCCGATGTTACCGTAATGTCCAAAGATAAGTGGCCATCGGATTGGCCTTTGCAATTATCTATCACACATCTCAAAGGAATTAGTATGGCTAATACTCCCTTACAAAGTACTAAGATCTTGTGTTGGAAAGATGAGGAAGGACATACTGGTACTCTACAACCTTATGTGCTAACAGGACTTCCTGTTAATTTGTGGGGTAGAGACATCCTAGCTCAAATGGGAGCCTATCTGTATAGTCCCAGTCCTCAAGTTACCAACATGATGTGCAATCAACGCCATCTCCCTGGTAAGGGGTTAGGGAAAGACTTGGCAGGCATCCTGAACACTTGAAAATATACAGAAAAGCGGACAGAACTGGAATGGGTTTCTCCCTGTAGTGACCATTGATACTCCTGTCCCCCATGCGGATAAAATTCACTGGAAATCTGATGAGCCTGTCTGGGTGGATCAGTGGTCACTACCTAAGGAGAAGTTATTAGCGGCCAGGGAGTTGGTACAGGAGCAACTTACCCTAGGGCATACAGAGCCATCTACTTCTCCATGGAATTCTCCCATATTTGTTGTGAAGAAGAAATCTGGAAAATGGAGATTATTACAGGATCTCCGAGCAGTTAATAAAACCATGTACCCAATGGGAGCGTTACAACCAGGGCTACCAAGTCCTATGGCTATACCAGCTCACTATGAGAAAATTGTCATTGATTTAAAAGATTGTTTTTATACTATACTTTTAGACCCTAGTGATTGTCAAAGGTTTGCTTTTAGCGTCCCTTCTATTAATTATAGTGAACCCATGGATCGTTACCAATGGAAGGTATTACCTCAGGGAATGGCTAATAGCCCCACCTTGTGTCAAATGTTTGTAGATAGAAGTCTCAAACAAACGAGGAACTGCTTTCCTTCCTTGCTCTGCATACATTACATGGATGACATCTTGCTGGCTGCTGAGTCTATTGACATACTAACTGCAGCTTATGCTCATATGGAACGACAACTGACACAGAATGGGCTAAAGATAGCTCAAGAAAAGGTACAACAAACCTTTCCTTTTAAATATCTGGGATTTCAGTTATATCCCAAACACTTTGTGCCACAAAAGATTGTCCTTTCTGTACGGCAGCTGTCCACATTGAATGATTTTCAGAAACTGTTAGGTGATATTAATTGGATGAGGCCATTCCTCAAGCTCACCGCCCATGACCTGAGTCCTTTATTTAAGATCTTGGAGGGCAGCCCCGATCCTAGCTCTCCTCATGAATTAACAGTAGAAGCTCGTCAGGCCTTGAGACTAGTGGAAAAGGCCATGAAAAATGCTCGATTGACTTATGCTGACTCATCCAAACCCTGGGATTTAATCATTCTACCTACTCAATTGTCCCCTACTGGGGTATTATATCAAAATGGAATCCTCAAATGGATCCATGGACATCATAGTCAGAATGTAACCTTAAAATCATATCCCCACAAGGTAGCAGAACGAATCCAACAAGGACAAAAATTAAATGTTGCTCATCTTGGATGAGATCCAGCAAAAATTATATTGCCATACAAATCTGCCCAACTTACTTGGTTACTTAACATGATGGATGAATTTGCCTTCTCGTTAGCTAATTATGCAGGAGAAATATCCGCCACATACCCTTTGAATAAACTGCTTAGTTTTGCCACATATCACCCTATTCTTTTTCCTAAGATAGTCAAGCAAGCCCCTGTACAGGATGCTTTAACAGTTTATACTGATGAATCATCTAATGGCCGAGCCGTCCTTGTGGTGTCATCACAATATTTTACTTGGACATTGGAAAACGTCTCTGCACAAATGGCGGAGCTTTATGCTGTTTACCAGGCCTTGTTGAAATATTCACAGTCTCTGAACATTATTACGGATAGTTTGTATATTGTACAGGCTCTACAGTGGCTCGAGATAGTTCCTGTGATAAATTCCAAGGTAACCTTCATTCAACAATATCTGAGCATTATACAATCCTTATTGTTGCAAAGGGACTTTCCAGTTTTTGTAGGCCATATCCGTAGTCATTCTAATTTACCAGGACCTATGACTCGAGGGAATCAGTTAGCAGACGACTTGACAAAGCCACAAGTATATAATATTGTGGAGGCAGAGAGACTGCACAACTTACACCATTTGTCTTCCCAAACCTTGAGGAAGCTATGCCGTATTACAAGAGAGCAAGCTCGTACCATTGTTAAGAATTGTTCCTCTTGTGGCCCCCTGTTACCTGTCCCCCATTTTGGCGTAAACCCCAGAGGCCTAATGCCTAATGATTTATAGCAAATGGATGTTACCCATATTACTTCTTTTGGGAAATCTTCTTATGTTCACGTTACAATAGATACCTTTTCCCATTATGCAGTGGCCTCTGCCTTGACTGGGGAAAAATTATCCCACGTTTGTAGTCATCTACTTCATTGTTTTTCTGTCTTAGGAATACCCAAAACAATCAAAACTGACAATGGCCCGGCTTTCACAAGCAAAGGATTTTCAGACTTTTGCCAACAATATGCTATTCAGCATAAAACGGGTATTCCTTACAATCCGCAAGGCCAAGGGGTTGTTGAAAAGTCTAATCATCTGTTGAAGACTCAAATTAATAAAACAAAAAGGGGGACATGGGGTATCAAGGATACTCCATCTTCTATATTGTCACATGCGTTATTTGTTTTAAATTTTTTAACTTTGGATGATGATGGTTTATCTGCTGCTGATCGACACTGGAACCACACCATCAGTTTCAAACCTTTGGTATACTGGAGAGATCCAATGGACGGGAAATTACATGGGCCTGACCCAGTACTAATGTGGGGTCGAGGGTATGTTTGTGTTTTTCCCACAGATGAAACTTCACCACGGTGGATATCGGAGCGGTGCATTCATCATGCCAAAAACCAAGATGGGAAAGCTACGGAGACGTCTGCAGAGATTGTCCCTGACCCGCGATTAGGAGATGAGAATGCGATCCAGAATTCAGCTTCTGGCCCTGTTACTTAGTGCTCTATGGTTGCTACAACGTGGGTGTCAAGCTGAAATATATTGGGCTTTTGTCCCTAATCCTCCTGTAATTCATCCAGTTACATGGGACGAGCCGACAGATATTCCTGTATATAATAACCAAACTAAGTTTATGGGACAATATTCTGATATGCATATTTCATTTTTTTTCAGCATTTTTCAACTATTCTGATAGATTAGATGGTAAACCTATGTGCTTTCAGTTTAATCATACTGAGCCCTTGTGTGAAAAGGTTGTTATGCGACATGATTGGGATCAAAATGTTTCAGCAGGAATCCACTGGGCTCTTGATTTCTATTATCCTGACCTACAAAATGTCAGCCGAGGTCCTGGGATACCACCCTCGCATATACCTCTTTGTCGAAGCCTCTCCCCACCAAAAATGGATTTTGCACCATATTGGAGAGTGCGTCATGCCAACGAAACAGTGTGTTCTAACACATCTTTGTCTGATTGGAATATGATCGATCAAAATTCGCGACCCGTTAGCGTTGTTTCTGGAGTTTGGACAAAGAATAACCAAACCTTTTATTCTAACTTGTGGAAGGCTGCTGCCGCCCTGGGAAAAATCAAACCAGGAAAAAAAAAAAAAAAGGTTGAATGTTACATGGATTCAAATGGGCAAAATATGGGCAATGGAAGGAATGCAAAATCAGACTGAGTTCTATATGCGGGCTTGTGCCCCAGAACCTTATGCATTTTTGAGTGGACCTCTGAAAATTGTGAATGATACTAATGTTAGCTGTAGTAACTGTCAAATTTCTAACTGTATAAATAGTACTAGTGACTCCTTTTTGTTAGTAAAACAACCTGACTATGTATATCTACCTGTTAATCTATTGCATGATTGGTATGCAGATAGGGGAGTTAAGATATTAGAGGAGGTAACAACTGACACAGGGAGGGGACTGACAACTGACAAAGAGGGGACAACTGACACATCGATCTAAACGGGTGATTGGACTAATAATAGCTGGGATTGCAGCCTTAATTGCTGCCATTGCAATAACAACAGTAGCCTCTATATCTCTAGCCTCTAGTATCCAGACTGCTGCATTTGTGAATGAATTATCTATCAATGTATCTAGAGCATTACAGAGTCAGGAAAATTGGGATGAAAAGATAGAATTGCATCTCAACTCACTCAAAGATACAGTTGATATCCTGGGAAGACAGATGCAAATTTTAGCCACTCGAGAATCCCTTCTTTGCCGTGCTGAATATCGTACCATATGTGTAACCCCGGTCCCATACAATTGCACCATGTTTTCTTGGGATAAGATACAAAATCATTTACAAGGTATTTGGAATAATGCTAACACTTCTCTTGATTTAAAAGAATTGAAACAACATATTCAGGACATGATAAATTCTCATAAGCTAGAGCTTTCAGTTGCTCAACAAACAGAAAATTTTATTGATGCCCTCAAATCAGCATTTCCATCTTCTGAATCTTTCAAAAGGGGAATTTATGGGTTAATTGTGTTGGCAATCGTGGTTTTGCTGGGATCGTTATTTTGCCCGTGTTTTCTGCGATGCGTTGCAAAGCAGTTTCAGCAAATACATGTAGACCTAAAAAAGATTAAATTAGAACACTCCAAAGAAAAACCTTCACCAATGTTTGTCTAATAAAAAGAAAAAGGGTGGAATGAGGAGAACCATTAGGCTGTACACAGTTCTGCCGGCCTGAAAGGGTTAAGCTAGAGCTGTGGAAGGGAAATAAGGGCCCCCCCTCCTGGAAGGGAGGGGTGCTCTGGGAACTCTTGGCATGCCTGATGGTTGCTCCCTTATTCCGTGATTTAGAGCAAGTAAAGTTGCAGGCTGAAATAATGTGTTCTGTAAACATTGGGAGGACGTTTCGAGCTAAGTTGAGATGAGACAGTAAATTCAGCTGTGTTTCCAGGATATTTATGTTGATAGTGATTATATCCAGGTGCTGTTGTGTGTGTGAACCTATTTTTTGAACTACTATCTGGGCATGTATATATTGCCACTCTTGAAGTAAAGTTTCGCTATTTGCCACCAGAGCGGTAGCCCGTCTGTTAATCAAGGCGTCCTTGTGAGCTGGTCTCCGTCAAGCTGGCCCAAGAGACCCCTGGGCCTCCAGCCAACCCCAGGCAGCCAGAAAAGCAACAGAGTTTTTCAGAGGTCCAGGGAGGTTCTCTGGAGCAGCTGTGCTGCGTGGTCCCATCCCAAAGCTGCCAGGCTCCTGTCAGCGCAGGAACAGGTGACAGCACTCAAGGGCAGGCCTGGCACCCTTCCCCAGGGCTTCAGGTACAGAGCAGCTCTCTGGAACAGCCCTCAGAGGCTCTGGGCACGGTTTTGCACTGCAGGACAGACCACACAGCCCATCAGCCCCACAGACCACCCCCAGGAGCTCAGCCCAAGCAGGAGGGGGCTCCTCTGCCAGATGTACAGCTGCCAGAACACTCCCCCAAGCCTGGAGGCCACGC
This sequence comes from Clamator glandarius, assembly GCA_033459285.1. Lineage (NCBI taxonomy): Eukaryota > Metazoa > Chordata > Aves > Cuculiformes > Cuculidae > Clamator > Clamator glandarius. Next base: position 1,060,370 of record JAUNZM010000500.1, on the reverse strand, counting down.
TGCGGCACAGCTGGAGAGCAGTGGAAACAAAGTGCCTGCCTGCCACGTCCCGAAAAGCTCTCTCAAATCCTTTGCAAGCGGCAAAGAAACAGCTGAGGGATTCACCAGGCATCAAGCAAGGACGGCACTCTGGGAGAATAGCACACAGAACAGTGCCAGGAGGCTCTGCCAGCAGGGAGGAGGAGACCCTTTGGCCACTCACAGGCACCGCTGGCTCATGCCAGCACCCTCCCAGACACAGCACAGCCACCCTAGAGCTGCTGCATCTCTTCTCCCCCTCGTTCACAGGCTCTGGAGCTCCAAAGAACCAAGACACAGAGCCACTCAGCACACAACCACCACGAGTTTCCTGGGGACCCCAGCTTACAGAGCAGCGTCACGCACATCAGGCTCAAACATTTCCTACTCAGAGCTTTCTTTGGTCTATGAGATGCTCAAACCAGAAGTTTCCATGAGCAAACAATTCCCATAGCTGTCCTCAGGCAGCCAAAGAGCCCAAGGAAGGCTCCAGCCCAGCGGGGAGTGGATGGGGGCAGGAACGGGCTGGCTCGGGGACCACAGGCTCAGCCCCTGCAAGTTCCAGCTTCCCTCCCACATCACAGGGAGGGAACAGCATCACCAGAATGCAAGAAGTTGGCTGTGGGGAGCTGGTGACAGGCAAAGCATCCAGGGGACTCCTCTGCCCCCTCTCAGCCTCAGGGGACAAAGCCACCACTCACCACAGTCCTGGCAGAACAACAAATTCTGAAACACAGGTGACCAGTGTGGTAAAATCCTGACCCAGTGTGGAGGGCTGGATGCCCCAGGGCCGTTTCCCATCAGGCAGGGCCCCGTGCAGCCCCACAGCAAACCCAGAGCTCACACCCTGTAGGCGCTTGCCCTGTGCCACCAGGCACTGCCTCTGCCTTCTGGCTTGGCTGGAATGCGCTCTAAGGGTCCCACCTGAGGTCAAGGCAGGGCTGGAGAGCTACAGCTGGGACTGGAGACTTTCCCAGCTTGCTGACATGTCCCTGCAGTGGGTCGGGATGGGATTAAGATACCAAGGGGACAGCAGGGGTCGGTCACCTCTCCCAGTCTGTATCCTGACTAAATTGATGGGAAACTCCTGGCAAATACCAGGCAGATGAGGACAAGAAGGAATGCACACACTTGCCTACCTCCCAAAGGAAAAAATCAAAGAAAACAACAAGGAAAGCCAGCTTCATCTCCCGGTTCTCATCGGGTTCCCAGTGCTGCTTGAAGTCTCCCTGTTTCTCCAGTCAGGACAAACAACCCTCAGTGGACACATCCTTCTAAGGTCAGGCTTGTTGGCAGCACAAGGTTCCCAGGGAAGCCAGAGAATTCCCTCTCAACATGCCAGATGGGGTTTAGCAAGCACTCGCTCCACATGTTCAGGGCTCCCTACACCCAGGAAGGTCCATTCTGGGGACCGGCTGCTTCAAGGCTCCATCAAAAGAGAGACCAGGACAACTCCAAGAATCTGATCCCCATGCTCTGCAAGGAAAGACCCAGCCATGATGCTAAAGGCAGCTAAATTGGAATGGAGCTTCAGAGGAAGGACCAGGATGTCTCCCTGCACAGCCTGGAGTCAGTGATGCAGCACATGGGAAACAAATCCAATCAAGGTGAAGGAGCACGGGGCAAGGCTGGAACAGTTAAACCAAAACGGGACCACCGGGGGCTGGGAACATCTCCCATGAGAAGAATAACCAGGAGCACAACCTCCACCTCTTAGGAGGCACCAGAGCAGGAGCTGATAGAAGCCTCAAGAACTGGAGACGCAGTCATGGAGATTAAAGGCTGAGCAATGACTGTGCAGAAGCAGCAACGGACAGACCTGACCTACCCTGGCCGTGGGGCAGAGTTTCCTCTCTGGCAGAACCAGTACCGGGCACTACGAGGGCTGAACCACAGCTGCTTTGTTTCTCACACACAGAGCAAGGCGCAGGCAGCTCCCAGCAGAGAGACCACCTGCCTCCTCCAGATCCTCCTGGAGAGTGAGTGCAGAGGGTGCTTGTCCTGGACAGCAGAGAGGTCTCATAGGACACCCTCCTGGGTCTGGGTCTGTGGCTGCCATGTGGCTGTGCCTCTTCTCTTGAGATGCTCCTCAAATCTCAGCCCACCTGACTGATCTGACTGAATGAGAAAGTTAGCTCTCCCTTCTGCTGTGGAGAAATGTCCTTTACTTCCCTGAACTCCCTTGTGATGGCCCCACAGGGTCCTTGCTGGCCCTCAGAAAATACCTTTCAAGGTACCAGAGCTCAGAACACCCTTCCTGAGCAGCAGTTGTTGAGTGTAGGGTTTTTTGCTCCATTTCTTTCCTGGCTGGTACTGGCAAGTGTGCAGTTTGTCCTTGCAGCCCCAGTGACTGTCATGGTTATGAGGACTCTTCTGCGCAACTCTGTCCTTCCCTGCCCTGGAGACTTCCTTGTCCCAGTGTCCCCTGGGCTGGAGGGGAGAAGGACGCTCAGCTGGAGCCCCAGGAGTTACTCAGATGTACAGCCAAAGCTGAACTCGGTGCTGGAGATGAGCCAGGTGAGGGCACCAGAGCTCCTCAAGGGAAAGGGGAAGGAGGTCATGGAATTCAAGACTCCAACTCCCAGCATACCATGGGGTGAAGGTGCAAGCTCCCAGCCTCCTTTGGGATGATGGACTCCAGCACCCAGCCTGCCATGGGGTGAAGGACCAGAAGCAGCTGCAGAATTGTAAGAGTGGTTTGGGTTGCAAGGGACCATAAAGATCTTCCAGTTCCAACCCCCTGCCATTGGCAGGGACACCTCTCACTGGACTAGGCTGCTCAAAGCCCCATCCAGCCTGGGTTGAACACCTCCAGGGATGGGGCAGCCAAAACTTCTCTGAGCAACCTGGTCAGGGCCTCCCCACCCTCACCGTGAAGAATTTATTCCTAATGTCTTATCTAAATCTTTCCCCTTCCCATTTAAAGCCATTTCCCCTCATCCTATCACTCCATGGCCTTGGAAAAAGTCCCTCTCCATCTCTGCCATAGCCCTTTCAGGGACTGGAAGGCTGCTCTAAGTTCTCCTCAGTCTCCTCTTCTCCAGATGGAACAATCCCAACTCTCTCAGCTATCCTAATAGGGGAGATGCTCCCTACCTCTGATGATCTTCGTGGCCTCTTCTGGACCTCCTCCAAGACTTCCATATCCTTCTTCCATTGAAAGCTCCAGAGCTGAACACAGGACTCTTATTGTGTCTCACAAGAGCAGAGTAGAGGAGCAGAATCCCCTCCCTCGCCCTGCTGGCCACGCTGCTTTGGATGCAGCCCAGGACACGATTGGCCTTCTGGGCTGTGAGCACGCACTGCCGGCTCATGTCGAGCTTCTCATCAATCAGCACCCCAAGTCTTTCTCCGCAGGGCTGCTCTCAATCACGTCACCCACCAATTCACGGCTATTCACAGAATCATAGAATCGCCAGGTTGGAAGAGACCCACTGTATCATCAAGTCCAACCGTTCCTATCAAACACTAAATCATAACCCTCAGTGCCTCGTCCACCCGTCCCTTGAACCCCTCCAGGGACAGTGACTCAACCCCTTCCCTGGCCAGCCTCTGACAGTGACCAATGACCCTTTCCATGATTTTTTTTTTTTCTAATGTCCAGCCTAACTCTCCCCTGGAGGAGCTTGAGGCCATTCCCTCTCATCATGTCCCCTGCCCCTTGGGAGAAGAGCCCAGCTCCCTCCTCTCCACAACCTCCTTTCAGGTAGTTGTAGAGCAATGAGGTCTCCCCTCAGCCTCCTCTTCTCCCCCATGAACCCCAAAGCCCCAATCCTGAACCCATAATCCCCTCCTTGCACCTCAAAATCCCCCCATGAACCCCGAGTTACAATCCTGAAGCTCGTAATCAACTCCTTGCACGCCTAAATCGACCTCTACACCCCAAAATCCACCCTTGAACCCCAAAACCTCAATCCCAAAGTCCCAAATCCACCCCTTGCACCCCAAATCCACCCCCTGCACCCCTAAATGCACAACAAACCCCCCAAATCCACCCCTGAACCCTCAACCCCCAATCCTGAACCCCGTAATCCACTCCTTGCACCCCAAAATCCCATGAACCCTGATCTCCAATTCTGAACCCAATAATCCACTCCCTGCACTCCCAAACTCTGTCCCTACACCCCAAAATCCACCTTTGAACCCAAATCCCCAATTCTGAACCCCCAAACCCACCCCCTGCACCCCAAATTGCCCGTGAACGCCCGAACCCCAATCCTGAACCCCATAATCCAATCCTTGCAACCCAAAATCCTCCATGAACCCCTAACTCCAGTCCTGAACCCCATAATCCACTTTTTGCACCCATAAATCCCCTGTGAACCCCAAACTCAAATCCCGAAGCTCATAATCTACTCCTCGAACCCCCTAATCCACACATAAACCCCCAAATCCCAATCTTAACCCCCAAACCCCAATATTAACCCCCAAATCCCCTCCTTGAACCCCCAAATTACAATCCTGAGGCTCGTAATCCACTCCTTGCACCCCTAAATCCACCCCTACACCCCAGAATCAAACATTGAATCCCCAAGCCCCAATCCTGAACCCTATAATCTGCCCTTAACCGTAAAACCTCAACTCCAAACCCCAAAATCCACCCCCTGCACCCCAAAATCCCCATGCACCCCAAAACCCTTACCCTGAACCCAAAAATCTGAATGCTGAATCCCCACAATCCACTCCTTGCACCCCAAAATCTACCCCTACACACCAAAATCCACCTTTGAACCCCAAAACGTCAACCCTGAACCCCATAAACCCCTCTCTGCACCCCAAAATCTCCCCCTGAAACCCCAAATCCCCACAGCCGTGTGCGACAATGGCTCCTTCCTCAAATATGTCTTCAGGCCCGACAGGAACTGTAACCGCTAGGCCTTCAACGTCTTCCTCCACATCTACGATGACGATGACTTCTGACACCCCTGAGGTCACCCTAAAACTCTCGATGACCCCTCAAAAATTTTGGGGACCCCCTCTTCCCACAAAAAATGGGGAATTCCCATTAAATCTCTTGGATCCCATCAAGCTTCTCCCAGCCTGATGCCTGGGCCCCCCCCAAACCTTTGGGGTCCCCCAAAATCTTGGGGACTCCCCAAACCGAGTGACTGAGGGAATTTGGGGGGTCTGAGGTTGAGCTTTTGGGGTCCCATGAGGGTCTGGGGGGGTTGAGGTTGAGCTTTTGGGGTCCCTTGAGGGTTTGGGGAGGCTGGAGTAGGTTTGGGGGGGGCTGAGGTTGAGTTTTGGGGGTCCCCTGAGGCTTTGGGGGGGGCTGGAGTGGAGTTCATGCATTCCCTAGAGGGTTTGGAGGGGGCTCAGGGGGAGTTTTTTGGGGTCATCTGAGGGTTTGGGGGGGTGCTGAGGTTGAGGTTTTGGGGTCCTCTGAGGGCTTGGGGGTCTCCTGAGGGCTTGGGTGGAGCTTCTGGGAGTCCCTTGAGGGTTTGGAGGCCCCACACAGGTGGGTGGATCCCCACCCACCCTCAGGAAAGAGCCCCCCCTCATCCCAAACCCAGCGCCGTGCAACCGCTGGGAGCTGGGCAGCAGCGATTCCCTCAGGAAGAGCCACCACCACGTTCAGTGTTGGGCTCCTCACTCCAAGGAGGACACTGAAGGGCTGGAGTGTGTCTGGAGAAGGGAATGGAGCTGGGGAAGGGGCTGGAGCCCTGGGGTTCGAGGAGCAGCTTTGGGACCTGGGGCTGTTTAGCCTGGAGGAGGGCCGAGTGAGGGGAGACCTCATCGCTCTCTGCAGCTCCCAGAAAGGAGGTTGTGGTGAGGTTGGTGATGGTCTCTTCTCCCAAGTAAGAAGGGACAGGAGGAGAGGAAATGGCCTCAAGCTGCACCAGGGGAGGATTAGGTTGGATGTGTGGAACAATTTCGTTATTGAAAGAAGGAAGAAGCTCAAGGAGAGGCTGCCCAGGGAGGTGCTGGAGTCCCCGTACCTGGAGGTGTTCAGACAGTGTGTAGATCATGGGATCATGGAATCGTTAAGGTTGGAAAAGACCTCTAAGACCATCCAGTCCAACCCTTCACACACCACTGTGCCATGCAGAGGTGGTGCTTCAGGATGTGGTTGAGTTGTCACGGTGGATGGGGCTGATGAGTGTACAAGATAAGCTTAGAGGTCTTCAAGGATTCCAGGATTCTATGATTCCATGACCTCTTTCCCTGCAGGCACTTCCAGCACCTCTGCCTGGCTCAGAGGCCCCAGAAGCGCAGCGCTTGCAGAATGCGCCTCGCTCTTGGCTGCCGCCTTGCAGAATGCGCCTCGATGAGGATGGTCTGTGTAGCCAGGGAATGGACGGCAATGTTGCTGTCTTCTGTCAAGGGCTCAAGGACTGTGGTGAAAACAAACAGCTGAGATGAAGCCCTGTGTCTACAGAGACCCCCGAGCATCCCCACCCAACCCCACCAGCCCTGGCCAGGAGAGAGCTGCTCTGCGGGAATGCCCCAGCTGCCCCAGACAGGTTTCCTGGAGCAGGACCAGGCAAGGCAGCGCCCTGCTCAGCCACTATCTCCTCAACCACCAGCCTGGCCTTACCCAATCCCGCCCCTCCTCACCACAGCAGATCTTTGACATCTTCTCAGGGCTTTGGTCCCTCAGGCATCGCGCAGCAAGTCCTAGGGACAGAGCTCCGTCAGATCCCCTTGATCCCCAGTGCCATGGTGGGAACGGGGGCCAGAATGTCCCAACAGAGGGACCCAAGGAGGGTGGCTCACCAATGAACCTCACGGCTGCCAAGTGCAAGTCTTTCTGAGCATCCTTCAGGTATGGCGCGCTCCGATCAAAGTATTCCTCAGCCTTACTCCTGCCCTGCACCATCTGGAGAGAGACAAAGGGTATGGGAATGGAATCCTGGAGTGGCTTGGGCTGGAAGGGACCTCAAATCCCATCCAGTTCCACGCCCCTGCCATGGGCATGGATACCTCCCTCTGGATTAGGGGGCTGTGGGCTGCAGGCTGGGGATGTCCTCACCAAGCATTCTGCAATACTCCACATCTGCTGCATCTGGACAAGGTGTTTAAGCTGTGCCCATCTGAGGAACTCTGCTGCAGCAAGGAGCACTTCCTTGGATGCCTGTGGAGCAGTAGAAACTGGGAGATGGCACCACAACCACTTGTCCCCTTCCTATTGGCTTTGTTCTGGTGGCCTTAGGAAGCTGGGATGTGCCCTGGCCCAAATGTCTTGGAATCTCTTCCCTCCATACCTCTGCCACCCTCTCTGTTTGGTCGTTCAAATGAAAGAAGAGCGGGAGTAGGGCCATTTGCACATTTTTCTTCATCTGTTTCTTGTTCCTGTGTGCCGCACTCTTCATCTGGTCTCTGAAGAGGATGATGGAGGTCTCTCTCACCTTGCTGGACTTCTGGTAGGGAGAAGAAAAGCAGGACTTCAGCACCAGTATCTCTGCCCACAGTGAAGTATGGAATGAGAGAATGTCCTCAGTTGGAAGGGACCCACAAGGGTCGTGGAGCCCAACTCCTGTAACTGCACAGGACAACCCCAAAATCATAAAACCAAAGAATTATTTGGGCTGTCAGGGAATTCAAAGCCCATCCAGTGGATCAGGTTGCTCAAAGCCAACGTGACCTTGAACCACTCCAGGGATGGGGCAGCCATGACTCCTCTGGGCAACCTGCACTAGGGCCTCCCCACACTCACAGGAAAACTTTTCTTCTTAAGATCTCATCTCAATTTCCCACCGGAGCCTTGGGGAGGAAAGGCAGTAGAAGCTCCTGCCTCTGTATCTGGAAGGTTTGAGCTGCAGGACCGGGCTTCATCCTCATGCTTACGTGATTAAAGACAGGCAGGAGTTTCTCTGTCAGCTGCACAGAAAAAGGGCTGGCCTCCTTCTTCTTCAGGTGACCCATCACTCCTAAAATGGCCTGCAGGGCCTTCAACGTGATGTCGCTGTTGCTGTCATTCACGACTTCCATCAGGTACGGGAGAAGGCCCAACATGTTTTGTACCTGCATGTAAAAATAATTTTCTAGTAGTGAAAAGGTCACAGAATCACAGAACGTTTGGGTTTGAAAGGACCTGTACAGGTCATCCAGTCCATGCCCCTGCAGGAGCAGGGATGTCTTTAAACCAGATCTGGTTGCTCCAAGTCCCATCCCACCAGGCCTTGAACCCCTCCAGGGATGGGGCAGCCACCACTGCTCTGGCAAACCTGGGCCAGGGCCTCCCCACCCTCACAAGAAAGTATTTCTTCTTAAGATTTTATCTCAATCTTCCCTCTTTCAGGTTGAAAACCTGTTCTGCCTCATCATCTCCCTGCCCTCCTTCATCAGGAGCCCCTCTCCAGCTTTCCTGGAGCACATTTCAGGACTGGAAGCTGCTCCAAGTTCTCTCTGGAGCTTTCTCTTTTCCAGGCAAAACAAAGCAAACTCTCTCAGCCAGTTCTTCTGTGGGAGGTGCTCCAGACCTCTGACCATGTCTGTGTCTTCTTCTGGCCTTGCTCCAAAAGATCCATGTCCTTTGTGTGCTGAGGACTCCCAAACTGGGCCCAGGACGCCAGCTGGGCTCTCAGCAGAGCACAGCAGAGGAACAGAATCCCCTCCCTCACCCTGCTGGTCCCACTGATTTGGATGTAGCAAATAACACATTTGGCTTTTTTGGCTGCAGGCACAGATTTGTGGCTTGCATGCATCTCCTTATCCCCCAGCACCCCAAGTCCTTCTCCTCAAAGCCGCTCCCAATTCATTCTGCACCAACCTGTGTTGGTGCCTGGGATTCCTCATCCAAAAAAACAGTCCAGCCATCAAACCCCCATCTGGCTCACTTCCATTCAGAGAGAAGGATGTAGTGAGGGACTGTCCCAGAGGCTTTACACAAGTCCGGGTAAATGACATCCACTGCATTTCCATGTCCAATAACGTGGCCACTCCATCATAGAAAGCCACTGGGTTGGTCAGGCAGGACTTGCCCTTGGTGAAGCTGTGTTGGTTGTCTCCAATCACCTCCACGTGCTTTAGCAAAGCTAAACTGGTGGACCAGTTCCATGACCTTCCCAGGCACAGTGGTCAGGCTTACAGGCCATTGCCTGGAAATGTCCCAGGCAGCTCCCAGGCCCCACCAGGGCAAAGAGAGTGTTTGGAGTTTCACTCCACCACTTGAATCCCACTGCCCACACTCTCCCAGCCCCTGCTTGCCAATGGGGCACCGCTTGCCAATGCCCTGCTCACCATCTCAGCTGTCTCCAATAGTGTCAGAAGGGCCTTGAGCACCAGCGAGAGCATCACAGGACTTGACTGCCTCAGAATCCTCCAGATATTGTACTCCAGATATTGAACAGCTGGTACCTGTCAGTTGGAGGAATCATCCTCCACAATGTTGTGGCAACTTCAGTGGGGTAGCGCTTGGTCATTCCGAATAGCAGCAACCCCACAATCTCCCAGGCTGACCTCGAGTTCAGTTGTTCCAGGCTTTTATGGATATACATCATGATATTTGGTATCTGGAAGGGAGACCCAGGTGAGGATGTTGCTTCCCCTGGAGCTTCAGTTGCCCTTTCCATCCCTCCCTCCCCTTCAGGAGCACGAGGGCCCTGGACTTGAGAGGGACAGAGGGAGGAACAGGGTCTTGCAGTGCGCAAAGGCAGAGCAACCTTGCGATGGCCCACTCACCTCTCCCAGCCAGAAGACAGGTGTTCGCAGAAATGCTTCCAGCAGGAGTCTCATCACCTCCTTCTGAAAGATGCTGGAGTTCCTCATTGCCTCAGCGGACATGAGGATGCTTTCTGTGTCCTCCGCTGGCTGGAGATACTGTCCAAGTACCTACTGGGGAAGGGAGGGAGGGTAGAGATGTCCCAGCAGGAGCCGTGGTTGTGCTGCGTGGCTGGGCAGCCCAAGCAGCCCTGGAGAGAGGCGCCTGTCAGCACCCGCAGAAGAGCCGGCAGCAGGGGCTGCAGTCACTGCCCAGGGGAGGAGAAGAGGGTCCCAAGGGGAGGGAAGAAGGTTGGCCTCATGGGCACCGTGTGTTGGCCCTTGAGTGAACCAGGGCTGTCTGGTGGCCCAGGGGCTGGACCTGCTGCTGCAATCCTGGAGTGCCGCCCTCACATCATCCCTGCTCAGGGACAGCGGGAACCCTCTAAGCAGGGACAGTGAGGCCATGCCAGCCCAATGATCCACAGAATCCTGGAATGGTTTGTGTTGGAAGGGATCTCAAACCCATCCAGCTACAATCCTCTACCATGGTCAGGGACACCTCCCACTGGATCAGGGTGCTCAAAGATCCATGCAGCCTGGCCATGAACACACCCAGAGATGGGGCAGACACGACTTCTGTGTTCAACCTATGCCAGGGCCTCACCACCCTTACAGGAAAACAGCCCATGGCTCCAGGTTGGGTCTCACCAGAGCACAGCAGAGGGGCAGAATCCCTTCCCTGGCCCTACTAGTCCCCCTGCCCTAGACATGGTGTTACCTTCTAGGCTGTGAGTGCATGTTGCCAGCTCATGTGGAGGTTCTCATTCCCCAGCCTCCCAGGTCCTTTTCCTCAGGACTACTCTCAATCCATTCATTTCCTAGCCTGGATTTGTGATCGGGATTCCCCCATCCCAGGTGTAGGACCTTGCACTTGTTCTTGTCAGATCTTATGAGGTTCACACCGCCCCTCCTCTCTAGCCTGTCCAGGTCCCACTGCATAATATCCCGTCCCTCAGGGGTGTCATATGTGCCACACAACTTGGTGTCATCGGCAAACTCTCTGAGGGTGCCCTTGATCACACAGTCATCAAAGAAGATATTAAACAGGGCTGATACCATTATGTATCGCTGTGGGACACCAAACATCAGTCATCTCCATTTGCACATAGACCTGTTGAATACTACCCTCTGGATGCAACCATACCATCAACAAATTCCTTACCCACTAAAGAGTCCATCCACAAATCCCCCATGTCTCTCTCTCCAATTCAGAGAGAAGGATGTGGTGAGGGACTGTCCCAGAGGCTTTAAACAAGTCCAGGAAGATGATATCCACTGCATTCCCCATGTCCAGTGATGTGGCCACTTCATCATACAAGACAACTGGGTTGGTCATTCAAGACTTGACATTTGAGAAGCTGTGTTGGCTGTCTCCAGTCACCTCCAGGTGCTTTAGCAAAGCTTTAGGTGGACCCGTTCCATGACCTTCCCAGGCACAGTGGTCAGGCTTACGGGCTCATGCCTGGAAATGTCCCAGGCAGCTCCCAGGCCCCACTAGGGCAAGGAGAGTGTTTGCAGCTGTCACTCCACCACTTGACTCGCACTGCCTGCACTGTCCCAGCCCCTGCTTGCTAATGTGAGTCCCCTTGTCTACGCCCTGCTCATCATCTGGGCTCTCTCCGACAGCGTCAGGAGGGCCCTGAGTACCAGCGAGAGCATCACTGGACTTGCGTGCCTCAGACCCCACCAGATAACGTGTGTTGCTGCAGTGTCCTCATTTTTCCAGTCCTTGCAGGTCATCACCTGGAAGAAATGCAGCAGTGACCTGGTAGCACGAAGCTTCTGCTTCCACCAGAATCGGAGGGCAAGAACAGCTGGGCTTTTCCTGATAACTCACAACCAAGAGAAGGATGCAGGAGTCCTCAGGAAGAACATCACAGTCCTCCTCGTGTTTGTCGTGCAGGAGCATGGGCAGCCCCTTCAAAAGCTCCTCAAGTGTATCAGGCACAGAGAAGATGATCTCCAAGAGTGGCAGGGCAGAGCTGCAAGGCAGAGCACTCAATCAGCAGGGCAGCCTCAGCCACCACAGCCCAGCCTAGGGCAGCCCTGCAGGACATGGACCTTGCCCTTGGCTGGGCTGGCCCCGCCCGGGCAGCAGGAGAGGAGCAAGGAGGTTTTTGTTGTTGAGCTGGGAGAAGCATGCTGAATTTCCTGGAGTCTCCTCTTCCCTAGGCTAAACAACCCCAACTCTCTCAATTTGTCCATGTATGGGAGGCGCTTCAGCCTTCTGGCCATCCTTGTGACCTCCTCTGGACATTTTTGGTTTTTTCCATCCAGAGCGTTTCTGAGTCCCTCTCCCCACAGCAAACAATCCTCAAGACAGTTACAGGTCATACCTGTCAGTTGGTGGAAATGTCTTCAACAACGCCATGGCCATTTGCCTCGGGTAGTGTTCGGTCATGAGGAAAATAATTGAGTCCACAGTCTCCTGGGCCGTCAAAGTGTTGAAGCCTTCCATATTTTCATAGATGCAGACCATGATCTTGGGTACCTGGAGGGGACCCAAGTAAGGGTCGTTCTGTCCCTGGAGCCTCAGCAGCCCTTTCCATCCCTCTCTGCTGGATTCAGGAGGCTTCAGGTACCTGATTTGGTAGGGATGGAGGGAGAAAGAGGGTCTGGGAGGGCTCAAGGGCAGGGCAACCTTCCCGTGGGCCACCTACCTCCGCCAGCCAGAAGGCAGGGGCTGTCATGATTGCCTTCTGCATGAGTATTATTGCCTCTGTCTGAAAGGGGCTTGAGTCTGTCATTGCCTCAATGGCCATAAGGACGACATCAGTCTTCTCTGCTGGCATGAGATACCGTGCAAGTACCTATTGGAGCAGGGAGGGAGGGTAGAGATGTCCCAGCAGGAGCCATGGTCATGCTGTGCAGCTGGGCAGCCCAAGCAGCCCTGGAGAGGACTCCGTCCACAGCAGAGCCAGCAGCAGGGGCTGCAGTCACTGCCCAGGGGAGGAGAAGAAAGGGGCTTAAGGGGAGGGAAGAAGGTTGGCCTCATGGGCATCGTGTGTTGGCCCTTGAGTTGAACCAGGGCTGTCTGGTGGCCCTGGGGCTGGACCTGCTGCAATCCTGGAGTGCCACTCTCACATCATCCCTGCTCAGGGACAGCGGGAACCCTCTAAGCAGGGAGAGTGAGGCCATGCCAGCCCAATGATCCACAGAATCCTGGACTGGTTTGTGTTGGAAGGGATCTCACCCCATCCAGTTCCAATCCTCTACCACGGGAAGGGATACCTCCCACTGGATCGGGGTGCTCAAAGGCCCATCCAGCCTGGATTTGAACACCTCCCGCCACTGGGCAGCCACAACTTCTCTGGGTCACCTGGGCCAGGGTCTCCCCAGTCTCACAGGAAAACAGAGCACACGGCTCCATGTGAGTTCTCACCACAGCGGTGTAGAGGGTTAGAATCCCCTTGATGGCCCAGTTGATCCCGCTGCTTTGGATGCAGCCCAGGACACAGTTTGGCTTTCTGGGCTGCGAGCGCACATTGCTGGCTCAAGTAGATCTTCTACTACCCAGCACCACAAGTACTTCTCAGGGCTTCTCCAATCCATTCTCTATCAAGCCTGTTTGTGCCTGGGATTCCTCATCCAACAAACAGTCCACCCATCAAAACCCCATCTAGCTCACTTCCATTCAGAGAGAAGGATGTGCTGAGGGACTGTCCCAAGGGCTTTACACAAGTCCAGGTAGATGACATCCACTGCATTTCCCGTGTCCACTGATATGGTCACTCCATCTTACAAGGCCGCTGGGTTGGTCAGGCAGGACCTTCCCTTGGTGAAGCTGTGTTGGCCACCTCCAATCACCTCCATGTGCTTTAGCAAAGCTTTAGGAGGACCCGTTCCATGACCTTCCCAGGCACAGTGGTCAGGCTTACAGGCCATTGCCTGGAAACTCCTCAGGCAGCCCCCAAGCCCCACCAGGGCAAGGAGAGTGTTTGGAGCTGTCACTTCACCAATTGAATCCCACCTTCCTCACTGCCCTGGCCCCTGGCTGCCAATGGGTCTCCCCCTCCCAACACCTTGCTCACCCTCTCGGCTCTCTCCGACAGTCTCAGAACGGCCTTGAGCACCAGTGAGAGCATCACCAGGCTTGAGTGCCTCAGAATCCTCCAGATATTGTATTTTGCCCCAAAATCCTCATTTTCCCAATCCTTGCAGGCCACCATCTGGAAGAAAGGCAGCAGTGAGTGATCTGGCACCGTGAAGCTCCTGGTTCCACCAGAAGCTGAGGACAAGGGCATTGGGGCTTCCCTGATAACTCACAGCCAAGAGAAGGATGCAGGAGTCCTCAGGGAGAGCGTCACAGTCCTTCTCCGCTGTGTCTTGCAAGACCAGGAACATCTCCTTCAAAATCTTCTCTAGTGTCCAGGGCATGGAGAACATGAGGTCCCAGAGTGACAGGGCAGAGCTGCAAGGGAGAGCTTTCTGTCAGCAGGGTGGCTTTGGCCACTGCAACCCTGCCTGGGGCAGCCCTGCAGGACATGGGCCTTGCCCTCAGCTGGGCTGGCTTGACTCTTGACTCTGGCTTCTAGAGAGTCTCTGAGCTCCTCTCCCCGCAGGGATCAACCCTCAACGCTGACGGAGATCGTACCTGTCAGCTGGTGGAAACATCCCCCACAACACTGTGGCAACTTCATTGGGGTAGTGCTTGGTCATCAGGAAAAGAAGTGACTCCATGGTCTCCTGGGCTGACTCTGACTCGAGGTGTGTCATAGTTCCGTGGATGCAGGCCGTGATCTTGGGTACCTGAAGGAGACCCAAGTGAAGATGATGCTGCCCCTGGAGCTTCAGCTGTCCTTTCCATTCCTCTGCCCTATTAAGGTGCCTGAGACTGCTGGATGTGGGAGGGATGGAGGGAGGAACAGGGTATGGGAGGGCTCAAGGGAAGAGCAACCTTGCTTTGGCCCACCTACCTCCTCCAGCCAGGAGGCAGGATCGTGCATGATCACATCCTGCACGAGTTTTGTTGCCTCCGTCTGAAAGGGGCTTGAGTCTCTCATGGCCTCAATGGCCATAAGGACGATGTCTGTCTTCTCCGCTCTTTGGAGATACCTTTCAACTGCCTATGGAGGAAGAAGGGATGGTAGAGATGTCCCAGCAGGAGCCGTGGTCACACTGTGCAGCTGGGCAGCACAAGCAGCCCTGGAGAGAGAGGAGCGTGGCAGTGCCCGCAGCGGAGCCGGCAGCAGGGGCTGCAGTCACTGCCTGGGGAGGAGGAGCAGATAGAGAGGCCATTCCAGGCCCACTGATCCGTACAATCCTGCAATGCTTTGGATTGGAATAAACCTCAAATCCATCCATTTCCACATCTCTGCCATGGCACCCCCATGCCATCTGCATCCCCACTGGATCAGGGTGATCCAAGGACCATTCAACCTGACCCTGAAGAACTCCAGGGATGGGGCAGCACCACCACTTCTCGAGGTAAGCTGGGCCAGGGCCTCCTGACCATCAAAGGAAAATATTTCTTCCTAAGATCTTACCTGAATCTCCCCTCTTTCAGCTAGCAACCATTCCCCTCATCTTATCCCTGGCCCTCCCCAGCTTTCTTGGAGCCCCTTTCAAGACTGGAAGCTGCTCTAAGGTCTCCCTGGTACCTTCTCTTCTCCAGGCTGAACAGCCCCAACTCCCTCAGCCTGTGCTTGTACAGGAGGTGCTCCAGCCCTTGGGTCCTCCTCATGGCCCACTCTGGACCCATCCCAACAGCTCCAGGTCCTTTGTGAGCTGAGGACTCCAGAACTGGACGCAGGGCTCCAGGTGGGGTGGCACAAGAGCAGAGCAGAGGGACAGAATCCCCTCCCTGATCCGGTGTTGAGTCCTGCCCAGCCCACCAGGGCCCCTCACCCACTGATCTTTAGGGGCTGCTTCATATGCTGCTCACCTGGGGAGACACGTCCTCCCACAGGGACACCCCAGGCTGGCTGGGAGGTCTCGCTGCCATCCTTGGGGACAGGGTAATCAACGCTTAAGGGAGACGCTTCGGCACCACGGGGCGAGGTGTGAGCTCTGCTTGGGAGCTGTGAGCTCTGCTGCCTGTCCCAGCACTGTCCTGGCGGACACTGAGGGCTGGGGCTGCAGCCACTGTTACCACGCGTGGTGCAGGGTGGGGGCCCCAAGTGAGGGCACACAGGGTCCCCCTGTGACTTGGCAACATGGCGGGGAGGGTCGAGTGGCCCTGGAAGGGCGTGAGAGATGTGGAGGTGGAACATGAGGAGGAAGGGTGGAAAAGAGAAGGGTGAGCACAGCAGCCCTGAACCTGCCCAACACAGAGGAGAGGGAGAGGGAGAGGGAGAAAGGGAGGGAGAAAGGGAGGGAGAAAGGGAGGGAGAAAGGGAGGGAGAAAGGGAGGGAGAAAGGGAGGGAGAAAGGGAGGGAGAAAGGAAGGGAGAAAGGAAGGGAGAAAGGAAGGGAGAAAGGAAGGGAGAAAGGAAGGGAGAAAGGAAGGGGGAGGGGAGGGGGAGAAGCAAGGTGAGGTAAGGAGAAGCGAGGCGGGGCGAGGCGAGGAGATGCGAGGCAAGAAGATGAGATGAGTGGAGAAGAGAGGAGAGGAGAGGCGAGAAATGATCCCTGAGCACCTCATCTCTGAGCAGCCTGGTTCAGTGGGGGGTCTCCCTGCCCATGGCCTGAGGGTGTGTCTGGATGGGCTTTAAGTTCCCTTCCAACTTAAACCATTCCATGATTCTACAAAATGCAGAGCACTAACACAGTGGTGGCACCAAAGCAAACCACCAGTCAGCAAATCAGTTTAACCAGCCCACTCTGCGGAAGGGAACTCCTTCAGCAGTTACCCATCTTCAGCTCGCTAACTCTACCTGCCGCGGTACCGTGCAGTCAGCTGTCGTGGTTCCGAAGCTCTCCTGTCACAGAAACAGCCACGTGCAGCACTAGAAATGGATAAAGGCTGACAACTCTGAGTTAAGCAAGGGGTGCCTGAGGGGGGGCAGCAATCTATCACGCTCCGCTGCTGCAAACAGCCAGGTGCTGCGATGTTCTGCACGGGGCAGAGTCACATCTGCAGCCACAAACATTGCTGGCAGAGTAATGTGTCTTGAGGGCCATTTTGAACAGTTTTTCAGTACACCAAAATGCTTCCAAAGGCGTTTCAGTCAGTAGCTACTCTTGGGGGTGGTGCTGTCCTCCTCTTTCTTTCCCTTTCTTCCCAGAGCCAGCTCATTCCATTCTAAGAGCTGACAGAAGCTACACCAGCACAAACACGCTGACTGGCACAGATTTCCTTATGAATAGGCATGGATTAATTGCGCACCAGCACTGACAAATCTCTTCAGCACAATCCATACTCTCAAGACATACAGGAATATGCTACTTGGATTTGAAGTCTTCCTACACAGTGGAACAGCTATGGATCATGGTGATACTCCCTGGTCTCCCTTGGCATGCTCAGGTAGAGGGCTCCTTCAGGTTTGTGTTCTTCCAGGTGACTCGCTATCAGCACTGGTGGCTTTGCATAGGCTTGACCACTGCAGGGCAGCAGAAACCAGAAAACAGAATTTTCATTTAATACCTTGACAGAAACACCCTGTCTCATGCACTGCTGCCATGACAAAATGCAAAGGGTATTTCCACAAGGAGGCATTTTCCATTCAGAAGTTGGCTACAGTCAGCTCAGGCAGTCCCAAGATACAGGAATCAAATTTTCTCTCTCCAGGATTTTGGAAGAGACTAATTAATCATGGAGTGGTTTGGGTTGGAAGGGACCTTAAAGTCCATCCAATCCCACCCCTGCCATGGGCAGGGACATCTCCCACTGGATCAGGTCACTCCAAGCCCCATCCAGCCTGGCCTTGAACACCTCCAGGGATGGGGCAGCCACCACTGCTCTGGGCAACCTGGGCCAGGGCCTCCCCACACTCACAGCAAAACATTTCTCCCTAAGATCTCATTTCCATCTCCCCTCTTTCAGATGAAAGATGGTCCCATTTGTCCTATCCCTGCCCTTCCTGCTCAAAGGCCTCTCCCCAGCCTTCCTGTCAGCTAAGACAATGGCTTCTGTTGGGTTTTGGCTTTCACTTGTGCCATTAACTCTGTGCAACCTCCTGACAGATATAAGAGATCAAATTTACCCATCACTGGCAATATGTGAATCAGAATTATACACAAGTCTCCCTTTGCAGGTGGCTTTGAGAACTGGAATTCTACTCGAGTGGAATTTTGTCACCTTAAGTGTACTGGAAAGAGAAAACTTTCTAGAACTCATGCAAAAACGACCAGGAAAGGTGGAAAAAAACAGTGACATTTCTGGCATTCCCTGTGTTTACCTTAAGTTTAACATTCTCAGATAAAACAGGATTCCTAACATCATCAATTACAAAGAAGAGGAAGATAAATCTGGTTAATATCCAGTGCTGACGGTCTTTTAAAGATCAGTTTGCCCCAACACCTGCTCTAGGACTTTGTCCAGAATCTCCAGAGTAGGAAAGATTAACCCCCACCCACTTCCATGTATAACAACCACAAAGTTACCACCAGAAGGTTCACGTTTGCTTTTCCTATAATTACTTAAGGAAGCCTGTGGCCCGTAGAGGACGAAGGCACCTGGGATTCTTCTCCTTCACCAGGTTCAGGAGCTGTTTGCATTTCTCCTTCTCTTCAGGCTTAACACCCTGGCAGAATGGAGAGAAAAACCAAAACAGATTAGAACCACCGCATATGAGGCAAATGTTTGTAAGGCGGATACAGCACAGGCTGCACAGGCTGGTACCACATTACTGACGTGTTATTCAGGTTTCGTTTAGCAGGAACTCCCACAAGTTTGTTCTGTGTTAGCCCTGCTCTACGAACTTGTTTCCTGCTAAAAACTCAAAGTCCCTCCTGCAACTCTTTCCTCTGACGGAGGCCTCTCCTCTGAGCAGTGGTGACTGCTGCATCCCTGGAGGTGTTCAAGGCCACTCTGGATGGGGCTTGGAGCAACCTGATCCAGTGGGAGGTGTCCCTGCCCATGGCAAGGGTGGGACTGGAGAGGCATTAAGGTCCCTTCCAACCCAAGCCATTCTGTGATTCTGTGAAGTATTATCAGCAACTGACTGGGGTTTTGCCTACATTATCCTTTTAAGTGGCTGTGTAAGGATCACAATTCAGCCAGGTTAAGGGCAAAAGAATCAAACACCTCTGCAACAAATGCACAGTACTGACAAGGCACAAGAGATCCGCTTGGAAGAGAAACTGCCTGGAGTATCCTCCGCCAGTGCAACTTTTCCAGGAAAATGGGTTAGAACCAAACCTCTGGCAACAGAGCACTGCTCCCTTCCAAGACTTGGTGCACATAAGGGCAAATAAAGTGCTAGACACTGATTTTATAGCAGCATTGCTGCAGCTTCTCTAACTACATCCACTGGGCTGTTACCAGCGGCCACCTGGGCGTTTACACACAGCTTGTTGTTGTCTCATTCCAAAAGGCACCTTCACCTCTTCAGCAGTACAGAAGAACCTCCCCGTCCTCCTGGCTTGCGAAGTTGCAGACGCTGGCACAGTGGCTGCTTAATGAGCGGCCTCGGAGTCAAGATGCCTGCTAGAGCAGGCTTGACGTGGGTTGTGCCGTTCCTGTTTGCACTGAAAACAGCCACAGCAAAAAGACACCACGTCAGAGAAAACTCAAACACGCACCTTTGTCTCAGCTCCACCAACAACTGTTTTGAAAAACACACGCACTGGTGATGGAGTTGGACAGGAGACGTTTGGGACCCTCAAGTAAAGACGTGCTGCCTTCGACTGGCCAATGGGAAAATACAGAGAAGTAAAAGTGCAAATTGGAGCAACTGCCTCAAGTATGAACTGTTGTTCAACCTGCACATGTTATGCCTGTGGCAGCCAAGCCCCGAGTCAAAGAGAAGCCTAAAGAACCGTGCAGGTACGTTATTCACACCACCAGGGGCTTTGAATCCCCCGGTCCAGCGGGAGGTGTCCCTGCCCGAGACTCACAAGCTCTTTTACACTACAGTGTAAAAGCTTAAAAATATGAGACACCTAAGGAGGTACCAAATGGAAGCTCTGTAAGCAGATTTCTGGTTATAATTACTTTTTCCTTAGATGCATTTCCTTTAACCTAGCCACTCCCACACTTTATATTTTTGCTTAATTGCTATTGCAAGTAATTAGAAAACGCAGAACCTCATTTTTACTAATAGTAACAGAAATTTCTGTATAGACATTCTCCCTGTATGGAAATAGGGAACATGGCAAGGTGACAGTTCAAAAATGCCTGGGTTTACATGTTCTTTTCACTACAAAGATGACCTGTTTTATTAGCTTCAAAATATGTTAAAAATTGAGATATTCAATACAGGAAATACAAAAGTAGAAAGTGAGATCAGTAAATTTTGTTTTAGGATGCAAGCACAAAAGCGAATTACCTGTAAAATAGCTCTGATCTTTACAAGGAGGTCAAGCAAACAACTTCGACAAGAGCACACATGCTACTGGAAATGGGTCTTAAAAAAGCCAAAAGTGAAAAAATAAACAGGGCATCCTTGAAGAAGTTTCTCTTAAAGATGAGAAAATGAATTGAGAGAATTTGTTGCTTCAGGAAAACTACAGTAAAATGTATGAAGAACAGAGAAATAGAACTGAAGATCTTTATCTTGAAGTTTTAAAATTGTAACTTGAAAATAGTTTCACTATAAAGGCTCTTGATGAAAGCTGTTTGCAACTGTTGGAGGTTACTCTGTGTCATTGACATATTGATTTCAAATATAATAGTGGTTTACTACTCTGCGTCTTCTCCCTGCTGCTACGTGGAATTAGAAAGTAACCTGATCATGCAAATGTTTTTGACTCTGTTATAGAGACACCTCATGCTCAAAGGGATTTGCTAACAAAAGAAGCCATTACTACAGGCACAAACAGGGAAATACTGCTATAGTCTTTCTGATTCTTAAACCTTTTAACAATTTATAGAAGAAATGAGCCAGATGCTTAAAGCAGAACTTTAAACCAGGTTTTACATTATCTTTTTCACTTAAAGACAACATAACTTAGAAGCAATGTCAAAAGATGATTCCAGCATTAGAAAATACACACACAGATCCAATATTCCTTAAAGATTTAAAAAATGAGCTGTTTCCCTATTGCATCCCTCCCTACCACGATAAGCTTTCAAGTCTTAAGAGTCCCTGTGACGATGCCCAAAATCCTGTTAGAGGGAAAGAGCTTGTTGACTAGAAATAGCTCTTACGCACGAATTCAAGGGTTGATTAAATTTGAACTACAAAGATCTCGTTTTCAGCAACAAAAACACAGGAATGTACGTATAGGACTATGGTGATCAGGGGATAATCACTAGTTTGAGGTACAAGATATAAAGGAATGCCTTATAGAAACATGACCACAGTACTGAGATCATGGCAACAAGAAGCATGAAAACACATGTATGGGAACACTTCATCAAGTATGAGGGAGTTTTTTAAAAAAACAACAGTAAAGAAATTTTCTGCCAAGATTCTTTAGGAAAGTAACAACATGTCTCTCCTCTCAGGACCAGAACATTTTTAAACAATGGAAACAGTCAGAATTTATTATTAATGCAGCTCTTAGGCATCCCTTTTTGCAAGAATTTAAATTTGTATCTAGAATTCAGTTCGGTTAAATCACCAATGAAGGTAATAAAGAAATTCTGATACAAAAAAAATCAGAGAAAATGTATAATTATGCTAGTATTATTAAATAATATCCTAACCGAAAAGACACTAGCACAAAAATAAAAACCAGAAATACAGGAGATGTTTACTATTAAGTTAACTTTGGTTTGGTTCCACTTCTGCTAATATTTCTGTTTGGTTTCCACTACTGTTCACTCTAACTGAGAGTAGCTTGTGTCTAAAGAAGGACTTAATTGCTACCAATAACCTGCCCCAGATCATCTTATTTCGCAGCTCTCTTGTCTGTTGTTGTGAGACACAAGTTGTCAGTAAGATTGAGTGAAATGAAAACAATATGCATGATGCCACCTGAAAGTTCAACATTTGCTTTTCTATCAAAAGAAATGGCATTCTTTCATGTAATAATTTTTTCAAGAATTGTTTCAGAATGCAGATGTGACAGAACAAAGAAGATTTATTCTGCTTATATTCCAGTCCATTTATCATGTTTTAAAAGAAAAACACAAGTTTCTTCATGAATTACAGATCTAGATAATAATTAAAAAAAATAAATGCATTTTAGACTAGTCTAATGTTATTAATTCTAAATGGGGATCTCTCATGGAATTTCCAAACTATTTTCTTCTCTCTTTATCCCTATCAGTGTCTATCTAGTAGACATTTTTATTAGGTAAATCAAAATACGCTTGTATTACACCTATGGATATATTGAGCTTCCATAAAAAGGTTATAGATAAGTTTAGAAAGTTGGATTTATCATTTCAGTAAAAGGCTTACAATCTCATTATTCCAATATATTCCATATGATCTACAAGATCATAGTGCAGGCATATATCAATTTTGTTTCTATTACTTCAAATTGTCCATTATTATAAAACACTATTCAGAAGAACTATTATCAAAACATTTGTTGTAGAATTCTCACTTTCTCTCAGTGTTTTTCTGCAGAACAGCACTTCTCCCTTTTTAATAAAAACATTTTTCATTCTGCGATTGTGAAGATTATCTAAAAATGCAAAACAAGGGCAGATATGAATATGTACAAAGACTCAGAAAATGGCTTGGGGCAATTAATTTTGCCCATTATGTCTCATCAGGGACCTATGGACTGCGATATCAGCATTTTCTGACAGCACCAAAAATGCTGTACTTTAGTGAGAGAAATCTATGTTCTGAATGCCAATTGTCTTTGTTCTGTTTCATTTTATCTGATTCAGACCATACCACCCTATAACAGTCAACAGAAGGTAAACTGAAGTAATTACAAGGCACACATAGGCTGATCAGTCTCCTGCCTCAGGTGGAGGTACTGCGATTCTGCTTAAAACCAGGAACTATCATCCACCATCTTCCAGCAGTCCTGGAAAACTGGGGCAGTTCCACTGGACTGGAGGCTGAGGTTGTGCCCATCTACAAGAAGGGTCGCAGGGAGGATCCAGGGAACTCCAGGCCTGTCCGTCTGACCTCAGTGCCAGGGAAAGTCACAGAGCAGGTGATCTTGAGTGCGATCAAGAAGCACATGCAAGAGAACCGGGGGATCAGGCCCAGTCAACACGGGTTCACAAAAGGCAGGTCTTGCCAAACTAACCTGATTGCCTTCTATGACAAAGTGACTCGGCTGCTGGATGAGGGAAAGGCTGAGGATGGATCTTCCTGGACTTCAGTAAAGCCTTTGACACAGTTTCTCACAGCATTCTGCTATGGAAACCTCTGGCCTGGACAGGTGCACACTCTCCTGGGTGGAAAACTGGTTGGATGGAGAGTGGTGGGAAATGGAGTTAAATCCAGCTGGAGGCCAGTGACAAGTGGGGTTCCCCAGGGCTCAGTGCTGGGTCCAGTCCTGTTCAATGTCTTTATCAATGACCTGGATGAAGGCATTGAGTCCTCCCTTAGCAAGTTTGCAGATGATACCAAGCTGGGTGGGAGTGTGGATCTGCTGGACGGTAGGGAGGCTGCAAAGGGACCTGAACAGGCTGGACTGCTGGGCTGAGACCAACGGCAGGAGGTTTAACATGGCCAAATGCCGGGTCCTGCACTTGGGGAACAACAACGCTACAGAGCTGCAGACTAGGAGAAGTCTGACTGGAAAGCTGCCTGGAGGAGAAGGACCTGGGGGTGTTGGTTAACAGCGACTGAACATGAGCCAGGAGTGGCCCAGGTGGCCAAGAAGGCCAATGGCATCTTGGCCTGTATCACAAACGGCGTGGCCAGTGGGTCCAGGGAGGTTCTTCTCCCTCTGGACTCGACATTGGTGAGACCGCACCTCGAGTCCTGTGTTCAGTTCTGGGCCCCTCACCACAAGGAGGATGTTGAGGCTCTGGAGCGAGTCCAGAGAAGAGCAACGAAGCTGGTGAAGGGGCTGGAGAACAGGCCTGATGAGGAGCGCCTGAGAGAGCTGGGGGTGTTTATCCTGGAGAAGAGGGGGCTGAGGGGAGACCTCATTGCTCTCTACAACTACCTGAAAGGAGGTTGTAGAGAGGAGGGAGCTGGCCTCTTCTCCCAAGTGACAGGGGACAGGATGAGAGGGAATGCCTCAAGCTCCGCTAGGGGAGGTTCGGGCTGGACAATACAAAAAAAAATTTCCCAGAAAGGGTCCTTGGGCAGTGGCAGAGGCTGCCCAGGGAGGGGGTTGAGTCACCTTCCCTGGAGAGGTTTAAGGGACGGGTGGATGAGGTGCTAAGGGACACAGTTTAGTGTTTGATAGGAATGGTTGGACTTGATGATCCAGTGCATCTCTTCCAATCTGGTTTTTCTATGATTCTATTAATCTAACTAGGAACTTAAGATTTCCTCAGGCTTTTAGAATTTAGAAGATAAATTTGTGAAATTAAGTACAGATTCTCTGAATTCCAATGTACGCACAGTGGTAGGGAATTAAAAATAAAACTGATCTGCATAATTTCTACGGTTTTTAGCTTCTAACACTCACAGAGCTCCATAAATAAACACAATAATAATAACAATAATGATATCAACAACAACAACAGTAACACTACCCTAATTTTTTAAAGCTATTTCATATTTACAACTGCAAATTTCCCCTAAGTTTCTTATTCAAGAAGAATAAGAAGAAAAGTAGTTCTTGAATGTTATCTGAATTGTTTCAAACTGATGTGCAGTTATTTATGATTAAACAATACTGCAACAACACTGTAAGAGACAAAACATACTGTGCGAGTCTTCAGACCCCATATGAAAAATCTGTCTATGTTGAAGTGAAAATAAAAGTTGAAGACGATAATAAAAAATTTAAATCATATATCTAAATACTAATATCTATCAAAGCTATCATATAATTTTGAAAAGATCCTGACAATGTAATTTGGTGATTTAAAAAAAAAAATATTTCTATAAAGGCTTCTAGGAAAAAATACTAATTTAAGATCTTAAAGATAGTCTCGATTTTTAAATGTTCATTTCATAACTGTTTAATAGAGAGATAATCAGGCACATTGAAGTCCAAATTCTAGTGGCAAACTGAGCTTAGTGAGATATTAACAGGTAAGCATTAAAATTCTGCTTAATACCATATTTTTGTTGTAAAACATTTTTTTAAAGTTGCATAAAATACTTTTCCCCCCTTTTTTTTGTAAAATTCCGTATAATCAAATACCATTAGAAATAATTATTAGCATTGTGCAGGGCTTATAAGAAAAGCTGTAAATTCTTTAATTTGTGATCACACTGCTGTAGTTAAAATGATGTCAACATAAACTTGATAATTCTGATCTTTGTTGGAATGGAAACAGATGTCTAACACAAGAGCAATTTGTGAGATACAAATATGAACAGAGAATATAATATAAACTGTTTATATTAACTTTGCTAAGTACTGAATCATTTAGTTTGTAAGCGACCCCTGGAAGTCATCTGGCCAAACTAGCTCACTCGGAGCAGGTACAACTAGATTACAAAGTCTATCTTAGCTGAAGCGGTTACATTAAACTATCATAAAACTAGTGCCTAATAGGATACCACCTCCCTCAATATTTTGTCACATAATCGTAAATTCAGTTCAGGAAATGTATTTTATTGGCCTAATTACAAGAACATGGACTGAAAGCAATTATGCTGAAAACATAGTCTCTTACCAACATAAGATAAATAAATACAAAATATTTCAAAGCTTAAGTGAACATAGAACTTTAAAAGATAATTTTTCAGTGGATGTCTTTGAAGCAACAACCAAGAGATACACTTAGCATATCCAGGGGAGTCAAAGTCATAAATGAAAACAAAGAAAGCAAGTAAAAATGACCAAACGTGTTTCTCAATTGTCTGAATACTGCTCAAACTCAGAGTTCTGCACAGAAACACCCAAACCATCTGCATCAAGATTCTTCTACCTCATTTTTATAGAAAAAAAAAAGAATAAATATTATAAGTAAAAAGAACCTTGTTTCAGAAATCAGTACTGAGGATGGAATCCAGTACAAATCTAAATACTTGGCTAGCGTTATTTGAAAGTAGAAAGTAAACCCTGCAGATTGCCTGAAGTTATAGGACCTGTGAGAGGTCCCCAGTTTTCTGAAGCAGCAGCTGGAGGCCAGGAAGGATTACATAGAGAATTTCATACGGTGAAATAGAGGAAATAAGGTCTAAAACACCTATTTGTGTCCAAAGGTGCCTTAGGTATCTAACATCTCACTGCAGTCAATACAGCTGTGGGAGTTATTTGTCTGACCGGCAGCTCGTTGCCTGCTCTGGCTAAGCTGAACTACCCTGCAGGTTCCCCAGGTTATGACCGTAGCTTAGGCATTGATGGCTCCGTAGATGCCCACAATTAAATGACTATTGCTAACTGATATGGTTTAAAGTATCAGAGACGTTGATGGGCTGGTGGATAGAACAGCATCTACAGGAACCTACTCCTTTCTGTGTCCACACCTGGAGGGAAAGCAGAAGAACTTAATCTCAAAAGGAACTACAGACAGAAACTCTGGTGGGCAACTGAACCTCGAGACTGACTCTAGACATCCAACTGCATGTATTTAGTCTTCTAATTAATCACATTCAGATAATTAATTTTTATATATGGCAACAAGCTGAATGCATTTTTAAACTGTATATTGTATGTCAAGTGCAACAGCACCAACCTCCAATCTCATATCTTCATTCGCTCTTTATGGAACTGAAGCGTGCAGAATGAACAAGGGAAATCAGGAATGACTTTCTGCAGTAACAGAGTGTTTTGTGAAGGAGCTGAACGTATACTTCAGAAGCATTAGAGTCTCATTGCTGATGTCAAGTGGAAGTAGTTATTCATTATTTAGTAGATTATTTTTTTCCTAATTACTAAAATGACAGTTATGGAAGACAGATGATTAAAAATAATACCTGAATATACTGATTGATGAAAAAATGAACAAGATGTCTTTTCATTTTAGATAAGTAAAAGGAGAAAAAGTCATTGAAACACCAAAAAGTTAATAACTGGCTAACATAGAAAAAAAATAGTAGGAACTAACTATTCAGTTTAAGGTATAAAGCTCTTTGAAAAAAGAAAAAGCAGCACATATTTAACTGGCAACCTCCCCTCCTCCTCCCCTGAAGTCTGGGCAAGGAATAGGAAACAAACCCACAGCAACGTTTCTCCTTTTGCTTTATTTCCAATCATATGATATGAATGTCCTCTCCTCTGGGTTTGTGAATTGCGCTTCCAGAGAGTTTGTGATTAAACACTGCTTCAGGAACTCTGTTTCATGCTGCTCGAGTCCGTCACAGGGGCAATGTGACAGACAAACTGCGAGATTCCTTGCCCTCCAGCCAGCGCTCTTCACTGGTCTGTTTACAAAAGAACATCTGCATTATGTTGCAACCTCTTTGCTTGTATCCTTTCCAGTGTTCCTGGAACAGTGATAACAGTTCTATATTATATAGATGAAGAGTAAAATGCTGAGATGATTGTGGCATGAAAAAGAGGTGGCCAACCCAACAACCTCTGTCTAAACTGTTCTTCTACTGGATACAGAGATGACTGGTAACTGAACTCAGCATTTCATTGCATGATCTATCTCATAAAACCACTGGAAAAAATAAAAGGACTTATTTAAAAAACTCTTTAAACAAGTTACTTCCTACTGAAAACTAGAAATTTATGAAAAATCAAATTATGAAAAAACAATTTCTGCATAAAGAGAAATAAGCAAGTGTGTGATGCTATTTTTTAGTACAACATATAAGCATTATGCGTGTGTAAAGCTAAAACCTAGCTTTATGGGTGGTATTTTTAGGAGAAAATTTTACCATTTTTTAAAAGAGTAAACTACCTACTGTTGCAAGGTTTAATTATGAAGAAATTTAGACATTTAGACTTTTTGAAAAATGGCTTGCACAGAGATGTGGCAGTCTGACTCAAATAGACCCTCAGGTTCATGAAAGCCCTCGAGAGGTCTTAGAGATTGCCTGCTGAATTGAAAGCTGTGTTTAAAACTTCATGTAAAGAGTCTGCTAACTGTACTGTGCATCTTCAGACTGTCGATGTTCACATGCTAGTGGAGGCCAATTTGTGCTGAGGATATGAAGGATCGTGATCTTGGTTTTGACTATTTGTGGTGGTGCTTCTTAATTCTTTATAAATACATGAATAGTTCACCAGCTGTTGGAACCTCTGTTCTTTTTCTCTAACATACTTCAAATCTACTCACACCTTTCTTGGATCAAGTAGGTGACAAGTCAGCATGCTAATCTATGTTAATACTTTCCAATATATATGGCAGGTGGATTAATATGTACCTAGATTCTTGCTGAGATCACACTTTAGAGACAAAGAATCCAAACTTTTCTTTCTAGAAGTCCCAATTCCTCCTTTTTTTCCCCCCCTGAATTCCTTTTCCAACCCGGTATGTCATCGTTAGAGACATCTGAGGCTCATAAAATTCATATCTTGGTAGAGTAAACCTAGCTGATACCCCAAAAGCAAATATGAGATACTGAACACAGACAAGACTCAGCAGTTAGCTTTCATTCAAAAACAGGATGGGAGGAGGAAGGTCAGAGAAAGCAAGCAACAGGGAATATAACTCTCAACCTGTATTTGTGGCATTTACCTTAGAAGGGTGTGCTTCTGCGTTTCACATGAGAAATCACCTGAGAAAAATGAATAAAACAAATACCATCAGGAATAACAGCAGAAGCGTTAAGAGTGCTTTTTTCAGTTAGTTTCTCTTAAACCAGGAAATATAGTACTTCCCCATGCTGAAGGGGATTTGTGCTTGCGTCCTTTCATAATGAGATGAGCACTTATCCTAAGTGTCCCTCAACCATCACTACCTCCAGCAGTCCTTGAAGTTATCAAGTTAAAACTTCTTGTAGCGAATTAAAAAAATGTGACACCTAAAACCAATATAGAAAGCGGATTTGATTTGGGTATGTGAGTTTCACGAAAAGGCCCATGCTTGGAAATAGATATATTCAAGAGTGGAAAATTCTTCTGACACTTTGTTTTAGTTAAGTCCAGTACACCCCTCCTGCAAAGTTAAGCTTTTTCACCAACACATGGACATTATGGGACTCTTCCCAGTTCCCCTGAGGCACGTCCTTCATCTACACTGGCGTGCTTTATTCCACAAAGCTGTGTCCCTCTGGGTTCTGACTCGGCGAGAGTGAATGAAGCCCCAGCAGTGGTGGAGCCGATCAGTCTCTCCTGGGATGCTTTAGGATGACACGAAGCGTATTTAGCCTCTAGGAACCACTGGACAGTTTCTGCATCCCTGCCCCATTCCACACCCCGTCCCCCTCTGCGCCCGTGGCTCAGCCGCCCCCCCCCGCCACAACCCCCGACGTGCTAATTAACTCCCTAAATTAACGCTCGGGGTCCCCCCCCGCCCCGAGGAGCAGCTGCCCCGTTAATGTCCCGGGGGGGCTCGAGCTGCGGTCGTTACGACCGTTGGCGAGTCTCTGGCTACCTGGCTGACAGGTCGGGCGCTCGGACTCTCCTGGG
Organism: Clamator glandarius; assembly: GCA_033459285.1. Classification (NCBI taxonomy): domain Eukaryota; kingdom Metazoa; phylum Chordata; class Aves; order Cuculiformes; family Cuculidae; genus Clamator; species Clamator glandarius. Next base: position 1,031,090 of record JAUNZM010000500.1, on the reverse strand, counting down.
TGCAGCTTGTGCTCCTTGTGCGACCTTGTGCTCAGCTCCTATGAAGCTCGTTTCGCGGCTCGTGCTGCCGCTTCTAACAAGCTTCTCGTCAGCGCCGGCTCGGCTCGGGCGGCAGCTCCCCAGCAGCGCTCGAGATGCGGGGCAGCAAGCGCCGAGCGCCGAACAGCGCCGGGTAAGCGCCGGAACCACCCGGGGGCGCAGCAGGGCGAGGGGCGGCGCCGGGGCCGCGAGCAGCGCTGGAGCTGCAGGGAGGGGGCGGGCGGGGGCCGCGGCCATAGATGGTGGGAGGAGGGGGCGAAGGGGCGGGAGCTGGAGGGGCCCTGGATGGGGATAGAGGGGAAGGGGATGGGGAGCGGGGGGCGCGGTCTCTGCGGAACGGGCAGGGCTAAGGGGGGGGGCGTTTGTACCAATGGTGCGGGGGGAGAGGGGGGGGGATCAGGCTTGCCTGGGGCAAGCTTCTGGAACTGTTAGTGGGGTAAAGGATGACATTTTGCGTAAAACCACCAAAGGATTCTTCAAAGAATCCGTGCTGTATGTCCTGGAGTTCTTGAACAAATAAATCCAGGAGCAACCTTTGTGCTCTGTACCCAAAGGAGTTTTACTAGGTTTTATCCTTGCTTCCCGCTGGTGGAACTCTGGGATTTGCACTTTATAAGTGAGGGGGCAGCCGAGAGGGATTTCAAGAGCTCCTTCACTTGCGCTGGCTCAGCAGGGAGTTATTTCAGTGGGTAGGTGCAGGCAGGAGTCGCTTTCCCACTTTTTAGTTGTGTCCTACTGTGATAGATAAGACCCTTTGTTCATCAAGTAGTAAAACAAATGAGGAGGAAAGCTTGTGTACTGTGATAGATACGACCCTTTATCCATCAAGTAGTAAATCAAATGGGGGGGAGAGCTTGTGTAGATAACAAGAAACCACAAGACAGAAAACGGAGACAGTTTTGTGTTTGCCTAGGTACAAATTGGGTTGTATAACCATATATGGATAAAGATTAAAGGACAGAATATATTTGTAGATAAGGGTAGTTGTGTCAAAATTGCCTTTTGCTAAAACTAATTGAACTACAGGAAACCAGGGAGTTGGGTATATGGAGGAATTCGGGGGGAGTTGCCGAAGTGTTGCAGCGAGCCTGGACACACAGATAAGAAGAACTGGCTAACTGGCGACGCAGACGCAGAGTACCCCACGAACACGGAGATGGAAACATATAAAAGACTGAAAGAGGAGGGGAATCGGTGTGAGCCGTTGGCGGAGCGTGGGCTCCCCGGCTGCACCCAGCGCTGTTTGCTTGTCATTGCTTGCTGTAATTAATAAACGATTAATTGATCCGTAAAGGCTGAATCAAATTATTCGCCTCAGTTTATAACAATCTGGTGCCGTGACTCGGATCAGGGCAGTCCGGTGGAAAGGCCTTTTCGGGGAGGCGCCCCACTGTTTAGACAGTGGCCCTGTTCAGGTGCTATTCCTCTGGAGCCCTGACTGACTGACTAACCTAAAATTCAGTGGCAAGCAAAGAATAGCCGGCAACCCCTTAATCTTTGTGCACGAAGTCCCGGGCGAAGACACAGGACTGTGTAAGTATATCTCGATAGTCCTCTGGGTCCATTGAGGTGGCCCCGTCCAGGGAAGGACTGGGGACCGTCCGGTTGGGGTTGGGATCCCGGAGTGTGAAGAGTGAGATGTCTCATTGCGAGACGAAGCGAGTGCGGACCCCTTAGTAGTGCGGTTCCCATACCCAGCGACGGGCTGGGCCACGAATTGGGGGAAGCGTTGCTGAGTGTGTGTGAAGGCACTCCGGAAGATGGGACAGGGGAAAAGCAAGCCCGCTGGTCCCATGGGTGGGGGAACCCATGTAAAACTTCCCCAGATACCTCCAGACAGTCCATTAGGATTAATGATTAAGTATTGGGATGATTACCCCTCAAGGAAGGGAAAGGACAAGGTAAAAATGGTACATTATTGTATGGAAGTATGGAGGGGGAAGCAGATTAGAGGAGACCATCTATATTGGCCAGTGTTTGGATCGTTTGAGGATTGGATATGCCAGGCCTTAAACATATATGTTAATTCTAAAGACCCCTCCAACTTAGAGGAGAGTGAATATGCCTCCCTCTGGATAGTAGGAGAGACGAGGGCAAAACTTTTTTCCCTTAGTACTAGAAGAGGAAAGAAGAAATCAAAGGGAGGGGCCGAATTGTCCGACCTTTCCCCTCTACCGTATATACCCCCCCCTCCTCCACTACCACCTCCTCCTTCTCCCCCTCCTTCTCCACCTCGCAGCCTCTACCCCCCAATTCCATTACCACCCCCCCTTCTTCTCCCCCTCGCAGCCTCTACCCCCCTCCACCACCACCCCCTCCTTCTCCCCCTCGCAGCCTCTATCCCCCAGTTCCGTTACCACCCCCTCCTCCTTCTCCCCCTCGCAGCCTCTACCCCCCAGTTCTGTTACCACCACCTCCTCCCCATAACCCCAACCCTTCTGCCCCTGTGCAGGACGTCCTAGGAGGAGATGAGTCAGATTTAGACTTCTCAGAGACCACTCGACGTGTTACTAGGAGTCAGTCTAGAAAAAAGCAAGAAGAATTGGGAATGTTCCCCCTCAGGGAGGCGGGGATGGGTATGGTTCCAAACCCAAACGCAGGACAACAGGGACAACCGGCTCAAATTTTAGGGATAGGGTATGTGGCCGTGCCCTTGAATTCGAGGGACGTAAGAGAGTTCAAAAAGGAAATGGGACACCTCTTGGAGGACCCCCTTGGGGTTGCAGAAAGAGTAGATCAGTTCCTGGGCCCAAATATCTATACCTGGGATGAGATGCAGTCTATTTTGAGTATATTGTTTACCTCGGAAGAGAGGAGGATGATTAGGACTGCAGGAATGGGGCCCCTGGCAGATACCAAATGGCCCATGCAACGCCCCAGTTGGAATAATCAGGACCCGCAACACAGAGCCCATATGGCAGATCTGAGAGCCATAATAATTAAGGGAATTAGAGAATCCGTTCCTCGAGGACAAAATATTAATAAGGCATTTTGCGAGCAACAAAAGAAAGATGAAGATCCCACTGAATGGTTGGAGAGACTAAGAAAAAGCTTTCAGTTATATTCAGGGGTTAATCCCGACACCCCTGTGGGGCAGGCTCTGCTGAAAACTCAGTTTGTGGCAAGATCTTGGGTGGATATTCGAAAGAAGCTAGAAAAACTGGAAGACTGGCAAGATAGAGGGTTGGACGAGTTATTATGGGAAGCACAAAAGGTGTATGTTCGAAGGGAGGAGGAGAGCCATAAGAAACAAGTAAGAATGATGGTAGCAGCAGTCTGGGAAGGACAGAGGGCTGCCTCTCCACTAAGGAGGACAGCTCTGAGTAAAAAGATGGATACTGCAAAATGGATGAGCAGGAGAATAGAAGGGGATTGTATAGTGTGTTATTATTGTGGTAAAAAAGGGCATATGAAGCGGGAGTGCAGGCAAAGGATGGCGGATGAGAAGCAGTTTCAGGAGGATTAGGGGGGTCAGGGGCTCTACCTGCTGGGGACACAAGAACAAACAGAGCCCCTGGTAAAGCTGAAAATAGGTCCCCAGCAACAAGAATATGAGTTCCTTGTGGACTCAGGGGCGGAAAGATCTACCGTCCAAACCCTTCCCCAAGGGTGCAGAATATCATCTGAAATGGTGCAGGTAGTCGGGGCAAAAGGGGAACCTTTTGGAGTACCTGTGATAAAAGATGTTTTTCTAGAAACTCACTCCAAAGTCAGAGTGGGATCATTGCTACTGGTCCCAGAGGCAGATTATAACCTCCTCGGACGAGATTTGATGGTAGAATTGGGAATTGGGGTAGAAATAATTGAAAATAAACTAAGTGTTAAATTATGTCCCTTACGTGCCGTGGATGAAGCAAAAATAAATCCTGAAGTTTGGTACACCCCCACTACGGTGGGACGATTGGAAATTGAACCCTTTGAGGTGACTATTAGGAACCCTGAAATTCCTGTAAGAGTCAAGCAGTACCCCCTGTCCAATGAAGGAAGACAAGGATTAAAGCCCGAGATTGCCAGGCTTTTAAAATAGGGATTGCTTGAACCATGCATGTCCCCTTTTAATACTCCCATTCTACCCATAAAAAAGGCAGATGGTAGTTATAGACTGGTACATGACTTAAGAGAAATCAACAAAAGGACTATTGAGAGATTTCCCGTGGTTGCCAACCCCTACACCCTCTTGAGTCAACTGGGACCTGAAAATCAGTGGTATAGTGTAATAGATTTAAAAGATGCTTTTTGGGCTTGTCCCCTTAAAGAAATTTGCAGAGACTATTTTGCCTTTGAATGGGAGGATCCAGACACCCACAGGAAACAGCAGCTGAGGTGGACTGTGCTTCCTCAGGGGTTTACAGAATCCCCTAATTTATTTGGACAGGCTTTAGAACAAATCTTAGAGGGTTATCCACTGGGTGAAGGAGCGGTTTTAGTTCAATATGTGGATGACTTGCTGGTTGCAGGGAAAGAGGAAGAAGTGGTGAGACAGGAAAGTATAAAACTGCTGAATTTCCTCAGCCTGAAAGGGCTGAAGGTGTCTAAGTCTAAGCTGCAGTTTGTAGAAGAGGAAGTAAAGTATCTGGGGCACAGACTGACCAAGGGTACCAAGAAACTAGACCCCGAGAGGGTCCAAGGCATACTTTCACTTCAGGCTCCCCGGACTAAACGGCAGGTGAGACAATTATTGGGCCTTTTTGGGTATTGCAGGCAGTGGATCGAAAATTTCAGTGGAAAAGTCAAATTTCTATATAGCAATTTGACCAAAGAAGGACTAATTAAATGGTCTCAGGAAGATGAAAAACAGCTAGAAGTCCTTAAAACCGAACTTGTCAATGCACCTGTCCTCAGTCTCCCAGACTTGAAAAGACCATTCTACATATTTGTTAATGTAGATGAAGGAACTGCATATGGGGTTTTAGCCCAGGATTGGGCTGGAAGTAAAAAACCTGTGGCTTATTTATCAAAGCTGTTGGACCTCGTTAGCCGGGGTTGGCCCACCTGCCTACAAGTAATAGTGGCAGCAGCCCTTCTGGTGGAGGAGGCAGGTAAAATCACATTCGGGAGTGACCTACGAGTCCTGTCCCCACACAATATAAGGGGAGTGTTACAGCAAAAGGCAGAAAAGTGGATCACAGATGCCAGACTTTTAAAGTATGAGGGCATTTTAATATCATCTCCTAAGTTAACAATAGAAACCACAGGTCTGCAAAATCCTGCTCAGTTTCTGTATGGGGAACCAATCACTGATTTAACCCATGATTGCCTCCAACAAATAGAGGAACAAGCAAAGGTCCGACTGGATCTAGAAGAAGAGGAGCTGGAATTGGGAGACCGACTATTTGTAGATGGGTCCTCTCGAGTTGTAGAGGGTAGACGGAAATCTGGATATGCTGTAATAAATGGGAAAACCTTAGAGGTAATTGAGTCTGGTCCCCTGAGCCCCAGCTGGTCAGCCCAGGCATATGAATTATATGCTGTACTTAGAGCACTGGAATTGTTAAAAGGAAAGATGGGGACAGTTTATACAGATTCAAAGTATGCTTATGGCATAGTGCACACCTTCGGCAAAATTTGGGAAGAGAGGGGGCTGATAAATTCCCAGGGAAAAGGGTTAATTCATGAGGAACTAATACGAAAAATTTTACAGGCTCTTAGATATCCCAAAAGAATAGCAGTAGTACACGTAAGGGGACACCAAACAGGAATGGGGACCACTGTACGGGGAAATAACTTAGCCGATCAGGAGGCCAAAAGAGCGGCATTACTGACCCTAAGGCATAGAGCGGTGGTTACAAGGAGGGAAGAATGCACCATCTGTGGGGCAGATTTAGAAAAAGAACCGTGCCACTGGTGTTGGATAGCATTCGGGATAGACTCTGTAAGGTGTGCCTGTAAGAATCCCGAAGCTAAATGCTGTTGTATACACGGTCCAAAATACATCCTGACATTCACTACTCAAGAGGAAGAGAAATTAGATCAAATGGGGATACGGGAAAAAGAGGAGGGTAAATGGATGCTACCTGATGGTCGAGAAGTGCTTCCAAAGGCTATGGCCTTGAGGATATTGCAAGCGATACATGACAAAACCCATTGGGGAACCCAGGCTCTAATAGACCAGTTCGCTATCAAGTACATGTGCATAGGGGTATACAATCTTGCTAAACATGTGACCCAGCGATGTTTAACCTGCCAGAGAGTCAATAAACAACAACAGAGGGAAAGGGCAATGGGTGGAAGGGAGCTAGCCCGGAGACCTTTCTCCCACATGCAGATAGATTTTACAGAATTACCTAAGGTGGGGAGGTATAAATATTTGCTAGTGTTAGTGGACCATTTGACACATTATGTAGAAGCATTCCCCACAGCGAGGGCCACCACGCATGCGGTAGTAAAGGTGGTTCTGGAAGAAATAATCCCCAGATATGGAATGATAGAAGTAATAGACTCAGATCGGGGCCCCCACTTTACATCAAGAGTAGCAAAGGAAATCTTTACAGCCTTAGGAACCCAATGGAAGTATCACACCCCCTGGCACCCGCAAAGCTCAGGGAGGGTGGAACGGATGAATGGGGAAATAAAGAGACAATTAACCAAATTGATGCTGGAAACCAAAATGTCTTGGGTAAAATGCTTACCACTGGCTTTATTAAACATCCGTACACAGCCCCGGACAGATGTGGGAATTTCCCCCTTTGAAATGTTGTTTGGGATGCCTTATGATATTGAAGCCCCTGCTGATCATCCCTGTCTAGATAACTCTCAAATTAATACTTATATTATACAAATCATGAACAGGAGAAAAGAATTGAGGGAAAAGGGACTTTTGGTACAAAGACCACCCCTGGACTTGGCAATACATAGGATTAAACCTGGGGACAAAGTGCTCATTAAATCATGGAAGGAAACCTCCCTAACACCTCGTTGGGAAGGCCCGTATGTTGTTTTGCTCACTACAGAAACTGCAATACGAACCGCTGAGAAGGGGTGGACCCACGCGAGCCGAGTCAAGGGACCAATCACCGCAGATGACCATTGGAAAGTAACAAGTCATCCTGGGGACTTGAGGGTCACACTGATGAACTTAGTATTGGTAACACAAACAAATCAGAAGGGAGAGCAAGAGAGATACACGTATTTCCTTGTCAGCAACTACACGGTTATTTGTGGGAAGCAGGGCTGTGGGTTACCCCTTTGTGTGTTTTGTCTGTAAAATTTGCCAAGAATGGTGGTGGGTCCATTGCCATTGGGGAAGGCCACCCACTGGGATTTGTAGGGGATGTTATAAGATTGAAAGGGTCCTAACAGAGATTGCGTTAAAGCTAGGGGAATTGGCAGGAGAGTGTGTATGATTTGAGACTGGGGAGTGGTGGAGAACCTATACCAAAGGAATACACTCGGAGAATTTTTGTTTCCACTCCAACGAACCCACTCCCTTTGTTGCCCAAATTATAAAAGAGTGCTGCCGGTGGAAAGTAAGGGGAGTTTCGTGCGACTCACCCTTGGTAAAAGATAAGAATTGGGAGCAGTACAAGAAGTGGCAGGAGCAGAGAAATGAGCTTCCAGGCAAATACCACTGCTGCCGAGAAGATGGTGTACCCCGTGGCTCAAAGCACCTGAGTCGACGGGCGAGGCAGAGGGGTAAGAACCATGAGAAGGAAGCCTCCCAGGATTGGGATACTGCCGAAACACTCTAGTGACTGCCACCTGAGTACTAAACCCCTTAAAGATATTAGTGTAACTACCTCTGGAGCACTGGGAGGGCAACGAAATCAGAAGAGGAAAAGAGGATCTCATTTATTAAACACAACAAGGCTAGGACTTCACCCTTTTTGGCAAATTAGGAGCCTTATGATATGTTATATTCTAAATGTAGGGCGGGCCTCTCAAACCTCACATCAGCCTTTTAAGTGGTCACTAACCCGAGTAGATGGCGTAGAAGTTCAAACCCAGATAACGTCTGGACCTCCAAGCTTTAACCCGCAGTTATGTGCCTTGGCCCCTGTAGAACCTTGTTTAAATCTAAAAGGTTTTTATATGTGTCCGGCATCAAACCCTGGGAAAGGATATTGCAATTATCCTGGGGAATATTTCTGTGGATACTGGGGCTGCGAAACTGTAGCTTCAGATTGGATACCGGCGAAAGATAAATTCCTTACAGTATCCTGGGGACCTTATGGGTGTAGGCCCCCGAAGCGAGATACAAGCGGGGGAATCATCGATTCGGGAAACTGCAACTTCATATACGTAAATATAACAAACCCGGCGGACCAGGGTTGGGTTGTGGGAAAAACTTGGGGTTTCAGATATTGGGAACCGGGTAAAGATAGAGGAAACATGTTTACCATAAGGAAAGAACCTGTTCCTTATGATGTACAAGCTCTGGGGCCGAATCCTGTGATAGCTGAGGAGGAGCGATTCTACTCTAGGACAGTTACAAATCTAACCAATCCAAAAAATTGAAGGTGATAATCAGAGCATAACACCCCCACCTCATGATCTTCGGCTTAACACTCTTTGGAAATTAATAGAAGGGGCATATCAAGTTCTTAATGTAACCAACCCCTTGTTTACAGAGCATTGTTGGCTCTGCTTTGACATCAGGCCTCCATTCTATGAAGCCATCGGGATATCAGAAAAGGCTAAAAGACTTAATGGCAGCAATCCTACACAGTGCAATTGGGAAGATACACAGGCCCAGGGGATAACTTTAGCATCGGTAACTGGGAAAGGGCGATGCACTGGAAATATCCCAAAGCATAAGGAACACTTGTGTGAAACTATTACCAAAGCCAGACGAGAAGATAACCCGGCTAAATGGCTAATCCCTGCTAAAAATACTAAATGGATATGTTCTAAAACAGGGCTCACACCATGCATTTCATTAGAGATATTCAATGAGACCTCTGACTATTGTATACAAGTAGCCGTGATCCCCAAAATTATGTACCATCCCAACGAGTACGTATATGAGGTCCAAACTACTCCTGTTCATCATTTGCAAAAGCGAGAACCCTTTACAGCCCTTACCGTGGCCGTCTTAATAACCATGGGAGGGGCAGGTATCGGAACGGGGGTGGCCTCACTAGTGAAGCAAACTAAAGAGTTCAATTCTTTGAGAATAGCAGTAGATGAGGATTTAGCACGAATAGAGCAGTCCATATCAGCACTAGAAAAATCAGTACGGTCACTGTCAGAGGTAGTCCTGCAGAACAGGAGGGGATTGGACCTATTGTTTTTACAACAAGGGGGGTTGTGCGCAGCCTTGCGGGAGGAGTGTTGCATTTACGCAGACCACACAGGAGTAGTAAGGGACACCATGACTAAATTGAGAGAAGGATTAGAGAAACGAAAAAGAGAGAGAGAGGCGCAACAAGGTTGGTATGAGACCTGGTTCAACAGCTCCCCATGGCTAACTACCCTGTTATCAACAATTGCAGGGCCTGTAATTTTACTAATTTTAGGGCTGACCTTTGGACCCTGCATTTTTAACAAAGTCCTAGAAATAGTCAAAGGGAGATTGGAAGCAGCTCACCTTATGTTAATAAGGGCCAAGTATGAACCAATATCAGAAGACCCTGAAATCGGAGAAAGTCTCGCTCTAAGCTACCAAGAAGTAAAAAGATTTGATGAACAAAATAAAGAAAAAGAAAAGGGGGAACTGTGATAGATAAGACCCTTTGTTCATCAAGTAGTAAAACAAATGAGGAGGAAAGCTTGTGTACTGTGATAGATACGACCCTTTATCCATCAAGTAGTAAATCAAATGGGGGGGAGAGCTTGTGTAGATAACAAGAAACCACAAGACAGAAAACAGAGACAGTTTTGTGTTTGCCTAGGTACAAATTGGGTTGTATAACCATATATGGATAAAGATTAAAGGACAGAATATATTTGTAGATAAGGGTAGTTGTGTCAAAATTGCCTTTTGCTAAAACTAATTGAACTACAGGAAACCAGGGAGTCGGGTATATGGAGGAATTCAGGGGGAGTTGCCGAAGTGTTGCAGCGAGCCTGGACACACAGATAAGAAGAACTGGCTAACTGGCGACGCAGACGCAGAGTACCCCACGAACACGGAGATGGAAACATATAAAAGACTGAAAGAGGGGGGGAATCGGTGTGAGCCGTTGGCGGAGCGTGGGCTCCCCGGCTGCATCCAGCGCTGTTTGCTTGTCATTGCTTGCTGTAATTAATAAACGATTAATTGATCCGTAAAGGCTGAATCAAATTATTTGCCTCAATTTATAACACTACTTAGAGTTTTCTTTGCCGCACACCTCTGTGGCGCAGTGATCTCTGGCACGCTGCTCTCCTGGAGGAAATAGGAAAGCTTCCCGCATTAACCCCACAATAGGCGATAGGAGCAAATACAAAACATTAAGAAGCCTTAAGAGAACGAGAAAAAGAGACCTGATATGCTTTAGTGCGATAAGCGGCTCTCTGTCAGCAAAGTGTGTGGGTGGGAGAGCCTCGGTGTGGCAGCAGTGAGTGTGTGTCTGGGATGATCAAGGGCACATGGAGAGGGGAGACCTTGGCGATACGGAACCTGAACCTTGCTTTGGCTGCAGCACTGGGGAGGGCAGTCAGCCTCTTGGAAGCTGATGTGCAGTGGTGAAACTGTGTCTGTTCTTTCCTCAACGCTGACGAGCCACCAGCGAAGAAAGCAAGAACAGGTACTGCATGTGACACGAGGATTTGATGTGCCTCATTTTTCTTAGGTTCCTGTACTGCAGGGAACTCTGGATTTTGTACTTCAATGTCATTACTGAAACAGTAGATTTTTGAGCCCTTCTTTCCTTGTGGCCACCTGCGTAGCCAGTTCCAGTCCCACTGGGTAACCTGGGCCAGGGCCTCCCCACCCTCACAGCAAAACAATTCTCCCTGAGATCTCATCTCAGCCTCCCCTTTTTCAACTTAAATCTGTTCCCCCTCGTCCTATCCCTGCCTTCCCTGATCAAGAGCCCCTCCCCAGCTTATATCACCACCAGCTGATGTTGCGGGGGGACATGTAACTTGCAGTGGGTTACACTGTGTTAGGTGGAATAAGAGATGGGCTCTAACGAAAGTAGAAATCCTAATCCTCTTTAAATCACGTTGTTATGTTGCCTGCTTTTGTTTTTTAGATGATGCTGTCTTTGAGTGTGAAGAGGAAGTTGTGGAAGCAAACAAATCCCCAGTATCAGGTGAAATAGAAGATGACTTTCCTCCAATCACAGAGGTACCATAGCTGACAGTTTGTTAGACAGAACACAGTGCTAGTGTCATCAGTAAAGCTGATATTTAAGGATTTAATATGCTCACATGCTCCTTCAGTTGAGCTCACCTACGAGTTTGTGAGGCTTCTGCTAAAAGGACAAAAGTTAGGTCAGGCTTAAGAACACAGCAGTGCTGAACCGATTCTCCTGGTTAAGAGGCAGAGCCGCTTAAATGATTTTGTCCTATCCTACTGTGGTGTTGGAACCTGCAAAATAAGCTTTGGCTGATCCGTAGCCCTGCCTTGCTTGAGGGGCAGCTGAGCATCTTGTGTGCATCCTCAGGGTCTCACAGAGCTGCGTGTGGACCCTCAGGACCCTGCAGAGCCCTTTGTGCGTGCTGAGTGTTGCAGTGGCTGGAGGAGTTAACTTAGTTACACTGTTCAACGGGGAGTGGGAGTCCAGGTTCCCCTGCTCACCTGAATTTTGGCTGCTTTTATTCTTTGGAGTCACGGTCGTGCTGATCTAATTGACCATGTCTGGTTTTGCCTGTTGAGGAGAAAGGCAGAGGCTAACTTGTCCTTTCCAAGGGTTTACAGAGTCTGCTCAGTAGAAGGAAAACCAGGTGCTGTGCTTAATTTTCCAGCCCATATTCAACCAAGGAGGGGACCTAGTGGTTTATTTGCATTCCTTACCCAGACTTAGATGGCAACATCAGTCTTGGCGCCAGTCGGATACACAGCCTGGACTCGTGGTTGCCTGACTCCGGTGTAGCTGCCTCAGTTTCCCTTACTTAACCCTCAGTCTGGCAAGGGGTTTGCTCTACCTCTGTTAATTTTTCATCTGCGTTAGTGTGTTTGGTGTCCATATGTTGGATATCGGCTTCCTTTTGTGAAAACAAACTGAGGCAAAGCTGGGCTGTGAAGTTGAAAGTTGGGGTGCTGAACCGACAACGAAGTGCTGTTACTAACTTAGCAAAAAGCTGGTACCTGAGCTTCATTGCAGGCTTTCTTGGAGCTGAAAGCTTGTTAGCGTGCTCATTACTCCATTTCATGAGTCCTTCCCCATTTAATTGTTTGTTTTAGGCCATGGAGAGTGAAATCAAGGCTGCATTTTGCCATGGGGACCAAACTGACATCATTAGCAGCGCTTTCAATATAAACGTCACTCGTCAGGACATCTGCAGGCTGCGGGAAGGTGGCTGGCTCAATTCTACGGTAAAACTGGCCGATCCTTGCTTGTCACAAAGCCTCATGGCCCTTGTTGCTGTATCATTCTTTTGGTAAGCTAGGGTCTTGTTTTATATCTCAAGCTTACTCTTTATGGTACAGATCGTTAATTTTTACATGAATCTATTGATGGAAAGAAGTAAGCAGCAAGGATATCCAACCATTCATGCCTTGGATATTTTTTTCCATTAGGAACTAAGTTCTATGGGCTACATAGCAGCGAAGAGATGGACCACCGGGGTGGATCTCTTTAAGTATGATATTGTCTTTGTCCCTGTCTACCAGAACTACCATCTTACTCTTGCGGTGAGTCAAACTGGCTTTTTGTTTGGAATTGGATGGGGAGAGAAAACTGGTGAGAAAAGCCATATTGATTTTGATATGTGTGCAGCAGAAGTTTGTGCTTTGTCTGACAGTCCCCTTGTTATCACAGGTCATCGACATGAGAAACAAGACCATCAAATACTTCGATTCTGTGGCAGTTAAAAGCGGGGACAAGATCTGTTATAAGTAACTGCTTGGGCGCTGCTTTCACATTGTGTATTATGAGAAGGCTTTTGGACCTTGTCCGAACCTGTCCCTAGAACACAACTGCTAGTTTCCACGTTTCTTTTAGATAAAGAAGCAGGAATCTTTGCCTTGCTGTGAGTCGTGGGACATTGGCTACTTAGCTCGTATCACACAGTTCCCTCCAGTCAGGGCCTTGGGTACCTGGGTTCTGGCCCCTTCCCACCACATACACACGCACGGCCTCGCTGCCAAATACACAGTAGCTGGTGCCACCTGTACTGCCTCCGCTAGGAATGAAACAACCGGGCTTTAAGGAGTGAGCTTACCCTTTTGTGGAAGCCTCTGTTGGAATCGCTGGTCTCATTCCTGACCAGTAAACATTACCTCGCAGCCTGTCATTATGTCTGTAAATTTAAGACTTGGATTTTTCCTCTGAAAGCCTTAAATCAGCTGCTGTAAGGATGCTCTGATGCTTTGCTGGCCTGCCGCTCAGCTCCCCGTGATCCTACAGCAGCTCTGTTTTTGTTGGCCTACATTCTAGAGGCAAAGAGTGATTTTGCTTTGTTTTCAACAGCAAATACCTGCAAGAAGAAAGCAGGGAAAAAAGGCAACTGGAGCTGGATCCTGCAGAGTGGACACTTCGCAGCATGATGTCGCATGTATGTGAGCACTACTGGGATGTGAAATGTGAACTCTCAACTCCTTCTCTTTAGAGGTCTTGACATTCTCTAAGTCCAAGCTTTTAGAAAAGAGCTGTAAGCATCTCATGTTCTTATGGTGCCACCTTAGGCTGCAGCTGACCCAGGAAACCGTGGAATGGCAGAGTGGTTTGGGTCAGGAGGGACCTTAAATCCCATCCAGTTGCAGCCCCCTGCCATGGGCAGGGACACCTTCCACACCAACTTACTCAAAGCACCATCCAACCTGGTCTTAACCACGCTGGGATGAAATCTTCCAGTATGACCTCTCCTTGCTGGCTGCATGCTTCATTTTTTTGAATTAGTCTGCCATGTTCAGGTGAATCTGACTTTGCCCCCACTTCCCAAGACAAACTTAATCAGTTTAGCTCTTGTTGGGGAACACACGCTTTGGAAATGGGTTTGGAATTTGGGATAATTATTCTTGTTGGGAGCACAAGTCCTGGTGTATGACAAAGCAGAGTGTTGAGCGGGTGTTTCCCTGAGTTGGGCTCCAGGAAAGCTGGGGAGAGGCTTACCAAGAGCATGGAGTGATAGGGCAAGGGGGGATCGCTTTAAATTGGAGGGGGAAGATGTTTGTCCTAATGTCCAATCCAAATTCCTCACAATGAGGGCAGTGAGACCCTGGCCCAGGTTGCCCAGAGCAGTGGTGGCTGCCCCATCCCTGGAGTTGTTCAAGGCCAGGCTGGATGGGGCTTGGAGCAGCCTGGTCCAGTGGGAGGTGTCCCTGCCCATGGCAGGAGTGGGACTGGATGGGCTTTGAGGCCCCTTCCAACCCAAACCTTTCCATAATTAAATAATCTCTTCTAAAATTCTGGAGAGAGAGAATTTGACTCCTGTATCTTGGGTCTGCCTGAGCAGGGAGGGTGTCTTTCGTAGGAGGCTGCTTTCCCTTCTCAGCCTAATAAGGACTTTGATTGTAACACCCAGGTGAAGGGAGTGAAGAGATGATGTGTGGTCAATGAGGTCTGTTCCCTGAGCTGTGCGATGGTGAATGGATTTTCCCGAGTATCTGTTAGGGTGGGTAACGTGTGCTGCTTCCAGACTGCCTCTCTGTTATGGTATTGGAAAATTCTGCTTCTTTGCATTCTTTAGGAAATCCCTCAGCAAGAGAATGGAGACGACTGTGGGGTGTTTGTCTGGATGTACGCAGACTATACTGCCAAAGACAAGCCCTTAACATTTACACAGGTGAGTGGGAGTTAAAACCGGCTCCAGACGTCTTTGCTCAGATGCAAGAGCCAGGGAAAGTTACAGAATCCTAGAGTGTCCTGAGCTGGAAGGGACCCACAAGGCTTCTTGAGTCCAACTCCTGTCCCTGCACAGGACACCCCAACATTCCCACCTTAGGGCTGAGGGCACTGGCCAAACCCTTCTGGGACACTGTCAGGCTGTGACTGCTTCCCTGGGAGCTGTTCCAGGGCTCCACTACCCCCTGGGGGAAGGACCTTCTCCTTGTGATCAACCTCACACTCCCCTGGCATCTTCCAGCCATTCCATTGGCTCCCGAGTTCCGCAGCAGCTGCTGATTGTGCCTGGAGCAGGGATGGAGGTTCTATCCCTCGCTCTGGGCTTGGTGTGTAGCAGGTGGGGTTGGGGATTCACAGTGGCCTCGGAAGGGCAGGGCCGTGTCCTTACATCTGGTGTCTGCTTCCTATTTCACTACACGAGGTGCCACAGCGGGTGGGTTTGGGATCCCTGGCCCTTATGTCTTCTGGAAAAGTGGGTTTCCCCCTGTTAGATGTTTGTGCCTATTTTCTGCCTCGACTTTGTGTTTAAAGGATTTTTCCTTTTCTTTCCAGAGTCACATGTCTTATGTTCGCAAGAGAATGGTATGGGAGATAATCCACCAGCAGCTGCTGTGAGAGGAGAGCAGCACTGTGATCACCTCAAGGTGGCTAATAAGGCTTTTAGTTATTTTTCGAATACTCTATTTGGCTAGGTAGTAGGCACACACATTTTCCTCTTTAGGCTATGCAGTAGTGGTTCAGGAGGGGTGGTGGTTTCCCGGTTATGGAGGCAGTAACTCTCGCTGCCGTTTGCTAAGGCACCTGACAACACCCAAGCAGAAAGGTGGCTGTGATGGGGAAGAGCCAGTGCTGTCAGCCTCCATCACAGCACACGTGGCCACATTACCGACAAAGAGGACTCTCACCTGCGGTGGTGGCGACCCCTGCGTTAGCTGAGCTCATCTGGGCTCCGTGCTTGGCAACTCGAGGGGACACGGATGAAAAAAAGGCAAGTAATCTTACAACAAAATCAGTTTATTATGATGGGGAACAAAGAATATCACTAATAATAAAGAGAAGCAGAAATGTAAATGCTATTTAGAAAAGCTCTTTTTAAGATACACAGGAACCACATGCTTTTTTTTGTAATTCCTCATAAATATTGGTCAACGTTGTTCAGGAAAAATATTATTAAAAAAAAGGTTACAAATCATTTGAAAGAGACACATTTCAAAGTTATCAGTGTAACACTCAATCTCCATTCTAATAGTAGTTATCATTTAGCATGTGATTTCAAAAAGGTCAGGAATATTTAATGAATTATTACAATTTACTGAAATTAATATTTCTTAGTTGTACATGTGGGCAAATTACAGTGTCTAACTACTTATTTTCTCAGTTAGGCCTTTAGCGAGGGATTGAAATTATTCATGAAGTAAATTTTGTTGCCTGAAAGAATAGCGGTTAAATATTCTCTTAAAAAATATATCGCAACATGCATTTCTTGAAGTTGTAGTTTGAAGGATGAAACTTAGTTTTGCTGTTGCTTTATATTCCTGGTTTTACTTCTTTAAAAGGTGCACAAACTAAACGGTAGACCTTTTCTTTATAGTATGAACTGTTTCTTAGGAATATAGTAATGATGAAGCAGAATTTTTCACCCTTAATTTTTTGTTTGGACCTAGAAATATTGTCATTTGGTGACATTTACGTTCATTTTGACAGAGAGATATTTAATGTATGTTATAACTCTTTTCTCCTTCCTCTCATTTTTTTTCTGAGCGTGGAGCAAGCGTACAGTTTCTGTGTGAAGATAATTACGAGCTGTAAGGTTGTAAAAGCATCACTCGTCAGAGATACGCTGACAGATGTGCTGGCTGCTTAGAGTGACCACAGGCCAATTTGCAGAGGTAGGTGTTATTCTTTGAACTTTTTCCTGAAGGTTGAAAAGGTAATTTATAATTTCTGCTTCAAAATACAATGAAATTCTATTCAAAACATAGCAAAAAATGTATATATCCTATATATGTGTGTGCATATAAGTGGTTATGTATATCCAGACATCCTTCTGTACTTTGAAGCATGCAAGTAAAGATGCAGAAACAGTATCAGTTTAGGAAGCTCATTTCCTTTTAATAGCTTTTCTTCTTTTTGTCATGTTAAGTTTATTTTAATTAGAACTAGTTAGCTAGATTTCAGTTATTTTTTCTAATTAAATTCCTAAAGAATTCCACAATCATAGTGCATTTCTATCAGTTCCAGATATCTACATATTCCTCATTGTACGGTGAATTCCCTCCTAGTTCTTCTGTTTTGTGCAACCTTACATAGGTTATTACCTAACCTTCTGACTTCTTTTCTGATTGTTTTCTCAATATGCTCTAAACTAATGAATAAGTTCCTCCCCTTGCTTTTAAGGAGGAAAGGGGAAGCTGGCTTTTTACTTGTTTGTTTGGGTTTTTTGCACTACAATCTACAGTCTAAAATAAAAGCAGAGAAAAATATGTAAATCCTGTCAAAGTGGTCCAAAACTGAAGTATATAGGAAAAATTAAGAGTATCTATCTATGTACAGAACTTCTCCTTTTTTCTAGTAGAAAAATTGAGTTGCAGATTTGGATTGTACATATTAATGGCATTCTTAACTCTAGAAAAGTGCTTGCCTTATGCCCTCCTAGAACCAGATCACCTAGCCAGGACAGGCACTAGAAAACAAGTAAACCCACCACCATGAATATCAAACAAACAAAAACATAAGAAATCCCAAAGATGCATACAAAGTTTTTATATACTTTATTTTTCATTTTGAGATAGATGAAATAAATATTTCTTATACTCACAAACTCCTTTGCAGAATGGCAGTTACGGGGGCAGCAAATGATAGTCTGTGGAGGGAAGGAATTTCGACACATGGACTGAACTTTTGCTAGTTCAAGAATGAGCTAAAGCATAATCTCTCTTATATAAAACTCAGATACTTATTAAAATAAGGTTTTATTACATAGTTATTTCATAATACCAAAAGAAAAACAATATTTCCTGTTGCCAGGATAAGTTTTTTCAACTTCTATAATGACAAATGTAATATACTTGTAAATTATGCTTTCTTCATTAAAGAATATAAGCAGCAGTAGTGGGTTGATCCCAAATGACATTGAAAAGTCTATCCAGCCCCTCACTCTCTTGCCCCCAGAAGGATAGGGGATAGAACTGGCAGAGGACAAGCTGTAAATTCATAGATGGACATCAAGACCGTTTAATACACAAAGACAATCTGTACAAGCAACCAAAGCAAAATAAGGATTTTATGTTTAGTCATTTCCTGGGAAGCAGGGCCTCAGCACAAGTGATGGTTACGTGGGAAGACAAACCTGTACCAATGAACATTCCCACTTCCTGCTTCTTTCCCTGAATTTTATTGCTGACCATGTTGTTATATGGTATGGGATATCCCTTCAGTCACTTGGTATCAGCTCTCCCAGCTGTGTTCCCTCCCATCTTCTTGTCCATTCCCAGCCTACTGGCCGTTGAGGCAGTGTGAGATCCAGAAAAGCCTTTGATGTTGTGCAGGCAATGTTTAGCAATATCCAAAATCCAGGTGTGTTCTCAGCACTTTTCTAGTTACAAGTGTAAACCACAGCACATATAAACTGCTATGAAATAATTTAACTCCATTACCGTCAGATCTAATAAAATGACATAAATACAGCTCTTGAGTAATTTACTACAAACTATATGTAACATGAGTAATATTACATAGGCATATCATATAAAGACTGTGGAATCTAAAACATAGTAAAAGATAAATAAATAAATTTATACCTCCTACACTTTCCAGAGCAGCAAAGCAGCTGTGATTCATAAGTGTCTCTTGAGCTCAGTGTATGTAAGTGAAAAATGGAAATATACCTTCTCAGGATTTGATTTCATGCTACTGCAGAATAACGTGTCCATGCAACTCCACTGTTCCCTCTTGTTAGTCTTTTTTTGTCTTTGGTTTTTATTCTATCTCCTGAATTTGATATTCTTTGCTAATACATTGCAGAAATGAGCTGAAGTGATCCATGCCTGGTAAAAGTAATGGCCAGCAGAAAGGGCCTATTTGCTGCTGAATTATCTATGTGTTATTACTAGTGTTTGCTGTTCCTTCCAATTTATTATCTGCATATATCTTTATAATGCCTTACTCCCTCCTCTAACAAAATAAGATAAATTACTCCTGTACCACCGTTAAAACCTCGGTTGGAAAAACAAGTTACTTTCTGCAAATATAGAATCATAGAATGGTTTGAGTTGGAAGGAACTTTAAAGATTATCTAGATCCAAGCCCTGCCACGGGCAGGTACTAATAGATCAGGTTGCTCAAAGCCTCACACAACCTGGCCTTGAACACCTCCAGGGATGGGGCATCCGTGACCTCTCTGGGCAACTTGTTCCAGTGCCTCAACACCCTCGTGGTGAAGTTTCTTCCTAGTCACAGGAACCATCTTACTGAAAGCAAGTGCCTTCATTATTTATGTTAAACAACATCCATGCGATGACCTTACTTACCAGGGCACAGGACGGGCTGGTGGCTACTTGGAGACTAAGAGCTACAAAGCCTGCCTGAGGCAGCAGTGCAGGGGCATGTCTTGAAACAAGGGCCCATCCCACCACTTCAGGCATGGAGCAGGGCAGACCAGGGGCATATCCAGCCTTGGACTGGGTGCCTTCCTAGGATTCATAGAATCACCAGGTTGGAAAAGACCTCTGAGATCGCTAAGTCCAACCATACCCATCTGCTATGAAATGATATCCTTAAGTACCTCATCTACCTGTCTTTTAAATACCTCCAGGGATGGTGACTCAACCACCTCCCTGGGCAGCCTCTGCCAGTGCCTCATGACCCTTTCGGTGAAAAATTTTTTCCTAATATCCAACTGAACCTGCCCTGGTGCAACTTCAGGCCATTCCCTCTCGTCCTGTCCCCTGTCCCTTGGGAGAAGAGGCCGACACCCAGCTCACTACAGCCTCCTTTCAGGTAGTTGTAGGCAGTGATAACGTCTCCCCCCAGCCTCCTCTTCTGTAGGCTAAACAACCCCAGTGCCCTCAGCCGCTCTCCGTAAGACTTGTTCTCCAGGCCCTTCACCAGCTTTGATGCCCTTCTCTGGAAACGCTCCAGCTTTCCGTAAATTTTTAATGGCAAGGGTCACTGGGCACTGGAACAGGCTGCCCAGGGAGGGGGTTGAATCACCTTCCCTGGAGGGGTTTAAAAGACGGGTGGATGAGGTGCTGAGGGACATGGGTTAGTGATTGAGAGGAACGGTTGGACTTGATGATCCTGTGGGTCTTTTCCAACCTTGTGATTCTCAATGACCTCCTTGCAGTGAGGGGCCCAAAACTGAACACAGGATTCAAGGCGGGTACAGGCCACGGCTGAACGGAGACATCAGAGCCTAGATGAGGGTCAGCATCAACAGAGACTGGGCAGGCACAGCCACCACTGTGGTGGAACCGCAGGGAGCTGCTCAGTGCGATTGCTCAGGCAGGGACTGATAGACTAATCCCACCCTGAAACTGATCCCCTGAGCACACAGAGAGTGGCCCCAGGTGTGGCTGATCAGGGCAGTTTAGGCTTGTTAGTGCCCTCAGGAACTGGATGGACCTAATATAAATGTTCCCAGGTGGTTTGATTTCCACACTGAATCCTTACAGCATTTCATTCTTGTATTACGTATGTGCTGTGCAAGGTTATCGTAACAATTTTTGTGGAATATTTTGGAGTAACTGCATTTCCTAAACAGGCCTCTGGATGGAACTTCAATTGCAGTTCTTGCTTACCATTTATTATTATTATTATTATTATTATTATTATTATTATTATTATTATTATTATTATTATTATTATTATTATTATTATTATTATTATTATTATTATTATTATTTTTTCCCTCTTCCTTAAGATCAGATGGGATAACAGTAACATAATAACAACTTGGCTTTAAAAGGAGCTGGAAGAGAGAAGTTTTCCAGACTTTCTTCTTTGTGAATAGCTAGAGGAGTTACAAACTGGATTCAAAAGCTTGTTGGGACAATGTTGCACTTCTGCTCTGGATTAGTTCCTTTTGTGGCAGTCTTCATTCAGGGAGAAGTGAAAAAAAATAATATGTAAAATAAATTCTACTAGTTGTAATGCTGGAAACGTGTGGCACTTGTTTCAGTTAGGAATAAGAATATTCTCTTCAGCCTAGGAATGGGCTCTTGTTAGACTGTGTTAGAAGAATGTGTTTTGCTTGATACACAGAAGATGCCAAGCTTTCTGTATTGCTAGTAGGCACCATACAGTGACATACTTAAAAGGGATTAGTTCTTTTTTTTCCATGTTAAAGCACCAACAGCTTGTTAATAATCACCAGTAATGCTTCAGTAGAATTTCCTATATGGTTGAGAGGGTTTTTTGGCTCCTAATGAGGTCATTGTGGAAGATTTCCTTGTGATGTGTCTGAGACTTAAATGAAATTCATGGAAGAGTCATAAGACAGTTTGTTACCAAATCCCTTTGAGCATGAGGTGTCTCTATAACAGAGTCAAAAACATTTGCATGATCAGGTTACTTTCTAATTCCACGTAGCAGCAGGGAGAAGACGCAGAGTAGTAAAACACTATTATATTTGAACTAATATGTCAATGACACAGAGTAACCTCCAACAGTTGCAAACAGCTTTCATCAAGAGCCTTTATAATGAAATCATTTTCTACTTACAATTTTAAAACTTCAGAGTAAAGATCATCGATTCTGTTTCCCTCTTCTTCGTACATTTTACTGTAGTTTTCCTGAAGCAACAAATTCTCTCAATTCATTTTCTCATCTTTAAGAGAAACTTCTTCAAGGATGCCCTGTTTATTTTTTCACTTTCGGCTTTTTTTTTAGGCGCATTTCCACTAGCATGTGTGCTCTTTTCGAAGTTGTTTGCTTGATCTCCTTGTAAACATCAGAGCTATTTTACAGGTAATTCACTTTTGTGCTTGCATCCTACAACATATTTAGAAGCTAATAGAACAGGTCATCTTAGTAGTGAAAAGAACACGTAAAACCAGGAATTTTTGAAATGTTATCTTGCCATGTTCCCTATTTCCATTCAGGGATAGTGGCTATAGAGAAAGTTCTGTTACTATTCCTAAAAATCTGGTTCTTCTTTTTCTAATTACTTGCGATAGCAATTAAGCAAAAATGTAAAGTGTGGAAGTGGCTAGGTTAAAGGAAAATGCATCTAAGGAAAAAGTAATTATAACAGGAAATTTGCTGGCAGAGCTTCCATTTGGTACCTCCTCAGGTGTCTCATACTTTTAAGCTTGTTTTGTTTTCACAGTCTATCTATGTAATCGCAAGTAATTATTCTGAATTGCTTATAAGGGAATTTTGCCTCATGCGTTTTAGAAAGCAAACAGGTTCATTCTTCTGTAAGAAGTCTAATAGATTATTATTGTTTCCAATTTTTCTTAGTGAAAATTCATTCTTTATTTTAATCAGTTCAGAGTAAGCATATTTAATGATGATGAACACATTATTATTGCTTCTCTTTTTTTAATTGCAAAACAGTGTTGTATCTGGATTAGCATCGTGGAGCTGCTTTTTCCCCCCCAGTATATAAATCAATATTATTTAACCACATATAGGCATATTGTTCTTGCTGATGTTGATTCAATCCATTGAAGATAGAGGAAGACTGAAGATCTATGTCTATACAAAGCTGTCTTACATTCATTCTCAAAAAAAATAGCTGACAAATAACCCTCTCTCCACCTAACAAATCTTAAAAATCCCTCTGATGATTCAGAGCTTTATCAACAGAAGAAATATTTTTATCTAAGTATATCTGTGTAAGTAGATAAGTAGATATGTCTAAATATATCCCATAGTCATCCACGTAGTCAATCGGAAGGGTAACTAAATGGCAGTTTTGTTAAGGCAGGTGATGTGACTTTATATGGAACCATGATATCTAGTTGTTAAAATTTACAGATTAAAGGAAATGAAGTTAGACCTCTTAACTCTCAAGCGCTAGAATGTCTTTCCAACACATTTTGTGTGTTAGCATAGAATAACAATTAGCATGGAAGTGAAGGTAACAAGATTTTGTTTAACAGTCTAATATTTCTTCACACACAATATATTTCCCAAAACCAAACCTTTCATGTGATATTTCCTATAAGTTTAAACAAGCCTGTAAATCTTTCATTTATTGTTTATATCCAATTACATTTTTGTAAATTATTTTATTATTATTAAGGGGCTGAACATTCACATTTGTTTTTAAACTGTAGTGAAAAAGAGCTTGTGAGTCTAACCAAATGGAACATATTTCAATAATACATCACCATATTTTCTAAAAGATTATTCTATCAGGTTCCCCCCACAAACATAAAATAGAATTTGCATTAAAAATAAAAGTCTTATATGCATAGTTATTATTATTACTGGAAACATCTCTACCTTTATGCTTCTATTTTTTTTTTTTTGCTTTTCTTTGGCTTTATTACACCTGACTTAGTAATGAAATTTTGCATGTTAACCACTGCATAATCTAGGAATGCTAGAAAGTACATTGGGAGCAGATGGAAAAGCATATTATTTTATCTACGGCATATTGCAATTCGTGTCCTTATTGAAACACAATGTAGATAATGCAGGATACTTTATCTCAAAACCTGGCAGGTCTGCAAAGGACCTGTGTTAGATCACTAAACAAAATCTCTGACCCACTGCCAAAATACTATAGAGATCTTTGTGATAAATAGGGTTTTTGTAGCAATAAATATCCTGGGATCATTCAGCTTTTCTTGAAACCTCCTACTCTTTTCCCTGCTAATGACCCTCATGTTAATATTAACTCCACTTGAAAACACAGAGAATCACAGAATGGCAGGGGTTTCAAGGGACCTCTGGAGATCCTCTAAACCTGCTAAAGCAGGTTAACCAAGAGCAGGCGGCACTGGGAAATATCAAGGTGTGTTTTGAATCTCTCCAGAGAAGGAGTCTTCACAGCCTCTCTGGACAGCTTGCTCCAGTGCTCCATCAACCTCACAGTGAAGATGTTTTTTCTCATATTGAGGTGGAACTTGCTGTGCTCCAGCCTGTACCTGCTGCCCCTTGTCCTGTTACTGGGCACTGCAGAGAAGCATCTGACCCCATCCTCCTGACACCTGCCCTTTAGATGTTTATCAACAGAAACCTCAGTGTCAAAATCAAACCAAGATACGGTGTACGTATGGACACACACTTGTAACCCACAACTACTTCTCACCCGTACAGACCTCTAAAAAGTCTGGGCAATTAATGATTAAACATTGAGTGAAATCAGAGTTTAAGGTTAGTAATTTCTGTAAGGAAATTTCTACTTCTGTATTTCTGTGCATGACACTTCTCCACCTTCTTATGAATTGATTGCTCCTACCCGCCATCTTGTTATTATATAATTCGAGAGACAAGTTTTTAAGTTCCTGTACTTCCAATATTGTGCTGCCTGGTTTTTATATAGTTACTCTAGCAAGAAAGGAAAAAAAGTTTTACTGATGTCTATAATAACTTTTCAATAAGAACAATAATCGCCAGTTACAGGTGTCTTTAGTAAACAACCCTTCGAAAACACTATAGAAAGTTTCCCCACTTCAGCTATTTCTATGTATCTTTCTCAAACCAAATAAGACTAATTGAAATGATGAGTGCTCTGTGACTTGATTTATGGTAACCTAGTAATTTCTTTTAAGACTGGGGCAGATCGGGTCAGCTGTGGGTATATTAGGAAATAACTGACATTTAATTTGAATAGGTCATAAAGCTGCTTTGTAAGAGTTTGAACTGGAAAGAGGCTGCGATACTCTTACTGTTGGAGATGCTGGATGAGTTGATGATTCCAGAACGGTGTTGTATGTGTAAGTACAGAGCTTCAAATGCTTTCCTCGGAAGTTTATTGTCATAAATTCTTTCTTCTGTGTCGTGAGCTATCTATTTAACTTTGTAGTTTTGATATATGCTATTTATTTACATACTTTAGGCTTCAAATTCCTGTACTGTCAAAGAAAATCGTCCATTTCAAAATTTCACTTCAGATATTTAACATCTTCATAGGCTTTAATAGCAGACTAAAATCTGAAGAGAACTGAGCTTAGACCTCTTTAAAGCAAAGAACCTGTTTCTAAGAAACATGTACTCTGTGTACCACTCTAACTGTAGTCAGAAACAATTCAAAGAAGAAAAAAGGCCTAGATTTCAGCAAACAGAAAATACAGATTCTGTAAAACAAAAAGAAATAGATTAATTTCAAGATTTTTTCGCATAAAATGTGATTTATGAACAAAATGCTCATAAAATCTCATAGGCTACTTTTCAGTAAAGTTAAATGTAGAAGAGAGTCATAGGATCGTAAATCGCCAGGTTGGAAAAGACCTACTGGATCCTGCATTGCTGTGACTCATCTTCCTTAGGAAAAACATGTTTAATTTAAATAAAAACACTTGAAAATTAGTATCAAAATGACAAAATGTGGGGTTTTGTGCAGCTTCCACATGGTCATCAGATTCAGGTGTGGGTTTTTTTCACAAAATAGTGTGCAAAATCTTGAAAGAATTGATATGCTACTAAGCCTTTGATGGAAATAATAAATCCAACTCTCTAAACCTAACTGTAACCTTTTAATGGAAGCTCAGTATATCCATAGGTGTAATTCAAGCGTATTTTGATTTACCTAATAAAAATGTCTACCAAATAGGCACTGATAGGGATAAAGAGAGAAAAAATAGTTTGGAAATTCCATGAGAGATCCCCATTTAGAATTAATAATATTAGACTAGTCTAAAATGCATTTTAGTGTTTTTTAGTATTGTTATCTAGATCTGTAATTCATGAAGAAACGTGTGTTTTTCTTTTAAAACATGATAAATGGACTGGAATATAAGCAGAATAAATCTTCTTTATTCTGTCACATCTACATTCTGAAATGTTTCTTGGAAAAAATTATTGCATGAAAGTGCCATTTCCTTTGATACAAAAGCAAATGTTGAACTTTGAGTTGGCATCAAGCATATTGTTTTTCATTTCACTTAATTTTACTGACAACTTGTGTCTCACAACAACAGACAAGAGAGCTGCGAAACAAGATGATCTGGGGCAGGTTATTGGTAGCTCTTAAGTCCTTCCTTTAGACACAAGCTACTCTCAGTTAGAGTGAACAGTAGTGGAAACCAAGCAGAAATATCAGCAGAAGTGGAACCAAACCAAAGTTAACTTAATGTTAACAATCTCCTCTATTTCTGGTTTTTAGTTTTGTGCTAGTGTCTTTTCAGTTAGGATCCGTGAATAAGCAGTTATTTACTCTTACCAGTGAGATTTCCTTGTTTATAGTTTCTTTAACCTTTCTTCAGATTTAAAAAAATATATAAGGGCTATGCATTTACCAGGACCCATAGATGCATCTTTTTATGTGTGGAGCTATAATTATTTTTGCCTTGTGCGTTATTTATCTACATCAAATTTCATCTGCCAGCCTCTCCATGTTATAAGACTCTTCTGTTTTTTTCACAGTAGAACCTTGTTGCTCCCATTTTGGAGAAGGTATTTGTCATTAATAAACTTTCTCACTCTACTTCTATTACAGTTTTCCAGATTGTCTGTGAATGTGTCCAACAGCACAGCTCGTTCCAGAACTCTACTGGTGACTCTGTCAGTGCTGGAACAAACAGTTTACTCAAATTTCTAGTTTCTGGGGGTTTATTCTGGCAAACCAAACAAGAAAACCTCTTAATTTCTTTTTGGACATTTACTTTCTTTTAATGTGAGTAGAAATGGAAAGGCCTATGCAGAGAGTTATAGGCAATGGGAAACACATGGTGCAAGAACAAGCTTGGAACTGTATCAGGCAGCGTTGTGGGTTAACCCTGGCAGTCAGCTCAGCTCCACACATTCGCTTGCTTGCTTCCCTCCAGTGGGACAGGAGAAAGACTTGGAAGGGTAAAAGCAAGAAACCTCGTGGGCTGAGATACAAACAGTTTGATAACTAAAGCAGAAGCTGCACGTGTAAGCAAAGCAAATTGAGGAATTCATTCAGTGCTTTCTATCTGCAGGCAAGTGGTCAGCCATCTCCAGGAATGCAAGGCTCCGTCACACGTAGTACTTACTGCCACCCTTACACTACCAGTTACCCTATCCCAAACCCTACCCTAACCCTAACCCTAACCCTAACACTTACCCTTACCCTAAAACTAACTTAACCCAAACCCTAACCAAAACCAAAACCCTAAACCTAACACCAACCTTAACCGTAACCCTTACCCTAAGCCTAACCCTTGCCCTTACCCTAACTGCGCCCTAACTCAAAAGCTAACCCTAACCCTTATCCTACCCACTAACCCCAACACTAACCATTATGGTGTTCTAAACCTAACACTAACCTTAATCCTAACGGCTAACACTAACCCTAATGGAGCCCTAAACTTAAATCTTACCCTAAGCCTAAACCTATCCCTAATCCTAAGACTAACTCTTACCTGAAACCTAACTTAAAACAAACCCTAACCTAAACCCTAACCCTAAAGCTAACACTAATATTAACTGTAACCCCAACCCTAACCCTAAATATAACCCGAAGCCTAACACTAAGCACTACCTCTAACACTAACCTTAAACCTAAACCTAAATCGTAATCCTAAACCTAACCCTAATGGTGCCCTAATCCAAACAATAAGCCTAATCCTAACCCTAACCCTAATGCTAAACCTAAATCTACCCTAACCCTAACACTAAACCTAACCCTAAATGAATCCCTAACCCTAACTGCACCCTAACTATAATCTTAAGCCTTTCCCTTACCAATAAAACTATCCATAACACTAACCCTATGTCCTAAACCTAACGCTAACCTTAAACCTACAGGCGCCATAACTCTAAACTGAAACGTAACCTAACCCCTAACCCTTACTATAATGACACCCTAAAGCTACACTTAACCCTAAACCTAACACTAACCCTAACCCAACCCCAAACCCTAACAATAGCCCTAACCCAAACCCTAACCCTTACCTAAAGCTAACCCTAAACCTAACCGCAAAACCAAGCCTAACCCCAACCCTAACACTAACCCTAACCATAACCTTAACCCTAACCCTAATGACTCTAACTCTAACCCTAAAAATAACTCTAACCCCAACCCTAACCAAAAAACTAACCCTAATCCCTAACTTTAACCTGAAACCCTAACCCCTAATTCTAACCATAATTTCTGGTAATTGTTCCCAAATTTTGAGTAATTGTCTTTAAATTTTGGGTAACTGTCTCCAAATTTTTTGTAATGGTTTCCAAATTTTTGGAAATTTTGCCCAAATTTTGAATAGTTCTATACAAATTTGGGGTAGTTCTCTGCAAATTTCTTATAAATTTCCTCTAGTTTTTCTAATTTTCTCCAATTTAGCGGAAGTGTCCACAAATTTTGGGTCGTTGTCTCAAAATCTTGGTTAATTTTCTGACAGTGTTGTGTAATTTTGTCCAAATTTTTTGTAATCTTCCACAAATGTTGTGTAATTGTCCTCAGGTTTTGGATAACTGTCCTAAATTTTGGATAATTATCGCAAAGTTTTGGGTAATTGCCACCAATATTTGGGTAACATCTCCCAAATTTTGGGTAATTGTCTCTGCATTATGGGTAATTGTCTCATAATTATGGTTAAATTTCCAAAAGTTCTTGGAATTGTCTACAAATTTCGGGGTAATTGTTCTAAAATTTCTTATAATTTTCCTCCAATAGTGTAATATTCTCAAATTGTGGGTAATTGCTCGCAAATGTGAGGTAATTGTCTCAAAATCTTGGTTAATTGTCTCACAATTTTGTGTAATTTTGCCCAAATTTCTTGTAATTTTCCAAAACTTTTATGTATTTGTCCACAAATTTGGGATAACTTTGCCATATTTTGTATAATTGTCACCATATTTTGGGTAATGGCCTCCAAATTTTGTGTAATTTTTCCCAGATTTCTTGTAATTGTCCCCAAATTTTGGGTAATTGTCTTCAAATATTGTGTAAATGTCCCCAAATTTTAAGTAATTCTCTCCTTATTTTGGATAATTGTCCCCACATTTAGAGTAAATGTTTTCAAATTTTGAGTAATTGTCCCAAAATGTCTTATTATTTTTCTCAGATTTTGAGTAATTGTCCCAAATTTTGGGTAATTGTCCCCAAATTTCTTGTAATTTTTCTCAAATTTTGTGTAACTTACCAAAAATTTGGGTACCTAAACCGAACCCTAATTCTAACCCCAACCCCTAACCCTAACCCCTTACCCCTAACCCTAACCCTACCCCATCATTAACCCTAACCCTAACCCCAAACCTAACCCTAACCCTAACTCCTAACCCTAATTCATAACCATAAACCTGACCTAACCATAACCACCACCCTAACCCAGGCCCTAACCTCTAACCATAACCTTAACCCCAACCCTAACATTTATGACCCTATTCCTAACCCTAACCCAAAACACTAATCTTAATCCAACACACTAACCCCTAATCCTAACCATAATTTCTGGTAATTGTTCCCAGATTTTGAGTAATTGTCTTTAAATTTTGGGTAACTGTCTCCAAATTTTTTGTAATGGTTTCTAAATTTTTGGAAATTTTGCCCACATTTTGAAAAATTCTATACAAATTTGGGGTAATTCTCCACAAATTACTTATAAATATCCTCAATTTTTTGTAATTTTCTCCAATTTAGGGGAATTTTCTGCAAATTTTGGGTCGTTGTCTCTAAGTCTTGGGTAATTTTCTGACAGTGGTGTGTAATTTCATCGAAATCTTTGTAATTTTCCAAAAATGTTGTGTAATTGTCCTCAGGTTTTGGATAATTGTCCTAAATTTTGGATAATTATCACCAAATTTTGGGTAATTGCCTCCAAATTTTGGGTAATTTCTCCCAGATTTTGGGTAATTGTCTCTACATTTTGGAAAATTGTCCCCAAACTATGGTTAAATTTCCAAAATTTCTTGGAATTGTCTACAAATTTCGAGGTAATTGTTCCAAAATGTCTTACAATTGCCTTCAAATATGTGTAGTTTTCTCAAATCTAGGATAATTGCTCGCAAATGTGGGGTAATTGTCTCAAAATCTTGGTTAATTGTCTCACAATTTTGTGTAATTGTGCCCATATTACTTGTAATTTTCCACAAATTTTATGTAATTGTCGACAAATTTGGGGTAATTTTGACATATTTTGTATAACTGTCGCCATATTTTGGGAAATTGCCTCCAAATTTTGGGTAATTTCTCCCAAATATCTAGTAATTGTCCCCAAATTTTGTGTATATGTCCACAAATTTTGTGTAATTGTCCTAAAATTATAAGTAATTGTCTCCAAATTTTTGGAATTGAACAAAATATTGTGCAACTATGCCCAAATTATTAGGTATTATCTCCAAATTTTGGGTACTTGTCCCCAAATTTGGGTAATTTTCCCCAGATTTTAAGTAATTTCCTCCAAATTCTGGGTAATTACTCGCAAGTTTTTAATAATGGTGCAGAAATTTGAAATAATTGCCTAAAAGCTTCTAGTAGTCATTGCCAGGTTTTGAGTAATTATCCCCAAAATCATAATAATCGTCGCACATTTTTGAGGAATTTTGCCAAATTCTTAGGAATTGTCTCAAAATTGTGTGTATTTTCCTACAAATTTTTGTGTAATTTTCCTGAATATTTGTGTAATTGTCACAAATCCTCGGTAATTGTAACCAAATTTTGAGTAATTGTCTTCAAATTTGTCTCAAAGTTATGGGTAATAGTGATTAAATTCATTCAAATCCTGCACAACTGTTGTGTATTTGTCTCTAAAATTTTGATAGTTGTGTTCTTGTTGTGGGAACTTGTCACCAAATGTTGGGTAATTGACCCCAAATTCTTAGTAATTGTCTCAAAATTTTACGTAATTGTCTCCAAATGGTGTGTAGTTTTCCACAAATTTTGTAATAATCGTCCCTAAATACTGGGTAATTTTGCCCAAATTTTTAGTAATTGTCCCCCAATTTTGTA
Organism: Clamator glandarius; assembly: GCA_033459285.1. Taxonomy (NCBI): domain Eukaryota; kingdom Metazoa; phylum Chordata; class Aves; order Cuculiformes; family Cuculidae; genus Clamator; species Clamator glandarius. The sequence goes on along the minus strand of JAUNZM010000500.1, from coordinate 1,000,151 downwards.
TCATTTTCCCAGATTTTACTAATTGTCTCCAAATTTTGAGTAATTGTCTTCAAATTTGTCTCAAAGTTATGGGTAATTGTGATTAAATTAATTCAAATCCTGCACAACTGTTGTATATTTGTCTCTAAATTTTTGCTAGTTGTGTTCCTGTTGTGGGAACTTGTCACCAGACGTTGGGTAATCGACCCCAGATTCTAAGTAATTGTCTCCAAATTCTGCGTAATTGTCTCCAAATGGTGTGTAGTTTTCGACAAAGTTTGGGAACTTGTCCCTAAATACTGGGTAATTTTGCCCAAACTTTTAGTAATTGTCCCCCAATTTTGTGTCGTTTTCCCAAATGTTAGTAATTGTCTCCAAATTTGGGGTAATTGTCCCCAAATCTTGAATAATTGTCTCCAAATTTGGGGTAATTGTCCCCAAATCTTGAGTAGTTGTCTCCAAATTTGAGGTAATTGTCCCCAAATCTTGAGTAGTTGTCTCCAAATTTGGGGTAATTGTCACCAAATTTTAGGTAATTGTCCCTAAATGTCTAATAATTTTCCTCAAATTTTGTGGATTTGTCCCCAAATGTTGGATAATTTCACCAAATTTCGGGTTATTGCCTCAAAAGTTTAGATCAGTTTGACCAAATTTTTAGTAATTGTCCCCACATTTTGGGGAATTGTCACCAAATTTTGAGTAATTTGTTTCCCGAATTATTAGTAATTCTCTCAAAATTTGGGGTAATTGCCCTCAAATTTTGAGTCATTCTCTCCCAATTTTGGGTAATCGTTCTCAAATTTCAGGTAACTGCCCCCCAATTTTGAGGAATTATCTCAAAACTATGGACATTTTCTCCAGATTTTGTTAATGGTCCCCACATTTTGGGTAATTGTCCCTAAATTTTTAGTAATTTTCACAAGCTTTCTTATCATTTTCATCGAATTGTGTATAATTGTCCCCAAATTAGGGTCATTTTCCTGAAATTCAGAGTAATTGCGCTCATAGTTTTGGTAACTGCTGCAAAATGTGGATCATTCTCTCAAAATCTTGGGCAATCGCCTCATGCTATGGGGCAATTGTCCCTAAAATTCTTGTCATTTTCCACAGATTTTGTGTAATTGTCACCAAATTCTGAAGAATCGCTATGAAATTTGGGGTAACTGCCTCCAAATTTGGGGTAATTTTGCCAAAAATTTTGTAATTCTCCCCATATTTCAGGTAATTCTTGCCAAATTTGTGGTAATTGTCTGCAAATTTGGGGTAATTTACCACCAATTTTGAGTAATTGTCTCAAAATCTTGGGAAATTGCCTCCAAATTTTGTTAGTTGTTCCCAAATTTTGGGTAATTGTCCCCAAGTTTTGAGTAAGTTTCCCAAATCCTCTTGTAACGGTCCCCAGATTTAGGGTAACTGCACCCAAAATTATGGTCATTGTCTCAGAATTTTGAGTACCTCTCCCCAAATATCCTGTGATTTTCCTCAGATTTTGTGTAAGTGTCCCAGATTTTGTGTAATTATCCCCAAATTTTGGGTAATTGTCCTCCAATTTTAAGTAATTGTCACAACACTTCTTATACTTTTACTCGAATTTTGTATAGTAGTCCCAAATCTTGGGTAATTTTCCTCAAATTTAGAGGAAACGTCTGCAAATGTGGGGTATTTGCCAGCAAAATTTGGACAATGGTCTCAAAATCACGCATGATTTTTGACAGATTTTGTGTAAATGTCCCCAAATCTTGCATCATTTATGGTTAGTGTTTTATGGTTCGGGTTGGGGTTAGGGTTGGAGTTGGAGTGTGAGTTGGAGTTGGGGTTAGTGTCGGAGCTGGAGTTTTGAGTAATTGTCCACAAATTTTGAGTAATGATCCCAAATTCTCAGTCATTTTCCAAAAATTAAGGGCAATTGTCCACACATTTTGTGTAATGGTCCCAAATTTTTGGGTCATTGTCCCCAGATTTTAAGTAATAGCCCCAAATTTGGGGTAATTGTCCACACATTTCTTGTAATTTTCCTCAATTTTTGAGTAATTGGCCCCAAATTTTGAGTTCTCGTCCCCAAGTTTATAATAACGTTCTGAAAATGTTGAGGTATTGTCCCAAATTTTTAGTAATTGTCTCAAAATTTTGTCTATTTTCCCACAAACTTTGTGTAATTTTCCTGAAAATTCGTGTAATTTTCCCATCTTCTGGGTAATTGTCCCCAAATTTTGAGTAGTTGTCCTCAAAATTGAAATAACTGTCTCCAATTTTGGTTAATTGCCAGCAAATTTGGGGTAATTGTCTCAAAATCTTGGGTAATTTTAGTAATAGTCTTCAAATTTTGGGTACTTGACCCCAGGCTTTGGGTAATTGTCCTAAATTTTTAAGTAAGAGTCCCAAAATTTCTTATAATTGTTCCTCAGCTTTTGTGTAATTCTTCCCAATTCAGGGTAATTGTCCTCTAAGTTTTGGGGGTTGTCTCAAAATCATGGGTAAGTGTCTCAATGATTTTGAAAGTTGTGCCCGAATTTCTTGTTCTTTTCCACAAATTTGGCGTTGATTTCCCCAAATGGTGGGAAATTTCCCCCAAATTTTGGATAATTGTCCCCAAATTAATAGTAATTGTCTCCACATTTTAGGTAATTGTCCCCAAATTTGGGGGATTTTTTTCCAGTTTTTTGGATAACTGTCCCCAAATTTTGAGTAATTGTCTCACAGTTTTGGGTAATTGTCCACAAATTGGGACAGTTTTCCCATCTTTTGCATAATTGTCACCAAATTTGGGGTGATTTCTCCCAAAGTTTTACTAGTTGTTCCCAAATTTCCGGTAACTGTCCCCAAGTTTTGTGTAATTGTCCCCAGATGTTAAGTACATCTCTCCTAATTTTGGAGTAGTGTCCCCATATTTAGAGTAATTGCCCTCAAATTTTAAGTAATTGTCCCAAAATTTCTTATCATTTTCCTCGGATGTTGTGTAGTTGTCCCAAATTTTGGGTAGTTGTCCCCAAATTTTAGGTAATTATCCCCAGATTTGGGTAATTATCTCCAAATTTGGAGTAATCATGCCCAAATCTTAGGTAATTGTCACCTAGTATCTTAGACTTTTTCTTCCCATTTTCTGTAATTGTCCGAAATTTTTGGTAATTTTCCTGAAATGTAGGGTAATTGTCAGCAGGAGGAGATGCAGCTGCTGATAGAGCAGCAGGAGATGCAGCCGCAGGAGATGTAGCAGGAGAGAAAGGAGCAGAAGATGCAGCAGCAGATGCAGCAGCAGATTCCGCATCAGCAGGAGATGCAGCAATGGAAGAAGCATCAGGAGATGCAGCAGGAAATGCATCAGCAGGGGATGTAGTAGCAGCAGAAGTAACAGGAGATGCAGAAGGATTTGCATCATCAGGAGATGCAGCAGGGAATGCAGCAGCAGCAGAAGTAACAGGAGATTCAGCGGCATCATATGCAGTAGGAGACACAGTAGCAGGAGATGAAGAAGCAGGAGATGCTACAGGAGAAAGCAGCATCAGATGCAGCAGCAGTGGATGCAACAGCAGTTGCAGCAGCAGGAGATGCAGCAGCAGGAGATCTATCAGGAGATGCATCAATAGATGAAGCAGCAGCAGATACAGCAGCAGATGCAGCAGATGCAGCAGTAGTAGATTCAGAAAGGGCTGCAGCAGGAAATGCAGATGAATATGCAGCAGAAGGAGATACAGCAGGAGATACATCTGCAGGTGGTGAAGAAGGATGCATCTCCTGCATCTGCATCTACTTCTTCATCTCCTGATGCTGAACCTCCAGCTTCATCTCTGGCTGCTGCAGTTTCTGCAGAATCTCCTGCTGCTGCATTTCTTGCTGCTGCATCTTCTGTGGCATATCCTGCTGCTGTTGCATCTCATGCTGCATCTCCTGCTGCTGCATCATCTACTGATGCATTTCCTGTGTAATCTCCTGCTGCTGCATCTCTTGCTTCTGCATCATCTACTGCTGCATCACCTGATGAATCTCCTACTGATGCATCTGCAGTATTTTCTGCTGCACCTGCTGCTGCTTCATATACTTCTTCATTTCCTACTACTGCATCTCCTGCTGCATCTCTGCCTGCTGCATCTCCTGATGCTACAGCTCCATCTGCCTCATCTCCTGCTGCATCTCCTGCTGCTGAATCTTACTGCATCTCGTACTGCATCACCTGCTACTAAATCCCTGCTGCATTCCAGATGCATCTCATACTGCTGCATCTCCTGCTGCTTCTCCTTCTGCATCTCCTGCTGAATCTAATCCTACTAGATCTCCTGCTGCATCTCCTGCTGCTGCATCTCCTGCTGCATCTGCTGCTGCATCTCCTGTTTCTGCATCTCATACAACATCTCCTGCTGCTGCATCTCCTGCTGATGCATATCTTGCTGCATCTCCTGCTGCTGCATCGCCTGCTGCCGAATCTCCTGCATCGTTTGCTGCATCTGCTGTAGATTCATCTAATGTTGCATCTACTGCTGCTGCATCTCCTGCTGCTGGATGTCCTCGCGCATCTCCTGCTGCTGCATCTCCTGTTGCATCTCCTACTGCTGAATCTCGTGCTACTGCATTCTCTGCTGAATCTACTGCTGCATCGCCTGCTGTGGAATCTCCTAATGCATCTCCTCTTGCTTAGTCTCCTGATGCTTCATATCCTGCTTCATCTCCTTTTGCTGCATATCTTGCTGCTGCATCTCCTGCTGCTTCGTCTGCTACTGCAGCTCCTGCTTCATCTCCTGCTGCGGAATCTCCTGCTGCATCTACATCTGCATCTCCTGTAGCTCCATCTGCTGCATCTGCATCATCATGATATTCTGAAGGATATGCAGCAAAAAGGAGATGGATCAGCTTAAGAAGAAGCAGGAGATGAAGAAGCAGGAGAAGCAGCAGGAGATGAAGATGCAGGAGATGAAGCAGCAGCAGATGCAGCAGGAGATTCAGCTGCAGATGCAGTAGTGGGAGATGTAGCAGTCAGGAAAGGAAGAAGCAGTAGATGCAGCCGGGGGTGCAAAAGCAGGAGATGCAGCAGCAGGAGATGCAGTAGGAGATGCAGCAGGAAATGCAGCAAGAGATTAAGCTTCAGACGCAGAAGATGTTGAAGGATATGAAGTAGCAGTACATGAAAGAGAAGATGGAGCAGCAGGGGATGCAGCAGGAGGAGATGCAGCAGCAGAAGAGTCATCAGCACGACATATATCACGAGATGCAGCAGGAGGAGATGCAGAAGTAGGAGATGTATCAGGAAATAAAGCAGGAGATGCAGCAGCAGGAGGTGAATCAGGAGATGCAGTAGCAGACACAGCAGCAGGGGATGCAGCAGAAGGAGATGAAGCATTACGAGATGCAGCAGGAGATATAGCAGAAGGTGATTCTTCAGCAGGAGATACAGCAGCAGGAGATGTAGTAGGACATGCAGCAGGAGATGCAGCCACAGGAGATGCAGCAGAAGATGCAGCAGGAAATGTAGCAGGGTATACCTCAAGAGATGCAGAAGAAGGAGATGCAAGAGTAGATGCAGCAGAAGGAGATGTAGCAGTAGATGCATCGGCAGGAGATGCAGGCAGCAGACGAAAGATAAGATTCAGATTGAGAAGGAGATGCAGCAGCATACGCAACAGCAGGAGATGCAGCAGCATACGCAACAGCAGGAGATGCAGCAGGAGGTGAAGCAGCACCAGATGAAGCAGCATATGCTGCAGATGCAGTAGAAGGAGATTCAACAAGAGATGCAGCAGGAAGAGATGCAGGAGGATATGTAGAAAAAGAGGCAGCTACAAGAGATGCATCAGGAAATACACCTGCAGGATATGCATCACCAGTAAAGGCAGCAGGAGATGAACCAGCAGGAGATGCAGCAGGAAATGCAGCAGGAGATGCAGCAGCAGGAGAGGCAGCATGATCTATAGCAGGAGATGCCTCAAGAGATGAAGCACGAGGAGATGTAGTATGGAGAGGCAGCAGAAGGAGATGCAAAAGTGGATGCAACAGCAGTAGATGCAGCAGCTAATGAAAGAGGAGATATGGAATCAGTAGGAGATGCAGTAGCTAGAGATTGCACAGGAGATGCACCAGAAAGAGATACAGAAGCAGGAGATTCAGTAGCAGGATATGCAGCAGATGCAGCAACACGAGAAGCAGCAGGAGATGCAGCAGGAGATGAACAGGAGATGCAGAAGTAGATGTTAGCAGCAGGAGATGCATCAGGAGATGCATCAGCAGAAACAGCAGCAAGAGATGCATCAGGAGATGCAGCGGCAGGAGATGCAGCAGGAGATGAACAGGAGATGTAGAAGAAGGAGATTCAGCAGCAGTAGATGCAGCAGGGGATGCAGCAGCAGGATATTCAGCAGCAGGAGATGCAGCAGGACATGCAGCAGTTAGGATATGCAGCAGCAGGAAATGCAGCATGATATGAAGAAGCGGGATATGCAGCAGCAAGAAATACTGCAGCAGATGCAGTAGGAGGTGATGCAGCAGCAGGAAATTCAGAAGGAGATTCAGCAAGAGATTCAGCAAGTGATGAAGCAGCAGAACTAGGAGAAGATACAGGTGGAGGAGATATGGCAGTCCCAGATGCAGTAGGAGATGCAGAAACAGGAGATGCAGCAGCAGCAGATGCAGTAGGAGATGCAGGAGTATCTGAAGCAGTAGATGCAACGGGAGATTCAGCAGCAGGAGATACAGGAGGAAATGCAGCAGTAGATGCAGTAGGAGATGAAGCAGAACCAGATGCATCAGGAGATGCATCAGGAGATGCAGCAGAGGTGAAACAGCAGATACTGCAGGAGATGCAGCAAAAGGAGATGAAGCAGCAGGAGATGAAGAAGCAGGAGATGCAGCAGGAGATGAAGATGCAGGAGATGAAGCAGGAGAAGCAGTAGCAGGAGATGCAGCAGGAGAAGCAGTAGCAGGAGGTGCAGCAGAAGATGCATCAGAGTTGCAGCAGAAGATGCAGCAGGATATGTAGCAGCAGCAGATGCAGGAGTAAAAGATGCAGCAGCAGATGCAGCAGTAATTGCAGCAGGAGGAGATGCAGCAGCAGTGGATGCAACAGCTGCTGCAGCAGGAGATGCATTAGCAGACACAGTATGAAATGCAGCAAACAGAGATGCAGAAGCAGATGCTGTAGCAGATGCAGCAGCAGGATGTGCAGCAGCAGGAGATGCAGTAGCATGAGATGAACGAGATGCTGCAGGCGGAGATGCTGCAGGAGGAGATGCAGAAGCAGGGTTTGCAGCTGCAGGTGATGGAAAAGTGGATGCAGCAAGGTATGCTGTAGCAGATGCAGAAGGAGATGCAGCAGGAGATGCAGCAGCAAATGCATACACAGCAGTAGATTAAGCAGGAGATGCAGCAGGATATGCAGCATCAGAGATGCAGCAGGAGATTCAGCAAGAGATGCAGCAGCAGGAAATGCAGCAGAAGGAGATGCAGTAGAAAGAGAATCAGCATATGATACAGCTGCAGGAGATTCAGCAGCAGAAAATGCAGCAGGCAATGGTACTGGATATGCAATAGCAGGAGATGCAGCAGCAGATGCACTAGCTGGAGATGCAGCAGGAGATGCTGTAGGCTCTTAAATTTTGAAGTGATAATAGTCATTCTGATGTTACAGAAGTCAAGACTAGACTGAAAGCTCTACAAGTCTTGCTTTACAGAAAAAGCCCTCTAAGAGAAGACCTTCAGAAGAAGCAGCTTTCCATGCTAGCGTCTTCCCTGTAGGCGTATTTCCATTTTACTAAAGCGCCGTAATAGGCACAGTTAAGTCACAATTCAGTACCCTACACTAAATCGTTCTGATAGTCGTACTTTTCACGTTGCAATGATAGAGCTTCCACAGAAGACTCTAATGAGAGCCAGCATTTGATTGTAGCAGCTTCCCTGCCATTCTTGTGCTGAACAATCTGAATTTTTGAAGCGACGCTTTATTTGTCGTTTATATGTTACGGTATGCAAGCTTATACTGATAGTTCTACAATTCTTGCTTTGTAGTGAAAGCACTCTAAGAGAACACATTGAGAAGCAGCAGCATTCCTTGCCAGCTTCTTCCCTGTGGGATTTACTCTCTTTTCCTAAAGCGCCTTAATAGGCGCAGTTAAGTCACAATTCAGTACCCTACACTAAAACGGTCAACTAGTCGTGCTTTGCAGCTTGCAGTGAAAGCGCTTCAAGAGAAGACTCAAACGAAAGCCATCATTTGATGGTAGCAGCTTCCCTGCCGTACTTCGTCTGAACCATTTTAAAGTGGCGTTTTAATAACCATTCTGATGCTGCAGTACAGAAGCCTAGACTGAAAGGTCTACAAGTCTTGCTTTACAGAAAAAGCACTCTAAGAGAAGACATTCAGAAGCTGCAGAATTCCATGCTAGCATCTTCCCTTCAGGAGTTAGTCACTTTTCCTAAAGCGCTTTCATAGGCGAAGTTGAGTCACAATTCAGTAACGTACACTAAAACTGTCCATAAGAAGTGCTTTGCAGCTTGCAGTGAATGCTCTTTCACAGAAGACTCTTAATGAGAGCCAGCATTTGATCGTAGCATTTTCCCGGCAGTACTTGTTCTGAACAATCTAAAAATTTTGAAGTGACACTTTAATAGCCATTCTGATGTTGCAGTACACAAGCCTAGACTGAAAGTTCTACATGTCTTGCTTTGCAGTGAAAGCGCTCTAAGAGAAGACATTCAGAAGCATAAGCATTCTCTGCTAGCATCTTCCATGCGGGAGTTATTCAATTTTCCTAAAGCGCCTTAATCAGCGCAGTTAAATCACTATTCAGTATCCTATACGAAAACTTTCTCTAAGTCATGCTTTTGCACTTGCAGTGAAAGTGCTTCCACAGAAGACTCTAACGAGAGCCAGCATTTGATCGTAGCATCTTCCCTGTGGTACTTGTTCTGAACGGTTTGAAATTTTGAAGTGATGCTTTAATAGCAATTCTGATGTTACAGTACACAAGCCTAGACTGAAACTTCTACAAGTTTTGCTTTGCAGTGAAAACGCTATAAGAGAAGACTCTAAGCAGAGCCTGCATTTGATGGTAGCAGCTTCCCTGCGGTACTTGTGCTGAATGCTCTGAAATTTTGAAGTGATGCTTTACTAGCTGATGATATAATTCAGAAGCATAGAATGAAACTTCTGTAAGTCTTGCCTTGCAGTGAAAGTGCTATAAGAGAAGACATTCAGAAGCAGCAGCATTCCATACTACCATCTTCCTTGCTGCCGATATTCACTATTCCTAAAGTGCGTTATTAGGCGAAGTAAAGTAACTACTCAGTACCCTATACTAAAACTTTGTGTTAGTCGTGATTTGCACCATGCAGTGAAAGCGCTTCCAGAAAAGGCTCTAACGAGAGCCTGCATTTGATCGTAGCAGCTTCCCTGTGGTACTTTTTCTGAACGATTTTAAATTTTGAAGTGACGCTTTAATACCCATACTGATGTTACAGTACACGTCTCTAAGCTAAAAGTTCTACAATTCTTGCTTTGCAGTGAAAGCGGTATAAGAGAAGACATTCAGAAGCAGCAGCATTCCATGCTAACATCTTCCCTTCGGGATTTACACACTTTTCCTAAAGTGCATTATTTTGCCCATTTAAGTCACAATTCAGTAACTTTTATTAAAACAGTCCATAAGTCGTGCTTCGCAGCTTGTAGTGAAAGTGCTTCAAGAGAAGACACTAAAGAAAGCTAGCATTTGATCGTGGGAGATTCCCTGTGGTTCTTGTGCTGTACGATTTGAAATTTTGAAGTTAGGCTTTAATAGCCATTCTGATATTACAGTATTCTGATATTACTAGCCTGGAAGTTCTACAAGTCTTGCTTTGCAGTGAAAGCGCTATATTCAGGAGCATCAGCATTCCATTCTAGCCTCTTCCATGCGGGCGTTGCTCACTTTTCCTAAAGCGCCTCCATAGGCGCAGTTAAATCACAATTCCATAACCAATACTAAATGTTTTGTTAGACGTGCTTGGAAATTTGCAGTGAAAGCGCTTCAAAAGAAGATTCAAAAGAGAGGATGCATTTGATGGTAGCAGCGCCCTTGTGGTACATTTTCTGAATGTTTTCAAATTTTGCAGTGACGCTTTAATAACCATTCGGATGTTGCAATACACAAGCCAAGACTGAAAGGTCTACAAGTCTTGCTTTTGAGTGAAAGCGCTTCCAGAGGAGACTCTAACGAATTTCAGTATTTGATCATAGAATCTTCCCTGTGGTATTTGTGCTGAATTCTCTCAAATTTTCAACTAACGCTTTAACTTAAATTTCGATATTGCAGTACATAAACTTAGACAGAAAGTGCTACAAGTCTTAGCTTTGCAGTGAAAGCACTCTAAGAGAAGACATTCAGAAGCATCAGCATTCTCTGCTAGCACCTTCCCTACTATAGTTATTCGATTTTCTAAAGCGCCTCTCTAGGTGCAGTTAAATCACAATAGAGTTACTTAGAGTAAAGCGTTCCAAAAGTCGTCCTTTGCAGCTTGCAGTGAAAGCTCTTCCACAGAAGACTCTAACGAGAGCCAGCTTTTGATCGCAGCATATCCCCTGCGGTATTTGAGCTGAACAATCTGAAATTTTGAGTGACGCTTTAATAGCCATTCTGATCTTACAGTACACAAGCCCAGACTGAAAAGTCTACAAGTCCTGCTTTGCAGTGAAGCAGCAGTATTCCACGCTAGCATCTTCACTGCGGGAGTTACTCACTTTTCATAAAGTGCAGTAATTTGTGATATTAAGTCACAATTCAGCATCCTATACTAAAACGTCCTGTTAGTCATGCTTTGCCGCTTGCAGTGAAAGTGTTTCCAGAGAAGACTCTAACGAGAGCCAGTATTTCATCCTAGCAATTTCCCTGAGGTACTTGTGCTGAACGCTCTGAAATTTTGAAGTGACGCCTTACTACCCATTCTGATATTACAGTACACAAGACGAGACTGAAAGTTCTACAAATCTTGCTTTGCAGTAAAAGCGCTCTAAGGGAGGACATTCAGAAGCAGCAGCATTCCATGCTAGCATCTTCCCTGTGGGCATTATTCAATTTTCCTAAAGCGCCTCAATAGGCACAGCTAAGTCATAATTCAGTACCTTATACAAAAACTTTCTGTTCATCGTGCTTTGTAGCTTGCATTGAAAACACTTCCAGAGAAGTCGTTCTGCAGTGAAAGCGTAATAAGAGAAGACATTCAAAACCAGCAGCATTTCATGCTAGAATAATCCCTGTGGGAGTTATGTTTTCATATAAGATCAGGAATGGAGATGTTGGAGTTGCAGTAGGAGATGAAGCTGGAGATGAATATTCGGAAGAAGCAGCAGTAGGAGATTTTGCAGCAAATGCCGCAGCAGGAGATGCACCAGGAGATGCCATAGGATTAGATGCATCAGGAAGTGCTGCAGCAAGAGATGTAGAAGCACGAGAAAGTGCAGTAGATGCAGCAGCAGGAGATGCCACATGTGATGCAGCAAGAGATATTCAGCAGTAGATGCAGAAGCAGGAGATGCAGCAGGAGATGCTTCAGCAAATGCAGCAGCAGAAGATATAGCAAGAGATACTTATTCTGCAGGAGATGCAGCAGCAGGAGATGTAGCAGCAGATGTAGCAGGAGATGCTGATTCTGCAGGAGGTGCAACATCAGGAGATGCTGCAGCAAATGCAGCAGCAGAAGATACAGCAGCAGGACATTCAGCAGTAGAGGCAGGAGCAGGAGATACATAAGGAGATGCAAATCAGACTCAGCAGCAAGAGATTAAGCAGTAGAAAGTGAAGCAGGAGATGCAGTAGAAGATGCAGCAGGAGGTGCTGTAGGAGATGCAGTAGAAGATGCAGCAGGAGGTGCTGCAGGAGGTGCAGCAGCAGGATATATTGCAGAAGATGCAGCCGCAAGAAACGCAGCAGTGGGAGATGCTGCCGAAACTGCAGCAGCCATAGATGAAACAGAAGGAAGTTCAGCATTGGGAGATGTAGAAGTAAATGGAGACACAGGAGATGAAGCAGGAGATACAGCAGTAGCAGATGAAGCAGCAGATGCAGAAAGAGATTTAGAAGCAGATGATGCAGCAGATGCAGAAGCAGTTGCAGCAGGAGATGATGCAATAGGAGATGAGCAGCAGGAGATGCAGCAGCAGGGGATACCGCAGCAGGATATGTAGCCGAATATGTGACTTCAGGGGAGGAACCCACAGAAGATGCATAAGGAGATGCAGCCAGAGGTGCAGTAGGATGAGATGCAGCAGTAGGAGATTCAGAAGTAAGAGCTATAAATGGAGATTCAGCAGGAAGAGGGACAGCAGGAGATGTTGCAAGAGGAGATGAATGAAGAGATTCAGAAGTAGATGTAGCAGTAGGAGATGTAACAGGAGATGCTGCAGCAGGATACGCAGCAGGAGATGCAGAAGCAGGAATTACAGAAGCAGGAGATGCAGTAGCAGGAAGGACATGCAGGAGATGCAGCAGCATGAGATGCAGAAGAAAGAGATGCAGAAGGGGAGGCAGGAAAAATTGATGTAGCAGCATATGCAGCAGGAGGAGATGCAACAAGATTTGCACCAGTGCTAGATACAGCACCAGATGCAGCAGCAGCAGAAGCAGCAGCGGAAGATGCAGCAGATGCAGCAGCCCGAGATGCAGCAGGAGATTCAGCATCAGGAGATGAATCAGCAGGACATACGTTAGGAGATCCAGCAATCATATGTTGCAGCAAGATGTACAACAGAAGATGCAGCAGCAGGGGATGAGGCAGCATTTGCAGCAGGGGATGCAACAGGACATGAATCACCAGGAATTGCAGAAGCAGAGGATTCAGCAGGAGATGCAGTAGTATAAGATAAAGCAGCAGGAGATGCAGCAGGAGAACATACAGCAGAAAAAGCCACAGCATAGATTCAGCAGGAGATGCAACAGCAAGAGATGCAGCAGCATGAGATGCAGCTGGAGATTCAGCAGGAGGAGATGTAGCAGCAGATGCAGCAGCAGGAAATGAAGAAGCAGGTGATGCAGCAGCAAGCGATGCAGCACGAGATGCAGCAGCAGCAGATGCAGCAGGAGGTGTAGCAGGAGATACAGCAGCAAATGCAGCAGCAGCAGATGCAGCATCATGACACACAGCAGGAGACACAGAGTAGGAAGTGCATATTCAGCAGGAGATGCAGCAGGAGATTCAGAAGAAGGAGATGCAGTAGGAGATACAGCATGATATGAACAAGCAGCAGATTCAGCAGCGTGAATAAAGAAGCAGGAGATGCATCCGAAGCACATACATCATCAGGGTATGCTGCAGGAGATGCAGCAGCAAGAATCGCAGTGGGAGATGCAGCAGTATTAGATGGATTAGTAGGAGGTGCAGTAGCAGATGCAGCACCACATTTATCAGGAGATACAGCAGCAGTACATGCAGCAGCAGGAGGTGTAACAGGAGATACAACAGCTGGAGATGCAGCAGCAGGAGATGCAACAGTAGGTGCAGCAGGAGATATAGCAGCAGGAGATTTTGCAGCAGGAGATGTAGAAGAGATGATGCAGCTGGAGATGCAGCAGATGCAGCAGTAGTTTATAAAGCAGCAGGAAATGCAACAGCAGATGCTGCAGGAGATACAGATTTAGCAGGTGAATCAGGAACAGGAGATTCTATGGAAGATGCAGAAGCAGGAGATGCTGCAGGGAATGCAGCATCAAGAGATGCAGCACCGGGAGATGCAGTATGAAATACAGCAGCAGGAGATGCAGCAGAAAATGAAGGATCAGGAGAAGCAACACCAGGAGATTCAATAGGATATGCTGAATCCGGATATGCAGCAGCAGGATATGCAGCTGTAGTTTATAAAGCAGCAGCAGATGCAGCAGCAGCAGCTGCAGCAGCAATGCAGCAGGAGATGAATGGGAGATTCAGCAGAAAGAGATGCCGCAGCAGATGCAGCAGGAGATGTAGATTCAGCAGAAGATGTAGCAACAGGAGATGCTGCAGCAGATGCAGCAGCAGGAGATGTGAATAGAAGAAATGCAGCAGGGAATGTAGCACCAGGAATGGCACAGCAGAAGATGCAGGATCATGAGATTCAGCAGCAAGAGATGCAGCAGGAGATGTAGCAGAAGAGGATGCAGCAGCAGATGCAGCAGGAAGAGATGCAGAAGAACATGCAGCAACAGGAGATGCAGAAGCAGATGATGTAACAGGAGATGCAGCAGCAGGAGATGCAGCAGGCCAAGATGAAGCAGGATATTGAGCAGCAGGAGGTGCATTAGGAGGTGAAGCAGAAGTATATGCAGCAGGAGATGCAGCAAGAGATGCAGCGACAGGAAATGCAGCAGGGGATGAAGCAGCTGGAGATGCAGCAGGAGACACAGCCAGACGAGATGCAGCAGGATATGCAGCAGCAGGAGATGCAGCAGTAGCAAATGATGCAGGAGATTCAGCAGCAAGAGATGAAGTGAAGTAGATGCAGAAAACAAGATGCAGCAGCTTGAAGTACAGCAGGAGCAGATGCAGCAGCAGATACAGCAGCAGGAGAGGCAGCTGGGGATCCAGCACCAGGAGATGCAGCAACAGGAGATGCAGAAGTAGGAAACGTATCGGGAGATGCAGCAGCAGATGAAGCAGCAGGAGAAGCAGCAGGAATTGCAGGAGCAGGAGATTCAGCAGCAGATGTAGCAGGAGATGCAGCGCCAGGAAATATAGCTGGAGATGCATATTCATCAGGAGATGCAGCAGAAAGATATGCAGCAGAAGATGCAGCAGCAGATTCAGCAGGAAATGTAGCAGCAGTAGATGCAGAAGTAGGAGATTCAGCAGCAGTAGATGCAGTAGCAGGAGATGCAGCAGAAGATACATCAGAAAGATTAATCAGCAGGAGATGCATTAGCAAGATATGTAGCAGGAATGCATCAGCAGGAAATGCTTCATGTACTGTTGCATCTCCTGCTACATCTGCTACTACTTGATGTCCTCCTGCATCTCCTGCTGTTGCATCTCCTGCTTCATCTCCTGCTTCTGTATCTCCTGCTGCATCCTCTGCTCATGCATCTGTGGATGCATTTCCTGATGCTCCATTTCCTGTTGCATCTGCTACTTCATTCACTGCTGCATCACTTTCTGCTCCATCTGGTGCATCTGCTACTGCATATGCTGCTGCTTCATCTACTGTTGCATCTCCTGCTGATGCATCTCCTTCTGAATTTTTTGCTGAATCTACTGCTGAATATGCATCCCCTGCTGCATCTCCTCCTGCAGCATATCCTGCTGCATTTCCTTCTGTGGCATCTCCTGCTGCGTCATCTGCAGCAGCATCTTCTGCTGCTACATCTCCTACTGGATCTACATCTCCTGCTGCATCTGCTGCTGCATCTTTTGCTGCTGCATCTGCTGCTTCTGCAGCTGCAGCTACATCTCCTTCTGCTGCATCTCCTCTTGCTGCATCTTCTTCTGCACTTCCAGCTGCTGCATCTCCTTAATCTGCTGCTGCATCTGCTACTGTATCTGCTGTTGCATCTGCTGCTGCATCTCATCCTGCTGCATTTCCTGCTGCATTTGCTTCTGCATTTCTACTTCATCTCCTGCTTCATCTTATGCTGCTGAATCTCCTTCTGTATCTTCTGCTGTTCAATCTCCTGCTGCATCTCCTGCTGCTTCATCCCCTGCTGCTGTATCTGCTGCTACTTCATGTACTGCTGCATCTCCTGCTATATCTCCTGCTGCTGGATATTCTCCTGCACCTGCTGCTGCTGCTGCATGTGCTACTTCATCCCCTGCTGCATCTCTATCTGTATCTTCTGCTGCTGTATCTCCTGCTGCATTCTCTGCTGATGCATCTGTGGATGCATCTACTGATAATGCATATGCTGCTATATCTGCTGCTGAATCTCCTCCTACTGAATCTCCTGCTGCTGTATCTCCTACTGCATATCCTTCAGTATGCATTTGCTGCTGCATCTCCTGCTGCTGCATCTCAGGGTACATCTCCTTTGGCTTCATCTCCTGCTATATTTATTGGTGCATCTCATGCTGCTCCAATTGCTGCTGCATCTACTGCTGTTTATATCCTGCTTAATCTCCTGTGGATGCATCTCCTCTTTGTGCATCTCCTGCTGCACCTCTTGCTTCTTCATCTTCATTTGCATCTCCTGCTGCATCTCTTCCTGCTGCATCACCTGCTGCATCACCTATTGCTGCATCTGCAGCATATGCTGCTTCATCTGGTGCTGCTTCACCTACTGCTGCACCTCCTGCAACATCTCCTGCTACTGCATCTGTTTCAGCATCTCTTGTTTAATCTCCCTCTGCATTTCCGGCTCTAGCACCTACTGCTGCATCAATAGCTGCTGCATCTCTTATGCATCTCCTTCTGCTGCATCTGCTGCTGCATCTGCTGCTGCTGTACCTCCTCCTGCTGCATCTCCTGTTGCATCTCCTCCTGTTACATCTCCTGTTGCATCTCCTCCTGCTGCATCTTCTGCTGAATCTCCTGGTGCAAGTCCTGCTATGGCATCTCCTGCTGTATCTGCTGCTTCTGCATATCCTGATGCATCCCATGCTGCTTCATCTCATCCTGCTTCATCTCATGCTGCATCTCCTGCTGCTATACCTCCTGCTGCTTCATATCCCGCTGCTGCATCTCCTAATGAATCTCCTGCTGCTTCATCTGCTGCTTCACCTCTTGCTCTGTGTCCTGCTGCTGCATCACCTGTTTCTGCATCTCCTTCTCCTTCGCCTGCTGCTGCATCTCCTGCTCTATCTCATGTTGCACCTTCTATTGAAGCATCTCCGGCGTCATCTCTCTATCTTCTGCATATCCTGCTGCTTCATCTTGTTCTGCAACTCCTGCTGCATCTCGTTGAGCATCACCTGCTGCATCTCCTTCTGCATCACTTGCAGATGCATCTCCTGCTGTATCTCCTGCTGCTGCATATTCATCTGCATTTCCTGCTGCAGCTCTTTCTGAATCTACTACTGCTGCACCTGCTGAATCTGCTGCTGCATCTGCTGCTGCTTCATCTGCTGTTGCATCCTCTCCTGCTGCATCTGCTTCTTCTGCATCTGCTGCTTAATCTTCTGCTGCATCTCCTGTTGCTGCATCTCTTTCTGATAAATTTCCTGCTGCTGCATCTCCTCCCTCTGCATCCCCTGCTGCTGCATCTGCTGCTGCATAACCTTCTCAATCTCCTGCTGCTACATCCCCTGCTGCTGCATTTCTTACAGCATCTCCTGCTGCTGCATCTCCTTTCTCCGCATCTCCTGCTGCATCTACTGCTGCATCTCTGGCTGCAAAATCTCTGCTGTATCTACTCCTGATGCATCTCCTGCTTCATCTTCCCCTTCTGCTGCATCTCCATTCTCTGCATCTCCTGCTGCATCTACTACTGCATCTCTGGCTGCAAAATCTGCTGCTGCAGCATACTGTGCTGTATCTACTACTGATGCATCTCCTGCTTCATCTTATCCTGCTGCATCTGCTGCATCATCTGCTCCTGCAATTTCCTTCTGTTGCATCTCCTGTGGCATCTGTTGCTGCATCCCCTGCTGTTGCATCTCCTGCTGCATCTACTGTTGCATATCCTGCTGCAGAATTTCATAGTACTTCATCTCCTGTTCCATATCCTTCGGATGCATCTGTGCATTCATCTCATGATGCTGCCCTCTTGCTGGTTCTCCTGCACCTGAATCTCCTTCTGCTACAAACCTTGCTGCATCTACTGCTGCAGCATACCCTACTGCATCTACTGCTGCTGCATCTCCTGCTGCATCTCCTCCTGCTGCATCTCCTACTGCTGTGATTTCTGCTCTATCTCTTGCTTCACTTCCTGCTGCAGCATCTCCTGCAGCTGCATCTCCTGCTGCTCTGTCTACTGCTGGTCTGTCTACTGCTGAATCTACTGCTGCACCTGCTGCTGCTGAATTTCCTGTTGCTGCATCTTCTGCTGCATCTGCTGCGGCATCTCCTTCTGCATCTGCTGCTGCAGTATCTCCTGCTGCTGAATCTCGTGCTGCATCCCTGCTGCATCTCCTGCAGCTGCATCTCCTCCTGCTAAGTCTCCTCCTGCAACTGCTGTCGCCTCTCCTGCTGCACCTCCTTCTGCATATTTTCCTGCTGAATCTCCTGCTGCTGGATCTCCTTTTGAGTCTCCTGCTGATGAATCTGATGCTGCATCTCTGCATCAATTCCTGATACATCTCCTGCTGCTGAAACTCCTGCTGCTGCGTAAACTGCTTCTGTATCTACTGCTGCATTTCCTGCTGCTGCATCTCCTGCTGCCTCATCTGCTGGTACTTAATTTTCTGCTGCTTCTGCTGCTGCATCTCCTGCTGCTGAATTTTCTGCGGCATCTCCTCCTGCTGCATCTCCTGCTGCATTTCTTGGTGCTGCATCTCTTGCTGAATCTCCTGCTATAGAATCTCCTGCTAAATCTTCTGCTGCATTTCTCATGTTGCATCTCTTGCTGCATAACCTCCTGCTACGTCTCCTTCTGCTGCATCTCCTCCTAATACATCTCCTGCAGCATCACCTACTGCTACATCACCAGCTGCTGCATCTCCTGCTGCATCTCCTGCTGCTGCAGTACCTGTTGTATTTCGTCCTGCTGCATCTCCTGTTGCTGCATAACCCGCTTCTGTATATACTTTTGCATTTCCTGCTTCTTCATCTTCTGCCGCTGTATTAACTGCTGCATCACCTCCTGTTGTGTCTGCTCCTGTTGCATCTGTTGCAGCATCTCCTGCTTCTGCATCTCCTGCATTTGTTGCTACACCTTTTTCTGATTCATCTACTGCTGCATATCCTACTACATGTCCTGCTGCTGCATCTCCTGCTGTTGCATCTCCTGCAGCTGGATCTCATCCTGCATCTCCTGCTGCTGCATTACCTGCTATTTCTCCTACTACTGCATCTCCTTCTGCTGCATATCCTCCTTCTGTATATACTGCTGCATTTCCTGCTGCAGCATCTCCTGCTGCTGCATCTCCTGCTAAATCTGCATCTTCTACTGCATTGACTTCTGCATCTCCTGCTGCATCTGCTACTACTGCATCTCCTGGTGATGCATCTCTTTTTCAATCTACTACTGCTGCATTTGCTGAATCTGCTGCTGCATCTGCTGCTGCTAAATCTACTGCTGCATCTCCTACTACCTCTCCTGCTGGTGCATCTCCTGCTTCTGCATCTGCTCTTGCATCCTCTGCTGCTGCAACTGATGCTGCATCTGATGCAGCTGTAACTCTTGCTGCATTTGCTGCGGCTGAATCTCCTGCTATATCACCTTCTGCTGCATCTTCTTCTCTGCATCTACTACACTGCATCTCCTGCTGCTTCATCTCCTCCCGCTGCATCTCCTGTAGCATCTTCTGCTTCTTCATCTCTTGCTGCTACTTCTCCTACTGCATATGATGCTGCTGCATCTCCTGCTACATCTGCTGCTGCTGCATTCCCTGCTGCATCTCCTGCTGCTGCATCTCCTTCTGCATCTCCTGCTACTACATCACCTGCTGCTGCATTTCATGCTGCATCTCCTGCTTCTGCATCTTCTGCTGCTGTGTCTCCTGCTCAATATCCTGCGGAATCTCCTCCTGCTGCATCTGCTGCAGCATGTCCTGCTGCTGCATTACCTGCTAAATCTGCATCTCCTGCTGCATCTGCTTCTACATCTCCTGATGCATCTCCTACTGCTGCACCTCCTTCTGCTTCAACTCATGCTTCGTCTACTTCTCCTGTATATCCTGATACATTTTCTGCTGCATCTCATACGATATATCTTGCTACATCTGCTGCCTCATCTTCTCCTGCATCTCCTGCTGCATCTGCTGATGCATCTCATACCGCTGCATCTCCTGCTTCATCTTCAGCTGATGCATCTCTAGCTTCATCTCCTTATCTTTCATCTCCTGCTGCATCTGCTGCTGCTCTGCTGCTGCTTCATCTACTGCCGAATCTCCTGCTACATATCCTGCTGCTGTACCTCATACTGATTCTCCTGTTCATTCCTATCCTCCTGCACCTCCTGCTGTTGCATATCCTGCTGCTGCATCTCTTGCTGCATCTCCTCCTGATGCTTCTCCTGCTGTTTTTCCTTCTACATTTCCTGCTGCATCTTCTCCTCTTGAATCTTCTGTTGCATCTCCTCCTGCAGTTTTTCCTACTGCATCTGTTTTGGCC
This sequence comes from Clamator glandarius, assembly GCA_033459285.1. NCBI lineage: Eukaryota > Metazoa > Chordata > Aves > Cuculiformes > Cuculidae > Clamator > Clamator glandarius. The sequence goes on along the minus strand of JAUNZM010000500.1, from coordinate 980,050 downwards.
CATTTCCTGCTGCATCTCCTGCTCCTGTATATCCTACAGTGAATCTGCTGCAGCTTCTCCTGATGATGAATCTCCTGCTGAATCTGCATCTACTGCTGCATCTACTGCTGCTGCATCTCCTTTACTGCATCTGCTAATGCATTTCCTGCTGCTTAATCTCCTGATGCTGCATATCCTGCTTCATCTCCTTTTGCTGCATATTTTGTTGTTGCATCTACTGCTGCTTTATCTGCTGCTGCATCTCCTGCTCCATCACCTGATGCTGCTTCTCATGGTGCATCTCCTCTTATTTAATCTCCTACACCATCTCCTGCTGCAGCATTTTTTCCTACATCTACTTCTGCGCCCCCTGCTGCTCCATCTGCTGCATCTGTATCATCAGGATATTCAGAAGGACATGCAGCAGGAGGAGATGCAGCAGCAGATGTGCCAGGAGATTCAGCAGGAATTGCTTCAGCAGGAGATGTAGCAGTGTATGCATCAGGAGAGGCAGATTCAGCAGGAGATGCAGGAGGAGGAAATGCAGCAGGAGATGCAGAAGGAGGAAATGCAGAAGGAGGAAATGCAGCAGGTTATGCAGAAGTAGATGGATATGCAATAGCAGGAGATGCAGCAGCAGATGCACCAGCTGGAAATGCAGCAGGAGATGCTGTAGGCTCTAAATTTTGAAGTGACTCTTTAATTACAGTTCTGGTGTTACAGAACACAAGCCTAGACTGAAATTTCTACAAGTCTTGCTTTGCAGTGAAAGCGGTCTAAGAGAAGACATTCAAAACCAGCAGTGTTCCATGCCAGCTTCTTCCCAGCAGGATTTACTCACTTCTCCTAAAGTGCCTTAATTTGTGCAATTAAGTCACAATTCAGTACCTTATACTAAAACGTTTTGTTGGTCATGCTTTGCCGCTTGCAGTGAAAGCGCTTCAAGAGAAGAGTCTAATGAGAGCCAGCATTTCATTGTAGCAGCTTCCCTGCAGTACTTGTGCTGAACGCTCTTAAATTTTGAAGTGATGCCTTAATAGCCATTCTGATGTTACAGTACACAAGATGAGACAGAAAGTTCTACAAGTCTCGCTTTGCAGTGAAAGCACTATAAGAGAAGACATTCAGAAGCAGCAGCATTCCATGCTAGCATCTTCCCTGTGGGCGTTATTCGATTTTCCTAAAGTGCCTTAATAGGCACAGTTAAGTCAAAATTTAGTATGATGTACTAAAATGTTGTGTTACTCATGCTGTGCAGCTTGCAGTGAAAATGCTTCCAGAGAAGTCGATCTGCAGTGAAAGCATAATAAGAGAAGACATTCACAAACAGCAGCATTCCATGCTAGAATATTCCCTGTGCGAGTTAATATATTTTAATAAAACTGTAGGAAATGGAGATGCAGGAGTTACAGTAGGAAATGAATATTCAGAAGAAGCAGGAACAGGAGATTCTGTGCAAATGCAGCAGTAGGAGATGCAGCAGCAGGAGATTCAGCAGGAGATGCAGCAGCAGGCGATGCCATAGGAGGAGATGCAGCAGGATATGCCGCAGAAAGAGATTAAGCAGGAGATGCAGCATAAGTTGCAGCAACAGGTGATGCATCAACAGAAGATGCAAAAAGAGATGCAAGAGCAGGAGATTCATCAGGAGACGGGGTAGAAGATGCGTCAGCAGGAGATGCAGCAGTAGGAGATGCAGTTGCAGGAGATGCAGCAGTAGGAGATGCAGTTGCAGCAAATGCAGCAGCAGATTCAGTAGGAGATGCAGCGGGATATGCAACAGCAGGACGTGCAGCAGCAGTAGATGCAGCAGCAGATGCAGCATGATATGACTCAGGAGGAGATGAAGCAGGTAATGCAGCACCAGGAGATGAATCAGGAGATGCAAAAGCACACGAAGAAGCAGGAGATGCAGCAGAAGAACATGCAGCAGGATATGCAGCAGCAGATGAACCAGTAGATTCAGCAGGAGATGCAGCAGGAGGAGATGCAGCAGCAGATGCCAAATCAGGAGATTCAGCAGCAGAAGCAGCAGCAGGAGATACTTTAGGAGATGCAGCAGGAGGATATGTAGCAGCAGGAGATGCAGCAGATGATGCAGAAGAAGGGGATGCATCAGCATTTGCAGCAGCAGGAGATGCAACAGGATAAGCAACAGCAGAAGATCCAGAAGCAGAGGATTCATCAGCAGATGCAGCAGTATTAGATGGAGTAGTAGGAGATGCAGTAGCAGATTCAGCACCACATTTATCGGGAGATGTTGCATCAGCATATGCAGTAGCAGGAGATGCAGCAGCAGGTGATGACACAGGAGATGCAATAGCTGGGGATGCATCAGCAAGAGATGCAGCAGCATGATATGTAGGAATTGATGCAGCAGGAGATGCAGCAGTAGGTGCAGCAGGAGATATAGCAGCGGGAGACTTCGCAGCAGGAGCTGTAGAAGAGATGATGCAGCTGGAGATGCAGCAGTAGATGCAGCACCACATTTATCGGGAGATGCAGCATCAGTATATGCAGTAGCAGGAGATGCAGCAGCAAGAGATGAAGAGAAGTAGATGAAGCAGAAAAAAGATGTAGCAGCTTGATGTGCAGCAGCAGCATGATGTGCAGCAGCAGGAGAGGCAGCTGGATATACAGCAGCAGGGGATGCAGCAGCAAGGGATGCAGAAGTAGGAGATACATCAGGAGATGCAGCAGCAGATAATGTAGCAGGAATTGCAGCAGCAGAAGCTGCAGCAGGAATTGCAGCAGCAGATGTAGCAGCAAATGCAGAACCAGGAGATGCAGCAGCAGGAGATGAAGCGCCAAGAGATGCAGCAGGAGATGCATTTTCATCAGGAGATGCGGGAGAAAGATATGCATATTCAGCAGTAGATTCAGCATCAAAATCCGAAGGAGATGCAGCAGCAGGAGATTCTGCAAGAGATTCAGAAGCAGATTCAGCATGAAATTTAGCAGCAGTAGATGCAGCAGGAAATATAGAAAAATAAGAGGCAGCAGGAGCATTCCCTTTACTTGCTGTCCTCCTGCATCTCCTGCTGTTGCATCTCCTGCTTCATCTCCTGCTTCTATATCTCCTGCTGCTACATCTCCTGCTGCATCCTCTGCTCATGCATCTGTGGATGTATCTCCTGATACTCAATTTCCTGTTGCATCTGGTGCTTCATCCCCTGCTGCATCTCTTTTGGCTCCATCTGGTGCATCTGCTGCTGCATATCCTGCTGCTGCATTTACTCCTGCATCTCCTGCTAAATCTCCTGCTGCTGTATCTCCTTCTGAATTTGATGCTGAAACTACTGCTGAATATGCATCCCCTGCTGCATCTCCTGCTGCTGCATCTCCTTCTGTGGCATCTCCTGCTGCGTCATCTGCAGCAGCATCATCTGCTGCTACATCTCCTACTGAATCTGCATCTCCAGCTGCTGCATCTCCTGCTGCATCTCCTCCTGCTGCATCTTCTGCTGCATTTCCTCCTGCTGCATCTCCTTAATCTGCTGCTGCATTTGCTGCTGCTTCATGTACTGCTGCATCTCCTGCTACATCTTCTGCTACTTGATGTCCTCCTGCATCTCCTGCTTCTTCTTCTCCTGCTGTTTTATAGCCTGCTGCTTCATCTCCTGCTGCATCCTCTGCTCATGCATCTGTGGATGCATCTCCTGATGCTCCATTTCCTGCTCCAGCTGCTGCTCAATATTCTACTGGTGCATCTACTGCTTCTGCATTTCAGCTGCATATCCTGCTCAATCCATCTGCAGCTGCATCTCCTGCTGCTACATCTCCTGCTGAATCTCCTGCTGCACTTCCTGCTGTATCTGCTGATGCATATGTTGCTACTTCATCTCCTGATGCATCTCCTGCTGAATCTTCTTCTGCAGAATCTCCTCCTGCATCTCCTGCTGTAGAATCTCCTGCTACAATTCCTGCTGATGTATCTCCTGCTGATTCTCCTACTACATCTCGTGCTGCTGAATATCCTTCTATATCTCCTGCTGCATTTCCTGCTCCTGTGTATCCTGCTGCTGTGTATCTGCTGCAGCATCTCCTGCTGATGAATCTCCTGCTGAATCTGCATCTACATCTACTGCTGCATCTCTTGCTGCTTCATCCCCATTCTCTGCATCTTCTGATGCATCTCCTGCTGCGGAATGTCCTGCTGCTGCATCCCCTGCTGTATCTTCTTCTGATGCATCTCCTGCTTCATCTTCTTCTGCATCTTCTGATTCTGCATCTCCTGCTGCTGTATCTGCTGCAACATCTCCTCCTGCCTCTCCTTCTACTGCATCTCCTGCTCAATCTCCCGCTCATCTCCTGATGCTGTATCATCTGAAGCATCACTCCCTGCTGCATCTCCTCCTTAATCTGCATCTCTTACTGCATCTGTTTCTGCATCTCTTTTTGCTGTGTCACCTGCGGCATTTGCAACTGAATCTGCTGCTGCATCCCCTGCTGCTGCATCTCCTGCTGCATCTACTGCTGCATATCCTGCTTCTGCATTTCCTAATTAATCTGCTGTTTAATCTGCTGCTGCATCTTTTGCAACGGCATCTCCTGCTCTTGCATCTCCTGCTGCTGAATCTCCTCCTGAATCTCCTGCGGCATCTCATGCTGCTACATAACTTGCTACATCTCCCGATGCATCTCCTCCTGAATATGCACCTCTTGATGCATCTGCTCCTCCTGCATCTCCTACTGCTGCATCTGCTGCTGCTTCATCTCCTGCTTCTGCATCATCTCATGCTGCTGCATATGGTGAAGATTCTCTTCCTACTGCATATCCTGCTGAATCTTCATTTCCTGCAATATCTGCTTCTGCATCTCCTGCTGCTGCTGCATCTACTGCTGAATCTGCTGTTGAATTTGCTGCTGCTTATGCTGCGGCTTCATCTCCTGCTGCTGCATCTCCTGCTGAATCTGTTGCTAAATCTGCTGCTGCATCTTCTACTGCTTTCTCTCCGGCATCTCCTGCGGCTGTATATCCTGCTGCATCTCCTGCTGCTCTATCTCCAGCTGCATCTCTTCCTGCTGCATCTCCTGCTTAATGTCCTGCTGTATCTTCTGCTGCTGCATCTCCTGCTTATATATCTCCTATTGCATCTCCTGCTGCATCTCCTGCTGCTGTATATTCTGCTGCATCTCCTGCTGCTGTATATTCTGCTGCATCTCCTGCTGCTGTATATTCTGCTGCATCTTCTGCTTCTGCATCTCCTGCTACATCAGATGCTGTTGCATCTCCTGCTGCATCTGATGCTGATTCATCTCTTTCTGCTGCATTTCCTGCTTCATCTGCTAATGCGTCTGCTGCTGCTATATGTCCTGCTACATCTCGTCATGATGCATATCCTGCTGCATCTGATGAAGATTCTCTTCCTATTGCTTCTCCTGCTGAATCTGCATCTGCTGCTGCTCCATGTCTTGCTCTATCTCCTCCTGATGCTTCTCCTGCTGTTTTTCCTTCTGAATTTCCTGCTGCATCTCCTACTCCTGAATCATCTACTGCATCTCCTCCTGCTGCTTATCCTGCTGCATCTCCTGCTGATGCATCTCCTACTGTGAATCTGCTGCAGCCTCTCCTGCTGCGGAATCTCCTGCTGAATCTGCATCTACCACTGCATCTGCTGCTGCATCTCCACCTGCTGTATCTGCTGCTTCTGCATTTGCTGCTTAATTTCCTGCTGCATTTCCTGTTGCTGCATCTCCTCCCACTGCATCTCCTGCTGCTGCATCTCCTGCTGCATAACCTTCTCAATCTCCTGCTGCTACATCCACTGCTGCTGCATCTCCTGCTGCATCTCCTGCTGCATCTACTGATGCATATCCTGCTGCAGAATTTCCTGGTGCTGCATCTCCTGCTCCATATCCTTCTGATGCATCTGCGGATTCATCTCAAGATGCTGCCCTCTTGTTGGTTCTCCTGCACCTGAATCTCTTTCTGCTGCATTTCCTGCTGCATCTCCTGCTGCTGCATTTCCTGCTGCATCTCCTGCAGCTGCATCTCCTCCTGCTAAATCTCCTCCAGCAACTGCTGTCGCCTTTCCTGCTTATCCTCCTGTTGCGTATTTTGCTGCTGCATCTCCTGCTGCTGTATCTCCTTTTGAATCTCCTGCTGATGAATCTGATGCTGCATCTCTTTCTGCTGCATCTCCTACTGCAATTCCTGCTGCTGAAACTCCTTCTGCTGCATACACTGCAGCATCTCCTGCTTCTGCATCTCCTGCTGCATTACCTGCTGCTTCTCCTCCTGCTGAATCTCCTGCTGCTGAACCTCGTGCTTCTGTATCTACTGCTGCATTTCATGCTGCTGAATCTCCTGATGCTGCATCTTCTGCTGCTGCATCTCCTGCTAACTCATCTGCTGGTAGTTAATTTGCTGAGGCATCTGCTGCTGCATCTCCTGCTGCTGAATTTCCTGTGGCTGCATCTCCTGCTGCATTTCTTGGTGCTGCATCTCTTGCTGCAGCAATTCCTGCTGCATCTCCTGCTGAATCTCTTGCTATAGAATCTCCTGCTACATCTTCTGCTGCATTTCTCATGTTGCATCTCTTGCTGCATAACCTCCTGCTACGTCTACTTCTGATGCATCTCCTTCTAATACATTTCCTGCAGCATCACCTGCTGCTGCATCACCTGCAGCTACATCAACAGCTGCTGCATCTCCTGCTGCTGCAGTACCTGCTGTATCTCGTCCTGCTGCTTCTCCTGTTGCTGCATAACCCACTTCTGTATATACTGCTGCATTTCCTGCTTCTTCATCTCTTGCTACTGAATCTCTTTCTGGATCTCCTGCTTCTGCATCTCCTGCTGCTTTATTACCTGCTGCATCACCTCCTGCTGCATCTGTTGCAGCACCTCCTGCAGCTACATCTCCTGCATTTGCTGCTACACCTTCTTCTGATTCATCTACTGCTGAATCTCCTGCTACATGTCCTGCTGCTGCATCTCCTGCTGCATCTACTGCTGTTGCATCTTCTGCAGCTAGATCTCATCCTGCATCTCCTGCTGCTGCATTACCTGCTATTTCTCCTCCTACTGCATCTCTTCCTGCTGCATATCCTCCTTCCGTATATACTGCTGCGTTTCCTGCTGCTGAATCTCTTTCTGCATCTCCTTCTTGTGAATCTCCTGCTGCTCTTTTACTTTCTGCATCAACTCCTGCTACGTGTCCTGCTGTTGCATCTCTTCCTGCTGCATCTGCTACAGCATCTCCTGGTGATGCATCTCTTTCTGAAGTTACTACTGCTGCATTTGCTGAATCTGCTGCTGCATCTGCTGCTGCTAAATCTACTGCTGCATCTCCTACTACCTCTCCTGCTGGTGCATCTTCTGCTTCTGCATCTGCTCTTGCATCCTCTGCTGCTGCAACTGATGCTGCATCTGATGCAGCTGTAACTCTTGCTGCATTTACTGCAGGTGAATCTCCTGCTATATCACCTTCTGCTGCATCTTCTCTGCATCTACTACTCTGCATCTCCTGCTGATTCATCTCCTCCCGCTGCATCTCCTGTAGCATCTCCTGCTTCTTCGTCTCCTGCTGCTACATCTCCTATTGCATATGATGCTGCTGTATTTCCTGCTACATCTGCTGCTGCTGCATATCCTGATACATTTCCTGTTGCATCTCCTACGGTATATCTTGCTACATATGCTGCCTCATCTTCTCCTGCATCTCCTGCTGCATCTGCTGCTACATCTCGTTCTGCTGCATCTCCTGCTTCATCTTCAGCTGATGCATCTCTAGCTTCATCTCCTTATATTTCATCTCCTGCTGCATCAGCTGCTGCTCTGCTGCTGCTTCATCTACTGCTGAATCTCCTGCTACATATCCTGCTGCTGTATCTCCTGCTGTACCTCATACTGATTCTCCTGTTCATGCCTATCCTCCTGCACCTCCTGCTGCTGCATATCCTGCTGCTGCATCTCTCAATGCATCTTAGGATAATGCTACATCTCTTGCTACTGCAGCTCCTGCTTAATCTACTGCTGCTGCATCTCTTGCTGCATATTCTGCTGCTGCATGTCCTGCTGCTGCATCTGCTGCTGCTGCATCTCCTCCTGCATCTCCTGCTGTATATCCTTCTACATTTCCTGCTGCATCTCCTCCTCCTGAATCTTCTGTTGCAACTCCTCCTGAAGTTTCTCCTGTTGCATCTATTTTGGCCCATCTCCTGCTCCTGTATGTCCTACTGTGAATCTGCTGCAGCATCTCCTGCTGATGAATCTCCTGCTACATATTGTGTTCCTGCATCTACTGCTGCTGAATCTGCTGCTGCATATTACACTACTGCATCTTCTGAATCTGCGTTTCCTGCTTTATCTGCTGCCTGCATCTCCTGCTGCTGCATCTCCTGCTGCTTAACCTGTTGCTGCATCTGCTGCTGCATGTCCTTCTGCTGCTGCATGTCCTTCTGCTTCATCTCCTGCTGCATCTCCTGATGCTGCACCTTCCTCTTATGCATCTCCCGGCACTGCACCTCCTGCTGCATCTCCTGCAGCTGCTACAACACCTGCTGCTGCATCTCCTGCTGCATCTCCTGATGCTGTATTTTCTGCTGCCGCATGTCCACCTGCATCTCTTCCTGATGCATCTCTTGCGGCTGCATCTCCAGCTGCAGCACCTCATGATGTATCACCTCTTGCTCAATATCCTGCAGCATATCCTGCTGATACATCTCCTGATACTGCATCTCCTTCTGCACCTCCTGATGCATCTCTTGTGGCCTCATCTCCTGCTGATGAATCTTCTCCTGAAGTATCTATTTATGCATCATTTCCTGCTGCATGTTCATTTCCTTCTGTATATCTTCCTGCTACATCTGCTACTGATGCATCTTTTACTGCATCTCCTTCTACATCTCCTGCTTCTGGATATCGTCCTGCATCTCCTGCTCCTGCATCCTCTTCTGCAACTCCTGCTGCTGCATCTCCTGCTCCATATCCTTCTGATGCATCTGTGGATTCATCTTATGATACTGATATCTTGCAGGTTCTCCTGCTGCTGATTGTCCTGCTGCTGCAAACCCTGCTGCATCTACTGCTGCTGCATCTCCTGTTGCTGCATCATCTACTGCTGCATCTAGTGATGAAACTCCTACTGCTGCATCTGCAGCATTTTCTGCTGCATCTGCTGCTACTTCATATAGTGCTGCATCTTCTGCATAATCTGCTGCTGCATCTCCTGCTTCTGCATCATCTACTGCTGCATCTAGTGGATAATCTTCTACTGCTGCATTTGCAGTATTTTATGCTGCATCTGCTGCTGCTTCATATACTGCTGCATCTCCTTCTGCATCTCCTCCTGCTGCATCTCCTGCATCTGCCGCTGCATCTGACGCTGTATCTGCTGCTGCATCACCTGCTACTGAATCCCCTGCTGCATTCCTGCTTCATCTCTGGCTGCATCTCCTGCTGCTGAATTTCCTGCTGCATCTCCTGCTGCTGAATCTCCTACTGCATCTCGTGCTGCATCAGCTGCTACTGAATCGCTGTGGCTTTCCATATGAATCTCCTTCTCCAGCATCTCCTGCTGCTGCATCTACTGCTGTTTCATCTGCTACTGCATCTCCAGCTTCAGCATCTCATGATGCATCACGTCTTGCTCAATCTCCTGCTGCATATCTTGCTGATACATCTCCTGCTACTGTATCTCCTTATGCATCTCCTTATGCATCTCCTGCTGCATCTTTTGTGGCTGCATCTCCTTCTCCATCTCCTGCTGGTGAATATTCTCCTGATGGATCTCCCTATGCATCTCATGCCACAATACGTGGTGATGTATCTCCTGCTTCTGCATATCTCACTGCATCTCCTGCTGCTGCATGTCCCGCTGCATCTCCTCCTGCTGCATCTCCGGCATCTATTGATGCATCTACTATAGATTCATCTACTGCTGCATCTCCTGTTGCTTCACCTTCTGCTGTTTGATGTCCTCCTGTATCACCTGCTGCTGCATCTCCTGCTGCTGCATCTCCTGCTGCATCTTCTGCTGCTGCATTTCCTGCTGCTGCATCTGCTGTTGCATCACCTGATGAATCTTTTGCTGCTGCATCTCCTAAGTCATTTCCTGCTGCTTAATCTCCTGATGCTGCATCTCCTGCTTCATCTCCTTCTGATGCATATATTTCTCCTGCATCTACTGCTGCTTCCTCTGCTGCTGCATCTTCTGCTGCATCATCTCATGGTGAATTTCATGGTGCATCTCCTCACAATATCCTGCTGCATATACTGCTGCTACATCATATCCCTTTGTTTATCCTGCTGCATCTCCTGTGGCATATCTTCCGGCTGCATATCCTGCTCCATCTCTAGCTGCTGCATCTCCTGCTGAATGTGCCTCTGTATCTGCAGTGGCATCTGCTAAGTCTTCATCTCCTGCTGCTGAATTTCCTACTTCTGAATCTCCTGCTGAATGTGCTACTGAATATGCTGCTGCATTTCCTGCTGCACCTTCTGCTGAATATGCATCTCCTGCTGCATCTCGGTCTGATGCATCAGCTGCATCCAGCGACAGGACGATGAGTTCTGCTTTTGGGGCAGCCATAGGCGACTGGGTGCTTCCCGAACGGGGAAAAACCCTAAAAAACTCGATCGCAAAATCGGCGCCGGGCTCCGGGCACATCGGACGATCCCGCGCGGTGACTGACGGGAGGGGGCGGTCCCGGAAGCTCCCGCGGGGGATTTAAAGGGCCCTTAGGGAGCACAGGCGAAGAGGAGCGTGGCAAAGAGGTGGGGGGCTCATTAAACAAGGCTCATTAAACAAGGCAGTTTGAGTGGCAGTTAGGGTGGGCAAGGAGAGCGGGCAGGGAGAGCAGGGAAGGGCTGGAGCACAGTCAGAAGGGATTGAGGAAAATGGTGGATACCCGACGAAAGACTAAGGCCACACCAAGCGTGGTGGAGGCTGCCACCCAGACAGAGCCCCGGTGGGCACATGCATCTACCCAGACCCTGGGCTGCAGATATTGCCCCCCTCCTGTAGTGGCTCATGCCTCTAGGACTGGCTCCACCTGTGGAAGCTGTGCTCGGGTAAGGGAACTGCTTCATATGGTGGAAGAGCTGAGGAAAGAAGTGGAAAGGCTGAGGGCCATCAGGGAATGTGAGAGGGAGATAGATGAGTGGAGCAGGACCCTCTCACAGGCTGCCGGAGCCAGTGAAATTGAGCACCGCCCACCGGTAAGCTGCAAGGATGGGAGAGACAGAGAGGGGGAATGGCAGCAGGTTCCTGCCCGGAGAAGGAAACCTGCTCCCCCTACCCAGGCAATTAACCCCCAGATCTCTCTGGGGAACAAATATGAGGTGCTGAGGGTGCATCCTAGCCCTAAAGATGAAGAGGGCTGCACCCACAGCCTAGAAGTGTTTCCAAAACCCCATCACCCTCCCACAGCCTTAAAAACATCCTCAGTTAAAAAGAAGAGGAGGGTGATTGTCTTGGGGGATTCCCGTCTGAAAGGAATGGAGGGTCCCATCTGTAGGCCAGACTCGCTCTCATAGGGAGGTCTGCTGCTTGCCGGGAGCATCAGTGAGGGACGTTACTAGAAAGCTCCCTTCCCTGGTCAAAGACACCGACTACTATCCGCTTTTAGTTTTTCAAATTGGTAATGAGGAAATAGATCATAGAAGGCCTAAAGCCATCAAAAGAGACTTCAAGGAACTTGGGAGAATGATCGAGGGCTCTGGGGCACAGGTAATATTCAACTCCATCCCAATACTAAGGAACCAGGAGCAGGAAATGAGGACTAAGAAACAGGTTAATGAATGGCTTAGGGACTGGTGTGAGAAGAGGGGCTTTGGGTTCTTTAATCATGGGGAGGCCCACGTGCCCCCAGGCTTTCTTACTAGGGATGGGACACGCCTGTCTCCTAGGGGGACAAAAGCCCTCACCAAAAACCTAGTTAAGCTCATAAATCGAGCTTTAAACTAGATGTGAGGGGGGAGGAGATGGAGGCCAGGCAGGATGGGAGTGAGCCTGGAGGTGAGACTTCAGTGGTAAAGGGGTGGTGTGCTGGCAACGCCTGCCGGTGTATCACCACTAAGCAAGAGGGGGTGAGTGCAGCTGAGGATGGTAGGCAGCAAACTGGCACTGTGGCCTTAGTTAACTCAAGGACCGCTCAGCTGGGGAGGAGCCCTATTGTGAAGGCTGAAGCTACGCCTGCCCAGCTGGAAGGAGACTACGATGGTGTTGCCATTGCGGAGACGTGGTGGGATGACTCGTATGACTGGAGCGTACCCATGGTGGGGTATAAACTCTTTAGGAAGGACAGGAAGGGCAGAAGAGGAGGCGGGGTAGCCCTCTATGTTAGAGAGGGCTTTGATACCCTCGAACTGGACTACGGTCAGGATGGGACTGAGTGCACGTGGGTGAAAATCAGAGGAGCCCATGGGCAGGAAGGGATTGTGATGGGAGTCTGCTATAGACCGCCCAGCCAAGAAGAAGCAGCTGATGAGCTCTTCTACAAACAACTGAGTGTAGCCTCAAAATCGCTACCTCTAGTCCTTGTGGGAGACTTCAATTTCCCAGATATAGGCTGGGAATATAATACAGCAGAAAGGAAGCAGTCCCGGAGGTTCCTGGAGTGTGTGGAAGACAACTTCCTCACACAGCTGGTGAGTGAACCGACAAGGGACGGTGCCCTCCTGGACCTGCTGTTGGTGAATAGAGAAGGACTGGTGGGGGATGTGAAGGTTGGAGGACACCTGGGGCAAAGCGATCATGAGATGATAGAGTTCTCAGTGCGGGGTAAAATGAAGGAGGAGGTTAGCAGAACAGTCGCCCTCAACTTTCAGAGAGCAGACTTTGGGCTGTTCAGAAGGCTGGTCGGAAAAGTCCCGTGGGAGGCGCTCCTTGAAGGCAAAGGTGTCCATGAGGGCTGGGCGCTCTTCAAGAAGGAACTCCTAGCAGCTCAGGAGAAAGCCGTCCCCAAGTTCCGTAAAAGTAGCCGGCAGGGTAAGAAACCAGCATGGTTGTGTAGGGAGGTCCTAAGAGACATCAATAGGAAGAGGAGGGTCTACGCCCTCTGGAGGAAGGGGCAGGCAACAAAAAGTCTTTCTACAAATACATCAACAGCAAAAGGAGGGCTAGGGAGAATCTCCAGTCCCTAGTAGATGCAGAGGGAACAAGAGTAACAGGGGACGAAGACAAGGCTGAAGTGCTCAATGCCTACTTTGCCTCAGTCTTTAACAGTAAGGAAAATTGTTCCCTCTGTGCACAACCCCAAGGGTTGGATGAGAAGTATGAGATTCCCAAGGTCCAAGAGGAGGTGATTAGAGACTTGCTTGCCCAGCTAGATGCCCACAAGTCTATGGGGCCGGATGGAGTCCACCCAAGAGTTTTGAGGGAACTGGCGGATGTGCTGGCCAAACCCCTTTCCATCATCTTCCAGCAGTCCTGGATGACTGGGGAGGTTCCGCTGGACTGGAGGCTGGCTGATGTCGTGCCCATCTATAAGAAGGGGTGCAGGGAGGATCTGGGGAACTACAGGCCTGTCAGTCTGACCTCAGTACCGGGGAAAGTCATGGAGCGGGTGATCTTGAGTGCGATCATGAAGCACTTGCAAGAGAACCGGGTGATCAGGCCCAGTCAACACGGGTTCATGAAAGGCAGGTCTTGCCAGAGTAATCTGATCACCTTCTATGACCAAGTGACTAAACACTTGGACGAGGGAAAGGCTGTGGATGTGGTCTTCCTGGACTTCAGTAAAGCCTTTGATACAGTTTCTCACAGCATTCTGCTTCGGAAACTGTCGGCCTCTGGCCTGGACGGGTGCACACTCTTCTGGGTAAAAAACTGGTTGAATGACCGGGCCCAGAGGGTGGTGGTAAATGGAGTTAAATCCAACTGGAGGCCAGTGACAAGTGGGGTTCCCCAGGGCTCAGTCCTGGGTCCAGTCCTGTTTAATGTCTTTATCAATGACCTGGATGAAGGCATTGAGTCCTCCCTTAGCAAGTTTGCAGATGATACCAAGCTGGGTGGAAGTGTCGATCTGCTGGAGGGTCGAGAGGCTCTGCAAAGGGATCTGAACAGGCTGGACTGCTGGGCTGAGACCAACGGCATGAGGTTTAACAAGGCCAAATGCCGGGTCCTGCACTTGGGGCACAACAACCCTAAGCAGGGGTACAGATTAGGAGAAACCTGGCTGGAAAGCTGCCAGGAGGAGAAGGACCTGGGGGTGCTGGTTGACAACTGACTGAACATGGGCCAGCAGTGGCCCAGGTGGCCAAAAAGGCCAATGGCATCCTGGCTTGTATCAAGAACGGCATGACCAGCAGGGCCAGGGAGGTTATTCTCCCCCTGTACTCGGCACTGGTGAGACCGCACCTCGAGTACTGTGTTCATTTCTGGGCCCCTCACCACAAGAGGGATGCTGAGGCTCTGGAGCGAGTCCAGAGAAGGGCAACAAAGCTGGTGAAGGGGCTGGAGAACAAATCTTATGAGGAGCGGCTGAGAGAGCTGGGGTTGTTCAGCCTGGAGAAGAGGAGGCTGAGGGGAGACCTTATTACTCTCTACAACTACCTGAAGGGAGGTTGTGGAGAGGAGGGAGCTGGCCTCTTCTCCAACGTGACAGGGGACAGGACGAGAGTGAATGGCCTCAAGGTCCGCCAGGGGAGATTTAGGCTTGAGATTAGGAAAAAGTTCTTCACAGAGAGGGTGGTTAGGCATTGGAACAGTCTGCCACGGGAGGTGGTTGAGTCACCGTCCCTGGACGTGTATAAGGTTAGGGTAGACGAGGTGCTTAGGAGCATGATTTAGGGATTGGTGGGAATGGTTAGACTCGACGATCCAGTGGGTCTCTTCCAACCTGGTTATTCTGTGATTCTGTGATTCTGCGGTGCTGTATCTACATCTCCTTCTGCATCTCCTGCGGCACCTCTTGGTGCGGCAACTCCTGCTGATGCATCTCCTGTTGCATCTCCTCCTGCTGCATCACCTACCGCATCTCCTCTTGATGCTTTTTTTGCTGCTGCATCTCCTGCTCTTTCATCTGCTTCTTCATCTCCTGTTGCTGAATCTACTAGTGCTGCACCTCCTTCTGCAACTGCGGCTGCATTTCTTCTTCTGCATCTCATGCCACAAGTTCTGCTGATGCATCTCCTGCTTCTGCATATCTTGCTGCATCTTTTGCTGCTGCTTTCCTGCTGTTGAATCTCCTGCATCTTTTGCTGCATCTGCCATAGATTCATCTACTGTTACATCTCCTGCTGCTGCATCTCCTGCTGCTGGATGTCCTCGTGCATCTCGTGCTGCTGCATACACAGCTCCATCTGCTGCTTCTGCATTTCCTGCTGCATCTCCTACTGCTGCATTTCCTGCAGTGGAATCACCTAGTACATCTCCTTCTTCTTAATTTCCTAATGCTGCATCTCCTACTTCATCTCCTTCTGCTGCATATATTGCTGCATACATTTGCCTCATCTGCTACTGCATCTCCTGATGCTTCATCTCATGGTGCATCTCCTCTTACTTAGGATCTGTCTATATATCCTGTTGCTACATCACCTGCTAGTGAATCTCCTTCTACATTTCCTGCTGCATCTCCTGCTGCATCTCCTGCTGATGCATCTCCTCCTGCTTCATCTCCTGCTGCTGCATCTCTTTCTGTTGCATCTTCTGCATTTCCTGATGTATCTCTTCCTGCTGCATCTCCTGCTGAATCTTCAGCTGCTGCATCTGCAGCATTTGCTGCGGCATCTGCTGCTGCTTCACATACTACTGCATATCCGGTTACTCTATCTACTGCTGCTGCATCTCTTGCTGCATCTCCTACTGATGCATCTCCTACGGCATCTCCTTCTGCTGCATCTACTGCTGCTGCATTTCCTGCTTTATCTGCTTCTGCTGCATCTCTGGCATCTGCTGCTGCATCTTCTGCTTCTTCACATAATGCCTCATATGCTGCTACATATCCTGCTGCTGCATCTACTGCTACTCCATGTGGTGCTGCATCTCCTACTGCTACATCTTTTGCTGCTGCATCTCTGGCATCTACTTCTGCATCTGTTGCTGATTCATCTACTGCTGCATTTCTGGCTACATCTCCTTCTTTTGCATCTACTGCTGCTGGATCTCCTCCTGCATCTCTTGCTTCTGCATCTGCTGCTTCATATCCTTCTGATAATCTGCATATTCATCTCATGATGCTACTCTCCTACTGAATCTCCTGCTGCTGAATCTCCTGCTGCTGCACACTCTGCTTCATTTACTGCTGCTGCATATCCTTCTGCATGTGTTGTTGCTGCATCTCTTGCTGCTATGTCTACTGATGCATTTCCTGATGCATTTTCTGATGCTGCATCTCCTGCAGCTTTATCTCCTGCATAATCTCCTTCTGCTGCATATGCTGGTGCTGCATATACTGCTGCATATCTTAGTGCATCTTCTGCTACTACACCTGCTGCAGAATCTCCTGCTGCATCTCCTGCTGCTGCATCTCCTGCTGCTGCATCTCCTGCTGCTGCATCTCCTGCTGCTGCATCTCCTGCTGCTGCATCTCCTGCTGCTGCATCTCCTGCTGCTGCATCTCCTGCTGCTGCATGTGCTGCTGCATGTGCTGCTGCATCTTTTGGTGCTGCATCTCCTGGTGCTGCATCTCCTGCTGCATCTCATGTTTCTGCATCTCCTGCTGCATCTTCTACTGATGCATTGGTGAACTCATCTTATGATGCTGCTATCCTGCTCCATCTCCTGCTGCTCAATCCCCATTTACGTCTATTGCTGCTGCATTACCTGCTGCATCTCCTCCTGCAGCATCTCCTGCTTGTTCATCTCCTGCTTCTGTATCTCCTACTTCATCTCCTGCCGTGGCATCACCTGCTGCTTCATCTGCTGCTGCATCTCATGCTGCTGCATCTCATACATTCCATTAATAGGCACAGTTAAGTCACAATTCAGTAACTTATATTAAAATGGTTTATAAGTCGTGCTTTAGAGCTTGCAGTGAAAGCACATCAAGAGAAGACTCTAACGTGAGCCAGCATTTGATCTTAGCACCTTCCCTCGTGTACTTGAGCTGAACGCTTATATTTTGAAGTGACAATTTAATAGCCATTCTGATGTTACAGTACACAATCCTAAACAGAAAGTTCTACAAGTCTTGCCTTGCAGTCAAAGCAAACCCTACTTCATCTACTGCTGCTGCATCTCCTGCTGTATCTCCTTCTGCTGCATCATCTGCTGCTGCATCTCCTGTGTAGTCTCCTGTAGCTGCATCTCCTGCTGCTGCATCATCTACTGATGCATCTCCTGCTGAATCTCCTACTGCTGCATCTGCAGCTCTTTCTGCTTCATCTGCTGCTGCTTCAAATACTGCAGCATTAGGAGATGAAGCTGCAGGAGATGCAGCAGGAGAAGCAGGAAAAAAAGGCAGCAGGAGATGCAGCAGCAGAAGATACAACAGAAGACGCAGCAGCAGGATATTCAGCAGCAAATTCAGAAGAGGCATCAGCAGGAGATGCAGCAGCAAGAGGTGCTGCATCAGATGCAGCAGAATGAGGTGCAGCAGGAAGAAATGCAGAAAGAGATGAAGCAGCAGGAGTTGCAGCAGCAAGAGATGCAGCAGGAGATACAATAGGAGGAGATACAGCAGGAAATGCAGCAGGACAAGAAGCAAAATGAGGTGCAGCCGCAGGAGATGCAGCAGGAGATGAAGCAGACGAGATGCAGCAGAAAATGAAGCAGCAGGAGATGCAGCAGCAAGAGATGCAGCCGAAGGAGATGAAGTGCAGCAGATGCAGCAGCAATTTGTCAGCAAATTCCAGAGGAGATGCAGCAGCAGGAGATGCATCAGAAGGAGATGCAGTAGAAAGAGATGGAGCAGCAGGAGATGCAATAGCAGGAAATGCAGAAGAATGAGATGCAACAGGAGATGCAGCAGAAGGAGATGCAGGAGCAGGATATTCAGCAGAAAATTCAGGAGTAGAGGCATCAACAGAAGTTGCAGCAGCAGGACATGGAGAACGAGGAAATGAAGGAGCAGGAAATGCAGCAGAAGGAGATGCAGATGCATCAGATTCAGCAGGGGATGCAGCAACAGGAGATGCCTCAGAAGGAGATGCAGCAGTAGGAGATGCAGAATAAGGATACGCAGCAGGAGATGCAGCAAGAGTTGCAGCTGCAGGAGATGCAGTTGCAGAAAATGCAGCAGCAGATTCTGCAGGAGATTCAGAGGGATATGCAACAGCAGAACGTGCAGCAGCCGGAGATGAAGCAGAAGGATGTTCAGCATCAGGAGATGTAGAAGTAGTGCAGGAGATGCAGGAGATGCGGCAGGAGTAGCAGATGAAGCAGCAGATGCAGAAGGAGATGCAGCAGCAGTAGATGCAGCAGCAGATGCAGCATGATATGACTCAGGAGGAGATGAAGCAGGTAATGCAGCACCAGGAGATGAATCAGGAGATGCAAAAGCACACGAAGAAGCAGGAGATGCAGCAGAAGAACATGCAGCAGGATATGCAGCAGCAGATGAACCAGTAGATTCAGCAGGAGATGCAGCAGGAGGAGATGCAGCAGCAGATGCCAAATCAGGAGATTCAGCAGCAGAAGCAGCAGCAGGAGATACTTTAGGAGATGCAGCAGGAGGATATGTAGCAGCAGGAGATGCAGCAGACGATGCAGAAGAAGGGGATGCATCAGCATTTGCAGCAGCAGGAGATGCAACAGGATAAGCAACAGCAGAAGATCCAGAAGCAGAGGATTCATCAGCAGATGCAGCAGTATTAGATGGAGTAGTAGGAGATGCAGTAGCAGATTCAGCACCACATTTATCGGGAGATGTTGCATCAGCATATGCAGTAGCAGGAGATGCAGCAGCAGGTGATGACACAGGAGATGCAATAGCTGGGGATGCATCAGCAAGAGATGCAGCAGCATGATATGTAGGAATTGATGCAGCAGGAGATATAGCAGCGGGAGACTTTGCAGCAGGAGCTGTAGAAGAGATGATGCAGCTGGAGATGCAGCAGTAGATGCAGCAGCAGGATATGCAGATTCAGCAGGAGAAGCAGGAAGAGGAGACTCTTTGTAAGATGCAGAAGCAGGAGTTGCTGCAGGGAATGCAGAATCAAGAGATGCAGCACCGGGAGATGCAGTATGAAATAAAGAAGCAGCAGGAAATGCAGCAAGAGATGCAGAGGCAAGAGATGCATCAGCAGCAGATGCAGCAGGAGATTCAGCAGCAAGAGATGAAGAGAAGTAGATGCAGAAACAAATGCAGTAGCTTGAGATGCAGGAGCAGGAGATGCAGAAGCTACGATGCAGCAGCAGGAGAGGCAACTGGAGATCCAGCAGCAGGAGATGCAGCAGGAGATGCAGCAGGAATTGCAGCAGCAGGAGATGCAGCAGGAATTGCAGCAGCAGGAGATTCAGCAGATGTAGCAGCAGATGCAGAACCAGAAGATGCAGCAGCAGGAGATGCAGCGCCAGGAGATGCAGCAGGAGATGCCTATTCATCAGGAGATGCAGCAGGAGATGCAGCAACAGGAGGTTCAGAAGCAGGAGATTCTGCAGCAGATTCAGCAGGAAATGTAGCCAGAGTAGATGCAGAAACAGGAGATCCAGCAAAAGATGCATCAGCAAGAGATGAATCAGGAGTAGATACAGCAGCAGGATATGCAGCAGGAGATGCATCAGCAAGAAATGCAGCAGCAGTAGATGCAGCAGGAGATACAGAAAAAATGAGGCAGCAGGAGCATCCCCTGTTACTTGATGTCCTCCTGCATCTGCATCTGCATCTGCTGCTTCATCTCCTGCTTCTGTATCTCCTGCTGCTACATCTCCTGCTGCATCCTCTGCTCATGCATCTGCAGATGCATCTTCTGATGCTCCATTTCCTGTTGCATCTGGTGCTTCCTCTGCTGCATCTCTTTCGGCTCCATCTGGTGCATCTGCTGTTGCATATGCTGCTGCTTCATCTACTGCTGCATCTCCTGCTAAATCTCCTGCTGCTGCATCTCCTTCTGAATTTTCTGCTGAATCTACTGCTGAATATGCATTCCCTGCTGCATCTCCTGTTGTTGCAACTCCTGCTGCACCTCCTGATTTATATCCTACTGCATCTCTTCCTGCAGCATACCTTGCTGCATTTTCTTCTGCTGCTTCTCCTGCTGCATCTCCTTCTGTGGCATCTCCCCCTGCATCTCCTTCTGCGACATCTCCTGCTGCATCATCTGCAGCAGCATCACCTGCTACTGCATCTCCTACTGAATCTGCATCTCCTGATACATCTGCTGCTGCATCTATTGCTGCTCTATGTGCTTTTTCTGCATCTGCAACAGCATCTCCTGCTACTGCATCTCCTGCTGCATCTCCTTTATTTGCTTCTGCATTTGCTGCTGCTTCATGTACTGCTGCATCTCCTGCTACATTTCCTGCTGCTACATCTCCTGCTACGTGATGTCCTTCTGCATCTCCTGCTGCTGCATCTGCTGCTTCATCTGCTGCTTTATAGCTGGCTGCATCATCTCCTGCTACATCCTCTGCTCATGCATCTGCGGATGCATCTCCTGATGCTCCATTTCCTTCTCCAGCTGCTGCTCAATATTCTACTGGTGCATCTTCTGCTTCTGCATTTCAGCTGCATATCCTGCTCAATCCATCTGCAGCTGCATCTCCTGCTGCTACATCTCCTGCTGAATCTCCTGCTGCACTTCCTGCTGTATCTGCTGATGCATATGTTGCTACTTCATCTCCTGATGCATCTCCTGCTGAATCTTCTTCTGCAGAATCTTTTCCTGCATCTCCTGCTGTAGAATCTCCTGGTACAATTCCTACTGATGTATCTCCTGCTGATTCTCCTACTACATCTCCTGCTGCTGATTCTCCTTCTACATCTCCTGCTGCTGATTCTCCTACTACATCTCCTGCTGCATCTGCTGCAGAATCTCCCGCTGCATTTCCTGCTGATGCATCTCCTGGTGAATCTCCTGCTGCAAATCCTGCTTCTGAATCTCCTTCCTCTTCATTTTCTGCTGCTGCATCTCCTGCTGAATCTGCTGCTGCATCTGCTGTGGCTGCAACTTCTTCTATTGCATCTCCTGATGCTGCATCTCCTGCTGAATCTTCTGCTGCATTTCTTATTGTTGAATCTCCTGCTGCATATCCTGCTGCATCACCTGCGAAATATGCATCTCCTGCTGCATCTCCTGCGGATACACCTCATGCTGCTGCATCTGCTGCTGCATATCTTGCTGCATCTTCTGTTGCTTCGTCTCTTTCTGTTGCATATCCTGCTGCATTTCCTGCAGCATCTCCTGCTGCTGCAATTCCTGCTGCGTCTCCTCCTGCATCTCCTGCTGCTGCATCTGCTGCTTCTTCTGGTGATGCTACATCTCCAACTGCATCTGCTGCTGCATCTCCTGCTGCATATGGTTCTGCATTTTCTGCTGCATATGGTGCTACATCTTCTTCTGCATCTGCTGCTGCATATCCTGCTGCAGCATCTCCTGTTGAATCTCCTGAAGCATCTCCTGCTGCATCTCCTGCTTCATATCCTGCTTCTGTGTGTTCTGCTGATGTATGTTTTGCTGCATCTCCTGCTTCTGCATCTACTTCTTCTGCATCTCCGGCTCCAGTATCTCCTGCTGCATCAATTGCTTCTGCATCTCTTATGCATCTCCTTCTGCTGCATATGCTGCTGCATCTGCTGCTGCTGTACCTCCTCCTGCTGCATCTCCTGTTGAATCTCGTGGTTCATCTCCTGCTGCTGCATCTCCTTCTGCATCTCCTGCTATGGCATCTCCTGCTCTATCTGCTGCTTCTGCATTTCCTGATGAATCCCATGCTGCTTCATCTCATCCTGCTGAATCTCATGCTGCATCTCCTGCTGCTATATCTCCTGCTGCTTCATATCCTGCTGCTGCATCTCCTGTTTCTTCATCTTTGTCTTCTTCATCTGCTGCTGCATCTCTATCTGCTTTATCTCATGTGGCACCTTCTATTGAAGCATCTCATGTGTCATCTCTTTCTGCTGCATTGCCTGCTGCTGAATCTCTTGCTGCTGAATCTCTTGCTGCTGAATCTCTTGCTGCTGAATCTCTTGCTGCTGAATCTCTTGCTGCTGAATCTCCTGCTGCTGAATCTCCTGCTGCTGAATCTCCTGCTGCTGAATCTCCTGCTGCTGAATCTCCTGCTGCTGAATCTCCTGCTGCTGAATCTCCTGCTGCTGAATCTCCTGCTGCTGAATCTCCTGCTGCTGAATCTAATGTAGAATCTCCTGCTGCATCTCCTGCTGCTCCATTACCTGCTGCATCACCTCTTGCTGTGTCTCCTGTTGCTTCATCACCTCCTGCTGTGTCTCCTGCTGCTGCATCTCCTCCTGCATTTCATGCTGCATCTACTTCTACATCTCTTGATGCATCTCCTACTGCTGCATCTCCTTCTGCTTTTTCTCATACTTCATCTACTTCTCCTGCATATCCTGAATACATTTCCTGCTGCATCTCCTTCGTTATATCTTGCTACATCATCTGCCTCATCTCCTTCTGCAACTCCTACTGCATCTACTGATGCATCTCGTTCTGCTGCATCTCCTGCTGCTGCATCTCCTTCTGCATTTCCTGCTGCATCTGCTGCTGCTCTGCTGCTGCTTCATCTACTGCTACATATCCTGCTGCTACATATCCTGCTGCTGCATGTCCTACTGTGAATCTGCTGCAGCATCTCCTGCTGATGAATCTCCTGCTCAGTCTTCATATACTGCTGCATCTCCTGCTGCTGCATCTCCTGCTGTTTTATCTGTTTTCTCCTGCTGCATCTCCTGCTGCATCTCCTGTTGTGGAATCTCCTGGAATTTCCTACTACTCCTGTATATACCGCTGCATTGCCTGCTTCTGTATCTCTTGCTGCTGAATCTCCTGCTGCTGAATCTAATGTAGAATCTCCTGCTGCATCTTCTGCTTCTACATCTCCTGCAGCTGCGTCTGCTGCATCATCTCCTCTTGCCTCTCCTCCTACTGCTTCTCCTGCTCAATCTCCTTCTCGTCTCCTGCTGCTGTATCATCTGAAGCATCTCTTCCTGCTGCATCTCCTCCTTAATCTGCATCTCTTACTGCATCTGCTTCTGCATCTAATTTTGCTGCATCTCCTGCTGCATTTGCTGCTGAATCTGCTGCTGCATCCCCTGCTGCTGCATCTCCTGCTGCATCTACTGCTCCATATCCTGCTACTGCATTTCCTGATGAATCTCCTGCTGAGACTGCTGCTGCATCTTTTGCGGTAGCATCTCCTGCTCTTGCATCTCCTGCTCTTGCATCTCCTGCTCTTGCATCTCCTGCTGCTGAATCTGCTCCTGAATCTCCTGCGACATCTCATGCTGCTACATAACCTACTACATCTCCTGATGCATCTCGTCCTGAATATGCATCTCCTCATTCTGCCTCTCCCCCTGCTGTATCTGCTGCTGCTTCATCCCCTGCTGCTGCATCTGCTGCATCATTTCCTCCTTATGCATATCCTGCTGTATCTCCTACTGCTGCATCATCTCATGCTGCTGCATATGGTGAAGATTCTCTTCCTACTGCTGAATCTGCTGTTGAATCTGCTGCTGCTTAGGCTGCGGCTGCATCTCCTGCTGCTTCTCCTGCTGCTGCATCTGTTGCTGCTGAATCTCCTGATGAATCTCCTGCAGCATCTCATGCTTCTACATATCCTGCTGAATCTCCTACTGCATCTCCTTCTGAATATGCATCTCCTGATGCATCTCCACTTTCTGCCACTCCTACTGCTGCGTTTGCTTCTGCATCTCCTGCTGCTGAATCTCCTGTTGCTGTGTCTGCTGCTGAATATCCTGTGTCTGCTGCTGCAGCATCTCCTTCTGCTGCATCTCCTGCTTCATCTCCTGCTGCATTTCCTGCTGATGCATCTCTAGCTGAATCTCTTACTATATCTGCCAGTGCTGCATCTCCTGCATCATCTGCTGCTTCAGCTCATCCTGCATCTCCTGCTGCTGCATCTTCTGCTGATGTATATCCTGCTGCATCTCCTACGACTGCATCTCCTGCTGCATTTCTTGCTGCTCTATCGCCTGCTGAATCTCCTGCTGGATCTCTTTCTGCTAGATCTCCTTTTGCTGCATCTCCTCCTGCTCCATTTCCTACTGCATTGCCTTCTGCTTCATCTCCTGCTGAATTTACTGCTGCATCTCCTGCTTCTGCATCTCCTATTGCATCTCCTACTGCTGCATCTCTTGCTTCTGCATTTCGTGATCCTGCATCACATGCTGAAGCTCCTGTGGAATCTCCTGGTGCATATCCTCATGCTGCATCTTCTCCTGTTGTATCTTCTCCTGCTGCATCTCCTGCTGCATCTGCAGCTACTGCATCTTCTTCTGCTGCATCTTCTGCTGCTACATCTCCTGTTGATGCATGTGCTGCTGCTGCACTTCCTCCTTCGGCATGTGCTTCTACATCTCCTGCTGCTGCATGTGCTGCTGCATCTGCTTCTTCATCGCCTGCTGCGGTATCTCCTTCTGCTGTATCCCTTTGTGCTTCTTCTCCTGCTTCTGCATCTCCCGTTGATTCATCTGCTGAATATCCTGATGTGTCTGCTGCTGCATCTCCTGGTGCTGCATCTCCTGCTGCCTAATCTGCTGCTGCTGCATCTCCTTCTGCATCTGTTGCTTGCAGCATCTCCATGCTTCTGCATATCGTGCAGCTTCATCTCCTTCTGCTGCATCTGCTGCTGCATATCCTGCTGCATCACCTGCTATCGAACCTTCTGCTGCGTTCCTGCTTCATGTCCTGATGCTGCATCTCTTTATGCTGCATCTCCTGCTACTGCATTTCCTGCTGCATCTCCTGCTGCTGAAAATCATGATGCATCTCCTGCTGAATCTCCTCCTGCTACATCTCCTGCTGCATCTCCTGCTGCTATATCTCATCCTGCTGGATCTCGTCCTTCATCTCTTGATGCTGAATATTCCGATGAACATCCTTCTGCCTAATCACCTGCTGCAAATTATTCTAATGTATCAGCGGATTCATCTCAAGATGCTGCTCTCCGGCTTAATCTCCTGCTGCTGAATCTCCTGCTGGTGCAAACCCTGCAGCATCTACTGCTGCTGCATACCCTACTTAATCTACTGCTGCTGAATCTCCTGCTGCATCTCCTGCTGCTGCATCATCTAATGCTGCATAATTTTCTGCTTCTGCATCTCCGACTTCTGCATCTCTGGCTTCTGCATCATCTCCTGCTCCATCTCCTCCTGATGCATCTCCTCCTGATACATCTCCTTCTGCATCTCTTTCTGCTGCATCTTCTGCATGTCCTGCTGCAACTATTCCTCCTGCATCTCTTGCTGAATCTCCTGCCACTGCATCTGCAGCATTTTCTGCTGCATCTGCTGCTTATTCTCATACTGCTGAATATACTGCTGCATCTACTGTGTCTGCCCTGCTGCTGCATCTCCTGCTGCTGCATCGGCAGCTGCATCTGCTACTGCTGTATCTCTTTCTGCATCTATTGCAGCTGCACCTCCTGCTGCATCTCCTGCTGCTTATCATTCTCTGGATCTTCTGCTCTGCATCTCCTGCCACTGCATCCCTTGCTGCTACATCTTCTGCTGCATATCCTGCTACTGCATCTCCTCCTGCTGCAAACCCTGCTGCTGCATTTCCTGCTGAAATTCCTACTGCTGTATCTGCACCATTTTCTGCTACATCTGCTGCGGCTTCATATTATTTTGCATCTCCTCCTACATCTCCTGCTGGTGCATCTACTGCTGCTGCATCTGCGGTTCCATCTCTTTCTGCTGCACCTGCTACTGCATCTGCTGATTCTGTATCTTTTGCTGCATCTCCTGCAGCTGAATCTCCGTCTGCATCTCTTTCTGCTGGTTATAATTCTCTGCATCTTCTTCTCTGCATCTCCAGCTATTTCTTACCCTGTTGCTGCATCTCATGGTGGCGCACCACCTGCTGCTGCATCTCCTGCTGCATCTCTTACTACTGCATCTCCTGATGAATCTCCTGCTGCATCTCCTGTAGCTGCATCTCCTGGTGCATTTCCTACTGCTGCATCTTCTGCATCTACTGCTGCATCTGCTGCTGATTCATCTACTGCTGCATCTGCTGCTGATTCATCTACTGCTGCATCTCCTGCTGCTTCATCTGCTTCTGCATCTCCTGCTTCTGTATCTCCTCCTGCATCTCCTGCTGTGGCATCTGCTGCAGCAACTCCTGCTGCTGCATCTCATGGTCTATATACTTCTGATGCATTTGAGGATTCATCATATGGTGCTGCTCTCTTGCTGGTTCCCCTGCTGCTGAATCTCCTGCTGCTTCAAACCCTGCACATCTACTTCTGCTGCATCGCCTGCTGCATCTCCTTCTGCTGCTTCATCTAATGCTGCACCTCCTGCTTCTGCATCATCTACTGCTGCATCTCCTGATGAATCTCCTACCGTTGCATCTGCAGCATTTTCTGCTGCATCTGCTACTGCTTCATATACTTCTACATCTCCTCTTACTGCATCACCTATTGCTGCATCTCCTGCATCTGCTGCTGCATTTCTTGCTGCATCACCTGCTACTCAATCCCCTGCTGCATTCCTGCTGCATCTTCTGATGCTGCAGCTCCATCTGTTGCATCTCCTGCTGCATTTCTTGCTGCTGAATCTTCTACTGCATCTCCTGATGCTGCAGCTGCTACTGAATTCCTGCTGCATTCCAGATGCATCTCCTGCTTCTGCATCTCCTGGTGCTGCATCGCCTTATCTTTCTGAATCTAATCCTATCACATATCCTACATCATTTCCTGCTGATGCATCTCCTGCTGCATCTCTTGCTGCTGCATTACTTGCTGCCTCTGCTGCTGCTGCCTCTGCTGCTGCATCTGCTGCAGGATCTCCTGCTTTTGCATCTCACGCCACATCTCCCGTTGATGCATCTTCTGCTTCTGCATCTCCTGCTGCATCTCCTGCTAAATATGCATCTCCTGCTGCTGGATGTTCTCCTGCATCACCTGATACTGCAACTGCTGCTGCATCTCCTACTGCTTATCTGCTGCTGCTGAATCTGCTCCTTCTTCATATCTTTAAGATGCATATAATTCTCCTGCATCTACTGCTGCTGCATCTCCTGCTGCATCACCTGATGCTGAATCTCGTGGTGCAACTCCTCTCAATATCCTTCTGCTTATACTGCTGCTGCATCACCTGCTTATGCACCTCCTGCATATCCTTCTCCATCTCCGGCTGCTGCATTTCCTGCTGAATGTGCTTCGGTATCTGCAGTGGCATCTGCTAAGTCTTCATCTCCTGCTGCTCTATCTCCTGCTTCTGTATCTCCTGCTGAATATGCAGTTAAATCTTCTGCTGCACCTCCTGCTGAATATGCTTCTCCTGCTGCATCTCGTTCTGATGCTTCTCCTGCCACTGTATCGCCTGCTTCTGCATCTTCTGTTTCATATACTGCTACTGCATGTCCTGCTATATCTTCTCCTTCTGACTCTATTTCTTCTACATCTGCTGGTGCATCTGCTTCTGCATCACCTGCTACTGAATCCTCTGCTGCATTCGTGCTGCACCTCCTGCTGCTGTACCTCCTGCTGCTGCATCCCCAGATGCATGTCCTGCTGCTGCATATCCTAATGCATCTCCTGCTGCATCACCTGCTACTGAATACCCTGCTGCATTGCTGCTGCATCTCTTGATGATGCATCTCCTGATGCTGCATCTCTTGATGCATCTCGTGTTTCTGCATCTCTTGATGCATATCCTGCTGATTCTCCTCCTCCGGCATCACCTGTTGCTGCACTTCCGGCATCTGCTTCTGCATCTGCTGCTGCATCTCCTGATGCTGTATCTCATGCTGCTGCATCTATTGCTGCTGCATCTTCTGCTGAAACTCTTGCTGCTGCATCTCCATCTGCAACTACCTCTGATACATCAGCGGATTCATCTCATGATGCATCTCCCCTGCTTCATCTCATGCTGCTGAATCTCCTGCTGGTGCATAACCTGCTGCATCTACTGCTGCTTCATAGCATACTTCATCTATTGTAGTTGCATCGACTGCTGCATCTCCTTCTGAATCTTCTGCTGCTAAATGTCCTGCTGCTGCATTTTCGGCTTGTAAATCTCCTGCCACTACATGTCTTACTGAATCTGCTTCTGAATCTGCAGATGCATCTGCTACGGCTGCATCTCTTGATGCTGCATCTCCTGCTGCTGCATTTCCTTCTTCATCTCCTTCTGCTGTATATCTTGCTGCTGCATCTACTGCTGCTTCGTCTGCTGCTGCATCTCCTGCTGCAGTATCTCATAATGCATCTCTTGTAGCTTAATCTCCTGCTGCTGCATCTCCTGCTTCATCTCGTTCTTATGCATATCTTGCTGCTGGATCTAGTGCTGCTTTGCCTGCTGCTAAATGTCCAGTGGCATCTCCTGCTGCTGCATCTCCGGGTGCATCTCCTCTTGCTCAATCTCCTGCAGCATCTCCTGATGCATCTCTTGTGGCTGCATCTCCTGATGCATCTCTTGTGTTTGGATCTCCTGCTCCATCTCCTACTGGTGAATCTTCTCCTGATCGATCTCCTTAAGCATCTCTTTCTGCTGCATCTACTGTGTTTCCTGCTGCATCTCTTCCTGCTGCATCTCCTGCTGAATCTCTTACTGCTGCATCTACAGCATTTTCTGCTGCATCTGATGCTACTTCATATAAAGCTGCATCTCCTGCTACATATCCTGCTTCTGCATCTTCTGCTGCATCTGATGCAACTGTATCTCTTGTTGCATCTACTGCAGCTGCATCTCCTTCTGCATCTCCTTCTTCTGATTCTCATTCTCTGCATCTCCTGCTACTGCTTCACATGCTGCTGCATCTCTTGCTGCATCTCATGCTGCTGCACCTGCTGCTGCTGCATCTCCTGCTGATGCATGTGCTGCTGAATTGCCTGCATATTTTGCTGAATCGTCTGTAGATTCATCTACTGTTGCATCGCCTGCTGCTGCATCACCTGCTGCTGCATTTCCTGCTGCATCTCCTACTGCTGAATCTCGTCCTGCTTCATACAATGCTGCATCTACTGCTGCTGCATCGCCTGCTGCATCTTCTCCTGCTGCATCTCGTGCTACAAAGTCTCCTAATGCTTTTCCTTTTTTTTAATCTCCTAATGCTGCATCTCCTGCTGCATCTCTTGCTTCATCTCCTTCTTTGCACTGGTGAGACTGCACCTCGAATACTGTGTTCAGTAGGATGTTGAGGCTCTGGAGCGATTCCAAAGAAGAGCAACAAAGCTGGTGAAGGGGCTGGAGAACAAGTCTTATGAGGAGCGACTGAGAGAGCTGGGGTTGTTTAGCCTGGAGAAGAGGAGGCTGAGGGGAGACCTTATTACTCTCTACAACTACCTGAAGGGAGGTTGTGGAGAGGAGGGAGCTGGCCTCTTCTCCCAAGTGACAGGGGACAGGACGAGAGGGAAAGGCCTCAAGCTCCATCAGGGGAGATTCAGGCTTGAGATAAGGAAAAAATTCTTCATGGAAAGGGTCGTTAGGCATTGGAATGGTCTGCCCAGGGAGGTGGTTGAGTCGCCGTCCCTGGAGGTGTTTAAAGTAAGGGTGGATGATGTGCTAGGTGGCATTGTTTAGAGATTGGAGGAATAGTTGGATTCAGTGATCCAGTGGGTCTCTTCCAACCTAGTGATTCTATGATTCTGTAGCATATATTGCTGCTGCATCCACTGCTGCATCTCCTGCTGCTGCATCTCATGGTGCATCTCCTCTTAATCTCTTGCTACATGTCCTACTGATACATCACCTGCTACTGAATCTCCTGCTGCATCTCCTGCTGCATCTCTTCCGGATGCATCTCCTGCTCCGTCTCCTGCTGATGCATTTCTTCCTGCTGCATCTCCTGCAGCTGCATCTCTTTCTGCTGCATCTTCGGCGTTTCCTGATGCATCTCTTTCTGCTGCATCTCCTGCTGAATCTCCAGCTGCTGCATCTGCAGCATTTGCAGCTGCATCTGCTGCTGCTTCACATACTGCTGAATATCCTGCTTGCTATCCTGCTGCTGCATCTCCTGCTGCTCCTTCATGTGCTTCTCCATCTCCTGCTGCTGCATTTCCTGCTGCATCTGCTGCTGCTGCATCTCTGGCATCTGCTGCTGCATCTATTGCTGCTGATTCATCTATTGCAGCATTTCCTGCTACATCTCCTTCTTCTGCATCTACTGCTGCTGGATCTCCTCCTGTTTCATCTCCTAATTCATATCCTTCTGATGCATCTGCGGATTCATCTCATGATGCTATTCTCCTACTGGATCTCCTGCTGCTGAATCTCCTGCTCCTGCATACACTGCTTCAACTACTGCTGCTTCCTATCCTTCTGCATGTGTTGTTGCTGCATCTCTTGCTGCTGCGTCTGCTGATGCATTTCCCGATTAATCTTCTGATGCTGCATGTCCTGCAGCTTCATCGCCTGCATAATCTCCTGCTGCTGCATATGCTGCTGCTGCAATTGCTGCTGCATCTCCTGGTGCTGCATATCTTAATGCATCTTTTTCTGCTACAACACCTGCTGCTTTATCTCCTGCCTACTCTCTTGCTGCAGAATCTCATGCTGCATCTCCTGTTGCTACATTACCTGCTGCATCTCCTCCTACTGTATCTCCTGCTGCTGCAACTCTTACTTCTGAATCTTCTGCTGCCTCTCCTCCTGCATCTCCTCCTGGTTCATCTCTTGATGCATCTCCTGCTACTTCTCCTGCTGCATCTCCCTCTGCCTCTCCTGCTGCTGCATGTCCTGCTGCTGCATCTCCTACTTAATTTCGTGCTGTGGCATGTCCTGCTGCACCTCCTATTGATTTTCCTGCTGCAACTTCCGCTGCATATACTTGCTGCTTCATCTACTGATGAATCTCCTGATTAATCTCCTGTTGCTTCATATCCTGCTTTTACATTTACTGCTGCTTCGTCTGCTCCTGCATCTACTGCTGCTGAATCTACTGCTGCATCTCCAGCTACTATATCTCCTTCTGAATCTTCATCTCCTGTTTCATCTGCTGCCTGCATAGCCTGCTGCTGCATCTGTACTTAATGTGCTTCTGAATGTTCTGTGCTTAATGTGCTTCTGAATATGCTGTGGCATCTGCTGAGTCGGCATCTCCTGCTACTGAATCTCCTGCTTCTGCATCTCCTGCAGATTGTGCTACTGAATATGCTGCTGCATCTCCTGATGCATCTCCTGCTGAATATGCATCTCGTGCTGCTGCATCTCGTACTGCTGCTTCTCCTACTGCTGCATCTCCTCCTGCTGCAACCCTTGCTGCTGAAACTTCTGCTGCAATCCTGCTTCATCTCCTGATGCTACATCTCCTGATGCTGCAACTCCTACTGCTGCATCTCCTGTTGCATCTCCTGCTGCTATAAGTTATGATGCATCTCCCACTGAATCTCCTCTGTTTCACCTACTGCTTTTGCATGTCCTGCTACATCTTGTTCTGCTGCATGTCCTTCTGCTGAATCTGCTGCTGCACCTGCTACTGCGTCACATGCTACTGAATATTCTGCTGCATTCCTGTTTCATCTCCTGCTGCTGCATCTCTGGCTGCATCTACTGCTTCTGCAAGTCATGATGCATCTCCTGCTACATCTCCTGATGCTCTATCTCATCCTGCTTGACCCCTCCTGCATCTCTTGCTGCTGCATTTTCTGCTGAACCTCCTGCTGCTGCATCTCCTGCAGCAACTTCCTTTGATGCATCAGCGGATTCATCTTATGATGCTGCTCTCCTGCTTCATCTCCTGCTGCTGAATCTCGTGCTGGTGGACACCCTGCAGCATCCACTGCTGCTGCATCTCCTGCTGCTGCACCATCTAATACTGCATCTCCTGTGTAATCTCTTGCTTCTGCATCATCTACTGTTGCATCTTTTGCTATAACTCCTGCTGCTGCATCTGTCTCTGCATTTGCTTCTGCGGTATCTCTTGCTGTATATACTGCAGTTGCTTCTCCATCTGCATCTCCATCTGCTTTTTCTCATTCTCTACCTCGTCTTCTCTGCATCTCCTGATTTTGAATCTCCAGCTTCATCTCCTGCTGCATATTTGCTGCTGCATCTACTTCATCTGCTGCTGCATCTGCTGCTGCATCATCTGCTACTAAATCCCCTGCTGCATTCCTCCTGCATCTCCTGATTTTGCATCTCCTGCTTCTGCATGTCCTGCTGAATCTCCTGCTGCTGCATCTCCTACTGCATGTTGTGCTTCTTCAGCTGCTATTGAATCCCCTGCTGCACCTCCTGCTGCACCTCCTGCTGCATCTCCTCTGGCTGCATCTCCTCTGGCTGCATCTCCTCTGGCTGCATCTCCTCTGGCTGCATCTCCTCTGGCTGCATCTCCTCCGGCTGCATCTCCTCCGGCTGCATCTCCTTCTGATGCATCTCCTTCTGATGCATCTCCTTCTGATGCATCTCCTTCTGATGCATCTCCTTCTGATGCATCTCCTTCTGATGCATCTCCTTCTGATGAATCTACTTCTGCATCTCTTTTTGCTACATCTTCTGCATATCCTGCTGCAACTCTTCCTCCTGCATCTCTTGCTGAATCTCCTGCCGCTGCATTTGCAGCATTTGCTGCTGCATCTGCTGCTGATTCACATACTGCTTAATATACTGCTACATATCCTGCTGCTGCATCTACAGCTGCTGCACTGCTGCTACATCTCCTGCTGCTGAATCTGCTGCTTCATCTTCTGCTGCTATATCTCTTTCTGCATCCATTGTGGCTGAATCTCCTGCTGCATCTATTGCGGCTGCATCTGCTGCTGTTTATCATTCTCTGCATCTTCTGCTCTGCATCTCCTGCTACTGCATCCCCTGCTGCTTCATCTCCTTCTGCATATCCTGCTACTGCATCTCCTGGTGCTGCATCTCTGATTGCTGCATCTGTGATCGGATCACATTCTGCTGCATCTGTTGCATCTGCTGCTGCATCTGCTATTACGTCTCCTTCTTCTGCATCTATTGCTGCTGGATCTTTTCCTGCATCTCCTGCTGCTACTTCATATCCTTCTGATGCATCTGCAGATTCATCTCATGATGCTACTCTCCTGCTGGATGTCCTTCTGCTGAATCTCCTGCTGCAGCATCCGCAGCTTCTATCTAATGCATATCTAATGCATATCCTTCTGCATCTGCTGCTGTTGCATCTCTTGTTGCTGCGTCTGCTGATGCATTTCCTCATGTATATACTGATGCTGCATCTACTGCTTCTGCATCTCTTGCATAATCTCTTGCTGCTCCATATGCTGGTGCTACACCTGCTGCTTTATCTCCTGCTGCTGCATCCGCTGGTGCTTCATCTGCTGCATCTCCTGCTGCTGCGTATCATAGTGCATCTTCTTCTGCTACATCACCTGCTGCTGTATCTGCAGTGTATTCTCCTGCTGCCGCATCTCCTGTTGCATCTCCTGCTCTTCCATTACTTGCTTCATCTCATACTGCTGCATCTCCTCCTGTTGCATCTCGTGCTTCATCTCTTGCTGCTGCATCTACTGCTTCTGCTGCTGCATCTGCTGCTACATCTCCTGCTGCTCTATATCCTCCTGCTGATTCTCGTACTGCACCTCTTGTTACTTCATCTTCTGCTGCATCTCCTGATGCATCTTCTGTTGCTGTATCTCTTGCTGAATCTATTGAGGCTGCATCTCCTGCTACATCTCCTTTTGCTGCTTATAATTCTCTGCATTTTCTGCTCTGCATCTCCTGCTACTGCATCCCTTGCTGCATATCCTGAAGCATATCCAGATGCAGCAGGAGGAGATGCAGAAGAACATGCAGCAGCAGGAGATGCAGCAGAACTATATGCAGCAGGCCAAGATGAAGCAGGATATTGAGCAGCAGGAGATGCATTAGGAGATGATGCAGAAGTATATGCAGCAGGATATGCATCAAGATATGCAGCGACAGGAGATGCAGCAGAAGATGAAGCAGCAGGAGATGCAGCATGAGACGCAGCCGGACAAGATGCAGCAGGATATGCAGCAGAAGTAGATGCAGGAGATATATAAGGAGATGCAGCAGCAGATGAAGCAGCAGGAGATGCGGCAGGAATTGCAGCAGCAAGAGATTCAGCAGCAGATGTTGCAGGAGATGCAGAACCTTGAGGCGCAGCAGCAGGAGATGCATATTTATCAGGAGATGCAGCAGAAAGATATGCAGCAGGAGTTGCCGCAGCAGATTCAGCAGCAGAATTGGCAGAAAATGTAGCAGCAGTAGATGCAGAAGGAGGTTCAGCAGCAGGAGATGCAGCAAAAGATGCATCAGAAAGAGATAAATCAGCAGGAGATGCATTAACATGATATGCAGGAGGAGATGCATCAGCAGGAAATGCTTCATGTACTGCTGCATCTCCTGCTAAAATTCCTGCTGCTGCATCACCTGTTACTTAATGTCCTCCTGCATCTCCTGCTGCTGCATCTGCTGCTTCATCTCCTTCTTCTATATCTCTACTGCTGCTACATATCCTGCTGCTGCGTCTGCTCATGCATCTGCAGATGCATCTCCTTATGCTCCATTTCCTGTTACATCTGGTGCTTCATCCGCTGCTGCATCTCTTTCTGCTCCATCTGGTGCATCTGCTGCTGCATATGCTGCTGCTTCATCTACTGCTGCATCTCCTGCTAAATGTCCTGCTGCTGTATCCTCTTCTTAATTTAATGCTGAATCCACTGCTGAATATGCATCCCCTGCTGCATCTCCTGCTGCTGCATCTCCTGCTGCATCTCCTGCTGAATCTCCTGCTTCATATCCTACTGCATCCCCTGCTGCTGCATTAACTGCTGCATCTCCTCCTGCAGCATATTATGCTGCATTTCCTTCTGCTGGATCTCCTTCTGTGGCATCTCCTGCTGCGTCATCTGCAGCAGCATCTTCTGCTGCTACATCTCCTATTGGATCTACAACTCCTGATGCATCTGCTGCTGCATATTTTGCTGCTGCATCTGCTGCCTCTACCTCTGCATCTGCATATCTTGCTGCATCTCCTGTTGCTGCATATCTTGATGCATTTCTTGCTGCTACATCTCCTTAATCTCCTGCTGCATTTGCTGCTGCATCTCCTGCTCCTTTTCCTGCTGCTGCATCTCCTGTTACTTGATGTCCTCCTGCATCTCCTGCTGCTACATCTGCTGCTTCATCTCCTGCTGCTGTATAGTCTGCAGCTTCATCTCCTGCTGCATCCTCTGCTCATGCATCTGCGGATGCATCTCCTGGTGCTCCATTTCCTGCTCCATCTGCTGCTCAAACTTCTCCTGATGCATCTAGTGCTTCTGCATTTCAGCTGCATATCCTGCTGAATGCATCTGCGGCTGCATCTCCTGCTGCTACATCTCCTGCTGAATCTCGTGCTGCACTTCCTGCTGTAACTGCTGATGCATCTGGTTCTGCATCTTCTGATGCATATGGTGCTGCTTCTTCTGCTGCATCTCCTGCTGCTAGATATTCTCCTGTATCTGCTGCTGCTTCATCTGTGACTTCATCTCTTGCTGCATCTCCTGCTGCTGCATCTGCTGCCACATCACTTTGTCCTGCCTCTCCTGCTGCATGTCATTCTTCTGCATCTCCTGCAGCTGCATATCCTTCTGCATCTTCTGCTTCTGCACATTATGCTGTATCTCCTCTTACATCTCTTTCTGCTGCATCTCCTGCATTTCCTGCTGCTGCATCTCCTGCTGCTGTATCTCCTACTGCTGTATATCCTGCTGAATCCTTTGCTTCTGCATCTCCTGGTGATTCATGTCCCGTTGCATCCTCTGCTGCAAATGCTGCTGCATCTCCTGTTGCATATCTTCCTGCAACATATGATTGCTAGATCTCATAATGTATCTCCTGCTGATTCATCTCCTGATGCTGAATCTCCTGCTGCATCTCGGGCTGCTGCATCTCCCGCTGCTGCATCTCCCGCTGCTGCATCTGCTGCTACTGCTTCTGCTGCTGCTGCATCTGGTTCTGTATCTAGCACTGGTGCAAATCCTGTTGCATCTCCTCCTGCTGCATCTGCTGCTACATCAAATTTTCCTGCCTCCTCTGCTGCATCTCTTTCTTCTGCATCTCCTGCTGCTGCATCACCTGCACCTGCATCTCCTGAAGCTACATTTCCTGCTGCATCTCCTGCTGCATCTATTGCTTATTTATATCTTCTGATTTTTTCTTGCTGCATATCCTGCTGCATGTCCTTCTGCAGCATCTCTTGTTACATCTCCTACTGCTGCATCTACTTCTGAATCTCCCCCTTCATCTCCTCTTGCAGCATCTCCAGCTGCCTCTCTTCCTGCTGAATCTCTGTTTGCTGCTCATACTTCTGCATCTCCTGCATCTCCTGCTTCTGGATCTCATCCTACTGAAACTCTGGCAGCATATCCTGATGCATCTCCTGTGGCCTCATCCGCTGAAGCTGCATATTCTGCTACATATCCTGCTGTGGTATCCTCTGCTGCTGCATCTGCTGCTGCATTTCCTACTGCTGCATTTCCTACTGCTGCATTTCCTACTGCTGCATTTCCTACTGCTGCATCTGCTGCTTCATCTGCTGCTACATCTGCTGATTCTGCATCTGCTGCTACTGCATCTCCTGCTACTACATCTCCTAATGTATCTGCTGCTGCACCTCCTCCTGCATCATCTCCTGTAACAACTGCTTCTGCATCTGCTGCTGCTTCTGCTGCTGCATGTCCTGATTTGCATCTGCTGCTACATCTCCTTCTGCTGCATCTCCTGCTGAATCTACTGATTCATCTACTGCTGCATTTCCTGCTGCATGTTCTTCTGCTGCATCTCCCGCTGCTTTGTGTGCTTTTGCATCTCTTCATTCATCTCCTGATGCTGCATTACCTGCTTCATCTCCTCCTGCGTCATATCATGCTGCCTCCTCTGCTACATATTCTACTGTTGCATCTGCTGCTGAACCTCTTTCTGCATCTGCTGCTTCATCTGCTACTGCTCTATCTCCAGCTGCATCTCCTGCTTCTGCATCTACTTCTACATCTCCTGATGCTGAACCTCCTTCTGTTTCATATCCAGCTGCTGCACTTTCTTCAACAACTCCTGCTGCTGCTTTTCCTGCTGCTGCATCTCCTGCTGCATCTCCTGCTGCTGCATGTCTGGCTTTTGCATATCCTGCAAGAATCTCCTGCTGAATCTGCTGCTGCATTTGCTGCAACTCCATCTCCTACTGATGCATTTCCTTCTGACGTATCTTCTACCACATCTCCTGATGAATCTCCTGCTCCTGCATCTCTTTTTGCATCTTCTGCTGCTGCGTCTCCTCCTGCTGCATCTCCTGCTCCATCTGCTAAATCTCCCTCTGAGGCATCTCCTTTTGATGCATCTCCTGCTGCTGAATCTCCTGCTGAATCTGCTTCTAAATCTGCTTCTGCATCTACTGCATCTTCATCTCCTTCTGCTGCGTCTCCTGCTGCTTCAACTCCTCATTCTGCCTGTCCTGCTGCTGAATCTGCTGCAGAACCTACTGCTGCTTCATCTCCTGCTGAATCTGCATCTCCTGCTGCTGCATCTGCTGCTGAATCCTATATTCCTCAATATGCTGCTAAATCTCCTGCTCCTGCATCTCCTTCTGCATCTTCTGCTGATGCATCTCTGACTGCTGCATCTCGTGCTGCATATCCTTCTTCTGCATCAGCTGCTGATGCATCTCCAGCTATTGCATCTACTACTGAATCACCTCCTGTTGCTCTATCTCTTGCTGCTGCATCTCCTACTGCAACTCCAACATCTCCATTCCTGATCTTATATGAAAATATAACTCCCACAGATAATATTCTAGCATGGAATGCTGCTCTTTCTGAATGTCTTCTCTTACAGTGCTTTCACTGTAGAACGACTTCTCTGGAAGTGTTTTCAATGCAAGCTGCAAAGCACGACTAACAAAAAGTTTTAGTATAGGGTACTGAAGTATGACTTAACTGCCCCTATTGAGGTGCTTTAGGAAAATCGAATAACGCCCACATGGAAGATGCTAGCATGGAATGCTGCTGCTTCTGAATGTCTTCTCTTAGAGCACTTTCACTGCAAAGCGAGACTTGTAGAACTTTGAGTAAATGCTTGTGTACTGTAACATCAGAATGGCTATTAAAGTGTCACTTCAAAATTTTTAGATCATTCAGCACAAGTACCACAGGGAAGATGCTGCGATCAAATGCTGGCTCTCGTTAAGAGTCTTCTGTGAAAGAGCATTCACTGCAAGCTGCCAAACACTTCTTATGGACCGTTTTAGTGCACGGTATGTAATTGTGACTTAACTGCACCTATTACGGTGCTTTAGGAAAATGGAAATACACCCTCAGGGAAGATGCTAGCATGAAAAGCTGCTTCTTCTGAAGGTCTTCTCTTAGAGCGCTTTTTCTCTAAAGCAAGACTTGTAGAGCTTTCAGTGTAGACTTGTGTACTGTAACATCATAATGACTATTAGAGTGTCACTTCAAAATTTCAGAGCGTATCACACACGCACCTCAGGGAAACATGCTACGATTAAGTGCTGGCTCTCGTAAAAGACTGTTGTGGAGAGATTTCACTGCAAGCAGCAAAGCACGGCTTAAGGACCGTTTTAGTATAGGGTACTGAATAGCGACATAACTGCATCTATTAAGCCGCTTTAGGAAAATTGAATTACGCCCGGAGGGAAGATGTTAGCATGGAATGATGCTGCTTCTGAATGTCCTCCCTTAGAGCAATTTTACTGCAAAGCAAGACTTGTAGAACGTTCAGACTAGGCTTGTGCACTGTAACATCAGAATTGCTATTAAAGCGTCTCTGCAATATTTTCAGATTGTCCTGAACAAGTAACACAGGGAAGCTGCTACCATCAAATGCTGGCTTTAGGTTGAGTCTTCGTTGGAAGTGCTTTCACTGTCAGCTGCTAAGCAAGACTTACGGACCGTTTTAGTGACCGTTATTGAATTGTGACTTATCTTCGCCTAGGAAGGCGCTTTAGGAAAAGTGAGTAACTCCCAAAGGGAAGATGCTAGCATGGAATGATGCAGGTTCAGAAAGTGTTCCCTTAGAGCGTTTTCACTGCCAATCAAGACTTGTAGAACTTTCAGTCTGTGTACTGTAATATCAGAACGGCTATTAAAGCGTCCCTTCCAAATTTCAAGTAGTTCAGAACAAGCATCTCAGAGAAGCTGCTAAGATCAAATACTGGCTCTCGTTCGAGTCTTCTTTGGAAGCGCTTTCATTGCAAGCTGCGAAGCACGACTAACAGAACATTTAGTATAGATTAGGGAATTGTGACTTAACTGCCTCTATGAAGGCTCTTTAGGAAAAGTGAGTAATTCCCGCCTGGAAGGTGCTAGCATGGAATGCTGCTGTTGCTGAACCAGCAGGAGATGCAGCAGCAATATATGCAGCAAAAGGAAATGAAGTAGGATATGAAGCATCAGGAGACTAAGCAAGAGGAGATGCATTAGACGAAGCAGCAGGCGTTGCAACAGCAGTAGATGCAGCAGAGAATGCAGTAGCATGAGATTTAGCAGTAGGAGATGCAACAGGAGTTGCAGCAGCTGGAGATGCAACAGTAGGTAAACCTCGAGCAGATGCAGCAAATGATGCTGGAGATTTGGCAGCAGGAGATGCAGCAGCAGGAGTTGCAGCAAGATATGCAGAAGCAGGAGATGCAGCAGCAGGAGCTGTGGTATGAGATGCAGAAACAGGAGATGCAGCATCAGCAGATGCAGCAGCAAAAGATGAAGCATCAGATGCAGGAGCAGGAGATGCAGCAGCAGGAAATGCAGCAATAGGAGATGTAGCAGGAGTTGCAGCAGTACATGAGTCAGCAAGAGATACAGCAGAAAGAGATTAAGCAGCAGACAAGGCATCAGAAAATGCATCAGCAGCCGCAGCTGCAGGAGATAGAGCAGCAGCAGATGCAGCTGGAAATGCAGCAGCAGTAGATGCAGCAGGGTTTGCAGCAGCAGGAGATCCAGCAAGAAAGCACCATCATAAGATGAATACACAGATGCAACAGAAGGATATGGAGCAGGAGATGGAGTGGCAATGGTTGCAGCAGCAAGATTTGCAGCAGCAGATGCAGCAACAGGTGAAGCAGTATCAGGAGATGCAGAGAATGAGAAGCAGCAGAAGGAAGTGCAGCAGGAGATTAAGCCAGAGTAGATGCAGCAAGAGATAAAGCAGCAGATGCAGCAGCAGGCTATGTAGCAGAAGATGCAGCAGTATGTGAAGCAGCAGGAGATGTAGAAGCAAATGCTGCAGATGCAGCAGTAATTGATTCAGCAGGAGATGCAGCAGGAAGAGATGCAACAGGAAAGGTGGAAGATGCAGCAGAAAGAGATGCTTAAGGAGATGCAGAAGGAGATGCAGTAGCAGGAGATGTAGCACCAGGTTATGCAGCAGGGGATTGAGCAAGAGGAGATGTACCCTGAGATGCAGCAGCAGGAGGTGCAGCTGGAGATGTAGAAGCAGATGAAGCAGCAGGAGATGTAGCAGCAAGATATGCATCAGAAGGAGATAAAGCAGGAGATGCAAAAGCAGGAGATTAAGGTACAGGAGATACATTAGCAGATGCAGTAGGAGGAGATGCAGCATCAGGAGATGCAGCCGCAGGAGATGCAGCAGCAGATTCAGAAGCAGATTCTGTAAGAGATGCAGCAGCAGGAGATTCATAAGCAAAAGATATAGCACCAGGAGATGCAGCAGCAGGAATTTCAGTAGGAGATGCAGCAGCAGGAGAAACAGCAGGGAAGTCAGCAGCAGTAGATGAAATAAGGTATGAAGCAGCAGTAGATGCAGCAGGGTATGCAAGAGCCAGAGATTCAGCAGCAGGAGATGAATCAGGGGAGATGCATCATCAGATGAATCCGCTGATGCATCAGAGGCAGTTGCAGACAGAGATGCAGAATCAGGAGTTTCAGCAGAGGATGCAGCAGCAATAGATGCAGGAAGAGAACCAGGAGGAGGAACTAGAGCAGCAGGAGATGTAGCAGCACATACAGCAGCAGATCAGGGCATGAAGCAGCAGGAGAAGCAGCAGGAGGAGATTCAGCAGGAGATGCATCAGGAGATACAGCAGCAAAAGATGCATCAAGAGATGCAGCATCAGGAGATGTAGCATTAGGCGATGCAGCAGAGGATGCAGCAGAGGATTCAATAGCAGGTGGTGCAGCAGTAGGAAATGCACCTGAGATACAGCAGCAGGAGGCACAGCACCAGGAGATGCAACAGGAATGCAGCAGGGGATTCAGTAGCAGGTGATGCAGCAGCAGATGCAGTAGAAGTAAATTCAGCAGCAGAAGATGTAGCAGCACATGCAGCAGCAGTAGATGAAACCGAGGATGAAGGAGCAGGGGATACAGCAGCAGGAGATGCAGCAGTGTATGCAGCAGAAGCAGAGGGAGCATCAGCTGATGCAGGAGGACATCAAAAATCAGAAGGTGAAGCAGCAGGAGATGCAGGAGTAGATCAGTCTACAGCAGATGAACCAAAAGATGCAGGAGATGCAGCAGCAGGAGTTGCAGCTGGAGTTAGAGCAGCAGTAGATTGAGCAAGATATACAGAAGCAGGAGATGCATCGGCGGGAGATGCAGCATGAGAGGCAGAAGAAGGAGATCCTGCAGCAGATGCAGTAGCATATAGAGCACCAGCAGATGCAGCATCAGGAGATGAAGCAGCAGATGCAGCAGCAGGAGATTCAGTAGCAGGAGATGCAGCAGTTGGACATACAGCAGTCGGAGATGCAGCAGGTTATGCATCAGCAGGAGATGCATCAGCAGGAGGTTCAGCAGCAGGAGATGCAGCAGGTGATGCAGCATCAGGAGATGCAGTAGGAATTTAGGAGGGGATTCAGTAGCAGGTGATGCAGCAGCAGATGCAGGAGATTCAGCAGCAGGAGATGCACCAGGAGATGCAGCAAAAGGAAATGCAGAAGACTATGCAGCGGCAGGAGATGAAGAAGCAGGAGATGCAACAACAGGTTCAACAGCAGATACAGAAGGAGATGCAGCATCAAGAAATGCAGCCGCAATGCATCAATAGATGCATATTCATCAGGAGATACAGCAGGAAAAGATGCTTCAGCAGGTACAGCTTCATGAGATGTAGCATGAGATACAGAAAGAGATGCTGTAGGAGGAAAGGCAGAAGTAGATGATGCAGCAGATGCAGTAGCATGAGATGCAAAAGCAGAAATTGCAGCTGGAGATTCTTCAGCAGGAGATGCAGCTGCAGGAGATGAGCAGCGGATTCGCTGGAGATTCTGCAGCAGGAGATGAAGCAGCAGGATCTGCAGAGAAGAAGATGCAACAGCAGGAGATGAAGCAGCAGGAGACGAAGCAGCAGGATCTGCAGAGAAGAAGATGCAGCAGCAGGAGATGCAACAGCAGATGATTCAGCAGAAAATGCAGCAGCAGAAGAAACAGCAGTACATGAAGCAGCCAATGCACAAGAAAACGGAACAGAAGATGCAGCAGTATAAGATGCAGTACCAGCAGATGCAGTAGGGGATGCAGCATCTGGAGTTGAAGCAATAGAATATGCTGCAGGAGATGCAGCAGCAGATGCATCAGGAGAAGCAAGAGCAGGAAATGCAGAAGCAGGAGATGCAGCAGCAAGAGATGCAGGAAATGCATCAGCAGATGCAGGAGGAGATTTAGCAGTAGGAGCTTTAGCAGGAGGAGAGGCAACAGCAGGAGATGCAGCATGAGATGCAGCAGCATTATATGCAGCATGAGATGCAGCAGCATTATACGCAGCAGCAGATGAATGAGCAGCAGATGCAGTGGCAGCAGATGCAGCAGTAGATTCAGGAGAAGACACATCAGCAGGAGATGCAGCAGATGGAGGTGAAGCAGATGATGCAGCAGCAGGAGATGTAGTAGATGATGCAGCAGGAGATAGAGCGTTAGACACTGCAGCAGGAGATGCAGCAGAGTAGGCATATTCAGCAGGCGATGCAGCAGGATATGCAGTAGCAGGATATACAGTAGCAAATGCTGTAGCAGATGAAGGAGGAGGAGGTGCAGCAGGGCGAGATGCTGCAGGAGAAGATGCATCAGGAGAAGGCTATTCAGAAGGAGATGCATCAGGAGATGTAGCAGCATGAGATGCCAGGGGAGATTCAGGAAGAGATTCAGCAGCAGGAGATGCAAGAGCAGGAGATGCCATCGCAACAGATGCAGCACTAGATTCAGCAGCAGATTCAGTAGGATATGAAGCAGCAGTAGATGCAGCAGGGGATGCAGCAGCAAGGGATGCAGC
The DNA here is from genome assembly GCA_033459285.1 of Clamator glandarius. Lineage (NCBI taxonomy): Eukaryota > Metazoa > Chordata > Aves > Cuculiformes > Cuculidae > Clamator > Clamator glandarius. The sequence goes on along the minus strand of JAUNZM010000500.1, from coordinate 936,869 downwards.
AGCAGATACAGCAGCAGATGCAGTACGATACGAAGCAAAAGGAGATGCAGAAGCAGATGTAGCAGCAGGATATGCAGGAACACGAGATGCAGCAGGAGGAGATGCAGTAGCAGCAGGTGCAGCAGGAGATGCAGCAGCAGATGGTAGAGCAGGAGAAGATGCAGAATAAGGATATGCATGAGGAGATTCCACAGGAGCTTCAGCATGTGATGCAGGATTACAAAATGCAGAAGCAAGAGATGTAGCAGTAGGAGATGCAATAGGAGATACAGAAGAGGGAGGTGCAGCAGTAAATTCAGCAGGAAATGGAGCAGGAGGAGATACAGCAAAAGGAGATCTAACAGAAAGAGATCCAGCAGGAGATGCAGCAGGCGATAGAGCAGCAAGAAATGCAGCAGGAGATGCAGCCTTAGGAGATGCAGCAGGATATACATCAGCAGCAGATGCAGCAACAGGAGTTAAAGCATGAGCAGAAACAGCAGATGATGCAGGAGATGCAGCAGCAGCAGATATAGAAGGAGATTCAGCAGGAGATGCTTCAGCAGGAAATGCAGCAGAAGATGCAGCTGCAGAAAATGCAGCAGAAGGAGATTCAGCAGGAGATGCAGTAGGAGATGCAGCATCACCAGAAGCAGCAGCAGATGCAGCAGCAGGAGATGCAGAAGGAATTGCAGCAGCAGGAAATGCTGCAGGAATGCAGCAGGATATGCAACAGAAAGAGATCTGGGAACATCAGATGCAGCAGGCTATGCAGCATCAGATGCAGCAGCATGAAGTGCATCAGCAGGAGATGCAGAAGGAGATGCATATTCAGCAGGTGATGCACCAGATTATGCAACAGGAGATGCATCAGAATTAGATGCAGCAGTACATGAAGCAGAAACATATTAAGGAGATGCAGTAGCCAGAAATGCAGCAGGAGATGCAGCAAGAAGAGATGCAGCAGGAGATGCAGTAGAAAGAGATGTAGCTGCACCTGCAGAGGTAGCAGATGCAGCAACAATAGAAGCAGCAGCAGATGCATCAGGAGATGCAGATTCAATAGGAGATGTAGCAGCAGAATATGCTGCTGCAGATGATGCTGCAGCAGATGCAGCAGAAGGAAATGCAGCAAGATATGCTGCAGGAGGAGATGCAGCAGCACGGGATGCAGCAGCTGATGCAGCAGCAGATGCTGCAGGAGATGCAACAGAAGGAGATGCAGAAGCAGATGCAGCAGTAGCTGCAGATTCAGATGGAGAAGCAGCAGGAAGAGATGATTCAGATGATACAGCATCAGGAGATGCAGCAGGAGATTCAGCAGGAGATGCATAAAGGGGAAAAGCAAGAGGAGATGATGCAGTAGACGAAGCAGCAGTAGATGCAGAAGCAGAGGATGTAGCAGTAGATGCAGAAAAAGAAGATGAAGCAGGAGATGCATCAGTAGGAGATACAGCAGAGGATGCAGCAGCAGCAGATTCCACAGCAGGAGAGGCAGAAAGAGATTCAGCAGCAGGAAACGAAGCAGCAGGAAATGCAGCAGTGTATACAGAAGCAGGATATGCAGCAACAGGAGATACAGCAAAAGATACAGCAGGTACTGCAGCAGCAGTAGATTCAGCAGGTGATTCAGCAGGAGATTCTATAGCAGGAGTTGCAGCAGCAGGAGTTGCAGCAGCAGGAGTTGCAGCAGCAGGAGTTGCAGCAGCATGAGATGCAGCAGCATATGCAGCAGCAAATTAAGTTCCAGCAGATGAGGGAGTTGCAGCAGCAGGAAATGCAGCAGTAGATACAGAAGACGGAGATGCAGCAGCAGGACATGCAGCAGGAGGAGATGCATCATGTAATGCAGCAGGAGATGCAGGAGGAGATGCAGCAAGAGACTCAGCAGGAGATGCAGCAGCAGGAGATGATGCAGGAGATGCATCAGCAGTAGATGCAGCCGTGTATGCAGCAGGAGGAGATGCATCAGAGGATGATGCAGAAAGAGATGCAGCATCAGATTCATCAGCATAAGATGCAGGAGGAGATCCAGAGGCAGGAGATGCAGCAGGAAATGCAGCAGCAGGAGATGTAGCAGAAAATGCTCCAGATGCAGCAGCATGAGTTTCAGCAGGAGATGCAGCAGGAAGAGATGCATCGGGAAATGCAGAAGGGGCAGCAGTAATAGATGCATAAGGAGATCCATCAGGAGAATATTCACCAGCAAGAGATAGAGATGGAGATGCAGCAGCAAAAGATGCAGCAGGAGATGCAGAAGAAGATGCAGTAGCAGGAGAAGTATCAGCAGGATATGCAGCAGGAGATGGAGCAAGACGTGAAGCATCATGAGTTGCTGCAGCTGGAGATGCAGCAGCAAGCCATGCAGCAGAAGAAGAGGAAGCAGGAGATGCGGCAGAAGAAGATACAGCAGTGTATAATGCAGCAGCAGATTCAGCAGGGTATGAAGCAGCAGCAGATTCAGCAGTAGGAGATGCAGCAGCAGAACATTCAGCAAGAGGAGATGCAGCAGGCTATGCAGCAGCAGGAGGTGCAGCAGGAGATGCGTCAGCAGGAGATACATCAGGAGATGCGGTAGGTTTAGATTCAGCAGGAGATGCAGCAGCAGGAGATGAGTAGGAGATGCATCTGGAACGCCGCAGGGATTCAGTAGCAGCTGATGCAGCACGAGATGCAGTACGAGATTCAGCAACAGGAGATGCAGCAAGAGATGCAGCAGATGGAGGTGACGCATCAGGAGATGCAGCAGGAATGCAGCAGGGGATTCAGTAGCAGGTGATGCAGCAGCAGATGCAGCAGCAGATAAAGGAGACGCAGCAGGAGGAGATGCAGAAGGAGATGCAGCAGCAAGAGATGTAGAAAGAGATGCATCAGTATATGAAGCAGCAGCAGATGCAGAAGAAAATACTGCGGATGCAGTAGGAGATTAATCAGTAGATGCAGTAGCAGGAGATGTAGAAAGAGATGCATCAGTATATGAAGCAGCAGCAGAAAATGCTGCAGATGCAGCAGTAGGAGATTAATCACTAGATGCAGCAGTAGATGATGCAGCAACAGGAGATGCAGCAGCAGTAGATGGAGCAGGGTTTGCAGCAGCAGGACATTCAGCAGCAGGAGAACCTGCAAGATAGCAGTATCATAAGATGAATCGGCAGATGCATCAGAAGGATATGGAGCAAGAGATGCAGCAGCAGGAGTTGCAGAAGTAGATGCAGGAGCAGGAGATCCAAAAGCAGATGTAGAAGTAAATGCAGCAGTAGATGAATCAGCAGCAGATGCAGCAGGAAATGCAAGAGATGCATCAGCAGGAGATGCAGCAGGAAGAGATGCAGAAGGAAATGAAGAAGATGCAGCAGAAAGTGATACATAAATAGATGCTTCAGGAGAAGATTCATCAGCAGGAGATGTAGCAGTAGATGCAGCCACAAGAGATGCAGCAGGAGGTGCAGAAGGAGATGCAGTATCAGGAGATGCATCAGCAGGATATGAAGCAGGATATTGAGCAAGAGGTGCTGCAGCTGGAGATGCAGCAGAAGATTCAGCAGCAGGAGATGCAGCCACAAGTGATGCATCAGAAAGAAATGAAGGAGGAGATGCGGCAGCAGGGAGATACAGCAGCAGGAGATGCAGCAGGAGATACAGCAGCAGGAGATGTAGCAGCTGCAGGTGTTGTAGCAGCAGCATGTGATGCAACAGGAGATGCACGCTGGGAGATGCATAAGAGGAAGATGCAGCATCAGGAGATGCAGGAGGATATGAAGCAGAAAGACATGCAGCAGCAGATGCAGCAACAGATTAAGCAGCAGGAGATGCAGCAGCAAGAGATGCAGGCAGCAGCTAAAACAGGAGATGCAGATTCAGAAGAAGATGCAGTAGCCTAATATGCAGAAGCAGATGTAGGAGCAGAATATTTAGCAGGAGATGCAGCAGCAAGATATGCATCAGCAAATGCACCAGCAGGAGATGCACCAGCGGGAGATGCAAGAGGAGGTGCAGTAGGATATGCAGCAAGAGGAGATGCATCAGGAGATGCAGCAGCAGAGGAAGCAGCAGTAAATGCAAAAGCAGGACATGCAGCAGCAGGAGGTGAATCAAGAGATTCAGCAGTAGATGAAGCAGCAGCAGATAGAGTAGGTGTTGCAGCAGGAAATCAGCAGGATGTGCAGCAGGAGATGCCGCAAGAGGTAATGAAGTAGGAGGTGCAGCAGCTGGAGATGCAGCAGCACGGGATGCAGCAGCAGGTGATGCAACAGCAGGAGAGGCAGAGGGAGATGTAGCAGGAGATATAGCAGGAGATGCATCAAGAGATGAACAAGGAGGAGATGCAGCAGCAGATGCATCCACACGAGATTTAGGAGGAGCTGAAGCAGTAGATTCATCAGATGCAGTAGAAGGAGATGCATCAAGCGATGCAGCAGCAGGGGATGCAGCAGCAGATGGAGCAGCAGGAGATGCAGGAGGAACTGAAGCAGTAGATTCATCCGCAGATGCAGTAGAAGGAGATGCAGCAGCTGGTGCAGCAGCAGGGGATGCAGCAGCAGATTCAGCAGCAAATGCCACAGGAGACGCAGCAAAATGAGATGCAGAAGCAGATGCAGTAAGAGCTGCAGATTAAGCAGTAGATGCAGCAGGAAGAGATGCTTCAGATGATACAGCATCAGGAGATGAGCAGGAGATTCAGCAGGAGATGCAGTAGGAGGAGAGGAAGGAGGAGATGATGCAGCAGATGCAGCAGCAGGAGATGCAGTAGCAGCAGATGAAACAGGTAATGCATCAGTAGTAGAAACAGCAGGGGATGCAGCAGCAGGTGATGGATCAGCAGAAGATGCAGCAGCAGATGCAGCAGGAGATGCAAATTCAGCAGGAGATTCATCAGCAGGGGATGCAGCAGCAGGAGATGGAGCAGCAGGAGATGCAAATTCAGCAGTAGATTCATCAGAGGAGATGCTGCAGCAGATTCACAGTAGGAGCAGGAGATGCAGCAGGAGATGGGCCAAAATAGATACAGCAGGAGAAACTGCAGGTGGAGATGCGACAGAAGATTCAGGAGGAGTAGATGCAGCAGGAAATGTAGAAGGATATACAGCAGGAGAAGCATCAGGAGGAGATGCAGCAAGAGATGCAGCAGCAGGATATGTAGCAGGAGATGCAGTAGCAAGAGATGTAGCATTATCATAAGATGCATTGAGAGATGCAGCAGCAGGATATGCAACAGCAGGAGGTGCAGGAGGATAGGCATGAACAAAAGAATCAGTATGAGGTACAGCAGGAGATGCAGCAGCAGGATATGTAGCAGGAGATTCAGCAGTAGATGAAGCAGCAGCAGAGCAGCAGCAGATGCAGCAGGAGATGAAAGATAAGGAGATGAAGCTAGAGATGCATCAGCTGAAGATGAAGCAGGAGATGCAGCAGTACGAGATGCATCAGCAGATGCAGCAGGAGATGCAGGAGAAGATGAGGCAGCAGATGTAGCAAGATATATCATATAAGAGGCAGCAGGAAATGTATCAGGATATGCAGTAGAAGTAGATGAAGCAGGACATGAAGCAGAAGGAGGTGCAGCGGTAGGAGATGCATCAGGAGATGTAGAAGCAGGTTTAGCAGGAGATGCAGATTTAGCAGGAGATGCAGCAGCAGGACATGCTGCAGCAGATGCAGCAGGAGGAGATTCTGCAGGATATTGAGCAGGAGATGCAGCAGCAGAAGATGCAGAAGGAGATGAAGCATGAGGAGATGCAGAAGCAAGACATGCAGCATGAAATGCAGCAGCAGGTGATGTAATAGCAGGAGATGCAGAAGGAGATGCAGCAGCAAGAGATGCAGCACTTGAAGCAGCAGCAGGAGTTGAAGCAACAGGAGATGCAGCAAGGAATGCCGCAGCAGCAGATGTAGCAGGAGATGCAGCAGCATCATATGCAGTAGGAGATGTAGCAGCAAGAGATGAAAAAGCAGGAGATGCTACAGGAGATGCAGCGGGAGGAGATGAAGCAGCAGGAGATACAGAGTAGTAGATGCAGAGAAGAAGATGCAGCAGAAGGAGATATAGCAGGAGATTCAGCCGCAGTAAATGCAGCAAGAGTTACAGCTGCATCAGATGCAGCATCAGTTGCAGCATCAGAGGATGCAAGAGCAGATGCAGAAGCAGGAGATGCATCAGCAGGAGAGGTAGTAGGAGATGCAGCAGTAGATTTAGCAGCAGCAGATGCAGCAGCAGATTCAGCAAATGCAGCAGTAGTAGATTGAGAAAGAGATGCATCACCAGGAGATGCAGTAGTAGCAGATGCAGCAGGAGATGCAGAAGCAGATGCAGCAGGAAGAGATGCAGCAGCAGGACACGGAGCAGAAGTTGATGCAGAAAGTAATAGAGCAGCAGGAGATTAAGAAGAAGGAGATGCAGCAGCAGTAAATGCAGCAGTATATATGGAAGTAGGATATGCAGCAGGAAGAGATGCAGTAGTAGGAGAAATAGCAGGAAATGCAGCAGCAGGACATGTAGCAGGAGATGCATCAGTGGATGAATCAGAAGAAGGTCTAGCAGCAAATGCAGGAGATGCAGAAGCAGATGCTGCAACAGATGCAGCAGGAGGAGACACAGCAGGAGGTGATGCAGCAGGTAATATAGCAGAAGAAGATGCAGAAGCAGGAGATGCAGAAAGAGATTCTGCAGCAGGAGATGGAGCAGCAGGAATTTCAGCAGTATATACAGAAACAGGTTATGCAGGAACAGGAGATATAGCAGGAGGAGATACAGCAGGTACTGCAGCAGCAGGAGATGCAGTAGCAGATGCTGTAGCAGCAGATGCAGCAGCAGGAGATGCAGAAGGAGATGCCGCTGCAGATGCAGCAGGAGATTCAGCAACAGGAGATTCATGAGCAGCAGATGCAGCATTAGATTCAGCAGTAGGTAGAGCAGCAGAAGACAGAGCAGCAGTATAAAGAGCAGCAGGAGATGCAGCTGCAGGAGTTGCAGCAGGAGATAAAGCAGAAATCACAGCAGTATGAGATGCAGCAGGAGGAGATGCAGCAGTAGATGAAGTAGGGTATGCAGCAGCTGTAGACGCAGCAGGGTTTGCAGCAGAAGGAGATGCAGGAGAAACAACAAGAGGGCAGCATCATGAGATGAATCCACAGATGTGGATATGGAGCAGGAGATGCAGCAGGAAATGCAGCATGAGATGCAGCAGCAGGAGATGCAGTAGCAGGGGATGCGGCAGGGGATGCCAAAGGAGACGCAACGGAAGGATATTGCAGAAGCAGATGAAGCAGTAGATGCAGCTTCAGCAGGAAGAGATGCTTCAGATGATACAGCATCAGGACATGCAGCAGGAGATTAAGGAGGATTTGCAGTAGGAGGAGAGGCAAGAAGAGATGATGCAGCAGACGCAGCAGTAGGAGATGCAGAAGCAGAAGATGCAGCAGGAGATGTAGAAGGAGAAGATGACGCAGCAGATGCAGAAGGATAAGACGAAGCAGGAGATGCAGCAGTAGCAGATTCCACAGCAAGAGAAGCAGCAGTAGATGCAGCAGGAGCTGCAGAGAAAGGAGATGAAGCAGTGGGAGATGCTGTAAGAGATGCAACAGCAGGGGATGTAGCAGCAGGAGATTGAGCAGGTTATGCAGCAGCAGATGCAGTGGGAGGAGATGCAGCAGCAGGAAATGCATCAGAAGGAGATGAAGCAACAGGAAATGCAGCAGGAGATTAAGCAGCAAATGCAGAAACACTAGATACAGCAGATGGAGATGCAGCAGCAGATGCAGCAGTAGATGCAGATTCAGCAGGAAATTCAGAAGCAGGAGATGCTGCTGCAGATTCACAATATGAGATGCATCAGACGGAGATGCAGCAGGAAGTGCGGTAGAAGTAGATGCAGCAGGATAATCAACAGGAGGAGCTGCAATAGAAGATGCAGGAGTAAGAGATGCAGCAGGAAATCCAGAAGGTAACACAGCAGGAGAAGCTTCTAGAGGAGATGCAGCAGGACATGCAGCAGCAGCAGATGCAGAAACAGAACAGCAAGAAATGCAGATTCAACAGGAGATGAAATAGGAAGAGAATCTTCAGCAGATGCCGCAGGATGATAAGATGTATCAGGACATATAGCAGCAGCAGATGCATTAGCAGATGAAGCAGGAAATGCAGCAGAAAGATATTAATCAGAAGCAGGAGATGCAGCAGCATCTGATGTAGCAGGAGATGCAGAAGCAGAAGATGCAGCAGCACGATATGAAGAAGAAGATGCAGCAGAATATACAGCAGCAGGAGATGCAGCTAGAGATGCATTAGCAGGAGATGCAGCAGCAGGAGATTGAGGAGCAGAAAATGCAGCATCAGGAGATTCAGCAGCAGGAGATGCAATGAAAGATATAGAAGCAGGAGATGCAGCAGCAGAAGATATAGCAGGACATTAAGCAGGAGATGCAGCAGGATATACAGCCGCAGGAAATGCCGGAGAAAAAGCAGTAGAAGCAGCAGCAGATTTAGCAGCAGATTCAGCAGGAGATGCAGCAGCAGGATATGCAGCAGTAGGAGATGCATCATGTGATGCAGAAGCAGATGCAGCAGGATTGCAACAGGAGATGCAGCAGCAGGAAATGCAGAATTATATACTGAAGCAGGAGATGCAGCCGGAGGGGATGCAGATAGGAAGGATACATTAGGAGATGCAGAAGCAGGAGATGCAGCATGAAATGCAGCAGCAGGGGATGTAGTAGCAGGAGATGCAGAAGGAGATGCAGAAGGAGATGCAGTAGCATCATATACAGTAGGAGACGGAGCAGCAGGAGATGAAGAAGAAGGAGATGCTACAGGAGATTCATCACGAGATGAAGAAGGAGGAGATGCAGCAGCAGGAGTTGCAGAGTAGAAGATGAAGAGAAGAATATGCAGCAGAAGGAAATATAGCAGGAGATTCAGCCGCAGTAAACACAGCAGGAGAGAAAGCAGCAGCAGATGCAGCAGAAGAGGATGCAACAGCAGATGCAAAAGCAGGAGACCCACCAGCAGGAGAGGTAATAGGAGATGCAGCAGTAGATGAATCAGCAGCAGATGCAGCAGTAGTAGATTCAGCAAGAGCTGCAGCAGGAAATGCAGATGAATATGCAGCAGCAGGAGATACAGCAGGAGATGCATCTGCAGGTGATGCAGAAGAAGATGCAGAAGGAGATGCAGAAGGAGCTGCAGCAGCAGGATATGCAGCAGAAGGAGATGACACCAGAGATGCTTCAATAGAAGATGCAACATGAGATGGAGCAGGAGATGCAGCAGCAGATGAAGCAGAAGGAGGTGCAGAAACTAGAGATGCAGCGGAAAGAACATGGAGCAAGAGATGCAGCAGCAGAAGATAAAGCAGCAGGAGATTCATTAGGGGATGCAGCAGCAGGATATGAAGCAGCAGGAGATATAGCAGCAGGAGATGCAGCATGAGATGCAGCAGGATGAAGTGGAGCAGCAGGGGATGTATCAGGAGATGCAGAAGCAGCAGATACAGCAGGAGATGCCATAGCAGTAGTTGCACCAAGAGATTTAGCAGGAGTAGGTTTAGCAGGAGATGCAGCAGGAGGAGATATGGCAGGATGAAGGCATTGAGTGCTCCCTTGGCAAGTTTGCAGATGACACCAAGCTGGGAGGAAGTGTCGATCTGCTGGAGGGTAGGGAGGCTTCTGCAAAGGGACCTGGACAGGCTGGACTGCTGGGCTGAGACCAACGGCATGAGGTTTAACAAGGCCAAATGCCAAGTCCTGCACTTGGGGCACAACAACCCTAAGCAGAGGTACAGACTAGGAGAAGCCTGGCTGGAAAGCTGCCAAGAGGAGAAGGACCTGGGAGTGTTGGTTGACAGCCGACTGAACATGAGCCAGCAGTGTGCCCAGGTGGCCAAGAAGGCCAATGGCATCTTGGCCTGTATCAGAAATGATGTGACCAGCAGGTCCAAGGAGGTTATTCTCCCCCTGTACTCGGGACTGGTGAGACCACACCTCGAGTACTGTGTTCAGTTCTGGGCCCCTCACCACAAGAGGGATACTGTGCCTCTGGAGCGAGCCCAGAGAAGAGCAACAAAGCTGGTGAGGGGGCTGGAGAACATATCTTACGAGGAGCAGCTGAAAGAGCTGAGTTTGTTTAGCCTGGAGAAGAGGAGGCTGAGGGGAGACCTTATTACTCTCTACAACTACCTGAAGGGAGGTTGTAGAGAGGAGGGTGCCGGCCTCTTCTCCCAAGTAACAGGGAACAAGACGAGAGGGAATGGCCTCAAGCCCGCCAGGAGAGATTTACGCTTGAGATAAGGAAAAAATTCTTCAAGGAGAGGGTGGTTAGGCATTGGAACGGTCTGCCAAGGGAGGTGGTGGAGTCACCATCCCTGGAGGTGTTTAAGGTGAGGAAGGATGAGGTACGTAGGGGCATGATTTAGGGCTTGGTGGGAATGGTTGGACTCGATGATCCGGTGGGTCTCTTCCAACCTGGTAATTCTGTGATTCTGTGATTCTGTGAGATGCAACAGGAGATGCAGCAAGAGGAGATGCAACATGAGATGCAGCAGGGGGAGATTCTGGAGGAGATGCAGCAGAAGAAGATTTAACAAGAGATGCAACAGGATGAGGTATGGCAGCAGCATACGCAGCAGAAGGAGATGCATAAGAGATGCAGCAGCTATTGACACAGCAGGAGATGCTGGAGCCAGAAATGCAGAGGGAGATTAAACAGGAGATGCTGCAGCAGGTGCTGCAGCAGCAGATGCAGCAACAGATGCAGTAGCAGAAGACGTTGAAGGTGGTGCAGCAGTAGGTGAAGCAGCACCAGATGAAGCAGCATATGCTGCAGATGCAGCAATAGGTGATGCAGCAGGTAATGCAGCAGGAAGCGATGCAGCAGGAGATGGACAAACAGGAGATGCATCTGCAAGATATAACCAGCAGCAGATGCAGCAGCAATTGGAGCTGCATGAGATGCACCAAAAAAAATAGCAGGAGATTTCCAGCCGAAGGAGATGTAGCAGGAGATGCAGCAGCAGGAGATGCAGCCGCAAATGCATTCAGCAGGAGATGCAGTAGGAGATGCAGCAGCAGGAGATTCATTAGCAGGAGATTCAGCAGCAGATATAGTAGGATATGCATCATCATTAGATGCGTCCGCAGATGCATCAGCAGAGAATGCAGCAGGAGATACAGCTAGTGATGCAGGAAGAGATGAAGTAGCAGATGCAGCAGCAGCAGGTGCATGGGAATATCCAGCAGCAGGAGATGTAGTAGGAGATGCAGCAGTACATAAAGTAGCAGCAGATACAACAGCAGATTTAGGAGATGCAGCAGCACGAGATGCAGCAGGAGATAAACAGCAGAAGGTACAGAAGGAGATGCAACAGCAGAAGTTGAAGCAGGAGATGAAGTAGAAATGCAGCAGGAGATGCAGCAGGAAATGCAGCAGGAGATACAGTAGCAGATGCAGCAGCAGATTAAGGAGGTGCAGTAGCAGGAAATGCAGCAGAAGATGCAGCAGAAGATGCAGCAAGAGGAGATGCAGATGCAGCAGCAGATGCATCACGAGATGCAGATTCAGTAGGAAATGTAGCAGCAGAAGATGCTGCAGAAGGAGATGCATCAGGAGATGCAGCAGAAGGAAATGCAGCAAGATATGCTGAAGGAGGAGATGCAGCAGGTAATGCAGCAGGAGGAGATGCAGTAGGATATGAAGCAGGAGGTGCAGCAGGGGATGCATATTCAGCAGTAGATTCAGCGAAAATTTGGAAGGAGATGCAGCAGCAGGAGATTTAGTAGGAGATGAAGCAGTAGATGAAGCAGCAGCATATGCAGCAGCAGATGCACTAGATGGAGCAGAAGGAGATGCTGCAGGGGATGAAGCAACAGATGCAACAGGAAATGGAGCATCAGGAGATGCATCCGCAGATGCATGAGCAGAGGATTCAGCAGGAGATGTAGCAGCAGGAAATGCAGAAGCATAGGATGCTGCAGGTAATGTAGGAGCAGAAGATAGAGAAGCAGGAGATGAAGCAGCAGATGCATCAGCAGGAGATGCAGGAGGACATCAAGTAGCAGGAGATGTAGCAGGAGATGCAGCAGTACATGAAGCATTTCCTGCTGATGCATCTCCTGCTGCATATCCTGTTAATGCATCTCCTGTTGATTCATCTCTTTCTGATGCATCTTTTGCTGCATCTCCTGCTACTGCATCTCCTGGTGTTGAATCTCCTGCTTCTGCATCTACTCTTGCTACATTTCCTGCTGAATCTGCTGCTGCATCTCCAGCTGCTTCATCTCCTGCTGCATTTCCTGTCGCTGCATCTCCTGCTGCATATACTTCTGCTTCACCTCCTAATGCATCTCCTGCTGCTCTATATCCTGCTTCATCTTGACCTGCTGCATCTCCTGCTGTTGCATCTCTTGCTGCTGCATCTCCTGCTGTATATACTTCTGCTTCACCTCCTAATGCATCTCCTGCTGCTCTGTATCCTGCTTCATCATGGCCTGCTGCATCTCCTGTTGCTGCATTTCCTGCTACTGCATCTCCTGTTAAATTATCTGCTTCTGCATCTCCTGCTGCTGCATGTTCTTCAGCATCACCTCCTGCTGCATCTTCTGCTGCATCCTCTTCTGGTACATCTCCTGCAGCATCTCTTGCTGCTGAAGCTCATAATCCTGCATCTTCTGCTGTGGCATTCCTGGTGCTTCGTTTCCTTCTGCATTTCCTGCTGTTGCATCTCCTTAATCTGCTGCTGCATCTGCTACTGTATCTCCTGCTGCATCTCCTGCTGCATCTCATCCTGCTGCATCTCTTTCTGCTGAATCTCTGATTCATCTCCTGCTGCATTTCTGATGCAGCTGCTGCTGCTGCTGCATCTCCTTCTGCATCTGCTGCTTCATCAGCTACTGCTGTATCTCCTGCTTAATCTCCTGCATCTCCATTTACTTCTACATCTCCTGATGCTGAACCTCCTTCTGTTTCATCTCCGGCTGCTGCAGTTTCTGCAGCATCTCCTGATGCCGTGTTTCTTGCTGCTGCATCTCCTGCAATTTATCCTGCTGCTGCATCTCCTGCAGAACCTCCTGCTGCATCTTCTACTGCATCTCCTGCTTCACTTTCTACTGCTTAATCTCCTGCTGCTGATTCTGATTTGCATCTCCTTATGTATCTCCCGCTCCTGCACATCCTGCTGAATCTACTGATCCTGTATCTCCTGCTGTTGCATTTCCTGCAGCATCTCCTGCTGTTGCACCTCCTACAGAATCAGCATCTACTGCTACATCTCCTGCTACATCTCGTGCTGCTTCATCTCCTGCAGAATCAGTATCTCCTGCTACATCTCCTGCTGCTGCATTTGCTGAAGCATCTCCTGCTCCTGCATCTACTGCTTAGTATCTCTTGCTGCATCAAATGCTGCATCTCCTGCTCCTGCATCTACTGCTTAGTATCTCTTGCTGCATCAAATGCTGCATCTCCTGCTCCTGCATCTACTGCAGTATCTCGTGCTTCTGCATCTCCTGCTGTGGCATATCCTGCTGCATCTCATCTTACAACATCTCCCGCTGCTGCATCTCCTTTTGCTGCATTTGCTGCAAAATATCATATTGCTGCTTCTTCCGACTTCATCTCCTACTGCAACTCCAAAATCTCCATTCCTGATCTTTTATGAAAACTTAACTCCCGCAGCGAATATTCTAGCATGGAATGCTGCTGATTTTGATTGTCTTCTCTTATAGCGCTTTCACTGCAGAGTGACTTCTCTGGAAGTGTTTTCAATGCAAGCTGCAAAGCACGACGAACAAAAAGTTTTAGTATAAGGACCTGAATCATGACTTAACTGCCCCTATTGAAGAGCTTTAGGAAAATCAAATAACGCCCACAGGGAAGATGCTAGCATGGAATGATGCAGGTTCTGAATGTCCACCCTTAGAGTGCTTTCACTGCAAAGCAAGACTTGTAGAAATTTCAGTCTAGGCTTGTGCACTGTAACATCAGAATTGCTATTAAAGCATCAATTCAATATTTTCAGATTGTTCTGAACAAGTAACGCAGGGAAGCTGCTACCATCAAATGCCGGCTTTAGGTTGAGTCTTCTTTGGAAGCACTTTCACTGCAAGCTGCAAGGCATGACTAACAGAACGTTTAGTATAGATTAGGGAATTGTGACCTAACTGCGCCTATGAAGGCTCTTTAGGAAAAGTGAGTAATTCCCGCCTGGAAGATGCTAGCATGGAATGCTGCTGTTGCTGAATCTTTTCTCTTATAGCTCTTTTACTGCGAAGCAACACATGTAGAACTTTCAGTCTAGTCTTGTGTTCTGTAACATCAGAATGGCTATTAAACTGTCAGTTCAAAATTTAAGAGCCTCCAGCATCTCCTGCTCTATCTCCAGCTGGTGCATCTGCTGCTGCATCTCCTGCTACTGTATATCCAGTACCATCTCCTGCTGCATTTTCTGCTCTTGCATCTCCTGTTGAATCTGCCTATGTGGCTCCATCTCCTGATGCTGAATCTGCTGCTGCATCTGCTGCTGGATCTCCTGCAGCTGTATCATATGCTGATTCTCCTTCTACTGCATCTCCTTCTGCTGCATCTCCTGCTGCATTTCCTGCTGCTGCATCTCTTGCTGAATCTCTTGCTACATCTCTGATGCTGCATATCCTGCTGCATATCCTCCTCAATCTACTGCTGATTATGCATTTGCTGCTGCATCTGCTACATCATACCCTGCTGCATCCACTTTTCCATCACCTGCAGCTCCATCCCCTGTTTCTGCATCTCTTCTTGCAGCACCTCCGACTGCTGCATCACGTTCTTCCTCATCTCATACTACTGCATCTCGTGCTGCTGCATCTCCTGCTCCTGCCTCTGCTTCTGTATCTCTCTCTGCTGCATCTCGTACTGTGTCTGCTAGTGCATGTGCTGCTGCAGCAGCTGCTGCATCTGCTGCTGCTGTATCTCCTCCTGCTTCATCTCCTGCTGCTGCATCTTCTTCTGCTGCAATTCCTGCTGCATCTGCTGCACCTCTTACTCCTGCATCTCCTGCTGCGGCATTTTCTGCTGCAAGTCTGCTGCATCTTCTGCTGCATCTCCTGCTCCTGCTTCTCCTGCTTCATCTCCTGCTACTGCTGCTCCTGCTTTACCTCCTGCTGATTCTGCTGCTGCTTCTCCTGCTTCTTCATCTCCTGCCACTTCTTCTGCTGCTTCATCTCCTCCTGCTGCATCTCATGCAGTATTTGTGATGCATCTCTGCTGCATCTCCTGATGCATCCCTGATTGCATCTCTTTCTGTGTCTCCTGCTGTTTCATCTCCTACTCTATCTACTGCTGCATTTCCTCCTCTATCTCCTGCTTCTGAATCTCTGCTACTTCTGCTGTTTCATCACATACTGAATCTCCTGCTGCAACTGCTCCTGAATTTCCTGCTGCTGCATCACCTCCTACTGCATCTGCTGCAGTATGTCTTGCTGCTGCACATCCCAATTCTTCATATCATGCTGCATTTCCTTATGCTACATATCCTAACTGGTGCATGTCTTGCTGTATTTCCTGCTGCTGAATATCCTGCTGCTGCATCCCCTGCTGCATCTACTGCTACTGAATCTTTTTCTTCTATATCTCCTGTTCATCTTTTGCAGCGGCACCTGCCTCTATATCTCCTGCTGGATCTCCTCCTGCTAACTTCTGTTTCACCTGCTGCATTTCCTGCTGCTAACATCTTCTTCTGCATCTCCTGTTCATCTCCTGCTGCATCTCCTGCTGCTGCATCTCATGGTGGATCTCCTCTTGCGAAATCTACTGCTGCATTTCCTGCTGCATCTCCTTCTGCTTCATCTCCTGCTGCCTTTGCTGGTGATGCATATCCTGCTCGTACATTTTCTGAGGCATCTCTTGTAGCTGCCTCTTTTTCTGCATATACTCCTGCATCTCTTCCTGCTGCATCTTCCGCGTCTGAAGCTTAATCTATGCTGCACTTCCTGCTTCATATCCTACTGCATCTCCTGCTGAGGCATCTCCTGCTTTTGCACACCCGGCTACATCTACTCCTTCTTCATTTCCTGCTGCATCTTCTTCTGCTGCATCTCCTGCTACTACGTGTGCAGCTGAATCTCCTGCTCCATCTGCTGCTGCTGCATCTCCTTCTTCTGCATCTAGTGCTGGTGCAACTGCTACTGAATCTCCTTCTGCATCTCAATCTGGTGTATCTCCTGCTGAAAATCCTGCTGCATCTCCTACGACTGCATCTCCTTCAGAATAACCTGATGATGCAGATGCAGCATATGAAGCAGCAGGAGATGCAGACGTAGGTGCAACAGATGAAGCAGCAGGAGAAGGAGCAGGAGTTGCAGCATCAAAGCAGCAGGAGATTCAGCCACAGGAGATGTAGCAGGAGACGCAGCTGCAAGAGATGCAGCAGGAGATGCAGCAGGCAATGCATTAGCAGGAGATGTAGCACCAGCTTATGCAGCTGGAGATTGAGCAAGAGGAGGTGTACCCTGAGATGCAGCAGCAGGAGATGCAGCAGAAAATACTGCAGATGCAGCAGCAGGAGATTACACAGGAGATGCATCAGTAGATGTTACAGCAGCAGGAGATGAAGCAGCTGATTCAGCAGAAGATGCAGTAGGAAGAGAATCTTCAGCAGATACAGCACCATGAGATGCAGCAGAAGGAGATAGTGAAGGATATGTAGCAGGAGGAGTTGTAGAAGGAGATATAGCACCAGGAGATGAAAAAGCAGGAGATGCAGCAACAGGAGCTGCAGAAGCAGATGCAGAAGTAGGAGGTGCAGCAGCAGGAGATGCAACAGCAGGTTCAACAGCAGATACAGAAGGAGATGCAGCAGCAGGAGATGCAGCAGCAGATGCATCAATAGATGCCTATTCATTAAGAGATGCAGCAGGAAGAGATGCTTCAGCAGGTACAGCTTCATGAGATGTAGCACGAGATACAGAAGGAGATGCTGTAGGAGGAGAGGTAGGAGTAGATAATGCAACAGACTCAGTAGCATGAGATGCAGAAGCAGAAGTTGCAGCTGGAGATTCTGCAGCAGGAGATGTAGCAGCAGGAGATACAGCAGGAGATACAGCTGCAGGAGATGAGCAGCGGATTCAGCAGGAGATGAAGCAGCAGCAGATGAAGCAGCAAGATCTGCAGAGAAGAAGACGCAGCAGCAGGATATGCAGCAGGAGATGCAACAACAGACGCAGCAGGAGATGCAACAGCAGATGCATCACCAGGAGATGCAGGAGCAGAAGATACAGCAGTACATGAAGCAGCAGATGCACAAGAAAATGGAGCAAGAGATGCTGCAGGATAAGATGCAGTACCAGCAGATGCAGTAGGAGATGCAGCATCTGGAGTTCAAGCAATAGAAAATGCTGCAGCAGATGCAGCAGCAGATGTATCAGGAGAAGCAGGAGCAGGAAATGCAGAAGCAGATGCAGCAGCAGAGATGCAGGAGTAGGAGAGGCAGAAGCAGCAGATGCAGCAGGAGATTCAGCAGCAGGAGATGCAGAAGCAAACGCAGCAGTAGGAGTGGCAGCAGGTGGAGATGCATCAGGACACGCATATTCAGAAGGAGATGCAGCAGGAGATGTAGCAGGATATGTAGCAGCATGGGATTCCACAGGATATTCCGGAAGAGATTCAGCAGAAGGAGATGCAAGAGCAGGAGATGCATCAGCAGGAGATGCTGGAGCAGATGCAGCAGGAGGAGATGCAGCAGCAGGACACGCATCAGGTGTTGATGCAGAATCTAATAGAGCAGCAGGAGATTCAGAAGAAGGAGATGCAGAAAGAGATTCAGTAGCAGGATATGCAGCAGCAGTAAATGAAGCAGTATATACAGAAGAAGGAGATGCAGCAGGAGGAGATGCAGCAGGAGATGTAGCAGAAAAAGATGCATCATCATATTCATCAGCAGGAGATTCAGGATAAGATCCACCAGCAGGAGATGCAGAAGCAGGACATGTATCAGGAGATGCAGCAGTAGATGAATCAGAAGAAGGTGTAGCAGCAAATGCAGGAGACGCAGAATCAGATGCTGCAACAGATGCAGCAGGAGGAGACACAGCAGGAGGTGATGCAGCAGGTAATACAGCAGCAGAAGATGCAGAAGCAGGAGATGCAGAAAGAGATTCAGCAGCAGGACATGGAGCAGCAGGAAATGCAGCAGTATATACAAAAGCAGGATATGCAGCAACAGGAAATACAGCAGAAGATACAGCAGGCATTGTGGCAGCAGGAGATGCAGCTGGAGATTATGCAGCAGGTGATACAGCAGCAGATGCAAAGACAGGAGATGCAGGAGCAGGTGATGTAGTAGCAAGAGATGGTGCAGAAGATGTATCAGGAAGTGAAACAGCAGCAGTAGACGTAGCAGGAGGTCATGCAGCAAGAGATGCATCATGAGAAATGCAGCAGGAAATGCAGCAAGAGATTCATTAGCAAGAGATGCAGCAGGAGATTCATCAGGAGATTCAGTAGCAGGAGATTCAGCACAAAGAAATGCAGCAGGAGATGCAGGAGGAGTTGCAGCAGCATGAGATGCAATAGCAGATGCCGCAGCAAATTAAGTACCAGCAGATGAGGCAGAGGGAGATGCAGCAGCAGGAAATGCAGCAGTAGATACAGAAGATAGAGATACAGCAGGAGGAGATGCAGCAGGAGGAGATGCACCAGGGGATATAGCAGCAGGAGGTGCATCAAGAGATACAGATTCAGGCCATGCACCATTAGGAGATGCAGCAGGGGATTCAATAGCAGGTGGTGCAGCAGGAGATGCAGCAGGAGATGAAGCAGTAGGAGATGCACCAGGGGATACAGCAGCAGGACGTGCAGCAGGAGATGCAGCAGGAGATATATATTTAGAAGGACATGCAGCAGGAGATGTAGCAGGATATGTAGCAACATGAGATGCCGCCGCAGATTAAGGAGGAGATTCAGCAGTAGGAGATGCAAGAGCAGGAGATGAAGCAGCAGGAGATGCAGCCGCAGCAGATCCAGCAGCAGATTCAGCAGGAAATTCAGAAGGAATTTCTGCAGCAGGAGAAGCAGCTGGAGATGCAGCAGCAGATGCAGCAGCACGGGATGCAGCAGCAGATGCCGCAGGAGATGCAACAGAAGGAGATGCACAAGCAGATGTTGCAGTAGCTGCAGATTCAGTAGGAGATGCAGCAGGAAGAGATGATTCAGATGATACAGCATCAGGAGATGCAGCAGGAGATTCAGCAGGAGATGCAGGAGGGGGAGAGGCAAGAGGAGATGATGCAGCAGATGCAGCAGCAGAAGATGCAGAAGCAGAATATGTAGCACTAGATACAGAAGGAGAAGATGAAGCAAGAGATGCACCAGTAGTAGATATAGCAGAGGATGCATTAGCAGCAGATTCTGCAGCAGGAGATTCCTCAGCAGGAGATGCAGCAGTAGCTGCAGAGAAAGGAGATGAAGTAGGAGGAGATGCAACTGCAAGAGATGAAGCAGAAGGAGATGTAGCAGCAGGAGATTCAAACGGTTATGCAGCAGCAGATGCAGCAGCAGGAGATGCAGAAGGAGGAGATGCAGCAACAGGAAATGCAGCAGAAGATTAAGCAGCATATGCAGAAGCAGCAGATACAGAAGCAGGATATGCAGCAACACGAGATACAGCAGAAGATAAAGCAGGTACTGCAGCAGCAGGAGATGCAGCAGGAGATTATGCAGCAGGTGATACAGCAGCAGATGCAGCAGCAGGAGATGCAGAAGGAGATGCCGCAGAATACGCAGCAGGAGGAGATGCATATTCAGAAGGAGAAGCATCAGGAGATGTAACAGCATGTACAGCAGGAGATGTAGCAGCATGAGATACAGCGGGAGAGTCAGGAGGAGATACAGCAGATCGAGATGCAAGAGTAGGAGATGAAGCAGCAGGAGATGCAGCCGCAGCAGATCCAGCAGCAAAAGATTCAGCAGGTTATGCAGCAGGAGACGCAGCAGCAGGAGATGCACTAGGAGGAGATGCAGCAATAGGAAATGCAGCAGGAGATTAAGCAGCAAATGCAGAAGCAGCAGATACAGCAGGTGGAGATGCAGCAGCAGATGCAGCAGTAGATGCAGATTCAGCAGGAGATTCATCAGCAGGAGATGCTGCAGCAGATTCACAGAAGGAGATGCATCAGCAGGAGATGCAGCAGGAGGTGCAGCAGAAGTAGATGCAGCAGGAGAAGCAGCAGGAGGAGATGCAGTAGAAGATGCCAGAGCATGAGATGCAGCAGATAATTCAGAAGGAAAAACAGCAGACAAAGCATCAGGAGGAGATGCAGCAAGACATGCAGCTGCAGCAGATGCAGCAGAAGAAGATGCAGTAGCAGAAGATGCAGCAAGATATGCAGAAGCAGTAGGTGCAGCAGGAGATGCAGTAGCAAGAGATGAAGCATTATCATGAGATTCATTAAGAGGTGCAGCTGCAGGATATGTAGCAGCAGGAGATGCAGCAGGATACGCAGCAACAGGATATGTAGCAGGAGATTTAACAGGAGATGAAGCAGCAGCAGAGCAGCAACATATGCAGCAGGAAATGCAGCAGTAGATGCAGGAGCAAGAGATGCTGCAGCAGAAAATACTGCAGCAGATGCAGCAGGAGATGACATAGCAGATGACGACATATCAGGTGATGAAACCACAGATTCAGCTGCTGAAGATGAAGCAGGAGATGGAGCAGCACGATGTACATCAGCAGATGCATCAGGAGATGAGGCAGCAAATGTAGAAAGGTATACGGTAGGAGATGCAGCAGGAAATGCATCAGCACGAAATGCAGCAGGAGATGAAGCAAGAAATGCAGCAGGATATGCAGGAGAAGTAGATGCAGCAGGAGATGAAGCAGAAGGAGGTGCAGCAGCAGAAGGAGGTGCAGCAGCAGCAGATTCAGCAGGAGATGCAAGAGCAGGAGATGCAGAAGCAGATGCAGCAGGAAATGCAGATTCAGCAGGAGAAGCAATAGGAGGAGAATCTTCAGCAGATGCAGCAGGATGTGCAGCATGATGAGATGTAGCAAGACATATAGCAGCAGCAGATGCATCAGCAGATGAGGGAGGAAATGCAGCTACAGAGATGTAGCCACAGATGCAGCAGCAGCAGATGTAGCAGGAGATACAGCAACAGGAGATGCAGCAGCAGGATATGAAGCAGAAGATGCAGCAGGATATACAGCAGCAGGAGATGCATTAGCTGGAGATGCATTAGCAGGAGATGCAGCAGCAGGAGATTGAGAAGCAGAAAATGCAGCATCAGGAGATTCAGCAGCAGGAGATGCAATAGGAGGTACAGAAGCAGAAACTGCATCAGCAGAATATATAGAGGAGATAAAGCAGGAGATGCAGCAGGAGGAGATGCAGCTGGTGATAGAGCTACAGGAGATGCAGCAGGAGATGCAGCCGCAGGAGATGCAGCAGGAGAGAAAGGAGCAGAAGATGGAGCAGCAGATTCCACAGCAGATGATGCAGCAGGAAATGCAGCAGGAGGGTATGTATTAGCAGGAGATGCAGAAGGAGATGCAGAAGGAGTTGCAAAATCAGGAGATGCAGCAGGGAATGCAGCAGCAGCAGAAGTACCAGGATATGCAGCAGCATCATATGCAGTAGGAGACGGAGCAGCAGGAGATGAAGAAGCAGGAGATGTCACAGGATATTCAGCCGATGATGATGCAGAAAGAGGAGATGCTGCAGCAGGAGATGCAGAGTAGTAGATGAAGAGAAGAAGATGTAGCAGAAGGAAATATAGCAGGAGATTCAGCCACAGTAAATGCAGCAAGAGGGAAAGCAGCAGCAGATGCAGCAGCAGATGCAGCAGCAGAGGATGCAACAGCAGATGCAGCAACAGGAGATCTATCAGGAGATGCAGCAGTAGATGAAGCAGCAGCAGATACAACAGCAGATGCAGCAGATGCAGCAGTAGTAGATTCAGCAAGAGCTGCAGCAGAAAATGCAGATGAATACGCAGCAGCAGGATATACTGCAGGAGATGCATCTGCAAGTGATGCAGAGCGAGATGCAGCAGCAGGATATGCAGGAGAAGGAGATGACACAGGAGATACTTCAATAGAAGATGCAACATGAGATACAGCAGATAGAGATGCAGCAGCAGGAGATGAAGCTTCAGGAGATTCATTAGGAGATGCAGTATCAGGAGATGCAGCAGCAGGATATATAGCAGCAGGAGATGCAGCATGGGATGCAGCAGGATGAGATGAAGCAGCAGAGGGTGCATCAGGAGATGCACAAGCAGCAGATAGAGCAGGACGTGCCGTAACAGGAGATGCAGAAGGAGATGCAGCAGAAGGATATGCAGCTGCAGGAGATGCCGCAGCAGGAGATGCAGAAGGAGGAGATTCAGCAGGAGATGCAGCAGGAGAAATTTTATCTGGAGATGCAGCAGTACATGAAGCATTTTCACACAGAATCACACAGAATGATCAGGTTGGAAGAGACCCACTGGATCGTCGAGTCCAACCATTCCCACCAATCCCTAAATCATGCTCCTAAGCACCTCATCTACCCTAACCTTAAACACCTCCAGGGATTGTGACTCAACCACCTCCCTGGGCAGACCGTTCCAATGCCTAACCACCCTCTCTGTGAAGAATTTCTTCCTAATCTCAAGCCTAAATCTCCCCTGGCAGAGCTTGAGGCCATTCCCTCTCATCCTGTCCCCTGTCACTTGGGAAAAGAGGCCAGCTCCCTCCTCTCCACAACCTCCCTTCAGGTAGTTGTAGAGAGTAATAAGATCTCCCCTCAGCCTCCTCTTCTCCAGGCTGAACAACCCCAGCTCTCCCAGCCGCTCCTCATAAGATTTGTTCTCCAGCCCCTTCACCAGCTTTGTTGCCCTTCTCTGGACTCGCTCAAGAGCCTCAGCATCCTTCTTGTGGTGAGGGGCCCAGAACTGAACACAGTACTCGAGGTGCAGTCTCACCAGTGCCGAGTACAGGGGGAGAATAACCTCTCTGGACCTGCTGGTCACGCCGTTCCTGATACAAGCCAGGATGCCATTGGCCTTTTTGGCCACCTGGGCACACTGCTGGCACATGTTCAGTCGGTTGTCAACCAGCACCCCCAGTGCTGGTTCTCCTGATGCATCTCCTGCTGCATATCCTGCTGATGCATGTCCTGCTAAATCACCACTTACTGATGCATCTTTTGCTGCATCTCCTCCTACTGCATCTCCTGCTGCTGAATCTCCTGCTTCAGCAATTCGTACTGCATCTCATGCTGCCGCAATTCCTGCAGCATATCCTGATATGTCTCCAACTTCTGCATCTCCGGCTGCTGGATTTCCAGCTGCCTCTCCTGCCGATATATATGCTGCTTCATCTGATGCAGCTGCATCTCCAGCTGCCGCATCTTATTTTCTGCATCAACTTCTCTTCATCTCTTGCTGCTGAATCTCCTGCTGCATCTGATGCTTCTGTATCTCCTGCTGCTACATCTCCTGCTACATCTCATCTGGCTGCATCTCCTGCTGCATCTCCTACTGCGTCTCATGCTACTACCTCCCCTGCTGGTGCATCTCCTGCTGCATCTACTGCTGCATATACTTCTGCTTCATCTCCTAATACATCTCCTGCTTCTGCATCTCCTGCTGCTGCATCTCCTGTTACATCATCTGCTGCTGCATCCTCTTCCACTACGTCTCCTGCTACATCTCTTAGTGTTGAAGCTCATGATCCTGCATCTTCTGCTGTGGCAATTCCTAGTGCTTCATTTCCTGCTGCATTTCTTCCTTTTACATCTCATGCTGCTGCATCTCCTGCTGCTGCATCTGCTGCAGCATCTCCTGTTGCTACATCTCCTGCTGAATCTACATCTCCTGCTGCATCTGCTGCGGCATCTCTTTCTGCTGAATCTCCCATTCATCTCCTGCTGCATTGCTGATGCAGCTGCTGCTGCTGCATTTCCTGCTGCTTTATAAACTACTGCTGCATATCCTGCTGCTGCATATCCGGATTCAGCATATCCTATTGCATCTCCTGGTGTTGCTTCTCCTGCTGCTTCATTTTCTGCTGCATCTCCTGCTGCTGCAGTTCCTACTGCATCTCCCAGTGCTGCGTCTCTTGATGCTGCATTCCCTGCAGCATCTCCTGCTTCTGCATCTCCCTCAGAATCTCCTATTCCTGCTTCTCCTGCTGAATCTGCATCTCCTGATGCATCTGCTGTTGCATCTCCTGCTGCTTAATAAAATACTGCTGCATCTGCTGCATCTCCAGCTTCATCATCTCTTCTACATCTCCTGCTGCGAAATCTCCTGCTGCTATATCTCCTGCTGCACCTACTGCTGCATCTCCTGCTGCATCAATTCCTACATATTCTGCTGCTGCATCTCCTGCTGTTGTATCTCCTGTTACAACTCCTGCTGCTGCATCTCCTGCTACTGCATATACTGCTGCTGCATCTCCCGATAAATGTGGTGGTGCATCTGCTACTGCATCTGCTACTACTCCATCTAATACTGCTGCATCTGCTGCTGAATCCTCTGCTTCTCTATCTCCTGCTGTTGCTTATTATGTTGCATCTCCTGCTCCGGCAAATCCGGCTGCATCCCCTTCTTCTGCATTGCCTGCTGCACCTCCTGGTGCTGCATCTGCTGGTACATCCCCTGCTCCTGCATCTCCTGCTGCATTTCTTGATACTGCAGATTCATGATATTGCATATCTTGCACCTGGATCTCCTGCAGCTGCATATTATGCTACATCTTCTTCATCTCCTGCTGCTGCATCTCTTGCTACTGTAATTCCTGCTGATGAATCTCTTGCTGCTGCATGTCATGCTGTATCTCCTTCTTCATCTGCTCCTGCTTCATCTCATGCTGCATCTGCTGTTGCATCTGCTGCTGATTCAGCTACTGCTTTTGCATCTCCTGCTACATCTCCTGCTGCTGCATCTCCTGCTGCTGCATCTCCTGTTAAATATACTGCTGAATCTTCTGATGAATATGCATCTCCCTCTGCAATTCTTGCTTCTGCGTCTCCTGCTGCATATCCTGATGCTGTATCTGCCTCGGATACATCTTCTATTGCTTCATTCACGCTGCTGCATCTGCTGCTTCTTCATATCATGCTGTATCTCCTACTGTATCTCCTTCTTCTGAATCTCCTGCTGCATCTCCTGCTGAATATGCATCTCCTGCTGCATATCCTGCTGCTGTATCTCTTACTGTATCTCCTTCTTCTGAATCTCCTGTTGCATCTCCTGCTGGATATGCATCTCCTGCTACATATCCTGCTGCTGTATCTCATGCTGCTGTAATTCTTCTGCATCTGCTGCTGCATTTGCTGTAGCATCTGCTGCTGCACATCCTGCTGCACCTGCTGAAACTCCTGCTTCTACATCTCCAGCTGCATCTCCTGCTGCTGCATCTGCTGCTACATCACATTGTCCTGCCTCTCCTGCTGCATCTCTTTCTTCTGCATCTCATGCTGTTGAATCTCCTGCAGCTGCATATCCTGCTGCATCTTCTGCTTCTGCACATCATGCTGTATCTCCTGTTACATCTGTTTCTGCTGCATCTCCTTCTGCATTTCCTGCTGTTGCATCTCCTGCTGTTGCATCTCCTGCTGCTGCATCTCCTGCTGAATCCCCTGCTTCTGCAATTCCTGGTGATTCGTGTCCTGTTGCATCTCCTGCTGCAAATGCTGATGCATCCCCTGCTGCTGCATCTCTTGTTGCATATCTTGCTGCAACATATGATTGCTGGGTCTCCTAATGTATCTCCTGCTGATTCAGCTCCTGATGCTGAATCTCCTGCTGCATCTCGGGCTGCTGCATCTTCTTCTGCTGCATCTACCGCTGCTGCATCTGCTGCTGCTGCATCTGGTTCTGTACCTATCACTGGTGCAAATCCTGTTGCATTTCCTCACGCTGCATCTGCTGCTACATCAATTTTTCCTGCCTCCCCTGCTGCATCTATTTCTTCTGCATCTCCTGCTGCTGCATCACATGCACTTGCATCTCCTGCAGCTGCATATCTTGCTGCATCTCCTGCTGCTGCATCTCCTGCTTCACCTCCTGCTGCTGCACCTCCTGCTGCTGCAATTCCTGCTTCTGAATCTCCTGCTGCTGCATCTGCTGCTGCATCTGCTGCTTGTTTATATCTTCCTGATTTTTTTGTTGCTGCATCTCCTGTTGCATATCCTGCTGCAACATCTCCTGTTACATCTCCTACTGCTGCATCTACTTCTGAATCTCCTTTTTCATCTCCTCTGCAGCATCTCCAGCTGCCTCTCTTCCTGCTGAATCTCTGGTTGCAGCTCCTACTTCTGCATCTCCTACTGCTGCATCTCATCATATGGCACCTCTGGCTGCATCTTCTGATGCATCTGCTGTGGCTTCATCCCCTTAAGCTGCATATTCTGCTACATATCCTGCTGCAGTATCCCCTGCTGCTGCATCTCCTGCTGCTGCATAGGATAGGATATAGTGGATAGGCTGAGGGCCATCAGGGAGTGTGAGAGGGAGATAGACGAGTGGAGCTGGACCCTCTCACAGGCTGCTGGAGCCAGTGAAGCTGAGCACCACCCACCGGTAAGCTGCAAGGACGGGAGAGACAGAGAGGGGGAATGGCAGCAGGTTCCTGCCCGGAGAAGGAAACCTGCTCCCCCCACCCAGGCAATTAACCCCCAGATCTCTCTGGGGAACAAATATGAGGTGCTGAGGGTGCAGCCTAGCCCTAATGATGAAGAGGGCTGCACCCACAGCCTAGAAATGTTTCCAAAACCCCATCATCCTCCCACAGCCTTAAAAACATCCTCGGTTAAAAAGAAGAGGAGGGTGATTGTCTTGGGGAATTCCCTTCTCAAAGGTATGGAGGGTCCCATCTGTAGGCCTGATCCACTCCATAGGGAGGTCTGCTGCTTGCCGGGAGCGTCAGTGAGGGACGTTACTAGAAAGCTCCCTTCCCTGGTCAAAGATACGGACTACTACCCGCTCTTAGTTTTTCAAATTGGTAATGAGGAAATAGAATGTAGAAGGCCTAAAGCCATTAAAAGAGACTTCAAGGCACTTGGGAAAATGATCGAGGGCTCTGGGGCACAGGTAATATTCAACTCCATCCCAATACTAAGGAATCAGGAGCAGGAAATGAGGAATAAGAAACGGGTTAATGAATGGCTTAGGGACTGGTGTGAGAAGAGGGGCTTTGGGTTCTTTAATCATGGGGAGGCCCACGCACCCCCAGGCTTGGGATGGGACACGCCTGTCTCCTAGGGGGACAAAAGCCCTCACCAAAAACCTAGTTAAGCTCATAAATCGAGCTTTAAACTAGATGTGAGGGAGGAGGGGATGGGGACCAGGCAGGATGGGAGTGTGACTGGAGGTGAGACTTCAGTGGCAAAGGGGTGGTGTGCTGGTGATGCTTGCCAGTATATCACCACTAAGCAAGAGAGGGTGAGTGCATCTGAGGATGGTAGGCAGCAAACTGGCACTGTGGCCTTAGTTAAGTCAAGGAATGCTCAGATGGGGAGAAGCCCTATTACAAAGGCTGAAGCTACGCCTGCCCAGCTGAAGTGCATTTACACTAATGCATGCAGGATGGGAAATAAGAAGGAGGAGCTGGAAGCTGTGGTAGGGCAAGGAGACTACGATGTTGTTGCCATTGCGGAGATGTGGTGGGATGACTCGTACAACTGGAGTGTACACATGGTGGGGTATAAACTCTTTAGGAAGGACAGGAAGGGCAGAAGAGGAGGCGGGGTTCCCTCCATGTTAGAGAGGGCTTTGATACCCTCGAACTGGACTACGGTCAAGATGGGACTGAGTGCCTGTGGGTGAAAATCAGAGGAGCCCATGGGCAGGAAGGGATTGTGATGGGAGTCTGCTATAGACCACCCAGCCAAGAAGAAGCAGCTGATGAGCTCTTCTACAAACAACTGAGTGTAGTCTCAAAATCGCTACCTCTAGTCCTTGTGAGAGACTTCAATTTCCCTGATATAGGCTGGGAGTATAATACAGCAGAAAGGAAGCAGTCCCGGAGGTTCCTGGAGTGTGTGGAAGACAACTTCCTCACACAGCTGGTGAGTGAACCGACAAGGGACGGTGCCCTCCTGGACCTGCTGTTGGTGAACAGGGAAGGACTGGTGGGGGATGTGAAGGTTGGAGGACGCTTGGGGCAAAACAATCATGAGATGATAGAGTTCTCAGTGCAGGGTAAGATGAAGAAGGAGGTTAGCAGAACAGTAGCCCTCAATTTTCAGGGAGCAGACTTTGGGCTGTTCAGAAGGCTGGTCGGAAAAGTCCCGTGGGAGGCGCTCCTTGAAGGCAAAGGTGTCCATGAGGGCTGGGTGCTCTTCAAGAAGGAACTCCTAGCAGCTCAGGAGAGAGCCGTACCCAAGTTCCGGAAAAGTAGCCGGCGGGGTAAGAAACCATCATGGTTGAGTAGGGAGGTCCTAAGAGACATCAATAGGAAGAGGAGGGTCTACAACCTCTGGAGGAAAGGGCAGGCATCCTGGGTGGACTATAGGGAGGAAGTGAGAATGTGCAGGGAAAAACGTCAGGAGGGCTAAGGCCCAACCAGAAATGTGATTGGCCAAGACTGTGAAAGACAACAAAAAGTCTTTCTACAAATACATCAACAGCAAAAGGAGGGCTAGGGAGAATCTCCAGTCCCTAGTAGATGCAGAGGGAAGAAGAGTAACAGGGGATGAAGACAAGGCTGAAGTGCTCAATGCCTACTTTGCCTCAGTCTTTAACAGATTACATAATAACAGATAACATAATTGTTCCCTCTGTGCACAACCCCAAGGGTTGGAAGAGAAGTATGAGATTCCCAGGGTCCAAGAGGAGGTGGTTAGAGACTTGCTTGCCCAGCTAGATGCCCACAAGTCTATGGGGGGGCCGGATGGAGTCCACCCAAGAGTTTTGAGGGAACTGGCGGATGTGCTGGCCAAACCCCTTTCCATCATCTTCCAGCAGTCCTGGATGACTGGGGAGGTTCTGCTGGACTGGGGGCTGGCTGATGTCGTGCCCATCTATAAGAAGGGACGCAGGGAGGATCCGGGAAACTACAGGCCTTTCTGTGTGATCTCGGTACCGGGGAAATTCATGGAGCGGTTGATATTGAGCGCTATCAAGAAGCACTTGCAAGAGAACCGGGTGATCAGGCCCAGTCAACACAGGTTCATGAAAGGCAGGTCTTGCCAGACTAATCTGATCACCTTCTATGACCAAGTGACTAAACTCTTGGACGAGGGAAAGGCTGTGGATGTGTCTTTCTGGACTTTAGTAAAGCCTTTGATACAGTTTCTCATAGCATTCTGCTTCGGAAACTGTGGACCTCTGGCCTGGACGGGTGCACACTCTCCTGGGTGAAAAACTGGTTGAATGGCCATGCCCAGAGGGTGGTGGTAAATGGAGTTAAATCCAGCTGGAGTCCAGTTACAAGTGGGGGTCCCCAGGGCTCAGTCCTGGGTCCAGTCCTGTTTAATGTCTTTATCAACGACCTGGATGAAGGCATTGAGTCCTCCCTTAGCAAGTTTGCAGATAACACCAAGCTGGGAGGAAGTGTCGATCTGCTGGAGGGTCAGGAGGCTCTGCAAAGGGACCTGAACAGGTTGGACCGCTGGGCTGAGACCAACGGCATGAGGTTTAACAAGGCCACATGCCGGGTCCTGCACTTGGGGCACAACAACCCTAAGCAGAGGTACAGACTAGGAGAAGCCTGGCTGGAAAGCTGCCAGGAGGAGAAGGACCTGGGGGTGTTGGTTGACAGCCGACTGAACATGAGCCAGCAGTGAGCCCAGGTGGCCAAGAAGGCCAATGGCATTTTGGCCTGTATCAGAAAC
This sequence comes from Clamator glandarius, assembly GCA_033459285.1. Taxonomy (NCBI): domain Eukaryota; kingdom Metazoa; phylum Chordata; class Aves; order Cuculiformes; family Cuculidae; genus Clamator; species Clamator glandarius. Next base: position 907,106 of record JAUNZM010000500.1, on the reverse strand, counting down.
GGTGTGACCAGCAGGTCCAGGGAGGTTATTCTCCCCTTGTACTCGGCACTGTTGAGACCGCACCTCGAGTACTGTGTTCAGTTCAGTTCATCCCTCACCACAAGAAGGATGTTGTGGCTCTGGAGTGAGTCCAGAGAAGAGCAAGAAAGCTGGTGAAGGGGCTGGAGAACAAATCTTATGAGGAGCAACTGAGAGAGCTGGGGCTGTTTAGCCTGGAGAAGAAGAGGCTGAGGGGAGACCTTATTACCCTCTACAACTATCTGAAGGGAGGTTGTGGAGAGGAGGGTGCTGGCCTCTTCTCCCAAGTGACAGGGGACAGGACAAGAGGAAATGGCCTTAAGCTCTGCCAGGGGAGATTTAGGCTTGAGATTAGGAAAAAATTCTTCACGGAGAGGGTGGTTAGGCATTGGAACGGTCTGCCAAGGGAGGTGGTTGAGTCGCCGTCCTTGGAGGTGTTTAAGGTGAGGGTGTATGAGGTACTTAGGAGCATGATTTAGGGCTTGGTGGGAATGGTTGGACTCGACGATCCAGTGGGTCTCTTCCAACCTGGTTATTCTGTGATTCTGTGTGATTCTGTGATATACAGAACAAGGAGATGCATTGGCGGGAGATGTGACATGAGAGGCAGAAGAAGGAGATCCTGCAGCAGATGCAGTAGCATATGCAGCACCAGCAAATGCAGCATCAGGAGATGGAGCAGGAGATTCAGCATCAGGAGATTCAGCAGTCGGAGATGCAGCAGGTTATGCATCATCAGGAGATGCATCAGCAGGAGATTCAGCAGCAAGAGATGCATCATGAGATGCAGCAGGAATTCAGGAGGGGATTCAGTAGCAGGTGATGCAGCAGCAGATGCAGCAGCAAAAGCAGGAGATGCAGCAGGAGTAGGAGAGACAGAAGCAGGAGTTGTAGCAGCAAGACATGCAAAAGGATATGCAGAAGCAGGAGATGCAGCAGCAGGAGATGCAGGAAATGCATCAGCAGATGCAGGAGGATTTAGCAGGAGCAGGAGAGGCAGCTACAGTAGATGTAGTATGAGATGCAGAAGCATGATATGCAGCAGCAGATACATCAGCAGCAGATGCAGCAGTAGATTCAGCAGAAGACACAGCAGGAGGAGATGCCGCAGCTGGAGATGAAGCAGGAGATGCGGCAGCAGGTGATGTAGTAGTAGAGGCAGCAGGAGATAGAGCGTTAGACACTGCAGAAGGAGATGCAGCAGGACGAGATGCAGTAGGAGGAGATTCATCGGGAGATGGCTATTCAGAAGGAGATGCATCAAGAGATTTAGCAGTATGAGATGCCACAGGAGATTCAGGAGGAGATTCAGCAGCAGGAGATGCAAGAGCAGGAGATGCCATCACAACAGATGCAGCACCAGATTCAGCAGCAGATTCAGCAGGAAATGAAGCAGCAGGGGATGCAGCAAGGGTTGCAGCAGGGGATGCAGCAGCAGCAGTTTCAGCAGCAAATGCAGCAGCAGATGCAGCAGCAGATGCAGTATGATACAAAGCAAAAGGAGATGCAGAAGCGGATATAGCAGCAGGATATGCAGGAGCACGAGATGTAGCAGGAGAGATGCAGTAGCAGCAGGTTCAGCAGGAGATGCAGCAGCAGATGATAGAGCAGGAGAAGATACAGCATTAGGATATGCATGAGGAGATTCCACAGAAGCTTCAGCATGTGATGCAGGATCACGAAACTCAGAAGAAAGAGATGCAGCAGTAGGAGATGTAATAGGAGATGCAGAAGCAGGAGGTGGAGCAGTAAATTCAGGAGGAGATACAGCAACAGGAGATCTAGTAGAAAGAGATGCAGCAGGAGATGCAGCCGTAGAAGATGCAGCAGGATATACATCAGCAGCAGATGCAGCAACAGGAGATGAAGCATGAGCAGAAGCAGCAGATGATGCAGGAGATGCAGCATGAGCAGAAGTAGCAGATGATGCAGGAGATGCAGCAGGAAGAGATGCAGCAGCAGATGCAGCAGGATATGCAGCAGAAGGAAATGCATCAGATATATGTAGCAGGAGATGCATCTGCAGAAGATGCAGCAGGAAGAGATGCAGCAGCAGATTTAACAGGAGATGCATTAGCAGGAGATGCTGCAGCAGATGCAGGAGGAGGAGATGCAGCAGCAGGATATGCAGCAGGACTTGATGCAGAAAGGAGATTCAGAAGGAGATGCAGAAAGAGATTCAGCAGCAGGAGATGCAAGAGCAAGAGATGCAGCATCAGACTCATCATCAGTAGATGCAGGCGGAAATCTAGCAGCAGGAGATGCAGCAGGAAGAGATTCAGCAGCAGGAGATGCAGCAGCAGATGTATCAGGAGGAGATGCAGCAGCAGGAGACGTAGCAGGAGGTTATGCAGCAAGAGATGCATCATGATAAATGCAGCAGGAAATGAAGCAGGAGATTCATTAGCAGGAGATGCAGCAAGAGTTGCAGAAGCAGGAGTTGCAGAAGCAGGAGATGCAGCACCAAGAAATGCAGCAGGAGATGTAGCTGCAGGAAATGAAGCAGCATGAAATGCAGCAGCAGATGTAGTAGCAAATTAAGTACCAGCAGATAAGGCAGAGGGAGATGCAGCAGCAGGAAACGCAGCAGTAGATACAGAAGACAGAGAAGATAAAGAAGAAGGAGATGCATAATAGATGCAGCAGCAATTGATGAAGCAGGAGATGCTGGAGCCAGAGATGCAGAAGGAGATGCAGAAGTAGAAGTAGATGCATCAGCAGGAGATGCAGCAAAAGATACAACAGCAGGAGACACAGCAGCAGGATATGAGGTAGGAGATGCACCAGCAGAAAATGCAGCAGGACATGCTTCAGGAGATTAAGCAGGAGAGGCAGCAGCAGGAGACATGTCAGAGGTTGCAGCAGTAGGTGAAGCAGCACCAGATGAAGCAGGAGATGCTGCAGATGCAGCAGCAGAGGATGCAGCAGGTGATACAGCAGGAAGAGATGGAGCAGGAGATATATCAGCAGTAGATGCACCAGGGGAGGCAGCAGCAGTAGATGCAGCAGGAGATAGAGAAAACTATGAGGCAGCAGGAGATGTAGTAGGAGATGAAGCAGTAGATGAAGTAGCAGTATATGCAGCAGCAGTTGCAGCAGGATATGCAGCAGGAGAAGCAGCAGGAGATGCAGCAGCAGGAGGTGCAGCCGCAAATGCATTCAGCAGGATATGCAGTAGGAGATGCTGCAGCCCCAGATTCAGTAGCAGGAGATACAGCAGGCGCTGTAGGAAGATATGCAGCATCAGTAGATGCGTCCGCAGATGAATCAGCAGAGCATGTAGGAGAATATACAGCAGCAGGAGATACAGATGGATATACAGCAGCAGAAGATGAAGAAGCAGATGCAGCGGCAGCAGATGCAGGAGGAGATGCAGCAGCAGGAGATTCATCAGAAGGAAATGCAGCAGGAGATGCCGCAGTACATGAATTAGCAGCAGATCCAACAGCAGATTCAGGAGATGTAGCAGAGGACATGCAGCAGGATATGAAACCGCAGAAGATACAGATGGAGATGCAGCAGCAGAAGATGAAGCTAGAGATGAGGTAGAAATACAGAAGCAAGGATCAGCAGGATGAGATGCAGCAGCAGCAGATGCAGCAAGAGATGCAGCAGCAGAAGCAGCAGGAAATGCAGCCAGAGATGCAGCAGCAGCAGATGCAGCTGGACATGCAGCAGGAATTGCAGCAGCAGGAAATGCTGAAGGATATGCAACAGCAAGATATGTGGAAACATCAGATGCAGCAGGATATGCAGCAGGAGATGCAGCAGCATGAAGTGCATCAGCAGGAGAAGCAGCAAGAGATGCAGCAGTACCTCAAGCAGCAGCAGATACAGCAGCATATCAAGGATATGCAGAAGCCAGAAATGCAGGAGAAGATCTAGCAAGAAGATATGCAGCAAAATATGCAGTGGGAGGAGATGCAGTAGCAGGAAATGCAGCTGCAGGTACAGAGGTAGCAGATACAGTAACGATAGACGCAGCAGCAGATGCATCAGGAGATTCAGATTCAATAGGAGATGTAGCAGCAGAAAATGCTGCTGCAGATGACACAGCAGGAGATGCTGCAGAAAGAGATGCAACAGGAGATGCAGCAGAAGGAAATGCAGCAGGATATGCTGCAGGAGGAGATGCAGCAGGAGATGACACAGCAGGGGATGCAGTAGGATTTGCAGAAGGAGATGTAGCAGGAGATGCAGAAGCAGGAGATGCAGCATCTTGAGGTGCAGCAGGGGATGCATATGCAGCAAAAGATGAAATATGAGGGGATTTAGCAGAAGATGCAGCAGTAGATGAAGCAGCAGCATATGCAGCAGCAGATGCACCAGATGGAGCAGAAAGAGATGCAGCAGGGGATGAAGCAGCAGATGCAACAGGAAATGGAGCATTAGGAGATGCATCCACATATCCATGCGCAGAGGATGCATCAGGAGATGTAGCAGCAGGAGATACAGAAGCAGGAGATGAAGCAGCAGATGCAGCAGGAGATACAGAAGCAGGAGATGCAGCAGCAGATGCATGAGCAGAGGATGCAGCAGGAGATGTAGCAGCAGGAGATACAGAAGCAGGTAATGAAGCAGCAGATGCAGCAGCAGGAGATGCAGGAGGACATCAAGTAGCAGGAGATGCAGCAGCAGGAATTTTATCGGGAGATGCAGCAGTACATGAAGCATTTCCTCCTGATGCATCTCCTGATGCATATCCTGCTGATGCATCTCCTGCTAAATCAGCTCTTGCTGATGCATCTTTTGCTGCATCTCCTGCTACTGCATCTCCTGCTGCTGTAATTCCTGCTGCTGCATCTCATGCTGCTGCAATTCCTGCAGCATCTCCTGATATATCGCCAACTTCTACTGAATTTCCAGCTGCCTCTCCTGCTGCTATATCTGCTGCTTCATCTGATACTGCTGAATCTCCGGCTGCATCTCCTGCTGCTGCACCTCAAGCTGCTGCATCTGATTTTCTACATCACCTTCTCTTCATCTCTTGCTTCTGAATCTCTTGCTTCGTCTGCTGCTTCTGCATTACCTTCTGCATCTCATCCGGCTGCATCTCCTGCCGCATCTGCTACTGCATCTCATGCTACTACCTCCCCTGCTGGTGCATCTCCTGCTGCATCTCCTGCTGCATATACTTCTGTTTCATCTCCTAATACATCTCCTGCTCCTGCATCTCCCGCTGCTCAATATTCTGCTACATCTTGGCCTGCTACATATAATGCTTCTGCATCTCCTGCTGCTGCATCTCCTGTTACATCATCTGCTGCTGCATATCCTCCTGCTGCATCTGCTGCTGCATCCTCATCTGTTGCGTCTCTTGCTGCATCCTCTTCTGCTGCATCTCCTGCTGCATCTCTTAGTGCTGAAGCTCATGATCCTGCATCTTCTGCTGTGGCAGTTCCTGGTGCTTCATTTCCTGCTGCATTTCTTCCTTTTACATCTCATGCTGCTGCATCTCCTGCTGCTGCATCTGCTGCAGCATCTCCTGTTGCTACATCTCCTGTTGAAACTACATCTGCTGCCGCATCTGCTGCGGCATCTCTTTCTGCTGAATCTCCCATTCATCTCCTGCTGCATTGCTGATGCAGCTGCTGCTGCATCTCCTGCTGCTTTATAATCTACTGCTGCATATCCTGCTGCTGCATATCCGGACTCAGCATATCCTATTGCATCTCCTGGTGTTTCTTCTCCTGCTGCTTCATCTCCTGCTGTATCTCCTGCTGCTGTATTTCATACTGCATCTCCCAGTGCTGCGTCTCTTGATGCTGCACTCCCTGCAGCATCTCCTGCTTCTGCATCTTCCACAGAATCTCCTGTTCCTGCTTCTCCTGCTGAATCTGCATCTCCTGCTGCATCTACTGTTGCATCTCCTGCTGCTTTATAAACTACTGCTGCATCTGCTGCATCTCCAGCTTCATCATCTCTTCTACATCTCCTGCTGAGAAATCTCCTGCTGCTGCATCTCCAGCTGTTGTATCTCCTGTTACACCTCCTGCTGCAGCATCTCCTGCTACTGCAAATACTGCTGCTGCATCTCCCCCTACTACATATACTGCTGCTGCATCTCCCGTTAAATGTGGTGCTGCATCTGCTACTGCATCTGCTACTACTCCATCTAATACTGCTGCATCTGCTGCTGTGTCTCTCGCTGTTGCTTATCCCGTTGCATCTCCTGCTGCTGCAAATGCTGCTGCATCCCCTTCTTCTGCATCGCCTGATGCATCCTGTTTCTGCATTTCATCCTGCTGCATCTGCTGCTACATCCCCTGCTCCTGCATCTCCTGCTGCATTTCTTGATACTGCATCTCATGCTGTTGCATATCCTGCACCTGGATCTCCTACAACTGCATATCCTGCTACATCTCCTTCTTCATCTCCTGCTGCTGCGTCTCCTGCTGCTGTAATTCCTGCTGATGAATCTCATGCTGTATCTCCTTCTTCATCTGCTGCTGCCTCATCAGCTGCATCTGCTGCTGCATCTGCTGCTGATTCATCTATTGCTGCATCTCCTGCTACATCTCCTATTGCTGCATCTCCTGCTGAATCTTCTGATGAATTTGCATCTCCCTCTGCAATTCTTGCTTATGCATCTCCTGCTGGATATCCTGATGCTGTATCTGCCTCGGATACATCTTCTGTTGCTTCATTCACGCTGCTGAATCTGCTGCTTCTTCATATCATGCTGTATCTCCTACTTCATCTCCTTCTTCTGAATCTCCTGCTGCATCTCCTGCTGAATATGCATCTCCTTCTGCATATCCTGCTGCTGTATCTCCTGGTGTGTGTCATGATGCTGCATTTCCTGCTGCTGCAATTCTTCTGCATCTGCTGCTGCATCTGCTCCTGCATCTCCTGCTGCTGCATCTCCTGCTTATACATTTCCAGCTGCATCTCGTCCTGCTGCATCTGCTGCTACATCCCTTTGTCCTGCCTCTCCTACTGCATCTCTTTCTTTTTGCATCTCATGCTGCTGAATCTCCTGCAGCTGCATATTTTGCAGCTGCATATCCTGCTGCATCTTCTGCTTCTGCACATCATACTCTATCTCCTGTTAAATCTCTTTCTGCCGCATCTCCTTCTGCAGTTCCTGCTGAATCCCCTGCTTCTGCAATTCCTCGTGATTCATGTCCTGTTGCATCCCCTGCTGCTGCATCTCCTGTTGCACATCTTGCTGCAACATATGATTGCTGGATCCCCTAACGTATGTCCTGCTGATTCATCTCCTGATGCTGAATCTCCTGCTGCATCTCGGGCTGCTGCTGCATCTGGTGCTGTATCAACCACTGCTTTATCTCCTGCAGCTGCATATACTGCTACATCTCTTGCTGCATCTCCTGCTGCTGCAATTCCTGCTTCTGAATCTCCTGCTGCTGCATCTGCTGCTTATTTATATCTTCTTGATTTTTTTGTTGCTGCATCTTGTGCTGCATGTCCTGCTGCAGCCTCTCCTGTTACATCTCCTACTGCTGCATCTACTTCTGAATCTCCTCTTTCATCTCCTCTTGCAGCATTTCCAGCTGCCTCTCTTTCTGCAGAATCTCCGTTTGCCGCTCCTACTTCTGCATCTCCTGGTTCACCTCCTACTGCTGCATCTCATCCTACTACACCTCTGGCTGCATCTCCTGATGCATCTGCTGCGGCTTCATCCCCTGAAGCTGCCTATTCTGCTACATATCCTGCTGCGGTATCCCCTGCTGCTGCATCTCCTGCTGCATCTTCTGCTGCTGAACCTCCTTCTGCATCTGCTGCTTCATCTGCTACTACTGTATCTCCTGCTGCATGTCCTGCGTCTGCATCTACTTCGGCATCTCCTGATCCTGAACCTCCTTCCGCTTCATCTCCTGCTGCTGCAGTTTCTGCAGCATCTACTGCTGCTGCGTTTCTTGCCGCTGCATCTTCTGTGGCATCTCCTGCTGCTGCATCTCCTGCAGCATCTCCTGCTGAATCTGCTGCTGCATTTGCTGCAGCTCCTACTGCTGCATCTCCTCCTGACGCATTATCTGCCTCATCTCCTGAGGAATCTCCTGCTCCTGCATCTCTTTTTGCATCTTCTGCTGCTGCATCTCCTCCTGCTGCATCTCCTTCTGCTGCATCTGCTGCATATCCTTATACTGCATCTCCCTCTGTGGCATCTCCTTCTGATGCATCTCCTGCTGAATCTGCTTCTAAACCTGTTGTTGCATCTACTGTGTCTTCATCTCCTTCATCTCCTGCTGCTTTAACTCCTCTTTCTGCGTGTCCTGCAACTGCATCTGCTGCAGAACCTACTGCTGCTTCATCTCTTGCTGAATCTGCATCTCCTGCTGATGCATCTGCTGAAGCATCTCCTGCTGCGTCTCGTAACGCATCTCCAGCTACATCTCTTCTGCTGAATATGCATCTCTTGCAGCATCACATGCTGCATCTCCTGCTCCAACATCTAATGCAGTATCTCGTACTTCTGCATCTCCTGCTGAATCTGTTTCTCCGGCTGCATATTATGCAGCATCTCTTGCTGCTGCCTATCCTGCTGCATCTCATCCTGTGGCATCTCCTGCTGCTGCATGTCCTGGTGCATTTCCTGCTGCTGCATTTGCTGCAAAATCTGCTGCTGCTGATTCTTCCAAATATTCATCACCGACTTCATCACCTACTGCAACTCCAGCATCTCCATTTCCTGATGTTTTACGAAAATATAATAACTCCTGCAGAAAATATTCTAGCATGGAATGCTACTCTTTCTGAATGTCTTCTCTTACAGAGCTTTCACTACAAAATGACTTCTCTGGATGAGTTTTCTATGCAAGCTGCAAAGCACGACTAAGAGAACGTTTTAGTATAAGGTACTGAATTATGACTTAACTGCCCCTATTGAGGCGCTTTAGGGAAATCGAATAATGCCCACAGGGAAGATGCTAGCATGGAATGCTGGCGCTTCTGAATGTCTTCTCTTATAGTGCTTTCACTGCAAAGCAAGACTTGTAGAACTTTGAGTATACGCTTATGTACTGTAACATCAGAATGGCTATTAAAGTGTCACTTCAAAATTTTTAGATCGTTCAGCACAAGTACCGCAGGGAAGATGCTACGATCAAAGGCTGGCTCTCGTTAAGAGTCTTCTGTTGAAAGAGCATTCACTGCAAGCTGCATAGCACTTCTTATGGACCGTTTCAGTGTAGGATACTGAACTGTGGCTTAACTGCGCCTATTAAGGCGCTTTGGGAAAAGTGAGTAAATCCCGCAGGGAAGAAGCTGGCAAGGAATGCTGCTGCTTCTCAATGTATTCTCTTAGAGCGCTTTCACTACAAAGCCAGAATTGTAGAACTATCAGTATAAGCTTGCGTACCATAACATATAAACGCAAGATATAGCATCACTTCAAAAATTCAGATCGTTCAGCACAAGAAGCTGCTACGATCAAATGCTGGCTCTCGTTAGAGTCTTCTGTGGAAGCTCTTTCATTGCAACGTGGAAAGCACGACTAACAGAACAATTTAGTGTAGGGTACTGAATTGTGACTTAACTGTGCCTATTAAAGTGCTTTGGGAAAAGTGAGTAAATCCCACAGGGAAGAAGCTGGCAAGGAATGCAGCTTTTTCTGTAAAGCAAGACTTGTAGAGCTTTCAGTGTACTGTAACATCAGAATGACTATTAAAGCGTCACTTCAACATTTCAGAGCGTATAGCACACGCACCTCAGGGAAACATGCTACGATTAAGTGCTGGCTCTCCTAAGAGACTGTTGTGGAGAGATTTCACTGCAAGCAGCATAGCACGGCTTAAGGACCGTTTTAGGATAGGGTACTGAACAGCGACTTAACTGCGTCTATTAAGCCGCTTTAGGAAAGTTGAATTACGCCCGCAGGGAAGATGCTAGCATGGAATGCTGCTACTTGTGAATGTCCTCCCTTAGAGCGCTTTCACTGCAAAGCAAGACTTGCGTCACTTCAATATATTCAGATTGTTCCAAACAAGTAACGCAGAGAAGCTGCTACCATCAAATGCTGGCTTTAGGTTGAGTCTTCATTGGAAGCGCTTTCACTGCCAGTGGCTAAGCAAGACTTATGGACCACTTTAGCGACCGTTACTGAATTGTGACTTATCTTCATCTATGAAGGCGCTTTAGGAGAAGTGAGTAACTCCCGAGGGGAAGATGCTAGCATGGAAGGATGCAGGTTCCGAAAGTGTTCCCTTAGAGCGCTTTCACTGCCAATCAAGACTTGTAGAACTTTCAGTCTGTGTACTGTGACATCAGAACGGCTATTAAAGCGTCCCTTACAAATTTCAAGTAGTTCAGAACAAGTACCTAAGAGAAGCTGCTACGATCAAATACTGACTCTCGTTAGAGTCTTCTTTGGAAGCTCTTTCACTGCAAGCTGCGAAGCACGACTAACAGAACAATTTAGTGTAGGGTACTGAATTGTGACTTAACTGTGCCTATTAAAGTGCTTTGGGAAAAGTGAGTAAATCCCACAGGGAAGAAGCTGGCAAGGAATGCTGCTTTTTCTGTAAAGCAAGACTTGTAGAGCTTTCAGTGTACTGTAACATCAGAATGACTATTAAAGCGTCACTTCAACATTTCAGAGCGTATAGCACACGCACCTCAGGGAAACATGCTACGATTAAGTGCTGGCTCTCCTAAGAGACTGTTGTGGAGAGATTTCACTGCAAGCAGCATAGCACGGCTTAAGGACCGTTTTAGGATAGGGTACTGAACAGCGACTTAACTGCGTCTATTAAGCCGCTTTAGGAAAGTTGAATTACGCCCGCAGGGAAGATGCTAGCATGGAATGCTGCTACTTGTGAATGTCCTCCCTTAGAGCGCTTTCACTGCAAAGCAAGACTTGCGTCACTTCAATATATTCAGATTGTTCCAAACAAGTAACGCAGAGAAGCTGCTACCATCAAATGCTGGCTTTAGGTTGAGTCTTCATTGGAAGCGCTTTCACTGCCAGTGGCTAAGCAAGACTTATGGACCACTTTAGCGACCGTTACTGAATTGTGACTTATCTTCATCTATGAAGGCGCTTTAGGAGAAGTGAGTAACTCCCGAGGGGAAGATGCTAGCATGGAAGGATGCAGGTTCCGAAAGTGTTCCCTTAGAGCGCTTTCACTGCCAATCAAGACTTGTAGAACTTTCAGTCTGTGTACTGTGACATCAGAACGGCTATTAAAGCGTCCCTTACAAATTTCAAGTAGTTCAGAACAAGTACCTAAGAGAAGCTGCTACGATCAAATACTGACTCTCGTTAGAGTCTTCTTTGGAAGCTCTTTCACTGCAAGCTGCGAAGCACGACTAACAGAACGTTTAGTATAGATTAGGGAATTGTGACTTAACTGTGCCTATGAAGGCTCTTTAGGAAAAGTGAGTAATTCCCGCCTGGAAGATGCTAGCATGGAATGCTGCTGTTACTGAATCTTTTCTCTTACAGCTCTTTTACTGCAAAGCAATATGTGTAGAACTTTTATTCTAGTCTTGTCTACTGTAACATCAGAATGGCTATAAAGCATCACTTCCAAATTTAAGGGCCTACAGAATCTCCTGCTGCATGTTCAGCTGGTGCATCTGCTGCTGCATCTCCTGCTATTGCATATCCAGTACCATCTCCTGCTGCATTTTCTGCTCCTGCATCTCCTGATGCTGAATCTGCTGCTGCATTGCTGCTGAATCTCCTGCAGCTGTATCATATGCTGATTCTCCTTCTACTGCATCTCCTTCTGCTGCATCTCCTGCTGCATTTCCTGCTGCTGCATCTCTTGCTGAATCTCCTGCTACATCTCTGATGCTGCATATCCTGCTGCATCTCCTGCTCAATCTACTGCTGAATATGCATTGGCTGCTGCATCTCCTGCTGCATCTGCTACAGCATACCCTGCTGCATCCACTTTTCCACCACCAGCAGCTGCATCTCCTGCTTCTGCATCTCCTTCTGCAGCATCTCTGACTGCTGCATCTCGTTCTTCTTCATCTCATGCTACTGCATCTCCTGCTCCTGCATCCGCTTCTGCATCTCTGTTTAATGCATCTCATACTACGTCTGCTAATGCATCTGCTGCTGCTGCACCTGCTGCTGCTGCATTTCCTCCTGCTGAATCTCATGCAGTATCTGCTGCTGCATCTGTGCTGCATCTCCTGATGCATCTCCAATTGCATCTGGTTCTGCGTCTCCTGCTGCTTAATCTCCTACCTTATCTAGTGCTGCATTTCCTGTGGTATATCCTGCTGCTGAAACTCTCGTTGCATCTACTGCTTCAGATACTCCTGTATCTCCTACTGCATCTTCTGCTGCTGCATCTCCTGTTTCTGTATCTCCTTCTGCATTTGGGGCTGCTGTATCTCCTCCATTTGCATCTTCTGCTACTTCTGCTTCTTCATCACTTGCTGAACCTCTTGCTGCATCTCCTTCTGAATTTTTGGCTGATGCATCACTTCCTACTGCATCTGCTACAGTATTTCTTGCTGCTGCATATCCGGCTTCTTCATATCATGCTAAATTTCCTGATGCTGCATGTCCTAGCGCTGCATTTCCTGCTGCATGTACTGCTGCTCAATATCTTGCTGCTGCATCCCCTGCTGCAGTTTCAGCTGCTGCAGTTTCAGCTGCTGCATCTCCTGATGCATCTCCTTGTGCTAACATATTCTTCAGCATCTCCTGTTCATCTCCTGCTGCATCTCCTGCAGCTTCTCGTGCCGCTGCATCTGCTTCATCTCCTGCTACTGAATCTCCTGCTTCTGCATCTCCTTCTGGTGCATCTCCTGTGCAATCTCTAGCTACTGTATCTCCTACTGATTCCACATCTCTTTCATTAGCAGCTGCATCTACTGCTGTTGCATCCACTTCTGCATCTTCTTCTGCTGCCTCTCCATCCTACATCTCCTCGTGCTTCTTCTCATGCTGCATCTCCTGCTATATCTCATGATGCATCTCCTTCTTCTCCTGCTGCTGCATCTCCTGCTGCATCTCCTACTGCTGCATCTCATGGTGGATCTCCTCTTGCTAAATCTACTGCTGCATTTCCTGCTGCATCTCCTGCTGGTTCATCTCCTGCTGCCTTTACTGGTGATGCATATCCTGCTGGTGCATTTCCTGATGCATCTCTTGTAGCTGCCTCTTTTTCTGCATATTCTCCTGCATCTCTTCCTGCTGCATCTCTTGTTGAATCTCCTTCTACTGCATCTGCAGCATATGCTGCTTCTTCTGGTGCTACTTCACCTCCTGCAGCATCTCCTGCTGTTGCGTATGCTGCTGCATCTCCTGCTACTGCATCTCCTTCTCAATCTGAATCTTGCCTTTCCTCTGCTGCCTGCATCTCCTGCTGATGCATCTCCTACTGCTATATCTGCTGCTGCATCTACTCTTGTATCTCCTTCTTCTAGGTCTCTTGAGGTATATCCTGCTGCATGTCCTGCATCTCCTGCTGCTCTACCTCCTGCTGAAGAATCGCCTTCTGCTACATCTCCTGCTGCATCCCCAGCTGCTGTGTCTGCTACTGCATCTCCTGATTCATCTCCTGCTGCTGCATTTCCTGCTTTATTTTCTGATGAATCTCATACTGCTGCATCTCCTCTTGCTGTATCTCCTCTTGCTGCATCTCCTGATGCATGTTGTGCTGATGACTCTCCTGCCTCTGCATCTCCTGCTGCTGCATCCTCTGCTGCTCCATCCTCTCTTTCATGTACTGCTAATTCATATAATTCTACATCTGCTTCTGAACCTTAATGTCTTGCTTCACTTTCTGCTACACCTCCTACTGCATTTCCTGCTGCTGCATTTTCTTACTTTTGTAACCCTGGCTGCATCTACTGCTTCTCTGTTTCCTGCTACAACTTATTCTGCTGAATCTCCTGATACTGCATCTGCAGCTGAATCTCCTGCTGCATCTGCTGCTGCTGCATCTCCTGCTGGTGCTTTTTCTACTGAACTTCCTGCTGAATCTCCTGCTGCTGCATGTCCTTCTGATGCATCTACTGCTGCATCTCTTACATCTGTATCTCCTGCTGCATCTTCTACTGCTGTATCTCCTGCAGCTGAATCTGCTGACACAGTGCGGTGGCTGCATCTCCTGGTGCTGCACCTCCTGTTGCTGCATCTCCTTCAGAATATCCTGATGACGCAGAGGCAGCAGATAGAGCAGCAGGAGATGCAGAAGGAGATTCCACAGCAGAAGACGGAGCAGGATTTGTAGCATCAGATGAAGCAGCAGTAGATTCAGCAGCAATATAAGCAGCAAAAGGAGAAGAAGCAGGATATGAAGCATCAGGAGACTAAGCAAGAGGAGATGCATTAGGAGATTCTGCAGTAGGTGATGTAGCAGGAGTAGATGCAGCAGATAATTCAGTAGCACGAGATTCAGCAGTAGGAGATGAATTAGGAGATGCAGCTGCAGGAGATGCAGCTGCAGTAGATGCAGCATCAGGAGATGCACGAGGACATCCAGCAGCAGGAGATGCAGCAGCTGGAGATGCAACAGAAGGTGAATCTACAGAAGATGCATCAAAGGATGCAAGAGATTCGCCAGCAGGCGATGCATCAGCAGGAGATGCAGCAAGATATGCAGAAGCAGGAGATGCATCAGCAGGGTTTGTGGTATGAGATGCAGACGCAGGAGATGCAGCAGCAGATGCAGCAGCAGGAGATGCAGCAACAGCAGCTTCAGCAGCAGGAAATGAAGCATCAGATGCAGGAGGAGGAGATGCAGCAGCAGGAGATGCAGCAGCAGATTCAGAAGCAGATTCAGTAAGAGATGCAGTGGCAGGAGATTCATAAGCAAAAGATATAGCACCAGGAGATGCAGCAGTAGGAATTTCAGTAGCAAACACAGCAGCAGGAGAAACAGCAGGTAATGCAGCAGCAGTAGATGAAGTAGGGTATGAAGCAGCAGTAGATGAAGTAGTGTATGAAGCAGCAATAGATGCAGCTGGGTATGCAACAGCAGGAGATTCAGCAGCAGGAGATGAATCAGAGGATATGCATCATCAGATGAATCCGCTGATTCATCAGATGTAGTTGCAGACAGAGTTGCAGCAGTAGGAGTTTCATCAGAGGATGCAGCAGCAATAGATGCAGGAAGAGATCCAGGCAGAGGAACTAGAGCAGTAAGAGATGTAGCAGCACATACAGAAGCAGATCAGAGGATGAAGCAGCAGAAGCAGCAGGAGGAGTTTCAGCAGGAGACGCATCATCAGGAGACGCAGGATCAGGAGATGCAGCATCAGGAGATGCAGCAGGGGATTCAATAGCAGGTGCTGCAGCAGGAGACACAGCAGGAGATGCAGCATTAATAGATGCACCTGAGACACAGCAGCAGGAGGCACAGCAGCAGCAGATGCAACAGGAATGCAGCAGGGGATTCAGTAGTAGGTGATGTAGCAGCAGAAGATGTAGCAGCACATGCAGCAGTAGTAGATGAAACCGAGGATGAAAAAGCAGGGGATACAGCAGCAGGAGATGCAGCAGCAGGAGATGCAGCAGTAGATGCATATGAAGCAGGAGGTGCAGCAGGAGATGCAGCAGCATATTCAGCAGCACATTCAGCAGAAGATGCTGAAGCAGGAGATTCAGCAGCAGGAGACTAAGACTCGGCAGATACAGAAGCACGTTCAGCAAGATATGCAGCAGCAAGAGATGCAGCAGTGTGTGCAGCAGCAGCAGATGGAGCATCAGGTGATGCAGGAGGACATCAAAAATCAGAAGGTGAAGCAGCAGGAGATGCAGGAGTAGATTAATGTACAGCACATGCACCAAAAGATGCAGGAGATGTAGCAGAAGGAGACGCATCAGGAGATGCAGCAGCAGGATATAAAGCAGGAGATTAAGCAAGACCTTTAGCAGGAGATAGAGAAGCAGAAGATTCAGGAGCAGGAGATGAAGAAGCAGGAGATGCAGCAACAGGAGCTGCAGAAGCAGATGCAGAAGTAGGAGATGCAGCAGCAGGAATTTCAACAGCAGATTCAACAACAGATGCAGAAGTAGGAGGTGCAGCAGCAGGAAATTCAACAGCAGATTCAACAGCAGATGCAGAAGGAGATGCAACATCAGGTTCAACAGCAGATACAGAAGGAGATGCAGCATCAAGAGATGCAGCAGCAGATGCATCAATAGATGCATATTCATCAAGAGATGCAGCATGAAGAGATGCTTCAGCAGGTACAGATTCATGAGATGTAGCACGAGATACAGAAAGAGATGCTGTAGGAGGAGAGGCAGGAGTAGATGATGCAGCAGGCGCAGTAGCATGAGATGCAAAAGCAGAAGTTGCAGCCGTAGATTTTGCAGCAGGAGATGCAGCCGCAGGAGATGAGCAGTGGATTCAGCAGGAGATTCTGCAGGAGGAGATGCAGCAGCGGTAGATTCTGCAGCAGGAGATACAGCTGCAGGACATGAGCAGAGGATTCAGCAGGAGATTCTGCAGCAGGAGATGAAGCAGAAGGATCAGCAGAGAAAAAGACTCAGCAGCAGGAGATGCAGAAGGAGATGCAGCAGCAGGTGCAGCAGGAAATGCAACAGCAGACGCATCAGCAGGAGATGCAGCAGCAGAAGATACAGCAGTACATGAAGCAGCAGATGCACAAGAAAATAGAGCACGAGATGCGGCAGGGTAAGATGCAGTACCAGCAGATGCAATAGGAGATGCAGCATCTGGAGTTGAAGCAATATAAAATGCTGCATGAGATGCGGCAGCAGATGTATCAGGAGAAGCAGGAGCAGGAAATGCAGAAGCAGGAGATGCAGCAGAAGAAATGCAGGAGTAGGAGAGGCAGAAGCAGGAGATGTAGCATCAAGACATGCAAAAGGATATGCAGAAGCAGGAGATGCAGCAGTAGAAGATGCAGGAAATGCATCAGCAGATGCAGGAGGAGATTTAGCAGCAGAAGAGGCAGTAGCAGGAGAGGCAGCAGCAGGAGATGCAACATGAGAATTAGCAGGAGGAGAGGCAGCAGCAGATGCATCCGCAACAGATGCATCAGCAGCAGATGCAGCAGTAGATTCAGCAGAAGACACAGCAGCAGGAGATGAAGCAGCTGGAGATGTAGTAGGAGATGCAACAGAATACGCAGCAGGAGGAGATGCAGCAGGAGGAGATGCATAGGGAGATGCATATTCAGAAGGAGATGCATCAGGAGATGTAACAGGATATGTAGCAGCATGAGATGCCGTGGGAGATTCAGCAGGAGATACAGCAGATAGAGATGCAAGATCAGGATATGAAGCAGCAGGAACTGCATCAGAAGGAAATGCAGCAGGAGATGCAGCAGTACATGAGGCAGCAGCCGATGCAGCAGCAGATTAAGGAGGTGCAGTAGCCAGAAATCCAGCAGAAGGTGCAGCAAGAGGAGATGCAGCAGGAGATGCAGTAGCAGGAAATGTAGCTGCAGCTGCAGAGGCAGCAGATGCAGCAGCAATAGATGCAGCAGCAGATACATCAGGAGATGCTGATTCAGTAGTAGATGTAGCAGCAGAAGATGCTGCTGCAGATGACGCAGCAGGAGATGCAGCAGAAGGTAATGCAGCACGATATGCTACAAGAGGAGATGCAGCAGGTAATGCAGCAGTAGGGGATGCAGTAGGATTTGCAGCAGGAGATGCAGCAGGAGATGCAGAAGCAGGGGATTTAGCAGGAGATGCAACATTATATGAAGCAGCAGCATATGCAGCAGCAGATGCACCAGATGGAGCCGAAAGAGATGCAGCAGGGAATGAAGCAACAGATGCAACAGGAAATGGAGCATCAGGAGATGCATCCGCAGATGCATGAGCAGAGGATGCATCAGGAGATGTAGCAGCAGGAGATACAGAAGCAGGAGATGCATCAACAGATATAGCAGCAGGAGGCACAGAAACAGGAGATGAAGCAGCAGATGCAGCAGCAGGAGATACAGGAGGATATCAAGTAGCAGGAGATGCAGCTGTACATGAAGCATTTCCTGCTGATGCATCTCCTCCTACTGCATCTCCTGCTGCTGAATCTCCTGCTGCTGCAATTCCTGCAGCACCTCCTGATATATCTCCTACTTCTGCATCTCCGGCTGCTGGATTTCCAGCTGCCTCTCCTGCTGATATATCTGCTGCTTCATCTAATGCTGGTGCATCTCCAGCTGCATCTCCTGCTGCTGCACCTCAAGCTGCTGCATCTTATTCTCTGCATCACCTTCTCTTCATCACTTGCAGCTGAATCTCCTGTTGCATCTGCAGCTGCTGCATCTGCTGCTGCATCACCTGCTGCTGCATCTCCTGCTGCATCTCGTCTGGCTGCATCTCCTGCTGCATCTCCTGCTGCATCTTATGCTACTACCTCCCATGCTGGTGCATCTCCTGCTGCATCTCTTGCTGCATATACTTCTGTTTCATCTCCTAATGCATCTCCTGCTGCTGCATCTCCCGTTGCTCAATATACTGTTTCACCTCCTCCTGCATCATATCATGCTGCATCTGCTGCTACATATCCTACTGCTGCATCTGCTGCTACATATCCTACTGCTGCATCTGCTGCTACATATCCTACTGCTGCATCTCCTGCTGCATTTTCTGCTGCTGAACCTCCTTCTGCATCTGCTTCTTCATCTGCTACTGCTGTATCTCCTGCTGCATCTCCTGCCTCTGCATCTACTTCTACATCTCCAGATGCTGAACCTCCTTCCACTTCATCTCCAGCTGCTGCAGTTTCTGCTGCATCTCCCACTGCTGCGTTTTTTGCTGCTGCATCTTCTACTGCATCTCCTGCTGCTGCATGTCTGGCTGCTGCATATCCTGCTGCATCTCCTGCTGAATCCGCTGCTATATTTGCTGCAAATCCATCTCCTACTGATGCATCTCCTTCTGATGCATCTTCTACCTCATCTCCTGATGAATCTCCTGCTCCTGTATCTCTTTTTGTATCTTCTGCTGCTACATCTCCTCCTGCTGCATCTCCTTCTGATGCATCTATTGCATATCCTTATTCTGCATCTCCCTCTGCGGCATCTCCTTCTGATGCATCTCCTGCTACTGCATCTCCTGTTGAATCTGTATCTAAATCTGCTTCTAAATCTGCTGATGCATCTACTGCATCTTCATCTCCTTCTGCTGCGTCTCCTGCTGCTTCAACTCCTCCTTCTGAGTGTCCTGATGCTGCATCTGCTGCAGAACCTGCTGCTGCTTCATCTCCTGCTGAATCTGCATCTCCTGCTGTTGCATCTGCTGCTGATACCTATACTCCTGAATATGCTGCTAAATCTCCTGCTCCTGCATCTCCTTCTGCTGATGCATCTCCGACTGCTGCATGTCGTGTTGCATATCCTTCTTCTCTCCAGCTATTGTATCTGCTGCTGAATCATCTCCTGCTGCTCCATCTCTTGCTGCTGCATCTCCTTCTGATGCATCTCCTGCTTCTGTATCTCCGGCTGAATCTGCAGATAAATCTGCTGCTACATCTCCTGCTGAATATCCTCCTGCTTCATCTCCTGCCGCATCTCCTGCGGCTGCACCTCCTGTTGCATCTCGTCCTGCTGCATTTCCTGCTGCATCTCCTCCTGTTTTATCTCCTGCAGCATCTTTTGCTGCTGCATCTCCTCTTGCTGCATCTCCTGCTGCTGCATCTGATGGAGCACCTCCTGCTGCTGCCTCTCCTGCTTAATCTGCATCTTCTGCTGCATCTCCTAGAGAATCTGCATCTTCCGCTCCATCTGCTGCTAAATCTTCTGCTCCATCTTCTGCTGCTTCATCTGCTGCTGCATTTGCTGTAGAATCTCCTGCTGCTGCATCTGCTGAAGCATCTCCTGCTGCATCTCCTAATGCATCTCCTGCTACATCTCTTCTGCTGAATATGCATCTCTTGCAGCATCACATGCTGCATCTCCTGCTCCAACATCTAATGCAGTATCTCGTACTTCTGCATCTCCTGCTGAATCTCTTTCTCCGGCTGCATATTATGCAGCATCTCTTGCTGCTGCCTATCCTGCTGCATCTCATCCTGTGGCATCTCCTGCTGCTGCATGTCCTGGTGCATTTCCTGCTGCTGCATTTGCTGCAAAATCTGCTGCTGCTGATTCTTCCAAATATTCATCACCGACTTCATCACCTACTGCAATTCCAGCATCTCCATTTCCTGATGTTTTATGAAAATCTAATAACTCCCGCAGAAAATATTCTAGCATGGAATGCTGGTCTTTCTGAACGTCTTCTCTTACAGAGCTTTCACTGCAGAACGACTTCTCTGGAAGTGTTTTCTATGCAAGCTGCAAAGCACAACTAAGAGAACGTTTTAGTATAAGGTACTGAATTATGATTTACCTGCCCCTATTGAAGCGCTTTAGGAAAATCAAATAATGCCCACAGGGAAGATGCTAGCATGGAATGCTGGCGCTTCTGAATGTCTTCTCTTAGAGCACTTTCACTGCAAAGCGAGACTTGTAGAACTTTGAGTATACGCTTGTGTACTGTAAAATCAGTATTGCTATTAAAGCGTCACTTCAAAATTTTTAGATCGTTCAGCACAAGTACCTCAGGGAAGATGCTACGATCAAAGGCTGGCTCTCGTTAAGAGTCTTCTGTGAAAGAGCATTCACTGCAAGCTGCAAAGCACTTCTTATGGACAGTTTTAGTGTAGGGTACAGAATTATGGCTTAACTGCGCCTATTAAGGCGCTTTGGGAAAAGTGAGTAAATCCCGCAGGGAAGAAGCTGGCAAGGAATGCTGCTGCTTCTCAATGTATTCTCTTAGAGCGCTTTCACTACAAAGCCAGAATTGTAGAACTATCAGTATAAGCTTGCGTACCATAACATATAAACGCAAGATATAGCATCACTTCAAAAATTCAGATCGTTCAGCACAAGAAGCTGCTACGATCAAATACTGACTCTCGTTAGAGTCTTCTGTGGAAGCTCTTTCATTGCAACGTGGAAAGCACGACTAACAGAACAATTTAGTGTAGGGTACTGAATTGCGACTTAACTGTGCCTATTAAAGTGCTTTGGGAAAAGTGAGTAAATCCCACAGGGAAGAAGCTGGCAAGGAATGCTGTTTCTTCTGTAAAGCAAGACTTGTAGAGCTTTCAGTGTACTGTAACATCAGAATGACTATTAAAGCGTCACTTCAACATTTCAGAGCGTATAGCACACGCACCTCAGGGAAACATGCTACGATTAAGTGCTGGCTCTCCTAAGAGACTGTTGTGGAGAGATTTCACTGCAAGCAGCATAGCACGGCTTAAGGACCGTTTTAGTATAGGGTACTGAATAGCAACTTAACTGCGTCTATTAAGCCACTTTAGGAAAATTGAATAATGCCCACAGGGAAGATGCTAGCATGGAATGCTGCTACTTGTGAATCTCCTCCCTTAGAGTGCTTTCACTGCAAAGCAAGACTTGTAGAAATATCAGTCTAGGCTTCACAGAATCACAGAATAACCAGATTTGAAGAGATCCACTGGATCGTCGAGTCCAACCATTCCCACCACTCCCTAAATCATGCTCCTAAGCACCTCGTCTACCCTAACCTTAAACACCTCCAGGGACGGTGACTCAACCACCTCCCTTGGCAGACCGTTCCAATGCCTAACCACCCTCTCCGTGAAGAACTTTTCCCTAATCTCAAGCCTAAATCTCCCCTGGCGGAGCTTGAGGCCATTCCCTCTCGTCCTGTCCCCTGTCACTTGAGAGAAGAGGCCAGCTCCCTCCTCTCCACAACCTCCCTTCAGGTAGTTGTAGAGAGTAATAAGATCTCCCCTCAGCCTCCTCTTCTCCAGGCTGAACAACCCCAGCTCTCTCAGCCGCTCCTCATAAGATTTGTTCTCCAGCCCCTTCACCAGCTTTGTTGCCCTTCTCTGGACTCGCTCCAGAGCCACAACATCCCTCTTGTGGTGAGGGGCCCAGAACTGAATGCAGTACTCGAGGTGCGGTCTCACCAGTGCCGAGTACCGGGGGAGAATAACCTCCCTGGACCTGCTGGTTACGCCATTTCTGATACAAGCCAAGATGCCATTGGCCTTTTTGGCCACCTGGGCACACTGCTGGCTCATGTTCAGCCGGCTGTCAACCAGCACCCCCAGGTCCTTCTCCTCCTGGCAGCTTTCCAGCTTGGTTTCTCCTAGTTTGTACCTCTGCTTAGGATTGTTGTGC
This sequence comes from Clamator glandarius, assembly GCA_033459285.1. NCBI lineage: Eukaryota > Metazoa > Chordata > Aves > Cuculiformes > Cuculidae > Clamator > Clamator glandarius. Next base: position 885,014 of record JAUNZM010000500.1, on the reverse strand, counting down.
CCCAAGTGCAGGACCCGGCATTTGGCCTTGTTAAACCTCATGCCGTTGGTCTCAGCCCAGCAGTCCAGCCTGTTCAGGTCCCTTTGCAGAGCCTTCGTACCCTCCAGCAGATCGACACTTCCTCCCAGCTTGGTGTCATCTGCAAACTTACTAAGGGAGGACTCAATGCCTTCATCCAGGTCGTTGATAAAGACATTAAACAGGACTGGACCCAGGACTGAGCCCTGGGGAACCCCACTTGTCACTGACCTCCAGCTGGATTTAACTCCATTTACCATCACCCTCTGGGCCCAGTTATTCAACCAGTTTTTCACCCAGGAGAGTGTGCACCCGTCCAGGCCAGAGGTCCACAGTTTCCGAAGCAGAATGCTATGAGAATCTGTATCAAAGGCTTTACTGAAGTCCTGGAAGACCACATCCACAGCCTTTCCCTCGTCCAAGAGTTTAGTCACTTGGTCATAGAAGGTGATCAGATTACTCTGGCAAGACCTGCCTTTCATGAACCCGTGTTGACTGGGCCTGATCACCCGGTTCTCTTGCAAGTGCTTCTTGATAGCGCTCAATATCAACCGCTCCATGACTTTCCCCGGTACCGAGATCAGACAGAAAGGCCTGTAGTTTCCCGGATCCTCCCTGCGTCCCTTCTTATAGATGGGCACGACATCAGCCTCCAGTCCAGCGGAACCTCCCCAGTCATCCAGGACTGTTGGAAGATGATGGAAAGGGGTTTGGCCAGCACATCCGCCAATTCCCTCAAAACTCTTGGGTGGACTCCATCCGGCCCCATAGACTTGTGGGCATCTAGCTGGGCAAGCAAGTCTCTAACCACCTCCTCTTGGACCCTGGGAATCTCATACTTCTCATCCAACCTTTGGGGTTGTGCACAGAGGGAACAATTTTCCTTACTGTTAAAGACTGAGGCAAAGTAGGCATTGAGCACTTCAGCCTTGTCTTCATCCCCTGTTACTCTTCTTCCCTCTGCATCTACTAGGGACTGGAGATTCTCCCTAGCCCTCCTTTTGCTGTTGATGTATTTGTAGAAAGACTTTTTGTTGTCTTTCACAGTCTTGGCCAATCGCATTTCTAGTTGGGCCTTAACCCTTCTGGCTTTTTCCCTGCACGTTCTCACTTCCTCCCTATAGTCCACCCAGGATGCCTGCCCCTTCCTCCAGAGGGCGTAGACCCTCCTCTTCCTATTGATGTCTCTTAGGACCTCCCTACTCAACCATGATGGTTTCTTACCCCGCCGGCTACTTTTCCGGAACTTGGGTACGGCTCTCTCCTGAGCTGCTAGGAGTTCCTTCTTGAAGAGCGCCCAGCCCTCATGGACACCTTTGCCTTCAAGGAGCGCCTCCCATGGGACTTTTCCAACCAGCATTCTGAACAGCCCAAAGTCTGCTCTCTGAAAGTTGAGCGCGACTGTTCTGCTAACCTCCTTCTTCATTTTACCCCGCACTGAGAACTCTATCATCTCATGATCGTTTTGCCCCAAGCGTCCTCCAACCTTCACATCCCCCACCAGTCCTTCTCTGTTCACAAACAGCAGGTCCAGGAGGGAACTGTCCCTTGTCAGTTCGCTCACCAGCTGTGTGAGGAAGTTGTCTTCCAGACACTCCAGGAACCTCCGGGACTGCTTCCTTTCTGCTGTATTATACTCCCAGCCTATATCAGGGAAATTGAAGTCTCCCACAAGGACTAGAGGTAGCGATTTTGAGACTACACTCAGTTGTTTGTAGAAGAGCTCATCAGCTGCTTCTTCTTGGCTGGGTGGTCTATAGCAGACTCCCATCACAATCCCTTCCTGCCCATGGGCTCCTCTGATTTTCACCCACAGGCACTCAGTCCCATCTTGACCGTAGTCCAGTTCGAGGGTATCAAAGCCCTCTCTAACATAGAGGGCTACCCTGCCTCCTCTTCTGCCCTTCCTGTCCTTCCTAAAGAGTTTATACCCCACCATGTGTACGCTCCAGTTGTACGAGTCATCCCACCACATCTCCGCAATGGCAAAACCATCGTAGTCTCCTTGCCCTACCACAGCTTCCAGCTCCTCCTTCTTATTTCCCATCCTGCGTGCATTAGTGTAAATGCACTTCAGCTGGGCAGGCGTAGCTTCAGCCTTTGTAATAGAGCTTCTCCCCATCTGAGCAGTACTTGACTTAAGGCCACAGTGCCAGTTTGCTGCCTACCATCCTCAGCTGCACTCACCCCCTCTTGCTTAGTGGTGATATACCGGCAGGCGTTGCCAGCACACCACCCCTTTACCACTGAAGTCTCACCTCCAGGCTCACTCCCATCCTGCCTGGCCTCCATCTCCTCCCCCCTCACATCTAGTTTAAAGCTCGATTTATGAGCTTAACTAGGTTTTTGGTGAGGGCTTTTGTCCCCCTAGGAGACAGGCGTGTCCCATCCCTAGTAAGAAAGCCTGGGGGCACGTGGGCCTCCCCATGATTAAAGAACCCAAAGCCCCTCTTCTCACACCAGTCCCTAAGCCATTCATTAACCCATTTCTTATTCCTCAGTTCCTGCTCCTGATTCCTTAGTATTGGGATGGAATTGAATATTACCTGTGCCCCAGAGCCCTCGATCATTTTCCCAAGTGCCTTGAAGTCCCTTTTAATGGCTTTAGGCCTTCTACATTCTATTTCCTCATTATCAATTTGAAAAACTAAGAGCGGGTGGTAGTCCGTATCTTTGACCAGGGAAGGGAGCTTTCTAGTAACATCCCTCACTGATGCTCCCAGCAAGCAGCAGACCTCCCTATGGAGTGGGTCCGGCCTACAGATGGGACCCTCCATTCCTTTGAGAAGGGAATTCCCCAAGACAATCACCCTCCTCTTCTTTTTAACCGAGGATGTTTTTAAGGCTGTGGGAGGATGATAGGGTTTTGGAAACATTTCTAGGCTGTGGGTGCAGCCCTCTTCATCATTAGGGCTAGGCTGCACCCTCAGCACCTCATATTTGTTCCCCAGAGAGATCTGGGGGTTAATTGCCTGGGTGGGGGGAGCAGGTTTCCTTCTCCGGGCAGGAACCTGCTGCCATTCCCCCTCTCTGTCTCTCCCGTCCTTGCAGCTTACCGGTGGGTGGTGCTCAGCTTCACTGGCTCCAGCAGCCTGTGAGAGGGTCCAGCTCCACTCGTCTATCTCCCTCTCACACTCTCTGATGGCCCTCAGCCTAGCCACTTCCTTCCTCAGCTCTTCCACCATATGAAGCAGTTCCCCTACCCGAGCACAGCTTCCACAGGAGGAGCCAGTCCCAGAGGCATGAGCCACTATAGGAGGGTGGCACTGCCTGCAGCCCTGGGTCTGGGTAGCTGCATGTGCCCACAGGGGCTCCATCTAGGTGGCAGCCTCCACCACGCTTGGTGCGGCCTTAGTCTTTCATCGGGTATCCATCATTTTCCTCAATCCCTTCTGACCGTGCTCCAGCCCTTCCCTGCTCGCCCTTCCCGCCCTAATTGCTGCTCAAACTGCCTTGTTTAATGAGCCCCCCCACCTCTTTGCCCCATTCCTCTTTGCCTGTGCTCCCTAAGGGCCCTTTAAATCCCCCGCGGGAGCTTCTGGGACCGCCCCCTCCAGTCAGTCACCGCGTGGAATCGGCCGTTGAGCCCGGAGCCCAGCGCCGATTTTCCGATTGAGTTTTTTTAGGGTTTTTCCCCGTTCGGGAAGCACCCAGTCGCCTATGGCTACCCCTAATACAGAACTCACCGTCCTGTCACTGGATGCAGCTGAATAAGCAATGTAACATCAGAATTGCTATTAAAGCATCACTTCAATATTTTCAGATTGTTCGGAACAAGTAATGCAGGGAAGCTGCTACCATCAAATGCTGGCTTTAGGTTGAGTCTTCGTTGGAAGTGCTTTCACTGCCAGCAGCTAGACTTATGGACCGTTACTGAATTGTGACTTATCTTCTCCTATGAAGGCGCTTTAGAAAAAGTGAGTAACTCCCGAAGGGAAGATGCTAGCATGGAATGATGCAGGTTCTGAAAGTGTTCCCTTAGAGCGCTTTCACTGCCAATCAAGACTTGTAGAACTTTCAGTCTGTGTACTGTGACATCAGAACGGCTATTAAAGCGTCCCTTACAAATTTCAAGTAGTTCAGAACAAGTATCTCAGAGAAGCTGCTATGATCAAATACTGACTCTCATTAGAGTCTTCTTTGGAAGCGCTTTCACTGCAAGCTGCGAAGCACGATTAACAGAACGTTTAGTATAAATTAGGGAATTGTGACTTAACTGTGCCTATGAAGGCTCTTTAGGAAAAGTGAGTAATTCCCGCTGAATCTTTTCTCTTACAACTCTTTTACTGCAAAGCAGTACGTGTAGAACTTTCAGTCTAGGCTTCTTTTCTGTAACGTCAGAATGGCTATAAAGCATCACTTCCAAATTTAAGGGCCTACAGAATCTCCTGCTGCATGTTCAGCTGGTGCATCTGCTGCTGCATCTCCTGCTATTGCATATCCAGTACAATGTCCTGTTGCATTTTCTGCTCCTGCATCTCCTGCTGAATCTGCCTATGTGGCTCCTTCTTCTGATGCTGAATCTGCTGCTGCATCTGCTGCTGAATCTCCTGCAGCTGTATCATATGCTGATTCTCCTTCTCCTGCATCTCCTGCTGTATTTCCTGCTGCTGCATCTCTAGCTGAATCTCCTGCTACATCTCTGATGCTGCATATCCTGCTGCATCTCTCCCTCAATCTATTGCTGAATATGCATTTGCTGCTGCATCTCCTGCTCCTGCATCTGCTTCTGCATCTCCGGCTGCTGCATCTCATACTGTGTCTTCTAATGTATCTGCTGCTGCAGCAGCTGCTACATCTGCTCCTGCTGTATTTCCTGCTGCTGCATCTCTTGCTGAATCTCCTGCTACATCTCTGATGCTGCATATCCTGCTGCATCTCCTGCTCAATCTACTGCTGAATATGCATTTGCTGCTGCATCTCCTGCTGCATCTGCTACAGCATACCATGCTGCATCCACTTTTCCATCACCTGCAGCTGCTGCATATCCTCCTGCGGCGTCTGCTGCTGAATCTCCTGCTGCATCTCCTTCTGCTCTATCTCCTGCTGCATCTTCTACGGCTGTATCTCCTGCAGCTGAATCTGCTGCCACAGTGCTGTGGCTGCATCTCCTGGTGCTGCAGCTGCATATGCTGGTGCTGCATCTCCTTCAGAATATCCTGATGATGGAGATGCAGCAGATCGAGCAGCAGGAGATGCAGATGAAGATGCAGCAGGGGATTCCACAGCAGGAGACAGAGCACTAGTTGTAACATCAGACGAATCAGCAGTAGATGCAGCAGCAATATAAGCAGCAAAAGAGATGAAGCAGGATATGAAGAATCAGGAGACTAAGCAAGAGGAGATGCATTAGGAGATTCTGCAGCAGGCGACGCAGCAGCAGTAAATGCAGCAGAGTACAGTAGCACGAGATTCAGCAGTAGGAGATGCAGTCGCAGGAGATGCAGCAGCAGATGCAGCAGCAGGAGATGCAACAGTAGGTGAATCTATAGCAGATGCAGAAAAAGATGCACAAGATTCGCCAGCAGGCGATGCATCAGCAGGAGATGCAGCATGATATGCAGAAGCAGGCGATGCATCAACAGGAGATGTGGTATGAGATGCAGAAGCAGGAGGTGCAGCAGCAGATGTAGCAGGAGATGCAGCAGAAGCAGATGCAGCAGCAGGAAATGCAGCAACAGGACATGCAGCAGTACATGAAGCAGCAAGAGATGCAGCAAAAAGAGATGAAGCAGCAGAAAATGCATCAGAAAATGGACTAGCAGCCACAGCTGCAGAAGATAGAGCAGCAGCAGATGCAGCTGGAAATGCCACAGCAAGAGATGCAGCGGGGCCTGCAGCAGCAGGAGATGGAGCAGGAGATGCAGCCGCAAGAAATGTAGCAGGAGATGCAGTATCAGGAGATGTAGCACCAGGTTATGCAGCAGGGGATTGAGCAAGAGGAGATGTACCCTTAGATGCAGCAGCAGGAGATGCAGCTGGAGATGTAGAAGCAGCAGGAGATTCAGTAGATGCAGCAGCAAGATATGCATCAGAAGGAGATAAAGCAGGAGATGCAAAACCAGGAGATTAAGCTACAGGACATGCAGTAGCAGGAGATGCAGCAGCAGGAGATGCAGCAGCAGTAAATGCAGCAGCAGCAGATTCAGAAGCAGATTCAGTAAGAGATGCAGTGGCAGGAGATTCATAAGCAAAAGATATAGCACCAGGAGATGTAGCAGCAGGAGATGCAGCAGTAGGAGATGCAGCAGAAGGAGAAACAGCAGGTAATGCAACAGCAGTAGATGAAGTAGGGTATGAAGCAGCAGTAGATGCAGCAGGGTATGCAACAGCAGGAGGTTCAGCAGCAGGAGATGAATCAGAGGATATGCATCATCAGAAGTAGTTTCAGACAGAGATGCAGTAGTAGGAGTTTCAGCATAGGATGCAGCAGCAATAGATGCAGGAAGAGATCCAGGCGGAGGAACTAGAGCAGTAGGAGATGTAGCAGCACATACAGCAACAGATCAGGGGATGAAGCAGCAGGAGAAGCAGCAGGAGGAGATTCAGCATAAGATGCATCTGGAGATGCAGCAGCAAGAGATGCAACATCAGGAGATGCAGAATTAGGAGATGCAGCAAGGGATTCAATAGCAGGTGATGCATCAGGAGATGCAGCAGGAGGTGCAGCAGTAGGAGATGCACCTGAGATACAGCAGCAGGAGGCACACCAGCAGCAGATGCAACAGGAATGCAGGAGGGGATTCAGTAGCAGGTGATGCAGCAGTAGAAGATGTAGCAGCACATGCAGCAGTAGTAGATGAAACCAAGGATGAAGAAGCAGGAGATACAGCAGCAGGAGATGCAACTGGAGATGCAGCAGCAGTAGATCGAGCAAGATATACAGAAGCAAGAGATGCATCGGCGGGAGATGTGGCATTAGAGGCAGAAGAAGTAGATCCTGCAGCAGATGCAGTAGCATATACAGCACCAGCAGATGCAGCAGCAGGAGATTCCGTAGCAGGAGATTCAGCATCAGGAGATGCAGCAAGAATTTAGGAAGGGATTGAGTCGTAGGTGATGCAGCAGCAGATGCAGTAGATTCAGCAACAGGAGATGCATCAGGAGATGCAGCAAGAGGAGATGCAGTAGATTATGCAGCAGCAGATGCAGCAGGAGATTCAGCAACAGGAGATTCAGCAGCAAACACAGGAGATTCAGCAGCAGACACTGCATCAGGAGATTCAGTAGCAGGAGATGCTGCAGCAGACACAGAAGCAAACACAGCAGTAGGAGTAGCAGCAGGTGGAGATGCATCAGGAGATGCATATTCAGAAGGAGATGCAGCAGGAAATTTAGCAGGAAATGTAGCAGCACGAGATGCCGCAGGATATTCAGGAGGAGATTCAGCAGAAAGAAATGCAAGAGCAGGAGATGAAGCAGCAGGAGATGCAGATTTAGCAGGAGATGCATCACCAGGAGATGCTGCTGCAGATGCAGCAGGAGGAGATTCAGCAGCGGGATACTCAGCAAAAGTTGATGCAGAAAGTAATAGAGCAGCAGGAGATTCAGAAGAAGGAGATGCAGAAAGAGATTCAGCAGCAGGAGATGCAGCAGCAGGAGATGCAGTAGGAGAAGATATAGCAGGTAATGCAGCAGCAGAAGACACAGCAGGAGATGCAAGAGCAAGAGATGCAGCATCAGACTCATCAGCAGTGGATGCAGGATGAGATCCAGCAGCAGGAGATGTAGCAGGAGGAGATTCAGCAGCAGGAGATGCAGCAGCAGATGTATCAGGAGAAGATGCAGCAGCAGGAGATGTAGCAGGAAATTACGCATCAAGAGCTGCATCATGAGAAATGCAGCAGGAAATGCAGCAGGAGATTCATTAGCAGGAGATGCAGGAGGAGTTGCAGCAGGAGTTGCAAGAGGAAGAGATTCAGCACCAAGAAATGCAGCAGGCGTTGCAGAAGCAGGAGTTGCAGCAGCAGGAGATTCAGCACCAAGAAATGCAGCAGGAGATGCAGGAGGAGATGTAGCCACAGGAAATGCAGCAGCAGGACATACAGCAGCAGATGCAGCAGCAAATTAAGTACCAGCAGATGAGGCAGAGGGAGATGCAGCAGCAGGAAATACAGCAGCAGATGCAGCAGCAGCAGATGCAGCAGGTGATAGAATGTTAGACACGGCAGCAGGAGATGCAGCAGGGTAGACATATTCAGCAGGAGATGCAGCGGGAGATGAAATAGCAAGATATGCAGCAGGAGATGTTGCAGAATATGCAGAAGGAGGAGATGCAGCAGGAGATGCATATTCAGAAGGAGATGCAGCAGGAGATGTAGCAGGATATGTAGCAACATGAGATGCTGCAGCAGATTTAGGAGGATATTCGGAAGTAGGAGATGCAAGAGCAGGAGATGAAGCAGCAGGAGATGCAGCCGCAGCAGATTCAGCAGGAAATTCAGCAGGAATTTCTGCGGCAGGATAAGCAGCAGCAGATGCAGCAGCAGATGCCTCAGGAGATGCAAGAGAAGGAGATGCAAATGCAGATGCAGCAGTGGTTTCAGGTTCAGCAGGAGATGCAGCAGGAAGAGATGATTCAGATGATACAGCATCAGGAGATGCAGCAGGAGATTCAGCAGGAGATGCAGTAGGGGGAGAGGCAAGAGGAGATGATGCAGCAGACGCAACAGCAGTAGATGCAGCAGGAGAAGATGAAGCAGGAGATGCATCAGTAGTAGATACAGCAAAGGATGCAGCAGCAGCAGCAGATTCCACAGCAGTAGAGGCAGAAAGAGATTCAGCAGCAGGAAATGCAGCAGTATATACAGAAGCAGGAGATGCAGCAACAGGAGATGCAGCAGAAGATACAGAAGCAGGATATGCAGCAACAGGAGATGTAGCAGAAGATAAAGCAGGTACTGTAGCAGCACCAGATTCAGCAGGAGATTATGCAGCAGGTGATACAGCAGCAGATGCCGTAGTAGGAGATGCAGCAGCAGGTGAAGTAGCAGCAGATGTATCAGGAAGAGATGCAGCAGCAGGAGACGTAGTAGGAGGTAATGCATCAGGAGATGCAGTAGGAGATTCTATAGCAGAAGATGCAGCAACAAGAAATGCAGCAGGAGATGCAGGGGGAGGTGCAGCCGCAGGAAATACAGCAGCAGAAGATGCAAGAGGAGATGGAGCCGCAGGAAATGAAGCAGCAGGAGATGCAGCATGAGATGCAGCAGAGTGGTATGCAGCAGTATATGCAGCAGCAAATTAAGTATCAGCAGATGAGGCAGAGGGAGATGCAGCAGCAGGAAATGCAGCAGTAGATATAGAAGGTGGAGATGCAGCAGCAGGACATGCAGCAGGAGGAGATGCAACATGTAATGCAGCAGGAGATGCAGGAGGAGATGCAGAAAGAGACTCAGCAGGAGATGCAGCAGCAGGAGATGACGCAGGAGATGCATCAGCAGTATATGCAGCCGTGTACGCAGCAGCAGGAGATGCAGCAGGAAATGCTCCAGATGCATCAGCATGAGTTTCAGCAGGAAATGCAGCAGGAAGAGATGAATCAGGAAACGCAGAAGATGCAGCAGAAAGAGATGCATAAAGAGATCCATCAGGAGAATATTCACCAGCAGGAGATGGAGCAGGAGTTGCAGCCACAAAAGATGCAGCAGGAGATGCAGAAGGAGATGCAGTAGCGGGAGATGTATCAGCAGGATATGCAGCAGGAGATTGAGCAAGACGTGATGCATCATGAGGTGCTGCAGCTGGAGATGCAGCAGCAGACGAAAGAGCAGTAGATGCAGCAGGAAGCCATGCAGCAGAAGAAGATTCAGCAGGAGATGAGGCAGCAGTAGATACAGCAGTGTACGAAGCAGAAGCAGATGCAGCAGCAGGACATTCAGCAAGAGGAGATGCAGCAGGCTATGCAGCAGCAGGAGGTGCAGCAGGAGATGCGTCAGCAGGAGATACAGCAGGAGATGCAGTAGGTTTAGATTCAGCAGGAGATGCAGCAGCAGGAGATGCTGGAGCAGGAGATGCATCTGGAACGCCGCAGGGATTCAGTAGCAGCTGATGCAGCACGAGATGCAGTAGGAGATTCTGCAGCAGGAGATGCAGCAGGAATGCAGCGGGGGATTCAGTAGCAGGTGATGCAGCAGCAGATGCAGCAGCAGATAAAGGAGACGCAGCAGGAGGAGATGTAGAAGGAGATGCAGCAGCAGGAGATGTAGAAGGAGATGCAGTAGTATATGAAGCAGTAGCAGATGCAGCAGAAAATGCTGCGGATGCAGCAGTAGGAGATTAATCACTAGATACAGCATCGGATGATGCAGAAGCAGGAGATGTAGCAGCAGATTATGCAGAAATGCAGCGCTAGATAAAGCAGCAGCAGATGCAGCAGAAAATGCTGCAGATGCAGCAGTAGGAGATTAATCACTGGATGCAGCAGAGGATGATGCAGCAACAGGAGATGCAGCAGGGTTTGCAGCAGCAGGACATTCAGCAGCAGGAGAACCTGCAAGATAGCAGTATCATAAGATGAATCCGCAGATGCATCAGAAGGATATGGAGCAAAAGATGCAGCAGCAGGAGTTGCAGAAGAAGATGCAGGAGCAGTAGATCCAGAAGCAGATGTAGAAGGAGATGCAGCAGTAGATGAATCAGCAGCAGATGCAGCAGGAGATGAAGCAGGAGATGCATGCGTAAATGCAGGAGATGCATCAGCAGGAGATGCAGCAGGAGATGAAGCAGAAGGACATGCAGCAGCAGATGCAGCAACAGATTAAGCAGAAGATGCAGCAGCAGGAGATGCAGGCAGCAGCTAAAACAGGAGATGCAGATTCAGAAGAAGATGCAGTAGCCTAGTATGCAGCAGCAGATGCAGGAGCAGAATATGTAGCAGGAGATGCAGCAGCAAGATATGCATCAGCAAATGCACCAGCAAGATATGCATCAGCAGGAGATGCACCAACGGGAGATGCAGGAGGAGTCACAGTAGGATATGCAGCAAGAGGAGATGCATCAAGAGATGCAGCAGCAGACGAAGCAGCAGGAAATGCAAAAGCAGGACATGCAGCAGCAGGACATTCTGCAGTAGATGAAGCAGCAGCAGATAGAGTAGATGTTGCAGCAGGAAATCAGCAGGATATGCCGCAGGAGATGCCGCAACAGGCAATGAAGTAGGAGGTGCAGATTCAGCAGGAGATGCAGCAGCACGGGATGCAGCAGCAGGTGAGGCAGAGGGAGATGTAGCAGGAGATATAGCAGGAGATGCATCAAGAGATGCACAAGGAGGAGATGCAGCAGCAGATGCATCCACAGGAGATGTAGGAAGAGCTGAAGCAGCAGATTCAGCAGGAGATACAGTAGAAGGAGACGCAGTAGCAAATGCATCAGGCTATGCAGCAGCAGGGGATGCAGCAGCAGATGCAGCAGCAGAAGATGCAGGAGGAGCTGAAGCAGTAGATTCATCAGCAGATGCAGTAGAAGGAGATGCAGCAGCTGGTTCAGCAGCAGGGGATGCAGCAGAAGATTCAGCAGCAAATGCCACAGGAGACGCAGCAAAATGAGATGCAGAAGCCGATGCAGTAAGAGCTGCAGATTAAGGAGTAGATGCAGTAGGAAGAGATGCTTCAGATGATACAGCATCAGGAGATGAGCAGGAGATGCAGTAGGAGGAAAGGCAGGAGGAGATGATGCAGCAGACGCAGCAGCAGGAGATGCAGAAGCAGCAGATGAAACAGGTAATGCATCAGTAGTAGATACAGCAGGGGATGCAGAAGCAGGAGATGGAGATTCAGCAGGAGATTCATCAGCAGGAGATGCTGCAGCAGATTCACAGTAGGACATGCAGGAGATGCAGGAGCAGGAGATGGGCCAAAATAGATGCAGCAAAAGAAACTGCAGGAGGAGATGCAACAGGAGATGAGGCAGCAGGTGTAGCAAGATATACTGTAGAAGATGAAGCAGGAAATGTATCAGGATATGCAGTAGAAGTAGATGAAGCAGGAGATGAAGCAGAAGGAGGTGCAGCGGTATGAGATGAATCAGGAGATGTAGAAGCAGATGCAGCAGGAGATGCAGGTTTAGCAGGAGATGCAGCAGCAGGAGATGCAACAGCAGGACATGCTGCAGCAGATGCAGCAGGAGGAGATTCTGCAGGTTATTGAGCAGGAGATGCAGAAGCAGAAGATGCAGAAAGAGATGAAGCATGAGGAGGTGCAGAAGCAGGAGATGCAGCATAAAATGCAGCAGCAGGTGATGTAGTAGCAGGAGATGCAGAAGGAGATGGAGCAGCAGGAGATGCAGCACTTGAAGCACCAGCAGGATTTGAAGCAGCAGGAGTTGCAGCAGGGAATGCAGCAGCAGCAGATGTAGCAGGAGATGCAGCAGCATCATATGCAGTAGGAGATGTAGCAGCAAGAGATGAAGACGCAGGAGATGAAAAAGCAGGAGATGCTACAGGAGATGCAGCGGGAGGAGATGAAGTAGAAGGACATGCAGAGTAGTAGATGCAAAGAAGAAGATGCAGCAGAAAAAGATATAGCAGGAGATTCAGCTGCAGTAAATGCAGCAAGAGTTACAGCTGCATCAGATGCAGCATCAGTTGCAGCATCAGAGGATGTAAGAGCAGATCCAGAAGCAGGAGATGCACCAGCAGGAGAGGTAGTAGGAGATGCAGCAGTAGATTTAGCAGCAGCAGATGCAGCAGCAGATTCAGCAAATGCAGCAGTAGTAAATTGAGAAAGAAATACATCACCAGGAGATGCAGTAGTAGCAGATGCAGCAGGAGATGCAGAAGCAGATGCAGTAGGAGATGCAGATTTAGCAGGAGATGCTGCAGCAGATGCAGCAGGAAGAGATGCAGCAGCCGGAAATGCAGCAGAAGTTGATGTAGAAAATAATATAGCAGCAGGAGATTCAGAAGAAAGAGATGCAGTAGCAGGTAATGCAGCAGTATATACGGAAGTAGGATATGCAGCAGGAGGAGATGCAGAAACAGGAAGAGAAACAGCAGGTAATGCAGCAGCAGGAGATGCAGCAGCAGGAGATGTAGCAGGAGAGGCAGCAGTAGATGAATCAGAAGAAAGTGTAGCAACAAATGCAGGAGATGCAGAAGCAGATGCTGCAAAAGATGCAGCAGGAAAAGACACAGCAGGAGGTGATGCGTCAGGTAATACAGCAGCAGAAGATACAGAAGCAGGAGATGCGTAAAGAGATTCAGCAGCAGGAGATGCAGCTGCAGGAGATGCAGCTGCAGGAGATGCAGCTGCAGGAGATGCAGCAGGAGATGCTGAAGGAGAAGATGAAGCAGCAGATGCAGAAAGAGAAGATGAAGCAGGAGATGCAGCAGCAGCAGATTCCACAGCAAGAGAAGCAGCAGTAGATGCAGCAGGAGATGCACAGAAAGGAGATGAAGCAATAGGAGTTGCTGTAAGAGATGCAGAAGCAGGGAATGTAGCAGCAGGAGATTGAGCAGGTTATGCAGCAGCAGATGCAGCAGGACGAAATGCAGAAGGAGAAGATGCAGCAGCAGGAAATGCATCAGAAGGAGATGCAGCAACAGGAAATGCAGCAGATTAAGCAGCAAATGCAGAAGCAGCAGATACAGCAGATGGAGATGCAAATGCAGCAGTAGATGCAGATTCAGCAGGAAATTCAGAAGCAGGAGATGCTGCAGCAGATTCGCAGTAGGAGATGCATCAGACGGAGATGCAGCAGGAGGTGCGGCAGAAGTAGATGCAGCAGGAGGTGCGGCAGAAGTAGATGCAGAAGGATAATCAACAGGAGGAGCTGCAATAAAAGATGCAGGAGTAAGAGATGCAGGAGGAAATCCAGAAGGTAACACAGCAGAAGAAGCATCAGGAGGAGATGCAGCAAGACATGCAGCAGCAGAAGATGCAGAAACAGAGCAGCAGGAAATGCAGATTCAACAGGAGATGCAATAGGAAGAGAATCTTCAGCAGATGCAGCAGGATATGCATCATGATGAGATGTATCAGGACATATAGCAGCAGCAGATGCATCGGCAGATGGAGCAGGAAATGCAGCAGAAAGAGATGAATCAGCATCAGATGCAGCCGCAGATGCAGCAGTAGGAGATGCAGCAGCATCTGATGTAGCAGGAGATGCAGAAGCAGAAGATGCAGCAGCAGGATATGAGGCAGAAGATGCTGCAGAATATATAGCAGCAGGAGATGCAGCAGGAGCTGCAGCAGCAGGAGATTGAGGAGCAGAAAATGCAGCATCAGGAGATTTAGCAGCAAGAAATGCAATAGGAGATATAGAAGCAGGAGATGCAGCAGCAGAAGATACAGCAGGACATTAAGCAGGAGATGAAGCAGGAAGAGATGCAGCTGGAGATAGAACAGCAAGAGATGCAGCAGGATATACAGCCACAGGAAATGCCGGAGAGAAAGCAGTAGGAGATTTAGCAGCAGATTTAGTAGCAGATTAAGCAGGAGATGCAGCAGCAGGAGATCGAGCAGTAGGAGATGCATCATATGATGCGAAGCAGATGCAGCAGGATTGCAACAGGAGATGCAGCAGCAGGAAATGCAGAATTATATACGGAAGCAGGACATGCAGCAGGAGATGCAGATAGGGAGGATGCCTCAGGAGATGCAGCAGCAGGAGATGCAGCAGTAGGAGATGCATCATGTGATGCAGAAACAGATGCAGCAGGATTGCAACAGGAGATGCAGCATCAGGAAATGCAGAATTATATAGTGAACCAAGAGATGCAGCAAGAGGGGATACAGATAGGGATGATGCCTCAGGAGATGCAGCAGCATGAGATGCAGCAGGAAATGCAGGAGCAGTGGATGTAGCAGCAGGAAATGCAGCAGGGAATGCAGCAGCAGGGGATGTAGTAGCAGGAGATGCAGCAGCATCATATGCAGTAGGAGACGGAGCAGCAGGAGATGAAGAAGCAGGAGATGCTACAGGAGATTCATCACGAGATGAAGGAGGAGATGCAGCAGCAGGAGATGCAGAGTAGTAGATGAAGAGAAGAAGATACAGGAGAAGGAAATATAGCAGGAGATTCAGATGCAGTAAACACAGCAGGAGAGAAAGCAGCAGCAGATGCAGCAGCAGACGATGCAGCAGCAGAGAATGCAACAGCAGGTGCATCAGCAGGAGATCTATCAGCAGATGCATCAGTAGATGAAGCAGCAGCTAATGCAGCAGATGAAGTAGTAGTAGATTCAGCAAGAGCTGCAGCAGGAAATGCAGATTAATATGCAGCAGCAGGAGATACAGCAGGAGATGCATCTGCAGGTGATGCAGAAGGAGATGCAGCAGGTGATGCTCAAGGAGATGCAGCAGGAGATGCAGAAGGAGATGAAGCAGCAGGATATGCAGCAGAAAGATGACGTTGGAGATGCTTCAATAGAAGCTACAACATGAGATAGAGCAGGAGATGCAGCAGCAGACGAAGCAGATGGAGATGCAGAAACAGGAGATGCAGCAGAAGGAGATGCTGGAGCCAGAAATGCAGAGGGAGATTAAACAGGAGATGCTGCAGCAGATGCTGAAGCAGCAGATGCAGCAACAGATGCAATAGCAGGAGATGTTGCAGGTGGTGCAGCAGTAGGTGAAGCAACACCAGATGAATCAGCATATGCTGCAGGAGATGCACCAAAAAATATAGCAGGAGATGCAGCAGCAGGAGATTAAGTAGCAGGAGATTCAGCAGCAGATGTAGTAGGATATGAATCATCAGTAAATGCGTCTGCAGATGCATCAGCAGAGAATGCAGCAGGAGATACAGCTAGAGATGCAGGAGGAGATGAAGTATCAGATGCAGCAGCAGCAGGTGCAGGGGAATATCCAGCAGCAGGAGATGTAGCAGGAGATGCAGCACTACATAAAGTAGCTGCAGATTCAACAGCAGATTTAGGAGATGCAGCAGCACGAGATGCAGCAGGAGGAAAACAGCAGAAGATACAGAAGGAGATGCAGCAGCAGAAGTTGAAGCAGGAGATGAAGTAGAAATGCAGCAGGAGATACAGTAGCAGATGCAGCAGCAGATTAAAGAGATGCAGCAGCAGAAAATGCAGCAGAAGATGCAGCAAGAGGAGATGCAGCTGCAGCTGTAGTGGCAGCAGATGCAGCAGCAATAGATGCAGCAGCAGATGCATCAGGAGATGCAGATTCAGTAAGAAATGTAGCAGCAGAAGCTACTGCTGCAAATGATGCAGCAGGAGATACAGCAGAAGGAAATGCAGCAAGATATGCTGAAGGAAGAGATGCAGCAGGTAATACAGCAGGAGGGGATGCAGTAGGATATGAAGCAGGAGATGCAGCAGGGGATGCATATTCAGCAGTAGATTCAGTGAAAATTCGGAAGGAGATGCATCAGCAGGAGATTTAGTAGGAGATGCAACATTATATGAAGCAGCAGCATATGCAGCAGCAGATGCACCAGATGGAGCAGAAAGAGATGCAGCAGGGAATGAAGCAACAGATGCAACAGGAAATGGAGCATCAGGAGATGCATCCGCAGATGCATGAGCAGAGGATGCATCAGGAGATGTAGCAGCAGGAGATA
Organism: Clamator glandarius; assembly: GCA_033459285.1. Classification (NCBI taxonomy): domain Eukaryota; kingdom Metazoa; phylum Chordata; class Aves; order Cuculiformes; family Cuculidae; genus Clamator; species Clamator glandarius. Next base: position 868,465 of record JAUNZM010000500.1, on the reverse strand, counting down.
CAGAAGCAGGAGATGAAGCAGCAGATTCAGCAGCAGGAGATGCAAGAGGACATCTTGTAGCAGGAGATGTAGCAGGAGATGCAGCAGCACATGAAGCATTTCCTGCTGATGCATCTCCTGCTGCATATCCTGCTAAATCAGCTCTTGCTGATGCATCTCCTGCTACTGCATCTCCTGCTGCTGAATCTCCTGCTTCTGCATCTACTGCTGCTAGATTTCCTGCTGAATCTGCTGCTGCATCTCCTGCTGCATATCATTCTGCTGCATCTTCTGATGAATATACATCTCCAGCTTCATCTCCTGGCGTTGCATCTCCTGCTGCTGCGTCTCCTGGTTCTGCATCTCCTGCTACATCTGCTGCTGCAATTCCTGCTGCATCTCCTGCTGCTTCATCTGCTGCTACATCTCCTGATATGTCTTCTACTTCTGCATCTCCTGCTGCTCCATCTCCTGCTGCTGGATCTCCAGCTGCCTCTCCTGTTGCTGTATCTGCTACTGCTGCACTTCTTGCTGCTTCATCTCCTGCTGCATTTCCTGTTGCTGCATCTCTTGCTGCATCTCCTACTACATATAATTCTGCTTCACCTCCTAATGCATGTCCTGCTGCTCTATATCCTGCTTCATCTTGGCCTGCTGCATCTCCAGCTGCTGCATCTCCTGCTGCTGCATCTCCTGTTACATCATCTGCTGCATCTCCTGCTGTTGCATGTTCTTCTGCATCTCCTCCTGCCGCATCTGCTGCTGCATCCTCTTCCGCTACGTCTCCTGCTGCATCTCGTAGTGCTGAAGCTCATGATCCTGCATCTTCTGCTGTGGCAATTCCTGGTGCTTCATTTCCTGCTGCATTTCTTCCTTTTACTTCTCCTGCTGCTGCATCTCCTGCTGCTGCATCTGCTGCAGCATCTCCTGTTGCTACATCTTCTGCTGAATCTACATCTCCTGCTGCATCTGCTGCAGCATCTCTTTCTGCTGAATCTCCCATTCATCTCCTGCTGCATTGCTGATGCAGCTGCTGCTGCTGCATCTCCTGCTGCTTTATAAACTACTGCTGCATCTCCTGCTGCTGCATATCCGGATTCAGCATACCCTATTGCATCTCCTGGTGTTGCTTCTCCTGCTGCTTCATCTCCTGCTGTATCTCCTGCTGCTGTAATTTGTACTGAATCTTCCACAGAATGTCCTGTTCATGCTTCTCCTGCTGAATCTGCATCTCCATCTGCATCATCTCTTCTACATCTCCTGCTGTGAAATCTCCTGCTACTATATCTCCTGCTGCACCTACTGCTGCATCTCCTGCTGCATCAATTCCTATATATCCTGCTTATGCATCTCCTGCTGCTGCATCTCCAGCTATTGCATCTCTGTTGCATCTCCTGCTGTTGAATCTCCTACTACTGCATATATTGCTGCTGCATCTCCTGCTACTGCATATACTGCTGCTGCATCTCCCGATAAATGTGGTGCTGCATCTGCTACTGTACCTCCTACTACTCCATGTAATACTGCCGCATCTCCCGCTGTAATTCTTCTGCTGCATCTCCTGTTGCATATCCTGATGCTATATGTGCTTCAGATGCATCTCCTGCTTCTTTATTCACGATCCTGACTCTGCTGCTTCTTCATATCATGCTGTATCTCTTACTGCATCTCCTTCTTCTGAATCTCCTGATGCATCTCCTGCTGAATATGCACCTCCTGCTGCACATCCTGCTGCTGTATCACATGCTGTGTGTCATGATGCTGCACTTCCTGCTACTGCAATTCTTCTGCATCTGCTGCTGAATTTGCTGCTGAATTTGCTGCTGCACCTCCTGCTGCATCTGCTGCTGCTGCATCTCCTGCTGCACCTGCTGCTGCTGCCTCTCCTGCTGCACATCCTGCTGCTGCATCTGCAGCTGCTGAATCTCCTGCTGCACATCCTGCTACTGCACCTGCTGCTGCATTTGCTGCTGCATCCCCTGCTGCACATCCTTCTGCTGCTGCATAACCTGCATCTACATCTCCTGCTGCATCTTTTGCGGCATAGCTTTATACTTCATCACCTGCTTCTTCATCTCCTGCTGCTGCATCTACTGCAACATCTCCTCCTGCTGAATCTCCAGCTGCATCTCCTGCTGCTGCATCTCTTGCTGTTGCATCTCCTGCTGAATCTATGCTCGGCATTTTCTGCTGTATGTTCTGTTGCTGCATCTGCTGCTGCTCCATCTGCTGCTTCTGTATCTCCTACTGCTGCATCTCCAGCTGAATCCCCTGCATTTCAGGCTGCTGCATAATCTGCTGCTTCTGCTGCATTTACCACTGCTGCAAATTCTGCTGCATGTTCTCTTGCTGCATCTGCTGCTACATCAATTTTTCCTGCCTCCCCTGCTGCATCTCTTTCTTCTTCATCTCATGCTGCTGCATCGCCTGCATCTCTTGCATCTGCATATCCTGCTACATCTCCTACTGCAACTCCAGCTGCTGCATCTCCTACTGCTGCTGCTTCCTGATTCTGAATCTCCTGCTGCTGCATCTGCTGCTACATCTGCTATTTAAATCTTCCTGATTTTTTTTGTTGCTGCATCTCCTTCTGCATGTCCTGCAGCAGTATCTCCTGTTCCATCTTCTTTGCTCTACTTCTGAATCTCCTCTTTCATCTCCTGATGCAGCAACTCCAGCTGCCTCTCTTCCTACTGAATCTCCGTTTGCCGCTCCTACTTCTGCCTTTCATCCTACTGCATCTCTGGCTTCATCCCCTGCTGCTGCATATTCTGCAACATATCCTGCTGCCGTATCCCCTGCTGCTGCATCTGCTGCTACTTCATCTCCTGCTGCAACTGGTTTTGCATCTGCTGCTGCATCTGCTGCAGAATCTCTTTCTGCATCTGCTGCCTCATCTGCTACTGCTGCATCTCCTTCTGCGTCTACTGCTTCATCTGCTCCTGCTTCTTCATTTACTTGTGCATCTCCCGATGCTGAACCTCCTTCTGATTCATCTCCGGCTGCTGCAGTTTCTGCAGCATCTCCTGATGCCGTGTTTCTTGCTGCTGCATCTCCTGCAATTTATCCTGCTGCTGCATCTCCTGCAATTTATCCTGCTGCTGCATCTCCTGCAGAACCTCCTGCTGCATCTCCTGCAATTTATCCTGCTGCTGCATCTCCTGCAATTTATCCTGCTGCTGCATCTCCTGCAGAACCTCCTGCTGCATCTTCTACTGCATCTCCTGCTTCACTTTCTACTGCTTAATCTCCTGCTGCTGATTCTGATTTGCATCTCCTTATGTATCTCTGGCTCCTGCACCTCCGGCTGAATCTCCTACTTCTGTATCTTCTGCTGCTGCATTTCCTGCAGCATCTGCATCTACTGCTACATCTGCTGCTACTTCTCCTGCTGCTTCATCTCCTGCAGAATCAGTATCTTCTGCTACATCTCCTGCTGCTGCATCTGCTGAAGCATCTCCTGCTGCATCTCCTGCTTCTGCATCTACTGCTGAGTATCTCTTCCTGGATCACATGCTGCACCTCCTGATCCTGCATCTACTGCAGTATCTCGTGCTTCTGCATCTCCTGCTGCTGCTTATCCTGCTGCATCATATCCTATAACATCTGCTGCTGCATCTGCTGCAAAATATCATAGTGCTGCTTCTTCCAGCTTCATCTCCTACTGCAACTCCAACATCTCCATTCCTTATCTTATATGAAAACATAACTCCTGCAGCGAATATTCGAGCATGGAATGCTGCCACTTCTGAATGTCTTCTCTTACAGTGCTTTCACTGCAGAACGACTTCTCTGGAAGTGTTTTCTATGCAAGCTGCAAAGCACGAATAGCAGAAAGTTTTGTATATAGTATAAGGACCTGAATTATGACTTAACTGCCCCTATTGATGCGCATAATTGATGATTAGGTAAATCAAATAACTCCCACAGGGAAGATGCCAGCATGGAACGCTGCCACTTCTGAATGTCTTCTCTTAAAGCACTTTCACTGCAGAGCAAGACATGCAGAACGTTGAGTAAACGCTTGTGTACTGTAACATCAGGATGGCTATTAAAGCGTCACTTCAAAATTTTTAGATCATTCAGCACAAGTACCGCAGGGAAGATGCTACGATCAAATGCTGGCTCTCGTTAAGAGTCTTCTGTGAAAGAGCATTCACTGCAAGCTGCAAAGCACTTCTTATGGACCGTTTTAGTGCCTTAACTGCGCCTATTAAAGCCCTTTGAAAAAGTGAGTAAATCCCGCAGGGAAGAAGCTAACAAGGAATGCTGCTGCTTCTCAATGTGTTCTCTTAGAGCGCTTTCTCTACAAAGCAAGAATTGTAGTACTATCAGCTTGCATACCGTAACATATAAACTGCAGATAAAGCGTCACTTCAAAAATTCTGATCGTTCAGCACAAGAACCGCAGGGAAGCTGCTACGATCAAATGCTGGCTCTCGTTAGAGTCTTCTGTGCAAGCTCTTTCATTGCAACACAGACAGCATGACTATCAGACCGATTTAGTATGGGGTACTGAATTGAGACCTAACTGCGCCTATTACGGTGCTTTAGGAAAATGGAAATACGCCCATAGGGAAGACGCTAGCATGGAAAGCTGCTTCTTCTGAAGGTCTTCTCTTAGAGCGCTTTTTCTGTAAAGCAAGATTTGTAGAGCTTTCAGTGTAGACTTGTGTACTGTAACATCAGAATGACTATTAAAGCGCCACTTCAAAATTTCAGAGCATTCAGCACAAGTACCGCAGGGAAGCTGCTACCATCCAATGCAGGCTCTGCTTAGCATCTTCTCTTATAGTGTTTTCACTGCAAGCTGTAAAGCACAACTAACACATTTTAGTTTAGGGTAATGAATTGTGACTTAACTGCGCCTATTAAGGCGCTTACGGAAAAGTGAATATCTCAGGCTGTGCAGATGCTGGCATGAAATTATACCACTTCTTAATGTTTTCTCTAATAGTGCTGTTGCTACAATAGACGACTTGTAGAATTTTCACTCTAGGCTTGTGAACTGTAACGTTTGAAGCGTCAATTCAAGATTTGAGAATGTTCAGCACAAGTACCGCAGGGAAGGTGCTGCCATCAAATTTTGGCTCTCGTTAGGATGTTTTCATGAAGTGCTTTCACTGCCAGCTGCAAAGCACCAAAAAGGCAACGTTTTCTTGTAGGCTAGTTATTAGCGACTTAGTAACGCATAATAAAGCTCTTTAGGAAAAGTGAATATCTCCAGCAGGGAAGATGTTGGCATGGAATGATTCCGCTTCTGAATGTCTTCTCTTAGAGCGCTTTCACTACAAACCAAGATTTATGAACTTTCCGTCTAGGCTAGTGAAGTGTAACATCAGCATGCCTAGTAAGGCTTCACTTGAAGATTTGAAAGAGTTCAGCACAAATACCCCTGGAAAGTTGCTAGCATCAAATAGTGGCTCTCGTTAGAACCTTCTCTGGATGCGCTTTCAGTGAGAGGTGCAAAACACGACTAATAGAGCGTTTCAGTGTAGGCTAAAGAATAGTGACATAATAGCGACTAATAACGTCCTTTAGGAACATTGAATATTTCCAACAGCGAAGACGCTAGCACGGAATGCTGCTGCTTCTGAATGTCTTCTCTTATAGCACATTCACTGCAAAGAAAGACTTGTAGACCTTTCAGTCTAGGCTTGTACACTGTAACAGCAGAATAGCTATGAAGGCGTCACTTCAAAATTTCAGAGATTTCAGCACAAGTACCGCAGGTAAGTTGCCACCATGAAATGCTGGCCCTCGTTAGAGTCTTCTCTGGAAGCGCTTTCACTGCAAGCTGCGAAGTACAACTAACAGGAAGTTTTAGTATAGGATACTGAATTCTGACTTAATTTCACGAATTACTACACTTTAAGAAAAATGAGTAACTGCCTGAGGGAAGATGCTAGCATGGAATGGTGATGCTTCTGAATATATTCTCTAAGAGCGTTTTCACTGTAAAGCAAAACTTGTAGAAGTTTCAGTCTAGGTTTGTGTGCTGCAACATCAGAATGGCTATTAAAGCGTCACTTCAAAATATCAAATCTTTCAGCACAAGTACTGCAGGGAAGATGCTAAGATCAAATGCTGGCTCTCGTTAAGAGTCTTCTGTGAAAGAGCATTCACTGCAAGCTGCAAAGCACTTCTTATCGACAGTTTTAGTGTAGAGTACTGAATTATGACTTAACTACGCCTGGGAAAGCGCTTTAGAAAAAGTGACTGACTCCTGAAGGGAAGATGCTAGAATGGAATGCTGCTGCTTCTGAATGTCTTCTATTAGAGTTTTTTTTCTGAAAAGCAAGACTTGTAGACCTTTCAGTCTAGGCTTGTGTACTGCAGCATCAGAATGGTATTAAAACGCCACTTCAAACATTTAAATGATTCAGACCAAGTATCGAAGGGAAGCTGCTACGATCAAATGCTGGCTTTCGTTTGAGTTTTCTCTTGAAGAGCTTTCACTGCAAGCTGCAAAGCACGGCTTAAGGACCGTTTTAGTATAGGGTACTGAACAGCGACTTAACTGCGTCTATTAAGCCGCTTTAGGAAAACTGAATTACACCCACATGGAAGATGGTAGCATGGAATGCTGCAACTTCTGAATGTCCTCCCTTAGAGTGCTTTCACTGCAAAGCAAGACTTGTAGAACTTTCAGTCTAGGCTTGTGCACTGTAACATCAGAAGTGTCACTTCAATATTTTCAGATTGTTCTGAACAAGTAACGCAGGGAAGCTGCTGCCATCAAATGCTGGCTTTAGGTTGAGTCTTCATTGGAAGTGCTTTCACTGCCAGCGGCTAAGCAAGACTTATGGACCATTTTAGTGACCGTTACTGAATTGTGACTTATCTTCTCCTATGAAGGCGCTTTAGAAAAAGTGAGTAACTCCCGAAGGGAAGATGCTAGCATGGAATGATGCAGGTTCAGAAAGTGTTCTCTTAGAGCACTTTCACTGCCAATCAAGACTTGTGGAACTTTCAGTCTGTGTACTGTAATATCAGAACGGCTATTAAAAGGTCTCTTCTAAATTTCAAGTAGTTCAGAACAAGTATCTCAGAGAAGCTGCTACAATCAAATGCTGACTCTCATTAGAGTCTTCTTTGGAAGCGCTTTCACTGCAAGCTGCGAAGCACGACTAACAGAACGTTTAGTATAGATTAGGGAATTGTGACTTAACTGCGCCTATGAAGGCTCTTTAGGAAAAGTGAGTAATTCCCGCCTGGAAGATGCTAGCATGGAATGCTGCTGTTGCTGAATCTTTTCTCTTATAGCTCTTTTACTGCAAAGCAGTACGTGTAGAACTTTCAGTCTAGTCTTGTCTTCTGTAACATCAGAATGGCTATTAAAGCATCACTTCAAAATTTAAGAGCCTACAGCATCTCCTGCTACATGTCCAGCTGGTGCATCTGCTGCTGCATCTCCTGCTCTTGGATATCCAGTACAATCTCCTGTTGCATTTTCTGCTCCTGCATCTCCTGTTGAATCTGCCTATGTGGCTCCATCTCCTAATGCTGAATCTGCTGTTGCATCTGCCGCTGGTTCTCCTGCAGCTGTATCATATGCTGATTCTCCTTCTACTGCATCTCCTTCTGCTGCATCTCCTTCTTCTTCTCCTGCTGCTGCATCTCCTGCTGCATCTTCTACTGCTGCATCTCATGGTGGATCTTCTCTTGCTAAATCTACTGCTGCATTTCCTGCTGCATCTCCTGCTGGTTCATCTCCTGCTGCCTTTACTGGTGATGCATATCATGCTGGTGCATTCCTGATGCATCTCTTGTAGCTGCCCCTTTTTATGCATATCCTCCTGCATCTCTTCCTGATGCATCTCTTCTACTGCATCTGCAGCATATGCTGCTTCATCTGCTGCTGCTTCACCTCCTGCAGCATCTCCTGCTGCTGCGTATGCTGCCGCATCTCCTGCTACTACATCTCCTTCTCAATCTCAATCTCCTCTTTCGTCTGCTGCCTGCATCTCTTACTGATGCATCTACTGCTACATCTGCTGCTGCATCTACTCTTGCATCTCCTTCTTCTGTATCTCTTGAGGTATATCCTGCTGCATTTCCTGCTGCATCTTCTGCTGCGTCTCATGCGGCTGCATCTCCTGCAGGATGTCCTACTGCATATCCTCCTGCTACATCTCCTGCTGCATCTCATAATGCTTCATCTCCTTCTGCTGCATCCCCAGCTGCTGTGTCTGCTACTGCATCTCCTGATTCATCTCCAGCTGCTGCATCTCCTTCTTTATTTCCAGATGCATCTCATACTGCTGCATCTCCTCTTGCTGCATCTCCTGATGCATGGTGTGCTGATGACTCTCCTGCTGCTGCATCTCCTGCTGCTGCATCCCCTGCTGCTCCATCCTCTCTTTCATGTACTGCTACTTCCTATAATTCTACATCTGCTTCTGAAGCTTAATGTCTTGCTACACTTTCTGCTAAACCTCCTACTGCATCTCCTGTTGCTGCATTTTCTTGCTTTTGCACCCTCGGCTACATATACTGCTTCTTTATTTCCTGCTACAACTTATTCTGCTGCATCTCCTGCTACTGCATCTGCAGCTGAATCTGCTGCTGCATCTCCTGCTTCTGCATCTCCTGCTTCTGCATCTGCTGCTGAATCTCCTGCTGAATCTCCTGCTGCTGCCTGTCCTTCTGATGCATCTCCTGCAGCTGAATCTGCTGCCACAGTGCTGTGGCTGCATCTCCTGTTGCTGCATCTCCTTCAGAATATCCTGATGATGCAGATGCAGCAGATGGAGCAGCAGGAGATGCAGACGTAGATGCAGCAGGAGATTCCACAGCAGAAGACGGAGTAGGATTTGTAGCATCAGACGAAGCAGCAGTAGATATAGCAGTAATATAAGCAGCAATAGAGATGAAGCAGGATATGAAGCATCAGGAGACTAAGCAAGAAGAGATGCATTAGGAGATTCAGCAGCATGCAATGTAGTAGAGAATTCAGTAGCACGAGATTCAGCAGTAGGAGATGAAACAGGAGATGCAGCTGCAGGAGATGCAGCAGAGCAGATGCAGTTGCAGGAGATGCACGAGGACATCCAGCAGCAGGAGATGCAGCAGCTGGAGATGCAACAGATAGTGAATCTACAGAAGATGCATCAAAAGATGCAAGAGATTCGCCAGCAGGCGATGCATCAGCAGGAGATGCAGCAAGATATGCAGAAGCAGGAGATGCATCAGCAGGAGATGTGGTATGAGATGCATCAGCAGGAGATGCAGCAAGATATGCAAAAGCAAGAGATGCATCAGCAGGATTTGTGGTATGAGATGCAGAAGCAGGAGATGCAGCAGCAGATGCAGCAGGAGATGCAGCAGCAGCAGCTGCAGCAGCAGGAGATGAAGCAGCAGATGCAGGAGGAGGAGATGCAGCATTTGGAGATGCAGCAGCAGTAGATGCACCAGCAGATTCAGAAGCAGATTCAGTAAGAGATGCAGTGTCAGGAGATTCATAAACAAAAGATATAGCACCAGGAGATGCAGCAGCAGGAATTTCAGTAGCAAACACAGCAGCAGGAGAAACATCAGGTAATGCAGCAGCAGTAGATGAAGTAGTGTATGAAGCAGCAATAGATGCAGCTGGGTATGCAACAGCAGGAGATTCAGCAGCAGGAGATGAATCAGAAGATAAGCGTCATCAGATGAATCCGCTGATTCATCAGATGTAGTTTCAGACAGAGATGCAGCATCAGGAGTTTCATCAGAGGATGCAGCAGCAATAGATGCAGGAAGAGATCCAGGCGGAGGAACTAGAGCAGTAGGAAATGTAGCAGCACATACAGCAGCAGATCAGGAGATGCAGCACCAGGAGATGCAGCATCAGGAGATGCATCAAGATATGCATCATCAAGAGATGCAGCATTAGGAGATGCAGCAGGGGATTCAATAGCAGGTGATGCAGCAGCAGATGCAGGAGAAGTTAATTCAGCAGCAGAAGATGTAGCAGCACATGCAGCAGTAGTAGATGAAACCGAGGATGAAGAAGCAGGGGATACAGCAGCAGGAGATGCAGCAGCATATTCAGCAGCACATTCAGCAGAAAATGCTTCAGCAGGAAATTCAGCAGCAGGAGACTAAGACTCGGCAGATACAGAAGCACGTTCAGCAGGAGATGCAGCAGTGTGTGCAGCAGCAGCAGATGGAGCATCAGGTGATGAAGGAGGACATCAAAAATCAGAAGGTGAAAAGCAGGAGATGCAGCAGTAGATTAATGTACAGCAGATGCACCGAAATATGCAGGAGATGCAGCAGCAGGAGATACAGCTGGAGATGCAGCAGCAGTAGATTGAGCAAGATATACAGAAGCAGGAGATGCATCAGTGGGAGATGTGTCATGAGAGGTAGAAGAAAGAGATCCTGCAACAGATGCAGTAGCATATACAGCACCAGCAGATGCAGCAGCAGGAGATGAAGCAGCAGATGCAGTAGCAGGAGATGCAGCAGTCGGAGATGCATTATCAGGAGATGCAGCATCAGAAGATGCAGCAGGAATTCAGGAGGGGATTCAGTAGCAGGTGATGCAGCAGCAGATGCAGTAGGTTCAGCAGCAGGAGATGCACCAGGAGATGCATCAGGAGATGCATCAGGAGATGCAGCAGCAGGATATGAAGCAGGAGATGAAGCAAGAGCTTTAGCAGGAGATACAGAAGCAGAAGATTCAAGAGCAGGAGATAAAGCAAGAGCTTTAGCAGGAAATAGAGAAGCAGAAGATTCAGGAGCAGGAGATGAAGAAGCAGGAGATGCAGCAACAGGAGCTGCAGAAGCAGATGCAGAAGTAGGAGGTGCAGCAGCAGGAATTTCAACAGCAGATTCAACAGCAGATGCAGAAGGAGATGCAGCAGCAGGTTCAACAGCAGATAGAGAAGGAGATGCAGCATCAAGAGATGCAGCAGCAGATCCATATTCATCAGGAGATGCAGCCATAAGAGGTGCTTCAGCAGGTACAGCTTCATGAGATGTAGCACGAGATACAGACAGAGATGCTCTAGGAGGAGAGGCAAGAGTAGATGATGCAGCAGGTGCAGTAGCATGAGATGCAAAAGCAGAAGTTGCAGCCATAGATTTTGCAGCAGGAGATGCAAAAGCAGAAGTTGCAGCCATAGATTTTGCAGCAGGAGATGCAGCCGCAAGAGATGAGCAGCGGATTCAGCAAGAGATTCTGCAGCAGATGAAGCAGCAGGATCTGCAGAGAAGATGCAGCAGCAGGAGATGTAGCAGGAGATGCAACAGAAGCTGCAACAGCAGGAGATGAAGGAGCAGAAGATACAGTAGTACATGAAGCAGCAGATGCACAAGAAAACGGAGCAGGAGATATACGCAGGATATGATGCATTACCAGCAGATGCAGTAGGAGATGCAGCATCTGGAGTTCAAGCAATAGAAAATGCTGCAGGAGATGCAGCAGCAGATGTATCAGGAGAAGCAGGAGCAGGAAATGCAGAAGCAAGAGATGCAGCAGAAGAGATGCAGGAGTAGGAGAGGCAGAAGCAGGAGATGTAGCATCAAGACATGCAAAAGGATATGCAGAAGCAGGAGATGCTGCAGTAAAAGATGCAGGAAATGCATCAGCAGATGCAGGAGGAGATTTAGCAGGAGGAGAGGCAGCAGCAGATGCATCAGCAACAGATGCATCAGCAGCAGATGCAGCAGTATATTCAGCAGAAGACACAGCAGCAGGAGATGAAGCAGCTAGAGATGTAGTAGGAGATGCAGCAGGAGATGCCACAGAATACGCAGAAGGAGGAGATGCATCGGGAGATGCATATTCAGAAGGAGATGCATCAGGAGATGTAACAGGATATGTAGCAGCATGAGATGCCACGGGAGATTCAGGAGGAGATACAGCAGATCGAGATGCAAGATCAGGAGATGAAGCAGCAGGAGATGCAGCCGCAGCAGATCCAGCAGCAGGAGATTCAGCAGGTTCTGCAGCAGGAGAGGAAGCAGCAGGAGATGCAGTAGGAGGAGCTGCAGCAATAGGAAATGCAGCAGGAGATTAAGCAGCAAATGCATAAGCAGCAGAAACAGCAGGTGGAGATGCAGCAGCAGATGCATATTCAGCAAGAGATTCATCAGCAGGAGGTGCTGCAACAGATTCACAGTAAGAGAAGCTTCAGCAGGAGATGCAGCAGGAGGTGCAGCAGAAGAAAATGTAGCAGAAGTAAATGTAGCAGGAAAAGCAGCAGGAGGAGATGCATTTGAAGATGCCAGAGCAGGAGATGCAGCAGAAAATTCAGAAGGAAAAAATACATGCAAAGCATCAGGAGGAGATGCAGCAAGACATGCAGCAGCAGCAGATGCAGCAGCAGCAGATGTAGCAAGATATGCAGAAGCAGGAGATGCAGCAGCAGATGCAGTAGGTGATGTAGAATCACCAGAAGGAGCAGGATATACAGCAGCAGGTGCAGCAGCATGAGGTGCAGCAGCAGGAGATGCAGCAGGAGATGCATATTCAGCAAGTGATACACCAGATTATGCAGCAGGAGATGCAGAAGCAGTGGATTTAGCAGGAGATGCAGCAGTAGATCAAGTAACAGCAGATGCACCAGATGGAGTAGAAAGGGATGCATCAGGGAATGAAGCAGCAGATGCAACAGGAAATGGAGCATCAGGAGATAGAGAAGCAGGAGATGCATCAGGAGATGTAGCAGCAGGAGATACAGAAGCAGGTAATGAAGCAGCAGATGCAGCAGCAGGAGATGCAGGAGGACATCAAGTAGCAGGAATTTTATCGAGAGATGCAGCAGTACATGAAGCATTTTTTCCTGATGCATCTCCTGATGCATATCCTGCTGATGCATCTCCTGCTAAATCAGCTCTTGCTGATGCATCTTTTGCTGCATCTCCTGCTACTGCATCTCCTGCTGCTGAATCTCCTGCTGCAGCAATTCCTACTGCATCTCATGCTGCTGCAATTCTTGCAGCATCTCCTGATATTTCTCCTACTTCTGCATCTCCGGCTGCTAGAATTCCAGCTGCCTCCCATGCTGCTATATCTGCTGCTTCATCTGCTGCTGCTGCATCTCCATCTGCATCTCCTGCTGCTGCACTTCAAGCTACGGCATCTTACTTTCTGCATCACCTCCTCTTCATCACTTGCTGCTGAATCTCCAGGTGCAGCTCCTGCTGCATCTCGTCTGGTTGCATTTCCTGCTGCATCTCCTGCTGCATCTCATGCTACTACCTCCCCTGCTGGTGCATCTCCTGCTGCATCTCTTGCTGCTGCATCTCCTACTGCATCTCATGCTACTACCTCCCCTGCTGGTGCATCTCCTGCTGCATCTCCTGCTGCATATACTTCTGCTTCATCTCCTAATGCATCTCCTGCGGCTGCATCTCCCGCTGCTCAATATCCTGCTTCATCTTGGCCTGCTACATCTCCAGCTGCTGCATCTCCTGCTGCATCTCCTGCTGCTGCATCTCCTGTTACATCATCTGCTGCTGCATCTCCTCCTGCTGCATCTGCTGCTGCATCCTCTTCTGCTGCGTCTCCTGATGCATCTCTTAGTGCTGAAGCTCATGATCCTGCATCTTCTGCTGTGGCAATTCCTGATGCTTCACTTCCTGCTGCATTTCTTCCTTTTACATCTCCTGCTGCTGCATCTCCTGCTGCTGCATCTGCTGCAGCATCTCCTGTTGCTACATCTCCTACTGAATCTACATCTCCTGCTGCATCTGCTGTGGCATCACTTTCTGCTAAATCTCTGATTCATCTCCTGCTGCATTGCTGCTGCACCTGCTCCTGCTGCATCTCCTGCTGCTGTATTTCGTACTGCATCTCCCGGTGCTGCGTTTCTTGATGCTGCACTCCCTGCAGCATGTCCTGCTTCTGCATCTTCCGCAGAATCTCCTGTTCCTGCTTCTCCTGCTGAATCTGCATCTCCTGCTGCTTTATAAACTACTGCTGCATCTGCTGCATCTCCAGCTGCATCATCTCTTCTACATCTTCTGCTGTTGCATCTCCTGCTGCTATATCTCCTGCTGCACCTACTGCTGCATCTCCTGCTGCATCAATTCCTACATCTCCTGCTGCTGCATCTCCTGCTACTGCATCTCCTTCTTAATCTGAATCTCCTCTTTTGTCTGCTGCCTGCATCTCCTGCTGATGCATCTCCTACTGCTACATCTGCTGCTGCATCTACTCTTGCATCTCCTTCTTCTGCATCCCTTGAGGTATACCCTGCTGCATTTCCTGCTGCATCTTCTGCTGCATCTCATGAGTTTGCATCTCCTGCTGTATGTCCTACTACATATCCTGCTGATGTATGTCCTGTTAAAGGATCGCCTTCTGCTACATCTCCTGCTGCATCTCGTAATGCTTCATCTCCTTCTGCTGCATCCCCAGCTGCTGTGTCTGCTACTGCATCTCATAATTCATCTCCTGCTGCTGCATCTCCTGCTTTATTTCCTGATGCATCTCATACTGCTGCATCTCCTGCTGCTGCATCCCCTGTAGCTCCATCCTCTCTTTCATGTACTGCTACTTCCTATAATTCTACATCTGCTTCTGAAGCTTAATGTCTTGCTGCACTTTCTGCTAAACCTCCTACTGCATCTCCTGCTGCTGCATTTCCTTCTTTTGCATACCTGGCTGCATTTACTGCTTCTTTATTTCCTGCTAAAACTTATTCTGCTGCATCTCCTGCTTCTGCATCTCCTGCTTGTGCATCTGCTGCTGAATCTCCTGCTGCATCTCCTGCTTCTGCATCTCCTGCTGGTGCACCTGCTGCTAAATCTCCTGCTGAATCTCCTGCTTCTGCCTTTCCTTCTGATACATCTCCTGCAGCTGAATCTGCTGCCACAGTGCTGTGGCTGCATCTCCTGTTGCTGCATCTCCTGTTGCTGCATCTCCTTCAGAATATCCTGATGACACAGATGCAGCAGATGGAGCAACAGGAGATGCAGACGTAGATGCAGCAGGATATTCCACAGCAGAAGACGGAGCAGGATTTGTAGCATCAGACGAAGCAGCAGTAGATGCAGCAGCAATATAAGCAGCAAAATGATGAAGCAGGATATGAAGCATCAGGAGACTAAGTAAGAGGAGATGCATTAGAAACTTCAGCAGCATGCGATGCAGCAGCAGTAGATGCAGCAGAGAATTCAGCAGAACGATATTCAGCAGTAGGACATGAAACAGGAGATGCAGAATCAGGAGATGCACGAGGACATCCAGCAGCAGGAGATGCAGCAGCTGGAGATGCAACAGATAGTGAATCTACAGCAGATGCATCAAAAGATGCAAGAGATTCGCCAGCAGGCGATGCATCAGCAGGAGATGCAGCAAGATATGCAGAAGCAGGAGATGCATCAGCAGGATTTGTGGTATGAGATGCAGAAGCAGGAGATGGAGCAGCAGATGCAGCAGGAGATGCAGCAGCAGCAGGAGATGAAGCAGCAGATGCAGCATCAGGAGATGCAGCAGTAGATTCAGAAGCTGATTCAGTAAGGGACGTAGTGGCAGGAGATTCATAAGCAAAAGATATAGCACCAGGAGATGCAGCAGCAGGATATTCTGCAGCAGGAGATGAAGCAGAAGAATCAGCAGAGAAAAAGACTCAGCAGCAGGAGATGCAGAAGGAGACTCAGCAGTAGGAGAAACAGCAGGTAATGCAGCAGCAGTAGATGAAGTAGGGTATGAAGCAGTAGTAGATGCAGCAGGGTATGCAACAGCAGGAGATTCAGCAGCAGGAGATGAATCAGAGGAGATGCATCATCAGATGAACCCGCTGATGCATCAGAAGTAGTTTCAGACAGAGATGCAGTAGTAGGAGTTTCAGCAGAGGATGCAGCAGCAATAGATGCAGGAAAAGATCCAGGAGGAGGAACTAGAGCAGTAAGAGATGTAGCAGCACATACAGCAGCAGATCAGGAGATGAAGCAGCAGGAGAAGCAGCAGGAGGAGTTTCAGCAGGAGATGCATCAGGAGATTCAGCATTAGGAGATGCAGCAGGGGATTCAATAGCAGGTGATGCAGCAGGAGATGCAGCATCAGGAGATGCACCTGAGATACAGCAGCAGGAGGCACAGCAGCAGCAGATGCAACAAGAATGCAGCAGGGGATTCATTAGCAGTTGATGCAGCAGCAGATGCAGCAGAAGTAAATCCAGCAGCAGAAGATGTAGCAGCACATGCAGCAGTAGTAGATTAAACCTAGGATGAAGAAGCAGGGGATATAGCAGCAGGAGATGCAGCAGCAGGAGATGCAGCAGGAGATGCATACTAAGCAGGAGGTGCAGCAGGAGATGCAGCAGACGGAGATGCAGCAGTGTATGCAGCAGCAACAGATGGAGCATCAGGTGATGCAGTAGCAGATGATGCAGCAGCAGATGCAGCGGGAGATGCAGCAGCAGGAGATGAAGCAGGAGATGAAGCAAGATCTTTAGCAGGAGATACAGAAGCAGAAGATTCAGGAGCAGGAGATGAAGAAGCAGGAGATGCAGCAACAGGAGCTGCAGAAGCAGATGCAGAAATAGGAGGTGCAGCAGCAGGAATTTCAACAGCAGATTCAACAGCAGATGCAGAAGGAGATGCAGCAGCAGGTTCAACAGCAGATAGAGAAGGAGATGCAGCATCAAGAGATGCAGCAGCAGATGCATCAATATATCCATATTCATCAGGAGATGCAGCAGGAAGAGATGCTTCAGCAGGTACAGCTTCATGAGATGTAGCACGAGATACAGAAGGAGATGCTGTTGGAGGAGAGGCAAGAGTAGATGATGCAGCAGGCGCAGTAGCATGAAATGCAAAAGCAGAAGTTGCAGCCATAGATTCTGCAACAGGAGATGCAGCTGCAGGAGATGAGCAGCGGATTCAGTAGGAGATTGTGCAGCAGGAGATGCAGCAGCAGGATATTCTGCAGCAGGAGATGAAGCAGAAGAATCAGCAGAGAAAAAGACTCAGCAGCAGGAGATGCAGAAGGAGATGCAGCAGCAGGCGCAGCAGGAAATGCAACAGCAGACGCATCAGCAGGTGATGCAGCAGCAGAAGATACAGCAGTACATGAAGCAGCAGATGCAAAATAAAATGGAGCATGAGATACGGCAGTATAAGATGCAGTACCAGCAGATGCAGTAAGAGATGCAGCATCTGGAGTTGAAGCAATAGAAAATGCTGCTGGAGATGCAGCAGCAGATGTATCAGGAGAAGCAGGAGCAGGAAATGCAGAAGCAGGAGATGCAGCAGAAGAGATGCAGGAGTAGGAGAGGCAGAAGCAGGAGATGTAGCATAAGACATGCAAAAGGATATGCAGAAGCAGGAGATGCAGCAGTAGAAGATGCAGGAAATGCAGCAGCTGATGCAGGAGGAGATTTAGCAGGAGGAGAGGCAGTAGCAGGAGAGGCAGCAGCAGGAGATGCAACATGAAAATTAGCAGGAGGAGAGGCAGCAGCAGATGCATCAGCAACAGATGCATCAGCAGCAGATGCAGCAGTATATTCAGCAGAAGACACAGCAGCAGGAGATGAAGCAGCTGGAGATGTAGTAGGGGATGCAGCAGGAGATGCCACAGAATATGCAGCAGGAGGAGATGCAGCAGGAGGAGATGCATCGGGAGATGCATATTCAGAAGGAGATGCATCAGGAGATGTAACAGGATATGTAGCCGCATGAGATGCATCATGAAATTCAGGAGGAGATACAGCATATCGAGATGCCAGATCAGGAGATGAAGCAGCAGGAGATGCAGCTGGAGCAGATCCAGCAGCAGGAGATTCATCAGGTTATGAAGCAGCAGGAGATGCAGTAGGAGGAGATGCAGCAATAGGAAATGCAGCAGGAGTTTAAGCAGCAAATGCATAACCAGCAGATACAGCAGGTGGAGATGCAGCAGCAGATGCAGCGGTAGATACAGATTCAGCAGAAGATGCAGCAGAAAGTGCAGCAGAAGTAGATGTAGCAGGATAAGCAGCAGCAGTAGATGGAGTAGAAGGTGCCAGAGCAGGAGATGCTGCAGAAAATTCAGAAGGAAAAACAGCAGGCGAAGCATCAGGAGGAGATGAAGCAAGACATGCAGCAGCAGCAGATGTAGCAGCAGCAGATGCAGAAGCAGAAGATGCAGCTAGATATGCAGAAGCAGTAGGTACAGCAGGAGATGCAGTAGCAAGAGATGAAGCATTATCATGACATGCATTAAGAGCAGAAGATGCATTAAGAGGTGCAGCAGCAGGATATATAGCAGCAGGAGATGCAGCAACAGGATATGTAGCAGGAGATTTAACAGGAGATGAAGTAGCAGCAGAGCAGCCACAGATGCAGCAGGAAATGCAGCAGCAGATGCAGCAGGAGATGACATAGCAGATGATGACATATCAGGTGATGAAGCCACAGATGCATCGGCTGAAGATGCATTAGGAGATGCAGTAGCATGAGGTACATCAGCAGATGCATCAGGAAATGAGGCAGCAAATGTAGAAAGGTATATGGTAGGAGATGCAGGAGAAGTAGTTGCAGCAGGAGATGAAGCAGAAGGAGGTGCAGCAGCAGCAGATTGAGTAGGAGATGCAACAGCAGGAGATGCAGAGGCAGTTGCAGCAGGAAATATAGATTCAGCAAGAGAAGCAATAGGAAGCAAATCTTCAGCAGATGCAGCTGAATGTGCAGCATGACGAGATGTAGCAGGACATATAACAGCAGCAGATGCATCAGCAGATAAAGCAGGAAATGCAGCAAGAATGCAGCAGCAGAGATGTAGCCACAGACGCATCAGCAGCAGATGCAGCAGGAGATGCAGAATCAGAAGATGCAACAGCAGGATATGAAGTAGAAGATGCAGCAAAATATACAGCAGCAGGAAATGCATTAGCTGGAGATGCAGCTGCAGGAGATGCAGCAGCAGATTGAGAAGCACAAAATGCAGCAGCAGGAGGTACAGAAGCAGGAGATACAGCAGCAGAATATATAGAGGAGATTAAGCAGGAGATGCAGCCGCAGGAGATGCAGCAGGGTATGCAGCAGCAGCAGAACTAACAGGAGATGCAGCAGCATAATATGCTGTAGGAGACGGAGTAGCAGGAGATGAAGAAGCAGGAGATGTTACAGGATATTCAGTCTATGATGATGCAGAAGGAGGAGATGCAACAGCAGGAGATGCAGAGTAGTAGATGAAGAGAAGAAGATGCAGCAGAAGGAAATATAGCAGGAGATTCAGCCGCAGTAAATGCGGCAAGAGAGAAAGCAGCATCAGATGCAGCAGCATATGAAGCAGCAGTAGAGGATGCAACAGCAGATGCAGCAGCAGGAGATGCACCAGAAGAATATATAGCATCAGGAGATGCAGCATGAGATACAGCAGGATGAGATGAAGCATGCATCAGGAGATGCACAAGCAGCAGATTGAGCAAGAGATGCCGTAGCAGGAGATGCAGAAGGAGATGCAGCAGAAGGACATGCAGCCACAGAAGATGCCTCAGCAGGAGATGCACCAGGAGATTCAGCAGGAGATGCAGCAGGAGGAGATGCATAAGTGATGCAGCAGCAATTGATGAAGCAGGAGATGCTACAGCTGGAGATTCAGAAGATGTAGATGCAGAAGCAGGAGATGGAGAAGTAGATGCATCAGCAGGGGATGCATCATAAGGTATATCAGCAGGAGATGAAGAAGTAGGTGCATCAGCAGGAGATGCAGCAAAACTTACATCTGTAGCAGACACAGCAGCAAGATATGAGGCAGAAGATGCACCAGCAGAAAATGCAGCAGGAGATGCTTCAGGAAATTAAGCAGGAGATGCTGCAGCAGGAGACGTGTCAGGGGTTGCAGCAGTAGGTGAAGCAGCACCAGATGAAGCAGGAGATGCTGCAGATACACCAGTAGGGGATGCAGCAGGTGATGCAGCAGAAAGACATGCAGCAGGAGATATATTAGCAGCAGATGCACCAACAGAGGCAGCAGCAGCAGATGCAGAAGGAAATACAGAAAAATATAAGGCAGCAGGAGATGTAGTAGGAGATGCAGCAGTAGATGAAGTAGCAGTAGATGCAGCAGCAGTTGCAGCAGGAAATGCAGCAGGAGATGCAGCAGCAGGAGGTGCAGCAGCAAATGCATTCAGTGGGATATGCAGTAGGTGATGTCGCAGCAGGAGATTCAGTAGCAGGAGATTCAGCAGCAGATGTATCAGGATATGCAGCATCCGTAGATGCATCTGCGGATGAATCAACAGAGCACGTAGGAAGAGATGCAGCAGCAGGAAATACAGCTGGAGATACAGCAGCAGGAGATGAAGCAGCAGATGCAGGAAGAGATGCAGCAGCAGGAGATGCAGCAGGAGATGTATCATTAGATGCATATTCATCAGGAGATGCAGCTTTAAGAGATGCTTCTAGCAGGTACAGCTTCAAGAGATGTAGCACGAGATACAGAAAGAGATGCTGTAGGAGGAGAGGCAGGAGTAGATGATGCAGCAGGCGCAGTAGCATGAGATGCAAAAGCAGAAGTTGCAGCCATAGATTCTGCAGCAGGAGATGCAGCTGCAGGAGATGAGCAGCGGTTTCAGCAGGAGATTCTGCAGCAGGAGATGAAGCAGCAGGAGATGAAGCAGCAGGAGATGTAGCAGGAGATGCAAGAGCAGATGCAACAGCAGGAGATGCAGCAGCAGAAAATACAGCAGTACATGAAGCAGCAGATGCACAAGAAAACGGAGCAGGAGATGCGGCAGGATATGATGCAGTACCAGCAGATGCAGTAGGAGATGCAACATCTGGAGTTCAAGTAATAGAAAATGCTGCAGGAGATGCAGAAACAAATTCATCAGGAGAAGCAGGAGGAGGAAATGCAGAAGCAAGAGATGCAGCAGAAAAGATGAAGGAGGATGAGATGCAGAAGCAGGAGATGTAGCATCAAGACATGCAAAAGGATATGCAGAAACAGGAGATGCAGCAGTAGAAGATGCAGGAAATTCAGCAGCTGATGCAGGAGGAGATGCAGCAGCAGGAGATGCAGCAGCAGATTCAGCAGAAGACACAGCAGCAGGAGATGAAGCAGCTGGAGATGTAGTAGGAGATGCCGCAGAATACGCAGCAGGAGGAGATGCATCGGGAGATGCATATTCAGAAGGAGATGCATCAGGAGATGTAACAGGATATGTAGCAGCATGAGATGCCACGGGAGATTCAGGAGGAGATACAGCAGATCGAGATGCAAGATCAGGAGATGAAGCAGCAGGAGATGCAGCTGGAGCAGATCCAGCAGCAGGAGATTCAGCAGGTTATGACACAGAATATGCAGCAGGAGGGGATGCAGCAGGAGGAGCTGCAGCAATAGGAAATGCAGCAGGAGATTAAGCAGCAAATGCAGAAGCAGCAGATACAGGTGGTGGAGATGCAGCAGCAGATGCAGCAGTAGATGCAGATTCAGCAGGAGATTCATCAGCAGGAGATGCTGCAGCAGATTCACAGTAGGAGATGCATCAGCAGGAGATGCAGCAGGAGGTGCAGCAGAAGTAAATGTAGCAGGATAAGCAGCAGGAGGAGATGTAGTAGAAGATGCCAGAGCATGAGATGCAGCAGATAATTCAGAAAGAAAAACAGCAGGCTAAGCATCAGGAGGAGATGCAGCAAGACATGCAGCAGCAGCAGATGCAGCAGCAGAAGGTGCAGCAGCAGAAGATGCAGCAAGATATGCAGAAGCAGTAGGTACAGCAGGAGATGCAGTAGCAAGAGATGAAGCATTATCATGAGATGCATTAAGAGGTGCGGCAGCACTATATGTAGCAGCAGGAGATGCAGCAACATGATATGTAGCAGGAGATTTAGCAGGAGATGAAGTAGCAGCAGAGCAGCCACAGATGCAGAAGGAAATGCAGCAGTAGATGCAGGAGCAAAAGATGCCGCAGCAGGAAATACTGCAGCAGATGCAGCAGGAGATGACATAGCAGATGATGACATATCAGGTGATGAAGCCACAAATGCATCGGCTGAAGATGCATTAGGAGATGCAGCAACACGAGGTACATCAGCAGATGCATCAGGAGATGATGCAGCAAATGTAGAAAGGTATACGGTAGGGTATGCAGGAGAAGTAGGTGCAGCAGGAGATGAAGCAGAAGGAGGTGTAACAGCAGCATATTCAGCAGGAGATGTAACAGCAGGAGATGCAGAAGCAGTTGCAGCAGGAAATGCAGATTCAGCAGGAGAAGCAATAGGAAGCAAATCTTCAGCAGATGCAGCAGAATGTGCAGCGTGATGAGATGTAGCAGGACATATATCAGCAGCAGATGCATCAGCAGATGAAGCAGGAAATGCAGCAAGAATGCAGCAGCAGAGATGTAGCCACAGACGCATCAGCAGCAGATGCAGCAGCAGCAGAACTAACAGGAGATGCAGCAGCATCTTATGCTATAGGAGACGGAGCAGCAGGAGATGAAGAAGCAGGAGTTGTTACAGGATATTCAACCTATGATGATGCAGAAGGAGGAGATGCAGCAGCAGGAGATACAGAGTAGTAGATGAAGAGAAGAAGATGCAGCAGAAGGAAATATAGCAGGAGATTCAGCCGCAGTAAATGCAGCAAGAGAGAAAGCAGCATCAGATGCAGCAGTAGAGGATGCAACAGCAGATGCAGCAGCAGGAGATGCACCACAAGGATATATAGCATCAGGAGATGCAGCATGAGATGCAGCAGGATGAGATGAAGCAGCAGGGGATGCATCAGAAGATGCACAAGCAGCAGATTGAGCAAGAGATGCCGCAGCAGGAGATGCAAGAGGAGATGCAGCAGAAGGATATGCAGCCACAGAAGATGCTGCAGCAGGAGATGCAGAAGTAGATGCATCAGCAGGGGATGCAGCAAAAGGTACATCAGCAAGAGATGCAGAAGTAGGTGTATCAGCAGGAGATGCAGCAAAACGTACATCTGTAGGAGACACAGCAGCAGGATATGAGGCAGGAGATGCACCAGCAGAAAATGCAGCAGGACATCACAGAATCACAGAACAACCAGGTTGGAAGAGATCCACTGGATCGTCGAGTCCAACCATTCCCACCAATCCCTAAATCACGCTCCTAAGTACCTCATCCACCCTAAACTTAAACAACTCCAGGGAAGGCAACTCAACCACCTCCCTTGGCAGACCGTTCCAATGCCTAACCACCCTCTCCGTGAAGAACTTTTTCCTAATCTCAGGCCTAAATCTCCCCTGGCGGAGCTTGAGGCCATTCCCTCTCGTCCTGTCCCATGTCACTTGGGAGAAGAGGCCAGCTCCCTCCTCTCCACAACCTCCCTTCAGGTAGTTGTAGAGAGTAATAAGGTCTCCCCTCAGCCTCCTCTTCTCCAGGCTAAACATCTCCAGCTCTCCCAGTTGCTCCTCATAAGATTTGTTCTCCAGCCCTTGTTGCTCTTCTCTGGACTCGCTCCAGAGCCACAACATCCCTCTTGTGGTGAGGGGCCCAGAACTGAATGCAGTACTCGAGGTGCGGTCTCACCAGTGCCAAGTACAGATGGATGACAGAGACCAGCTCACAAGGACGCCTAGGTAACAGACGGGCTACCGCTCTGGTGGCAAATAGCGAAACTTTACTTAAAGAGTGGCAATATATACATGCTCAGATAGTAGTTCAAAAAATAGGTTCACACACACAGCAGCATCTGGACATAATCACTATCAACATAAATATCCTGGAAACACAGCTGAATTTACTGTCTCATCCCAACTTAGCTCAAAACGTCCTCCCAATGTTTACAGAACACATTATCTCAGCCTGCAACTTTACTTGCTCTAAATCACGGAATAAGGGAGCAACCATCAGGCATGCCAAGACTCCCAGAGCACCCCTCCCTTCTAGGAGGGGGGCCTCTTTTTTCCCTCCTGCAGTTCTAGCTTAACCCTTTCAGGCTGGCAGAACTGTGTGCAGTCTAATGGCTCTCCTCATTCCACCCTTTTTCTTTTTATTAGATAAATATTGGTGGAGGTTTTTCTTTGGAGTGTTCTAATTTAATCTTTTTTAGGTCTATATATATTCGCTGAAACTGCTTTGCGACGCATAGCAGAAAACACGGGCAAAATGAGTCATGTGAATTTTCTTCTATCATGGGGTTAATTATCCCCAAAGGTCATCTGCACATGTGACTCTGGATTACAGAGCGTTCTCATAAATTGGCATTCCCCTAGAGAGATAACACCGTCAACTCCTCTAGACTTCTTCAAAGCTGAAAGAGAAAAAAATTTAGAAAGGAAGGAGAGTGGCGGGGGGAGAACTCACACACATATAGCTGCAAGGTCAGGCAGTTTTTGTATGTTTTGCTAGGTATTTTAAACTTTTTACTTCGGAAGCCTTTCATTCCAAAGATCCCCAGGTAAACCTACCTGTTTGCTGGCTTAGTGGACATTTGAGATTGAAAGATCCCAGAGATATATTTTCAAGATTAATCAAAACCAATTCGTAAGTCTCACAAATGTTTGAAGTACTTCAAACACACACACACACACGATCACTCATTTCTCAGCTAGCCAAATACGTTCATACAATGTTGGTTATCACTATTGGATCCACACGGTACTAGGAACATACAACACTTAAAATATGTACACGCATTATCTAATAAGGCTTATATCAATTATCTAACAAATACTTCACTTATGGTAACACTTTTTGTTTGTTTGTTTTGTTTTGTAGTTTTTGTGTTGATAGAATTACAGACTGCTAAAACCTCAATGTCCCTGTATATCATTTCCCTTGCTTGAATTATTCCAGTAGAGTTTGCATCAATGACCCCAGATAAAACAAAGTTTCCTAACCAAATTATTGATAATCGTACTAATTACAAGGCAGTAAAGCAACCCCAATTGTCCTTTTCCATTTCCTGGTATTTTGTGAAGCGCAGACGATTGCAGCACTACTACGATGGTGGTGATCACGTCTATCTCGGTGCTGCCTCTGGTTCTTGCTCTGAGGTGAGAGCTGCTGCAGTAGATTCAAAGCCATGTGTTCCTCTTGGTCTCTGTTCCCGTGGAGACAAGGATGCAGTGAACTGGGGTAATGGCACCAGTTGAGCAATTCTTTGTCCAAGCTTCAAAAGCAAGGTTAATGGGCCGCAAAAATTGATTGATCATATTCCAATCACACAAAGATATGTTAGAACACACTGTCTCGTTGGCATGACACACTCTCCAATATGGTGCAAAATTCATTTTTGGCTGGGAGAGGTTTTGACAAAGAGGTATATGCGAGGGCGGTATCCCAGGACCTCAGCTGACATTTTGAAGGTCAGGATAATAGAAATCAAGAGCCCGGTGGATTCCTGCTGAAACATTTCGATCCCAATCATGTCGCATAACAACCTTTTCACACAAGGGCTCAGTATGATTAATCTGAAAGCACACAGGTTTACCATCTAATCTATCAGAATAGTTGAAAAATGCTGAAAAGACTGAAATATGCATATCAGAATATTGTCCCGTAAACTTAGTTTGGTTATTATATACAGGAATATCTGTCGGCTCATCCCATGTAACTGGATGAATTACAGGGGGATTAGGGACAAAAGCCCAATATATTTCAGCCCGACACCCACGTTGTAGCAACCATAAAACATTAAGTAACAGGGCCAGAAGCAGAATTTTGGATCGCATTCTCATCTCCTAATCGCAGGTCAGGGACAATCTCTGCAGACGTCTCTGTAGCTTTCCCATCTTGGTTTTTGGCATGACGAATGCACTGCTCCGGTATCCACCATGGTGAAGTTTCATCTGTGGGAAAAACACAAACATACCCTCGACCCCACATTAGTACTGGGTCAGGCCCATGTAATTTCCCGTCCATTGGATCTCTCCAGTATACCAAAGGTTTGGAACTGATGGTGTGGTTCCAGTGTCGATCAGCAGCAGATAAACCATCATCATCCAAAGTTAAAAAATTTAAAACAAATAACGCATGTGACAATATAGAAAATGGAGTGTCCTTGATACCCAATGTCCCCTTTCCTGTTTTATTAATTTGAGTCTTCAACAGATGATTAGACTTTTCAACAACCCCTTGGCCTTGCGGATTGTAAGGAATACCCGTTTTATGCTGAATAGAACATTGTCGGCAAAAGTCTGAAAATCCTTTGCTTGTGTAAGCCGGGCCATTGTCAGTTTTGATTGTTTTGGGTATTCCCAAGACAGAAAAACAATGAAGTAGATGACTACAAACGTGGGACAGTTTTTCCCCAGTCAAGGCAGAGGCCACTGCATAATGGGAAAAGGTATCTATTGTAATGTGAACATAAGATTTCCCAAAAGAAGTAATATGGGTAACATCCATTTGCCATAAATCATTAGGCATTAGGCCTCTGGGGTTTACGCCAAAATGGGGGACAGGTAACAAGGGGCCACAAGAGGAACAATTCTTAACAATGGTACGAGCTTGCTCTCTTGTAATACGGCATAGCTTCCTCAAGGTTTGGGAAGACAAATGGTGTAAGTTGTGCAGTCTCTCTGCCTCCGCAATATTATATACTTGTGGCTTTGTCAAGTCGTCTGCTAACTGATTCCCTCGAGTCATAGGTCCTGGTAAATTAGAATGACTACGGATATGGCCTACAAAAAGGGAAAGTCCCTTTGCAACAATAAGGATTGTATAATACTCAGATATTGTTGAATGAAGGTTACCTTGGAGTTTATCACAGGAACTATCTCGAGCCACTGTAGAGCCTGTACAATATACAAACTATCCGTAATAATGTTCAAAGACTGCAAATATTTCAACAAGGCCTGGTAAACAGCATAAAGCTCCGCCATTTGTGCAGAGACGTTTTCCAGTGTCCAAGTAAAATGTTGTGATGACACCACAAGGACGGCTCAGCCATTAGATGATTCATCAGTATAAACTGTTAAAGCATCCTGTACAGGGGCTTGCTTGACTATCTTAGGAAAAAGAATAGCGTGATATGTGCCAAAACTAAGCAGTTTATTCCAAGGGTATGTGGCGGATATTTCTCCTGCATAATTAGCTAATGACAAGGCAAATTCATCCATCATGTTAAGTAACCAAGTAAGTTGAGCAGATTTGTATGGCAATATAATTTTTGCTGGATCTCGTCCAAGATGAGCAATACTTAATTTTCTTCCTTGTTGAATTCGTTCTGCTACCTTGTGGGGATATGATTTTAAGGTTACATTCTGACTATGATGTCCATGGATCCATTTGAGGATTCCATTTTGATATAATACCCCAGTAGGGGACAATTGAGTAGGTAGAATGATTAAATCCCAGGGTTTGGATGAGTCAGCATAAGTCAATCGAGCATTTTTCATGGCCTTTTCCACTAGTCTCAAGGCCTGACGAGCTTCTACTGTTAATTCATGAGGAGAGCTAGGATCGGGGCTGCCCTCCAAGATCTTAAATAAAGGACTCAGGTCATGGGTGGTGAGCTTGAGGAATGGCCTCATCCAATTAATATCACCTAACAGTTTCTGAAAATCATTCAATGTGGACAGCTGCCGTACAGAAAGGACAATCTTTTGTGGCACAAAGTGTTTGGGATATAACTGAAATCCCAGATATTTAAAAGGAAAGGTTTGTTGTACCTTTTCTTGAGCTATCTTTAGCCCATTCTGTGTCAGTTGTCGTTCCATATGAGCATAAGCTGCAGTTAGTATGTCAATAGACTCAGCAGCCAGCAAGATGTCATCCATGTAATGTATGCAGAGCAAGGAAGGAAAGCAGTTCCTCGTTTGTTTGAGACTTCTATCTACAAATATTTGACACAAGGTGGGGCTATTAGCCATTCCCTGAGGTAATACCTTCCATTGGTAACGATCCATGGGTTCACTATAATTAATAGAAGGGACGCTAAAAGCAAACCTTTGACAATCACTAGGGTCTAAAAGTATAGTATAAAAACAATCTTTTAAATCAATGACAATTTTCTCATAGTGAGCTGGTATAGCCATAGGACTTGGTAGCCCTGGTTGTAACGCTCCCATTGGGTACATGGTTTTATTAACTGCTCGGAGATCCTGTAATAATCTCCATTTTCCAGATTTCTTCTTCACAACAAATATGGGAGAATTCCATGGAGAAGTAGATGGCTCTGTATGCCCTAGGGTAAGTTGCTCCTGTACCAACTCCCTGGCCGCTAATAACTTCTCCTTAGGTAGTGACCACTGATCCACCCAGACAGGCTCATCAGATTTCCAGTGAATTTTATCCGCATGGGGGACAGGAGTATCAATGGTCACTACAGGGAAAAACCCATTCCGGTTCTGTCTGCTTTTCTGCAAATTTCCAAAGGTTCAGGATTGCCTGTCAAGTCTTTCCCTAACCCCTTACCAGGGAGATGGCATTGATCGCACATCATGTTGGTAACTTGAGGACTGGGACTATACAGATAGGCTCCCATTTGAGCTAGGATGTCTCTACCCCACAAATTAACAGGAAGTCCTGTTAGCACATAAGGTTGTAGAGTACCAGTATGTCCTTCCTCATCTTTCCAACACAAGATCTTAGTACTTTGTAAGGGAGTATTAGCCATACTAATTCTTTTGAGATGTGTGATAGATAATTGCAAAGGCCAATCCGATGGCCACTTATCTTTGGACATTACGGTAACATCGTCCCCGGTGTCTAGGAGTCCTATGAAAGTCCTGCCCTCTATTGTTAAGCGTAGCTCGGGTCTCTCCTGTCCTAGAAGGGTGAGCAAAATAGGTATCAGAAGAACCAAAACCAGCTGTTCCCCTCTGCTTAGTAGTTGCCTTTCCCAAAGAGGATACATATGGTAATAACAGTAGCTGAGCAATTTTTGCTCCCTGTGGAAAATTAAATATAGACATCTCTGTTTGCATCATGACTTTAAGTTCCCCTTCGTAATCAGGGTCGATTAACTCTGGGGAAACTTTCAATCCCTTCATGGTTAACCCATGATTATCTCACAAACCTGGGGGGGGCAAAGGTCCGAAGACTCCAGTGGAGACAGCTTGAATCCTCATTTCCGGGGTCAATACGAGGTGGGAGGCAGTACAGAGGCCCAATCCTGCACTGCCTGCTGTGGCTCTGACAAGGGATAAAATGGATTGTTTCCCTGATTGCTTCCCTGAACTGGATAAATCCCCTGTTTTATTCTCTGGGCCCGGGGCAAGCCCTTTTGTCCGTTTCCCGACTGCGGAAGAGAATAAGCTGATAAAACACTGCCTTCTCTGTCTCTTTTAGAATGGCATTCTCCAGCCCTATGTTTTCCCCTCTTACACCTAGGGCATAACCCTGGTTCCCTTCCTGTAGCAGGACAACATGCACGTCTTTTGTCCCTACAATCCTTGGCTATATGTCCCATCTGCCCGCAGGCGTAACAAATTCCAGGGGGACCTGCTGTTCTTATTTTGCATCCCCCCTTCATAACTGCCATTGCCTGCTCAACAGACTGCCCCTTTAATGCAGCTGCTAAAGTAACTCCTTGCACATACCCCGGTCCAATGTCGGCACAAAGTTTAACATAATCATTGAGGGTAGCCCTTCCTTTCCAAGGACGAAGTGCAGCCTGACAGATAGAGTTGGCATTTTCAAAGGCTAATTCCTTGACCAAAATCAATGCAGCATCAGAATCTTCGATCAATTTGGATGAGACCTGAAGCAATCTAGCCACAAAATCTTGATAAGTTTTATCAGACCCTTGTTTAATTTTGGACAATTCTTCCTTTCTAATTCCAGATAGCGGCAATTTTTTCCACACATGCAAACCAGATCGCCAAATAATATCGTATGCCTGTGGTCTAAAATATAGTTGTTGGTGAATACCAGCAAAATTTCCTGCTCATACTAATTGATCATAAGTAATTCCTAATTGTTGAACGAACTGGTCCTGAGCATGCAATGCGCAGTATTCAGCATATTCAGAGGACCACAAAAGAAACTCCCCTCCACTAAGAACGGCCCTAGCTAAGCTCTTCCAATAGGAGGGTGGAAGAACATTAGTGGCAATAGTTTCCAAAATCGTAATAGTAAAGGGGGCCGTCGGGCCATACAGAGCACTGGTGACTTTTAACTCTTTCAGGTATTTAAATGGAATAGGTTCATAATCATTAAACAATCCTCCGGCTGCATGCTGTCTCTGTACTACCAGGTACACTTGGAATCCTTCCATAATCTCCCCTGCTTCTCTTGCGTTTTTTAAAGCTAGCTGCATAGGAGACTGTTGAATAAGCAGGTCCTCAGGACCAGGGGGTGGTGGCCATGTCCCATCTCTAAAAGCAGGCAGAACTACAGGAGGCTGTTCTGGTAAACGTGCCTGAATGCCCATCTCCTTTAAAAGAGGAAAAACATCTTTTTTGTGGTGATACCGAGCTGCCTGCTCCTCTAAGTCTTCCCAATCCCCAGGGTCTAAATCCTTTGCATCCGTCCCTAGATTTATGTCGACTTTGGATTTGCGTAAAGCTACATGATTCTGGGAAGGCTGCTCATACTGGGAGGGAGGAGGGGGTGCAGAGGGAGGTGGGGGTATGTTGTCTAAAGATTGAGAACGAGGTAAGGAAGGATATATTTTCCTAACTGAAGAGCACGTTTCTCTAACCCATTTTTCATTGCCCGTGTCCCCACGCAGACACTTTTTAATCAGGGACCACAGGATAAAAGCATCAATAGGAAACTTTTCAGGTCCATTTGCAGAATAATAACTTTTGATTCTATCTCCTACTCTATTCCATGTATCAACATTAATCGTACCATCTCTAGGAAACCAAGGGCAAAACTTTTCTATGAAGTCTAAAAAATGATCAATACGTTTCCCAGTAACCTTCACTCCTCTAGCACAAAGCAAGGACTTTAACATACTAGCAAAAATATTACGCTCCTTACTTGAAGCAAGTCCCATCTCCTTAGTCTTATTTGCTTAATTCGTCTATTACAAATCCCGGGTCCTTACCTTCGATTCTACTCACCTACCGCGCCTTGTGAAGGTAAGCGATGCCCTGTCCTTCAGTAACCAAGTATCCTGGGTTTCGGCACCAGCTCACAAGGACGCCTAGGTAACAGACGGGCTACCGCTCTGGTGGCAAATAGCGAAACTTTACTTAAAGAGTGGCAATATATACATGCTCAGATAGTAGTTCAAAAAATAGGTTCACACACACAGCAGCATCTGGACATAATCACTATCAACATTCATATCCTGGGAACACAGCTGAATTTACTGTCTCATCCCAACTTAGCTCAAAACGTCCTCTCAGTGTTTACAGAACACATTATCTCAGCCTGCAACTTTACTTGCTCTAAATCACGGAATAAGGGAGCAACCATCAGGCATGCCAAGACTCCCAGAGCACCCCTCTCTTCCAGGAGGGGGGCCTCTTTTTTCCCTCCTGCAGTTCTAACTTGACTCTTTCAGGCCGGCAGAACTGTGTGCAGCCTAATGGCTCTCCTCATGGGGAGAATAACCTCCCTGGACCTGCTGGTCACACCGTTTCTGATACAAGCCAAGATGCCATTGGCCTTTTTGGCCACCGGGGCACACTGCTGGCTCATGTTCAGTCGGCTGTCAACCAACACCCCCAGGTCCTTTTCCTCCTGGCAGCTTTCCAGTCAGGTTTCTCCTAGTTTGTACCTCTGCTTAGGGTTGTTGTGCCCCAAGTGCAGGACCCGGCATTTGGCCTTGTTAAACCTCATGCCGTTGGTCTCAGCCCAGCAGTCCAGCCTGTTCAGATCCCTTTGCAGAGCCTCCTGACCCTCCAGCAGATAGACACTTCCTCCCAGCTTGGTGTCATCTGCAAACTTGCTAAAGGAGGACTCAATGGTCCTCATCCAGGTCGTTGATAAAGACATTAAACAGGACTGGACTCAGGACTGAGCCCTGGGGAACCCCACTTGTAACTGGCCTCATGATGTAGCAGCAGGAGATACAGAAGCAGGAGATGCAGCAGGAGATGTAGTAGTAGGAGATGTAGCACCAGGTTATGCAGCAGGGGATTGAGCAAGAGGAGATGTACCCTGAGATGCAGCAGCAGGACATGCAGCTGGAGATGAAGAAGCAGACGAAGCAACAGTAAATGCAGCAGCAAGATATGCATCAGAAGGAGATAAAGCAGGTAATGCAAAAGCAGGAGATTAAGCTACAGGAGATGCAGTAGCAGGAGATGCAGCCGCAGGAGATGCAGCAGCAGATTCAGAAGCTGATTCAGTAAGAGATGCAGTGGCAGGAGATTCATACGCAAAAGATATAGTACCAGGAGATGCAGCAGCAGTAATTTCAGTAGGAAACGCAGCAGCAGGAGAAACAGCAGGTAATGCAGCAGCAGTAGATGAAGTAGGGTATGAAGCAGTAGTAGATGCAGCAGGGTATGCAACAGCAGGAGATTCAGCAGCAGGAGATGAATCAGAGGAGATGCATCATCAGATGAATCCGCTGATGCATCAGAAGTAGTTTCAGACAGAGACGCAGTAGTAGGAGTTTCAGCAGAGGATGCAGCGGCAATAGATGCAGGAAGAGATCCAGGCGGAGGAACTAGAGCTGTAGGAGATGTAGCAGCACATACAGCAGCAGATCAGGAGATAAAGCAGCAGGAGAAGCACCAGGTGGAGATTCAGCAGGAGATGCATCAGGAGATGCAGCAGCGGAGTTGCATAATCAGGAGATGCAGAATTAGGAGATGCAGCAGGGAATTCAATAGCAAGTGATGCATCAGGAGATGCAGCAGTAGGAGATGCACCTGAGATACAGCAGCAGGAGGCACAGCAACAGGAGATGCAACAGGAATGCAGCAGGGGATTCATTAGCAGGTGATGCAGCAGCAGATGCAGCAGTAGATTAATCTATAGCAGATGCACCAAAAGATGCAGGAGATGCAGCTGGAGATGCAGCAGCAGTAGATTGAGCAAGATATACAGAAGCAGGAGATGCATTGGAGATGCAGCTGCTGGAGATTCAGTAGCAGGAGATGCAGCAGTCGAAGATGCAGCAGGTTATGCATCAGCAGGAGATACATTAGCAGGAGATTTAGCATCAGGAGATGCATCAGGAAATGCCACATCAGAAGATGCAGGAATTCAGGAAGGGATTCAGTAGCAGGTGACGCAGCAGCAGATGGAGTAGATTCAGCAGCAGGACATGCATCAGGAGATGCACCAAAAAGAGATGCAGCAGATTATGCAGCAGCAGGGGATGAAACAGCAAAAGATGCAACAGCAGGAGATTCAGCAGCAGATGCAGCAGCAGATGCAGCAGCAAATTAAGTACCAGCAGATGAGGCAGAGGGAGATGCAGCAGCAGATGAGGCAGAGGGAGATGCAGCAGCAGGAAATGCAGCAGGAGACAGACAATTAGACACTGCAGCAGGAGATGCAGCAGGGTAGACATATTCAGCAGGAGATGCAGCGGGAGATGAAATAGCAAGATATGCAGCAGGAGATGTTGCAGAATATGCAGCAGGAGATTCTGCAGCAGGAGATGCATATTCAGAAGGAGATGCAGCAGGAGATATAGCAGGATATGTAGCAACATGAGATGCCGCAGCAGATTCAGGAGGAGATTCAGCAGTAGGAGATGCAAGAGCAGGAGATGAAGCAGCAGGAGATGCAGCCGCAGCAGATCCAGCAGCAGATTCAGCAGGAATTTCTGCGGCAGGATAAGCAGCAGCAGATGCAGCAGCAGATGCAGCAGCACGGGATGCAGCAGCTGATGCAGCAGCAGATGCCGCAGGTGATGCAAGAGAAGGAGATGCAAAAGCAGATGCAACAGTGGCTGCAGATTCAGCAGGAGATGCAGCAGGAAGAGATGATTCAGATGATACAGCAGCAGGAGATGCAGCAGGAGATTCAGCAGGAGATGCAGTAGGGGGAAAGGCAAGAGGAGATGATGCAGCAGACACAGCAGCAGAAGATGCAGAGGATGTAGCAGTAGATGCAGCAGGAGAAGATATAGCAGGAGATGCATCAGGAGTAGATACAGCAGAGGATCCATTAGCAGCAGATTCCACAGCAGGAGAGGCAGAAAGAGATTCAGCAGCAGGAAATGAAGCAGAAGGAAATGCAGCAGTATATACAGAAACAGGATATGCAGCAACAAGAGATACAGCAGAAGATAAAGCACGTACTGCAGCAGCAGGAGATACAGCACGAGATTATGCAGCAGGTGATACAGCAACAGATGCAGCAGAAGGAGATGCAGAAGAAGATGCAGGAGTAGGAGATCCAGAAGCAGATGTAGAAGGAGATGCAGCAGTAGATGAATCAG
Source organism: Clamator glandarius (assembly GCA_033459285.1). Taxonomy (NCBI): domain Eukaryota; kingdom Metazoa; phylum Chordata; class Aves; order Cuculiformes; family Cuculidae; genus Clamator; species Clamator glandarius. The sequence goes on along the minus strand of JAUNZM010000500.1, from coordinate 834,345 downwards.
CAGCAGATGCAGCAGTAAATGCAGGAGATGCATCAGCAGGAGATGCAGCAGGAGATGAAGCAGAAGGACATGCAGCAGCAGATGCAGCAACAGATTATGCAGCAGGAGATGCAGCAGCAGGAGAGGTAGTAGGAGATGCAGCAGTAGATTTAGCAGCAGCAGATGCAGCAGCAGATGCAGCAAATGCAGCAGTAGTAGATTCAGAAAGAGATGCATCACCAGGAGATGCAGTAGTAGAAGATGCAGTAGGAGATGCAGAAGCAGATGCAGTAGGAGATGCATCAGCAGGAGATGCAGCAGGAAGAGATGCAGCAGGAAGAGATGCAGCAGCAGGACACGCAGCAGAAGTTGATGTAGAAAGTAATAGAGCAGTAGGAGATTCAGAAGAAGGAGATGCAGCAGCAGGAAATGCAGCAGTATATACAGAAGCAGGAGATGCAGCAGGAGGAGATGCAGCAGCAGGATGAGAAACAGCAGATAATTCAGCAGCAGGAGATGCAGCATGAGATCCAGCAGCAGGAGGTGCAGCAGCAGGAGATGCAGCAGGAGATGCTGAAGGAGAAGATGAAGCAGGAGATGCAGAAAGAGAAGATGAAGCATGAGATGCAGCAGCAGCAGATTCTGCTGCAAGAGAAGCAGCAGGAGATGCAGCAGGAGATGCAGAGAAAGGAGATGAAGCAGTAGGAGATGCTGTAAGAGATGCAGCAGCAGGGAATGTAGCAGCAGGAGATTGAGCAGGTAATGCAGCAGCAGATGAAGCAGGAAGAGATGCAGAAGGAGGAGATGCAGCAGCAGGAAATGCATCAGAAGGAGATGCAGCAACAGGAAATGCAGCAGGAGATTAAGCAGCAAATGCAGAAGCAGCAGATACAGCAGGTGGAGATGCAGCAGCTAATGCAGCAGTAGATGCAGATTCAGCAGGAGATACATCAGCAGGAGATGCTGCAGCAGATTCACAGTAGGAGATGCATCAGGAGGTTCAGCAGAAGTAGATGCAGCAGGATAATCAACAGGAGGAGCTGCAATAGAAGATGCAGGAGTAAGAGATGTAGCAGGAAATCCAGAAAGTAACGCAGCAGGAGAAGCTTCAGTAAAAGATGCAGCAAGACATACAGCAGCAGAAGATGCAGAAACAGAGCAGCAGGAAATGCAGATTCAACAGGAGATGCAATAGGAAGAGAATCTTCAGCAGATGCAGCAGGATATGCATCATGATGAGATGTATCAGGACATGTAGCAGCAGCAGATGCATCAGCAGGTGAAGCAGGAAATGCAGCAGAAAGAGATGAATCAGCATCAGATGCAGCCGCAGATGCAGAAGCAGGAGATGCAGCAGCATTTGATGTAGCAGGAGACGCAGAAGCAGAAGATGCAGCAGCAGGATATGAGGCAGAAAATGCTGCAGAATATACAGCAGCAGGAGATGCAGCAGGAGATGCAGCAGCAGGAGATTGAGGAGCAGAAAATGCAGCATCAGGAGATTCAGCAGCAGGAAATACAATAGGAGATATAGAAGCAGGAGATGCAGCAGCAGAAGATACAGCAGGACATTAAGCAGGAGATGCAGAAGGAAGAGATGCAGCTGGAGATAAAGCAGCAGGAGATGCAGCAGGATATACAGCCGCAGGAAATGCCGGAGAGAAAGCAGTAGGAGATGCAGCAGCAGATTTAGCTGCAGATTAAGCAGAAGATGCAGCAGCAGGAGATCGAGCAGTAGGAGATGCATCATATGATGCAGAAGCAGATGCAGCAGGATTGCAACAGGAGATGCAGCAGCAGGAAATGCAGAATTATATACGGAAGCAGGACATGCAGCAGGAGGAGATGCAGATAGGGAGGATGCCTCAGGAGATGCAGCAGTAGGAGATGCATCATATGATGCAGAAGCAGATGCAGCAGGATTGCAACAGGAGATGCAGCATCAGGAAATGCAGAATTATATAGTGAAGTAAGAGATGCCGCAGGAGGAGATGCAGATAGGGAGGATGCCTCAGGAGATCCAGCAGCAGGCGATGCAGCAGGATTTGCAGGAGCAGTGGATGAAGTAGCAGGAGATGCAGAAGGAGATGCAGCAGCAGGAGATGCAGCAGGGAATGCAGCAGCAGGGGATGTAGTAACAGGAGATGCAGCAGCATCATAGCAGTAGGAGACGGAGCAGCAGGAGATGAAGAAGCAGGAGATGTTACAGGATATTCAACCTATGATGATGCAGAAGGAGGAGATGCAGCAGCAGGAGATGCAGAGTAGTAGATGAAGAGAAGAAGATGCAGCAGAAGGAAATATAGCAGGAGATTCAGCCGCAGTAAATGCAGCAGGAGAGGATGTAGTAACAGGAGATGCAGCAGCATCATATGCAGTAGGAGACGGAGCAGCAGCAGATGCAGCAGCAGCAGATGCAGCCTCAGATTCAGCAGATGCAGCAGTATTAGATTCAGAAAGAGCTGCAGCAGGAAATGCAGATGAATATTCAGCAGCAGGAGATACAGCAGGAGATGCATCTGCAGGTGATGCAGAAGGAGATGCAGCAGGTGATGCTCAAGGAGATGCAGCAGGTGATGCTCAATGAGATGCAGCAGGAGATGCAGAAGGAGATGAAGCTGCAGGATATGCAGCAGAAAGATGACGTTGGAGATGCTTCAATAGAAGGTGCAACATGAGATAGAGCAGGAGATGCAGCAGCAGACGAAGCAGATGGAGATGCAGAAACAGGAGATGCAGCAGAAGAAGATGGAACAAGAGATGCAGCAGCAGAAGATGAAGCAGCAGGAGATACAGCAGCAGGAGATGCAGCATGAGATGCAGCAGGATGAAGTGGAGCAGCAGGGGATGCATCAGGAGATGCAGAAGCTGCAGATACAGCAGGAGATGCCGTAGCAGGAGTTGCACCAAGAGATTTAGCAGGAGGAGATTCAGCAGGAGATGCAGCAGGAGGAGATGCAACTTTAGATGCAGCAGGGGGAGATGCAACTTTAAATGCAGCAGGGGGAGATTCAGCAGGAGATGCTGCAGAAGAAGATTTAACAAGAGATGCAGCAGAAGGAGGTACAGCAGATGCAGCAGCATATGCAGCAGAAGGAGATGCATAAGAGATGCAGCAGCTGTTGACACAGCAGGAGATGCTGGAGCCGGAAATGCAGAGGGAGATTAAACAGGAGATGCTGCAACAGGTGCTGAAGCTACAGATGTAGCAACAGATGCAGTAGCAGGAGATGTTGCAGGAGGTGCATCAGTAGGTGAAGCAGCACCAGATGAAGCAGCATATGCTGCAAATGCAGCAATAGGTGATGCAGCAGGAAGAGATGCAGGAGGAGATGCACAAACAGGAGATGCATCTTCAAGATAAAAACAGCAGCAGATGCAGCAACAATTGGAGCTGAATGAGATGCACCAAAAAATATAGCAGGAGATGCAGCCGAAGGAGATGCAGCCGAAGGAGATGCAGCAGGAAATGCAGCAGCAAATGGATTCAGCAGGAGATGCAGTAGGAGATGCAGCAGCAGGAGATTCAGTAGCAGGAGATTCAGCAGCAGATATAGTAGGATATGCAGCATCAGTAGATGCGTCCGCAGATGCATCAGCAGAGAAAGCAGCAGGAGATACAGCTAGAGATGCAGGAGGAGAGGAAGTAGCAGATGCAGCAGCAGTAGATGCAGGGGAATATCTAGCAGCAGGAGATGTAGCAGGAGATGCAGCAGTACATAAAGTAGCAGCAGATACAACAGCAGATTTAGGAGATGCAGCAGCACAAGATGCAGCAGGATATAAAGAGCAGAAGATACAGAAGGAGATGCAGCAGCAGAAGTTGAAGCAGGAGATGAAGTAGAAGTGCAGCAGGAGATGCAGCAGGAAATGCACCAGGATGAGATGCAGCAGGAGATACAGTAGCAGATGCAGCAGCAGATTAAGGAGATGCAGTAGCAGGAAATGCAGCAGATAATGCAGCAAAAGGAGGTGCAGCTGCAGAGGCAGCAGATGCAGCAGCAATAGATGCATCAGCAGATGCATCAGGAGATGCAGATTCAGTAAGAAATGTAGCAGCAGAAGCTGCTGCTGCAGATGACGCAGCAGGATATGCTGCAGAAGGAGATGTAGCAGGAGATGCAGCAGCAGGGGATGCATATTCGGCATCAGTGAAAATTCAGAAGGAGATGCAGCAGCAGGAGATTTAGCAGGAGATGCAGCAGTAGATGAAGCAGCAGCATATGCAGCAGCAGATGCACCAGATGGAGCAGAAAGAGATGCAGCAGGGAATGAAGCAACAGATGCAACAGGAAATGGAGCATCAGGAGATGCATCTGCAGGTGCTTGAGCAGAGGATGCAGCAGGAGATGTAGCAGCAGGAGATACAGAAGCAGAGGATGCAGCAGGAAATGTAGCAGCAGAAGATAGAGAAGCAGGAGATGAAGCAGCAGATGCATCAGCACCAGATGGAGCAGAAAGAGATGCAGCAGGGAATGAAGCAACAGATGCAACAGGAAATGGAGCATCAGTAGATGCATCTGCAGGTGCATGAGCAGAGGATGCAGGAGGAGATGTAGCAGCAGGAGATACAGAAGCAGAGGATGCAGCAGGAAATGTAGCAGCAGAAGATAGAGAAGCAGGAGATGAAGCAGCAGATGCATCAGCAGGAGATGCAAGAGGACATCATGTAGCAGGAGATGTAGCAGGAGATGCAGCAGTACATGAAGCATTTCCTGCTGATGCATCTCCTGCTGCATATCCTGCTGATGCATCTCCTTCTAAATCAGCTCTTGCTGATGCATCTTTTGCTGCATTTCCTGCTACTGCTTCTCCTGCTGCTGTATCTGCTGCTGCATCTGCTGCTGCTGCACTTCAAGCTGCTTCATCTTATTTTCTTCATCTACTTCATTTCATCTCTTGCTGCTGCGTATCCTGCTGCACCTCCAGCTGCTTCATCTCCTGCTGCATTTCCTGTCGCTGCACCTCTTGCTGCATTTCCTGCTGCATATACCTCTGCTTCACCTCCTAATGCATCTCCTCCTGCTCTATATCCTGCTACATCTTGGCCTGCTGCATCTCCTGCTGCTGCATCTCCTGTTACATCATCTGTTGCATCTCCTGCTGCTGCATGTTCTTCTGCATCTCCTCCTGCTGCATCTGCTGCTGCATCCTCTTCTGGTACATCTCCTGCAGCATCTCTTGCTGCTGAAGCTCATGATCCTGCATCTTCTGCGGTGGCAATTCCTGGTGCTTTATTTCCTGCTGCATTTCTTCCTTTTACATCTCCTGCTGCTGCATCTGCTGCAGCATCTCCTGTTGCTACATCTCCTCCTGAATCTACATCTCCTGCTGCATCTGCTGCTGCATTTGCTGCTGCATCTCCTGCTGCACCTCCTGCTGCTGCTGCATAACCTGCCTCTACATCTCCTGCTGCATCTTGTGCTGCATAGCTTTCTACAGCATCACCTGCTTCTTCATTTCCTGCTGCTGCATCTACTGCTACATCTCCTCCTGCTGAATCTCCAGCTGCATCTTTTGCTGCTGCATCTCTTGCTGTTGCATCTCCTGCTGAATCTATCCTCGGCATTTTCTGCTGTATGTTCTCTTGCTGCATCTGCTGCTGCTCCTTCTCCTGGTGCTGTATCTCCTACTGCTGCATCTCCTGCTGAATCCCCTGCATCTCGGGCTGCTGCATCATCTGCCGCTTCTGCTTCTGCTACTGCTGCATCTGGTGCTGCATTTACCACTGCTACAAATCCTGTTGCATCTCCTCCCACTGCATCTGCTGCTACATCAATTTTTCCTGCCTCCCCTGCTGCATCTTTCTTCTTCATCTCATGCTGATGCATCACCTGCATCTCTTGCATCTGCATATCCTGCTACATCTCCTGCTGCACCTCCAGCTGCTGCATCTCCTACTGCTGCTGCTTCCTGATTCTGTATCTCCTGCTGCTTCATCTGCTGCTACATCTGCTGTCTGTTTAAGTCTTCCTGATTTTCCTGAGGCCAGTGACAAGTGGGGTTCCCCAGGGCTCAGTCCTGGGTCCAGTCCTGTTTAATGTCTTTATCAACGACCTGGATGAAGGCATTGAGTCCTCCCTTAGTAAGTTTGCAGATGACACCAAGCTGGGAGGAAGTGTCGATCTGCTGGAGGGTACGAAGGCTCTGCAAAGGGACCTGAACAGGCTGGACTGCTGGGCTGAGACCAACGGCATGAGGTTTAACAAGGCCAAATGCCGGGTCCTGTACTTGGGGCACAACAACCCTAAGCAGAGGTACAAACTAGGAGAAACCAAGCTGGAAATCTGCCAGGAGGAGAAGGACCTGGGGGTGCTGGTTGACAACCGACTGAACATGAGCCAGCAGAGTGCCCCGGTGGCCAAAAAGGCCAATGGCATCCTGGCTTGTATCAGGAATGGCGTAACCAGCAGGTCCAGGGAGGTTATTCTCCCCCGGTACTTGGCACTGGTGAGACCGCACCTCGAGTACTGTGTTCAGTTCTGGGCCCCTCACCACAAGAGGGATGTTGTGGCTCTGGAGCGAGTCCAGAGAAGAGCAACAAAGCTGGTGAAGGGGCTGGAGAACAAATCTTATGAGGAGCGGCTGGGAGAGCTGGGGTTGTTTAGCCTGGAGAAGAGGAGGCTGAGGGGAGACCTTATTACTCTCTACAACTACCTGAAGGGAGGTTGTGGAGAGGAGGGAGCTGGCCTCTTCTCCCAAGTGACATGGGACAGGACGAGAGGGAATGGCCTCAAGCTCCGCCAGGGGAGATTTAGGCCTGAGATTAGGAAAAAGTTCTTCACGGAGAGGGTGGTTAGGCATTGGAATGGTCTGCCAAGGGAGGTGGTTGAGTCACCCTCTCTGGAGGTGTTTAAGGTTAGGGTAGACGAGGTGCTTAGGAGCATGATTTAGGGATTGGTGGGAATGGTTGGACTCTATGATCCAGTGGGTCTCTTCCAACCTGGTTATTCTGTGATTCTGTGATTCTGCATCTCCTATTGCATCATCTCCTGCTGCAACTGCTTCTACATCTGCTGCTGCATCTGCTGCGGAATCTCTTTCTGCATCTGCTGCCTCATCTGCTACTGCTGCATCTCCTTCTTCATCTACTGCTTCATCTGCTACTGCTGTATCTCCTGCTTCTTCATTTACTTGTGCATCTCCTGATGCTGAACCTCCTTCTGTTTCATCTCCGGCTGCTGCAGTTTCTGCAGCATCTCCTGATGCCGTGTTTCTTGCTGCTGCATCTCCTGCAATTTATCCTGCTGCTGCATCTCCTGCAGAACCTCCTGCTGCATCTTCTACTGCATCTCCTGCTTCACTTTCTACTGCTTAATCTCCTGCTGCTGATTCTGATTTGCATCTCCTTATGTATCTCCGGCTCCTGCAACTCCTGCTGAATCTCCTGCTTCTGTATCTTCTGCTGCTGCATTTCCTGCAGCATCTCCCGCTGTTGAACCTTCTGCAGAATCAGCATCTACTGCTACATCTGCTGCTACTTCTCCTGCTGCTTCATCTCCTGCAGAATCAATATCTCCTACTACATCTCCTGCTGCTGCATTTGCTGAAGCATCTCCTGCTGCATTTCCTGCTTCTGCATCTACTGCTGAGTATCTCTTCCTGGATCACATGCTGCATCTCCTGATCCTGCATCTACTGCAGTATCTCGTGCTTCTGCATCTCCTGCTGCGGCTTATCTTGCTGCATCTCATCCTATAACATCTCCTGCTGCTGCATCTGCTGCAAAATATCATAATGCTGCTTCTTCCAGCTTCATCTCCTACTGCAACTTCAACATCTCCATTCCAGATCTTATATGAAAACATAACTCCCGCAGAGAATATTCTAGCATGGAATGCTGCCGGTTTTGAATGTCTTCTCTTATCATGCTTTCACTGCAGAATGACTTCTCTGGATGTGTTTTCAATGCAAGCTGCAAAGCACAAAAACCAGAAAGTTTTATATATAGTATAAGGACCTGAATTATGACTTAACTGCCCCTATTGAGGAGCTTTAGGGAAATCGAATAACGCCCACAGGGAAGATGCTAGCATGGAATGCTGCCACTTCTGAATGTCTTCTCTAAAGCGCTTTCACTGCAGAGCAAGACATGTAGAACGTTGAGTAAACGCTTGTATACTGTAACATCAGTATTGCTATTAAAGCGCCACTTCAAAATTTTTAGATCGTTCAGCACAAGTACCGCAGGGAAGATGCTACGATCAAATGCTGGCTCTTGTTAAGAGTCTTCTGTGAAAGAGCATTCACTGCAAGCTGCAAAGCACTTCTTATGGACCGTTTTAATGTAGGGTATTGAATTGTGGCTTAACTGTGCCTATTAAGGCGCTTTGGGAAAAGTGAGTAAATCTCGCAGGGAAGAAGCTGTCAAGGAATGCTGCTGCTTCTGAATGTGTTCTCTTAGAGTGCTTTCACTACGATGCCAGAATTGTAGAACTATCAGTATAAGCTTGCGTACCGTAACATATATACTGCAGATAAAGCGTCACTTCAAAAATTCAGATCATTCACTACAAGAACCGCAGGGAAGCTGCTACGATGAAATACTGGCTCTTGTTAGAGTCTTCTGTGGAAGCTCTTTCAGAACGATTTAGTGTAGGGTACTGAATTGTGACTTAACTGTGCCTATTACGGCGCTTTAGGAAAATGGAAATACGTCCACAGGGAAGACGCTAGCATGGAAAGCTGCTTCTTCTGGAGCTCTTCTCTTAGAGCGCTTTTTCTGTAAAGCAAGACTTGTAGAGCTTTCACTGTAGACTTGTGTACTCTAACATCAGAATGACTATGAAAGCGTCACTTCAAAATATCAGAGCGTTCAGCTTAAGTACCTTAGGGAAGTTGCTACGATGAAATGCTGGCTCTCATTCGAGTCTTCTCTGGAAACGCTTTCACTGCAAGCTGCAAAGCACGACTAACAAGATGTTTTAGTATACGATACTGAATTGTGACTTATGAAGGCGTGTTCTGAAAAGTGAAGATGCTGGCGTGGAATACTGCTGCTTCTGAATGTCTTAGAGCGCTTTCACTGCAAAGCAAGACTTGTAGACTTTTCAGTCTGGGCTTGTGAAATGTAACATCAGCATGGCTATTAAGGCTTCACTTCAAGATTTCAGAGCGATCAGCACAAGTACAGCAGGGAAGCTGCCACCATCTAATTTTGGCGCTCCTTAGAGTCTTCGCTTATAGTAGCCATCAGAATGGCTATTAAAGTGTCACTCAAAATATCAGAGCGTTCAGCACAAGTGCCTCAGGGAAGTTGCTACGATGACATGCTGGCTCTCGTTAGAGTCTTCTGTGGAAGAGCTTTCACTGCATGCTGCAAAGGACGACTTTTGGAACTTTTTATTATAAGTAACTGTATAGTGATTGAATTGCACCTAGAGAGGCGCTTTAGAAAATCGAATAACTATAGTAGGGAAGATGCTAGCATGGAATGTTGCTAATGCTGAATGTCTTCTCTTAGAGTGCTTTCACTGCAAAGCTCAGACTTGTAGCTCTTTCTATCTAAGCTTATGTACTGCAATATAGGAATTGAAGTTAAAGCGTTAGTTGAAAATTTGAGAGAATTCAGCACAAATACCACCGGGAAGATTCTACGATCAAATACTGAAATTCGCTAGATTCTTCTCTGGAAGCCTTTTCACTCAAAAGCGAGACTTGTAGACCTTTCAGTCTTGGCTTGTGTATTGCAACATCTGAATGGCTATTAAAGAGTCACTGCAAAATTTAAAAACGTTAAGACAATGTACCACAAGGGCGCTGGTACGATCAAATGCATGTTCTCTTTAGAATCTTCTCTTGAAGCGCTTTCACTGCAAGTTGCCAAGCACATCTAACAAAAAGTTTAGTATTGGTTACGGAATTGTGATTTAACTGCGCTTATGAAGGCGCTTTAGGAAAAGTGAGTAACGCCCACATGGACGAGGCTAGAATGGAATGCTGATGCATCTGAATGTCTTCTCTTAGAGTGCTTTCACAGCAAAACAAGACTTGTAGAACTTCCAGGCTAGGCTTGTGTTCTGTAATATCAGAATGGCTATTAAAGCCTAACTTCAAAAGCTTGCAACTCGTACAGCACAAGAACCGCAGGGAATCTGCTTCGATCATATGCTGGCTTTCTTTAGTGTCTTCTCTTGAAGCGCTTTCACTACAGGCTGTGAAGCACGACTTATAGACCGTTTTAAACTAAGTTACTGAATTGTGACTTAATTGGGCAAAATAATGCACTTAAGGAAAAGTGTGTAAATCCCGAAGGGAATATGTTAGCATGGAATGTTGCTGCAGAGAATGAGAAGCAGTAGAAGGAAATGCAGCAGGAGATGAAGCCACAGTAGATGCAGCAAGAGATATAGCAGCAGCATATGCAGCAGAAAAATATGTTGCAGAAGATGCAGCAGTATGTGAAGCAGCAGGAGATGTAGAAGCAAATGCTGCAGATGCAGCAGTAATTAATTCAGCAGGAGATGCAGCAGGAAGAGATGCATCTGGAAACGCAGAAGATGCAGCAGAACGAGATGTTTATAGAGGTCGATTAGGAGAAGATTCACCAGCCATTGATAGAACAGGAGATGCAGCCACAAGTCATGTAGCAGGTGATGCAGCAGGAGATGCAAGAGGACATGCAGTAGCAGGAGATGTAGCACGAGGATATGCAGCAGGAGATTGAGCAAGAGGAGATGTACCCTGAGATGCAGCAGCAGGAGATGCAGCTGGAGATGTAGAAGCAGCAGGAGATGCAGTAGATGCAGCAGCAAGATATGCATCAGAAGGAGATGCATCAGGAGATGCAAAAGCAGGAGATTAAGCTACAGGAGATGCATTAGGAGATGCAGTAGCAGGAGATGCAGCATCAGGAGATGCAGCCGCAGGAGATGCAGCAGCAGATTCAGAAGCTGATTCAGTAAGAGATGCAGTGGCAGGAGATTCATAAGCAAAAGATATAGTACCAGGAGATGCAGCAGCAGTAATTTCAGTAGGAAACGCAGCAGCAGGAGAAACAGCAGGTAATGCAGCAGCAGTAGATGAAGTAGGGTATGAAGCAGTAGTAGATGCAGCTGGGTATGCAACAGCAGGAGATTCAGCAGCAGGAGATGAATCAGAGGATATGCATCATCAGATGAATCCGCTGATGCATCAGATGTAGTTGCAGACAGAGATGCAGCAGCAAGAGGTTCAGCAGAGGATGCAGCAGCAATAGATGCAGGAAGAGATCCAGGCGGAGGAACTAGAGCAGTAGGAGATGTAGCAGCACATACAGCAGCAGATCAGGAGATAAAGCAGCAGGAGAAGCAGCAGGTGGAGATTCAGCAGGAGATGCATCAGGAGATGCACCATCAGGAGATGCATCAAGAATGCATCATCAGGAGATGCAGAATTAGGAGATGCAGCAGGGTATTCAATAGCAGGTGATGCAGCAGGAGATGCAGCAGTAATAGATGCTCCTGAGATTCAGCAGCAGGAGGCACAGCAACAGGAGATGCAACAGGAATGCAGCAGGGGATTCATTAGCAGGTGATGCAGCAGCAGATGCAGCAGAAGTAAACCCAGCAGCAGAAGATGTAGCAGCACATGCAGCAGTAGTAGATGAAACCAAGGATGAAGAAGCAGGGGATATAGCAGCAGGAGATGCAGCAGCTGGAGATGCAGCAGCAGGAGATGCATCATGAGATGCATCATCAGAATATGCTGCATTAATTCAGGGGGGGATTCAGTCGCAAGTGATCCAGCAGCAGATGCAGGAGATTCAGCAGCAAGAGATGCACAAGGAGATGCAGCAGACAAAGATGCAGCAGTGTATGCAGCAGCAGCAGATACAGCAGGAGATGCAGCAGCAGGAGATGAAGCAAGTTCTTTAGCAGGAGATACAGAAGCAGAAGATTCAGGAGCAGGAGATGAAGAAGCAGGAGACACAGCAACAGGAGCTACAGAAGCAGATGCAGAAGTAGGAGGTGCAGCAGCAGTAATTTCAACAGCAGATTAAACAGCAGATGCAGAAGGAGATGTAGCAGCAAATTCCACAGCAGATACAGAAGGTGATGCACAATCAAGAGATGCAGCAGTAGATGCATCAGTAGATGCATATTCATTAGGAGATGCAGCAGGAAGAGATGCTTCAGCATGTACAGCTTCATGATATGTAGCATGAGTTACAGAAAAAGATGCTGTAGGAGGAGAGGCAAGAGTAGATGATGCAGAAGGCGCAGTAGCATGAGATGAAAAGCAGAAGTTGCAGCCATAGATTCTGCAGCAGGAGATGCAGCTGCAGGAGATGAGCAGCGGATTCAGTAGGAGATTCTGCAAGCAGGAGATGAAGCAGCAGGATCTGCAGAGAAGAAGATGCAGCAGCAGGAGATACATCAGGAGATGAAGCAGCAGATCTGAAGAGAAAAAGATGCAGCAGCAGATGTAGCAGGAGATGCAACAGCAGATGCAGCAGCAGGAGATGCAGCAGCAGAAAATACAGCAGTACATGAAGCAGCAGATGCACAAGAAAAAGGAGCAGGAGATGCGGCAGGATATGATGCAGAACCAGCAGATGCAGTAGGAGATGCAGCATCTGGAGTTGAAGCAATAGAAAATGCTGCAGGAGATGCAGTAGCAAATGCATCAGGAGAAGCAGGAGCAGGAAATGCAGAAGCAAGAGATGCAGCAGAAGAGATGCAGGGGTAGGAGACGCAGAAGCAGGAGATGTAGCAGCAATACATGCAAAAGGATATGCAGAAGAAGGAGATGCAGCAGTAAAAGATGCAGGAAATGCAGCAGCTGATGTAGGAGGAGATTTGGCAGGAGGAGAGGCAGCAGCAGGAGATGCAGCAGGAGATGCAGTAGCAGATGCATCAGCAACAGATGCATCAGCAGCAGATGCAGCAGCAGATGCATCAGAAACAGATGCATCAGCAGCAAATGCAGCAGTTGATTCAGCAGAAGACACAGCAGTAGGAGATGAAGCAGCTGGAGATGTAGAAGGACATGCAGCAGGAGATGCTGTAGAATACGCAGCAGGAGGAGATGCATCTGGATATGCATATTCAGAAGGAGATGCATCAGGAGATGTAACAGGATATGTAGCAGCATGAGATGCCGCGGGAGATTCAGGAGGAGATACAGCAGATTGAGATGCAAGAGCAGGAGATGAAGCATGAGGAGATACAGCAGATTGAGATGCATGATCAGGAGATGAAGCAGCAGGAGATGCAGCCGCAGCAGAGCCAGCAGCAGGAGATGAAGCAGGTTATACAGCAGGAGACGCAGCAGCAGTAGATGCAGTAGGAGGAGATGCAGCAATAAGAAATGCAGCAGGAGATTAAGCAGCAAATGCAGAAGTAGCAGATACAGCAGGTGGAGATGCAGCAGCAGATGCAGCAGTAGATGCAGATTCAGCAGGAGATTCATCAGCAGGAGATGCTGCAGCAGATCCACAGTAGGAGATGCATCAGCAGGAGATGCAGCAGGAGGTGCAGCAAAAGTAGATGTAGCAGGATAAGCAGCAAGAGGAGATGTATTAGAAGATGCCGGAGCAGGACATGCAGCAGAAAATTCAGAAAGAAAAACAGCAGGCGAAGCATCAGGAGGAGATGCAGCAAGACATGCAGCAGCAGCAGATGCAGCAGCATAAGGTGCAGCAGGAGATGCAGTAGCAAGAGATGAAGCATTACCATGAGATGCATTAAGAGGTGCAGCAGCAGGATATGTAGCAGCAGGAGATGCAGCACAAGGATATGTAGCAGGAGATTTAGCAGGAGATGAAGTAGCAGCAGAGCAGCCACAGATGCAGCAGGAAATGCAGCAGTAGATGCAGGAGCAAAAGATGCTGCAGCAGAAAATACTGCAGCAGATGCAGCAGGAGATGATATAGCAGATGATGACGTATCAGATGATGAAGCCAGAGATGCATCGGCTGAAGATGCATTAGGAGATGCAGCAGCACGAGGTACATCAGCAGATGCATCAGGAGATGAGGCAGCAAATATAGAAAGGTATATGGTAGGAGATGCAGCACAAAATGTATCAGCACGAAATGCAGCAAGAGAGGCAGCAAGAAATGCAGCAGGATATGCAGGAGAAGTAGATGCAGCAGGAGATGAAGCAGAAGGAGCTGCAGCAGCAGCAGATTCATCAGGAGATGCAACAGCAGGAGATGCAGAAGCAGATGCAGCAGGAAATGCAGATTCAGCAGGAGAAGCAATAGGAAGAGAATCTTCAGCAGATGCAGCAGAATGTGCAGCATGACGAGATGGAGCAGGACATATAGCAGAAGCAGATGCATCAGCAGATGAAGCAGGAAATGCAGCAAGAATGCAGCATCAGAGATGTAGCCACAGACGCAGCAGCATCAGATGCAGCAGGAGATGCAGAATCAGAAGATGCAGCAGCAGGATATGAATTGGAAGATGCAGCAGGATATACAGCAATAGGAGATGCATTAGCAGGAGATGCAACAGCTGGAGATTGAGAAGCAGAAAATGCAGCAGCAGGAGATGCAATAGGAGGTACAGAAGCAGGAGATACAGCAGCAGAATATATAGAGGAGATTAAGCAGGTGATTCAGCAGAAGATGCAGCTGCAGGAGATGCAGCAGGAGAGAAAGGAGCAGAAGATGCAGCAGCAGATTTAGCAGCAGATTCTGCAGGAGATGCATCAGCAGGAGATGCAGCAAGGGTGGAAGCATCAGGAGATGCAGCAGGAAATGCAGCAGAAGGGGATGTAGTAGCAGAAGATGCAGAAGGAGTTGCAGAATCAGGAGATGCAGCAGGGAATGCAGCATCAGCAGAGCTAACAGGAGATGCAGCAGCATCATATGCAGTAGGAGACGGAGCAGCAGGATATGAAGAAGCAGTAGATATTATAGGATATTCAGCCGATGATGATGCAGGAGGAGATGCAGCAGCAGGAGAGGCAGAGTAGTAGATGAAGATAAGAAGATACAGCAGAAGGAAATATAGCAGGAGATTCAGCCGCAGTGAATGCAGCAATAGAGAAAGCAGCATCAGCTGCAGCATCAGATGCAGCAGCAGGAGATCTATCAGGAGATGCAGCAGTAGATGAAACAGCAGCAGATACAGCAGCAGATTCAGCAGATGCAGCAGTAGTAGATTCAGCAAGAGCTGCAGCAGTAAGTGCAGATGAATATGCAGCAGCAGGAGATGCATCTGCAGGTGATGCAGATGAATATTCAGCAGGAGGATATGCAGGAGAAGGAGATGACGCAGGAGATACTTCAATAGAAGGTGCAATATGAGATACAGCAGATAGAGCAGCAGATATGCAGCAGAAGATGCAGCAAGACATGCAGAAGCAGGGGATTTAACAGGAGATGCAGCAGTAGATGAAGCAGCAGCATATGCAGCAGCAGATGCACCAGATGGATGAGAAAGAGATGCAGCAGGGGATGAAGCAGCAAATACAACAGGAAATGGAGCATCAGGTGATGCATCCAGAGATGCATGAGCAGAGGATGCAGCAGGAGATACAGCAACAGGAGATGCAGCAGCAGATGTAGCAGCAGGAGATACAGAAGCAGGAGATGAAGCAGCAGATTTAGCAGCAAGAGGTACAGGAGGACATCAAGTAGCAGGACATGCAGCAGCAGAAATTTTATTGGGAGATGCAGCAGTACATGAAGCATTTCCTCCTGATGCATCTTCTGCTGCATATCCTGCTGATGCATCTCCTGCTAAATCAGCTCTTGATGAGGCATCTTTTGCTGCATCTCCTGCTACTGCATCTCCTGCTGCTGAATCTCCTGCTGCAGCAATTCCTACTGCATCTCCTGATACATCGCCTAATTCTGCATCTCCGGCTGCTAAATTTCCAGCTGCATCTCCTGCTGCTGCACCTCAAGCTGCTGCATCTTACTTTCTGCATCACCTTCTCTTCATCTCTTGCTGCTGAATCTCCATCTGCATCTGCGGCTGCTGCATCTCCTGCTGCATCTCGTCTGGCTGCATCTCCCACTGCATCTCATGCTACTATCTCCCCTGCTGGTGCATCTCTTGCTGCATCTCCTGCTGCATATATTTCTGCTTCATC
The DNA here is from genome assembly GCA_033459285.1 of Clamator glandarius. NCBI lineage: Eukaryota > Metazoa > Chordata > Aves > Cuculiformes > Cuculidae > Clamator > Clamator glandarius. Next base: position 818,337 of record JAUNZM010000500.1, on the reverse strand, counting down.
TCCTAATACATCTGCTGCTGCATCTCCTGCTGCTCAATATTTTGCTTCATCTTGGCCTGCAACATATACAGCTTCTGCATCTCCTTCTGCTGCATCTCCTTCTGCTGCATCTCCTGTTACATCATCTGCTGCTGCATCTCCTCCTGCTGCATCTGCTGCTGCATCCTCTTCTGCTATGTCTCCTGCTGCATATCTTAGTTCTGAACCTCATGATCCTGCATCTTGTGCTGTGGCAATTCCTGGTGCTTCATTTCCTGCTGTATTTCTTCCTTTTACATCTCATGCTGCTGCATCTCCTGCTGCTACATCTGCTGCAGCATCTCCTGTTGCTACATCTCCTGCTGAATCTACATCTCCTGCTGCATCTGCTGTGGCATCTCTTTCTGCTGAATCTCCCATTCATCTCCTGCTGCATTGCTGATGCAGCTGCTGCTACTGCCTCTCCTGCTGCTTTTAAACTACTGCTGCATATCCTACTGCTGCATATCCGGATTCAGCATATCCTATTTCATCTCCTGGTGTTTCTTCTCCTGCTGCTTCATCTCCTGCTGTATATCCTGCTGCTGTATTTCGTACTGCATCTCCCGGTGCTGCGTCTCTTAATGCTGCATTCCCTGCAGCATCTTCTGCATCTTCAATAGAATCTCCTGTTCCTGCTTCTCCTGCTGAATCTGCAACTCCTGCTGCATCTGCTGTTGCATCTCTTGTTGCTTAATAAAATACTGCTGCATCTGCTGCATCTCCAGCTGCATCATCTCTTCTATATCTCCTGCTGCGAAATCTCCTGCTGTTATATCTACTGCTGAACCTATTGCTGCATCTCTTGCTGCATCAATTCCTACATCTCCTGCTGCTGCATCTTCTGCTACTGCATATACTGCTGCTGCATCTCCCGATAAATGTGGTGCTACATCTGCTACTGCATCCGCTACTACTCCATCTAATACTGTTGCATCTGCTGCTGAATCCTCTGCTTCTGTATCTCCTGCTGTTGCTTGTCCTGTTGCATCTCCTGCTGCTGCAAATGCTTCTGCATCCCCTTCTTCTGCATCGCCTGCTGCATCTCCTACTGTGGCATCTCCTGCTGCTGCATCTCCTGCTACTGCAAATACTGCTGATGCATCTCCCAATAAATGTGGTGCTGCATCTGCTACTGCATCTGCTGCTACTCCATCTAATACTGCTGCATCTGCTGCTGTATCTCCTGCTGTTGCTTATCCCGTTGCATCTCCTGCTGCTGCAAATGCTGCTGCATCCCCTTCTTCTGCATCGCCTGCTGCATCTCCTGCTGCTGCATCTCCTGCTGCTGCATCTCCTGCTGCTGCATATCCTAAAGTATCTCCTGTTACTGCATATCCTGCTGCATCTCCTCCTGCTGCATCTGCTGCTACATCCCCTGCTCCTGCATCTCCTGCTGCATTTCTTGATACTGCATCTCATGCTGTTGCATATCCTGCACCTGGATCTCCTGCAACTGCATATCCTGCTACACCTTCTTCATCTCCTGCTGCTGTAATTCCTGATGATGAATCTCCTGCTGCTGCATCTCATGCTGTATTTCCTTCTTCATTTGCTGCTGCCTCATCAGCTGCATCTGCTGCTGATTCATCTACTGATGCATCTTCTGCTACATCTCCTGCAGCTGCATTTCCTGCTGCTGCATCTCCTGTTAAATATAATACTGAATCTTTCGATGAATATTCATCTCCCTCTGCAATTCTTGCTTATGCACCTCCAGCTCCATATCCTGATGTTGTATCTGTCTCGGATAAATCTCCTGTTGCTTCATTCACGCTGCTGAATCTGCTGCTTCTTCATATTATGCTGTATCTCCTACTGCATCTCCTTCTTCTGAATCTCCTGCTGCATCTCCTGCTGAATATGCATCTCCTGCTGCACATCCTACTGCTGTATCTCCTGGTGTGTGTCATGATGCTGCATTTCCTGCTGCTGCAATTCTTCTGCATCTGCTGCTATATCTGCTGCTGCTGCATCTCCTGCTTATACATTTCCAGCTGTATCTCGTCCTGCTGCATCTGCTGCTACATCCCTTTGTCCTTCCTCTCCTGCTGCATCTTTCTTTTGCATCTCCTGCTGCTCCATCCCATGCTGCTGCAATTCCTGCTGAATCCCCTGCTTCTGCAATTCCTCGTGATTCATGTCCTGTTGCATCCCCTGCTGCTGCATCTTCTGTTGTACATCTTGCTGCAACATATGATTGCTGGATCTCCTAATGTATGTCCTGCTGATTCATTTCCTGCTGCTGAATCTCCTGCTGCATCTCGGGCTGCTGCTTCTGCTGCTGCTGCATCTGGTGCTGTATCAACCACTGCTTTATCTCCTGCAGCTGCATATACTGCTACATCTCTTGCTGCATCTCCTGCTGCTGCAATTCCTGCTTCTGAATCTCCTGCTGCTGCATCTGCTGCTTATTTATATCTTCTTGATTTTTTTGTTGCTGCATCTTGTGCTGCATGTCCTGCTTCAGCCTCTCCTGTTACATCTCCTACTGCTGCATCTACTTCTGAATCTCCTCTTTCATCTCCTCTTGCAGCATTTCCAGCTGCCTCTCTTTCCGCTGAATCTCCGTTTGCCGCTCCTACTTCCGCATCTCCTGATGCATCTCCTACTGCTGCATCTCATCCTACTACACCTCTGGCTGCATCTCCTGATGCATCTGCTGCGGCTTCATTACCTGAAGCTGCATATTCTGCTACATATCCTGCTGCGGTATTCTCTGCTGCTGCATCTCCTGCTGCTGCATCTGCTGCTGCTGCATTACCTGCTTCATCTCCTCCTGTGTCATATCATGCTCCATCTGCTGCTACATCTGCTGCTGAACCTCATTCTGCCTCTGCTGCTTCATCTGCTACTGCTGTATCTCCTGCTGCATCTCCTGCGTCTGCATCTCCTGCATCTGCATCTACTTCTACATCTCCTGATGCTGAACCTCCTTCAGCTTCATCTCCAGCTGCTGCAGTTAGTGCAGCACCTCCTGCTTCTGCGTTTCTTGCCGCTGCATATTCTGTGGCATCTCCTGCTGCTTCTTCTCCTGCTGCTGCATCTTCTGCTGCATCTCCTGCTGCTGCATCTTCTGCTGCATCTCCTGCTGCTGCATCTCTGGTTGTTGCATATCCTGCTGCATCTCCTACTGATGCATCTCCTTCTGACTCATCTTCTACCTCATCTCCTGATGAATCTCCTGCTCCTGCATCTCTTTTTGCATCTTCTGCTGCTGCATCTCCTCCTGCTGCATCTCCTGCTGCTGCATCTGCTGCATATCCTTATTCTGCATCTCCCTCTGCGGCATCTCTTTCTGATGCATCTCATGTTGAATCTGCTTCTGAATCTGCTGCTACATCTACTGCGTCTTCATCTCCTTCTCCTGTGTCTCCTGCTGCTTCAACTCCTCCTTCTGCATGTCCTGCTGCTGCATTAGCTGCAGAACCTACTGGTGCTTCATCTCCTGCTGAATCTGCATCTCCTGCTGCTGCATCTGCTTCTGATGCCTATACCCCTGAATATGCTGCTAAGTCTCCTGCTCCTTCATCTCCTTCTGCTGATGCATCTCCAACTGCTGCATTTCGTGCTGCATATCCTTCTTCTGCATCTGCTGCTGATGCATCTCCAGCTATTGCATCTGCTGCTGAATCATCTCCTGCTACTCCATCTTTTGCTGCTGCATCTCCTTCTGATGCATCTGCTGCTGCTGTATCTCCTGCTGAATCTGCTGATAAATCTGCTGCTACATCTCGTGCTGAATATCCTCCTGCTTCATTTTCTGCTGCATCTCGTCTGCTTCATCTCCTGCCACATCTCCTGCGGCTCCACCTCATGTTGCATCTCGTCCTGCTGCATTTCCTGCTGCATCTCCTCCTGTTTTATCTCCTGCAGCATCTTTTGCTGCTGCATCTCCTCCTGCTGTATCTCCTGCTGCTGCACCTTCTGCTGCACCTCCTGCTGCTGCCTCTCCTGAATCTGCACCTTCTGCTGCATCTCCTGCAGAATCTGCATCTTCCGCTGCATCTTCTGCTGCATCTTCTGCATCTTCCACTCCATTTGCTGCTGCATTTGTTGGTGCTGCATTTGCTGAAGCATCTCCTGCTGCATCTCCTAATGCATCTCCAGCTACATCTCTACTGCTTAATATGCATCTCTTGCTGCATCACATGCTGCATCTCCTGCTCCTGCATCTAATGCAATATCGCGTACTTCTGCATCTCCTGCTGAATCTGTTTCTCCAGCTGCATGTTATGCAGCATCTCTTGCTGCTGCCTCTCCTGCTGCATCTCCTTCTGTGGCATATCCTGCTGCATCTCATCCTATGGCATCAGCTGCTGCATGTCCTGGTGCATCTCCTGCTGCTGCATCTCCTGCTGCTGCAATTCCTGCTTCTGAATCTCCTGCTGCATCTGCTGCTCATTTATATCTTCCTGATATTTTTGTTGCTGCATCTCCTGTTGCATATCCTGCTGCAGCCTCTCCTGTTACATCTCCTACTGCTACATCTACTTCTGAATCTCCTCTTTCATCTCCTCTTGCAGCATCTCCAGCTGCCTCTCTTTCTGCTGAATCTCCGTTTGCCACTCCTACTTCTGCATCTCCTGCTGCATCTCCTACTGCTGCATCTCATCCTACTACACCTCTGGCTGCATCTCCTGATACATTTGCTGTGGCTTCCTCCCCTGAAGCTGCATATTCTGCTACATATCCTGCTGCTGCATCTTCTGCTGCTGCATTTGCTGCTGCTTTTCCTACTGCATCTGCTGCTGCTGCATATGCTGCTACTGCATCTCCTGCTGCTACATTTCCTGATGTATCTCCTGCTGCTGCATCTCCTCCAGCATCATTTCTTGTAGCAACTGCTTCTGCATCTGCTGCTGCTTCTGCTGCTGCATCTCCTGATTTGGCATCTGCTGCTGCATCTCCTGATTTGGCATCTGCTGCTGCATCTCATACTGCTGCATCTTCTGCTTCATCTTCTCCTACATCTGCTGCTGCTTCATCTCCTACATCATATGCTACTGAATATCCTGCTGCATCTCCTGCTGCAGGAACTACTTCTTTTGCATCTCCTCCTGCTGCATCTGCTGCTGCATCTGCTACTGCATTTGCTGAAGCATCTCCTGCTGCTGCATCTGCTGAAGTATCTCCTGCTGCATCTCCTAATGCATCTCCTGCTGCAACTTCTAATGCATCTCCAGCTACATCTCTACTGCTAAATATGCATCTCTTGCTGCATCACATGCTGCATCTCTTGCTCCTGCATCTAATGTGGTATCTCGTACTTCTGCATCTCCTGCTGAATCTATTTCTCCAGCTGCATGTTATGCAGCATCTCCTACTGCTGCATCTGCTGAAGCATCTCCTGCTGCATATCCTGCTGCATCTCATCCTGTGGCATCTCCTGCTGCTGCATGTCCTGGTGCATCTCCTTCTGCTCAATTTGCTGCAAAATCTGCTGCTGCTGCCTCTTCCAAATATTCATCACTGACTTCATCTCCTACTGCATCTCCAGCATCTCCATTTCCTGATGTTTTATGAAAATATAATATCTCCCGCAGAAAATATTCTTGCATGGAATGCTGCTCTTTCTGAACGTCTTCTCTTACAGCGTTTTCACTGCAAAATGACTTCTCTGGATGTGTTTTCTATGCGAGCTGCAAAGCACGACTAACAGAAGGTTTTAGTAGAAGGTACTGAATTATGACTTAACTGCCCCTATTGAGGCGCTTTAGGAAAATCGAATAACGCCCACAGGGAAGATGCTAGCATGGAATGCTACGGAATGTCTTCTCTTATAGTGCTTTCACTGCAAAGTGAGACTTGTAGAACTTTGAGTATATGCTTGTGTAACATCAGAATGGCTATTAAAGCGTCACTTCAAAATTTTTAGATCGTTCAGAACAAGTACCACAGGGAAGATGCTATGATCAAATGCTGCTTCTTGCTACAGTCTTCTGTAGAAGCTCAAAGTATCATTTATAGATGGTTTTAATATAGGTTACTGAATTGTGGCTTAACTGAGCCTATTAAGGCACTTTAAGAAAATTAAATAACTCCCACATGGAAGACGCTAGCATGGAATGCTGCTTCTTCTGAATGTCTTCTCTTAGAGCATTTTTTCTGTAAAGCAAGAATTGTAGAGCTTTCAGTGTAGGCTTGTGCACTGTAACATCAGAATTGCTATTAAAGCGTCACTTCAAAATTTCAGAGCCTACAGCACCTCCTGCTGTACCTCCAGCTGGTGCCTGTGCTGCTGCATCTCCTGTTATTGCATATCCAGTACCATCTCCTGCTGTATTTTCTGCTCCTGCATCTCCTGCTGAATCTGCCTATGAGGCGACATCTCCTGATGCTGAATCTGCTGCTGCATCTGCTGCTGAATCTCCTGCAGCCGAATCATATGCTGATTCTCCTCCTACTGCATCTCCTTCTGCTGCATCTCCTGCTGCATTTCCTGCTGCTGCATCTCTTGCTGAATCTCCAGCTGCATCTCTGATGCTGCATATCCTGCTGTATCTCCTGCTTAATCTACTGCTGATTATGCATTTGATGCTGCATCTCCTGCTGCATCACCTTCTACATCTGCTACAGCATACCCTGCTGCATCCACTTTTCCATAACATGCAGCTGCATCCCCTGCTTCTGCATCTCTTTCTGCAACAACTCGTTTTGCTGCATCTCTTTCTTCTTTATCTAAAGCTACTGCGCTCCTGCTGCTGCATCTGCTACTGCATCTGCTTCTCCATCTCCATTTGCTGCATCTCATACTGCGTCTGCTAATGCATCTGCTGCTGAAGCTGCTGCTGCTGCGTCTCCCTCTGCTGCATCTTCTTCTGCTGCCATTCCTGCTGCATCTACTACTGCATCTCTTACTCCTGCATCTGCTACTGTTACATATCCTGCTGCATATTCTGCTGCAAATCTGATGCATCTTCTGCTGCATCTCCTGATACTGCTTCTCCTGCTTCACCTCCTGCTGATTCTGCTGCTGCTGCACCTCCTGCTTCTTCATCTCCTTCTACTTCTCCAGCTTCTTCATCACCTGCCGCTCCTTCTGCTACTTCAACTCCTTTTGCTGCATCTCATGCAGTATCTGCTGCTGCATCTCTGCTGCATCTCCTGATGCATCTCCAATTGCATCTGGTTCTGCGTCTCTTGCTACTTCATCTCCTACTCTCTATCTACTGCTGCATTTCCTGCTGTATATCCCGCTGCTGAATCTCTCATTGCATCTACGGCTTCAGATAATCCTGCATCTCCTACTGCATCTGCTGCTGCTGCATCTCCTGTTTCTGCATCTCCTGCTGCATCTGGGGCTGCTGTGTCTCCTCCACCTGCATCTTCTGCTACTTCTGCTGCTTCATCACTTGCTGAATCTCTTGCTGCGTCTCCTTCTGAATTTCCTGCTGCTGCATCACCTCCTACTGCATCTGCTGCAGTATTTCTTGCTGTTGCATATCCCGCTTCTTCATATCATGCTGCATTTTCTGATGCTGCATATCCTAACTGCTGCATCTACTGCTGCATCTCCTACTGCTAAATATCTTGCTGCTGCATCCCCTGCTGCATCTACTGCAGCTGAATCTCCTTCTTCTACATCTCCTGATCATCTCCTGCTGCATCTCCTGATGCTTCTCATGCCGCTGCTTCTGCTGCATATTCTTCTACTGAATCTCCTGCTTCTGCATCTCCTTCTGGTGCATCTCCTGTGCAATCTCTAGCTACCGTATCTCCTACTGATTCCACATCTCCTCTTTCATTAGCTGCTGCATCTACTGCTGTTGCATCCACTTCTGCATCTCCTTTTGCTTGCCTCTCCATATTACATCTCTTCGTGCTTCATCTCATGCTGCATCTCCTGCTATATCTCATGCTGCATCTCCGTCTTCTTCTCCTGCTACTGCATCTCCTGCTGCATCTCCTACTGCTGCATCTCATGGTGGATCTCCTCTTGCTAAATCTACTGCTGCATTTCCTGCTGCATCTCCTGCTGGTTCATCTCCTGCTGCCTTTACTGGTGATGCATATCCTGCTGGTGCATTTCCTGATGCATCTCTTTTAGCTGCCTCTTTTTCTGCATATCCTCCTGCATCTCTTCCTGCTGCATCTCCTGTTGAATCTCCTTCTACTGCATCTGCAGCATATGCTGCTTCATCTGGTGCTGCTTCACCTACTGCAGCATCTCCTGCTGATGCTTATGTTGCTGCATCTCTTGCTACTGCATCTCCTTCTCAATCTCAATCTCCCCTTTTGTCTGCTGCCTGCATCTCCTGCTGATGCATCTCCTACTGATGCATCTGCTGCTGCACATACTTTTGCATCTCCTTCTGCTGCGTATACTTTTGCATCTCCTTCTTCTGCATCTCTTGAGATATACCCTGCTACATTTCCTGCTGCATCTTCTGCCTCATCTCATGTGGCTGCATCCCCTGCTGCATGTCCTACTGCATCTCCTGCTGATGCATCTCCTGCTGCATCTCGTAATGCTTCATCTCCTTCTACTGCATCCCCAGCTGCTGTCTGCTACTGCATCTCCTGATTCATCTCCTGCTTCTGCATCTCCTGCTTCTGCATCTCCATCTGATGCATCTCATAATGTTGAATTTCTTCTTGCTGCACCTCCAGATGCATGTCGTGCTGATAAATCTCCTGCTGCTGCATCTCCTTCTGATGCATCCCCTGCTGCTCCATCCTCTTTTTCATGTACCGCTACTCCATATCTTTCAACATCATCTCAGCTTAATCTCTTGCTGCACATCCGACTGCATATAATGCTGCTGCATCTCCTGCTTTTGCACCCCTGGCTGCATCTACTGCTTCCTCATTTCCTGCTACAACTTATTCTGCTGCATCTCCTGCTTCTTCATCTCCTGCTGGTGCATCTGCTACTGAATCTCCTGCTGCATCTGCTGCTACTGCATGTCCTCCTGTGGAATCTCCTGCTGCATCTCCTTCTGCTGTAGATCCCTCTGCATCTCCTACAGCTTCATCTCCTGCAGCTGAATCTGCTGCCGCAGTGATGTGGGTGCATCTCCTGGTTCTGCGGTTGCATCTCTTGTTGCTGCATCTCCTTTAGAATATCCTGATGATGCAGATGCAGCAGATGGAGCAGCAGGAGATGCAGACGTAGATGCAGCAGGAGATTCCACAGGAGGAGACGGAGCAGGAGTTGAAGCATCAGACGAAGCAGCAGTAGATGCAGCAGCAATATAAGCAGCAAAAGGAGATGAAGCAGGATATGAAGCATCAGGAGACTAAGGAAGAGGAGATGCATTAGGAGATTCCGCAGCAGGTGATGCAGCAGCAGTAAATGCATCAGCGAATTCAGTAGCACGAGATTCAGCACTGGAGATGCAACAGGAGTTGCAGCTGCAGGAGATGCAGTAGCAAGAGATGCAGCAGTAGGAGATGCAACAGTAGGTGAATCTATAGCAGATGCAGCAAAAGATGCACAAGATTCACCAGCAGGCGATGCAGCAGCAGGACATGCAGCAAGATATGCAGAAGCGGGACATGCATCAGCAGGTAATGTGGTTTGAGATGCAGAAGCAGGAGATGCAGCAGCAGATGCAGCAGCAGATGCAGCAGCAGCAGATGCAACAGCAGGAGATGGAGCAATAGGAGATGCAGCAAGAGTTGCAGCAGTACATGAAGCAGCAAGAGATGCAGCAGAAAGAAATGAATCAGCAGACAATGCATGAGAAAATGCAACAGCAGCCACAGCAGCAGAAGATAGAGCAGTAGCTGATGCAGCTGGAAATGCAGCAGCAGGAGATGCAGCAGCAGGAGATCCAGCAAGAAAGCACCATCATAAGATGAATCTGCAAATGTATCAGAAGGATATGTAGCAGGAGATGGAACAGCAAGAGTTGCAGCAGCATGATTTGCAGTAGCAGATGCAGCAGCAGGATACGTAGCAGAAGATTCACCAGTATGTGAAGCAGCAGGAGATGTAGAAGCAAATGCTACAGATGCAGCAGAAATTGATTCAGCAGGAGATGCAGCAGGAAGAGATGCTTAAGGAGATCGATCAGGAGAAGATTCACCAGCAAGAGATGCTGCCACAGGAGATGTAGCACCAGGATATACAGGAGGAGATTGAGCAAGAGGAGATGTACCCTGAGATGCAGCAGCAGGAGAGGAAGCTGGAGATGTAGAAGCAGGCGAAGCAGCAAGATATGCATCAGAAGGAGATAAAGCAGGAGATGCAAAAGCAGGAGATTAAGCTACAGGAGATTCATTAGGAGATGCAGTAGCAGGAGATTCAGCCGCAGTAGATGCAGCAGCAGATTTAGTAGGAGATGCAATGGCAGGAGATTCATAAGCAAAAGATACAGCACCAGGAGATGCAGCAGCATCAGATGAATCCGCTGATGCATCAGAGGTAGTTGTAGACAGAGCAGTAGGAAATTCAGCAGAGGATGCAGCAGCAATAGATGCAGGAAGAGAACCAGGAGGAGGAACTAGAGCAGCAGGAGATGTAGCAGCACATGCAGCAGCAGATCAGGGGATAAAGCAGCAGGAGAAGTAGCAGGAGGAGATTCAGCAGGAGACGAATGAGGAGATGAAGCAGCAGGAGATGCAGCATTAGGAGATGCAGCAGCGGATTCAATAGCAGGTAATGCAGCAGGAGATGCAGCAGAAGATGCAGCAGTAGGAGATGCACCAGGGGATACAGCAGCAGGAGGTGCAGCAGCAGCAGATGCAACAGGAATGCAGCAGGGCATTCAGTAGCAACAGATGCAGCAGCAGATGCATCAGAAGTAATCCAGCATCAGAAGATGTAGTAGCACATGCAGCAGTAGTAGATGAAACTGAGGATGAAGAAGCAGGGGATACAGCAGCAGGAGATGCAGCAGGAAATGCATACTAAGCAGGAGGTGCAGCAGGAGATGCAGTAGGAGTTGCAACAGCACATTCAGCAGAAGATGCTGAAGCAGGAGATTCAGCAGCAGGAGACTAAGACTCGGCAGATACAGAAGCACGTTCAACAGGAGATGCATCAGGAGATGCAGCTGCAGGAGATGCAGCAGCAGGAGATGCAGCAGTGTATGCAGCAGCAGCAGATGGAGCATCAGGTGATGCAGGAGGACATCAAAAATCAGAAAGTGAAGCAGCAGGAGATACAGCAGTAGATTAATCTATAGCAGATGCACCAAAATATGCAGGAGATGCAGAAGCAGGAGATGCAGCAGCAGTATATTGAGCAAGATATACAGAAGCAGGAGATGCATCGGGGGGAGATGTGGCATGATAGGCAGAAGAAGGAAATTCTGCAGCAGATGCAGTAACATATGCAGCACCAGCATATGCAGCATCAGGAGATGAAGCAGCAGATGCAGCAGCAGGAGATTCAGCATCAGGAGATTCAGCAGTCGGAGATGCAGCAGGTTATGCATCAGCAGGAGATGCATCAGCAGGAGATTCAACAGCAAGAGATGCATCAGGAGATGCAGCATCAGGAGATGCAGCAGGAATTCAGGAGGGGATTCAGTAGCAGGTGATACTGCAGCAGATTAAGCAGCGGGAGATGTAAAAGTCAGAGATGCAGTAGGAGATGCAGCAAGTGGAGATGCAGCAGATTATGCAGCAGCAGGAGATGAAGCAGCCGGAGATGCTGCAGCAAAGATACAGCAGTACATGAAGCAGCAGATGCACAAGAAAACAGAGCAGGAGATGCAGCAGGATAAGATGCCGTACTAGCAGATGTAGAAGGAGATGCAGCATCTGGAGTTCAAGCAATAGAAAATGCTGCATGAGATGAATCAGGAGAAGCAGGAGCAGGAAAGGCAGAAGCAGGAGATGCAGCAGCAGAGATGCAGGAGTAGGAGAGACAGAAGCAGGAGATGTAGCAGCAATTCACACAAAAGGATATGCAAAAGCAGGAGATGCAGCTGCAGGAAATGCATAAAATGCATCAGCAGATGCAGGAGGATTTAGCAGGAGGAGAAGAAGCAGCAGGAGAGGCAGCTACAGGAGATACAGTATGAGATGCAGCAGCATGATATGCAGCAGATGCAGCAGCAGCAGATGCAGCAGTAGATTCAGCAGAAAATGCAGCAGCGGGAGATGCAGCAGGAGGAGATGAAGCAGAACATGCAGCAGCAGGAGATGTAGTAGGAGATGCAGCAGGAGATAGAGCATTAGACACTGCAGCAGGAGATGCAGCAGGATAGGCATATTCAGCAGGAGATGCAGCAGGAGACACAGTAGAAGGATATGCAGCAGGAGATGCCGAAGCAGGTGCAGCAGGAGGAGATGCTGCAGGATGAGATTCATTGGGAGATGGCTATCCAGAACGAGATGCATCAAGACATTTAGCAGCATGAGATGGCGCAGGAGATTCAGGAGGAGATTCAGCAGCAGGAAATGCAAGATGCCGTCGCAACAGATGCAGCACCAGATTCAGCAGCAGATTCAGCAGGAAATGAAGCAGCAGTAGATGCAACAGGAGATGCAGGAGGGGATGCAGCAGCAGTTGCAGCAGCAAATGCAGCAGCAGATGCAGCAGCACATGCAGTATAATAAAAAGCAAAAGAAGCAGAAGCAGATGTAGCAGCAGGATATGCAGGAGCACGAGATACAGCAGGAGGAGATGCAGTAGCAGCAGGTGCAGCAGGAGATGCAACAGCGGATGATAGAGCAGGAGAAGATGCAGCATAAGGATATGCATGAGGAGATTCCACAGGAGCTTCAGCATGTGATGCAGGATCAATAAACGCAGAAGCAAGAGATGCAGCAGTAGCAGATGCAATAGGAGATGCAGAAGCAGGAGGTGGAGCAGTAAATTCAGCAGGAAATGCAGCAGGAGGAGATACAGCAACAGGAGATCTAGCAGAAAGCGATGCAGCAGGAGATGCAGTAGTAGGAGATGCAGCAGGATATACATCAGCAGCAGATGCAGCAACAGGAGATGAAGCATGAGCAGAAGCAGCAGATGATGCAGGAGTTGCAGCAGTAGCAGATATAGAAGGAGATTCAGCAGGAGATGCATCAGCAGGAAATCCATCAGATATATGTAGCAGGAGATGCAGCTGCAGAAGATGCAGCAGGAAGAGATGCAGCAGCAGATGCAGCAGGAGATGCAGCAGAAGGAGATGCTGCAGCAGCACGTGCAGAAGGTGATGCACCAGCAGGAGATGAAGCAGCAGCAGCTGCAGCAGGAGATGCAGATTTAGCAGGAGATGCATCAGCAGGAGATGCTGCAACAGATGCAGGAGGAGGAGATGCAGCAGCAGGATACGCAGCAGGACTTGATGCAGAAAGTAATAGATCAGCAGGAGATTCAGAAGGAGATGCAGAAAGAGATTCAGCAGCAGGAGATGCAAGAGCAAGAGATGCAGCATCAGACTCATCAGCAGTAGATGCCGGAGGTAATCTAGCAGCAGGAGATGTAGCAGGAAGAGATTTAGCAGCAGGAGATGCAGCAGCAGATGTATCAGGAGGAGATGCAGCAGCAGGAGACGTAGCAGGAGGTTATGCAGCAAGAGATGCATCATGAGAAATGCAGCAGGAGATTCATTAGCAGGAGATGCAGCAAGATTTGCAGAAGCAGGAGTTGAAGCACCAGGAGATCCTGCACCAAGAAATGCAGCAGGAGATGCAGGAGGAGATGCAGCCGCAGGAAATGAAGCACCAGGAGATGCAGCATGAGATGCAGCAGCATGAGATGCAGCAGCAGATGAAGCAGCAAATTAAGTACCAGCAGATAAGGCAGAGGGAGACGCAGCGCAGGAAACGCAGCAGTAGATACAAAAGATGGAAATGCAGAGCAGGAGATGCAGCAGGAGGAGATGCACCAGGGGATACAGCAGCAGGAGATTCATTAGCAGGAGATGCAGCAGCAGGAGATGGAGGAGCAGAAAATGCAGCAACAGGAGATTCAGCAGCAGGAGATGCAATAGGAGGTATAGAAGCAGGAGATGCAGGAGCAGAACATATAGACGAGATTTAGCAGGAGATGCATTAGCAGTAGGAGATGCAGCTGGAGATAGAGCAGTAGGAGATGTAGCAGCAGGAGATGCTACAGGAGATTCAGCCGGAGATGCAGAAGGAGGAGATGCAGCAGCAGGAGATGCAGAGTAGTAGATGAAGAGAAGAAGATGCAGCAGAAGGAAATATAGCAGGAGATTCAGCCGCACTAAATGCAACAAGAGAGTAAGCAGCAGCAGATGCAGCAGCAGATGCAGCAGCAGGAGATGCAGCAGCAGGAGATGCAGCAGCATGACATCTGTCAGGAGATGCAGCAGGAGATGAAGCAGCAGCAGATACAGCAGCAGATTCAGCAGATGCAGCAGTAGTAGATTCAGCAAGAGCTGCAGCAGGAAATGCAGATGAATATGCAGCAGCAGGAGATACAGCAGGAGATGCATCTGCAGGTGATACAGAAGGAGATGCAGCAGGAGATGCAGAACAGAATGCAGCAGCAGGATGTGAAGCAGAAGGAGATGACGCCGGAGATGTAGAAGGAGATGCAGCAGGAGGAGATGGAACAGGAATACAGCAGGAGGAGATGCAACATGAGATACAGCAATAAGAGGTACAGTAGCAGCAGATGCAGCAAAATATGCAGCAGAAGGAGATACATAAGAGATGAAGCAGCAATTGATGAAGCAGGAGATGCTCGAGCCAGAGGTGCTAAAGTAGATGCATCAGCAGGAGATGCAGCAAAACATACATCAGCAGGAGACACAGCAGCAGGATATGAGGCAGGAGATGCAGCAGCAGAAAATGCAGCAGGAGATGCTTCAGGAGATTAAGCAGGAGATGCAGCAGCAGGAGACGTGTCAGGGGTTGCAGCAGTAGGTGAAGCAGCAGTAGGTGAAGCAGCACCAGATGAAGCAGGAGATGCTGCAGATGAACGAGTAGAGGATGCAGCAGGTGATGCAGCAGGAGGAGATGGAGCACGAGAAAAATCAGCAGCAGATGCACCAGCAGAGGCAGCAGCAGTAGATGGAGCAGGAGATGGAGCAGGAGATGAGAAAAATATGAGGAAGCAGGAGATATAGTAGGTAATGCAGCGGTAGATGAAGTAGCGGTAGATGCAGCAGCAGTTGCAGCAGGAAATGCAGCAGGAGAAGCAGCAGGAGATGAAGCAGCAGGAGGTGCAGCCGCAAATGCATTCAGCATGATATGCAGTAGGAGATGCCGCAGCCCCAGATTCAGTAGCAGGAGATTCAGCAGGATATGCAGCATCAGTAGATGCGTCCGCAGATGCATCAGCAGAGCATGTAGGAGGAGATAAAGAAGCAGGAGATACAGCTGGAGATAAAGACGCATAAGATGAAGCAGCAGATGCAGCAGCAGCAGATGCAGGAGGAGATCCAGCAGCAGGAGATGCATCAGAAGGAAGTGCAGCAGGAGATGCCACAGTACATGAAGTAGCAGCAGATACAACAGCAGATTCAGGAGATGTAGCAGAAGAGATGCAGCAGGATATGAAACTCCAGAAGATACAAAAGGAGATACAGCAGCAGAAGATGAAGTTAGAGATGAAGTAGAAATGTAGAAGCAAATGCAGCAGGAGATGCGGCAGGATGAGATGCAGCAGCAGCAGATGCAGCAAGAGATGCAGATGCAGAAGCAGCAGGAAATGCAGCCAGAGATGTAGCAGCAGAAGCAGCAGCAAATGCAGCAGGACATGTAGCAGGAGTTGCAGTAGCAGGAAATGCTGCAGGAAATGCAGCAGGATATGCAACAGCAAGAGATGTGGAAACATCAGATGCAGCAGGATATGCAGCAGCATGAAGTGCATCAGCAGGAGAAGCAGCAAGAGACGCAGCAGTACATGAAGCAACAGCAGATGCAGCAGCAGATCAAGGATATGCAGTAGCCAGAAATGCAGGAGAAGATGCAGCAAGAAGATATGCAGCAGGAGATGCAGTATGAGGAGATGCAGCTGCAGAGACAGCAGATGCAGCAGCAATAGATGCAGCAGCATATGCATCAGGAGGATTCAATAGGAGATGTAGCAGCAAAACATGCTGCTGCAGATGACACAGCAGGAGATGCTGCAGAAAGATGCAACAGTAGATGCAGCAGAAGGAAATGCAGCAGGATATGCTGCAGGAGGAGATGCAGCAGGAGATGACGTAGTAGGGGATGCAGTAGGATTTGCAGCAGGAGATGCATATGCAGCAGGAGATGAAATAGCAGGGGATTTAGCAGGAGATGCAGCAGTAGATGAAGCAGCAGCATATGCAGCAGCAGATGCACCAGATGGAGCAGAAAGAGATGCAGCAGAGGATGTAGCAGCAGATGCAACAGGAAATATGGAATGAGGAGATGCCTCTGCTAATGCATGAGCAGAGGATGCAGCAGGAGATGTAGCAGCAGGAGATACAGAAGCAGGTAATGAAGCAGCAGATACAGCAGCAGGAGATGCAGGAGGACATAAAGTAGCAGGAGATGCAGCAGCAGGAATTTTATCGGGAGATGCAGCAGTACATGAAGCATTGCCTGCTGATGCATCTCCTGCTGCATATCCTGCTGATGCATCTCCTACTACTTTATGTCCTGCTTCTGAATCTCCTGCTGCTGTAATTCCTGCTACTGCATCTCATGCTGCTGCAATTCCTGCAGCATCTCCTGATATATCACCTACTTCTGCATCTCCAGCTGCTGAATTTCCCGCTGCCTCTCCTGCTGCTATATCTGTTGCTTCATCTGATGCTGCTGCATCTCATGCTGCATCTCCTGCTGCTGCACCTCAAGCTGCTGCATCTGATTTTCTGCATCACCTTCTCTTCTCTTGCTGCTGAATCTCCTGCTGCATTTGCTGCTTCTGCATCTCCTGCTGCTGCATTTTCTGCTGCATCTCATCCGGCTGCATCTCCTGCTTCATCTGCTGCTGCATGTGACGCTACTACCTCCCCTTCTGGTGCATCTCCTGCTGCATCTCTTGCTGCTGCATCTCCTACTGCATCTCATGCTACTACCTCCCCTGCTGGTGCATCTCCTGCTGCATATACTTCTGCTTCATCTCCTAATGCATCTTCTGCTGCTGCGTCTCCCACTGCTCAATATCCTGCTTCATCTTGGCCTGCTACATATACTGCTTCTGCATCTCCTGCTGCTGCATCTCCTGCTGCTGTATCTCCTGTTACATCATCTGCTGCTGCATCTCCTCCTGCTGCATCTGCTGCTGCATCCTCTTCTGCTATGTCTCCTGCTGCATATCTTAGTTCTGAACCTCATGATCCTGCATCTTGTGCTGTGGCAATTCCTGGTGCTTCATTTCCTGCTGTATTTCTTCCTTTTACATCTCCTGCTGCTGCATATCCTGCTGCTGCATCTGCTGCTGCATCTCCTGTTGCATCCTCTTCTGCTATGTCTCCTGCTGCATATCTTAGTTCTGAACCTCATGATCCTGCATCTTGTGCTGTGGCAATTCCTGGTGCTTCATTTCCTGCTGTATTTCTTCCTTTTACATCTCCTGCTGCTGCATATCCTGCTGCTGCATCTGCTGCAGCATCTCCTGTTGCTACATCTCCTGCTGAATCTACATCTCCTGCTGCATCTGCTGTAGCATCTCTTTCCGCTGAATCTCCCATTCATCTCCTGCTGCATTGCTGATGCAGCTGCTGCTGCTGCATCTCCTGCTGCTTTATAAACTACTGATGCATATCCTGCTGCTGCATACCCTGATTCAGCATATCCTATTTCATCTACTGGTGTTGCTTCTCCTGCTGCTTCATCTCCTGCTGTATCTCCTGCTGCTGTATTTCGTACTACAACTCCCAGTGCTGCGTCTCTTGAAGCTGCATTCCCTTCAGCATCTCCTGTTCTGCATCTTCAATAGAATCTCCTGTTTCTGCTTCTCCTGCTGAATCTGCATCTCCTGCATTTGCTGTTGCATCTCCTGCTGCTTTATAAACTACTGCTGCATCTGCTGCATCTCCAGCCACGTCATCACTTCTAGATCTCCTGCTGCGAAATCTCCTGCTGTTATATCTCCTGCTGAACCTATTGCTGCATCTCTTGCTGCATCAATTCCTACATCTCCTGATGCTGCATCTCCTACTGCTGCATCTCCAGCTGTTGTATCTCCTGTTACACCTCCTGCTGCTGCATCTCCTGCTACTGCAAATACTGCTGCTGCATCTCCCACTACTATATATACTGCTGATGCATCTCCCAATAAATGTGGTGCTGCATCTGCTACTGCATCTGCTGCTACTCCATCTAATACTGCTGCATCTGCTGCTGTATCTCCTGCTGTTGCTTATCCTGTTGCATCTCCTGTTGCTGCAAATGCTGCTGTATCCCCTTCTTCTGCATCGCCTGCTGCATCTCCTGCTGCTGCATATCCTAAAGTATCTCCTGTTGCTGTTTATCCTGCTGCATCTCCTCCTGCTGCATCTGCTGCTACATCCCCTGCTCTTGCATCTCCTGCTGCATTTCTTGATACTGCATCTCATGCTGTTGCATATCCTGCACCTGGATCTCCTGCAACTGCATATCCTGCTACACCTTCTTCATCTCCTGCTGCTGTAATTCCTGATGATGAATCCCCTGCTGCTGCATCTCATGCTGTATCTCCTTCTTCATTTGCTGCTGCCTCATCAGCTGCATCTCCTGCTGCATCTTCTGCTGATTCATCTACTGATGCATCTCCTGCTGCTGCATTTCCTGCTGTTGCATGTCCTGTTAAATATAATGCTGAATCTTCCGATGAATATGCATCTCCCTCTGCAATTCTTGCTTATGCATTCCCTGCTGCATCTCCTGCTGCTGTATCTGCCTCGGATAAATCTCCTGTTGCTTCATTCACGCTGCTGAATCTGCTGCTTCTTCATATCATGCTGTATCTCCTACTGCATCTCCTTCTTCTGAATCTCCTGCTGCATCTCCTGCTGAATATTCATCTCCTGCTGATTATGCATCTCCTGCTGCAGATCTTGCTGCTGTATCTCCTGGTTTGTGTCATGATGCTGCATCTGCTGCTGCTGCAATTCTTCTGCATCTCCTGCTGCATCTTCTGCTTCTGCACATCATACTCTATCTCCTGTTAAATCTCTTTCTGCTGCATCTCCTTATGCAGTTCCTGCTGCTGCATCTCCTAATGCTCCATCTCATGCTGCTCCATCCCATGCTGCTGCAATTCCTGCTGAATCCCCTGCTTCTGCAATTCCTCGTGATTCATGTCCTGTTGCATCCCCTGCTGCTGCATCTTCTGTTGTACATCTTGCTGCAACATATGATTGCTGGATCTCCTAATGTATGTCCTGCTGATTCATTTCCTGCTGCTGAATCTCCTGCTGCATCTCGGGCTGCTGCTTCTGCTGCTGCTGCATCTGGTGCTGTATCAACCACTGCTTTATCTCCTGCAGCTGCATATACTGCTACATCTCTTGCTGCATCTCCTGATTCTCAATCTCCTGCTGCTGCAATTCCTGCTTCTGAATCTCCTGCTGCTGCATCTACTGCTGCATCTGCTGCTTATTTATATCTTCTTGATTTTTTGTTGCTGCATCTTGTGCTGCATGTCCTGCTGCAGCCTCTCCTGTTACATCTCCTACTGTTACATCTACTTCTGAATCTCGTCTTTCATCTCCTCTTGCAGCATCTCCAGCTGCCTCTCCTTCTGCTGAATCTCCGTTTGCCACTCCTATTTCTGCATCTCCTGCTGCATTTCCTTATTCTACATCTCCCTCTGTGGCATCTCCTTCTGATGCATCTCGTGCTACTGCATCTCCTGCTGAATCTGCTTCTAAATCTGCTGCTGCATCTAGTGCATCTTCACCTCCTTCTGCTCTGTCTCCTGCTGCTTTAACTCCTCCTTCTGCGTGTCCTTATGCTTCATCTGCTGCAGAACCTACTGCTGCTTCATCTCCTGCTGAATCTGCATCTCCTGCTGCTGCATCTGCTGCTGATGCCTATACCCCTGAATATGCTGCTAAGTCTCCTGCTTCTGCATCTCCTTGAGCTGATGCATCTCCGACTGCTGCATCTCCTGCTGCTGCATCTGATGGAGCACCTCCTGCTGCTGCCTCTCCTGCTTAATCTGCAACTTCTGCTGCATCTCCTACAGAATCTGCATCTTCCGCTGCATCTTCTCCTGCATCTTCCGCTCCATCTGCTGCTGCTTCATCTGCTGCTGCATTTGCTGAAGCATCTCCTGCTGCTGCATTTGCTGAAGCATCTCCTGCTGCATCTCCTAATGCATCTCCAGCTACATCTCTACTGCTGAATATGCATCTCTTGCTGCATCACATGCTCCATCTCCTGCTCCGGCATCTAATGCAGTATCTCGTACTTCTGCATCTCCTGCTGAATCTGTTTCTCCAGCTGCATGTTATGCAGCGTCTCTTGCTGCTGCATCTCCTGCTGTATCTCATGCTGCAGCATATCCTGCTGCATCTCATCCTGTGACATCTCCTGCTGCTGCATTTGCTGCAAAATCTCTTGCTGCTGCTTCTTCCGAATATTCATCACCGACTTCATCGCCTACTGTAACTCCAGCATCTCCATTCCAGATCTTATATGAAAACATAACTCCCGCAGAGAATATTCTAGCATGGAATGCTACTCTTTCTGAATGTCTTCTCTTACAGAGCTTTCACTACAAAATGACTTCTCTGGATGTGTTTTCTATGCAAGCTGCAAAGCACGACTAACAGAAGGTTTTAGTAGAAGGTACTGAATTATGACTTAACTGCCCCTATTGAAGCGCTTTAGGAAAATCGAATAATGCCCACAGGGAAGATGCTAGCATGGAATGCTTGTGCTTCTGAATGTCTTCTCTTATAGCGCTTTCACTGCAAAGTGAGACTTGTAGAACTCTGAGTAAACGCTTGTGTACTGTAAAATCAGTATTGCTATTAAAGCGTCACTTCAAAATTTTTAGATCGTTCAGCACAAGTACCGCAGGGAAGATGCTACGATCAAATACTGGCTCTCGTTAAGAGTCTTCTGTGAAAGAGCATTCACTGCAAGCTGCAAAGCACTTCTTATGGACCGTTTTAGTGTAGGGTACTGAATTGTGGCTTAACTGTGCCTATTAAGGCGCTTTGGGAAAAGTGAGTAAATCCCACAGGGAAGAAGTTGTCAAGGAATGTTGCTGCTTCTCAATGTGTTCTCTTAGAGCGCTTTCACTACAAAGCAAGAATTGTAGAACTATCAGTATAAGCTTGCGTACCGTAACATATAAACTGCAGATAAATCATCACTTCAAAAATTCAGATTGTTGAGCACAAGAACCGCAGGGAAGCTGCTACGATCAAATGCTGGCTCTCGTTAGAGTCTTCTGTGGAAGTTCTTTCATTGCAAGGTGGAAAGCACAACTATCAGAACGATTTTTGTAGGGTACTGAATTGTGAATTAACTGCGCCTATTACAGCGCTTTAGGAAAATTGAAATACGGCCGCAGGGAAGATGCTAGCATGGAAAGCTGCTACTTCTGAATGTCCTCCCTTAGAGCACTTTTTCTGCAAAGCAAGACTTGTAGAAATTTCAGTCTAGGCTTGTGCACTGTAACATCAGAATTGCTATTAAAGCGTCTCTGCAATATTTTCAGATTGTTCCGAACAAGTAACGCAGAGAAGCTGCTGCCATCAAATGCTGGCTTTAGGTTGACTCTTCTTTGGAAGCGCTTTCACTGCCAGCGGCTAAGCAAGACTTATGGACCGTTTTAGTAACCGTTACTGGATTGTGACTTGTCTTCTCCTATGAAGGCGCTTTAGGAAAAGTGAGTAACTCCCGAAGGGAAGATACTAGCATGGAATGATGCAGGTTCTGAAAGTGTTCCCTTAGAGCGCTTTCACTGCCAATCAAGACTTGTGGAACTTTCAGTCTGTGTAGTGTAACATCAGAATGGCTATTAAAGCGTCACTTCAAAATTTAAGAGCCTACATCATCTCCTGCTGCATCTCCAGCTGGTGCATCTGCTGCTGCATCTCCTGCTATTGCATATCCAGTACAATCTCCTGTTGCATTTTCTGCTCCTGCATCTCCTGTTGAATCTGCCAATGTGGCTACATCTCCTGATGCTGAATCTGCTGCTACATCTGCTGCTGAATCTCCTGCAGCTGTATCATATGCTGATTCTCCTTCTACTGCATCTCCTTCTGCTGCATCTCCTGCTGCATTTCCTGCTGCTGCATCTCTTGCTGAATCTCCTGCTACATCTCTGATGCTGCATATCCTGCTGCATCTCCTGCTCAATCTACTGCTGAATATGCATTTGCTGCTGCATCTCCTGCTGCATCTGCTACAGCATACCCTGCTGCATCCAATTTTCCATCACCTGCAGCTGCATCCCCTGCTTCTACATTTCCTCCTGCCACATCTCCGACTGCTGCATCTCGTTCTTCTTCATCTCATGCTACTCTACCTTGTACTGCTGCATCTCCTGCTCTGCATCCACTTCTGCATCTCATACTGCGTCTTCTAATGCATTTGCTGCTGCTGCATCTGCTGCTGATGCATCTCCTTCTGCTGAATATCATGAAGTATCTGCTGCATTTCTGCTGCATCTCCTCATGCATCTCCAATTGCATCTGGTTCTGCGTCTCTTGCTGCTTCACCTCCTACTCTATCTACTGCTGCATTTCCTCCTCTATCTCCTGCTGCTGAATCTCTTGTTGCATCTACGGCTTCAGATACTCCTGCATCTCCTACTGCATCTGCTGCTGCTGCATCTCCTGTTTCTGCATCTCCTGATGCATCTGGGGCTGCTGTATCTCTTCCACCTGCATCATCTGCTACTTCTGCTGCTTTGTCACTTGCTGAATCTCTTGCTGCATCTCCTTCTGAATTTCCTGCTGCTGCATCACCTCCTGCTGCATCTGCTGCAGTATTTCTTGCTGCTGCATATCTGGCTTCTTCATATCATGTTGCATTTCCTGATGCTGCATATCCTGCTTCTGCGTCTGCTGCTGAATCTCCTGCTTCATCTCCTCCTGATGCATCTCCTGCTGCATCTCCTATGGCTGTATCTCCTGCAGCTGAATCTGCTGCTACAGTGCTGTGGCTGCATATCCTGGTGCTGCATCTCCTGTTGCTGCATCTCCTTCAGATTATCCTGATGATGCAGATGCAGTAGATGGAGCAGCAGGAGATGCAGACATAGATGCAGCAGGAGATTCCGCAGCAGGAAGACGAAGCAGGAGTTGTAGCATCAGACGAAGCAGCAGTAGATGCAGCAGCAATATATGTAGCAAAAAAAGATGAAGAAGGATATGTAGCATCAGGAGATTAAGCAAGAGGCAATGCATTAGGAGATTCATCAGCATACGATGCAGCTGCAGTAGATGCAGCAGAGAATGCAGTAGCACAAGATTCAGCAGTAGGAGATGCAACAGGAGATGCAGCTGCAGGAGATGCTGCATCAGGAGATGCACGAGGGCATCCAGCAGCAGGAGATGCAGCAGCAGGAGATACAACAGTAGGTGAATCTATAGCAGATGCAGAAAAAGATGCACAGGATTCGCCAGCAGATGATGCAGCAGCAGGAGATGCAGCATGGTATGCAGAAGCAGGAAATGCATCAGCAGGATTTGTGGTATGAGATGCAGAAGCAGGAGATGCAGCAGCAGATGAAGCAGGAGATGCAACAGCAGGAGATGCAGGAGCAGTAAATGCAGAAATAAGATATGCAGCAGTATATGAAGCAGCAAGAGATGCAGCAAAAAAGATGAAGCAGCAGAAAATGCTTCAGAAAATGCACTAGCAGCCGCAGCTGCAGAAGATAGAGCAGCAGCAGATGCAGCAGCAGGAAATGCAGCAGCAAGAGATGCAGCAGGGATTGCAGCAGCAGGAGATGAGACAGTAGGTGAATCTATAACAGATGCAGAAAAAGATGCACAGGATTCGCCAGCAGGTGATGCAGAGGTAGGAGATGCAGAAGGAGGACATCCAGCAAGAAAGCACCATCATAAGATGAATCCGCAAATGTACCAGAAGGATATGAAGCAGCAAGAGTTGCAGCAGCAAGAGTTGCAGCAGCAGATGCAGCAACAGTTGAAGCAGTATCAGGAGATTCAGAAAAGAAGATGCATAGAATGAGAAGCAGCAGAAAGAAATGAAGCAGGAGATGAAGTCACAGTAGATGCAGCAAGAGATATAGCAGAAGCAGATGCAGCAAGATATGTAGCAGAAGATTCAGTAGTATGTGATGCAGCAGGAGATGTAGCAGCAAATGCTGAACATGCAGCAGTAATTGATTCAGCAGGAG
This sequence comes from Clamator glandarius, assembly GCA_033459285.1. Classification (NCBI taxonomy): domain Eukaryota; kingdom Metazoa; phylum Chordata; class Aves; order Cuculiformes; family Cuculidae; genus Clamator; species Clamator glandarius. The sequence continues at coordinate 794,156 of JAUNZM010000500.1, read as the reverse complement.
ATGCAGCAGGAAGAGATGCTTAAGGAGATTGATCAGAAGATTCACCAGCAAGAGATGGAGCAGGAGATGCAGCCGCAAGACATGTAGCAGGAGATGCAGCAGGAGATGCAGAAGGAGATGCAGTAGCAGGAGATGTAGCACCAGGATATGCAGCAGAAGACTGAGCAAGAGATGTACCCTGAGATGCAGCAGCAGGAGATGCAGCTGGAGAGGTAGAAGCAGACGAAGCAGCAGGAGATGCAGCAGCAAGATATGCATCAGAAGGAGATAAAGCAGGAGATGCCAAAGCAGGAGATTAAGCTACAGGAGATGCAGTAGCAGGAGATGCAGCATCAGGAGATGCAGCCGCAGTTAATGCAGCAGCAGATTCAGAAGTAGATTCAGTAAGAGATGCAGTGGCAGGAGATTCATAAGCAAAAGATATAGCAGCAGGAGATGCAGCAGCAGGAATTTCAGTAGGAAACGCAGAAGCAGCAGAAACCACAGGTAATGCAGCAGCAGTAGATGAAGTAGGGTATGAAGCAGCAATAGATGCAGCAGGGTATGCAACAGCAGGAAATTCAGCAGCAGGAGATGAATCAGAGGATATGCATCATCAGATGAATCCGGTGATGCATCAGAGGTAGTTGCAGACAGAGATGCAGCAACAAGAGGTTCAGCAGAGGATGCAGCAGCAATAGATGCAGCAGAAGAGATCCAGGCGGAGGAACTAGAGCAGTAAGAGATGTAGCAGCACATACAGCAGCAGATCAGGAGATGAAGCAGCAGGAGAAGCAGCAGGCGGAGGTGCAGCATTAGGAGACGCAGCAGGGAATTCAATAGCAGGTGATGCATCAGGAGATGCAGCAGTAGGAGATGCTCCTGAGATTCAGCAGCAGGAGGCACAAGCAACAGGAGATTCAACAGGAATGCAGCAGGGGATTCAGTAGCAGGTGATGCAGCAGCAGATGTAGCAGAAGTAAATCCAGCAGCTGAAGATGTAGCAGCACATGCAGCAGTAGTAGATGAAACCGAGGACGAAGAAGCAGGGGATAGAGCAGCAGGAGATGCAGCAGCAGGAGATGCATATTAAGCAGGAGGTGCAGCAGGAGATGCAGCAGCACATTCAGCAGAAGATGTTGAAGCAGGAGATTCAGCAGCAGTAGACTAAGACTCGGCAGATACAGAAGCACATTCAGCAGGAGATGCAGCAGCAGTAGATTGAGCAAGATATACAGAAGCAGGAGTTGCATCGATGGGAGATGTAGAATGAGATGCAGAAGAAGGAGATCCGGCAGCAGATGCAGTAGCATATGCAGCACCATCATATGCAGCACCAACAGATGCAGCAGCAGGAGATGAAGCAGCAGGAGATGCAGCAGTCAGAGATGCAGCAGTCAATGATGCAGGAGGTTATGCATCAGCAGGAGATGCATTAGCAGGCGATTCAGCAGCAGGAGATTCATAAGGAGATGCAGCATCAGGAGATGCAGAAGGAATTCAGGAAGGGATCCAGTAGCAGCTGATGCAGCAGCAGATGCAGGAGATGCAGCAGCAGCAGGTGCACTAGGAGATGCAGCAAGAGGAGTTGCAGCAGATTATGCTGCGGCAGGAGATGAAGCAGCAGTAGATGCAACAGCAGAAGATGCAGCAGCAGGAGATGAAGCAGGAGATGAAGCAAGAGCTTTAGCAGGAGATATAGAAGCCGAAGATTCAGGAGCAGGAGATGAAGAAGCAGGAGATACAGCAACAGGAGCTGCAGAAGCAGATGCAGAAGTAGGAGGTGCAGCAGCAGGAATTTCAACAGCAGATGCAGAAGAAGATGCAACATCAGGAGATGCAGCAGTAGATGCATCAATAGATGCCTGTTCATCAGGAGATGCAGTAGGAAGAGATGATTCAGCAGGTACAGCTTCATGAGATGTAGCACGAGATATAGAAGGAGATACTGTAGGAGGAGAGGCAGGAATAGATGACACAGCAGACGCAGTAGGAGGAGATGCAGAAGCAGAAGATGCAGCCAGAGATTCTGCAGCAGGAGATGCAGCCGCAGGAGATGCAGCAGGAGATGAAGCAGCAGGATATGCAGAAAAGAAGATACATCAGCAGGAGATGAAGCAGGAGATGCAGCAGCAGAAGATACAGCAGTACATGACGCAGGAGACGCACAAGAAAACGAAGCAGGAGATGCGGCAGGATAAGATGCAGTACCAGCAGATGGAGTTGGAGATGCAGCATCTGGAGTTCAAGCAATAGAAAATGCTGCAGGAGATGCAGCAGCAAATGCATCAGGAGAAGCAGGAGCAGGAAATGCAGAAGCAAGAGATGCAGCAGCAGAGATGCAGGAGAAGGAGATGCTTAAGCAGGAGATGTAGCAGCAAGTCACGCAAAAGGATATGCAGAAGCAAGAAATGCAGCAGCAGGAGATGCAGGAAATGCATCAGCAGATGCAAGAGGTGATTTAGCAGGAGGAGAGGCAGCAGCAGTAGATTCAACAGCAGGAGATGCAGCATGATATGCAGCAGCATGATATGCAGCAGCAGATGCATCGGCAGCAGATGCAGAAGTAGATTCAGTAGAAAACACTGCAGCAGGAGATGCAGCAGTTGGAGATGAAGCAGAAGATGCAGCAGCAGGAGATGTAGTAGGAGATGCAGCAGGAGATAGAGCGTTAGACACTGCAGCAGGACATACAGCAGAGTAGAAGGATATGCAGCAGGAGATGCCGCATCAGGTGCAACAGGAGTAGGTGCAGCAGGAGAAGATGCTGCAAGAGGAGATGCATCGGGAGATGGCTATTCAGAAGGAGATGCAACAGGAGATGTAGCAGCATGAGATGCCGTGGGAGAGTCAGGAGGAAATTCAGCAGCAAGAGATGCAAGAGCAGGAAATGCCATCGCAACAGATGCAGCATCAGATTCAGCAGCAGATTCAGCAGGAAATGAAGCAGCAGTAGATGCAGCAGGGGATGCAGCAGCAGATGCAGCAGCAGCAGATGCAGCAGCAGATGCAGTACAATACGAAGCAAAAGGAGATGCAGAAGCAGATGTAGCAGCAGGATATGCAGGAGCACGAGATGCAGCAGGAGGAGATACAGTAGCAGCAGGTGCAGCAGGAGATGCAGCAGCAGATGATAGAGCAGGAGAAGATGCAACATAAGGATATGCATGAGGAGATTCTACAGGAGCTTCAGCATGTGATGCAGGATCATGAAACGCAGAAGCAAGAGATGCAGCAGTAGAAGATGCAATAGGAGATGCAGAAGCAGGAGGTGGAGCAGTAAATTCAGCAGGAAATGCAGCAGGAGGAGATACAGCAACAGGAGATCTAGCAGAAAGAGATGCAGCAGGAGATGTAGCAGGATATGTAGCAGCAGGAGATGCTGCAGGATATTCCTGAGGAGATTCAGCAGAAAGAAATGCAAGAGCAGGAGATGAAGCAGCAGGAGATGCAGCTGCAGCAGCTGCAGCAGGAGATGCAGATTTAGCAGGAGATTCAGCAGCAGGAGATGCAGCAGCAGGAGATGCAGTAGGAGAAGATATAGCAGGTAATGCAGCAGCAGAAGAGGCAGCAGGAGATGCAAGAGCAAGAGATGCAGCATCAGACTCATCAGCAGTAGATGCAGGAGGAGATCCAGCAGCAGGAGATGTAGCAGGAGGAGATTCAGCAGCAGGAGATTGAGCAGCAGATGTATCAGGAGGAGATGCAGAAGCAGGAGACGTAGCAGGAAGTTATGCAGCAAGAGATGCATCATGAGAAATGCAGCAGGAAATGCAGCAGGTAATTCATTAGCAGGAGATTCAGCATGAGATGCAGCAGGAGTTGCAAGAGCAAGAGATTCAGCACCAAGAAATGCAGCAGGAGATGCAGGAGATGAAACCACAGGAAATGCAGCAGCAGGAGATGCAGCATGAGATGCAGCAGCATGACGTGCAGCAGCAAATTAAGTACCAGCAGATGCGGCAGAGGGAGATGCAGCAGCAGGAAATGCAACAGTAGATACAGAAGACGGAGATGCAGCAGTAGCAGATGCAGCAGGAGACAAACCATTAGGCACTGCAGCAGGAGATGCAGCAAGGTAGACATATTCAGCAGGAGATGCAGCAGGCGATGCAGCAGCAAGATATGCAGCAGGAGATGCCGCAGAACATGCAGAAGGAGGAGATGCAGCAGGAGATGCATATTCAGAAGGAGATGCAGCAGGACATGTAGCAGGATATGTAGCAACATGAAATGCCCCAGCAGATTCAGGAGGAGATTCAGCAGTAGGAGATGCAAGAGCAAGAGATAAAGCAGAAGGAGATGCAGCCGCAGCGGATTCAGCAGGAAATTCAGCAGAAATTTCTGTGGCAGGATAAGCAGCAGGAGATGCAGCAGCAGATGCAGCAGCACGGGATGCAGCAGCTGATGCATCAGCAGATGCCGCAGGAGATGCAAGAGAAGGAGGTGCAAAAGCAGATGCAGCAGTGGCTGAATATTCAGCAGGAGATGCAGCAGGAAGAGATGATTCAGATGATACAGCATCAGGAGATGCAGCAGGAGTTTCAGCAGGAGATGCAGTAGGGGGAGAGGCAAGAGGAGATGATGCAGCAGACGCAGCAGCAGAAGATGCAGAAGGAGAGGATGTAGCAGTAGATGCAGAAGGAGAAGATAAAGCAGGAGATGCATCAGTAGTAGATACAGCAGAGGATGCATTAGCAGCAGATTCCACAGCAGGAGAGGCAGAAAGAGATTCAGCAGCAGGAAATGCAGCAGTGTATACAGAAACAGGATATGCAGCAACAGGAGATACAGCAAAAGATACAGCAGGTACTGCAGCAGCAGGAGATGAAGCAGGAGATTATGCAGCAGGTGATACAGCAGCAGATGCAGCAGCAAGAGATGCATCAGCAGGTGAAGTAGCAGCAGGAGATGCTGCAGCAGATGTATCAGGAGGAGATGCAGCAGCAGGATATGTAGCAGGAGGTATGCAGCAGGAGATGCAGCAGGAGATTCTATAGCAGGAGATGCAGCCACAGGAAATACAGCAGCAGGAGATGAAGCATGAGGTGCAGCAGCATGAGATGCAGCATTTCAGTAGCAAATTAAGTACCAGCAGATGAGGCAGAGGGAGATGCAGCAGCAGGAGATTCAGCAGTAGATATAGAAGATGGAGATGCAGCAGCAGGACATGAATCAGGAGGAGATGCATCATGTAAGGCAGCAGGAGATGCTGGACGAGATGCAGCAAGAGACTCAGTAGGAGATGCAGCAGCAGATGACGCAGTAGATGCATCAGCAGTAGATTCAGCCGTGTACACAGCAGCAGGAGTTGCACCAGTAGGAGATGCATCAGGAGATGATGAAGAAAGAGATGCAGCATCAAATTCACCAGCAAGAGATGCAGGAGGAGATCCAGAGGCAGGAGATGCAGCAGGAAATGCATCAGCAGGAGATGTAGCAGAAAATGCTCCAGATGCAGCAGCATGAGTTTCAGCAGGAGATGCAGTAGCAGGAGATGTATCAGCAGGATATGCAGCAGGAGATTGATCAAGACATTATGCATCATGAGTTGCTGCAGCTGGAGATGCAGCAGCAGACAAAACAGCAGTAGATGCAGCAGAAAGCCATGCAGCAGAAGAAGAGAAAGCAGGAGATGCAGCAGCAGTAGATACAGCAGTGTACGAAGCAGAAGCAGATTCAGCAGTAGGAGATGCAGCAGCAGGACATTCAGCAAGAGGAGATGCAGCAGGCTATGCAGCAGCAGGTGGTGCAGCAGGAGATGCGTCAGCAGGAGATATAGCAGGAGATGCGGTAGGTTTAAATTCAGCAGGAGATGCTGGAGCAGGAGATGCATCTGGAACACCGCAGGGATTCAGTAGCAGCTGATGCAGCACGAGATGCAGTAGGAGATTCGGCAGCAGGAGATGCAGCAAGAGATGCAGCAGATTGAGGTGACGCAGCAGGAGATGTAGCAGGAATGAAGCAGGGGATTCAGTAGCAGGTGATGCAGCAGCAGATGCAGCAGCAGATAAAGGAGACGCAGCAGGAGGAGATGCAGAAGAAGATGCAGCAGCAGGAGATGTAGAAGGAGATGCAGCAGTATATGCAGAAGCAGCAGATGCAGCAGAAAATGCTGCAGATGCAGTAGTAGGAGATTAATCACTAGATACAGCAGCGGATGATGCAGAAGCAGGAGATGTAGCAGCAAATTATGCAGAAATGCAGTGCTAGATAAAGCAGCAGCAGATGCAGCAGAAAATGCTGCAGATGCAGCAGTAGGAGATTAATCACTAGATACAGCAGAGGATGATGCAGAAACAGGAGGTGCAGCAGCAGTAGATGCAGCAGGGTTTGCAGCAGCAGGACATTCAGCAGCAGGAGAACCTGCAAGACGGCAGTATCATAAGATGACTCCACAGATGCATCAGAAGGATATGAAACAAGAGGTGCAGCAGCAGGAGTTGCAGAAGAAGATGCAGGAGCAGCTGATCCAGAAGCAGATGTAGAAGGAGATGCAGCAGTAGATGAATCAGCAGCAGATGCAGCAGTAAATGCAGGACATGCATGCGTAAATGCAGGAGATGCATCAGCAGGAGATGCAGCAGGAGATGAAGCAGAAAGACATGCAGCAGCAGATGCAGCAACAGATTAAGCAGCAGGAGATGCAGCAGCAGGAGATGTAGTCAGCTGCTAAAATAGGAGATGCAATTTCAGAAGATCACAGAATGACCAGGTTGGAAGAGACCCACTGGATCATCGAGTCCAACCATTCCCACCATTCCCTAAATCATGCTCCTAAGCACCTCATCTACCCTAACCTTAAACACCTCCAGGGACGGTGACTCAACCACCTCCCTGGGCAGACTGTTCCAATGCCTAACCACCCTCTCTGTGAAGAATTTCTTCCTAATCTCAAGCCTAAATCTCCCCTGGTGGAGCTTGAGGCCACTCCCTCTCGTCCTGTCCCCTGTCACTTGGGAGAAGAGGCCAGCTCCCTCCTCTCCACAACCTCCCTTCAGGTAGTTGTAGAGAGTAATAAGGTCTCCCCTCAGCCTCCTCTTCTCCAGGCTAAACAACCCCAGCTCTCTTAGCCGCTCCTCATAAGATTTGTTCTCCAGCCCCTTCACCAGCTTTGTTGCCCTTCTCTGGACTCGCTCCAGAGCCACAACATCCCTCTTGTGGTGAGGGGCCCAGAACTGAACTCGAGGTGCGGTCTCACCAATGCCGAGTACCGGGGGAGAATAACCTCCCTGGACCTTCTGGGTACGCCATTCCTGATACAAGCCAAAATGCCATTGGCCTTTTTGGCCACCTGGGCACACTGTATGCAGCAGGATATGCTGCAGCAGGAGATGGAGTAGGAGAGGCAGCAGCAAGAGATGCTGCATAACATGCAGCTGGAGAAACAGATTCAGCAGGAGATGCATAAGTATGAGATACTGCATTAGATGCCAGAGCAGGAGATGGAGCGTGTGATGCAGCAAGAGATGTGTATTCAGCAGTAGAGATGTAGCTGGAGATGCATTAGTAGATGCAGCAGGAGATGCTTCAGTAAATGAAGCAGCAGGAGATGCTTCAGCAGATGCAGCAGCAGGAGATGCTTCAGCAAATGCAGTAGCAGATGCAGCAGCAGCTGATGGAGCGGAAGATGCAGAAAATGCAGCAGAAGATGCAGCGGAAGATGCAGATTCTGCAGGAGATGCAGCAGAAGATACAGATTCTGCAGAAGAGGCAGCAGCAGAAGGTGCTCCATCAGATGCAGCAGGAGGTGCTCCATCAGATGCAGCAGCAGGAGATGAAGTAGGAGGAGATGCAGCAGCAGTAGATGCAGTAAAACGAGATGCAGCAGCAAAAGATGCTGGAGGAGATACAACAGGAGATATACATGCAGTAGCCTAACGTGCAGCAGCAGATGCAGGAGCAGAATATGTAGCAGAAGATGCAGAAGCAAGATAGGCATCAGCAAATGCACCAGCATGATATGCATCAGCAGGAGATACACCAGTGGTAGATGCAGAAGGAGGTGCAGTAGGATATGCAGCAAGAGGAGATTCATCAGGAGATGCAGCAGCAGGAGGTGAATCAGGAGATTCAGCAGTAGATGAAGCAGCAGTAGATAGAGTAGATTTTGCAGCAGGAAATCAGCAGGATGTGCAGCAGAAGATGCCGCAACAGGTAATGAAGTGTGAGGTGCAGCAGCTGGAGATGCATCAAGAGATGCACAAGGAGGAGATGCAGCATCAGATGCATCCACAGGAGATGCAGGAGGAGCTGAAGCAGCAGATTCAGCACGAGATACAGAGATGCAGTAGCAGATGCATCAGGCAATGCAGCAGCAGGTGATGCAGCAGCAGATGCAGCAGCAGGAGATGCAGGAGGAGCTGAAGCAGTAGATTCATCAGCAGATGCAGTAGAAAAAGAAGCAGCAGATTTAGCAGCAAATGCCACAGGAGACGCAGCAAAATGAGATGCAGAAGCAGATGCAGTAAGAGATGCAGATTCAGCTGGAGATGTAGTAGGAAGAGATGCTTCAGATGATACAGCATCAGGAGATGAGCAGGAGATTGAGCAGGAGATGCAGTAGGGGGAGAGGCAAAAGGAGATGATGCAGCAGATGCAGGAGATGCAGAAGCAGCAGATGAAACAGGTAATGCATCAGTAGTAGATACAGCAGGGGATGCAGCAGCAGGAGATGCAGCGGCAGCAGATGCAGCAGTAGATGGAGATTCAGCAGGAGATTCATCAACAGGAGATGCTGCAGCAGATTCACAGTAGGACATGCAGGAGCAGAAGATGCAGCAGGAGATGAGCCAAAATAGATGCAGCAAAAGAAACTGCAGGAGGAGATGCAACAGGAGGTTCAGGAGGAGGAGATGCAGCAGGAAATGTAGAAGGATATACAGCAGGAGAAGCATCAGGAGGAGTTGCAGGAACAGATGCAGTAGCAGCAGATGCAGCAGGAGATGCAGTAGCAAGAGATGTAGCATTATCATAAGATGCATAGAGAGATGCAGCAGCAGTATATGCAGCAGTAGGAGGATATGCATAAACAGGAGAATCAGTATGAGGTACAGCAGGAGATGCAGCAGCAGGATACGTAGCAGGAGATTCAGCAGTAGATGAAGCAGCAGCAGAGCAGCAGCAGATGCAGCAGGAGATGAAATATAAAGAGATGAAGCTAGAGATGCATCAGCTGAAGATGAAGCAGGAGATGCAGTGGTACAAGATGCATCAGCAGATGCAGCAGGAGATGAGGCAGCAGATGTAGCAAGATATATCGTAGGAGATGCAGCAGGAAATGTATCAGGATATGCAGGAGAAGTAGATGAAGCAGGAGATGAAGCAGAAGGAGGTGCAGCGGTATGAGATAAATCAGGAGATGTAGAAGCAGATGCAGCAGGAGATGCAGGTTTAGCAGGAGATGCAGCAGCAGGACATGCTGCAGCAGATGCAGCAGGAGGAGATTCTGCAGGATATTGAGCAGGTGATGCAGCAGCAGAAGATGCAGAAAGAGATGAAGCATGAGGAGATGCAGAAGCAGGAGACGCAGCATGAAATGCAGCAGCAGATGATGCAGCAGCAGGAGATGCAGCAGGAGATGCAGCAGCAGGAGACGCAGCACTTGATGCAGCAGCAGGAGTTGAAGCAACAGGAGATGCAGAAGGGAATGCAGCAGCAGCAGATGTAGAAGGAGATGCAGCAGCATCATATGCAGTAGGAGATGTAGCAGCAAGAGATGAAAGCAGGAGATGCTACAGGAGGTGCAGCGAGAGGAGATGAAGAAGCAGGAGATGCAGAGTAGTAGATGCAGAGAAGAAGATGCAGCAGAAGGAGATATAGCAGGAGATTCAGCTGCAGTAAATGCAGCAGGATTTACAGCTGCATCAAATGCAGCATCAGTTGCAGCATCAGAGGATGCAAGAGCAGATGCAGAAGCAGGAGATGCAGCAGCAGGAAAGGTAGTAGGAGATGCAGCAGTAGATTTAGCAGTAGTAGATTTAGCAGCAGATTCAGCAAATGCAGCAATAGATTGAGAAAGAGATGCATCACCAGGAGATGCAGTAGTAGAAGATGCAGCAGGAGATGCAGAAGCAGATGCAGCAGGTGATGCTCAAGGAGATGCAGCAGGAGATGCAGAAGGAGATGAAGCAGCAGGATATGTAGCAGAAAGATGACGTTGGAGATGCTTCAATAGAAGGTGCAACATGAGATAGAGCAGGAGATGCAGCAGCAGATGAAGCAGATGAGATGCAGAAACAGGAGATGCAGTAGAAGAACATGGAGGAAGAGATGCAGCAGCAGAAGATGAAGCAGCAGGAGATATAGCAGCAGGAGATGCAGCATGAGATGCAGCAAGATGAAGTGGAGCAGTATGGGATGCATCAGTAGATGCAGAAGCTGCAGATACAGCATGTGATGCCTAGCAGGAGTTGCACCAAGAGATTTAGCAGGAGGAGATGCAGCAGGAGATGCAGCAAGAGGAGATGCAACATGAGATGCAGCAGGGGGAGATTCAGCAGGAGATGCTGCAGAAGAAGATTTAACAAGAGATGCAGCAGGAGGAGGTACAGCAGATGCAGCAGCATATGCAGCAGAAGGAGATGCATAAGAGATGCAGCAGCTGTTGACGCAGCAGGAGATGCTGGAGCCGGAAATGCAGAGGGAGATTAAACAGGAGATGCTGCAACTGGTGCTGAAGGTACTGATGCAGCAACAGATGCAGTAGCAGGAGATGTTGCAGGTGGTGCAGCAGTAGGTGAAGCAGCACCAGATGAAGCAGCATATGCTGCAGATGCAGCAATAGGTGATTCAGCAGGTAATGCATCAGGAAGAGATGCAGGAGGAGATGCGCAAAAAGGAGATGCATCTGCAACATATAAACAGCAGCAGATGCAGCAACAATTCGAGCTGCATGAGATGCACCAAAAAATATAGCAGGAGATGCAGCCGAAGGAGATGTAGCAGGAGCTGCTGTTGCATCTCCTGCTGCTGTGTATCCTGAGGCATCTCCAGCTGCTTCATCTCCTGCTGCATTTCCTGTCGCTACATCTCTTGCTGCATCTCCTGCTGCATATACCTCTGCTTCATCTCCTAATGCATCTCCTCCTTCTCTATATCCTGCTTCATCTTGGCCTGCTGCATCTCCTGCTGCTGCATCTCCTGTTACATCATCAGCTGCATCTCCTGCTGCTGCATGTTCTTCTGCATCTCCTCCTGATGCATCTGCTGCTGCATCCTCTTCTTGTACATCTCCTTGCTCCTGAAGCTCATGACCCTGCATCTTCTGCTGTGGCAATTCCTGGTGCTTCATTTCATGCTGCATTTCTTCCTTTTACATTTTCTGCTGCTGCATCTCCTGCTGATGCATCTCCTGCTGCTTTATAAACTACTGTTGCATATCCTGCTGCTGCATATCTGGATTCAGCATACCCTATTGCATCTCCTGCTGTTGCTTCTCCTGCTGCTTCATCTCCTGCTGTATCTCCTGCTGCTGTATTTCGTACAGCATCTCCCGGTGCTGCGTCTCTTGATGCTGCATTCCCTGCAGCATCTCCTGCTTCTGCATCTTCCATAGAATCTCCTGTTCATGCTTCTCCTGCTGAATCTGCATCTCCAGCTGCATCATCTCTTCTACATCTCTCGCTGTGAAATCTCCTGCTACTATATCTCCTGCTGCACCTACTGCTGCATCAATTCCTACATATCCTGCTGCTGCATCTCCTGCAGCTGCATCTCCAGCTGTTGCATTACTGTTGCATCTCTTGCTATTGAATCTCCCTCTACTGCATATATTGCTGCTGAATCTCCCGCTACTGCATATACTGCTGCTGCATCTCCCGATAACTGTGGTGCTGTATCTGCTACTGCATCTGCTACTACTCCATCTAATACTGCTGCATCTCCCGCTGCAATTCTTGCTGCTGCATCTCCTGCTGCATATCCTGATGCTGCATGTGCTTCAGATGCATCTCCTGCTTCTTTATTCACGTTGCTGAATCTCCTGCTTCTTCATATCATGCTGAATCTCCTACTGCATCTCCTTCTGAATCTCCTGCTGCATCTCCTGCTGAATATGCATCTCCTGCTGCACATCCTGCTGCTGTATCACCTGCTGTGTGTCATGATGCTGCACTTCCTGCTACTGCAATTCTTCTGCATCTGCTGCTGCACCTCCTGCTGCATCTGCTGCTGCATCTCCTGCTGCACATCCTGCTGCTGCATCTCCTGCTGCTGCATCTGCTGCTGCATTTTCATGCTGCATCTCCTGCCGCACCTCCTGCTGCTGCTGCATAACCTGCCTCTACATCTGCTACATCTTGTGCTGCATAGCTTTCTACTGCATCACCTGCTTCTTCATTACCTGCTGCTGCATCTACTGCTACATCTCCTCCTGCTGAATCTCCAGCTGCATCTCCTGCTGCTGCATCTCTTGCTGTTGCATCTCCTGCTGAATCTATGCTCGGCATTTTCTGCTGTATGTTCTCTTGCTGCATCTGCTGCTGCTCCATCTCCTGCTGCTGTATCTCCTACTGCTGTATCTCCTGCTGAATCCCCTGCATCTAGGGCTGCTGCATCATCTGCCGCTTCTGCTTCTGCTGCTGCTGCATCTGGTGCTGCATCTACCACTGCTGGAAATCCTGTTGCATCTCCTCCCTCTGCATCTGCTGCTACATCAATTTTTCCTGCCTCGCCTGCTGCATCTTTCTTCTTCATATCATGCTGCTGCATCACCTGCATCTCTTGCATCTGCATATCCTGCTACATCTCCTGCTGCATATCCTGCTGTTGCATCTCCTATTGCTGCTGCTTCCTGATTCTGAATCTCCTGCTGCTGCATCTGCTGCTACATCTGCTGTCTATTTAAAACTTCCTAATTTTTTTTGTTGCTGCATCTCCTTCTGCATGTCCTGCTTCAGCATCTCCTGTTCATTCTCCTACTGCCCTATCTACTTCTGAATCTCCTCTTTCATCTCCTGATGCAGCAATTCCAGCTGCCTCTCTTCCTACTGAATCTCCGTTTGCAGCTCCTACTTCTGCCTTTCATCCTACTGCATCTCTGGCTTCATCCCCTGCTGCTGCATATTCTGCAACATACCCTGCTGCGGTATCCCCTGCTGCTGCATCTGCTGCTACTGCATCTCCTGCTGCTGCATCTCCTATTGCATCATCTCCTGCTGCAACTGCTTCTACATCTGCTGCTGCATCTGCTGCTGAATCTAGTGAACTGTAACATTAGCATGCCTAGTAAGGCTTCACTTGATGATTTGAAAGCGTTCAGCACAAATACCCCTGGAAAGTTGCTAGCATCAAATAGTGGCTCTCGTTAGAACCTTCTCTGGACGTGCTTTCAGTGATAGGTGCAAAACATGACTAATAGAGCGTTTCAGCGTAGGCTAAAGAATAGTGACGTAATAGCGACTAATAACACGCTTTAGGACAATTGAATATCTCCAACAGCGAAGATGCTAGGACGGAATGCTGCTGCTTCTGAATGTCTTCTCTTATAGTGCATTCACTGCAAACCAAAACTTGTAGAACTTTCAGTCTAGGCTTGTACACTGTAACATCAGAATAGCTATGAAGGCGTCATGTCAAAATTTCAGAGCTTTCAGCATAAGTACCGCAGGAAATCTCTTACCATCAAATGCTGGCTCTCGTTGGAGTCTTCGCTGGAAGCGCTTTCACTGTAAGCCGCAAACACAACTAAAAGAAGTTTTTAGTATAGGCTTGTTAATAGTGACTTTAAAACGCCTATTACGGCGCTATGGTTGAAATTAATATCTCCAGCAAGGACGATGCTAGCATGGAATGATGCTGCTTATGAACGTCTTCTCTTAAAGCTCTTCAACTACAAAGCACGATTTGTCGAACTTTCAGCCTAGACTTGTGAAATGTAACATCAGCATGGCTATTAAGGCTTCACTTCAAGATTTCAGAGCGTTCAGCACAAGTACCACAGGGAAGCTGCTACCATCTAATTTTGGCTCTCCTTCGAGTCTTCGCTTATAGCGCTTTCATTGCCAGCTGCAAAGCACGAAAAATGCAATGTTTTCGTGTAGGCTAGGTAATAGCGACTTAATAAAGCTTATTAAAGCGCTTTTAGAAAAGTGATTAACAGATACAGGGAAGTCGGTAGCATGGAATGGTTCTGCTTCTGAATGTCTTTTATTGCGCTTTCACTGCAGAGCACAACTTGTAGAACTTTCACTTTAGGCTTGTGAAATGTATCATCAACATGGCTACTAAGGCGTCACTTCAAAATTTCAGAGCGTTTAGCCTAAGTTTCGCAGGGATTCTGCTTGTAGACTCTCGTTCGACTTTCCAGCGGGTCTTTCACTGCAATCTACAAATATGACGAAAAGAACGTTTTAGTATAAGCTAGTGAACAGTGACTTAACAACGACTATTAAGGCGCTTTAGCAAAAATTAATATCTCCATCAGGGAAGATGCTATCATAGAATGCTTCTGCTTTCATATTTATTCTCTTAGGGCTCGTTCACTGCAAACCACGACTTGTAGAACTTTCAGTCTAGGTTTGTGTGCTGTAACGTCAGAATGGCTATTAAATCGCCACTTCAAAATTTCAAAGCGTTCAACACAAGTACCGCAGAGAAGCTGCTACCATTCAATGCTGGCTCTCGTTAAGAGTCTTCTGTGAAAGAGCATTCACTGCAAGCTGCAAAGCACTTCTTATGGACAGTTTTAGTGTAGGGTACTGAATTATGGCTTAAGTTTGACTGGGAAGGCGCTTTAGGAAAAGTGACTAACTCCTGAAGGGAAGATGCTAGAATGGAATTCTGCAGCTTCTGAATGTCTTCTTTTAGAATGCTTTTTCTGTAAAGAAATACTTGTAGACCTTTCAGTCTAGGCTTCTGTACTGCAGCATCAGAATGGTTATTAAAACTCCACTTCAAACTTTAAAATGATTCAGACCAAGTGCGGAAGGGAAGCTGCTACTATCAAATGATGGCTTTCCTTTGAGTCTTCTCTTGAAGTGCTTTCACTGCAAGCTGCAAAGCACGACTAATTGACCGTTTTAATGTAGGGTACTGAATTGTAGCTTAACTGCGCCTATTAAGGCGCTTTGAGAAAAGTGAGTAAATCCCGCAGGAAGGAAGCTGACAAGGAATGCTGCTGCTTCTTTTAGAGTGCTTTCACTACAAAGCAAGAATTTTAGAATTATCAGTATAAGCTTGCGTACCGTAACATATAAACACCAGATAAAGTGTCACTTCAAAAATTCAGATTGTTCAGCACAAGAAGCTGCTACGATCAAATGCTGGCTCTCGTTAGAGTCTTCTGTGGAAGCTCTTTCATTGCAACGTGGAAAGCACGACTAACAGAAGGATTTAGTGTAGGGCACTGAATTGTGACGTTACTGCACCTATTACAGCGCTGTAGGAAAATGGAAATACGTCCGCAGGGAAGACGCTAAGCTGGAAAGCTGCTTCTTCTAAAGGTCTTCTCTTAGAGCACTTTTTCTGTAAAGCAAGACTAGTAGAGCTTTCAGTGTAGACTTGCGTACTGTAACATCAGAATGACTATTAAAGCGTCACTTCAACATTTCAGAGCGTATAGCACACGCACCTCAGGGAAACATGCTACAATTAAGTGCTGGCTCTCGTAAGAGACTGTTGTGGAGAGATTTCACTGCAAGCAGCAAAGCTCGGCTTAAGGACCGTTTTAGTATAGGGTACTGAACAGTGACTTAACTGCGTCTATTACGGCGCTTTAGGAAAATTGAATTACGCCAGCAGGGAAGATGCTAGCATGGCATGCTGCTACTTGTGAATGTCCTCCCTTAGAGCGCTTTCACTGCAAAGCAAGACTTGTAGAACTTTCAGTCTAGGCTTGTGCACTGCAACATCAGAATTGCTATTAAAGCATCACTTCAATATTTTCAGATTGTTCCAAACAAGTAATGCAGGGAAGCTGCTGCCATCAAATGCTGGCTTTAGGTTGACTCTTCTTTGGAAGCGCTTTCACTGCCAGTGGCTAAGCAAGACTTATGGACCGTTTTAGTGACCGTAACTGAATTGTGACTTGTCTTCTCCTATGAAGGCGCTTTAGGAAAAGTGAGTAACTCCCGAAGGGAAGATGCTAGCATGGAATGATGCAGGTTCTGAAAGTGTTCCCTTAGAGCGCTTTCACTGCCAATCAGGACTTGTGGAACTTTCAGTCTGTGTAGTGTAACATCAGAACAGCTATTAAAGCGTCCCTTACAAATTTCAAGTAGTTCAGAACAAGTATCTCAGAGAAGCTGCTACGATCAAATACTGACTCTCGTTAGAGTCTTCTTTGGAAGCGCTTTAACTGCAAGCTGCGAAGCACGACTAACAGAACGTTTAGTATAGATTAGGGAATTGTGACTTAACTGCGCCTATGAAGGCTCTTTAGGAGAAG
This sequence comes from Clamator glandarius, assembly GCA_033459285.1. NCBI lineage: Eukaryota > Metazoa > Chordata > Aves > Cuculiformes > Cuculidae > Clamator > Clamator glandarius. Next base: position 777,790 of record JAUNZM010000500.1, on the reverse strand, counting down.
TGAGTAATTCCCGCCTGGAAGATGCTAGCATGGAATGCTGCTGTTGCTGAATCTTTTCTCTTATAGCTCTTTTACTGCAAAGCAGTACGTGTAGAACTTTCATTCTAGTCTTGTCTTCTGTAACATCAGAATGTCTATTAAAGCGTCACTTCAAAATTTAAGAGCCTACAGCATCTCCTGCTGATACAGCAGCAGGAGATATATATTAAGCAGGAGGTGCAGCAGGAGATGCAGCAGCACATTCAGCAGCACATTTAGCAGAAGATGCTGAAGCAGGAGATGCAGCAGCAGGAGATGCAGCAGTGTATGCAGCAGCAACAGACGGAGCATCAGGTGATGCAGGAGGACACCAAAAAACAGAAGGTGAAGCAGCAGGTGATGCAGCAGTAGATTAATCTACAGCAGATGCACCAAAAGATGCAGGAGATGCAGCAGCAGGAGATGCAGAGGAGATGCAGCAGCAGCAGATTGAGCAAGATATACAGAAGCAGTAAATGCATCGGCTGGAGATGTGGCATGAGAGGCAGAAGAAGGAGATCCTGCAGCAGATGCGTTGGCATATACAGCACCAGCAGTTGCAGCTGCAGGAGATGAAGCAGCAGATGCAGCAGCTGGAGATTCAGTAGCAGGAGATGTAGCAGTCGGAGATGCAGCAGAAAGAGATGCAGCAGGTTATGCATTAGCAGGAGATGCATTAGCAGGAGATTCAGCATCAGGAGATGCACCATCAGAAGATGCAGAAAGAATTCAGGAGGAGATTCAGTCGCAGATGATACTGCAGCAGATGCAGGAGATTCAGCAGCAGGAGATGCACCAGGAGATGCAGCAGCAGGAGATGCAGCAGTGTATGCAGCAGCAGCAGATGGAGCATCAGGTGATGCAGTAGCAGAAGATGCAGCAGCAGGAGATGAAGCAGGAGATGAAGAAAGAGCTTTAGCAGGAGATACAGAATCAGAAGATTCAGAATCAGGAGAAAAGAAGCAGGAGATGCAGCAACAGGAGCTGCAGAAGCTCATGCAGAAGTAGGAGGTGCAGCAACAGGAATTTCAACAGCAGATTAAACAGCAGATACAGAAGGAGATGCAGCATCAAGAGATGCAGCAGCAGATGCATCAATAGATGCCTATTCATCAGGAGATGCAGCAGGAAGAGATGATTCAGCAGGTACAGCTTCATGAGATGCAGTACGAGATATAGAAAGAGATGCTGTAGGAGGAGAGGCAGGAGTAGATGATGAAGCAGACGCAGTAGCATGAGATGCAAAAGCAGAAGTTGCAGCCATAGATTCAGCAGCAGGAGATGAAGCAGCAGGATCTGCAGAGAAGAAGATGCAGCAGCAGGAGATACATCAGGAGATGAAGCAGCAGATACATCAGCAGGAGATGCAGCAGCATAAAATATAGCATTACATGAAGCAGCAGATACACAAGAAAATGGAGCAGGAGATGCGGCAGGATATGATGCAGTACCAGCAGATGCAGTAGGAGATGCAGCATCTGGAGTTGAAGCAATAGAAAATGCTGCAGGAGATGCAGCAGCAAATGCATCAGGAGAAGCAGGAGCAGGAAATGCAGAAGCAAGGGATGCATCAGCAGAGATGCAGGAGTAGGAGACGCAGGAGATGTAGCAGCTAGACAGGCAAAAGCATATGCAGAAGCAGGAGATGCAGCAGTAGAAGACGCAGGAAATGCAGCAGCTGATGCAGGAGGAGATTTAGCAAGAAGAGAGGCAGCAGCAGGAGAGGCAGCAGCAGGAGAGGCAGCATGAGATGCAGCAGCAGATGCAGCAGCAACAGATGCAGCAGTAGACTCAGCAGAAGAGGCAGCAGCAGGAGAGGCAGCAGCACGAGATGCAGCAGCAGATGCAGCAGGAGAGGAAGCAGCAACAGATGCATCAGCAGCAGATGCATCAGTAGATTCAGCAGAAGACACAGCAGCAGGAGATGAAGCAGGTGGAGATGTAGTATGAGATGCAGAAGGAGATGCCACAGAATACGCAGCAGGAGGAGATGCATCGGGAGATGCATATTCAGAAGGAGATGCATCAGGAGATGTAACAGGATATGTAGCAGCATGAGATGCTGCGGGAGATTCAGGAGGAGATACAGCAGATTGAGATGCAAGAGCAGGAGATGAAGAAGGTGGAGATGTAGTAGGAGATGCAGAAGGAGATGCCACAGAATACACAGCAGGAGGAGATGCATCGGGAGATGCATATTCAGAAGGAGATGCATCAGGAGATGTAACAGGATATGTAGCAGCATGAGATGCCACGGGAGATTCAGGAGGAGATACAGCAGATTGAGATGCAAGAGCAGGAGATGAAGCAGCAGGAGATGCAGCCGCAGCAGATCCAGCAGCAGGAGATTCAGTAGGAGGAGATGCATCAATAGGAAATGCAGCAGGAGATTAAGCAGCAAATGCAGAAGCAGCAGAAACAGCAGGTGGAGATGCAGCAGCAGATGCAGCAGTAGATGCAGATTCAGCAGGAGATTCATCAGCAGGAGATGCGGCAGCAGATCCACAGTAGGAGATGCATCAGCAGGAGATGCAGCAGGAGGTGCAGCAGAAGTAGATGTAGCAGGATAAGCAGCAGGAGGAGATGTTGTAGAAGATGCCAGAGCATGAGATGCAGCAGAAAATTCAGAAGGAAAAACAGCAGGCGAAGCATCAGGAGGAGATGCAGCAAGACATGCAGCAGCAGCAGATGCAGCAGCAGAAGATGGAGCAAGATATGCAGAAGCAGTAGGTGCAGTAGGAGATGCAGTAGCAAGAGATGAAGCATTACCATGAAATGCATTAAGAGGTGCAGCTGCAGGATATGTAGCAGCAGGAGATGCAGCAACAGGATATGTAGCAGGAGATTTAGCAGGAGATGTAGCAAGAGATGACATAGCAGATGGTGACATATCAGGTGATGAAGGCACAGATGCATCTGCTGAAGATGCATTAGGTGATGCAGCAATACGAGGTACATCAGCAGATGCATCAGGAGATGATGCAGCAAATATAGAAAGGTATACGGTAGGAAATGTATCAGCACGAAATGCAGCACAAGATGCAGCAAGAAATGCAGCAGGATATGCAAGAGAAGTAGATGCAGCAGGAGATGAAGCAGAAGGAGGTGCAGCAGCAGCAGATTCAGCAGGAGATGCAACAGCAGGAGATGCAGAAGCAGTTGCAGCAGGAAATGTAGATTCAGCAGGAGAAGCAATAGGAAGAGAATCTTCAGCAGATGCAGCAGAATGTGCAGCATGACGAGATGGAGCAGGACATATAGCAGCAGCATATGCATCAGCAGATGAAGCAGGAAATGCAGTAAGAATGCAGCAGCAGAGATGTAGCCACAGACGCAGCAGCAGCAGATGCAGCAGGAGATACAGCAGCAGGAGATGCAGAATCAGAAGATGGAGCTGCAGGATATGAATTGGAAGATGCAGCAGGATATACAGCAGCAGGAGATGCATTAGCTGGAGATGCATTAGCAGGAGATGCATTAGCAGGAGATGCAGCAGCAAGAGATTGAGAAGCAAAAAATTGCAGGAGATGCAATAGGAGGTACAGAAGCAGGAGATACAGCAGGAAAATATATAGAGGAGATTAAGCAGGAGATGCAACTGCAAAAGATGCAGCAGGTGAGAAAGGAGCAGAAGATGCAGCAGCAGATTTAGCAGCAGATTCCACAGGAGATGCATCAGCCAGAGATGCATCAAGGGAGGAAGCATCAGGAGATGCAGCAGGAAATGCAGCAGAAGGGGATGTAGTAGCAGGAGATGCAGAAGGAGTTGCAGCATCAGGAGATGCAGCAGGGAATGCAGCAGCAGCAGAAGTAACTGGAGATGCAGCAGCATCATATGCAGTAGGAGACGGAGCAGCAGGAGATGAAGAAGCAGGAGATGTTCCAGGATATTCAGCCGATGATGCAGGAGGAGATGCAGAAGGAGGAGATGCAGCAGCAGCAGATGCAAAGTTGTAGATGAAGAGAAGATGCAGCAGAAGGAAATGTAGCAGGAGATTCAGCCGCAGTAAATGCAGTGAGAGAAAGCAGCATCAAATGTAGGATCAGATGCATCAGCAGGCGATCTATCAGGAGATGCAACAGTAGATGAATCAGCAGCAGATACAGCAGCAGATTCAGCAGATGCAGCAGTGGTAGATTCAGAAAGAGCTGCAGCAGGAAATGCAGATGAATATGCAGCAGCAGAAGATACAGCAGGAGTTGCATCTGCAGGTGATGCAGATGAATATGCAGTAGCAGGATATGCAGGAGAAGGAGATGACACAGGAGATACTTCAATAGAAGGTGCAACATGAGATACAGCAGATAGAGATGCAGCAGCAGACGAAGCAGATGGAGATGCAGAAACAGGAGATGCAGCAGCAGGACATGGAGCAAGAGATGCAGCAGCAGGAAATGAAGCTTCAGGAGATTCATTAAGAGATGCAGTATCAGGAGATGCAGCAGGATGAGATGAAGCAGCAGGGGATGCATCAGGAGATGCACAATCAGCAGATTGAGCAAGAGATGCCATAGCAGGAGATTCAGCAGGAGATGCAGCAGGAGGAGATGCATAAGAGATGCAGCAGCAATTGATGAAGCAGGAGATGTTGGAGCTGGAGATGCAGAAGGTGTAGATGCAGAAGCAGGAGATGCAGAAGTAGATGCATCAGCAGGGGATGCAGCAAAACGTACATCAGCAGGATATGAGGCAGGAGATGCACCAGCAGAAAATGCAGCAGGAGATGCTTCAGAAGATTAAGCAGGAGATGCAGCAGCAGGAGACGTGTCAGGGGTTGCAACAGTAGGTGAAGCAGCACCAGATGAAGCAGGAGATGCTGCAGATGCACCAGTAGAAGATGCAACAGGTGATGCAGCAGGAAGAGATGGAGCAGGAGATATATCAACAGCAGATGCACCACCAGAGGCAGCAGCAGTAGATGGAGCAGAAGATATAGAAAAATAGGAGGCAGCAGGATATGTAGTAGGAGATGCAGCAGTAGATGAAGTAGCAGTAGATGCAGCTGCCGTTGCAAGAGGAAATGCAGCAGGAGAAGCAGCAGGAGATTCAGCAACAGGATATACAGCAGCAGATGCAGCAGCATGAAGTGCAGCAGCAGGAGATGCAGCAGGAGATGCATATTCAGCAGATGATGCACCAGATTATGCAGTAGGAGATGCATCAGAAGGAAATGCAGCAGGAGATGCAGCAGTACATGAGGCAGCAGCCGATGCAGCAGCAGATTAAGGAATTGCAGTAGCCAGAAATGCAGCAGAAGATGCAGCAAGAGGAGATGCAGCAGGAGATGTAGTAGCAGGAAATGTAGATGCAGCTGCAGAGGCAGCAGATGCAGCAGCAATAGATGCAGCAGCACATGCAACAAGAGATGCATATTCAGTAGGAGATGCAGCAGCAGGAGATGCAGCAGGATATGCTGCAAGAGGAGATGCAGCAGGTAATGCAGCAGTAGGGGATGCAGTAGGATTTGCAACAAGAGATGCCGAAGGAGAAATAGCAGCAGATGATGCAGAAGCAGGAGATGCATCTGGAATGCAGCAGAGATTCAGTAGTAGGTGACGCAGCACAAGATGCTGTAAGCTATTCAGCAGCAAGAGATGCAGCAGGAGATGAGGCAGATGGAGCTGCAGCATCAGGAGATGCAGCAGGCGGAGTTGCAGAAGGAGACGTAGGAGGAGATGCAGTAGTAGGAAATGAAGAAGTGTATGAAGCAGCAGCAGATGCAGCAGAAAATACTGCAGATGCATCAGTAGGAGATTCATCAGGAGATGCAGCAGTAGATGATGCAGAAGCAAGAGATTCAGCAGCAGGAGATACAGCCACAGCAGATGCAGGAGATTATTCAACAGCAGATTCAGTAGCAGTTGCAGCAGCAGGAGATGAAGCAGCATGAGATGAAGCAGCAGGATATGCAGAGAAGATGCAGCAGTACCTGAAGCAGGAGATGCACAAGAAAATGGAGCAAGAGATGCGGCAGGATAAGATGCAGTACCAGCAGATGCAGTAGGAGATGCAGCATCTAGAGTTGAAGCAATAGAAAATGCTGCAAGAGATGCAGCAGCAGATGCATCAGGAGAAGCAGGAGCAGGAAATACAGAAGCAGATGCAGCTACAGAGATGCAGGAGTAGGAGATGCAGAAGCAGGAGATGTAGCAGCAAGACATGCAAAAGGATATGCAGAAGCAGGAGATGCAGCAGCAGGAGATGCAGGAAATACATCAGCAGATGCAGGAAGAGATTTAGCAGGAGGAGAGGCAGAGGCAGGAGAGGCAGCTACAGGACATGCAGCATGACATGCAGCAGCATGACATGCAGCAGCATGACATGCAGCAGCATAACATGCAGCAGCAGATGCTGCAGCAGGAGACGTAGTAGGAGATGCAGCAGAAGCAGATGCAGCTGGAGATAGAGCGTTAGACACTGCAGCAGAAGATGCAGCAGCAGAAAATGCAGCAGGGTAGGCATATTCAGCAGGAGATGCAGTAGCAGCAGATGCATCAGCAGATGCTGCAGCAGATGCAGCAGGAGGAAATGCTGCATTAAATGACTATTCAGAAGGAGATGCATCAGGAGATGTAGCAGCATGAGATGCCGCAGGTGATTCAGGAGGAGATTCAGCAGGAGGAGATGCAAGAGGAGGAGATGCCATCGCAACAGATGCAGCACCAGATTCATCAGGAAATGAAGCAGTAGTAGATGCAGCAGCACATGCAGCAGCAGTTGCAGTACGATACAAAGCAAAAGGAGATACAGAAGTAGATGTAGCAGCAGAATATGCAGTAACACCTGATGCAGCAGGAGGAGATGCAGGAGCAGCAGGTGCAGCAGGAGATGCAGCAGCAGATGATAGAGCAGGAGAAGATGCAGCATAAGGATATGCATGAGGAGATTCCACAGGAGCTTCAGCATGTGATGCAGGATCACGAAATGCAGAAGCAAGAGATGCGTCAGGAGGAGATGCAATAGGAGATGCAGGTGCAGCAGTAAATTGAGCAGTAAATGCAGCAGGAGGAGATGCAGCAACAAGAGATCTAGCAGAAAAAGATGCAGCAGGAGATGCAGCAGGCGGTAGAGCAGCAAGAAGTGCAGCAGAAGATGCAGCAACAGGAGATGAAGCATGAGCAGAAGCAGCAGATGATGCAGGAGATGCAGCAGCAGCAGATACAGAAGGAGATTCAGCAGGAGATGCATCAGCAGGATATGCAGCAGGAGATGAAGCAGGAGGTGCAGCTGCAGAAAATGCAGCAGCAGGAGATGCAGCAGAAGGAGATGCTGCAGCAGCACGTGCAGAAGTTGATGCTGCAGCAGGAGATGCAGCAGCAGCAGATGCAGCAGGAGATGCAGCGGCAGCAGATGCAGCAGGAGATGCAGCAGCAGAAGATTCAGCTGTATACACAGGATATTTAGCAGCAGACACTGCATCAGGAGATTCAGCAGTAGGAGATGCTGCAGCAGATGCAGAAACAAACGCAGCAGGAGGAGTGGCAGCAGGCGGAGATGCAGCAGGAGATGCATATTCAGAAGGACATGCAGCAGGAAATGTAGCAGGATATATAGCAGCACGAGATGCCGCAGGATATTCCGGAGGAGATTAAGCAAAAGGACATGAAAGAGCAGGAGATGCAGCTGCAGGAGATGCAGCAGGAGATGCAGATTTAGCAGGAGATGCTGTAGCAGAAGCAGCAGGAGGAGATGCAGCAGCAGGACACGCAGCAGGAGTTGGTGCAGAATGTAATAGAGCAGCAGGAGATTCAGAAGAAGGAGATGCAGAAAGAGATTCAGCAGCAGGAGATGCAGCAGCAGGAAATGAAGCAGTATATACAGAAGCAGGATATGCAGAAAAAGGAGATGCAGCAGGAGATGTAGCAGAAAGAGATGCAGCATCAGATTCAGCAGCAGGAGATTTGGGACGAGATCCACCAGAAGGAGATGCAGCAGCAGGATATGTAGCAGGAGATGCAGCAGTAGATGAATCAGAAGAAGGTCTAGCAGCAAATGCAGGAGACGCAGGAGCAGATGCTGCAACAGATGTAGCAGGAGGAGACACAGCAGGAGATGATGCAGCAGGTAATACAGCAGTAGAAGATGCAGAAGCAGGAGATACAAAAAGAGATTCAGCAGCAGGAGATGTAGCAACAGAAAATGCAGCAGTATATACAGAAGCAGGATATGCAGGAACAGGAAATACAGCAGAAGATACAGCAGGCATTGTGGCAGCAGGAGATGCAGCGGGAGATTATGCAGCAGGTGATACAGCAGCAGATGCAGCAGAAGGAGATGCAGCGGCAAGTGATGTAGCAGCAGGAGATGCTGCAGCAGATGTATCAGGAAGTGATACAGCAACAGGAGACGTAGCAGGAGGTCATGCAGCAAGATATGCATCATGAGAAATGCAGCAGGAAATGCAGAAGGAGATTCATTAGCAGAAGATGCAGCAGGAGATGCAGCAGCAGGAGATGCATCAAGACATGCAGTATCAGGCCATGCAGCATTAGGAGATGCAGCAGGGGATTCAACAGCAGGTGGTGCAGCAGGAGATGCAGCAGGAGATTCCGCTGAATATGCAGCTGGAGGAGATGCAGCAGGAGATGTATATTCAGAAGGAGATGCAGCAGGACATGTAGCAGGATATGTAGCAACATGAGATGCCACAGCAGATTAAGGAGGAGATTCAGCAGAAGAAGATGCAAGAGCAGGAGATGAAGCAGCAGGAGATGCAGTCGCAGAAGATCCAGCAGCAGATTCAGCAGAAATTTCTGCAGCAGGATAAGCAGCAGGAGATGCAGCAGCAGATGCAGCAGCAGATGCAGCAGCAGATGCCACAGGAGACGCACAGGAAGGAGTTGCAGAAGCAGATGTAGCTATAGCTGCAGATTCAGCAGGAGATGCAGCAGGAAGAGATGATTCAGGTGATACAGCATCAGGAGATGCAGCAGGAGATTCAGCTGGAGATGCAGTAGGGGGAGAGGCAAGAGGAGATGATGCAGCAGACGCAGCAGCAGAAGATGTAGCAGTAGATGCAGCAGGAGAAGATAAAGCAGGAGATGCACCAGTAGTAGATACAGCACAGGATGCAGCTGCAGCAGATTCTGCAGCAGGAGATGCAGCAGGAGATGCAGAGGAAGGAGATGAAGCAGCAGGAGATTCAGACTGGTATGCAGCAGCAGACACAGCAGCAGGAGATGCAGAAGGAGGAGAAGCAGCAACAGGAAATGCAGGAGATTAAGCAGCATATGCAGAAGTAGCAGATACAGAAGCAAGAGATGCAGCAGTAGATGCAGGAGGAGATTTAGCAGCAGGAGATGCTGCAGCAGACGCAGCAGGAGGAGATGTAGCAAGAGGAGACACAGCTAGAGGTGATGCAGCAGGTAATACAGCAGGAGGACATGCCACAGAAAATGCAGGAGGAGGAGATGCAGCAGGAAATGCAGAAGTATAAGCAGAAGGTGAAGCATCAGGAGGAGATGCAGTAGCAGCAGATACATCAGGAGAAAATGCAGAAAGATATATAGCAGCAGGAGATGCAGAAGCAAGAAATGCAGAAAGAGATTCAGCAGCAGGAAATGAAGCTACAGGAAATGAAGCAGTATATACAGAAGCAGGATATGCAGCAACAGGAGATACAGCAGAAGATACAGCAGGTACTGCAGCAGCAGGAAATGCAGCAGAAGATTATGCAGCAGGTGATACAGCAGCAGATGCAGCAGCACGAGATGCAGAAGCATATGTATCAGGAGGAGATGCAGCACCAAGAAATGCCGCTAGATATGCAGGAGGAGATGCAGCCGCAGGAAATACAGCAGCATGAGATGCAGCATGAGATGCAGCATCATGAGATGCAGCAGCATATGCAGCAGCAAATTAAGTACCAGCAGACGAGGTAGAGGGAGATGCAGCAGCAGGACATGCAGCAGAAGGAGATGCAGCATGTAATGCAGGAGGAGATGCAGCAGCAGGAGATGATACAGGAGATGCAGCAGCAGAAGATGCAGCAGTGTACCCAGCAGCAGGAGTTTTAGCAGCAGGAGATGCATCAGGAAATGATGCAGAACGAGATGCAGTATCAGATTCATCATCAGGAGATGCAGGAGGAGATCCAGCAGCAGGAGATGCAGCAGGAAATGCAGCAGGAGTTAGAACAGCAGGATATGCACCAACAGATGCAGCCGGAGGAGATGCAGGGAAATATGCAGCAGCAGATGAAGCAGGAGAGGTGCCAGCAGCTTCAGGAGGAGATTTAGCAGGAGGAGATGCAGCTGCAGGAGATGCAGCATGAAATGCAGCAGGAGATGCAGCTGCAGGAGATGCAGCATGAAATGCAGCATGAGATTCAGCAGCAGGAGATACAGCAGCAGGAGATGCAGAAGGAGATGTAGCAGCAGCAGATGAAGCAAGAGATAGAGCAGAAGACAGAGCAACAGGGGATGCAGCAGCAGGAAATGCAGCAGGATATTCATATTCAACAGGAGATGCAACAGGAGTTGCAGCAGGAGATGCAGTAGCAGAAGAAGTAGCAGGCGATGAAGCAGTAGGAGATGCAGCAGGAGATGCTGCACAATATGCAGCAGGAGGAGATGTATCGGGAGATCTATATTCAGAAGGAGATGCATCGGGAGATGTAACAGGATATGTAGCTGCATGAGATGCCGCGGGAGATTCAGGAGGAGATACAGCAGGTTGAGATGCAAGAGCAGGAGATGAAGCAGCAGGAGATGCAACCGCAGCAGATCCAGCAGCAGGAGATTCAGCAGGTTATGCAGCAGGAGACGCAGCAGCAGGAGATGCACTAGGAGGAGATGCAGCAATAGGAAATGCAGCAGGAGATTAAGCAGCAAATGCAGAAACAGCAGATACAGCAGGTGGAGATGCAGCAGCAGATGCAGCAGCAGATGCAGATTCAGCAGGAGATTCATCAGCAGGAGATGTTGCAGCAGATTCACAGTAGGAGATGCATCAGCAGGAGATGCAGCAGGAGGTGCAGCAGAAGTAGATGCAGCAGGATAAGCAGCAGGAGGAGATGTAGTAGAAGATGCTGGAGCAGGACATGCAGCAGAAAATTCAGAAGGAAAAACAGCAGGCGAAGCATCAGGAGGAGATGCAGTAAGACATGCAGCATAAGATGCAGCAGCAGCAGATGCAGCAGCAGCAGATGCAGCAAGATATGCAGAAGCAGTAGGTGCAGCAGGAGATGCAGTGGCAGGAGATGAAGCATTACGATGAGATGCATTAAGAGGTGCAGCAGCAGGATATGTAGCAGCAGGAGATGCAGCAACAGGATATGTAGCAGGAGATTTAGCAGGAGATGAAGTCGCAGCAGAGCAGCAAAAGATGCAGCGGGAAATGCAGCAGTAGATGCAGGAGCAGGAGATGCTGCAGCAGGAAATACTGCAGCAGATGCAGCAGGAGATGATATAGCAGGTGATGACATATCAGGTGATGAAGGCACAGATGCATCTGCTGAAGATGAAGCAGGAGATGCAGCAACACGAGGTACATCAGCAGATGCTTCAGGGGATGAGGCAGCAAATGCAAAAAGGTGTACGGTAGGAGATGCAGCAGGAAATGTATCAGCATGAAATGCAGCACAAGATGCAGCAAGAAATGCAGCCGGATATGCAGAAGTAGATGCAGCAGGAGATGAAGCAGAAGGAGGTGCAGCAGCAGCAGATTCAGCAGGAGATGCAACAGCAGGAGATGCAGAAGCAGTTGCAGCAAGAAATGTAGATTCAGCATGAGAAGCAATAGGAAGATAATCTTCAGCAGATGCAGCAGGATGTGCAGCATGACGAGATGTAGCAGGACATATAGCAGCAGCAGATGCATCAGCAGATGAAGCAGGAAATGCAGCAAGAATGCAGCAGCAGAGATGTAGCCACAGACTCATAAGCAGCAGATGCAGCAGGAGATGCAGAATCAGAAGATGCAGCAGCAGGATATGAATTGGAAGATGCAGCAGGATATACAGCAGCAGGAGATGCATTAGCAGGAGATGCAGCAGCAGGAGATTGACGAGTAGAAAATGCAGCAGCAGGAGATTCAGGAGCAAGACATGCAATAGGAGGTACAGAAGCAGGAGATGCAGCAGCAGAAGATACAGAGGAGATTAAGCAGGAGATGCTTCTGCATCTCCTTCTGGTGCATCTCCTGTGCAATCTCTAGCTACTCTATCTCCTACTGATTCCACATCTCCTCTTTCATTAGCTGCTGCATCTACTGCTGTTGCATCCACCTCTGCATCTCCTTCTGCTGCCTCTCCATCCTACATCTCCTCGGCTTCATCTCTTGGTGCATCTCCTGCTATATCTCATGCTGCATCTCCTTCTTCTACTCCTGCTGCTGCATCTCCTGCTGCATCTCCTGCTGCTGCATCTCATGGTGGATCTCCTCTTGATAAATCTACTGCTGCATTTCCTGCTGCATCTCCTGCTAGTTCATCTCCTGCTGCCTTTACTGGTGATGCATATCCTGCTGGTGCATTTCCTGATGCATCTCTTGTAGCTGCCTCTTTTTCTGCATATCCTCCTGCATCTCTTCCTGCTGCATCTCTTGTTGAGTCTCCTTCTACTGCATCTGCAGCATATGCTGCTTCATCTGGTGCTGCTTCACCTACCACTGCATCTCCTGCTGCTGCGTATGCTGCTGCATCTCCTTCTTCTGCATCTTCCGCAGAATCTCCTGTTCCTGTTTCTCCTGCTGAATCTGCATCTCCTGCTGCATTTGCTGTTGCATCTCCTGCTGCTTTATAAACTACTGCTGCATCTGTTGCATCTCCGGCTGCATCATCTCTTCTACATCTCCTGCTGCGAAATCTCCTGCTGCACCTACTGCTCTATCTCCTGCTGCATCAATTCCTACATCTCCTGCTGCTGCATCTCCTGCTGCTGCATCTCCAGCTGTTATATCTCCTGTTACACCTCCTGCTTCTGCATCTCCTGCTACTGCAAATACTGCTGCTGCATCTCTTGATAATTGTGGTGGTGCATCTGCTACTGCATCTGCTACTACTCCGTCTAATGCTGCTGCATCTGCTGCTGAATCCTCTGCTTCTGGATCTCCTGCTGTTGCTTATCCTGTTGCATCTCCTGCTGCTGCAAATGCTGCTGCATCCCCTTCTTCTGCATCGCCTGCTGCATCTCCTGCTGCTGCATCTCCTGCTGCTGCAATCTCCTAAAGTACCTCTTACTGCTGCATATCCTGCTGCATCTCCTGCTGCAACTGCTCCTGAATTTCCTGCTGCTGCATCACCTCCTGCTGCATCTGCTGCTGTATTTCTTGCTGCTGCATATCCGGCTTCTTCATATCATGTTGCATTTCCTGATGCTTCATATCCTGCTTCTGCGTCTGCTGCTGAATCTCCTGCTTCATCTCCTCCTGATGCATCTCCTGCTGCATCTCCTTCTGCTGTATCTCTTGCTGCATCTCCTACGGCTGTATCTCCTGCAGCTGAATCGGCTGCCACAGTTCTGTGGTTGCATCTCCTGGTGCTGCATCTCCTTCAGATTATCCTGATGATGCAGATGAGCAGATGCACCAGCAGGAGATGCAGACGTAGATGCAGCAGGAGATTCTGCAGCAGTAGACAGAGCAGGAGTTGTAGCATCAGACGAAGCAGCAGGAGATGCAGTAGCAATATATGCAGCAAAAGGAGATGAAGAAGAATATGAAGCATCAGGAGATTAAGCAAGAGGAGATGCATTAGGAGATTCATCAGCATGCGATGCAGCGGCAGTAGATGCAGCAGAGAATGCAGTAGCACGATATCCAGCAGTAGGAGATGCAACAGGAGATGCAGCTGCAGGAGATGCAGCAGCAGGAGATGCACGAGGACATCCAGCAGCAGGAGATGCAGCAGCAGGAGTTGCAACAGTAGGTGAATCTATAGCAGATGCAGCAAAAGATGCACAAGATTCACCAGTAGGCGATGCAGCAGCAGGAGAAGCAGCACGACATGCAGAAGCAGGAGATGAATCAGTAGGATTTGTGGTATGAGATGCAGAAGCAGGAGATGCAGTAGCAGATGCAGCAGGAGATGCAGCAGCAGTAGATGTAGCAGCCGGAAATCAGCAATAGGAGATGCAGCAGTACATGAATCAGCAAGAGATGCAGCAAAAAAGATGAAGCAGCAGAAAATGCAGCAGAAAATGCACAAGCAGCAGCAGAAATAGAGCAGCAGCAGATGCAGCTGAAAATGCAGCAGCAGGAGATGCAGAAGTAGGAGATCCAGCAAGAAAGCACCATCATAAGATGAATCTGCAGATGTATCAGAAGGATATGGAGCAGCAAGAGTTGCGGCAGCAAGATTTGCAGCAGCAGATGCAGCAACAAGTGAAGCAGTATCAGGAGATGCAAAGAAGAAAATTCAGAGAATGAGAAGCAGCAGGAGATGAAGCAGGAGATGAAGCCACAGTAAATGCAGCAAGAGATATAGCAGCAGCAGATGCAGGAGGATATGTAGCAGAAGATGCAGTAGTATGTGAAGCAGCAGGAGATGTTGCAGCAAATGCTGAAGATGCAGCAGTAAGTGATTCAGAAGGAGACACAGCAGGAAGAGATGCTTAAGGAGAGCGATCAGGAGAAGATTCACCAGCAGGAGATGGAGCAGGAGATGCAGCCGCAAGACATGTAGCAGAAGATGCAGCAGGAGATGCAGCAGGAGATGCAGTAGCAGGAGATGTAGCATCAGGATATGCAGCAGGAGATTGAGCAAGAGGAGATGTACCCTGAGATGCAGTAGCAGGAGATGCAGCTGGAGAGGTAGAAGCAGACAAAGCAGCAGTAGATGCAGCAGCAAGATATGCATCAGAAGGAGATAAAGCAGGAGATGCAAAAGCAGGAGATTAAGCTTCAGGAGATGCGTTAGGAGATGCAGTAGCAGGAGATTCAGCCGCAGTAGATGCAGAAGCAGATTTAGTAAGAGATGCAGTGGCAGGAGATTCATAAGCATAAGATACAGCACCAGGAGATGCAGCAGCAGGAATTTCAGTAGGAAACGCAGAAGCAGCAGAAACCACAGGTAATGCAGCAGCAGTAGATGAAGTAGGGTATGAAGCAGCAGTAGATGCAGCAGGGTATGCAAGAGCAGGAGATTCAGCAGCAGGAGATGAATCAGAGGATATGCATCATCAGATGAATCCGGTGATGCATCAGAGGTAGTTTCAGACAGAGATGCAGCATCAGGAGTTTCAGCAGAGGATGCAGCAGCAATAGATGCAGGAAGAGATCCAGGCGGAGGAACTAGAGCAGTAAGAGATGTAGCAGCACATACAGCAGCAGATCAGGGGATGAAGCAGCAGGAGAAGCAGCAGCAGAAGATGCAGCATTAGGAGATGCACCTGAGATACAGCAGCAGAATGCATAGCAACAGGAATGCAGCAGGGTATTCAGTAGCAGGTCATGCAGCAGCAGAAGTAAATCCAGCAGCAGAAGATGTAGCAGCACATGCAGCAGTAGTAGATGATACTGAGGATGAAGGAGCAAGAGATTCAGCAGCAGGAGATGCAGCAGCAGAAGATGCAGCAGGAGATGCATACTAAGCAGGAGGTGTAGCAGGAGATGCAGCAGCATATTCAGCAGCACATTCAGCAGACGATGCTGAAGCAGGATATTCAGCAGCAGGAGACTAAGACTCGGCAAATATAGAAGCACATTCAGCAGGAGATGCAGCAGTAGATGCAGCAGCAGTAGATGCAGCAGTAGTAGATGCAGCAGTGTATGCAGCAGCAGCAGATGGAGCATCAGGTGATGCAGGAGGACATAAAAAATCAGAAGGTTAAGCAGCAGGGAATAAAGCAGTAGATTAATCTACAGCAGATGCACCAAAATATGCAGGAGATGCAGCAGCAGGAGATGAAGCAGCATTAGATGCAACAGCAGAAGATGCAGCCACAGATGCAGCAGCAGAAGATGCAGCAGCAGGACATGAAGCAGGAGATGAAGCAAGAGCTTTAGCAGGAGATACAGAAGCAGAAGATTCAGGAGCAGGAGATGAAGAAGCAGGAGATGCAGCAACAGGAGCTGCAGAAGCAGATGCAGAAGTAGGAGGTGCAGCAGCAGGAATTTAAACAGTAGATTCAACAGCATATTCAACAGCAGATGCAGAAGGGGTTGCAGCATCAGGAGATGCAGCAGCAGATGCATCAGTAGATGCCTGTTCATCAGGAGATGCAGCAGGAAGAGATGCTTAAGCAGGTACAGCTTCATGAGATGTAGCACGAGATACAGAAGGAGATGCTGTAGGAGGAGAGGCAAGAGTAGGTGATGCAACAGATGCATTATAAGGAGATGCAGAAGCAGAAGATGCAGCCAGAGATTCTGCGACGGGAGATACAGCTGCAGGAGACGAGCAGCAGATTCAGTAGGAGATTCTGCAGTAGGAGTTTAAGCAGCAGGATCTGCAGAAAATAAGATGAAGCAGCAGGATCTGCAGAACAGAAGATGCAGCAGCAGGAGATGAAGCAGGAGATGCAGCCGCAGAAGATACAGCAGTACATGAAGCAGCAGATGCACAAGAAATGAGAGCAGGAGATGCAGCAGGATAAGATGCAGTACCAGTAGATGCAGTGGAAGATGCAGCATCTGGAGTTCAAGTAATAGAAAATGCTGCAGGAGATGCAGTAGCAGATACATCAGGAGAAGCAGGAGCAGGAAATGCAGAAGCAGGAGATGCAGCAGCAGAGATTCAGGAGTAGGAGACGCAGAAGCAGGTGATGTAGCAGCAAGTCACGGAAGAGGATATGCAGTAGCAGGAGAGGCAGCAGCAGGAGATGCAGCAGCACGATATGCAGCAGCAGATGCATCAGCAGCAGATGCAGCAGTAGATTCAGTAGAGGACACTGCAGCAGGAGATGCAGCAGCTTGAGATGAAGCAGAAGATGCAGCATCAGGAGATGTAGTAGGAGATGCAGCAGGAGATAGAGCGCTAGACAATGCAGCAGTAGATGCAGCAGAATAGGCATATTCAGCAGGAGATGTAGCGGGAGATGCAGTAGGAGGATATGTAGCGGGAGATGCAGTAGGAGGATATGCAGCAGGAGATGCTGCAGCAGGTGCAACAGGAGGAGGTGCAGCAGGAGGAGATGCTGCAGGAGGAGATGCATCGGGAGATGTAGCAGCATGAGATGCCACAGGAGATTCAGGAGGAGATTCAGCAGCAGCAGATGCAGCAGCAAATGCAGCAGCACATGCAGTACGATACAAAGCAAAAGGAGATGCAGAAGCACATGTAGCAGCAGGATATGCAGGAGCACGAGATGCAGCAAAAGGAGATGCAGGAGCAGCAGGTGCAGCAGGAGATGCAGCAGCAGATGATAGAGCAGGAGAAGATGCAGCATAAGGATATGCATGAGGAGATTCCACAGGAGCTTCAGCATGTGATGCAGGATCATGAAACGCAGAATCAGGAGATGCAGCAGTAGGAGATGCAATAGGAGATGCAATAGGAGATGCAGAAGCAGGAGGTGGATCAGTAAATTCAGCAAGAAATGCAGCAGGAGGAGATACAGCAACAGGAAATCTAGCAGAAAGAGATGCAGCAGGAGATGCAGCAGACGATAGAGCAGCAAGAAATGCAGCAGCAGATGCAGCAGGAGATTCAGCAGGAGATTCAGCAACAGGAGATTCAGCAGCAAACACAGGAGATTCAGCAGCAGACACGGCATCAGGAGATTCAGCAGCAGGAGATGCTGCAGCAGACGGCAGAAGCAAACGCAGCAGTAGGAGTGGCCGCAGGTGGAGATGCATCAGGAGATGCATATTCAGAAGGAGATGCAGCAGGAAATTTAGCAGGATATGTAGCAGCACGAGATGCCGCAGGATATTCCTGAGGAGATTCAGCAGAAAGACATGCAAGAGCAGGAGATGAAGCAGCAGGAGATGCAGCTGCAGCAGCTGCAGCAGGAGATGCAGATTTAGCAGGAGATGCATCAGCAGGAGATGCTGCAGCAGATGCAGCAGGAGGAGATTCAGCAGCAGGATACGCAGCAGGAGTTGATGCAGAAAGTAATAGAGCAGCAGGAGAGTCAGAAAGAAGGAGATGCAGAAAGAGATTCAGCAGCAGGTAATGCAGCAGCAGGAGATGCAGTAGGAGACAATATAGCAGGTAATGCAGCAGCAGAAGAGGCAGCAGGAGATGCAAGAGCAAGAGATGCAGCATCAGACACATCAGCAGTACATGCAGGAGGAGATCCAGCAGCAGGAGATTGAGCAGCAGGTGTATCAGAAGAAGATGCAGCAGCTGGAGACTTGGCAGGATGTTATGCAGCAAGAGCTGCATCATGAGAAATGCAGCAGGTAATTCATTAGCAGGAGATTAAGCATGAGATGCAGCAGCATGAGTTGCAAGAGCAAGAGATTCAGCACCAAGAAATGCAGCAGGAGATGCAGGACGAGATGTAGCCACAGGAAATACAGCAGCAGGAGATGCAGCATGAGATGCAGCTGCATGAGATGAAGCAGCAGATCTAGCAGCAAATGAAGTACCAGCAGATGAGGCAGAGGGAGATGCAGCAGCAGGAAATGCAGCAGTAGATATAGAAGATTGAGATGCAGCAGCAGGACATGCAGCAGGAGATTCATCATGTAATGCAGCAGGAGATGCAGAAAGAGACTCAGTAGGAGGTGCAGCAGCAGAAGGTGATGCAGGAGATGCATCAGCAGTATATGCAGCCGTGTACGCAGCAGCAGGAGTTGCAGCAGCAGGAGATGCATCAGGAGATGATGCAGAAAGAGATGCAGCATCAGATTCATCAGCAAGAGACGCAGGAGGAGAACCAGCAGCAGGAGATGCAGCAGGAAATGCATCAGCAGGAGATGTAGCAGAAAATGCTCCAGATGCAGCAGCATGAGTTTCAGCGGGAGATGCAGCAGAAAGAGATGCATAAGGAGATCCATCAGGAGAATATTCACCAGCAGGAGATGGAGAAGGAGATGCAGCCACAAAAGATGCAGCAGGAGATGTATCAGCAGGATATGCAGCAGGGGATTGAGCAAGACGTAATGCATCATGAGGTGCTGCAGCTGGAGATGCAGCAGCAGATGAAACAGCAATAGGTGCAGCAGCAAGCCATGCAGCAGAAGAAGATGAAGCAGGAGATGCGGCAGAAGACGATACAGCAGGAGATGCAGGAGCAGTAAATACAGCAGTGTATGCAGAAGCAGATTCAGCAGTAGGAGATGCAGCAGCAGGACATTCAGCAAGAGGAGATGTAGCAGGCTATGCAGCAGCAGGAGGTGCAGCAGGAGATGCGTCAGCAGGAGATAAAGCAGGAAATGCAGTAGGTTTAGATTCAACAGGAGATGCTGGAGCAGGAGATGCTTGAGCAGGAGATGCCTCTAGAACACCGCACTGATTCAGTAGCAGCTGATGCAGCACTAGATGCAGTAGGAGATTCAGCAGCAGGAGATGCAGCAAGAGATACAGCAGATGGAGGTGACAAATCAGGAGATGCAGCAGGAATGCAGCAGGGGATTCAGTAGCAAGTGATGCAGCAGCAGATGCAGCAGCAGATAAAGGAGACGCAGCAGGAGGAAATGCAGAAGGAGATGCAGCAGTATATTAATCAGCAGCAGATGCAGCAGAAAATGCTGTGGATGTAGATTAATCACTAGATACAGCAGCGGATGATGCAGAAGCAGGAGATGTAGCAGCAGGTTATGCAGAAGATGCAGCGCTAGATAAAGCAGCGGCAGATGCAGCAGAAAATGCTGCAGATGCAGCAGTAGGAGATTAATCACTAGATGCAGCAGTAGATGCAGCAACAGGAGATTCAGCAGCAGTAGATGAAGCAGTAGATTCAGCAGTCGACAGAGTCGCAGTAGACAGAGCAGCAGGAGATGCAGCTGCAGGAGATGCAGCAGGAATTGCAGAAGGAGAAGATGAAGCAGGAGATGCAGCAGCAGCAGATTCCGCAGCAAGAGAAGCAGCAGTAGATGCAGCAGGAGGAGATGCAGAAGGAGGAGGTGCAGTAGCAGGAAATGCATCAGAAGGAGATGTAGCAACAGGAAATGCAGCAGATTAAGCAGCAAATGCAGAAGCAGCAGATACAGCAGGTGGAGATGCAGCAGCTAATGCAGCAGTAGATGCAGATTCAGCAGGAGATTCAGAAGCAGGAGATGCTGCAGCAGATTCACAGTAGGAGATGCATCAGCAGGAGATGCAGCAGGTGATGCAGAAAGATAATCAACAGGAGGAACTGCAATAGAAGATGCAGGAGTAAGAGATGCAGCAGGAAATCCAGGATGTAACACAGCAGGAGAAGCTTCAAAAGGAGATGCAGCAAGACATGCACCAGCAGAAGATGCAGAAACAGAGCAGCAGGAAATGCAGATTCAACAGGAGATGCAATAGGAAGAGAATCTTCCGCAGATGCAGCAGGATATGCATCATGATGAGATGTATCAGGACATGTAGCAGCAGCAGATGCATCGGCAGATGAAGAAGGAAATGCAGCAGAAAGAGATGAATCAGCATCAGATGCAGCCACAGATGCAGCAGCAGGAGACGCAGCAGCATCTGATGTAGCAGGAGATGCAGAAGCAGAAGATGCAGCAGCAGGATATGCGGCAGAAGATGCTGCAGAATATACAGCAGCAGGAGATGCAGCAGTAGGAGATGCATCATATGATGCAGAAGCAGATGCAGCAGGATTGCAACAGGAGATGCAGCAGCAGGAAATGGAGAATTATATACGGAAGCAGGAGATGCAGCAAGAGGAGATGCAGATAGGAAGGATGCCTCAGGAGATCCAGCAGCAGGAGATGCAGCAGGAGATCCAGCAGCAGGAGATGCAGCAGGAAATGCAGCAACAGTGGATGTAGTAGCAGGAGATGCAGAAGGAGATGCAGCAGCAGGAGATGCAGCAGGGAATGCAGCAGCAGGGGATGTAGTAGCAGGAGATGCAGCATCATATGCACTAGGAGATGGAGCAGCAGGAGATGAAGAAGCAGGAGATGCTAGACGATATTCATCATGAGATGATGGAGGAGATGCAGCAGCAGGAGATGCAGAGTAGTAGATGATGAGAAGAAGATGCAGGAGAAGGAAATATAGCAGGAGATTCAGACGCAGTAAATGCAGCAGGAGAGAAAGCAGCAGGGGATGTAGCAGCAGATGCATCAGCAGGAGATCTATAAGGAGATGCAGCAGTAGATGAAGCAGCAGGGGATGCAGCAACAGATTCAGCAGATGCAGCAGTAGTAGATTCAAAAAGAGCTGCAGCAGGAAATGCAGATGAATATGCAGCAGCAGGAGATACAGCAGGAGATGCATCTGCAGGTGATGCAGAAGGAGATGCAGCAGGTGATGCTCAAGGAGATGAAGCAGGAGATGCAGAAGGAGATGAAGCAGCAGGATATGCAGCAGAAAGAGGATGACGCTGGAGATGCTTCAATAGAAGGTGCAACATGAGATAGAGCAGGAGATGCAGCAGCAGACGAAGCAGATGGAGATGCAGAAACAGGAGATGCAGCAGAAGAACATGGAGCAAGAGATGCAGCACCAGATGATGAAGAAGCAGGAGATTCATTAGGGGATGAAGCAGCAGGAGATGAAGCAGCTGAAGATATAGCAGGAGGAGATACAGCATGAGATGCCGCAGGCTGAAGTGGAGCAGCAGGGGATGCATCAGTGGATGCAGAAGCAGCAGATATTCTTGCTTCATCTTGGCCTGCTGCATCTCCTGCTGCTGCATCTCCTGTTACATCATCTGCTGCATCTCCTGCTGCTGCATGTTTTTCTGCGTCTCCTCCTGCTGCATCTGCTGCTGCATCCTCCTCATGGAACTTCTCCTGCAGCATCTCTTGCTACTGAAGCTCATGATCCTGCATCTTCTGCCTTGGCAATTCCTGGTGCTTCATTTCCTGCTGCATTTCTTCCTTTTACATCTCCTGCTGCATCTCCTGCTGCTGCATCTGCTGCAGCATCTCTTTCTGCTGAATCTCCCATTCATCTCCTGCTGCATTGCTGATGCAGCTGCTGCTGCTGCATCTCCTACTGCTTTATAAACTACTGCTGCATATCCGGATTCAGCATACCCTATTGCATCTGCCGGTGTTGCTTCTCCTGCTGCTGTATTTTGTACTGCATCTCCCGGTGCTGTGTCACTTGATGCTGCATTCTCTGCAGCATCTCCTGCTTCTGCATCTTCCATAGAATCTCCAGTTCCTGCTTCTCCTGCTGAATCTGCATCTCCAGCTGCATCATCTCTTCTACGTCTCCTGCTGCAAAATCTCCTGCTACTATATCTCCTGCTGCAACTAATGCTGCATCTCCTGCTGCATCAATTCCTACATCTCCTGCAGCTGCATCTCCTGCTGCTGCATCTCAGCACAAGTACCGCAGGGAAGATGCTACGATCAAATGCTGACTCTCGTTAAGTCTTCTGTGGAAGCTCTTTCATTGCAATGTGGAAAGCACGCTTTCACTGCAAGCTGCAAAGCACGACTAACAGGACGTTTTTGCATAGGATACTGAATTGTGACTTATGAAGCCGTGTTCTGAAAAGTGAATAACTCCTGCAGTGAAGATGCTGGCATGGAATACTGCTGCTTCTGAATGTCTTCTCTTAGAGTGCTTTCACTGCAAAGCAAGACTTGTAGAACTTCCAGGCTAGGCTTGTGTACTGTAATATCAGAATGGCTATTAAAGCCTAACTTCAAAAGCTTTCAACTTGTACAGCACAAGAACTGCAGGGAATCTTCTTCGATCATATGCTAGCTTTCTTTAGTGTCTTCTCTTAAAGCGCTTTCACTACAAGCTGCGAAGCACGACTTATAGACCGTTTTAAAATAAGTTACTGAATTGTGACTTAATTGGGCAAAATAATGCACTGTAGGAAAAGTGTGTAAATCCCAAAGGGAAGATGTTAGCATGGAATGCTGCTGCTTCTGAATGTCTTCTCTTATACCACTTTCACTGCAAAGCAAGAATTGTGGAAATTTTAGCTTAGGGACGTGTACTGTAACATCATGTGTATTAAAGCGTCACTCCAAAATTTAAAATCGTTCAGAAAAAGTACAGCAGGGAAGCTGCTACGATCAAATGCAGGATCTCGTTAGAGCCTTCTCTGGAAGCGCTTTCATTGCAACGTGGAAAGCACGACTAACAGAACGATTTAGTGTAGGTTACTGAATAGTTACTTGACTTCGCCTAATAACGCACTATCGGCAGCAAGGAAGATGGTAGTATGGAATGCTGCGGCTTCTGAATGTCTTCTCTTAGATAGCGCTTTCAGTGCAAAGCAAGACTTATAGAACTTTCAGTCTAGGATTCTGAAGTATATAATCAGCTAGTAAAGCATCACTTCAAAATTTTAGAGCATTCAGCACAAGTCCCTCAGGGAATGCTACCATCCAATGCAGGCTCTGCTTAGAGTCTTTTCTTATAGCGCTTTCACAGCAAGCTGTAAAGCACAACTAACACATTTTAGTTCAGAATAATGAATTGTGACTTAACTGCGCCTATTAAGGTGCTTACGGAAAAGTGAGTATCTCAGGCTGTGCAGATGCTGGCATGAAATTATACCGCTTCTTAATGTTTTCTCTAATAGCACTGTTGCTGCAAAAGACGACTTCTAGAATTTTCACTCTAGGCTTGTGAACTGTAACATTTGAAGCGTCACTTCAAGATCTGAGAACGTTCAGCACAAGTACCGCAGGGAAGGTGCTGCCATCAAATTTTGCCTGTCGTTAAGATGTTTTCATGAAGCGCTTTCACTGCCAGCTGCAAAGCACCAAAAAGGCAACGTTTTCCTGTAGGCTAGTTATTAGAGACTTAGTAACGCCTAATAAAGCTCTTTAAGAAAAGTGAATATCTCCAGCAGGGAAGATGTTGGCATGGAATGATTCCGCTTCTGAATGTCTTCTCTTAGAGCGCTTTCACTACAAACCAAGAGTTATGAACTTTCCGTCTAGGCTAGTGAACTGTACATCAGCATGCCTAGTAAGGCTTCACTTGAAGATCTGAAAGCGTTCAGCACAAATACCCCTGGAAAGTTACTAGCATCAAAGAGTGGCTCTCGTTAGAACCTTCTCTGGACACGCTTTCAGTGAGAGGTGCAAAACACGACTAATAGAGCGTTTCAGCGTAGGCTAAAGAATAGTGACGTAATAGCGACTAATAACACGCTTTAGGACAATTGAATATCTCCAGCAGCGAAGATGCTAGGACGGAATGCTGCTGCTTCTGAATGTCTTCTCTTATAGCGCATTCACAGCAAAGCAAGACTTGTAGAACTTTCAGTCTAGGCTTGTACACTAGCTATGAAAGCGTCATGTCAAAATTTCAGAGCTTTCAGCATAAGTACCGCAGGAAATCTCTTACCATCAAATGCTGGCTCTCGTTGGAGTCTTCGCTGGAAGCGCTTTCTCTGTAAGCCACAAACAAGACTAAAAGAAGTTTTTAGTATAGGCTTGTTAATAGTGACTTTAAAACGCCTATTACGGCGCTATGGTTGAAATTAATATCTCCAGCAAGGACGATGCTAGCATGGAATGATGCTGCTTATGAACGTCTTCTCTTAAAGCTCTTCAACTACAAAGCACGATTTGTCGAACTTTCAGCCTAGACTTGTGAAATGTAACATCAGCATGGCTATTAAGGCTTCACTTCAAGATGTCAGAGCGTTCAGCACAAGTACCACAGGGAAGCTGCTACCATCTAATTTTGGCTCTCCTTCGAGTCTTCGCTTATAGCGCTTTCACTGCCAGCTGCAAAGCACGGAAAACGCAGTGTTTTCGTGTAGGCTAGGTAATAGCGACTTAATTACGCTTATTAAAGCGCTTTTAGAAAAGTGATTAACAGATACAGGGAAGTCGGTAGCATGGAATGCTTCTGCTTCTGAATGTCTTCTCTTATTGCGCTTCACAGCAAAACATGACTTGTAGAACTTTCACTCTAGGCTTGTGAAATGTATCATCAACATGGCTATTAAGGCATCACTTCAAAATTTCAGAGCGTTTAGCCGAAGTTTCGCAGGGATTCTGCTTGTATCAAATGTAGACTCTCATTTGACTTTCCAGTGGGTCTTTCACTGCAATCTACAAATACAACTAAAAGAACGTTTTAGTATAAGCTAGTGAACAGTGACTTAACAACGACTATTAAGGCTCTTTAGCAAAAATTAATAACTCCATCAGGGAAGATGTTATCATAGAATGCTTCTGCTTTCGTATGTATTCTATTAGGGTACGTTCACTGCAAACCACGACTTGTACAACTTTCAGTCTAGGCTTGTGTGCTGCACCATCAGAATACCTATTAAATCGCCACTTCAAATTTCAAAGCAATCAACACAAGTACCGCAAGGAAGCTTCTACCATCCAATGCTGGCTCTCGTTAAGAGTCTTCTGTGAAAGAGCATTCACTGCAAGCTGCAAAGCACTTCTTATAGACTGTTTTAGTGTAGGGTACTGAATTGTGGCTTAACTTCAACTGGGAAGGCGCATTAGGAAAAGTGACTGACTCCTGAAGGGAAGATGCTAGAATGGAATTCTGCAGCTTCTGAATGTCTTCTCTTAAGTGCTTTTTCTGTAAAGCAATAAGTGTAGACCTTTCAAGTCTAAGCTTCTGTACAGCAGCATCAGAATGGTTATTAAAACGCCACTTCAAACATTAAAATGATTCAGACCAAGTACGGAAGGGAAGCTGCTACGATCAGATGCTGGCTGTCGTTAGAGTCTTCTGTGGAAGCTCTTTCATTGCAACGTGGAAAGCACGACTAACAGAAGGATTTAGTTTAGGGCACCGAAATGTGAATAACTGCGCCTATTACGGCGCTTTAGGAGAATGGAAATACACCCACAGGGAAGACGCTAGCATGGAAAGCTGCTTCTTCTGAAGGTCTTCTCTTAGAGCGCTTTTTCTGTAAAGCAAGACTTGTCGAACTTTCACTGTAGACTTGTGTACTCTAACATCAGAATGACTATTAAAGCGTCACTTCAACATTTCAGAGCGTATAGCACACGCACCTCAGGGAAACGTGCTACGATTAAGTGCTGGCTCTCGTAAGAGACTGTTGTGGAGATATTTCACTGCAAGCAGCAAAGCATGGCTTAAGGACCGTTTTAGTATAGGGTATATTAAGCCACTTTAGGAAAATTGAATTACGCCCGCAGGGAAGATGCTAGCATGGAATGCTGCTACTTCTGAATGTCCTCCCTTAGAGCGCTTTCACTGCAAAGCAAGACTTGTAGAACTTTCAGTCTAGGCTTGTGCACTGCAACATCAGAATTGCTATTAAAGCGTCTCTGCAATATTTTCAGATTGTTCCAAACAAGTAATGCAGGGAAGCTGCTGCCATCAAATGCTGGCTTTAGGTTGAGTCTTCTTTGGAAGCGCTTTCACTGCCAGCGGCTAAGCAAGACTTATGGACCGTTTTAGTGACCGTTACTGAATTGTGACTTCTCCTAGGAAGGCGCTTTAGGAAAAGTGAGTAACTCCCGAAGGGAAGATGCTAGCATGGAATGATGCAGGTTCTGAAAGTGTTCCCTTAGAGCGCTTTCACTGCCAATCAAGACTTGTGGAACTTTCAGTCTGTGTACTGTAACATCAGAACGGCTATTAAAGCATCCCTTCCAAATTTCAAGTAGTTCTGATCAAGTATCTCAGAGAAGCTGCTACGATCAAATACTGACTCTCGTTAGAGTCTTCTTTGGACGCACTTTCACTGCAAGCTGCGAAGCACAACTAAGAGACCGTTTAGTATAGATTAGGGAATTTTGACTTAACTGCGCCTATGAAGGCTCTGTAGGAGAAGTGAGTAATTCCCGCCTGGAAGATGCTAGCATGGAATGCTGCTGTTGCTGAATCTTTTCTCTTATAGCTCTTTTACTGCAAAGCTATATGTGTAGAACTTTCATTCTAGTCTTGTCTTCTGTAACATCAGAATGTCTATTAAAGCGTCACTTCAAAATTAAAGAGCCTACCGCATCTTCTGCTGCATCTCCAGCTGGTGCATTTGCTGCTGCATCTCCTGCTATTGCATATCCAGTACCATCTCCTTCTGCATTTTCTGCTCCTGCATCTCCTGTTGAATCTGCCTATGTGGCTCCATCTCCTGACGCTGAATCTGCTGCTGCATCTGCTACTGAATCTCCTGCAGCAGTATCATATGTTGATTCTCCTTCTACTGCATCTCCTTTTGCTGTATCTCCTGCTGCTGCATCTCTAGCTGAATCTCCTGCTACATCTCTGATGCTGCATATCCTGCTGCATCTCCTGCTCAATCTACTGCTGAATATGCATTTGCTGCTGCATCTCCTGCTGCATCTGCTACAGCATACGCTGCTGAATCCGCTTTTCCATCACCTACAGCTGCATCTCCTGCTTCTACACCTCCTTCTGCAGAATCTCATGCTACTGTATCTCTTACTGCTGCATCTCCTGCTCCTGCATCTGCTTCTGCATCTCTGTTTGATGCATCTTACACTGAGTCTGCTAATGCAACTGCTGCTGATGCATCTTCTTCTGCTGAATCTCATGCAGTATCTACTGATGCATCTCTGCTGCATCTGCAGTTGCATCTGGTTCTGCGTCTCCTGCTGCTTCATCTCCTACTCTATCAACTGCTGCATTTCTTCCGCAAATGTAGAGAGGCGATGTACCCTTACACGCTGCAGTAGGAGATGCAGCTGGAGTTTTAGAAGCAGATGAAGCAGCAGGAGATGCAGCAGCAAAATATGCATCAGAAGGAGATAAAGCCGGAGATGCAAAAGCAGGAGATTAAGCTACAGGAGATTCAGTAGGAGATACAGTGGCAGGAGATTCATAAGCAAAAGATATAGCAGCAGGAGATGCAGCAGCAGGAATTTCAGTAGGAAACACAGCAGCAGGAGAAACAGCAGGTAATGCAGCAGCAGTAGATGAAGTAGGGTATGAAGCAGCAGTAGATGCAGCAGGATATGCAAGAGCAGGAGATTCAGCAGCAGGAGATGAATCAGAGGATATGCATCATCAGATGAATCTGCTGATGCGTCAGAATGTAGTTGCAGGCAGAGATGCAGCATCAGGAGGTTCAGCAGAGGATGCAGCAGCAATAGATGCAGGAAGAGATCCAGGCAGAGGAACTAGAGCAGTAAGAGATGCAGCAGCACATACAGCAGCATATCAGGAGATGAAGCAGCAGGAGAAGCAGCAGGAGCAGATTCAGCAGGAGATGCAGCAGGGGATTCAATAGCAGGTGCTGCAGCAGGAGATGCAGCAGGTAATGCAGCAGTAGGAGAGGCTCCTGAGATACAGCAGGAGGAGGCACAACAACAGGAGATGCAACAGGAATGCAGCAGGGTATTCAGTAGCAGGTGATGCAGCAGCAGATGCAGCAGAAGAAAATCCAACAGCAGAAGATGCAGCAGCACATACAGCAGTAGTAGATGAAACCGAGGATGAAGAAGCAGGGGATACAGTAGCAGGAGATGCAGCAGCAGGAGATGTAGCTGGAGATGCAACAGCAGATGCATCAGCAGGAGATGCAGCAGCACATTCAGCAGCACATTCAGCAGAAGATGCTGAAGCAGGAGATTCAGCAGCAGGAGGCTAAGACTCGGCAGATACAGCAACACGTTCAGCAGGAGATGCAGCAGCAGGAGATTGAGCAAGATATACAGAAGCAGGAGATGCATTGGTGGGAGATGTGGCACGAGAGGCAGAAGAAAGGGATCCTGCAGAATATGCGTTAGAATATACAGCACCTGCAGATGCAGCAGCAGGAGATGAAGCAGCAGATGCAGCAGCTGGAGATTCAGTAGCAGGAGATGTAGCAGTCGGAGATGCAGCAGTCAGAGATGCAGCAGGTTATACATCAGCAGGAGATGCATTAGCAGGAGATTCAGCATCAGAAGAAGCAGCAGAAATTTAGGAGGGGGTTCAGTCGCAGGTGATACAGCAGCAGATGCAGTAGATTCAGCAACAGGAGATGCAGCACGAGATGCAGTAGCAGGAGATGCAGCAGCAGATGGAGCATCAGGTGATGCAGTAGCAGAAGATGCAGCAGGAGATGCAGCAGGATATGAAGCAGGAAATGAAGCAAGAGCTTTAGCAGGAGATACAGAATCAGAAGATTCAGAAGCAGAAGATGAAGAAGCAGGAGATGAAGAAGCAGGAGATGCAGAAGAAGGAGATGCAGAAGCAGATGCAGAAGTAGGAGGTGCAGCAGCAGGAATTTCAACAGCAGATTCAACAGCAGATACAGAAGGAGATGTGGCATCAAGATATGCATCAATAGATGCATATTCATCAGGAGATGCAGCAGGAAGAGATGCTTCAGCGGGTACAGCTTCATGAGATTTGGCACGAGATGCAGAAGGAGATGCTGTAGGAGGAGAGGCAGGAGGAGATGATGTAGCAGATGCAGTAGCATAAGATGCAAAAGCAGAAGTTGCAGCCGTAGATTCTGCAGCATGAGATGCAGCCGCAGGAGATGAGCAGCGGATTCAGTAGGAGATTCTGCAGCAGGAGATGAAGCAACAAAATCTGCAGAGAAGAAGATGCAGCAGCAGGAAATGCAGAAGAAGTTGCAGCAGCAGGAAATGAAGAAGAAGATGCAGCAGCAGGATCTGCAGAGAAAAAGATGCAGCAGCTGGAGATGGAACAGCAGATGCATCAGCAGGAGATGCAGCAGCAGAAAATATAGCAGTACATGAAGCAGCAGATGCACAAGAAAACGGAGCAGGAGATACGCAGGATATGATGCAGTACCAGCAGATGCAGTAGGAGATGCAGCATCTGGAATTCAAGATATAGAAAATGCTGCAGGAGTTGCAGCAGCAAATGCATCAGGAGAAGCAGGAGCAGGAAATGCAGAAGCAAGAGATGCAGCAGCAGAGATGCAGGAGTAGGAGATGCAGAAGCAGGAGATGTAGCAGCAAGACATGCAAAAGGATATGCAGAAGCAGGAGATGCTGCAGTAGAAGATGCAGGAAATGCAGCAGCTGATGCAGGAGGAGATTTAGCAGCAGGAGAGGCAGCAGGAGGAGATGCAGCATGAGATGCAGCAGCATGAGATGCAGCAGCAGATGCAGCAGCATCAGATGCAGCAGGAGATTCAGCAGAAGACACAGCAGCAGGAGGTGAAGCAGCTGGAGATGTAGCAGGTGGAGATGCAGCAGCAGATGCAGCGGTAGATGCAGATTCAGCAGGAGATTCATCAGCAGGAGATGCTGCAGCAGATTCACAGTAGGAGATGCATCAGCAGGAGATGCAGCAGGAGGTGCAGCAGAAGTAGATGTAGCAGGATAAGCAGCGGGAGGAGATGTAGTAGAAGATGCCAGAGCAGGACATGCAGCAGAAAATTCAGAAGGAAAAACAGCCGGCGAAGCATCAGGATGAGGTGCAGCAAGACATGCAGCAAGACATGCACCAGCAGCAGATGCAGCAGCAGCAGATGCAGCAGCAGAAGATGGAGCAAGATATGCAGAAGCAGTAGGTGCAGCAGGACATGCAGTAGCAAGAGATGAAGCATTACCATGAGATGCATTAAGAGGTGCAGCAGCAGGATATGTAGCAGCAGGAGATGCAGCAACAGGATATGTAGCAGGAGATTTAGCAGGAGATGAAGTAGCAGCAGAGCAGCCACAGATGCAGCAGGAAATGCAGCAGCAGATGCAGGAGCAGGAGATGCTGAAGCAGAAAATACTGCAGCAGATGCAGCAGGAGATGACATAGCAGATGATGACATATCAGGTGATGAAGCCACAGATGCATCGGCTGAAGATGAAGCAGGAGATGCAGCAACACGAGGCACATCTGCAGATGCATCAGGAGATGAGGCAGCAAGTGCAGAAAGGTATATGGTAGGAGATGCAGCAGGAAATGTATCAGCATGAAATGCAGCACAAGATTCAGCACAAGATGCAGCAAGAAATGCAGGAGAAGTAGATGCAGCAGGAGATGAAACAGAAGGAGGGGCGGCAGCAGCAGATTCAGCAGGAGATGCAACAGCAGGAGATGCCGAAGCAGTTGCAGCAGGAAATGCAGATTCAGCAGGAGAAGCAATAGGAAGAGAATCTTCAGCAGATGCAGCAGAATGTGCAGCATGACGAGATGGAGCAGGACATATAGCAGCAGCATATGCATCAGCAGATGAGCAGGAAATACAGCAAGAATGCAGCAGCAGAGATGTAGCCACAGACTCATAAGCAGCAGATGCAGCAGGAGATGCAGAATCAGAAGATGGAGCAGCAAGAGATGCATTAGCTGGAGATGCATTAGCAGGAGATGCAGCAGCAGGAGACGTGTCAGGGGTTGCAGCAGTAGGTGAAGCAGCACCAGATGAAGCAGGAGATGCTGCAGATGCAGCAGTAGGGGATGCAGCAGGTGATGCAGCACCAGATGAAGCAGGAGATATAGCAGCAGCAGATGCACCAGCAGAGGAAGCAGCAGTAGATGCAGCCGGAGATAGAGAAAACGATGAGGCAGCAGATGTAGTAGGAGATGCAGCAGTAGATGAAGTAGCAGTAGATGCAGCAGCAGTTGCAACAGGAAATGCAGCAGCAGGAAGAAATGCAGCAGCAGGATATACAGCAGCAGATGCAGCAGATGAAGTGCAGCAGCAGGAGATGCATATTCAGCAGAAGATGCACCAGATTATGCAGCAGGAGATGACGAATCAGAAGGAAATGCAGCAGGAGATGCAGCAGTACATGAGGCAGCAGCCGATGCAGCAGCAGATTAAGGAGTTGCAGTAGCCAGAAATGCAGCAGAAGATGCAGCAAGAGGAGATGTAGCAGGAGATGCAGTAGCAGGAAATGTAGCTGCAGCTGCAGAGGCAGCAGATGTAGCAGCAATAGATGCAGCAGCAGATGTATCAGGAGATGCAGATTCAGTAGGAGATGTAGCAGCAGAAGATGCTGCTGCAGATGACGCAGCAGGAGATGCAGCAGAAGGTAATGCAGCAGGATATGCTGCAAGAGGAGATGCAGCAGGTAATGCAGCAGCAGGGGATGCAGTAGGATTTGCAGCAGGAGATGCAGCAGGAGATGCAGCAGCAAGAGATGCAGCAGTGGATGCATATTCAGCAGGAGATGCAGCAGAAGATGCAGCAGGAGATGCAGAAGCAGGGGATTTAGCAGAAGATGCAGCAGTAGATGAAGCAGCAGCAGATGCACCAGATGGATGAGAAAGTGATGCAGCAGGGGATGAAGCAGCAGATACAACAGGAAATGGAGCATTAGGAGATGCATCCACAGATGCATGAGCAAAGGATGCAGCAAGCGATGTAGCAGCAGGAGATACAGAAGCAGGAGATGTAGCAGCAGGAGATACAGCAGCAGGAGATGCAGCAGGAGATGCATCAGCAAGACATACAGGAGGACATCAAGTAGCAGGAGATGCAGCAGCAGGAATTTTATCAGGAGATGCAGCAGTACATGAAGCATTTCCTGCTGATGCATCTCCTGCTAAATCAGCTCTTGCTGATGCATCTTTTGCTGCATCTCCTGCTACTGCATCTCCTGCTGCTGAATCTCCTGCTGCGGCAATTCCTACTGCATCTCATGCTGCTGCAATTCCTGCAGCATCTCCTGATATATCGCTTACTTCTGCATCTCCGGCTGCTGGATTTCCCTCTGCCTCTCCTGCTGCTATATCTGCTGCTTCACCTGCTGCTGCTGCATCTCCAGCTGCATCTCCTGCTGCTGCACCTCAAGGTGCTGCATCTTACTTTCTGCATCACCTTCTCTTCATCTCTTGCTTCTGAATCTCCTGCTGCGTCTGCTGCTGCTGCATCTGCTGCTGCTGCATCTCCTGTTACAACATCTGCTGCTGCATCTCCTCCTGCTGCATCTGCTGCTGCATCCTCTTCCGCTATGTCTCCTTTTGCATCTCTTAGTCCTGAGGCTCATGATCCTGCATCTTCTTCTGTGTCAATTCCTGGTGCTTCATTTCCTGCTGCATTTCTTCCTTTTACATCTCATGCTGCTGCATCTCCTGTTGCTACATCTCCTGCTGAATCTACATCTCCTGCTGCATCTGCTGCGGCATCTCTTTCTGCTGAATCTCCCATTCATCTCCTGCTGCATTGCTGATTCATCTGCTGCTGATGAATCTTCTGCTGCTTTGTAAACTACTGTTGCATATCCTACTGCTGCATATCCGGATTCAGCATATCCTATTGCATCTCCTGGTGTTGCTTCTCTTGCAGCTTCATTTTCTGCTGCATCTCTTGCAACTGCACTTCCTACTGCATCTCACGGTGCTGCGTATCTTGATGCTGCATTCCCTGCAGCATCTCCTGCTTCTGCATCTTCTGCAGAATCTCCTGTTCCTGCTTCTCCTGTTGAATCTGCATCTCCTGATGCATCTGCTGTTGCATCTCTTGCTGTTTTATAAACTACTGCTGCATCTGCTGCATCTCCAGCTGCATCATCTCTTCTACATCTCCTGCTGCGATATCTCCTGCTGCTATATCGCCTGCTGCACCTACTGATGCATCTCTTGCTGCATCAATTCCTACATCTCCTGCTGCTGCATCTCCAGCTGTTGTATCTCCTGTTACACCTCCTGCTGCTGCATCTCCTGCTACTGCAGAAACTGCTGCTGCATCTCCCGATAAATGTGGTGCTGTATCTGCTACTACATCTGCTACTACTCCATCTAATACTGCTGCATCTGCTGCTGTACCTTCTGCTGTTGCTTTTCCCGTTGCATCCCCTTCTTCTGCAAATGCTGCTGCATCCCCTTCTTCTGCATCGCCTGCTGCATCTCCTGCTGCTGCATCTCCTGCTGCTGCATCTCCTAAAGTATCTCCTGTTGCTGCTTATCCTGCTGCATCTCCTCCTGCTGCATCTGCTGCTACATCCCCTGCTCCTGCATCTCCTGCTGTATTTCTTGATACTGCATCTCATGCTGTCGCATATCCTGCACCTAGATCTCGTGCAACTGCATATCCTGCTTCATCTTCTTCATCTTCTGCTGCTGCATCTGCTGCTGCTGTAATTCCTGATGATCAATCTCCTGCTGCTGCATCTCATGCTGTATCTCCTTCTTCATCTGCTGCTGCTTCATCTATTGCTGCATCTCCTGCTACATCTCCTGTTGCTGCATCATCTCCTGTTAAATATACTGCTGAATCTTCTGATAAATATGCATCTCCCTCTGCAATTCTTGCTTATGCATCTCCTGCTGCATATCCTGATGCTCTATCTGCCTCGGATACATCTTCTGTTGCTTCATTCACGCTGCTGAATCTGCTGCTTCTTCATACCATGCTGTATCTCCTACTGCATCTCCTTCTCCTGAATCTCCTGCTGCATCTCCTGCTGAATATGCATCTCCTGCTGCACATCCTGCTGCTCTATCTCCTGGTGTGTGTCATGATGCTGCATTTCCTGCTGCTGCATCTGCTGCTGCTGCATCTCCTGCTTATACATTTCCAGCTGCATCTCGTCCTGCTGCATCTGCTGCTACATCCCTTTGTCCTGCCTCTCCTGCTGCATCTCTTTCTTCTGCATCTCATGCTGCTGAATCTCCTGCAGCTGCATCTCCTGTAGCTGCATATCCTGCTGCATCTTCTGCTTCTGCACATCATACTCTATCTCCTGTTAAATCTCTTTCTGCCGCATCTCCTTCTGCAGTTCCTGCTGCTGCATCTCCTGATGCTCCATCTCATGCATCTGCAGTTCCTGCTGAAAACCCTGCTTCTGCACTTCCTCGTGATTCATGTCCTGTTGCATCCCCTGCTGCTGCATCTCCTGTTGCACATCTTGCTGCAACATATGATTTCTGGATCCCCTAACGTATGTCCTGCTGATTCATCTCCTGATGCTGAATCTCCTGCTGCATCTCGGGCTGCTGCTGCATCTGGTGCTGTATCAACCACTGCTTTATCTCCTGCAGCTGCATATACTGCTACATCTCTTGCTGCATCTCCTGCTGCTGCAATTCCTGCTTCTGAATCTCCTGCTGCTGCATCTGCTGCTGCATCTGCTGCTTATTTATATCTTCTTGATTTTTTTGTTGCTGCATCTTGTGCTGCATGTCCTGCTGCAGCCTCTCCTGTTCCATCTCCTACTGCTGCATCTACTTCTGAATCTCCTCTTTCATCTCCTCTTGCAGCATTTCCAGCTGCCTCTCTTTCTGCTGAATCTCCGTTTGCCGCTCCTACTTCCGCATCTCCTGGTTCACCTCCTACTGCTGCATCTCATCCTACTACACCTCTGGCTGCATCTCCTGATGCATCTGCTGCGGCTTCATCCCCTGAAGCTGCCTATTCTGCTACATATCCTGCTGCGGTATCCCCTGCTGCTGCATCTCCTGCTGCTGCATCTCCTGCTGCTGCATCTCCTGCTGCTGCATTACCTGCTTCATCTCCTCCTGTGTCATATCATGCTGCATCTGCTGCTACATATCCTGCTGCTGCATCTGCTGCTGCATCTTCTGCTGCTGAACCTCCTTCTGCATCTGCTGCTTCATCTGCTACTGCTGTGTCTCCTGCTGCATCTCCTGCCTCTGCATCTACTTCTACATCTCCAGATGCTGAACCTCCTTCCCCTTCATCTCCAGCTGCTGCAGTTTCTGCAGCATCTCCTGCTTCTGCATTTCTTGCCGCTGCATCTTCTGTGGCGTCTCCTGCTGCTGCATCTCCTGCAGCATCTCCTGCTGCTGCTTCTCCTGCTGCTGCATCTTCTGCTGCATCTCCTGCTGCTGCATGTCTGGCTGTTGCATATCCTGCTGCATCTCCTGCTGAATCTGTTGCTGCATTTGCTGCAACTCCATCTCCTACTGATGCATCTCCTTCTGACGCATCTTCTACTGCATCTCCTGATGAATCTCCTGCTCCTGCATCGCTTTTTGCATCTTCTGCTGCTGCATCTCCTCCTGCTGCATCTCCTGCTGCTGCATCTCATTCTGCTGCATAGCCTTATTCTGCATCTCCCTCTGCGGCATCTTTCTGATGCATCTCATGTTGAATCTACTTCTGAATCTGCTGCTACATCTACTGCGTCTTCATCTCCTTCTGCTGCGTCTCCTG
This sequence comes from Clamator glandarius, assembly GCA_033459285.1. Lineage (NCBI taxonomy): Eukaryota > Metazoa > Chordata > Aves > Cuculiformes > Cuculidae > Clamator > Clamator glandarius. The sequence continues at coordinate 741,817 of JAUNZM010000500.1, read as the reverse complement.
TTGCTTCAACTCCTCCTTCTGCATGTCCTGCTGCTGCATTAGCTGCAGAACCTACTGGTGCTTCATCTCCTGCTGAATCTGCATCTTCTGCTGCTGCATCTGCTTCTGATGCCTATACCCCTGAATATGCTGCTAAATCTCCTGCTCCTGCATCCCCTTCTGCTGATGCATCTCCGACTGCTGCATCTCGTGCTGCATATCCTCCTTCTGCATCTGCTGCTGCTGCATCTCCAGCTATTGCATCTGCTGCTGAATCATCTCCTGCTGCTCCATCTCTTGCTGCTGCATCTCCATCTGATGCATCTCCTGTTGCTGTATCTCCTGCTGAATCTGCTGATAAATCTGCTGCTACATCTCGTGCTGAATATCCTCCTGCTTCATTTTCTGCAGCACCTCGTCTGCTTCATCTCCTGCCGCATCTCCTATGACTGCATCTCCTGTGGCTGCACCTCCTGTTGCATCTCGTCCTGCTGCATTTCCTGCTGCGTCTCCACCTGTTGTATATTTTGCAGCATCTTTTGCTGCTACATCTTCTCCTGATGCATCTCCTGCTGCTGCATCTGATGGAGCACCTCCTGCTGCTGCCACTCCAGCTGAATCTGCATCTTCTGCTGCATCTCCTGCAGAATCTGCATCTTCCGCTGCATATTCTGCTGCATCTTCTGCTCCATCTGCTGCTGCTTCATCTGCTGCTGCATTTGCTGAAGCATCTCCTGCTGCATCTCCTAATGCATGTCCAGCTACATCTCTACTGCTTAATATGCATCTCTTGCTGCATCACATGCTGCATCTCCTGCTCTTGCATATCATGCAATATTGCGTACTTCTGCATCTCCTGCTGAATCTGTTTCTCCAGCTGCATGTTATGCAGCATGTCTTGCTGCTGCATCTCCTTCTGTGGCATATTCTGCTGCATCTCATCCTGTGGCATCTCCTGCTACTGCATGTCCTGGTGCATCTCCTGGTGCATCTCCTACTGCTGCATCTCATCCTACTACACCTCTGGCTGCATCTCCTGATGCATCTGCTGCGGCTTCATCCCCTGAAGCTGCCTATTCTGCTACATATCCTGCTGCTGTATCTCCTGCTGCTGCATTTGCTGCTGGTTTTCCTACTGCATGTGATACAGCACGAGATGCATATTCAGCAGTAGAGATGTAGCTGGAGATACATTAGGAGATGCAGCAGGAGATCCTTCAGCAGATGCAGCAGCAGGAGGTGCTTCAGCAAATGCAGCAGCAGATGCAGTAGCAGGAGGTGCTTCAGCAAATGCAGCAGCAGATGCAGTAGCAGATGCAGCAGGAGATGCAGCAGGATATTCAGTAGCATATGATGCAGGAGATGAAGCAGATGGAGGAGAAGATGAAGCAGAAGATGCAGCACCAGATGCAGCAGGAATTGCAGCAGAAGGAGATGAAGCAGGAGATGCAGTAGTATGAGATGAAGCAGCAGATGCCAAATCAGGTGATGCAGCAGCAGAAGCAGTAGCAGATGCAGAAGCAGTTGCTACAAGAAATGATGCTGGAGGAGATACAGCAGCAGGAGATACATCAGGAGATGTAGCAGCAGGAGATGCAGTAGCAGTAGATGCAGCAGAGGATGCAGTAGCACGAGATTCAGCAGTAGGAGATGTAACAAGAGATGCAGCTGCAGGCGATGCAGCAGCAGGAGATGCAGCAGCAGGAGATCCAGCAAGAAAGCACCATCATAAGATGAATCTGCAGACGTATCAGAAGGAGATGGAGCAGGAGATGGAGCAGCAAGAGTTGCAGCAGTAGATTAATCTATAGCAGATGCACCAAAAGATGCAGGAGATGCAGCAGGTGGAGATGCAGCAGCAGTAGATTGAGCAAGATATACAGAAACAGGAGATGCATCAGAAAGAGATGTGGCATGAGAGGCAGAAGAAGGAGATCCTGCAGCAGATGCAGTAGCATATGCAGCACCAGCAGATGCAACATCAGGAGATTCAGCATCAGGAGATTCAGCAGTCGGAGATGCAGCAGGTCATGCATCAGCAGGAGATTCAGCAGCAAGAGATGCATCAGGAGATGCAGCATCAGGAGATGCAGCATCAGGAGATGCAGCAGGAATTCAGGAGGGGATTCAGTAGCAGGCGATGCAGCGGCAGGAGATGTAACAGTCAGAGATGCAGTAGGAGATGTAGTAGCAGGAGATGCAGCAAGTGGAGATGCAGCAGATTATGCAGCAGCAGGAGATGCTGCAGCAGAAGATACAGAAGTACATGAAGCAGCAGATGCACAAGAAAACGGAGCAGGAGATGCGGTAGGATAAGATGCAGTACCAGCAGATGTAGAAGGAGATGCAGCATCTGGAGTTGAAGCAATAGAAAATGCTGCAGGAGATGCAGCAGCAGATGCAGGAGCAGGAAATGCAGAAGCAGGAGATGCAGCAGCTGGAGATGAAGCAGGAGATGCAGCAGCAGGAGATGTAGTAGGAGATGCAGCAGGAAATAGAGCGTTAGACACTGCAGCAGGAGATGCAGCAAGGTAGACATATTCAGCAGGAGATGCAGCAGGAGATGCAGTAGAAGGATATGCAGCAGGAGATGCCACATCAGGTGCAACAGGAGGAGGTGCAGCAGGAGGAGATGCAGCAGGAGGAGATGCAGCAGGAGATGGCTATTCAGAAGGAGATGCATCAAGAGATTTAGCAGTATGAGATGCTGCAGGAGATTCAGGAGGAGATTCAGCAGCAGGAAATGCCATCGCAACAGATGCAGCACCAGATTCAGCAGCGGATTCAGCAGGAAATGAAGCAGCAGTAGATGCAGCAGTAGATGCAGCAGGAGATGCAGCATCAGCAGATGCAGCAGCAGCAGATTCAGCAGGAAATGCAGCACCAGATGCAGCAGCAGATGCAGTACGATACAAAGCAAAAGGTGATACAGAAGCATATGTAGCAGTAGGATATGCAGGAGCACGAGATGCAGCAGGAGGAGATGCAGTAGCAGCAGGTGCAGCAGGAGATGTAGCAGCAGGTGCAGCAGCAGATGCAGCAGCAGATGATAGACCAGGAGAAGATGCAGCATTAGAATATGCATGAGGAGATTCCACAGGAGCTTCAGTATGTGCTGCAGGATCACGAAACACAGAAGCAAGAGATGCAGCAGTAGGAGATGCAATTGGAGATGCAGAAGCAGGACGTGCAGCAGTAAGTTACTCAGGAAATGCAGCAGGAGGAGATACAGCAACAGGAGATCTGGCTGAAAGAGATGCAGCAGGAGATGCAGCTGTAGGAGATGCAGCAGGATATACATCAGCAGCAGATGCAGCAACAGGAGATGAAGCATGAGCAGAAGCAGCATATGATGAAGGAGATGCAGCAGCAGATATAGAAGGAGATTCAGCAGGAGATGCATCAGCAGGAAATCCATCAGATATATGTAGCAGGAGATGCAGCTGCAGAAGATGCAGCAGGAAGAGATGCAGCAGCAGATGCAGCAGGAGATGCAGCAGAAGGAGATGCTGCAGCAGCACGTGCAGAAGGTGATGCACCAGCAGGAGATGAAGCAGCAGCAGCTGCAGCAGGAGATGCAGATTTAGCAGGAGATGCATCAGCAGGAGATGCTGCAGCAGATGCAGGAGGAGGAGATGCAGCAGCAGGATACGCAGCAGGACTTGACGCAGAAAGTAATAGATCAGCAGGAGATTCAGAAGGAGATGCAGAAAGAGATTCAGCAGCAGGAGATGCAAGAACAAGAGATGCAGCATCAGACTCATCATCAGTAGATGCAGGCAGAAATCTAGCAGCAGGAGATGCAGCAGGAAGAGATTCAGCAGCAGGAGATGCAGCAGCAGAAGTATCAGGAGAAGATGCAGCAGCAGGAGATTATGCAGCAAGAGATGCATCATGAGAAATGCAGCAGGAAATGAAGCAGGAGATTCGTTAGCAGGAGATTTAGCAGGAGATGCAGCAAGAGTTGCAGAAGCAAGAGTTGCAGAAGCAGGAGATGCAGCACCAAGAAATGCAGCAGGAGATAGAGAAGGAGATGCAGCCGCAGGAAATGAAGCCGCAGGAGATGCAGCAGGAGATGCAGCAGCAGCAGATGTAGCAGCAAATTAAATACCAGCAGATAAGGCAGAGGGAGATGCAGCCGCAGGAAACACAACAGTAGATACAGAAGACGGAGATGCAGAGCAGGAGATGCAGCAGGAGGAGATGCAGCAGGGGATACAGCAGCAGGAAATGCAGCAGGAGATGCAGCAGCAGGAGATGCAGCAGCAGGAGATTGAGGAGCAGAAAATGCAGCAACAGGAGATGCAGCAGCATGAGACTGAGGAGCAGAAAATGCAGCAGCAGGAGATTGAGGAGCAGAAAATGCAGCAACAGGAGATTCAGCAGCAGGAGATGCAATAGGAGGTACAGAAGCAGGAGATGCAGCAGCAGAACATATAAACGAGATTTAGCAGGAGATGCATTAGCAGGAGGAGATGCAGCTGCAGATAGAGCAGTAGGAGACGTAGCAGCAGGAGATGCAGAGTAGTAGATAAAGTGAAGGAGATGCAGCAGAAGGAATTATAGCAGGAGATTCAGCCGCAGTAAATGCAGCAAGAGAGTAAGCAGCATCAGCTGCAGCAGCAGGTGCAGCAGCAGAGGATGCAACAGCAGATACAGCAGCAGGAGATGCAGCAGCAGATCTATCAGGAGATGCAGCAGTAGATGAAGCAGCAGGGGATGCAGCAGCAGATTCAGCAGATGCAGCAGTAGTAGATTCAGCAAGAGCTGCAGCAGGAAATGCAGATGAATATGCAGCAGCAGGAGATACAGCAGGAGATGCATCTGCAGGTGATGCAGAAAGAGATGCAGAACAGAATGCAGCAGCAGGATGTGCAGCAGAAGGAGATGACGCCGAGATGCAGAAGGAGATGCAGCAGGAGGAGATGGAACAGGAATACAGCAGGAGGAGATGCAGCATGAGATGCAGCAGGAAGAGGTACACCAGCAGCAGATGAAGCAGCATATGCAGCAGAAGGAGATGCATAAGAGATGCAGCAGCAATTGATGAAGCATGAGATGCTGGAGGTGGAGATGCGGAAGATGTAGATGCAGAAGCAGGAGATGCAGGAGTAGATGCATCAGCAGGAGATGCAGCAAAACATACATCAGCAGGAGACACAGCAGCAGGATATGAGGCAGGAGATGCACCAGCAAAAAATGCAGCAGGAGATGCTTCAGGAGATGCAGCAGCAGGAGACGTGTCAGAGATTGCAGCAGTAGGTGAAGCAGCACCAGATGAAGCAGGAGATGCTGCAGATGCAGCAGTAGAGGATGCAGCAGGTGATGCAGCAGGATGAGGTGGAGCAGGAGATATATCAGCAGCAGATGCACCAGCGGAGGCAGCAGCAGTAGATGCAGCAGGAGACAGAGAAAACTATGAGGCAGCAGGAGATGTAGTAGGTAATGCAGCAGTAGATGAAGTAGCAGTAGACGCACCAGCAGTTGCAAGAGGAAATGCAGCAGGAGAAGCAGCAGGAGATGCAGCAGCAGGAGGTGCAGTCGCAAATGCATTCAGCAGGATATGCAGTAGGAGATGCCGCAGCCGGAGATTCAGTAGCAGGAGATTCAGCAGCAGATGTAGCAGGATATGCAGCATCAGTAGATGCGTCCGCAGATGCATCACCAGAGCATGTAGGAGGAGATACAGAAGCAGGAGATACAGCTGGAGATACAGCAGCAGGAGATGTAGCAGCAGATGCAGCAGCAGCAGATGCAGGAGGAGATCTAGCAGCAGGAGATGCATCAGAAGGAAATGCAGCAGCAGATGCAGCAGCAAATTAAGTACCAGCAGATGAGGCAGAGGGAGATGCAGCAGCAGGAAATGCAGCAGTAAATACAGAAGACGGAGATGCAGCAGCAGCAGATGCAGCAGGAGATAGACCGTTAGACACTGCAGCCGGAGATGCAGCAAGGTAGACATATTCAGCAGGAGATGCAGCAGCAAGATATGCAGCAGGAGGAGATGCAGCAGGAGATGCATATTCAGAAGGAGGTGCAGCAGGAGATATAGCAGGATATGTAGCAACTTGAGATGCTGCAGTAGATTCATGAGGAGATTCAGCAGGAGGAGATGCAAGAGCAGGAGATGAAGCAGCAAGAGACGCAGCTGCAGCAGATTCAGCAGGAAATTCAGCAGGAATTTCTGCAGCAGGATAAGCAGCAGGAGATGCAGCAGCACGTGATGCAGCAGCCAATGCAGCAGCAGATTCTGCAGGAGATGCAAGAGAAGTAGATGCAAAAGCAGATGCACCAGTGGCTGCAGATTCAGCAGGAGATGCAGCAGGAAGAGATGATTCAGATGATACAGCATCAGGAGATGCAGCAGGAGATTCAGCAGGAGATGCAGTAGGGGGAGAGGCAAGAGGAGATGATGCAGAAGGAGAAGATAAAGCAGGAGATGCATCAGTAGTAGATACAGCAGAGGATGCATTAACAGCAGATTCCGCAGCAGGAGAGGCAGAAAGAGATTCAGCAATAGGAAATGAAGCAGCAGGAAATGCAGCAGTGTATATAGAAGCAGGATATGCAGCAAGAGGAGATACAGCAGGTACTGCAGCAGCAGGAGATGAAGCAGGAGATTATGCAGCAGGTGATACAGCAGCAGATGCAGCAGCAGGAGATACATCAGCAGGAGATGCAGCCACAGGAAATACAGCAGCAGGAGATGCAGCACAAAGAAATGCAGCAGGAGATGCAGGAGGAGGTGCAGCCGCAGGAAATTCAGCAGCAGGAGATGCAGCATGAGATGCAACAGCAGGAGATGCAGCATGAGATGCAACAGCATGAGATGCAGCAGCATTTCAGTAGCAAATTAAGTACCAGCAGATGAGGCAGAGGGAGATGCAGCAGCAGGAAATGCTGCAGTAGATATAGAAGATGGAGATGCAGCAGCAGGACATGCAGCAGGACGAGATGCATCATGTAATGCAGCAGGAGATGCAGGAGGAGATGCAGCAAGAGACTCAGCAGGAGATGCAGCACCAGGAGATGACGCAGGAGATGCATCAGCAGTAGATGCAGCCGTGTACGCAGCAGCAGCAGTTGCAGCAGCAGGAGATGCATAAGGAGATGATGTACAAAGAGATGCAGCATCAGATTCATCAGCAAGAGATGCAGGAGGAGATTCAGCAGCAGGAGATGCAGCAGGAAGAGATGCATAAGGAGATCCATCAGGAGAATATTCACCAGCATGAGATGGAGAAGAAGATGCAGCCACAAAAGATGCAGCAGGAGATGCAGAAGGAGATGCAGTAGCAGGAGATGTATCAGCAGGATATGCAGCAGGAGATTGAGAAAGACATGATGCATCATGAGTTGCTGCAGCTGGAGATGCAGCAGCAGATGAAACAGCAGTAGATGCAGCCGAAAGCCATGCAGCAGAAGAAGAGGAAGCAGGAGATGCAGCAGCAGTAGATACAAGGGGAGATGCAGCAGCAGTAGATACAGCAGTGTACGAAGCAGAAGCAGATGCAGCAGCAGGACATTGAGCAAGAGGAGATGCTGCAGGCTATGCAGCAGCAGGAGGTGCAGCAGGAGATGTGTCAGCAGGAGATACAGCAGGAGAGTGGTAGGTTTAGATTCAGCAGGAGATGCAGCAGCAGGAGATGCTGGAGCAGGAGATAAATCTAAAACACCACAGGGATTCAGTAGCAGCTGATGCAGCACGAGATGCGGTAGGAGATTCAGCAGCAGGAGATGCAGCAAGAGATGCAGCAGGAATATAGCAGGGGATTCAGTAGCAGGTGATGCAGCTGCAGATGCATCAGCAGATAAAGGAGATGCAGCAGGAGGAGATGCAGAAGGAGATGCAGCAGCAGGAGATGTAGAAGGAGATGCAGTAGTATATGAAGCAGCAGCAGATGCAGCAGAAAATGCTGTGGATGCAGCAGTAGGAGATTAATCACTAGATACAGCAGCAGATGATGCAGAAACAGGAGGTGCAGCAGCAGTAAATGCAGCAGGGTTTGCAGCAGCAAAACATTCAGCCCCAGAAGAACCTGCAAGGTAGCAGTATCGTAAGATGACTCCTCAGATGCATCAGAAGGATATGTAGCAAAAGGTGCAGTACATGAAGCTGCAGATGCACAAGAAAACAGAGCAGGAGATGCAGCAGGATAAGATGCCGTACTAGCAGATGTAGAAGGAGATGCAGCAAGAGATGTAGCAGGAATATAGCAGGGGATTCAGTAGCAGGTGATGCAGCTGCAGATGCATCAGCAGATAAAGGAGATGCAGCAAGTGGAGATGCAGCAGATTATGCAGCAGCAGGAGATGAAGCAAGAGCGTTAGCAGGAGATACAGCAGGAGATGAAAAAGCAGGAGATATAGAAGTAGGAGGTGCAGCAGCAGGAATTTCAACAGCAGATTCAACAGCAGATGCAGAAGGAGATGCAGCAGCAGGAGGTGCAGCAGCAGATGCATCAATAGATGCATAATTATCAGGAGATGCAGCAGGAAGAGATGCTTCAGCAGGTACAGCTTCATGAGATGTAGCACGAGATACAGAAGGAGATGCTGTAGGAGGAGAGGCAGGAGGAGATGATGCAGCAGACGCAGTAGCATGAGATGCAAAAGCAGAAGTTGCAGCCATAGATTCTGCAACAGGAGATGCAGCCGCAGGAGATGAGCAGCGGATTCAGTAGGAGATTCTGCAGCAGGAGATGAAGCAGCAGGATCTGCAGAGAAGAAGATGCAGCAGCAGGAGATGTAGCAGGAGATGCAACAGCAGAAAATACAGCAGTACATGAAGCTGCAGATGCACAAGAAAACAGAGCAGGAGATGCGGCCGGATAAGATGCAGTACCAGCAGATGCAGTAGGAGATGCGGCATCTGGAGTTCAAGCAATAGAAAATGCTGCAGGAGATGCAGCAGCAAATGCATCAGGAGAAGCAGGAGCAGGAAATGCAGAAGCAAGAGATGCAGCAGCAGAGATGCAGGAGTAGGAGACGCAGAAGCAGGAGATGTAGCAGCAAGACATGCAAAAGGATATGCAGAAGCAGGAGATGCAGCAGTAGAAGATGCAGGAAATGCAGCAGCTGATGCAGGAATAGATTTAGCAGCAGGAGAGGCATCAGCAGGAGATGCAGTATGAGATGCAGCAGCATGAGATGCAGCAGCATGAGTTGCAGCAGCAGATGCAGCAACAGATTCAGCAGAAGACACAGCAGCAGGAAATGAAGAATCTGGAGATGAAGCAGATGATGCAGCAGCTGGAGATGCAGCAGCATGAGATGCAGCAGGAGATAGAGCGTTAGACACTGCAGCAGGAGATTCAGCAGGGTAGGCATATTCAGCAGGACATGTAGCAGGAGATGCCGCAGCAGATGCAGCAGGAGATGCAGCAGAAGGAGATGCTGCAGCAGCACGTGCCGAAGGTGATGCAGTAGCAGGAGATGCAGCAGCAGCAGATGCAGCAGGAGATTCAGCAACAGGAGATTCAGCAGCAGACACAGGATATTCAGCAGCAGACACGGCATCAGGAGATTCAACAGCAGGAGATTCAGTAGCAGATGCAGAAGCAAACGCAGCAGGAGGAGTGGCAGCAGGTGGAGATGCATCAGGAGATGCATATTCAGAAGGAGATGCAGCAGGAGATGTAGCAGGATATGTAGCAGCATGAGATGCCGCAGGATATTCCAAAAGAGATTCAGCAGAAGGAGATGCAAGAGCAGGAGATGAAGCAGCAGGAGATGCAGCTGCAGCAGCTGCAGCAGGAGATGCAGATTTAGCAGGAGATTCAGCAGCAGGAGATGAAGCAACAGATGCAGCAGGAGGAGATTCAGCAGCAGGATACGCAGCAGGACTTGATGCAGAAAGTAATAGAGCAGCAGGAGATTCAGAAGAATGAGATACAGAAAGAGATTCAGCAGCAGGAGATGCAGCAGCAGGAGATGCAGCGGCAGGAAATGCAGCAGTATATACAGAAGCAGGATATGCAGCAGGAGGAGATGCAGTAGGAGGAGATGTAGCAGGTAATGCAGCAGCAGGAGAGGAAGCAGGAGATGCAAGAGCAAGAGATGCAGCATCAGACTCATCAGCAGTAGATGCAGGAGGAGATTCAGCAGCAGGAGATGCAGCAGCAGATGTATCAGGAGGAGATGCAGAAGCAGGAGACGTAGCAGGAAGTTATGCAGCAAGAGCTGCATCATGAGAAATGCAGCAGGAACTGCAGCAAGAGTCGCAAGAGCAGGAGATTGAGCACCACGAAATGCAGCAGGAGTTGCAGAAGCAGGAGTTGCAGCAGCAGGAGATGCAGCACCAAGAAATGCAGCAGGAGATGCAAGAGGAGATGCAGCAGCATGAGTTGCAGCAGCAGATGCAGCAGCAAATTAAGTACCACCAGATTAGGCAGAGGGAGATGAAGCCGCAGGAAACAGAGCAGTAGATACAGAAGGCGGAGATGCAGCAGCAGGAGATGCAGCAGCAGGAGATGCAGCAGCAGGAGGTACATCAGAAGTAGATGCAAAAGGAATGCAGTAGGGGATTCCGTAGGAGGTGATGCAGCAGCAGATGCAGCAGAGGTAATTTCAGCAGCAGAAGATGTAGCAGGACATGCAGCAGCAGATCAGGGGATGAAGAAAAAGGGAAGCAACAAGAGGTGATTCAGTAGGAGACGCATCAGTAGATGAAGCAGCAGGAGATGCATGAAGAGATGCAGCATCAGGCCATGCAGCATTAGGAGAACCAGCAGGGGATTCAATACCAGGTGGTGTAGCAGGTGGTGCAGCAGGAGATGCAGCAGAATATGCAGCAGCAGGAGATGCAGCAGGAGGAGATGCATATACAGAAGGAGATGCATCAGGACATGTAGCAGGACATGACATGGCACAGCAGATTCAGGAGGAGATTCAGCAGTAGGAGCTGCAAGAGCAGGAGATAAAGCAGCAGGAGATGCGGCCGCAGCAGATCTAGCAGCAAATTAAGCAGGAAATTCAGCAGGAATTTCTGCAATTGGATAAGCAGCAGAATACGAAGCAGCAGATGCAGCAGCACGGGATGCAGCAACCGATGCAGCAGCAGATGCCGCAGGAGACACAACGGAAGGAGATGCAGAAGCAGACGCAGCAGTAGCTGCAGATTCAGCAGAAGATGCAGCATGAAGAGATGATTGAGATGATACAGCAGCAGGAGATGCAGCAGGAGATTAAGCAGGTAATGCAGAAGTAGGAGATGCAGAAGGAGGAGAAGCAGAAGCAGATGCAGCGGTAGATGCAGATTCAGCAGGAGATTCATCAGCAGGAGATCCTTCAGGAGGTGCAGCAGCAGATAAAGCAGAATAAGCAGCAGAAGGAGATGCAGTAGAAGATGCCGGAACAGGAGATGCAGCAGAAAATTCAGAAGGAAAAACAGCAGGAGAAGCATCAGGAGGAGATGCAGCAAGACATGCAGCAGCAGCAGATGCAGCAGCAGAAGATGGAGCAAGATATGCAGAAGCAGTAGGTGCAGCAGGAGATGCAGTAGCAAGAGATGAAGCATTACCATGAGATGCATGAGGTGCAGCAGCACGATATGTAGCAGCAGGAGATGCAGCAACAGGATATGTAGCAGGAGATTTAGCAGGAGATGAAGTAGCAGCAGAGCAGCAACAGATGCAGCAGGAAAATGAACAGTAGATGCAGGAGCAAGAGATGCTGCAGCAGGAAATACTGCAGCAGATGCAGCAGGAGATGACATGGCAGGTGATGAAGCCACAGATGTATGATCTGAAGATGAAGCAGGAGATGCAGCAGCACGAGGTACATGAGCAGATGCATCAGGAGATAAGGCAGCAAATGTAGAAAGGTATACGGTAGGGGATGCAGCAGGAAATGTATCACCACGAAATGTATCAGCACGAAATGCAGCAGGAGATGCAGCAAGAAATGCAGCAGGATATGCAGGAGAAGTGGGTGACGCAGGAGATGTAGCAGAAGGAGGTGCAGCAGCAGCAGATTCAGCAGGAGGTATAGAAGCAGGAGATGCAGAAGCATAAGATGCAGCAGCAGGACATTCGTTAGGGCATGCAGAAGCAGGAGATATAGCAGCAGGAGATGCAGCATAAGATGCAGCAGGATGAAGTGAAGCAGCAGGGGATGCATCAGGAGATGCAGATGGAGGAGATATAGCAGCAGGAGATGCATCAGGATGAAGTGAGGCAGCAGGGGATGCATCAGGAGATGCAGAAGCAGCAGATACAGCAGGAGATTGTGTAGCAGGAGATGCAGCAGGAGGAGATGCAACAGGAAATGCAGCAGGAGATGCAACATGAGATGCAGCAGGAGGAGATGCAACAGGAGATGCAGCAGAAGGAGATGCATAAGAGATGCAGCAGCAATTGATTGCATCTACTGCTTCAGATACTCCTGCATCTCCTACTGCATCTGCTGCATCTCCTGCTACGCAATCTCCTGCTGCATCTGGGGCTGCTGTATCTCCTCCACCTGCATCTTCTGCTACTTCTGCTGTTTCATCACTTGCTGAATCTCTTGCTGCATCTCCTTCTGGATTTCCTGCTGCTGCATCACCTCCTACTGCATCTGCTGCAGTATTTCTTGCTGCTGCATATCCCGCTTCTTCATATCATGCTGCATTTCTTGCTGATGAATATCCTGCTGCTGCATCCCCTGCTGCATCTACTGATGCTGAATCTCCATCTTCTATATCTCCTGTTCATCTCCTGCTGCATCTCCTGATGCTTCTCGTGCCGCTGCATCTGCTGCATATCCTGCTACTGAATCTCCTGCTTCTGCATCTCCGTCTGGTGCATCTCCTGTGCAATCTCTAGCTACTGTATCTCCTACTGATTCCACGTCTCCTCTTTCATTAGCTGCTGCATCTACTGCTGTTGCATCCACCTCTGCATCTCCTTCTGCTGCCTCTCCATCCTACATCTCCTCGTGCTTCATCTCTTGGTGCATCTCCTGCTATATCTCATGCTGCATCTCCTTCTTCTCCTCCTGCTGCTGCATCTCCTGCTGCATCTCCTACTGCTGCATCTCATGGTGGATCTCCTCTTGCTAAATCTACTGCTTCACCTCCTGCTGCATCTCCTGCTGGTTCATCTCCTGCTGCCTTTACTGGTGATGCATATCCTGCTGGTGCATTTCCTGATGCATCTCTTGTAGCTGCCTCTTTTTCTGCATATCCTCCTGCATCTCTTCCTGCTGCATCTCTTGTTGAATCTCCTTCTACTGCATCTGCAGGGTATGCTGCTTCATCTGGTGCTGCTTCACCTCCTGCTACATCTCCTGCTGCTGCGTATGTTGCTGCATCTCCTGCTGTTGCGTATGCTGCTGCACCTCCTGCTACTGCATCTCCTTCTCAATCTGAATCTTGCCTTTCCTCTGCTGCCTGCATCTCCTGATGAAGCATCTCGTACTGCTGCAGCTGCTGATGCATCTACTGCTGCATCTCTTTCTGCTGCAACTACTTTTGCATCTCCTTCTTCTACATCTCTTGAGATATACCCTGCTACATCTCCTGCTGCATCTTCTGCTGCATCTCCTGCTGCTGCATCTCCTGCTGCATGTCCTACTGCATCTCCTGCTGCTGTATCTCCTACTGAAGAATCGCCTTCTGCCATATCTCCTGCTGCATCTCGTAATGCTTCATCTCCTGCTGCTCCAGCTCCTGCTTTGTTTCTTGATGCATCTCCCACTGCTGCATCTCCTCTTGCTGCATCTCCTGCTGCTACATCTCCTGCTGCTGCATCCCCTGCTGCTCCATCCTCTCTTTCATGTGCTGCTACTTCATATACTTCTACATCTTCTGCGTTTGAAGCTTAACCTCTGCTGAACTTCCTGCTGCATCTCCTACTGCATCTCCTGCTGCTGCATTACCTGCTTTTGCACCCCCGCCTGCATCTACTTCTTCATTTCCTGCTACATCGTATTCTGCTGCATCTCCTGCTACTGCTTCTCCTGCTGCATCTCCTGCTGATTCTGCAGCTGCTGCATCTCCTGCTTCTTCATCTCCTGCTGCTTCTCCTGCTTCTTCATCTCCTGCTGCTTCTCCTGCTTCTTCATCTCCTGATGCTTCTTCTCCTACGGCTGCATCTCCTGCAGCTGAATCTGCTGCCGCAGTGCTGTGGCTGAGTCACCTGTTGCTACATCTCCTTCAGAATATCCTGATGATGCAGATGGAGCAGCAGGAGATGCAGACGTAGATGCAGCAGGAGATTCCGCAGCAGGAAGACGGAGCAGGAGTTGCAGCATCAGACGAAGCAGCAGGAGATGCAGCAGCAATATATGCAGCAAAAAGAGGATGAAGCAGGATATGAAGCATCAGTAGACTAAGCAAGAGGAGATGCATTAGGAGATTCCGCAGCAATAGATGCAGCAAAAGGAGATGAAGCAGGATATGAAGCATCAGGAGACTAAGCAAGAGGAGATGCATTAGGAGATTCTGCAGCAGGCGATGCAGCAGCAGTAGATGCAGCAGAGAATGCAGTAGCACGAGATTCAGCAGTAGGAGATGCAACAGGAGATGCAGTAACAGATGTAGCAACAGATGCAGCAGCAGGAGATGCACGAGGACATCCAGAAGCAGGAGATGCAACAGTAGGTGAACCTACAGCAGATGTAGCAAAAAATGCAAGAGATTCGCCAGCAGGCGATGCAGCGAGATATGCAGCAGTGATGAAGCATCAGATGCAGGAGGAGGAGATGCAGAAGCAGGAAATGCAACAATAGGAGATGCAGCAAGAGTTGCAGCAGTGCAAGATGCAGCAAGATTTGCAGCAGTGCAAGAAGCAGCAAGAGATGCAGCAGAAAGAGATGAAGTAGCAGAAAATGCATCAGAAATGCACCAGCAGCTGCTGCCGCATGAGATACAGCAGCAGCAGATGCAGCTGGAAATGCAGCAGCAGTAGATGCAGCAGGGTTTGCAGCAGCAGGAGGTGCAGAAGCAGGAGATCCAGCAAGAAAGCACCATCATAAGATGAATCCGCAGATGTATCAGAAGGATATGGAGAAGGAGATGGAGCAGCAAGAGTTGCAGCAGCAGGAATTGCAGCAGCAGGTGAAGCACTATCAGGAGATGCAGAGAAGAAGATGCAGAGAATGAGAAACAGCAGAAGGAGATGCAGCAGGAGATGAAGCCACAGTAGATGCAGCAAGAGATAAAGCATCAGCAGTCGCAGCAGCAGGCTATGTAGCAGGAGATGCAGCAGTATGTGAAGCAGCAGGAGATGTAGAAGCAAATGCTGCAGATGCAGCAGTAATTGATTCAGCAGGAGATGCAGCAGGAAGAGATGCATCAGGAAACGCAGAAGATGCAGCAGAAAGAGATGCTTAAGGAGATCGATCAGAAGATTCACTAGCAGGAGATGCAGCTGCAAGAGATGCAGCAGGAGATGCAGTAGCAGGAGATGTAGCACCAGGATATGCAGCAGGGGATTGAACAAGAGGAGATGTACCCTGAGATGCAGCAGCAGGAGATGCAGCTGGAGATGTAGAAGCAGACGAAGCAGCAGTAAATGCAGCAGCAAGATATGCATCAGAAGGAGATAAAGCAGGAGATGCCAAAGCAGGAGATTAAGCTACAGGAGATGCGTTAGGAGATGCAGCATCAGGAGATGCAGCCGCAGTAGATGCAGGAGCAGATTCAGAAGCAGATTCAGTAAGAGATGCAGTGGCAGGAGATTCATAAGCAAAAGATATAGCAGCAGGAGATGCAGCAGCAGGAATTTCAGTAGGAGATGCAGCAGCAGGAGAAACAGCAGGTAATGCAGCAGCAGTAGATGCAGCAGGGTATGCAACAGCAGGAGATTCAGCAGCGGGAGATGAATCAGAGGAGATGCATTATCAGATGAATCCGGTGATGCATCAGAGGTAGTTGCAGACAGAGATGCAGCATCAGGAATTTCAGCAGAGGATGCAGCAGCAATAGATGCAACAGCAGATGCAGCAGAAGCAAATTCAGCAGCAGGAGATGTAGCAGCACACACAGCAGGAGATCCAGAGATGCAGCAGCAGGAGATGCAGCAGGAGATTCAATAGCAGGTGGTGAAGCAGTGGGAGATGCACAGGGGATAAAGCAGCAGGAGATGCAACATGAATGCAGCAGGGGATTCGGTAGCAGGTGATGCAGCAGCAGATGCAGCAGAAGTAAATTCAGAAGCCGAAGATGTAGCAGCATATGCAGCAGCAGATGCAGAAGATGTAAATTCAGTAGCAGAAGATGTAGCAGCACATGCAGCAGTAGTAGATGAAACCGAGGATGAAGAAGCAGGAGATACAGAAGCAGGAGATGCAGCAGCATATCCAGCAGCACATTCAGCAGAAGATGCTGAAGCAGGAGATTCAGCAGCAGGAGACTAAGACTCGGCAGATACAGAAGCACGTTCAGCAGGAGATGCAGCAGGGGATGCAGCAGCAGAAGATGAAGCAGGAGATGAAGCAAGAGCTTTAGCAGGAGATACAGAAGCAGAAGATTCAGGAGCAGGAGGTGAGGAAGCAGGAGATGCAGCAACAGGAGCTGCAGAAGCAGATGCAGAAGTAGGAGGTGCAGCAGCAGGAATTTCAACAGCAGATTCAACAGCAGATGCAGAACGGGTGCAGCATCAGGAGATGCAGCAGCAGATGCATCAATAGATGCCTATTCATCAGGAGATGCAGTAGGAAGAGATGATTCAGCAGGTACAGCTTCATGAGATGTAGCACGAGATACAGAAGGAGATGCTGTAGGATGAGAGGCAGGAGAAGATGACGCAGCAGACGCAGTAGCAGGAGATGCAGAAGCAGAAGATGCAGCCGGAGATTCTGCAGCAGGAGATGCAGCTGCAGGAGATGCATCAGGAGATACAGCTGCAGGAGACGAGCAGCAGATTCATTAGGAGATTCTGCAGTAGGAGATGAAGCAGCAGGATCTGCAGGAAAGAAGATGCAGCAGCAGGAGATGAAGCAGGAGATGCAGCAGCAGAAGATACAGCAGTACATGAAGCAGCAGATGCACAAGAAAATGGAACAGGAGATGCGGCAGGATAAGATGCAGTACCAGCAGATGCAGTAGGAGATGCAGCATCTGGAGTTGAAGCAATAGAAAATGCTGCAGATGCAGCAGCAGATGCGTCAGGAGAAGCAGGAGCAGGAAATGCAGAAGCAGGAGATGCAGCAACAGAGATGCAGGAGTAGGAGAGACAGAAGCAGGAGATGTAGCAGCAAGTCACGCAAAAGGATATGCAGAAGCAGGAAATGCAGCAGCAGGAGATGCAGGAAATGCATCAGCAGATGCAGGAGGTGATTTAGCAGGAGGAGAGGAAGCAGCACGCGAGGCGGCAGCAGGAGATGCAGCATGATATGTAGCAGCAGATGCATCGGCAGCAGATGCAGAAGTAGATTCAGTAGAAGACACTGCAGCAGGAGATGCAGCAGCTGAAGATGAAGCAGAAGATGCAGCAGCAGGAGATGTAGTTGGAGATGCAGCAGGAGATTCCACATCAACAGGAGGAGGTGCAGCAGGAGGAGATGCTGCAGGAGGAGATGCATCGGGAGATGGCTATTCAGAAGGAGATGCAACAGGAGATGTAGCAGCATGAGATGCCGTGGGAGATTCAGGAGTAAATTCAGCAGCAGGAGATGCAAGAGCAGGAAATGCCATCGCAACAGATGCAGCACCAGATTCAGCAGCAGATTCAGCAAGAATTGAAGCAGCAGTAGATGCAGCATTACATGCAGCAGGGGATGCAGCAGCAGCAGATGCAGCAGGAAATGCAGTATGATACAAAGCAAAAGAAGATGCAAAAGCAGGTGTAGCAGCAGCAGATGCAGGAGCACGAGATGCAGCAGGAGGAGATGCAGGAGCAGCAGGTGCAGCAGGAGATGCAGCAGCAGATGATAGAGTAGCAGAAGATGCAGCATAAGGATATGCATTAGGAGATTCCACAGGAGCTTCAGTATGTGATGCAGGATCACGAACTGCAGAAGCAAGAGATGCAGCAGTAGAAGATGCAATAGGAGATGCAGAAGCAGGAGGTGGATCAGTAAATTCAGCAAGAAATGCAGCAGGAGGAGAGCAGCAGGATGAGAGCAGCAAGAAATGCAGCAGGAGGAGATCTAGAAGAAAGAGATGCTGCAGAAGATGCAGCAGGCGATAGAGCAGCAAGAAATGCAGCAGGAGATGCAGTTGCCGAAGCTGCAGCAGCAGGAGATGCAACAGCAGATGCAGCAGGAGATTCAGCAACAGGAGATTCAGCAGTAAACACAGGAGATTCAGCAGCAGACACGGCATCATGAGATTCAGCAGCAGGAGATGCTGCAGCAGACGCAGAAGCAAATGCAGCAGTAGGAGTGGCCGCAGGTGGAGATGCATCAGGAGATGCATATTCAGAAGGAGATGCACTAGGAAATGTAACAGGATATGTAGCAGCACGAGATGCCGCAGGATATTCCTGAGGAGATTCAGCAGAAAGAAATGCAAGAGCAGGAGATGAAGCAGCAGGAGATGCAGCTGCAGCAGCTGCAGCAGGAGATGCAGATTTAGCAGGAGATTCAGCAGCAGGAGATGCAGCAGGAGGAGATGCAGTAGGAGAAGATATAGCAGGTAATGCAGCAGCAGAAGAGGCAGCAGGAGATGCAAGAGCAAGAGATGCAGCATCAGACTCATCAGCAGTAGATGCAGGAGGAGATCCAGCAGCAGGAGATGTAGCAGGAGGAGATTCAGCAGCAGGAGATTGAGCAGCAGGTGTATCAGAAGAAGATGCAGCAGCAGGAGACGTAGCAGGATGTTATGCAGCAAGAGCTGCATCATCAGAAATGCAGCAGGAAATGCAGCAGGTAATTCATTAACAGGAGATTCAGCAGGAGATGCAGCAAGAGTTGCAAAAGCAGGAGATTCAGCACCAAGAAATGCAGCAGGAGATGCAGGAGGGGATGTAGCCACAGGAAATGCAGCAGCAGGAGATGCAGCATGACATGCAGCAGCATGACATGCAGCAGCAGACGCAGCAGCAAATGAAGTACCAGCAGATGAGGCAGAGGGAGATGCAGCAGCAGGTAATGCAGCAGTAGATACAGAAGACGGAGATGTGGCAGCAGCAGATGCAGCAGGAGATGCAGCAGCAAGATATGCAGCAGGAGATGCTGCAGAATATGCAGCAGGAGGAGATGCATCGGGAGGTGCATATTCAGGAGGAGATACAGCAGGAGATGTAGCAGGATATGTAGGAACTTGAGATGCTGCAGCAGATTCAGGAGGAGATTCAGCAGTAGGAGATGCAAGAGCAGGAGATGAAGCAGCAGGAGACGCAGCCGCAGCAGATTCAGCAGGAAATTCAGCAGGAATTTCTGCAGCAGGATAAGCAGCAGGAGATGCAGCAGCAGACGCAGCAGCACGGGATGCAGCAGCCGATGCAGCAGCAGATGCCACAGGAGACACAAGAGAAGGAGATGCAAAAGCAGATGCAGCAGTGGCTGCAGATTCAGCAGGAAGAGATGATTCAGATGATAAAGCATCAGGAGATGCAGCAGGAGATTCAGCAGGAGATGCAGTAGGGGGAGAGGCAAGAGGAGATGATGCAGCAGACGCAGCAGCAGAAGATGCAGACGCAGAGGATGTAGCAGTAGATGCAGAAGGAGAAGATGAAGCAGGAGATGCATCAGTAGTAGATACAGCAGAGGATGCATTAGCAGCAGATTCCGCAGCAGGAGAGGCAGAAAGAGATTCAGCAGCAGGAAACGAAGCAGCAGGAAATGCAGCAGTGTATACAGAAGCCAGATATGCAGCAACAGGAGATACAGCAGATATTGCAGCAGCAGGAGATGAAGCAGGAGATTATGCAGCAGGTGATATAGCAGGTACTGCAGCAGCAAGAGATGCATCAGCAGGTGAAGTAGCAGCAGGAGACGCTGCAGCAGATGTATCAAGAGGAGATGCAGCAGCAGGAGACATAGCAGGAGGTATTCAGCAGGAGATGCAGCAGGAGATTATATAGCAGGACATGCAGCCGCAGGAAATACAGCAGCAGGAGATGCAGCATGAGATGCATCAGCATGAGATGCAGCAGCATTTCAGTAGAAAATTAAGTACCCGCAGATGAGGCAGAGGGAGATGCAGCAGCAGGACATGCAGCAGGACGAGATGCATCATGTAATGCAGCAGGAGATGCAGGAGGAGATGCAGCAAGAGACTCAGCAGGAGATGCAGCAGCAGGAGATGACGCAGGAGATGCATCAGCAGTAGATGCAACTGTGTACGCAGCAGCAGGAGTTGCAGCAGCAGGAGATGCATCAGGAGATGATGTACAAAGAGATGCAGCATCAGATTCATCAGCAAGAGATGCAGGAGGAGATCCAGCAGCAGGAGATGCAGCAGGAAGAGATGCATCAGGAGATGCAGAAGATGCAGCAGAAAGCGATGCATAAGGAGATCCATCAGGAGAATATTCACCAGCAGGAGATGGAGAAGGAGATGCAGCCACAAAAGATGCAGCAGGAGATGCAGAAGGAGATGCAGTAGCAGGAGATGTATCAGCAGGATATGCAGCAGGGGATTGAGCAAGACGTGATGCATCATGAGGTGCTGCAGCTGGAGATGCAGCAGCAGACGAAAGAGCAGTAGATGCAGCAGAAAGCCATGTAGCAGAAGAAGAGGAAGCAGGAGATGCAGCAGCAGTAGATACAGCGGGAGATGCAGCAGCAGTAGTTACAGCAGTGTACGAAGCAGAAGCAGATGCAGCAGCAGGACATTCAGCAAGAGGAGATGCTGCAGGCTATGCAGCAGCAGGAGGTGCAGCAGGAGTTGCAGCAGATGCGTCAGCAGGAGATACAGCAGGAGATGCAGTAGGTTTAGATTCAGCAGGAGATGCAGCAGCAGGAGATGCTGGAGCAGGAGATGCATTTGGAACGCCGCAGGGATTCAGTAGCAGCTGATGCAGCACGAGATGCAGTAGGAGATTCAGCAGCAGGAGATGCAGCAAGAGATGCAGCAGATAGAGGTGATGCAGCAGGAATGCAGCAGGGGAATCACTAGCAGGTGATGGAGCACGAGATGCAGTAGGAGATTCAGCAGCAGGGTAAGCAGCAAGAGATGCAGCAGATAGAGGTGATGCAGCAGGAGATGCAGCAGGAATGCAGCAGGGGATTCAGTAGCAGGTGATGCAGCAGCAGATGCAGAACTGATTAAGCAGCAGGAGATGCAGCAGCAGGAGTTGAAGAAACAGGAGTTGCAGCAGGGAATGCAGCAGCAGCAGATGTAGCAGGAGATGCATCAGCATCACATGCAGTAGGAGATGTAGCATCAAGAGATGAAGAAGCAAGAGATGAAGAAGCAGGAGATGCTACAGACAATGGAGCGGGAGGAGAAGAAGTAGCAGGAGATGCAGAGTAGTAGATGCAGAGAAGAAGATGCAGCAGAAGGAGATATAGCAGGAGATTCAGCCGCAGCAAATGCAGCAGGAGTTAGAGCTGCATCAGATGCAGCATCAGTTGCAGCAGCAGAGGATGCAAGAGCAGATGCAGAAGCAGGAGATGCACCAGCAGGAGAGGTAGTAGGAGATGCAGCAGTAGATTTAGCAGCAGTAGATGCAGCAGCAGATTCAGCAAATGCAGCAATAGTAGATTGAGAAAGAGATGCATCACCAGGAGATGCAGTAGTAGAAGATGCAGCAGGAGATGCAGAAGCAGATGCAGTAGGAGATGCAGACTTAGCAGGAGATGCATCAGCAGGAGATGCTGCAGCAGATGCAGCAGGAAGAGATGCAGCAGCAGGACACGTATCAGGAGTTGATGCAGAAAGTAATAGAGCAGCAGGAGATTCAGAAGGAGATGCAGCAGCAGGAAATGCAGCAGTATATACTGAAGCAGGATATGCAGCAGGAGGAGATGCAGCAGTAGGAGGAGAAACAGCAGAATGGGATGCAGTAGCGGGTGATGTAGCACCAGGTTATGGAGCAGGGGATTGAACAAGAGGAGATGTACCCTGAGATGCAGCAGCAGGAGATGCAGCTGGAGATGTAGAAGCAGACGAAGCAGCAGTAAATGCAGCAGCAAGATATGCATCAGAAGGAGATAAAGCAGGAGATGCCAAAGCAGGAGATTAAGCTACAGGAGATGCGTTAGGAGATGCAGCATCAGGAGATGCAGCCGCAGTAGATGCAGGAGCAGATTCAGAAGCAGATTCAGTAAGAGATGCAGTGGCAGGAGATTCATAAGCAAAAGATATAGCAGCAGGAGAAACAGCAGCAGGAGAAACAGCAGGTAATGCAGCAGCAGTAGATGCAGCAGGGTATGCAACAGCAGGAGATTCAGCAGCGGGAGATGAATCAGAGGAGATGCATCATCAGATGAATCCGGTGATGCATCAGAGGTAGTTGCAGACAGAGATGCAGCATCAGGAATTTCAGCAGAGGATGCAGCAGCAATAGATGCAACAGCAGATGCACAAGAAAATGGAGCAGGAGATGCAGCAGGATAAGATGCAGTACCAGCAGATGCAGTAGGAGATGCAGCATCTAGAGTTGAAGCAATAGAAAATGCAGGAGCACGAGATGCAGCAGGAGGAGATGCAGTAGCAGATGATAGAGCAGGAGAAGATGCAGCATTAGGATATGCATGAGGAGATTCTACAGGAGCTTCAGCATGTGATGCAGGATCATGAAACGCAGAAGCATGAGATGCAGCAGTAGAAGATGCAATAGGAGATGCAGAAGCAGGAGGTGGAGCAGTAAATTCAGCAGGAAATGCAGCAGGAGGAGATACAGCAACAGGAGATCTAGCAGAAAGATATCCAGCAGGAGATGCTGCAGGCGATAGAGCAGAAAGAAATGCAGCAGGAGATGCAGCCGTAGGAGATTCAGCAGGATATACATCAGCAGAAGACGCAGCTACAGGAGATGAAGCATGAGCAGAAGCAGCAGATGATGCAGGAGATAAAGCAGCAGCATCTATAGAATGAGATTCAGCAGGGGATGCATCAGCAGGAAATGCATCAGGAGATGCAGCTGCAGAAAATGCAGCAGCAGGAGATGCAGCAGGAGATGCAGGAGATGCAGCAGGAGATGCAGCAGCAGGAGATGCAGCATCAGGAAATGCAGCAGTATATACAGAAGCAGGATATGCAGCATCAGGAGATGCAGTTAAAGAAGCTATAGCATGTAATGCAGCAGCAGAAGAGGCAGCAGGAGATTGAGAAGCAGAAAATGCAGCAGCAGGAGATTCAGCAGCAGGAAATGCAAAAAAAGATACAGAATCAGGAGATGTAGCAGCAGAAGATATGCAGGAGATTAAGCAGGAGATGCAGCAGGAGGAGATGCAGCTGGAGATAGAGACGCATGAGATGCAGCAGGAGATGCAGCCGCAAGAGATGCAGCAGGAGAGAAAGGCGCAGGAGATGCAGCAGGAGAGAAAGGAGCAGGAGATGCAGCAGCAGATTTAGCAGCCGATTCTGCAGGAGATGCATCAGCAGGAGATGCAGCAAGGGAGGAAGCATCAGGAGATGCAGCAGGAAATGCAGCAGCAGTGGATGTAGAGCAGGAGATGCAGAAGGAGTTGCAGCATCAAGAGATGCAGCAGGGAATGCAGCAGCAGCAGCAGCAGAAGTAACAGGAGATGCAGCATCATCATATGCAGTAGGAGAGGGAGCAGCAGAAGATGCTTCAGGAGATTCAGCCAGAGATGCAAAAGGAGGAGATGCAGCAGCAGACTAGTAGATGAAGAGAAGATGCAGCAGAAGGAAATATAGCAGGAGATTCAGCCACAGTAAATGCAGCAGAAGAGAAAGCAGCAGGGGATACAGCAGCAAATGCAGCAGCAGAGGATGCAACAGCAGATGCAGCAGCAGGAGATCTATCAGGAGATGCAGCAGTAGATGAAGCAGCAGGTTATGCAGCAGCAGATGCAGCAGATGCAGCAGTAGTAGATTCAGCAAGAGCTGCAGCAGGAAATGCAGATGAATATGCAGCAGCAGGAGATACATCTGCAGGTGATGCAGAAGGAGATGCAGCAGGTGATGCTCACGGAGATGCAGCAGGAGATGCAGAAGGAGATGCAGCAGCAGGATATGCAGCAGAAGGAGATGACGCCGGAGATGCTTCAATAGAAGGTGCAACATGAGATAGAGCAGGAGATGCAGCAGCAGACGAAGCAGAAGGAGGTGCAGAAACAGGAGATGCAGCAGAAGGACATGGAGCAAGAGATGCAGAAGATGAAGCAGCAGGAGATTCATTAGGGGATGCAGCAGGAGGAGATAAAGCAGCAGGAGATATAGTAGGAGGAGATGCAGCAGGATGAAGTGAAGCAGCAGGGGATGCATCAGGAGATGCAGAAGCATCAGATACAACAGTAGATGCAGTAGCAGGAGATGCAGCAGGAGGAGATGCAACAGGAAATACAGCAGGAGAAGATGTAACATGAGGTGCAGCAGGAGGAGGTACACCAGCAGCAGATGAAGCAGCATATGCAGCAGAAGGTGATGCATAAGAGATGCAGCAGCAATTGATGAAGCAGGAGATGCTGGAGCTGGAGACGCAGAAGAAGTAGATGCAGTAGCAGGAGATGCAGAAGTAGATGCATCAGCAGGAGATGCAGCAAAACATGCATCAGCAGCAGACACAGCAGCAGGATATGAGGCAGGAGATGCACCAGCAGAAAATGCAGCAGGAGATGCTTCAGGAGATTAAGCAGGTGATGCAGCAGTAGATTCAGCAGCAGGAGATATGTCGGGGTTGCAGCAGTAGGTGAAGCAGCACCAGATGAAGCAGGAGATGCTGCAGATGCAGCAGTACAGGATGCAGCAGGTGATGCAGTAGGATTTGCAGCAGGAGGAGATGCAGTAGGAAGAGATATAGCAGGTAATGCAGCAGCAGGAGAGGCAACAGGAGATGCAAGAGCAAGAGATGCAGCATCAGACACATCAGCAGTAGATGCAGGAGGAAATCTAGCAGGAGGAGATGTAGCAGGAGGAGATTCAGCAGCAGGAGACGTAGCAGGATGTTATGCAGCAAGAGATGCATCATGAGAAATGCAGCAGGAGATTCATTAGTAAGAGATTCATTAGCAGGAGATGCAGCAAGAGTTGCAGAAGCAGGAGTCGCAGCAGCAGGAGATGCAGCACCAGGAAATGCAGCAGGAGATGCAGGAGGAGATGCAGCCGCAGAAAATCCAGCAGCAGGAGATGCAGCAGGAGATGCAGCAGCAGGAGATACAGCAGCGGATGTAGCAGCAAATTAAGTACCAGCAGATGAGGCAGAGGGAGATGCAGTTACAGGAAACGCAGCAGTAGATACAGAAGACGGAGATGCAGAGCAGGAGATGCAGAAGGAAGAGATGCACCAGGGGATACAGCAGAAGGAGGTGCAGCAGCAGTAGATGCAAAAGGAATGCAGGAGGGGATTCAGTAGCAGGAGAGGCAGCGGGAAATCCAGCAGCAGAAGATGTAGCAGGACATGCAGCAGTATAAGATGGACCAGGAAATACAGCAGCAAGAGGTGCAGCAGGAGATGCAGCAGAATATGCAGCAAGAGGAGATGCAGCAGCAGGAGATGCAGCAGGAGATGCATATTCAGAAGAAGATGTAGCAGGATATGTAGCAACATGAGATGCCACAGCAGATTCAGGAGGAGATTCAGCAGTAGGAGATGCAAGAGCAGGAGATGAAGCAGCAGGAGATGCAGCCGCAGCAGATCCAGCAGAAGATTCAGCAGGAATTTCAGCAGCAGGATAAGCAGCAGGGACGAAGCAGCAGGAGATACAGCAGGACATGCAGGAGCAGATGCAGCAGCACGGGATGCAGCAGCAGATGCCGCAGGAGACGCAAGAGAAGGAGATGCAAAAGCAGATGCAGCACTGGCTGCAGATTCAGCAGGAGATGCAGCAGGAAGAGATGATTCAGATGATACAGCAGCAGGAGATGCAGCAGGAGATTCAGCAGGAGATGCAGGAGGGGGAGAGGCAAGAGGAGATGATGCAGCAGACACAGCAGCAGAAGATGCAGAAGCAGAGGATGTAGCAGTAGATGCAGAAGGAGAAGATGAAGCAGGAGATGCATCAGTAGTAGATACAGCAGAGGATACAGCAGCAGCAGATTCCGCAGCAGGAGAGGCAGAAAGAGATTCAGCAGCAGGAAACGAAGCAGCAGGAAATGCAGCAGTGTATACAGAAGCCGGATATGCAGCAGCAGGAGATAGAGCAGAAGATACAGCAGGTACTGCAGCAGCAGGAGATGCAGCAGGATGTGCGGCAGAAGTAGATGCAGCAGAATAAGCAGCAGGAGGAGATGCAGTAGAAGATGCCGGAACAGGAGATGCAGCAGAAAATTCAGAAGGAAAAACAGCAGGAGAAGCATCAGGAGGAGATGCAGCAAGACATGCAGCAGCAGCAGATGCAGCAGCAGCAGATGCAGCAAGAAATGCAGAAACAGTAGGTGCAGCAGGAGATGCAGTGGCAAGAAATGAAGCATTCTCATGAGACGCATTAAGAGGTGCAGCAGCAGGATATGTAGCAGCAGGAGATGCCGCAGGAGTTGCAGCAACAGGATATGTAGCAGGAGATTTAGCAGGAGATGAAGTAGCAGCAGAGCAGCAACAGATGCAGCAGGAAATGGAACAGTAGATGCAGGAGCAAGAGATGCTGCAGCAGGAAATACTGCAGCAGGAGATGACATAGCAGATGATGAAGCCACAGATGTATCAGCTGAAAATGAAGCAGGAGATGCAGCAGCACGAAGTACATGAGCAGATGCATCAGGAGATGAGGCAGCAAATGTAGAAAGGTATACGGTAGGGGATGCAGCAGGAAATGTATCAGCACGAAATGCAGCAGGAGATGCAGCAAGAAAAGCAGCAGGATATGCAGGAGAAGTAGATGCAGCAGGAGATGAAGAAGAAGGAAGTGCAGCAGCAGATTCAGCAGGAGGTGTAGAAGCAGAAGATGCAGCAGGAGATGAATTAGCAGGAGATGCAGCAGCAGGAGATTGAGGAGCAGAAAATGCAACAGCAGGAGATTCAGCAGCAGGAGATGCAGTTGGGGGTAGAGAAGCCGGAGATGCAGCAGCATCATCATCATATGCAGTAGGAGACGGAGCAGCAGGAGATGCTACAGGAGATTCAGCCGCAGATGCAGAAGGAGATGTAGCAGCAGGAGATGCAGAGTAGTAGATGAAGAGAAGAAGATGTAGCGGAAAAAAATATAGCAGGAGATTCAGACACAGGAAATGCAGCAAGAGAGAAAGCAGCATCAGATACAGCAGCAGAGGATGCAACAGCAGATGCAGCAGCAGGAGATCTATCAGGAGATGCAGCAGTAGATGAAGCAGCAGCAGATACAGGAGATGCAGCAGTAGTAGATTCAGCAAGAGCTGCAGCAGGAAATGCAGATGAATATGCAGCAGCAGGAGATACGGCAGGAGATGCATCTGCAGGTGATGCAGAAGGAGATGCAGCAGAAGGATATGCAGCCGCAGACTATGCCGCAGCAGGAGATGTACCAGGAGATTCAGCAGGAGATGCAGCAGGAGGAGATACATAAAAGATGCAGCATCAATTGATGAAGCAGGAGATGCTGGAGCTGGAGATGCAGAAGCAGGAGATGCAGAAGCAGGAGATGCAGAAGTAGATGCATCAGGAGATTAAGCAGGAGATGCAGCAGTAGGAGACGTGTCAGAGGTTGCAGCAGTAGGTGAAGCAGCACCAGATGGAGCAGGAGATGCTGCAGATGCACCAGTAAGGGATGCAGCAGGTGATGCAGCAGGAAGAGATGGAGCAGGAGATATATCAGCAGTAGTAGATGCAGCAGGAGATACAGAAAAATATGAAATAATAGGAGAAGCAGCAGGAGATGCAGCAGCAGGAGGTGCAGCCGCAAATGCATTCAGCAGGATATGCGGAGATTCGGTAGCAGGAGATTCGGTAGCAGGGTATTCAGCAGCAGATGTAGCAGGATATGCAGCATCAGTAGATGCGTCCGCAGATGAATCAGCAGAGCACATAGGAGGAGATGTAGCAGCAGGAGATGCAGCAGCAGATGCAGTAGGTGATGTAGAATCACCAGAAGCAGCAGGATATGCAGGAGCACGAGATGCAGCAGCATGAGGTGCAGCAGCAGGAGATACATATTCAGCAGAAGATGCACAAGATTATGCAGCAGGAGATGCATCAGAAGGAAATGCAGCAGAAGATGCAACAGTACATGAGGCAGCAGCCGATGCAGCAGCAGATTAAGGAGTTGCAGTAGCCAGAAATGCAGCAGAAGATGCAGCAAGAGGAGATGTAGCAGGTAATGCAGCAGCAGGGGATGTAGTAGGATTTGCAGCAGGAGGTGCAGCAGGAGATGCACCAGCAAGAGATGCAGCAGTGGATGCATATTCAGCAGGAGATGCAGCAGAAGATGCAGCAGGAGATGCAGAAGCAGGGGATTTAGCAGGAGATGCAGCAGTAGATGAAGCAGCAGCAGATGCACCAGATGGATGAGAAAGTGATGCAGCAGGGGATGAAGCAGCAGATACAACAGGAAACGGAGCATCAGGAGATGCATCCCAGATGCATGAGCAGAGGATGCAGCAAGCGATGTAGCAGCAGGAGATACAGCAGCAGGAGATGCAGCAGGAGATGTAGCAGCAAAAGATACAGAAGCAGGAGATGAAGCAGCAGATGCATCAGCAAGAGATACAGGAGGACATCAAGTAGCAGGAGATGCAGCAGCAGGAATTTTTTCAGGAGATGCAGCAGTACATGAAGCATTTCCTGCTGATGCATCTCCTGCTGCATATCCTGCTGATGCATCTCCTGCTAAATCAGCTCTTGCTGATGCATCTTTTGCTGCATCTCCTGCTACTGCATCTCCTGCTGTGGCAATTCCTCCTGCAACTCATGCTGCTGCAATTCCTGCAGCATCTCCTGATATATCGCCTACTTCTGCATCTCCGGCTGCTGGATTTCCCGCTGCCTCTCCTGCTGCTATATCTGCTGCTTCACCTGCTGCTGCTGCATCTCCAGCTGCATCTCCTGCTGCTGCACCTCAAGGTGCTGCATCTTACTTTCTGCATCACCTTCTCTTCATCTCTTGCTGCTGCATCTCCTGCTGCATCTGCTGCTGTTGCATCTCCTGCTGCTGCATCTTCCGCAGAATCTCATGTTCCTGCTTCTCCTACTGAATCTGCATCTCCTGCTGCATTTGCTGTTGCATCTCCTGCTGCTTAATAAAATACTGCTGCATCTGCTGCATCTCCAGCTTCATCATCTCTTCTACATCTCCTGCTGCGAAATCTCCTGCTGCTATATCTCCTGCTGCATCTACTGCTGCATCAATTCCTACATCTCCTGCTGCTGCATCTCCTGCTGCTGCATCTCCAGCTGTTGTATCTCCTGTTACACCTCCTGCTGCTGCATCTCCCGATAATTGTGGTGGTGCATCTGCTACTGCATCTGCTACTACTCCGTCTAATCTGCTGCATCTGCTGCTGAATCCTCTGCTTCTGCATCTCCTGCTGTTGCTTATCCTGTTGCATATCCTGCTGCTGCAAATGCTGCTGCATCCCCTTCTTCTGCATCGCCTGCTGCATCTCCTGCTGCTGCATCTCCTGCTGCTGAATCTCCTAAAGTATCTCCTGTTGCTGTTTATCCTGCTGCATCTCCTCCTGCTGCTGCATCTGCTGCTACATCCCCTGCTCCTGCACCTCCTGCTGCATTTCTTGATACTTTGTCTCATGCATATCCTGCACCTAGATATCCTGCAACTGCATATCCTGCTTCATCTTCTTCATCTCCTGCTGCTGCGTCTCATGCTGCTGTAATTCCTGCTGATCAATCTCCTGCTGCTGCATCTCATGCTGTATCTCCTTCTTCATCTGCTGCTGCTTCATCAGCTGCATCTGCTGCTGCATCTGCTGCTGATTCATCTATTGCTGCATCTCCTGCTATATCTCCTGCTACATCTCCTGTTGCTGCATCTCCTGTTAAATATACTGCTGAATCTTCTGATGAATATGCATCTCCCTCTGCAATTCTTGCTTATGCATTTCCTGCTGCATATCCTGATGCTCTATCTGCCTCGGATACATCTTCTGTTGCTTCATTCACGCTGCTGATCTGCTGCTTCTTCATATCATGCTGTATCTCCTACTGCATCTCCTTCTTCTGAATCTCCTGCTGCGTCTCCTGCTGAATATGCATCTCCTGCTGCACATCCTGCTGCTGTATCTCCTGGTGTGTTTCATCATGCTGCACTTCCTGCTGCTGCAATTCTTCCGCCTCTGCTGCGGCATTTACAGCTGCATCTCCTGCTTCTACATCTCCAGATGCATCTCGTCCTGCTGCATCTGCTGCTACATCCCTTTGTCCTGCCTCTCCTGTTGCATTTATCCTGCAGCTGCTTATCCTGCTGCATCTTCTGCTTCTGCACATCATTGTCTATCTCCTGTTAATTCACTTTCTGCCGCATCTCCTTCTGCAGTTCCTGCTGCTGCATCTCCTGATGCTCCATCTCATGCTGCTCCATCCCATGCTGCTGCAATTCCTGCTGAATCCCCTGCTTCTGCAGTTGCTCGTGATTCATGTCCTGTTGCATCCCCTGCTGCTGCATCTCCTGTTGCACATCATGCTGCAACATATGATTGCTGGATCTCCTAATGTATCTCCTGCTGATTCATCTCCTGATGCTGAATCTCCTGCTGCATCTCGGGCTGCTGCTTCTGCTGCTGCTGCATCTTGTGCTTTATCAACCACAGCTTTATCTCCTGCAGCTGCATATACTGCTGCAACTCTTGCTGCATCTCCTGCTGCTGCAATTCCTGCTTCTGAATCTCCTGCTGCTGCATCTGCTGCTGCATCTGCTGCTTATTTATATCTTCTTGATTTTTTTGTTGCTGCATCTTGTGCTGCATGTCCTACTGCAGCCTCTCCTGTTACATCTCCTACTGCTGCATCTACTTCTGAATCTCCTCTTTCATCTCCTCTTGCAGCATTTCCAGCTGCCTCTCTTTCTGCTGAATCTCCGTTTGCCGCTCCTACTTCCGCATCTCCTGGTTCACCTCCTACTGCTGCATCTCATCCTACTACACCTCTGGCTGCATCTCCTGATGCATCTGCTGCGGCTTCATCCCCTGAAGCTGCCTATTCTGCTACATATCCTGCTGCGGTATCCCCTGCTGCTGCATCTCCTGCTGCTGCATTACCTGCTTCATCTCCTCCTGTGTCATATCATGCTGCATCTGCAGCTACATATCCTGCTGCTGCATCTGCTGCTGCATCTTCTGCTGCTGAACCTCCTTCTGCATCTGCTGCTTCATCTGCTACTGCTGTATCTCCTGCTGCATCTCCTGCCTCTGCATCTACTTCTACATCTCCAGATGCTGAACCTCCTTCCCCTGCATCTCCAGCTGCTGCAGTTTCTGCAGCATCTCCTGCTTCTGCATTTCTTGCCGCTGCATCTTCTGTGGCGTCTCCTGCTGCATCTCCTGCAGCATCTCCTGCTGCTGCTTCTCCTGCTGCTGCATATCCTGCTGCATCTCCTGCTGAATCTGTTGTTGCATTTGCTGCAACTCAATCTCCTACTGATGCACCTCCTTCTGACGCATTTTCTACCGCATCTCCTGATGAATCTCCTGCTCCTGCATCTCTTTTTGCATCTTCTGCTGCTACATCTCCTGCTGCTGCATCTCCTTGTGCTGCATCTGCTGCATATCCTTATTCTGCATCTCCCTCTGCTCTTTCATTGCATCTTGGAAAGCACGACTATCAGAACGATTTTTGTAGGGTACTGAATTGTGACTTAACTGCGCCTATTACGGCGCTTTAGGAAAATGGAAATACGCCGGCAGGGAAGACGCTAGCATGGAAAGCTGCTTCTTCTGAAGGTCTTCTCTTAGAGCGCTTTCACTGCAAATCAAGACTTGTAAAACTTTCAGTCTAGGCTTGTGCACTCTACATCAGAATTGCTATTAAAGCGTCTCTGCAATATTTTCAGATTGTTCCGAACAAGTAACGCAGGGAAGCTGCTACCATCAAATGCTGGCTTTAGGTTGAGTCTTCTTTGGAAGCGCTTTCACTGCCAGCGGCTAAGCAAGACTTATGGACCGTTTTAGTGACCGTTACTGAATTGTGACTTCTCCTAGGAAGGCGCTTTAGGAAAAGTGAGTAACTCCCGAAGGGAAGATGCTAGCATGGAATGATGCAGGTTCTGAAAGTGTTCCCTTAGAGCGCTTTCACTGCCAATCAAGACTTGTGGAACTTTCAGTCTGTGTACTGTAACATCAGAACGGCTATTAAAGCATCCCTTCCAAATTTCAAGTAGTTCAGATCAAGTATCTCAGAGAAGCTGCTACGATCAAATACTGACTCTCGTTAGAGTCTTCTTTGGAAGCGCTTCCACTGCAAACTGCGAAGCACGACTAAGAGAACGTTTAGTATAGATTAGGGAATTGTGACTTAACTGCGCCTATGAAGGCTCTGTAGGAGAAGTGAGTCATTCCTGCGTGAAAGATGCTAGCATGGAATGCGGCTGTTGCTGAATTATTTCTCTTATATCTTTTTTACTGCAAAGCAGTACGTGTAGAACTTTCATTCTAGTCTTGTCTTCTGTAACATCAGAATGTCTATTAAAGCGTCACTTCAAAATTAAAGAGCCTACCGCATCTCCTGCTGCATCTCCAGCTGGTGCATCTGCTGCTGCAACTCCTGCTATTGCATATCCAGTACCATCTCCGGCTGCATTTTCTGCTCCTGCATCTCCTGTTGAATCTGCCTATGTGGCTCCATCTCCTGATGCTGAATCTGCTGCTGCATCTGCTGCTGAATCTCCTGCAGCTGTATCATATGCTGATTCTCCTTCTACTCATCTCCTTCTGCTGCATCTGCTGCTGCATCCTCTTCTGGAACTTCTCCTGCAGCATCTCTTGCTACTGAAGCTCATGATCCTGCATCTTCTGCCTTGGCAATTCCTGGTGCTTCATTTCCTGCTGCATTTCTTCCTTTTACATCTCCTGCTGCTGCATCTCCTGCAGCATATCTTTCTGCTGAATCTCCGATTCATCTCCTGCTGCATTGCTGATGCAGCTGCTGCATCTCCTACTGCTTTATAAACTACTGCTGCATATCCGGATTCAGCATACCCTATTGCATCTGCCGGTGTTGCTTCTCCTGCTGCTGTATTTTGTACTGCATCTCCCGGTGCTGCGTCACTTGATGCTGCATTCTCTGCAGCATCCCCTGCTTCTGCATCTTCCATAGAATCTCCTGTTCCTGCTTCTCCTGCTGAATCTGCATCTCCAGCTGCATCATCTCTTCTACATCTCCTGCTGCGAAATCTCCTGCTACTATATCTCCTGCTGCAACTACTGCTGCATCTCCTGCTGCATCAATTCCTACATCTCCTGCAGCTGCATCTCCTGCTGCTGCATCTCAGCACAAGTACCGCAGGGAAGATGCTACGATCAAATGCTGACTCTCGTTAAGAGTCTTCTGTGGAAGCTCTTTCATTGCAATGTGGTAAGCACGCTTTCACTGCAAGCTGCAAAGCACGACTAACAGGACGTTTTTGCATAGGATACTGAATTGCGACATATGAAGGCGTGTTCTGAAAAGTGAATAACTCCTGCAGTGAAGATGCTGGCGTAGAATACTGCTGCTTCTGAATGTCTTCTCTTAGAGCGCTTTCACTGCAAAGCAAGACTTGTAGACCTTTCAGTCTGGGCTTGTGAAATGTAACATCAGCATGGCTATTAAGGCTTCACTTCAAGATTTCAGAGCGATCAGCAAGGGAAGCTGCTACCATCTAATTTTGGCGCTCCTTAAAGTCTTCGCTTATAGTAGCCATCAGAATGGCTATGAAAGTGTCACTCAAAATATCAGAGCGTTCAGCACAAGTGCCTCAGGGAAGTTGCTACGATGACATGCTGGCTCTCGTTAGAGTCTTCTGTGGAAGCGCTTTCACTGCATGCTGCAAAGGACGACTTTTGGAACTTTTTATTATAGGTAACTGTATTGTGATTGAATTGCGCCTAGAGAGGCGCTTTAGAAAATCGAATAACTATAGTAGGGAAGATGCTAGCATGGAATGTTGCTAATGCTGAATGTCTTCTCTTAGAGCGCTTTCACTGCAAAGCTCAGACTTGTAGCTCTTTCTGTCTAAGCTTATGTACTGCAATATAGGAATTGAAGTTAAAGCATTAGTTGAAAATTTGAGAGAATTCAGCACAAATACCACCGGGAAGATTCTACGATCAAATACTGAAATTCGCTAGATTCTTCTCTGGAAGCCTTTTCACTCAAAAGCGAGACTTGTAGACCTTTCAGTCTTGGCTTGTGTATTGCAACATCCGAATGGCTATTAAAGCCTCACTGCAAAATTTGAAAACGTTCCGAAAAAATACCACAAGGGCGCTGCTACGATCAAATGCATGTTCTCTTTAGAATCTTCTCTTGAAGCGCTTTCACTGCAAGTAGCCAAGCACGGCTAACAAAACGTTTAGTATTGGTTACGGAATTGTGATTTAACTGCGCCTTTGGAGGCGCTTTAGGAAAAGTGAGTAAGACCCACATGGAAGAGGCTAGAATGGAATGCTGATGCATCTGAATGTCTTCTCTTATAGCGCTTTCACTGCAAAGGAAGACTTGTATGACTTCCAGGCTAGGCTTGTGTACTGTAATATCAGAATGGCTATTAAAGCCTAACTTCAAAAGCTTGCAACTCGTACAGCACAAGAACCGCAGGGACTCTGCTTCGATCATATGCTAGCTTTCTTTAGTGTCTTCTCTTGAAGCGCTTTCACTACAAGCTGCGAAGCACGACTTATAGACCGTTTTAAAATAAGTTACTGAATTGTGACTTAATTGGGCAAAATACTGCACTGTAGGAAAAGTGTGTAAATCCCGAAAGGAAGATGTTAGCATGGAATGCTGCTGCTTGTGAATGTCTTCTCTTATACCGCTTTCACTGCAAAGCAAGAATTGTGGAACTTTTAGCTTAGGGACGTGTACTGTAACATCATGTGTATTAAAGCGTCACTCCAAAATTTAAAATCGTTCAGAAAAAGTACGGCAGGGAAGCTGCTACGATCAAATGCAGGCTCTCGTTAGAGCCTTCTCTGGAAGCGCTTTCATTGCAACGTGGAAAGCACGACTAACAGAACGATTTAGTGTAGGTTACTGAATAGTTACTTGACTTCGCCTAATAACACACTTTAGGAATAGTGACTATCGGCAGCAAGGAAGGTGGTAGTATGGAATGCTGCTGCTTCTGAATGTCTTCTCTTAGATAGCGCTTTCAGTGCAAAGCAAGACTTCTAGAACTTTCAGTCTAGGATTCTGAAGTATAGCATCAGCTAGTAAAGCGTCACTTCAAAATTTTAGAGCATTCAGCACAAGTCCCTCAGGGAAGCTGCTACCATCCAGTGCAGGCTCTGCTTAGAGTCTTCTCTTATAGTGCTTTCACAGCAAGCTGTAAAGCACAACTAACACATTTTAGTTCAGAATAATGAATTGTGACTTAACTGCGCCTATGAAGGCGCTTACGGAAAAGTGAGTATCTCAGGCTGTGCAGATGCTGGCATGAAATTATACCGCTTCTTAATGTTTTCTCTAATAGCGCTGTTGCTGCAAAAGACGACTTCTAGAATTTTCACTCTAGGCTTGTGAACTGTAACGTTTGAAGCGTCATATCAAGATCTGAGAACGTTCAGCACAAGTACCGCAGGGAAGGTGCTGCCATCAAATTTTGCCTATCGTTAAGATGTTTTCATGAAGCGCTTTCACTGCCAGCTGCAAAGCACCAAAAAGGCAACGTTTTCCTGTAGGCTAGTTATTAGAGACTTAGTAACGCCTAATAAAGCGCTTTAGGAAAAGTGAATATCTCCAGCAGGGAAAATGTTGGCATGGAATGATTCCGCTTCTGAATGTCTTCTCTTAGAGCGCTTTCACTACAAACCAAGAGTTATGAACTTTCCGTCTAGGCTAGTGAACTGTAACATCAGCATGCCTAGTAAGGCTTCACTTGAAGATCTGAAAGCGTTCAGCACAAATACCCCTGGGAAGTTGCTAGCATCAAAGAGTGGCTCACGTTAGAACCTTCTCTGGACGCGCTTTCAGTGAGAGGTGCAAAACACGACTAATAGAGCGTTTCAGCGTAGGCTAAAGAATAGTGACATAATAGCGACTAATAACGCGCTTTAGGACAATTGAATATCTCCAGCAGTGAAGACGCTAGGACGGAATGCTGCTGCTTCTGAATGTCTTCTCTTATAGCGCATTCACAGCAAAGCAAGACTTGTAGAACTTTCAGTCTAGGCTTGTACACTAGCTATGAAAGCGTCACGTCAAAATTTCAGAGCTTTCAGCATACGTACCGCAGGAAATCTCTTACCATCAAATGCTGGCTCTCGTTAGAATCTTCGCTGGAAGCGCTTTTACTGTAAGCCGCAAACAAGACTAAAAGAAATTTTTAGTATAGGCTTGTTAATAGTGACTTTAAAACGCCTATTACGGCGCTATGGTTGAAATTAATATCTCCAGCAAGGACGATGCTAGCATGGAATGATGCTGCTTATGAACGTCTTCTCTTAAAGCTCTTCAACTACAAAGCACGATTTGTCGAACTTTCAGCCTAGACTTGTGAAATATACCATCAGCATGGCTATTAAGGCTTCACTTCAAGATGTCAGAGCGTTCAGCACAAGTACCACAGGGAAGCTGCTACCATCTAATTTTGGCTCTCCTTCGAGTCTTCGCTTATAGCGCTTTCACTGCCAGCTGCAAAGCACGGAAAACGCAGTGTTTTCGTGTAGGCTAGGTAATAGCGACTTAATAAAGCGCTTATTAAAGCGCTTTTAGAAAAGTGATTAACAGATACAGGGAAGTCGGTAGCATGGAATGCTTCTGCTTCTGAATGTCTTCTCTTATTGCGCTTCACTGCAAAGCACGACTTGTAGAACTTTCACTCTAGGCTTGTGAAATGTATCATCAACATGGCTATTAAGGCGTCACTTCAAAATTTCAGAGCGTTTAGCCTAAGTTTCGCAGGGAATCTGCTTGTATCAAATGTAGACTCTCGTTTGAATTTCCAGAGGGTCTTTCACTGCAAGCTACAAATAGCACTAAAAGAACGTTTTAGTATAGGCTAGTGAACAGTGACTAAACAACGACTATTAAGGCTCTTTAGCAAAAATTAATAACTCCATCAGGGAAGATGTTATCATAGAATGCTTCTGCTTTCGTATGTATTCTCTTAGGGCTCGTTCACTGCAAACCACGACTTGTACAACTTTCAGTCTAGGCTTGTGTGCTGCACCATCAGAATACCTATTAAATCGCCACTTCAAATTTCAAAGCAATCAACACAAGTACCGCAAGGAAGCTTCTACCATCCAATGCTGGCTCTCGTTAAGAGTCTTCTGTGAAAGAGCATTCACTACAAGCTGCAAAGCACTTCTAATAGACCGTTTTAGTGTAGAGTACTGAACTGTGACTTAACTTCGACTAGGAAGGCGCTTTAGGAAAAGTGACTAACTCCTGAAGGGAAGACGCTAGAATGGAGTTCTACAGCTTCTGAATGTCTTCTCTTAAGTACTTTTTCTGTAAAGCAATACGTGTAGACCTTTCAGTCTAGGCTTCTGTACAGCAGCATCAGAATGGTTATTAAAAAGCCACTTCAAACATTAAAATGATTCAGACCAAGTACGGAAGGGAAGCTGCTATGATCAAATGCTGCCTCTCGTTAGAGTCTTCTGTGGAAGCTCTTGCATTGCAACGTGGAAAGCACGACTATCAGAAGGATTTAGTTTAAGGCACCGAAATGTGAATAACTGTGCCTATTACGGCGCTTTAGGAGAATGGAAATACGCCGGCAGGGAAGACGCTAGCATGGAAAGCTGCTTCTTCGGAAGGTCTTCTCTTAGAGCGCTTTTTCTCTAAAGCAAGACTTGTAGAGCTTTCAGTGTAGACTTGTGTACTCTAACATCAGAATGACTATTAAAGGGTCACTTCAACATTTCAGAGCGTATAGCACACGCACCTCAGGGAAACGTGCTACGATTAAGTGCTGGCTCTCGTAAGAGACTGTCGTGGAGAGATTTCACTGCAAGCAGCAAAGCACGGCTTAAGGACCGTTTTAGTATAGGGTACTGAACAGCGACTTAACTGCGTCTATTAAGCCGCTTTAGGAAAATTGAATTACGCCCGCAGGGAAGATGCGATCATGGAATGCTGCTACTTCTGAATGTCCTCCCTTATAGCGCTTTCACTGCAAAGGAAGACTTGTAGAACTTCCAGGCTAGGCTTGTGTACTGTAATATCAGAATGGCTATTAAAGCCTAACTTCAAAAGCTTGCAACTCGTACAGCACAAGAACCGCAGGGACTCTGCTTCGATCATATGCTAGCTTTCTTTAGTGTCTTCTCTTGAAGCGCTTTCACTACAAGCTGCGAAGCACGACTTATAGACCGTTTTAAAATAAGTTACTGAATTGTGACTTAATTGGGCAAAATACTGCACTGTAGGAAAAGTGTGTAAATCCCGAAAGGAAGATGTTAGCATGGAATGCTGCTGCTTGTGAATGTCTTCTCTTATACCGCTTTCACTGCAAAGCAAGAATTGTGGAACTTTTAGCTTAGGGACGTGTACTGTAACATCATGTGTATTAAAGCGTCACTCCAAAATTTAAAATCGTTCAGAAAAAGTACGGCAGGGAAGCTGCTACGATCAAATGCAGGCTCTCGTTAGAGCCTTCTCTGGAAGCGCTTTCATTGCAACGTGGAAAGCACGACTAACAGAACGATTTAGTGTAGGTTACTGAATAGTTACTTGACTTCGCCTAATAACACACTTTAGGAATAGTGACTATCGGCAGCAAGGAAGGTGGTAGTATGGAATGCTGCTGCTTCTGAATGTCTTCTCTTAGATAGCGCTTTCAGTGCAAAGCAAGACTTCTAGAACTTTCAGTCTAGGATTCTGAAGTATAGCATCAGCTAGTAAAGCGTCACTTCAAAATTTTAGAGCATTCAGCACAAGTCCCTCAGGGAAGCTGCTACCATCCAGTGCAGGCTCTGCTTAGAGTCTTCTCTTATAGTGCTTTCACAGCAAGCTGTAAAGCACAACTAACACATTTTAGTTCAGAATAATGAATTGTGACTTAACTGCGCCTATGAAGGCGCTTACGGAAAAGTGAGTATCTCAGGCTGTGCAGATGCTGGCATGAAATTATACCGCTTCTTAATGTTTTCTCTAATAGCGCTGTTGCTGCAAAAGACGACTTCTAGAATTTTCACTCTAGGCTTGTGAACTGTAACGTTTGAAGCGTCATATCAAGATCTGAGAACGTTCAGCACAAGTACCGCAGGGAAGGTGCTGCCATCAAATTTTGCCTATCGTTAAGATGTTTTCATGAAGCGCTTTCACTGCCAGCTGCAAAGCACCAAAAAGGCAACGTTTTCCTGTAGGCTAGTTATTAGAGACTTAGTAACGCCTAATAAAGCGCTTTAGGAAAAGTGAATATCTCCAGCAGGGAAAATGTTGGCATGGAATGATTCCGCTTCTGAATGTCTTCTCTTAGAGCGCTTTCACTACAAACCAAGAGTTATGAACTTTCCGTCTAGGCTAGTGAACTGTAACATCAGCATGCCTAGTAAGGCTTCACTTGAAGATCTGAAAGCGTTCAGCACAAATACCCCTGGGAAGTTGCTAGCATCAAAGAGTGGCTCACGTTAGAACCTTCTCTGGACGCGCTTTCAGTGAGAGGTGCAAAACACGACTAATAGAGCGTTTCAGCGTAGGCTAAAGAATAGTGACATAATAGCGACTAATAACGCGCTTTAGGACAATTGAATATCTCCAGCAGTGAAGACGCTAGGACGGAATGCTGCTGCTTCTGAATGTCTTCTCTTATAGCGCATTCACAGCAAAGCAAGACTTGTAGAACTTTCAGTCTAGGCTTGTACACTAGCTATGAAAGCGTCACGTCAAAATTTCAGAGCTTTCAGCATACGTACCGCAGGAAATCTCTTACCATCAAATGCTGGCTCTCGTTAGAATCTTCGCTGGAAGCGCTTTTACTGTAAGCCGCAAACAAGACTAAAAGAAATTTTTAGTATAGGCTTGTTAATAGTGACTTTAAAACGCCTATTACGGCGCTATGGTTGAAATTAATATCTCCAGCAAGGACGATGCTAGCATGGAATGATGCTGCTTATGAACGTCTTCTCTTAAAGCTCTTCAACTACAAAGCACGATTTGTCGAACTTTCAGCCTAGACTTGTGAAATATACCATCAGCATGGCTATTAAGGCTTCACTTCAAGATGTCAGAGCGTTCAGCACAAGTACCACAGGGAAGCTGCTACCATCTAATTTTGGCTCTCCTTCGAGTCTTCGCTTATAGCGCTTTCACTGCCAGCTGCAAAGCACGGAAAACGCAGTGTTTTCGTGTAGGCTAGGTAATAGCGACTTAATAAAGCGCTTATTAAAGCGCTTTTAGAAAAGTGATTAACAGATACAGGGAAGTCGGTAGCATGGAATGCTTCTGCTTCTGAATGTCTTCTCTTATTGCGCTTCACTGCAAAGCACGACTTGTAGAACTTTCACTCTAGGCTTGTGAAATGTATCATCAACATGGCTATTAAGGCGTCACTTCAAAATTTCAGAGCGTTTAGCCTAAGTTTCGCAGGGAATCTGCTTGTATCAAATGTAGACTCTCGTTTGAATTTCCAGAGGGTCTTTCACTGCAAGCTACAA
Organism: Clamator glandarius; assembly: GCA_033459285.1. Taxonomy (NCBI): domain Eukaryota; kingdom Metazoa; phylum Chordata; class Aves; order Cuculiformes; family Cuculidae; genus Clamator; species Clamator glandarius. The sequence continues at coordinate 701,172 of JAUNZM010000500.1, read as the reverse complement.
ATAGCACTAAAAGAACGTTTTAGTATAGGCTAGTGAACAGTGACTAAACAACGACTATTAAGGCTCTTTAGCAAAAATTAATAACTCCATCAGGGAAGATGTTATCATAGAATGCTTCTGCTTTCGTATGTATTCTCTTAGGGCTCGTTCACTGCAAACCACGACTTGTACAACTTTCAGTCTAGGCTTGTGTGCTGCACCATCAGAATACCTATTAAATCGCCACTTCAAATTTCAAAGCAATCAACACAAGTACCGCAAGGAAGCTTCTACCATCCAATGCTGGCTCTCGTTAAGAGTCTTCTGTGAAAGAGCATTCACTACAAGCTGCAAAGCACTTCTAATAGACCGTTTTAGTGTAGAGTACTGAACTGTGACTTAACTTCGACTAGGAAGGCGCTTTAGGAAAAGTGACTAACTCCTGAAGGGAAGACGCTAGAATGGAGTTCTACAGCTTCTGAATGTCTTCTCTTAAGTACTTTTTCTGTAAAGCAATACGTGTAGACCTTTCAGTCTAGGCTTCTGTACAGCAGCATCAGAATGGTTATTAAAAAGCCACTTCAAACATTAAAATGATTCAGACCAAGTACGGAAGGGAAGCTGCTATGATCAAATGCTGCCTCTCGTTAGAGTCTTCTGTGGAAGCTCTTGCATTGCAACGTGGAAAGCACGACTATCAGAAGGATTTAGTTTAAGGCACCGAAATGTGAATAACTGTGCCTATTACGGCGCTTTAGGAGAATGGAAATACGCCGGCAGGGAAGACGCTAGCATGGAAAGCTGCTTCTTCGGAAGGTCTTCTCTTAGAGCGCTTTTTCTCTAAAGCAAGACTTGTAGAGCTTTCAGTGTAGACTTGTGTACTCTAACATCAGAATGACTATTAAAGGGTCACTTCAACATTTCAGAGCGTATAGCACACGCACCTCAGGGAAACGTGCTACGATTAAGTGCTGGCTCTCGTAAGAGACTGTCGTGGAGAGATTTCACTGCAAGCAGCAAAGCACGGCTTAAGGACCGTTTTAGTATAGGGTACTGAACAGCGACTTAACTGCGTCTATTAAGCCGCTTTAGGAAAATTGAATTACGCCCGCAGGGAAGATGCGATCATGGAATGCTGCTACTTCTGAATGTCCTCCCTTATAGCGCTTTCACTGCAAAGGAAGACTTGTAGAACTTCCAGGCTAGGCTTGTGTACTGTAATATCAGAATGGCTATTAAAGCCTAACTTCAAAAGCTTGCAACTCGTACAGCACAAGAACCGCAGGGACTCTGCTTCGATCATATGCTAGCTTTCTTTAGTGTCTTCTCTTGAAGCGCTTTCACTACAAGCTGCGAAGCACGACTTATAGACCGTTTTAAAATAAGTTACTGAATTGTGACTTAATTGGGCAAAATACTGCACTGTAGGAAAAGTGTGTAAATCCCGAAAGGAAGATGTTAGCATGGAATGCTGCTGCTTGTGAATGTCTTCTCTTATACCGCTTTCACTGCAAAGCAAGAATTGTGGAACTTTTAGCTTAGGGACGTGTACTGTAACATCATGTGTATTAAAGCGTCACTCCAAAATTTAAAATCGTTCAGAAAAAGTACGGCAGGGAAGCTGCTACGATCAAATGCAGGCTCTCGTTAGAGCCTTCTCTGGAAGCGCTTTCATTGCAACGTGGAAAGCACGACTAACAGAACGATTTAGTGTAGGTTACTGAATAGTTACTTGACTTCGCCTAATAACGCACTTTAGGAATAGTGACTATCGGCAGCAAGGAAGGTGGTAGTATGGAATGCTGCTGCTTCTGAATGTCTTCTCTTAGATAGCGCTTTCAGTGCAAAGCAAGACTTATAGAACTTTCAGTCTAGGATTCTGAAGTATAGCATCAGCTAGTAAAGCGTCACTTCAAAATTTTAGAGCATTCAGCACAAGTCCCTCAGGGAAGCTGCTACCATCCAGTGCAGGCTCTGCTTAGAGTCTTCTCTTATAGTGCTTTCACAGCAAGCTGTAAAGCACAACTAACACATTTTAGTTCAGAATAATGAATTGTGACTTAACTGCGCCTATGAAGGCGCTTACGGAAAAGTGAGTATCTCAGGCTGTGCAGATGCTGGCATGAAATTATACCGCTTCTTAATGTTTTCTCTAATAGCGCTGTTGCTGCAAAAGACGACTTCTAGAATTTTCACTCTAGGCTTGTGAACTGTAACATTTGAAGCGTCATATCAAGATCTGAGAACGTTCAGCACAAGTACCGCAGGGAAGGTGCTGCCATCAAATTTTGCCTATCGTTAAGATGTTTTCATGAAGCGCTTTCACTGCCAGCTGCAAAGCACCAAAAAGGCAACGTTTTCCTGTAGGCTAGTTATTAGAGACTTAGTAACGCCTAATAAAGCGCTTTAGGAAAAGTGAATATCTCCAGCAGGGAAAATGTTGGCATGGAATGATTCCGCTTCTGAATGTCTTCTCTTAGAGCGCTTTCACTACAAACCAAGAGTTATGAACTTTCCGTCTAGGCTAGTGAACTGTAACATCAGCATGCCTAGTAAGGCTTCACTTGAAGATCTGAAAGCGTTCAGCACAAATACCCCTGGGAAGTTGCTAGCATCAAAGAGTGGCTCTCGTTAGAACCTTCTCTGGACGCGCTTTCAGTGAGAGGTGCAAAACACGACTAATAGAGCGTTTCAGCGTAGGCTAAAGAATAGTGACATAATAGCGACTAATAACGCGCTTTAGGACAATTGAATATCTCCATCAGCGAAGACACTAGGACGGAATGCTGCTGCTTCTGAATGTCTTCTCTTATAGCGCATTCACAGCAAAGCAAGACTTGTAGAACTTTCAGTCTAGGCTTGTACACTAGCTATGAAAGCGTCACGTCAAAATTTCAGAGCTTTCAGCATACGTACCGCAGGAAATCTCCTACCATCAAATGCTGGCTCTCGTTAGAATCTTCGCTGGAAGCGCTTTCACTGTAAGCCGCAAACACGACTAAAAGAAGTTTTTAGTATAGGTTTGTAAATAGTGACTTTAAAACGCCTATCACGGCGCTATGGTTGAAATTAATATCTCCAGCAAGGACGATGCTAGCATGGAATGATGCTGCTTATGAACGTCTTCTCTTAAAGCTCTTCAACTACAAAGCACGATTTGTCGAACTTTCAGTCTAGACTTGTGAAATATAACATCAGCATGGCTATTAAGGCTTCACTTCAAGATGTCAGAGCGTTCAGCACAAGTACCACAGGGAAGCTGCTACCATCTAATTTTGGCTCTCCTTCGAGTCTTCGCTTATAGCGCTTTCACTGCCAGCTGCAAAGCACGGAAAACGCAGTGTTTTCGTGTAGGCTAGGTAATAGCGACTTAATAAAGCGCTTATTAAAGCGCTTTTAGAAAAGTGATTAACAGATACAGGGAAGTCGGTAGCATGGAATGCTTCTGCTTCTGAATGTCTTCTCTTATTGCGCTTCACTGCAAAGCACGACTTGTAGAACTTTCACTCTAGGCTTGTGAAATGTATCATCAACATGGCTATTAAGGCGTCACTTCAAAATTTCAGAGCGTTAGCCTAAGTTTCGCAGGGAATCTGCTTGTATCAAATGTAGACTCTCGTTTGACTTTCCAGTGGGTCTTTCACTGCAAGCTACAAATAGCACTAAAAGAACGTTTTAGTATAGGCTAGTGAACAGTGACTTAACAACGACTATTAAGGCGCTTTTGCAAAAATTAATAACTCCATCAGGGAAGATGTTATCATAGAATGCTTCTGCTTTCGTATGTATTCTCTTAGGGCTCGTTCACTGCAAACCACGACTTGTACAACTTTCAGTCTAGGCTTGTGTGCTGCACCATCAGAATACCTATTAAATCGCCACTTCAAATTTCAAAGCAATCAACACAAGTACCGCAAGGAAGCTTCTACCATCCAATGCTGGCTCTCGTTAAGAGTCTTCTGTGAAAGAGCATTCACTGCAAGCTGCAAAGCACTTCTAATAGACCGTTTTAGTGTAGAGTACTGAACTGTGACTTAACTTCGACTAGGAAGGCGCTTTAGGAAAAGTGACTAACTCCTGAAGGGAAGACGCTAGAATGGAGTTCTACAGCTTCTGAATGTCTTCTCTTAAGTACTTTTTCTGTAAAGCAATACGTGTAGACCTTTCAGTCTAGGCTTCTGTACAGCAGCATCAGAATGGTTATTAAAAAGCCACTTCAAACATTAAAATGATTCAGACCAAGTACGGAAGGGAAGCTGCTATGATCAAATGCTGCCTCTCGTTAGAGTCTTCTGTGGAAGCTCTTGCATTGCAACGTGGAAAGCACGACTATCAGAAGGATTTAGTTTAAGGCACCGAAATGTGAATAACTGTGCCTATTACGGCGCTTTAGGAGAATGGAAATACGCCGGCAGGGAAGACGCTAGCATGGAAAGCTGCTTCTTCGGAAGGTCTTCTCTTAGAGCGCTTTTTCTCTAAAGCAAGACTTGTAGAGCTTTCAGTGTAGACTTGTGTACTCTAACATCAGAATGACTATTAAAGGGTCACTTCAACATTTCAGAGCGTATAGCACACGCACCTCAGGGAAACGTGCTACGATTAAGTGCTGGCTCTCGTAAGAGACTGTCGTGGAGAGATTTCACTGCAAGCAGCAAAGCACGGCTTAAGGACCGTTTTAGTATAGGGTACTGAACAGCGACTTAACTGCGTCTATTAAGCCGCTTTAGGAAAATTGAATTACGCCCGCAGGGAAGATGCGATCATGGAATGCTGCTACTTCTGAATGTCCTCCCTTATAGCGCTTTCACTGCAAAGGAAGACTTGTAGAACTTCCAGGCTAGGCTTGTGTACTGTAATATCAGAATGGCTATTAAAGCCTAACTTCAAAAGCTTGCAACTCGTACAGCACAAGAACCGCAGGGACTCTGCTTCGATCATATGCTAGCTTTCTTTAGTGTCTTCTCTTGAAGCGCTTTCACTACAAGCTGCGAAGCACGACTTATAGACCGTTTTAAAATAAGTTACTGAATTGTGACTTAATTGGGCAAAATACTGCACTGTAGGAAAAGTGTGTAAATCCCGAAAGGAAGATGTTAGCATGGAATGCTGCTGCTTGTGAATGTCTTCTCTTATACCGCTTTCACTGCAAAGCAAGAATTGTGGAACTTTTAGCTTAGGGACGTGTACTGTAACATCATGTGTATTAAAGCGTCACTCCAAAATTTAAAATCGTTCAGAAAAAGTACGGCAGGGAAGCTGCTACGATCAAATGCAGGCTCTCGTTAGAGCCTTCTCTGGAAGCGCTTTCATTGCAACGTGGAAAGCACGACTAACAGAACGATTTAGTGTAGGTTACTGAATAGTTACTTGACTTCGCCTAATAACGCACTTTAGGAATAGTGACTATCGGCAGCAAGGAAGGTGGTAGTATGGAATGCTGCTGCTTCTGAATGTCTTCTCTTAGATAGCGCTTTCAGTGCAAAGCAAGACTTATAGAACTTTCAGTCTAGGATTCTGAAGTATAGCATCAGCTAGTAAAGCGTCACTTCAAAATTTTAGAGCATTCAGCACAAGTCCCTCAGGGAAGCTGCTACCATCCAGTGCAGGCTCTGCTTAGAGTCTTCTCTTATAGTGCTTTCACAGCAAGCTGTAAAGCACAACTAACACATTTTAGTTCAGAATAATGAATTGTGACTTAACTGCGCCTATGAAGGCACTTACGGAAAAGTGAGTATCTCAGGCTGTGCAGATGCTGGCATGAAATTATACCGCTTCTTAATGTTTTCTCTAATAGCGCTGTTGCTGCAAAAGACGACTTCTAGAATTTTCACTCTAGGCTTGTGAACTGTAACATTTGAAGCGTCATATCAAGATCTGAGAACGTTCAGCACAAGTACCGCAGGGAAGGTGCTGCCATCAAATTTTGCCTATCGTTAAGATGTTTTCATGAAGCGCTTTCACTGCCAGCTGCAAAGCACCAAAAAGGCAACGTTTTCCTGTAGGCTAGTTATTAGAGACTTAGTAACGCCTAATAAAGCGCTTTAGGAAAAGTGAATATCTCCAGCAGGGAAAATGTTGGCATGGAATGATTCCGCTTCTGAATGTCTTCTCTTAGAGCGCTTTCACTACAAACCAAGAGTTATGAACTTTCCGTCTAGGCTAGTGAACTGTAACATCAGCATGCCTAGTAAGGCTTCACTTGAAGATCTGAAAGCGTTCAGCACAAATACCCCTGGGAAGTTGCTAGCATCAAAGAGTGGCTCTCGTTAGAACCTTCTCTGGACGCGCTTTCAGTGAGAGGTGCAAAACACGACTAATAGAGCGTTTCAGCGTAGGCTAAAGAATAGTGACATAATAGCGACTAATAACGCGCTTTAGGACAATTGAATATCTCCATCAGCGAAGACACTAGGACGGAATGCTGCTGCTTCTGAATGTCTTCTCTTATAGCGCATTCACAGCAAAGCAAGACTTGTAGAACTTTCAGTCTAGGCTTGTACACTAGCTATGAAAGCGTCACGTCAAAATTTCAGAGCTTTCAGCATACGTACCGCAGGAAATCTCCTACCATCAAATGCTGGCTCTCGTTAGAATCTTCGCTGGAAGCGCTTTCACTGTAAGCCGCAAACACGACTAAAAGAAGTTTTTAGTATAGGTTTGTAAATAGTGACTTTAAAACGCCTATCACGGCGCTATGGTTGAAATTAATATCTCCAGCAAGGACGATGCTAGCATGGAATGATGCTGCTTATGAACGTCTTCTCTTAAAGCTCTTCAACTACAAAGCACGATTTGTCGAACTTTCAGTCTAGACTTGTGAAATATAACATCAGCATGGCTATTAAGGCTTCACTTCAAGATGTCAGAGCGTTCAGCACAAGTACCACAGGGAAGCTGCTACCATCTAATTTTGGCTCTCCTTCGAGTCTTCGCTTATAGCGCTTTCACTGCCAGCTGCAAAGCACGGAAAACGCAGTGTTTTCGTGTAGGCTAGGTAATAGCGACTTAATAAAGCGCTTATTAAAGCGCTTTTAGAAAAGTGATTAACAGATACAGGGAAGTCGGTAGCATGGAATGCTTCTGCTTCTGAATGTCTTCTCTTATTGCGCTTCACTGCAAAGCACGACTTGTAGAACTTTCACTCTAGGCTTGTGAAATGTATCATCAACATGGCTATTAAGGCGTCGCTTCAAAATTTCAGAGCGTTAGCCTAAGTTTCGCAGGGAATCTGCTTGTATCAAATGTAGACTCTCGTTTGACTTTCCAGTGGGTCTTTCACTGCAAGCTACAAATAGCACTAAAAGAACGTTTTAGTATAGGCTAGTGAACAGTGACTTAACAACGACTATTAAGGCTCTTTAGCAAAAATTAATAACTCCATCAGGGAAGATGTTATCATAGAATGCTTCTGCTTTCGTATGTATTCTCTTAGGGCTCGTTCACTGCAAACCACGACTTGTACAACTTTCAGTCTAGGCTTGTGTGCTGCACCATCAGAATACCTATTAAATCGCCACTTCAAATTTCAAAGCAATCAACACAAGTACCGCAAGGAAGCTTCTACCATCCAATGCTGGCTCTCGTTAAGAGTCTTCTGTGAAAGAGCATTCACTGCAAGCTGCAAAGCACTTCTTATAAACCGTTTTAGTGTAGAGTACTGAACTGTGGCTTAACTTCGACTAGGAAGGCGCTTTAGGAAAAGTGACTAACTCCTGAAGGGAAGACGCTAGAATGGAGTTCTACAGCTTCTGAATGTCTTCTCTTAAGTGCTTTTTCTGTAAAGCAATACGTGTAGACCTTTCAGTCTAGGCTTCTGTACAGCAGCATCAGAATGGTTATTAAAAAGCCACTTCAAACATTAAAATGATTCAGACCAAGTACGGAAGGAAAGCTGCTATGATCAAATGCTGCCTCTCGTTAGAGTCTTCTGTGGAAGCTCTTTCATTGCAATGTGGAAAACACGACTATCAGAACGATTTTTGTAGGGTACTGAATTGTGAATTAACTGCGCCTATTACGGCGCTTTAGGAAAATGGAAATACGCCCGCAGGGAAGACGCTAGCATGGAAAGCTGCTTCTTCGGAAGGTCTTCTCTTAGAGCGCTTTTTCTCTAAAGCAAGACTTGTAGAGCTTTCAGTGTAGACTTGTGTACTCTAACATCAGAATGACTATTAAAGCGTCAATTCAACATTTCAGAGCGTATAGCACACGCACCTCAGGGAAACGTGCTACGATTAAGTGCTGGCTCTCGTAAGACACTGTTGTCAGAATGGCTATTAAAGCGTCACTTCAAAATTAAAGAGCCTACAGCATCTTCTGCTGCATCTCCAGCTGGTGCATCTGCTGCTGCATCTCCTCCTATTGCATATCCAGTGCCATCTCCTGCTGCATTTTCTGCTCCTGCATCTCCTGTTGAATATGCCTATGTGGCTCCATCTCCTGATGCTGAATCTGCTGCTGCATCTGCTACTGGATCTCCTGCAGCAGAATCATATCCTGATTCTCCTTCTACTGCATCTCCTGATGCTGCATCTCTTGCTACTGCATATCTAGCTGAATCTCCTGCTACATCTCTGATGCTGCATATCCTGCTGCATCTCCTGCTCAATCTACTGCTGAATATACCTCTGTGGCTGCATCTCCTGCTGCATCTGCTACATCATACGCTGCTTTAATCCACTTTTCCATCACCTGCAGCTGCATCTCCTGCTCCTGCATCTGCTTCTGCATCTCTGCTTGATGCATCTCATACTGCATCTGCTAATGCATCTGCTGCTGAATCTCATGCAGTATCTGCTGCTGCATCTCCTCCTGCTGCATCTGCAATTGCATCTGGTTCTGCGTCTCCTGCTGCTTCATCTCCTACTCTATCTACTGCTGCATTTCCTCCGGAAGTGTAGAGAGGAGATGTACCCTGACACGCAGCAGTAGGAGATGCAGCTGGAGTTTTAGAAGCAGATGAAGCAGCAGGAGATGCAGCAGCAAAATATGCATCAGAAGGAGATAAAGCCGGAGATGCAAAAGCAGGAGATTAAGCTACAGGAGATTCAGTAGGAGATACAGTGGCAGGAGATTCATAAGCAGAAGATATAGCACCAGGAGATGCAGCAGCAGGAATTTCAGTAGGAAACGCAGCAGCAGGAGAAACAGCAGGTAATGCAGCAGCAGTAGATGAAGTAGGGTATGAAGCAGCAGTAGATGCAGCAGGGTATGCAAGAGCAGGAGATTCAGCAGCAGGAGATTAATCAGAGGATATGCATCATCAGATGAATCTGCTGATGCGTCAGAATGTAGTTGCAGGCAGAGATGCAGCATCAGGAGGTTCAGCAGAGGATGCAGCAGCAATAGATGCAGGAAAAGATCCAGGCGGAGGAACTAGAGCAGTAAGAGATGTAGCAGCACATACAGCGGCAGATCAGGAGATGAAGCAGCAGGAGAAGCAGCAGGAGCAGATTCAGCAGGAGATGCATCAGGAGATGCAGCATTAGGAGATGCAGCAGGGGATTCAATAGCAGGTGCTGCAGCAGGAGATGCAGCAGGTAATGCAGCAGTAGGAGATGCACCTTAGATACAGCAGCAGGAGGCACAGCAACAGGAGATTCAACAGGAATGCAGCAGGGTATTCAGTAGCAGGTGATGCAGCAGCAGATGCAGCAGAAGAAAATCCAACAGCAGAAGATGCAGCAGCACATACAGCAGTAGTAGATGAAACCGAGGATGAAGAAGCAGGGGATACAGTAGCAGGAGATGCAGCAGCAGGAGATGTAGCTGGAGATGCAACAGCAGATGCATCAGCAGGAGATGCAGCAGCATATTCAGCAGCACATTGAGCAGAAGATGCTGAAGCAGGAGATTCAGCAGCAGGAGGCTAAGACTAGGCAGATACAGCAACACGTTCAGCAGGAGATGCAGCAGGAGATGCAGCAGCAGGAGATGCAGCAGTGTATGCAGCAGCAGCAAATGGAGCATCAGGTGATGCAGGAGGACATAAAAAATCAGAAGGTGAAGCAACAGGAGATGCAGCAGTAGATTAATCTACAGCAGATGCACCAAAATATGCAGGAGATGCAGCAGCAGGAGATGTAGCTGGAAATGCAGCAGTAGTAGATTGAGCAAGATATACAGAAGCATTGGCTGGAGATGTGGCACGAGAGGCAGAAGAAAGGGATCCTGCAGCAGATGCGTTAGCATATACAGCACCTGCAGATGCAGCAGCAGGAGATGAAGCAGCAGATGCAGCAGATGGAGATTCAGTAGCAGGAGATGTAGCAGTCGGAGATGCAGCAGTCAGAGATGCAGCAGGTTATGCATCAGCAGGAGCTGCATTAGCAGGAGATTCAGCACCAGTAGATGCTGCAGGAGATGCATCATCAGAAGATGCAGCAGAAATTCAGGAGGGGGTTCAGTCGCAGGTGATACAGCAGCAGATGCAGTAGATTCAGCAACAGGAGATGCAGCACGAGATGTAGTAGCAGGAGATGCAGCAGCAGATGGAGCATCAGATGATGCAGTAGCAGAAGATGCAGCAGTGTATGCAGCAGGAGATGCAGCAGCAGAAGATGCAGCAGCAGATGAAGCAAGACCTTTAGCAGGAGACACAGAATCAGAAGATTCAGAAGCAGAAGATTCAGAAGCAGGAGATGAAGAAGCAGGAGATGCAGAAGCAGATGCAGAAGTAGGAGGTGCAGCAGCAGGAATTTCAACAGCAGATTCAACAGCAGATACAAAAGGAGATGCAGCATCAAGAGATGCAGCAATAGATGCATATTCATCAGGAGATGCAGCAGGAAGAGATGATTCAGCAAGTACATGAGATTCATGAGATGTAGCACGAGATGCAGAAGGAGATGCTGTAGGAGGAGAGGCAGGAGGAGATGATGTAGCAGATGCAGTAGCATAAGATGCAAAAGCAGAAGTTGCAGCCGTAGATTCTGCAGCATGAGATGCAGCCGCAGGAGATGAGCAGCGGATTCAGTAGGAGATTCTGCAGCAGGAGATGAAGCAACAAAATCTGCAGAGAAGAAGATGCAGCAGCAGGAAATGCAGAAGAAGATGCAGCAGCAGGAAATGAAGAAGAAGATGCAGCAGCAGGATCTGCAGAGAAAAAGATGCAGTAGCAGGAGATGTAGCTGGAGATGGAACAGCAGATGCATCAGCAGGAGATGCAGCAGCAGAAAATACAGCAGTACATGAAGCTGCAGATGCACAAGAAAACAGAGCAGGAGATATGCAGGATATGATGCAGTACCAGCAGATGCAGTAGGAGATGCAGCATCTGGAATTCAAGATATAGAAAATGCTGCAGGAGTTGAAGCAGCAAATGCATCAGGAGAAGCAGGAGCAGGAAATGCAGAAGCAAGAGATGCAGCAGCAGAGATGCAGGAGTAGGAGATGCAGAAGCAGGAGATGTAGCAGCAAGACATGCAAAAGGATATGCAGAAGCAGGAGATGCTGCAGTAGAAGATGCAGGAAATGCAGCAGCTGATGCAGGAGGAGATTTAGCAGAAGGAGAAGCAGCAGCAGGAGACGCAGCAGGAGGAGATGCAGCATGAGATGCAGCAGCATGAGATGCAGCAGCAGATGCAGCAGCATGAGATGCAGCAGGAGATTCAGCAGAAGACACAGCAGCAGGAGATGAAGCAGCTGGAGATGTAGCAGGTGGAGATGCAGCAGCAGATGCAGCGGTAGATGAAGATTCAGCAGGAGATTCATCAGCAGGAGATGCTGCAGCAGATTCACAGTAGGAGATGCATCAGCAGGAGGTGCAGCAGAAGTAGATGTAGCAGGATAAGCAGCGGGAGGAGATGTAGTAGAAGATGCCAGAGCAGGACATGCAGCAGAAAATTCAGAAGGAAAAACAGCCGGCGAAGCATCAGGAGGAGATGCAGCAAGACATGCAGCAGATGCAGATGCAGCAGCAGCAGATGCAGCAGCAGAAGATGGAGCAAGATATGCAGAAGCAGTAGGTGCAGCAGGAGATGCAGTAGCAAGAGATGAAGCATTACCATGAGATGCATTAAGAGGTGCAGCAGCAGGATATGTAGCAGGAGATTTAGCAGGAGATGAAGTAGCAGCAGAGCAGCCATAGATGCAGCAGGAAATGCAGCAGTAGATGCAGGAGCAGGAGATGCTGAAGCAGAAAATACTGCAGCAGAAAATACTGCAGCAGATGCAGCAGGAGATGACATAGCAGATGATGACATATCAGGTGATGAAGCCACAGATGCATCGGCTGAAGGTGAAGCAGGAGATGCAGCAACACGAGGTACATGAGCAGATGCATCAGGAGATGAGGCAGCAAGTGCAGAAAGGTATATGGTAGGGGATGGAGCAGGAAATGTATCAGCATGAAATGCAGCACAAGATGCAGCAAGAAATGCAGCAAGAAATGCAGCAGGATATGCAGGAGAAGTAGACGCAGCAGCAGATGAAGCAGAAGGAGGGGCGGCAGCAGCAGATTCAGCAGGAGATGCAACAGCAGGAGATGCCGAAGCAGTTGCAGCAGGAAATGCAGATGCAGCAGGAGAAGCAATAGGAAGAGAATCTTCAGCAGATGCAGCAGAATGTGCAGCATGACGAGATGGAGCAGGACATATAGCAGCAGCATATGCATCAGCAGATGAGCAGGAAATACAGCAAGAATGCAGCAGCAGAGATGTAGCCACAGACTCATAAGCAGCAGATGCAGCAGGAGATGCAGAATCAGAAGATGGAGCAGCAAGAGATGCATTAGCTGGAGATGCATTAGCAGGAGATGCAGCAGCAGGAGACGTGTCAGGGGTTGCAGCAGTAGGTGAAGCAGCACCAGATGAAGCAGGAGATGCTGCAGATGCAGCAGTAGGGGATGCAGCAGGTGATGCAGCAGGAAGAGATGGAGCAGGAGATATAGGAGCAGCAGATGCACCAGCAGAGGTAGCAGCAGTAGATGCAGCTGGAGATAGAGAAAACGATGAGGCAGCAGATGTAGTAGGAGATGCAGCAGTAGATGAAGTAGCAGTAGATGCAGCAGCAGTTGCAAGAGGAAATGCAGCAGGAGAAGCAGCAGGAGAAGCAGCAGCAGGAGGTGCAGCCGCAAATGCATTCAGCAGGATATGCAGTAGGAGATGCCACAGCCGGAGATGCAGTAGCAGGAGATTCAGCAGCAGATGTAGCAGGATATGCAGCATCAGTAGATGCGTCCGCAGATGAATCAGCAGAGCACGTAGGAGGAGATGCAGCAGCAGGAGATACAGCTGGAGATACAGCAGCAGGAGATGACGCAGCAGATGCAGGAAGAAATGCAGCAGCAGGATATACAGCAGCAGATGCAGCAGCATGAAGTGCAGCAGCAGGAGATGCATATTCAGCAGGTGATGCACCAGATTATGCAGCAGGAGATGACGAATCAGAAGGAATTGCAGCAGGAGATGCAGCAGTACATGAGGCAGCAGCCGATGCAGCAGCTGATTAAGGAGTTGCAGTAGCCAGAAATGCAGCAGAAGATGCAGCAAGAGGAGATGCAGCAGGAGATGCAGTAGCAGGAAATGTAGCTGCAGCTGCAGAGGCAGCAGATGCAGCAGCAATAGATGCAGCAGCAGATGTATCAGGAAGTGCAGATTCAGTAGGAGATGTAGCAGCAGAAGATGCTGCTGCAGATGACGCAGCAGGAGATGAAGCAGGATATGCTGCAAGAGGAGATGCAGCAGGTAATGCAGCAGCAGGGCATGCAGTAGGATTTGCAGCAGGAGATGCATATTCAGCAGGATATGGAGCAGAAGATGCAGCGGGAGATGCAGAAGCAGGGGATTTAGCAGGAGATGCAGCAGTAGATGAAGCAGCAGCAGATGCACCAGATGGAGCAGAAAGAGATGCAGAAAGAGAAGCAGCAGATACAACAAAAAATGGAGCATCAGGAGATGCATCCGCAGATGCATGAGCAGAGGATGCAGCAAGCGATGTAGCAGCAGGCGATACAGAAGTAGGAGAAGCAGCAGTAGATGTAGCAGCAGGAGATACAGAAGCAGGTAATGAAGCAGCAGATGCAGCAGCAGGAATTTTATCGGGAGATGCAGCAGTACTTGAAGCATTTCCTGCTGATGCATCTCCTGCTGCATATCCTCCTGATGCATCTCCTGCTAAATCAGCTCTTGCTGATGCATCTTTTGCTGCATCTCCTGCTACTGCATCTCCTGCTGCTGAATCTCCTGCTGCGGCAATTCCTACTGCATCTCATGCTGCTGCAATTCCTGCAGCATCTCCTGATATATCGCCTACTTCTGCATCTCCGGCTGCTGGATTTCCCGCTGCCTCTCCTGCTGCTATATCTGCTGCTTCACCTGCTGCTGCTGCATCTCCAGCTGCATCTCCTGCTGCTGCACCTCAAGGTGATGCATCTTACTTTCTGCATCACCTTCTCTTCATCTCTTGCTTCTGAATCTCCTGCTGCGTCTGCTGCTGCTGCTTCTCCTGCTGCTGCATCTCCTGTTACATCTGCTGCTGCATCTCCTCCTGCTGCATCTGCTGCTGCATCCTCTTCCGCTATGTCTCCTTTTGCATCTCTTAGTGCTGAGGCTCATGATTCTGCATCTTCTGCTGTGGCAATTGCTGGTGCTTCATTTCCTGCTGCATTTCTTCCTTTTACATCTGATGCTGCTGCATCTCCTGCTGCTGCATCTGCTGCAGCATCTCCTGTTGCTACATCTCCTGCTGAATCTACATCTCCTGCTGCATCTGCTGCGGCATCTCTTTCTGCTGAATCTCCCATTCATCTCCTGCTGCATTGCTGATTCATCTGCTGCTGCTGAATCTTCTGCTGCTTTATAAACTACTGTTGCATATCCTACTGCTGCATATCCGGATTCAGCATATCCTATTGCATCTCCTGGTGTTGCTTCTCTTACGGCTTCATTTTCTGCTGCATCTCTTGCAACTGCACTTCCTACTGCATCTCCCGGTGCTGCATCTCTTGATGCTGCATTCCCTGCAGCATCTCCTGCTTCTGCATCTTCTGCAGAATCTCCTGTTCCTGCTTCTCCTGCTGAATCTGCATCCCCTGATGCATCTGCTGTTGTATCTCTTGCTGTTTTATAAACTACAGCTGCATCTGCTGCATCTCCAGCTGCATCATCTCTTCTACATCTCTTGCTGCGATATCTCCTGCTGCTATATCTCCTGCTGCACCTACTGATGCATCTCTTGCTGCATCAATTCCTACATCTCCTGCTGCTGCATCTCCAGCTGTTGTATCTCCTGTTACACCTCCTGCTGCTGCATCTCCTGCTACTGCAGCTACTGCTGCTGCATCTCCCGATAAATGTGGTGCTGCATCTGCTACTGCATCTGCTACTACTCCATCTAATACTGCTGCATCTGCTGCTGTATCTTCTGCTGTTGCTTTTCCCGTTGCATCCCCTTCTTCTGCAAATGCTGCTGCATCCCCTTCTTCTGCATCGCCTGCTGCATCTCCTGCTGCTGCATCTCCTAAAGTATCTCCTGTTGCTGTTTATCCTGCTGCATCTCCTCCTGCTGCATCTGCTGCTACATCCCCTGCTCCTGCATCTCCTGCTGCATTTCTTGATACTGCATCTCATGCTGTCGCATATCCTGCACCTGGATCTCTCGCAACTGCATATCCTGCTTCATCTTCTTCATCTTCTGCTGCTGCATCTGCTGCTGCTGTAATTCCTGATGATCAATCTCCTGCTGCTGCATCTCATGCTGTATCTCCTTCTTCATCTGCTGCTGCTTCATCAGCTGCATCTGCTGCTGCATCTGCTGCTGATTCATCTATTGCTGCATCTCCTGCTACATCTCCTATTGCTGCATCTCCTGCTGAATCTTCTGATGAATATGCATCTCCCTCTGCAGTTCTTGCTTATGCATCTCCTGCTGCATATCCTGATGCTGTATGTGCCTCGGATACATCTTCTGTTGCTTCATTCACGCTGCTGAATCTGCTGCTTCTTCATATCATGCTGTATCTCCTACTTCATCTCCTTCTTCTGAATCTCCTGCTGCATCTCCTGCTGAATATGCATCTCCTTCTGCACATCCTGCTGCTGTATCTCCTGGTGTGTGTCATGATGCTGCATTTCCTGCTGCTGCAATTCTTCTGCATCTGCTGCCGCATCTCCTTCTGCAGTTCCTGCTGCTGCATCTCCTGCTGCTCCATCTCATGCTTCTGCAGTTCCTGCTGAATCCCCTGCTTCTGCAATTCCTCGTGATTCATGTCCTGTTGCATCCCCTGCTGCTGCATCTCCTGTTGCACATCTTGCTGCAACATATGATTGCTGGATCCCCTAACGTATGTCCTGCTGATTCATCTCCTGATGCTGAATCTCCTGCTGCATCTCGGGCTGCTGCTGCATCTGGTGCTGTATCAACCACTGCTTTATCTCCTGCAGCTGCATATACTGCTACATCTCTTGCTGCATCTCCTGCTGCTGCAATGCCTGCTTCTGAATCTCCTGCTGCTGCATCTGCTGCTGCATCTGCTGCTTATTTATATCTTCTTGATTTTTTTGTTGCTGCATCTTGTGCTGCATGTCCTGCTGCAGCCTCTCCTGTTCCATCTCCTACTGCTGCATCTACTTCTGAATCTCCTCTTTCATCTCCTCTTGCAGCATTTCCAGCTGCCTCTCTTTCTGCTGAATCTCCGTTTGCCGCTCCTACTTCCGCATCTCCTGGTTCACCTCCTACTGCTGCATCTCATCCTACTGCACCTCTGGCTGCATCTCCTGATGCATCTGCTGCGGCTTCATCCCCTGAAGCTGCCTATTCTGCTACATATCCTGCTGCGGTATCCCCTGCTGCTGCATCTCCTGCTGCTGCATTACCTGCTTCATCTCCTCCTGTGTCATATCATACTGCATCTGCTGCTACATATCCTGCTGAATCTGCTGCTGCATTTGCTGCAACTCCATCTCCTACTGATGCATCTCCTTCTGACGCATCTTCTACTGCATCTCCTGATGAATCTCCTGCTTCTGCATCTCTTTTTGCATCTTCTGCTGCTGCATCTCCTCCTGCTGCATCTCCTGCTGCTGCATCTCCTCCTGCTGCATCTGCTGCATAGCCTTATTCTGCATCTCCCTCTGCGGCATCTCTTTCTGATGCATCTCATGTTGAATCTGCTTCTAAATCTGCTCCTGCATCTACTGCGTCTTCATCTCCTTCTACTGCGTCTCCTGCTGCTTTAACTCCTGCATGTCCTGATGCTGCATTAGCTGCAGAACCTACTGGTGCTTCATCTCCTGCTGAATCTGCATCTCCTGCTGCTGCATCTGCTTCTGATGCCTATACCCCTGAATATGCTGCTAAATCTCCTGCTCCTGCATCTCATTCTGCTGATGCATCTCCGACTGCTGCATCTCGTGCTGCATATCCTTCTGATGCATCTCCTGCTGCTGTATCTCCTGCTGAATCTGCTGATAAATCTGCTGCTACATCTCGTGCTGAATATCCTCCTGCTTCATTTTCTGCAGCACCTCATTTGCTTTATCTTCTGCCGCATCTCCTGTGGCTGCACCTCCTGTTGCATCTCGTCCTGCTGCATTTCCTGCTGCATCTCCTCCTGTTGTATCTTTTGCAGCATCTTTTGCTGCTACATCTCCTCCTGCTGCATCTCCTGCTGCTGCATCTGATGGAGCACCTCCTGCTGCTGCCTCTCCAGCTGAATCTGCATCTTCTGCTGCATCTCCTGCAGAATATGCATCTTCTGGTGCATCTTACGCTCCATCTGCTGCTGCTTCATCTGCTGCTGCATTTGCTGAAGCATCTCCTGCTGCATCTCCTAATGCATCTCCAGCTACATCTCTACTGCATCTCTTGCTGCATCACATGCTGCATCTCCTGCATCTAATGCAATATCGCGTACTTCTGCATCTCCTGCTGAATCTGTTTCTCCAGCTGCATGTTATGCAGCATGTCTTGCTGCTGCATCTCCTTCTGTGGCATATTCTGCTGCATCTCATCCTGCTACTGCATGTCCTGGTGCATGTCCTGGTGCATCTCCTACTGCTGCATCTCATCCTACTACACCTCTGGCTGCATCTCCTGATGCATCTGCTGCGGCTTCATCCCCTGAAGCTGCCTATTCTGCTACATATCCTGCTGCTGTATCTCCTGCTGCTGCATTTGCTGCTGTTTTTCCTACTGCATGTGATACAGCACGAGATGCATATTCAGCAGTAGAGATGTAGCTGGAGATGCATTAGGAGATGCAGCAGGAGATCCTTCAGCAGATGCAGCAGCAGGAGATGCTTCAGCAAATGCAGCAGCAGATGCAGTAGCAGATGCAGCAGGAGATGCAGCAGGATATTCAGTAGCATATGATGCAGGAGATGAAGCAGATGGAGGAGAAGATGAAGCAGAAGATGCAGCACCAGATGCAGCAGGAATTGCAGCAGAAGGAGATGAAGCAGGAGATGCAGTAGTATGAGATGAAGCAGCAGATGCCAAATCAGGTGATGCAGCAGCAGAAGCAGTAGCAGATGCAGAAGCAGTTGCTACAAGAAATGATGCTGGAGGAGATACAGCAGCAGGAGATACATCAGGAGATGTAGCAGCAGGAGATGCAGTAGCAGTAGATGCAGCAGAGGATGCAGTAGCACGAGATTCAGCAGTAGGAGATGTAACAAGAGATGCAGCTGCAGGCGATGCAGCAGCAGGAGATGCACGAGAACATCCAGCAGCAGGAGATGCAGCAGCAGGAGATGCACGAGGACATCCAGCAGCAGGAGATGCAGCAGCAGGAGATGCTGCAGCAGGAGATCAGGCAATAGGAGATGAAGCAAGAGTTGCAGCAGTACATGAAGCAGCAAGAGATGCAGCAGAAAGAGATGAATCAGCAGACAATGCATCAGAAAATGTATCAGCAGCCGCAGCCGCAGAAGATAGAGCAGTAGCAGATGCAGCTGGACATGCAGCAGCAGTAGATGCAGCAGGGATTGCAGCAGCAGGAGATGCAGCAGCAGGAGATCCAGCAAGAAAGCACCATCATAAGATGAATCTGCAGATGTATCAGAAGGAGATGGAGCAGGAGATGGAGCAGCAAGAGTTGCAGCAGTAGATTAATCTATAGCAGATGCACCAAAAGATGCAGGAGATGCAGCAGGTGGAGATGCAGCAGCAGTAGATTGAGCAAGATATACAGAAGCAGGAGATGCATCGGCGGGAGATGTGGCATGAGAGGCAGAAGAAGGAGATCCTGCAGCAGATGCAGTAGCATATGCAGCACCAGCAGATGCAGCATCAGGAGATTCAGCATCAGGAGATGCAGCAGGTCATGCATCAGCAGATGCATCAGCAGGAGATTCAGCAGCAAGAGATGCATCAGGAGATGCAGCATCAGGAGATGCAGCATCAGGAGATGCAGCAGGAATTCAGGAGGGGATTCAGTAGCAGGCGATGCAGCGGCGGGAGATGTAACAGTCAGAGATGCAGTAGGAGATGTAGTAGCAGGAGATGCAGCAAGTGGAGATGCAGCAGATTATGCAGCAGCAGGAGATGCTGCAGCAGAAGATACAGAAGTACATGAAGCTGCAGATGCACAAGAAAACAGAGCAGGAGATGCAGCAGGATAAGATGCAGTACCAGCAGATGTAGAAGGAGATGCAGCATCTGGAGTTGAAGCAATAGAAAATGCTGCAGGAGATGCAGCAGCAGATGCAGGAGCAGGAAATGCAGAAGCAGGAGATGCAGCAGCTGGAGATGAAGCAGGAGATGCAGCATCAGGAGATGTAGTAGGAGATGCAGCAGGAAATAGAGCGTTAGACACTGCAGCAGGAGATGCAGCAGGGTAGGCATATTCAGCAGGAGATGCAGCAGGAGACGCAGTAGAAGGATATGCAGCAGGAGATGCCACATCAGGTGCAACAGGAGGAGATGCAGCAGGAGGAGATGCATCGGGAGATGGCTATTCAGAAGGAGATGCATCAAGAGATTCAGCAGCAGGAGATGCCATCGCAACAGATGCAGCACCAGATTCAGCAGGAAATGAAGCAGCAGTAGATGCAGCATTAGATGCAGCAGGGGATGCAGCAGCAGCAGATGCAGCAGCAGCAGATGCAGCAGGAAATGCAGCAGCAGATGCAGTACGATACAAAGCAAAAGGAGATACAGAAGCAGATGTAGCAGCAGGATATGCAGGAGCACGAGATGCAGCAGGAGGAGATGCAGGAGCAGCAGGTGCAGCAGGAGATGCAGCAGCAGATGATAGAGCAGGAGAAGATGCAGCATTAGAATATGCATGAGGAGATTCCACAGGAGCTTCAGCATGTGCTGCAGGATCACGAAACACAGAAGCAAGAGATGCAGCAGTAGGAGATGCAATAGGAGATGCAGAAGCAGGATGTGCAGCGTTAAGTTACGCAGGAAATGCAGCAGGAGATACAGCAACAGGAGATCTGGCTGAAAGAGATGCAGCAGGAGATGCAGCAGGCAATAGAGCAGCAAGAAATGCAGCAGGAGATGCAGCTGTAGGAGATGCAGCAGGATATACATCAGCAGCAGATGCAGCAACAGGAGATGAAGCATGAGCAGAATCAGCAGATGCAGCAGGAGATGCAGAAGCAGCAGATATAGAAGGAGATTCAGCAGGAGATGCATCAGCAGGAAATCCATCAGATATATGTAGCAGGAGATGCAGCTGCAGAAGATGCAGCAGGAAGAGATGCAGCAGCAGATGCAGCAGGAGATGCAGCAGAAGGAGATGCTGCAGCAGCACGTGCAGAAGGTGATGCACCAGCAGGAGATGAAGCAGCAGCAGCTGCAGCAGGAGATGCAGATTTAGCAGGAGATGCATCAGCAGGAGATGCTGCAGCAGATGCAGGAGGAGGAGATGCAGCAGCAGGATACGCAGCAGGACTTGATGCAGAAAGTAATAGATCAGCAGGAGATTCAGAAGGAGATGCAGCAGGGATTGCAGCAGCAGGAGATGCAGCAGCAGGAGATCCAGCAAGAAAGCACCATCATAAGATGAATCTGCAGATGTATCAGAAGGAGATGGAGCAGGAGATGGAGCAGCAAGAGTTGCAGCAGTAGATTAATCTATAGCAGATGCACCAAAAGATGCAGGAGATGCAGCAGCAGTAGATTGAGCAAGATATACAGAAGCAGGAGATGCATCGGCGGGAGATGTGGCATGAGAGGCAGAAGAAGGAGATCCTGCAGCAGATGCAGTAGCATATGCAGCACCAGCAGATGCAGCATCAGGAGATTCAGCATCAGGAGATGCAGCAGGTCATGCATCAGCAGATGCATCAGCAGGAGATTCAGCAGCAAGAGATGCATCAGGAGATGCAGCATCAGGAGATGCAGCATCAGGAGATGCAGCAGGAATTCAGGAGGGGATTCAGTAGCAGGCGATGCAGCGGCGGGAGATGTAACAGTCAGAGATGCAGTAGGAGATGTAGTAGCAGGAGATGCAGCAAGTGGAGATGCAGCAGATTATGCAGCAGCAGGAGATGCTGCAGCAGAAGATACAGAAGTACATGAAGCTGCAGATGCACAAGAAAACAGAGCAGGAGATGCAGCAGGATAAGATGCAGTACCAGCAGATGTAGAAGGAGATGCAGCATCTGGAGTTGAAGCAATAGAAAATGCTGCAGGAGATGCAGCAGCAGATGCAGGAGCAGGAAATGCAGAAGCAGGAGATGCAGCAGCTGGAGATGAAGCAGGAGATGCAGCATCAGGAGATGTAGTAGGAGATGCAGCAGGAAATAGAGCGTTAGACACTGCAGCAGGAGATGCAGCAGGGTAGGCATATTCAGCAGGAGATGCAGCAGGAGACGCAGTAGAAGGATATGCAGCAGGAGATGCCACATCAGGTGCAACAGGAGGAGATGCAGCAGGAGGAGATGCATCGGGAGATGGCTATTCAGAAGGAGATGCATCAAGAGATTCAGCAGCAGGAGATGCCATCGCAACAGATGCAGCACCAGATTCAGCAGGAAATGAAGCAGCAGTAGATGCAGCATTAGATGCAGCAGGGGATGCAGCAGCAGCAGATGCAGCAGCAGCAGATGCAGCAGGAAATGCAGCAGCAGATGCAGTACGATACAAAGCAAAAGGAGATACAGAAGCAGATGTAGCAGCAGGATATGCAGGAGCACGAGATGCAGCAGGAGGAGATGCAGGAGCAGCAGGTGCAGCAGGAGATGCAGCAGCAGATGATAGAGCAGGAGAAGATGCAGCATTAGAATATGCATGAGGAGATTCCACAGGAGCTTCAGCATGTGCTGCAGGATCACGAAACACAGAAGCAAGAGATGCAGCAGTAGGAGATGCAATAGGAGATGCAGAAGCAGGATGTGCAGCGTTAAGTTACGCAGGAAATGCAGCAGGAGATACAGCAACAGGAGATCTGGCTGAAAGAGATGCAGCAGGAGATGCAGCAGGCAATAGAGCAGCAAGAAATGCAGCAGGAGATGCAGCTGTAGGAGATGCAGCAGGATATACATCAGCAGCAGATGCAGCAACAGGAGATGAAGCATGAGCAGAATCAGCAGATGCAGCAGGAGATGCAGAAGCAGCAGATATAGAAGGAGATTCAGCAGGAGATGCATCAGCAGGAAATCCATCAGATATATGTAGCAGGAGATGCAGCTGCAGAAGATGCAGCAGGAAGAGATGCAGCAGCAGATGCAGCAGGAGATGCAGCAGAAGGAGATGCTGCAGCAGCACGTGCAGAAGGTGATGCACCAGCAGGAGATGAAGCAGCAGCAGCTGCAGCAGGAGATGCAGATTTAGCAGGAGATGCATCAGCAGGAGATGCTGCAGCAGATGCAGGAGGAGGAGATGCAGCAGCAGGATACGCAGCAGGACTTGATGCAGAAAGTAATAGATCAGCAGGAGATTCAGAAGGAGATGCAGAAAGAGATTCAGCAGCAGGAGATGCAAGAGATGCAGCATCAGACTCATCATCAGTAGATGCAGGCGGAAATCTAGCAGCAGGAGATGCAGCAGGAAAGATTCAGCAGCAGGAGATGCAGCAGCAGATGTATCAGGAGGAGATGCAGCAGCAGGAGACATAGCAGGAGGTTATGCAGCAAGAGATGCATCATGAGAAATGCAGCAGGAAATGAAGCAGGAGATTCATTAGCAGGAGATTCAGCAGGAGATGCAGCAAGAGTTGCAGAAGCAGGAGTTGCAGAAGCAGGAGATGCAGCACCAAGAAATGCAGCAGGAGATAGAGAAGGAGATGCAGCCGCAGGAAATGAAGCAGCAGGAGATGCAGCAGGAGATGCAGCAGCAGCAGATGCAGCAGCAGCAGATGTAGCAGCAAATTAAATACCAGCAGATGAGGCAGAGGGAGATGCAGCCGCAGGAAACACAACAGTAGATACAGAAGACGGAGATGCAGAGCAGGAGATGCAGCAGGATGAGATGCAGCAGGGGATACAGCAGCAGGAAGTGCAGCAGGAGATGCATTAGCAGGAGATGCAGCAGCAGGAGATTGAGGAGCAGAAAATGCAGCAGCAGGAGATGCAGCAGCAGGAGGTGCAGCCGCAAATGCATTCAGCAGGATATGCAGTAAGAGATGCCGCAGCTGGAGATTCAGTAGCAGGAGATTCAGCAGCAGATGTAGCAGGATATGCAGCATCAGTAGATGCATCCGCAGATGCATCAGCAGAGCATGTAGGAGGAGATACGGCAGCAGGAGATACAGCTGGAGATAAAGCAGCATAAGATGAAGCAGCAGATGCAGCAGCAGCAGATGCAGGAGGAGATCTAGCAGCAGGAGATGCATCAGAAGGAAATGCAGCAGCAGATGCAGCAGCAAATTAAGTACCAGCAGAATAGGCAGAGGGAGATGCAGCAGCAGGAAATGCAGCAGTAAATACAGAAGACGGAGATGCACAGCAGCAGATGCAGCAGGAGATAGACCGTTAGACACTGCAGCCAGAGATGCAGCAAGGTAGACATATTCAGCAGGAGATGCAGCAGCAAAATATATGCAGCAGGATATGCCGCAGAATATGCAGCAGGAGGAGATGCAGCAGGAGATGCATATTCAGAAGGAGGTGCAGCAGGAGATGTAGCAGGATATGTAGCAACTTGAGATGCTGCAGCAGATTCAGGAGGAGATTCAGCAGTAGGAGATGCAAGAGCAGGAGATGAAGCAGCAGGAGACGCAGCTGCAGCAGATTCAGCAGGAATTTCTGCGGCAGGATAAGCAGCAGGATATGCAGCAGCACGTGATGCAGCAGCCGATGCACCAGCAGATGCCGCAGGAGACGCAAGAGAAGGAGATGCAAAAGCAGATGCAGCAGTGGCTGCAGATTCAGCAGGAGATGCAGCAGGAAGAGATGATTCAGATGATACAGCATCAGGAGATGCAGCAGGAGATTCAGCCGGAGATGCAGTAGGGAGAGAGGAAAGAGGAGATGATGCAGAAGGAGAAGATAAAGCAGGAGATGCATCAGTAGTAGATACAGCAGAGGATGCATTAACAGCAGATTCCGCAGCAGGAGAGGCAGAAAGAGATTCAGCAGCAGGAAACGAAGAAGCAGGAAATGCAGCAGTGTATCTAGAAGCAGGATATGCAGCAAGAGGAGATACAGCAGGTACTGCAGCAGCAGGAGATGAAGCAGGAGATTATGCAGCAGGTGATGCAGCAGGAGATACGTCAGCAGGAGATGCATCAGCAAGTGAAGTAGCAGCAGGAGATGCTGCAGCAGATGTATCAGGAGGAGATGCATCAGCAGGAGATGTAGCAGGAGGTATGCAGCAGGAGATGCAGCAGGAGATTATATAGCAGGAGGTGCAGCCACAGGAAATACAGCAGCAGGAGATGCAAGAGGAGATGCAGCCGCAGGAAATTCAGCAGCAGGTGATGCAGCATGAGATGCAGCAGCATGAGATGCAGCAGTATTTCAGTAGCAAATTAAGTACCAGCAGATGAGGCAGAGGGAGATGTAGCAGCAGGAAATGCTGCAGTAGATATAGAAGATGGAGATGCAGCAGCAGGACATGCAGCAGGACGAGATGCATCATGTAATGCAGCAGGAGATGCAGGAGGAGATGCAGCAAGAGACTCAGCAGGAGATGCAGCAGCAAGAGATGATGCAGGAGATGCATCAGCAGTAGATGCAGCCGTGTACGCAGCAGCAGGAGATGCAGCAGCAGGAGATGCATCAGGAGATGATGCAGAAAGAGATGCAGCATCAGATTCATCATCAAGAGATGCAGGAGGAGATCCAGCAGCAGGAGATGCAGCAGGAAGAGATGCATCAGGAGATGCAGAAGATGCAGCAGAAAGAGATGCATAAGGAGATCCATCAGGAGAATAATCACCAGCAGGAGATGGAGAAGGAGATGCAGCCACAAAAGATGCAGCAGGAGATGCAGCAGGAGATGCAGTAGCAGGAGATGTATCAGCAGGATATGCAGCAGGAGATTGAGCAAGACATGATGCATCATGAGTTGCTGCAGCTGGAGATGCAGCAGCAGACGAAACAGCAGTAGATGCAGCAGAAAGCCATGCAGCAGAAGAAGAGGAAGCAGGAGATGCAGCAGCAGTAGATACAAGGGGAGATGCAGCAGCAGTAGATACAGCAGTGTACGAAGCAGAAGCAGATGCAGCAGCAGGACATTCAGCAAGAGGAGATGCTGCAGGCTATGCAGCAGCAGGAGGTGCAGCAGGAGATGTGTCAGCAGGAGATACAGCAGGAGATGCGGTAGGTTTCGATTCAGCAGGAGATGCAGCAGCAGGAGATGCTGGAGCAGGAGATGCATCTGGAACGCCGCAGGGATTCAGTAGCAGCTGATGCTACATGAGATGCGGTAGGAGATTTAGCAGCAGGAGATGCAGCAAGAGATGCAGCAGGGGATTCAGTAGCAGGTGATGCAGCAGCAGGTGATGCAGCAGATAAAGGAGACGCAGCAGGAGGAGATGCAGAAGGAGATGCAGCAGCAGGAGATGTAGAAGGAGATGCAGTAGTATATGAAGCAGCAGCAAATGCAGCAGAAAATGCTGTGGATGCAGCAGTAGGAGATTAATCACTAGATACAGCAGCAGATGATGCAGAAACAGGAGGTGCAGCAGCAGTAAATGCAGCAGGGTTTGCAGCAGCAAAACATTCAGCCCCAGAAGAACCTGCAAGGTAGCAGTATCATAAGATGACTCCTCAGATGCATCAGAAGGATATGTAGCAAAAGGTGCAGCAGCAGGAATTTCAACAGCGGATTCAACAGTAGATGCAGAAAGAGATGCAGCAGCAGGAGATGCAGCAGCAGATGCATCAATAGATGCATAATTATCAGGAGATGCAGCAGGAAGAGATGCTTCAGCAGGTACAGCTTCATGAGATGTAGCACGAGATACAGAAAGAGATGCTGTAGGAGGAGAGGCAGGAGTAGATGATGCAGCAGACGCAGTAGCATGAGATGCAAAAGCAGAAGTTGCAGCCATAGATTCTGCAACAGGAGATGCAGCCGCAGGAGATGAGCAGCGGATTCAGTAAGAGATGAAGCAGCAGGAGATGAAGCAGCAGGATCTGCAGAGAAGAAGATGCAGCAGCAGGAGATGTAGCAGGAGATGCAACAGCAGAAAATACAGCAGTACATGAAGCTGCAGATGCACAAGAAAACAGAGCAGGAGATGCGGCCAGATATGATGCAGTACCAGCAGATGCAGTAGGAGATGCGGCATCTGGAGTTCAAGCAATAGAAAATGCTGCAGGAGATGCAGCAGCAAATGCATCAGGAGAAGCAGGAGCAGGAAATGCAGAAGCAAGAGATGCAGCAGCAGAGATGCAGGAGTAGGAGACGCAGAAGCAGGAGATGTAGCAGCAAGACATGCAAAAGGATATGCAGAAGCAGGAGACGCAGCAGTAGAAGATGCAGGAAATGCAGCAGCTGATGCAGGAATAGATTTAGCAGCAGGAGAGGCATCAGCAGGAGATGCAGTATGAGATGCAGCAGCAGGAGATGCAGCAGCAGGAGATGCAGCAGCAGATGCAGCAACAGATTCAGCAGAAGACACAGCAGCAGGAGATGAAGAATCTGGAGATGAAGCAGATGATGCAGCAGCTGGAGATGCAGCAGCATGAGATGCAGCAGGAGATAGAGCGTTAGACAATTCAGCAGGAGATTCAGCAGCATAGGCATATTCAGCAGGACATGTAGCAGGAGATGCCGCAGCAGATGCAGCAGGAGATGCAGCAGAAGGAGATGCAGCAGGAGATTCAGCAACAGGAGATTCAGCAGCAGACACAGGATATTCAGCAGCAGACACGGCATCAGGAGATTCAACAGCAGGAGATTCAGTAGCAGATGCAGAAGCAAACGCAGCAGGAGGAGTGGCAGCAGGTGGAGATGCATCAGGAGATGCATATTCAGAAGGAGATGCACTAGGAAATGTAACAGGATATGTAGCAGCACGAGATGCCGCAGGATATTCCTGAAGAGATTCAGCAGAAAGAAATGCAAGAGCAGGAGATGAAGCAGCAGGAGATGCAGCTGCAGCAGCTGCAGCAGGAGGAAATTCAGCAGCAGGATACGCAACAGGACTTGATGCAGAAAGTAATAGAGCAGCAGGAGATTCAGAAGAATGAGAGGCAGAAAGAGATTCAGCAGCAGGAGATGCAGCGGCAGGAAATGCAGCAGTATATACAGAAGCAGGATATGCAGCAGGAGGAGATGCAGTAGGAGGAGATGTAGCAGGTAATGCAGCAGCAGGAGAGGAAGCAGGAGATGCAAGAGCAAGAGATGCAGCATCAGACTCATCAGCAGTAGATGCAGGAGGAAATCTAGCAGCAGGAGATGTAGCAGGAGGAGATTCAGCAGCAGGAGATGCAGCGGCAGATGTATCAGGAGGAGATGCAGAAGCAGGAGACGTAGCAGGAAGTTATGCAGCAAGAGATGCATCATGAGAAATGCAGCAGGAACTGCAGCAAGAGTTGCAAGAGCAGGAGATTCAGCACCAAGAAATGCAGCAGGAGTTGCAGAAGCAGGAGTTGCAGCAGCAGGAGATGCAGCACCAAGAAATGCAGCAGGAGATACAAGAGGAGATGCAGCAGCATGAGTTGCAGCAGCAGATGCAGCAGCAAATTAAGTACCACCAGATAAGGCAGAGGGAGATGAAGCCGCAGGAAACTGAAGCAGTAGATACAGAAGGCGGAGATGCAGCAGCAGGAGATGCAGCAGGGGATACAGCAGCAAGAGGTGCATCAGAATTAGATGCAAAAGGAATGCAGTAGGGGATTCAGTAGGAGGTGATGCAGAAGCAGATGCAGCAGAGGTAATTTCAGCAGCAGAAGATGTAGCAGGACATGCAGCAGCAGATCAGGGGATGAAGAAAAAGAGAAGCAACGAGAGGTGATTCAGCAGGAGACGCATCAGGAGATGCAGCAGCAGGAGATGCATGAAGAGATGCAGCATCAGGCCATGCAGCATTAGGAGAGGCAGCAGGGGATTCAATAGCAGGTGGTGTAGCAGGTGGTGGAGCAGGAGATGCAGCAGGTGATGCAGCAGGAGGAGATGCAGCAGGAGGAGATGCAGCAGGAGATGCATATACAGCAGGAGATGCATCAGGAGATGTAGCAGGACATGAGATGCCGCAGCAGATTCAGGAGGAGATTCAGCAGTAGGAGCTGCAAGAGCAGGAGATAAAGCAGCAGGAGATGCGGCCGCAGCAGATCTAGCAGCAAATTAAGCAGGAAATTCAGCAGGAATTTCTGCAATTGGATAAGCAGCAGAATACGAAGCAGCAGATGCAGCAGCACGGGATGCAGCAGCCGATGCAGCAGCAGATGCCGCAGGAGACGCAACGGAAGGAGATGCAGAAGCAGATGCGGCAGTAGCTGCAGATTCAGCAGAAGATGCAGCAGGAAGAGATGATTGAGATGATACAGCAGCAGGAGATGCAGCAGGAGATTAAGCAGGTAATGCAGAAGTAGGAGATGCAGGAGGAGGAGAAGCAGCAATGGGAAATGCAACAGGAGATTAAGCAGCAAATGCAGAAGCAGCAGAAACAGCAGGTGGATGTGCAGAAGCAGATGCAGCGGTAGATGCAGATTCAGCAGGAGATTCATCAGCAGGAGATGCTGCAGCAGATTCACAGTAGGAGATGCATCAGCAGGAGATGCAGCAGGAGGTGCAGCAGCAGATAAAGCAGAATAAGCAGCAGAAGGAGATGCAGTAGAAGATGCCGGAACAGGAGATGCAGCAGAAAATTCAGAAGGAAAAACAGCAGGAGAAGCATCAGAAGGAGATTCAGCAAGACTTGCAGCAGCAGCAGATGCAGCAGCAGAAGATGGAGCAAGATATGCAGAAGCAGTAGGTGCAGCAGGAGATGCAGTAGCAAGAGATGAAGCATCATCATGAGATGCATTAAGAGGTGCAGCAGCAGGATATGTAGCAGCAGGAGATGCAGCAACAGGATATGTAGCAGGAGATTTAGCAGGAGATGAAGTAGCAGCAGAGCAGCAACAGATGCAGCAAGAAATGCAGCAGTAGATGCAGGAGCAAGAGATGATGCAGCAGGAAATACTGCAGCAGATGCAGCAGGAGATGACATATCAGGTGATGAAGCCACAGATGTATGATCTGAAGATGAAGCAGGAGATGCAGCAGCACGAGGTACATGAGCAGATGCATCAGGAGATGAGGCAGCAAATGTAGAAAGGTATACGGTAGGGGATGCAGCAGGAAATGTATCAGCATGAAATATATCAGCACGAAATGCAGCAGGAGATGCAGCAAGAAATGCAGCAGGATATGCAGGAGAAGTGAGTGACGCAGGAGATGTAGCAGAAGGAGGTGCAGCAGCAGCAGATTCAGCAGGAGGTATAGAAGCAGGAGATGCAGAAGCATAAGATGCAGAAGCATAAGATGCAGCAGCAGGAGATTCATTAGGGCATGCAGAAGCAGGAGATATAGCAGCAGGAGTTGCAGCATAAGATGCAGCAGGATGAAGTGAAGCAGCAGGGGATGCATCAGGAGATGCAGGAGATATAGCAGCAGGAGATGCATCAGGATGAAGTGAGGCAGCAGGGGATGCATTAGGAGATGCAGGAGCAGCAGATACAGCAGGAGATTGCGTAGCAGGAGATGCAGCAGGAGGAGATGCAACAGGAGATGCAGCAGGAGGAGGTACAGCAGCAGCAGATGTAGCAGCATATGCAGCAGAAGGAGATGCATAAGAGATGCAGCAGCAATTGATGAAGCAGGAGATGCTGGAGCCGGAGATGCAGAAGAAGTAGATGCAGTAGAAGGATATGCAGAAAAGGATGCATTAGCAGGAGATGCAGCAAAACATGCATCGGCAGGAGATGCAGCAGCAGAAAATGCAGCAGGAGATGCTTCAGGAGATTAAGCAGGAGATGCTGCAGCAGGTTATGCGTCAAAGGTTGCAGCAGTAGGTGAAGCAGCACCAGAAGAAGCAGGAGATGCTGCAGACGCACCACTAGGTGATGCAGCAGCTGATTCAGCAGGAAGAGATGGAGTACAAGAAATATCAGCAGCAGATGCACCAGCGGAGGAAGCAGCAGTAGATGCAGCAGGAGATATAGAAAAATATGAGGCAGCAGGAGATGTAGTAGGAGATGCAGCAGTAGATGAAGTAGCAGTAGATGCAGCAGCAGTTGCAGCAGGAAATGCAGCAGGAGAAGCAGCAGGAGAAGCAGCAGGAGATGCAGCAGCAGGAGGTGCAGCCGCAAATGCATTCAGCAGGATATGCAGTAGGAGATGCCGCAGCCGGAGATTCAGTAGCAGGAGATTCAGCAGCAGATGTAGCAGGATATGCAGCATCAGTAGATGCATCCGCTGATGCATCAGCAGAGCATGTAGGAGGAGATGCAGCAGGAGGAGATACAG
Source organism: Clamator glandarius (assembly GCA_033459285.1). Classification (NCBI taxonomy): domain Eukaryota; kingdom Metazoa; phylum Chordata; class Aves; order Cuculiformes; family Cuculidae; genus Clamator; species Clamator glandarius. Next base: position 670,395 of record JAUNZM010000500.1, on the reverse strand, counting down.
CTGGAGATACAGCAGCAGGAGATGAAGCAGCAGGAGATGTAGCAGGACATGCAGCAGTACATGAAGTAGCAGCTGATACAACAGCAGATTCAGGAGATGTAGCAGAGGAGATGCAGCAGGATAGGAAAGCATAGAAGATACAGAAGGAGATGCAGCAGCAGAAGATGAAGCTAGGGATGAAGTAGAAATACAAAAGCAAATGCAGGAGGAGATGCAGAAAGAGGAGATGCAGCATCATCAGATGCAGCAGGAGATGCAGCAGCAGAAGCGGCAGGAGATGCAGCCAGGGATGCAGTAGCAGAAGCAGCAGCAGATACAGCATCAGATGCAGCAGGATATGAAGCATCAGATGCCAGCAGCATGAAGTGCATCAGCAGGAGATGCAAGAGGAAATGCAGCAGGATATGCAACAGAAAGAGATGAGGCAGCATCAGATGCAGCAGGATATGAAGCATCAGATGCCAGCAGCATGAAGTGCATCAGCAGGAGATGCATCAGGAGATGCATATTCAGCAGGTGATGCACCAGATTGTGCAGCAGGAGATGCATCAGAAGGAAATGCAGCAGGAGATGCAGCAGTACATGAAGCAGAAGCATATTAAGGAGAGGCAGTAGCCAGAAATGCAGCAGAAGATGCAGCAAGAGGAGATGCAGCAGGAGATGCAGTAGAAGGAGATGTAGCTGCAGCTGCAGAGGCAGCAGACGCAGCAGCAATAGAAGCAGCAGCAGATGCATCAGGAGATGCAGATTCAGTAGGAGATGTAGCAGCAGAAGATGCTGCTGCAGATGACGCTGCAGCAGATAGAGCAGAAGGGAATGCAGCAGGATATGCTGCAGCAGGAGATGCAGCAGGAGATGATGCAGCAGGTGATGCAGTAGGATTTGCAGCAGGAGGAGATGCAGTAGGAAGAGATATAGCAGGTAATGCAGCAGCAGGAGAGGCAACAGGAGATGCAAGAGTAAGTGATGCAGCATCAGACACATCAGCAGTAGATGCAGGAGGAAATCTAGCAGGAGGAGATGTAGCAGGAGGAGATTCAGCAGCAGGAGATGCATCAGTAGATGTATCAGGAGGAGATGCAGCAGCAGGAGATGCAGCACCAGGAAATGCAGCAGGAGATGCAGGAGGAGATGCAGCAACAGAAAATCCAGCAGCAGGAGATGCAGCAGGAGATGCAGCAGCAGGAGATACAGCAGCGGATGTAGCAGCAAATTAAGTACCAGCAGATGAGGCAGAGGGAGATGCAGTCACAGGAAATGCAGCAGTAGATACAGAAGACGGAGATGCAGAGCAGGAGATGCAGAAGTAAGAGATGCACCAGGGGATACAGCAGAAGGAGGTGCAGCAGCAGTAGATGCAAAAGGAATGCAGGAGGGGATTCAGTAGCAGGTGATGCAGCAGTAAATTCAGCAGCAGAAGATGTAGCAGGACATGCAGCAGCAGATCATGCATCAGGCCATGCAACATTAGGAGATGCAACAGGGGATTCAATAGCAGGTGGTGCAGCAGGAGATGTAGCAGGACATGCAGCAGTATAAAATGGACCAGGAAATACAGCAGCAAGAGGTGCAGCAGGAGATGCAGTAGCAGGAAATGCAGCAGGAGATGCAGCAGAATATGCAGCAAGAGGAGATGCAGCAGCAGGAGATGCAGCAGGAGATGCATATTCAGAAGAAGATGCAGCAGGAGATGTAGCAGGATCTCTAGCGACATGAGATGCCACAGCAGATCCAGCAGCAGATTCAGCAGGAATTTCAGCAGCAGGATAAGCAGCAGGGACGAAGCAGCAGGAGATACAACAGGAGATGCAGCAGCCGATGCAGCAGCAGATGCCACAGGAGGCACAAGAGAAGGAGATGCAAAAGCAGATGCAGCAGTGGCTGCAGATTCAGCAGGAGATGCAGCAGGAAGAGATGATTCAGATGATACAGCATCAGGAGATGCAGCAGGAGATTCAGCAGGAGATGCAGGAGGGGGAGAGGCAAGAGGAGATGATGCAGCAGACACAGCAGCAGAAGATGCAGAAGGAGAGGATGTAGCAGTAGATGCAGAAGGAGAAGATGAAGCAGGAGATGCATCAGTAGTAGATACAGCAGAGGATACAGCAGCAGCAGATTCCGCAGCAGGAGAGGCAGAAAGAGATTCAGCAGCAGGAAACGAAGCAGCAGGAAATGCAGCAATGTATACAGAAGCCGGATATGCAGCAGCAGGAGATAGAGCAGAAGATACAGCAGGTACTGCAGCAGCAGGAGATGCAGCGGGATGTGAGGCAGAAGTAGATGCAGCAGCAGTTGCAGCAGGAAATGCAGCAGGAGAAGCAGCAGGAGATGCAGCAGCAGGAGAAGCAGCAGGAGATGCAGCAGCAGGAGGTGCAGCTGCAAATGCATTCAGCAGGATATGCTGAGATTCGGTAGCAGGAGATTCAGCAGCAGATGTAGCAGGATATGCAGCATCAGTAGATGCATCCGCAGATGAATCAGCAGAGCACGTAGGAGGAGATGCAGCAGCAGGAGATGCAGCAGCAGATGCAGTAGGTGATGTAGAATCACCAGAAGCAGCAGGACATACAGCAGCAGATGCAGCAGCATGAGGTGCAGCAGCAGGAGATACATATTCAGCAGAAGATGCACCAGATTATGCAGCAGGAGATGCATCAGAAGGAAATGCATCAGGAGATTCAACAGTACATGAGGCAGCAGCCGATGCAGCAGCAGATTAAGGAGTTGCAGTAGCCAGAAATGAAGCAGAAGATGCAGCAAGAGGAGATGCAGCAGGAGATGCAGTAGCAGGAAATGTAGCTGCAGCTGCAGAGGCAGCAGATGCAGCAGCAATAGATGCAGCAGCAGATGTATCAGGAGATGCAGATTCAGTAGGAGATGTAGCAGCAGAAGATGCTGCTGCAGATGACGCAGCAGGAGATGCAGCAGAAGGTAATGCAGCAGGATATGCTGCAAGAGGAGATGCAGCAGGTAATGCAGCAGCAGGGGATGCAGTAGGATTTGCAGCAGGAGATGCAGCAGGAGATGCACCAGCAAGAGATGCAGCAGTGGATGCATATTCAGCAGGAGATGCAGCAGAAGATGCAGCAGGAGATGCAGAATCAGGGGATTTAGCAGGAGATGCAGCAGTAGATGAAGCAGCAGCAGATGCAGCAGCAGATGAACCAGATGGATGAGAAAGTGATGCAGCAGGGGATGAAGCAGCAGATACAACAGGAAATGGAGCATCAGGAGATGCATGAGCAGAGGATGCAGCAAGCGATGTAGCAGCAGGAGATACAGCAGCAGGAGATGCAGCAGGAGATACAGCAGCAAAAGGTACAGAAGCAGGAGATGAAGCAGCAGATGCATCAGCAAGAGATACAGGAGGACATCAAGTAGCAGGAGATGCAGCAGCAGGAATTTGATCGGGAGATGCAGCAGTACATGAAGGATTTCCTGCTGATGCATCTCCTGCTGCATATCCTGCTGATGCATCTCCTGCTAAATCAGCTCTTGCTGATGCATCTTTTGCTGCATCTCCTGCTGCTGAATCTCCTGCTGCAGCAATTCCTCCTGCATCTCATGCTGCTGCAATTCCTGCAGAATCTCCTGCTGCTGCATATCCTGCTACTGCAAATACTGCTGCAGCATCTCCCGCTACTACATATACTGCTGCTGCATCTCCCTTTAAATGTGGTGCTGCATCTGCTACTGCATCTGCTGCTACTCCATCTAATACTGCTGCATCTGCTGCTGAATCCTCTGCTTCTGGATCTCCTGCTGTTGCTTATCCTGTTGCATCTCCTGCTGCTGCAAATGCTGATGCATCCTCTTCTTCTGCATCGCCTGCTGCATCTCCTACTGCTGCGTGTCAGGGTGCATCTCCTTACTACACTTCCGGAAAAAATGCAGCAGTAGATAGAGTAGGAGATGAAGCAGCAGGAGACGCAGAACAGATGCAATTGCAGATGCAGCAGGAGGAGATGCAGCAGCAGATGTTGTAACAGGAGATGCAGCAGCAGCAGATGCAGCAGCAGCAATACAGCAGCAGCAGATGCAGCAGGAGGTTCAGAAGCAAGAGATGAAGAGAAGGTGATGCAGAAAATAAGATGCAGCACCTTGAAGTGCAGCAGCAGGAGATGCAGCTGGAGATGCAGCAGCAGCAGGTGAAGCAGCAGATATAGCAGCAGGAGAGGCAGCGGGAAATCCAGCAGCCAGAGATGCAGAATTAGGCGATATATCAGGAGATGCTGCAGGAATTGCAGAAGCATGAGATGCAGTAGGAATTGCTGCAGCAGGAGATTCAGCAGCAGGAGATGCAGTAGCAGGAGATGCAGCTGGAGATGCAGCAGCAGCAGGTGAAGCAGCAGATATAGCAGCAGGAGAGGCAGCGGGAAATCCAGCAGCCAGAGATGCAGAATTAGGCGATATATCAGGAGATGCTGCAGGAATTGCCGCAGCATGAGATGCAGTAGGAATTGCCGCAGAAGGTGATTCAGCAGCAGGAGATGCAGTAGCAGGAGATGCAGCAAAAGATGCATCAGCAAGAGCTGATTTAGCAGGAGATGCATTAGCAGGAAATGCAGCAGGAGATGCATCAGCAGGAAATGCTTCATGTACTGCTGCATCTCCCGATAAAATTCCTGCTGCTGCATCTGCTGCTTCATTACCTGCTTCTGTATCTCCTGCTGCTACATCTACTGCTGCTTCTCCTACTTCTGTATCTCCTGCTGCTACATCGCTTGCTGCATCCTCTGTTCATGCATCTGCAGATGCATCTCCTGATGCTCCATTTTTTGTTGTATCTGCTGCTTCTCTTTCTGCATCTCTTTCTACTCCATCTGGTGCATCTGCTGCTGCATCTCCTGTTACCACATCTGCTGCTGCATTACCTTCTGCTGCATCTCCCGCTGCATCTTCTGCTGCAAATCCTACTGCATGCCCTGCTGCTGCATTACCTGCTGCATCTCCTCCTGCAGCATATCCTGCTGCATTACCTTCTGCTGCATCTCCTGCTGTGTCATCTGCAGCAGCATCTTCTGCTGCTACATCTCCTACTGAATCTGCACGTCCTGATACATCTGCTGCTGCATCTATTGCTGCTGCATCTGCTGCCTCTGCAGCTGCAGCTACATTTCCTGCTACTGCATCTCCTGCTGCATCTCCTCTTGCTGCATCTTCTGCTTCATTTCTGGTTACTGCAACTCCTTAATCTGCTGCTGCATCGGCTGCTGCCTCATGTACTGCTACATCTCCTGCTGCATTTCCTTCTGATTCGTCAACCCCTGCTGCATAATCTGGTGCATCTTCTGCTGAATATGCATCTCCTGCTGCTGCACTTCATGCTGCTGCATCTGCTGCTGTATATCCTGCTGCTGCATTTCTTCCTGCATCTGCTGCGTCATCTCCTGCTGCTGTATCTCCAGCTGTATCTCCTGCTGCTGCATCTCCTCCTACGTGCTCTGCTGATTCATCTGCGGACGCATCTACTGATGCTGCATATCCTGCTACATCTGCTGCTGAATCTCCTGCTACTGCATCTCCGGCTGTGGCATCTCCTACTGCATATCCTGCTGAATGCATTTGCGGCTGCACCTCCTGCTGCTGCTTCTCCTGCTGCTTCTCCTGCTGCATTTCCTCTTGCAACTGCTGCTGCATCTACTGCTACTTCATCTACTGCTGCATCTCCTACTACATCTGCTGCCTCATCGTTTTCTCTATCTCCAGCTGCATCTACTGCTGCTACCTCTGCTGGTGCATCTGCTGCTCCTATATCTCCTGCTCCATCTCTTCCTGCTGCATCACCTGCTGCATCCCCTACTGCTGCATCTGCAGCATCTCCTGCTTCATCTGGTGCTGCTTCACCTACTGCTGCAACCCCTGACACGTCTCCTGCTGCTGCATCTCCTGCTAATGCATCTCCAGCTAATGCATCTCTTGCTGCTCCATCTTCTGATTCTGCATCTCCTGCTGCATCTGCTGCTTATGAGTCTGTGGCTACATCTCTGCTGCTGCATTCTTGCTGTATTTCCTGCTCATCTGCTGATGCATATGCTGCTGCTATATGTCCTGCTCCATCTCGTCATGCTGCACATTCTGCTGCATCTGCTGAAGATTCTCTTCCTATTGCTTCTCCTGCTGCATCTGCATTTCCTGCTGCAACTGCTTCGGCATCTCCTGCTGTTGCATCTCCTGCTGAATCTGCTGCTGCCGCCCCTCCTTCTGCTTCATCTCCTGCTGCATCTACTTCTCCTGCATATCCTGCTGCATTTCTTGCTGCATCTTGTGCTGCATTTCGTGCTGATACATTTCCTGCTGCATCTCCTACCATATACCTTTCTGCACTTGCTGCCTCATCTCCTGATGCATCTGCAGATGTGCCTCGTGTTGCTGCATCTCCTGCTTCATCTTCAGCCGATGCATCTGTGGCTTCATCACCTGATATGTCATCATCTGCTATGTCATCTCCTGCTGCATCTGCTGCAGTATTTTCTGCTTCAGCATCTCCTGCTCCTGCATCTACTGCTGCATTTCCTGCTGCATCTGTGGCTGCTCTGCTGCTACTTCATCTCCTGCTAAATCTCCTGCTAAATCTCCTACTACATATCCTGTTGCTGCATCTCCTGCTGCTACATATTCTGCTGCTGCACCTCTTAATGCATCTCATGGTAATGCTTCATCTCTTGCTACTGCATCTCCTGCTGCACCTACTGCTTCTGCATATCTTGCTCCATCTTCTGCTGCTGCATCTGCTGCTGCTGCATCTGCATCTGCTGCATGTCTTTCTGCATCTCCTCCTGATGCTTCGCCGGCTGTTTTTCCTTCTGAATTTTCTGCTGCATGTCCTGCTCTGGCATCTTCTACTACATCTCCTCCCGCTGCTTATCCTGCTACATCTACTTCTGCTGCACCTCCTGCTGCATCTCCTGCTGATGCATCTCCTACTGTGAATCTGCTGCAGCATCTCCTACTGATGAATCTGCATCTACCGCTGCATCTGCTGCTGCATCTCCACCTGCTACATCTCCAGCTGCTTCATCTCCTGCTGCTGTGTCTTCTGCTGAATCTCCTGCTGCATCTGATGCTGATGCATCTGCTGCTGCATCTCATGCTGCTGCATCTCATGCTGCATCTCCTCCTGCTGCCTCTCCTGCTGCTGCTTCTCCTCCTGCTAAATCTCCTCCTGCATCAGCTGCTGCATTTCCTGCATCTTCTACTGCTGCATCTCCTGCTTCTGCATATGCTTTTGCATGTCTTGCTGCTACATCTCCTGCTTCTGCGTCTCCTACTCCTGCATCTCTTCTACTGCATCTCTTGCTTCTGCATTTCCTGCTCCTGCTTCTCCTGATGCATTTGCTGCTGCAACTCCTGCAGCATTTTCTATATCTTGAATTCCAGATGCCACATCTCCTACTGCGTCTGCTGGTACTGCTTCATATCCTGCGTATCTCCTGCTCCGTTTTCTTGTGCATCTGCTGCTTCATGTACTGCTGTATTTTCTGCTGCTGCATCTCCTGCTGCTGCATCTGCTGTTGCATCTCCAGCTACATCTCCTGCTGCTGCATCTTTTTCTCTGCAGATCCTGCTGCTGCATCTTCTTCTTCATTTCCTGCTGCTGCATCTTCTTCTGCATTTCCTGCTGATGCATCTTCTTCTCTGTAAATTTTTTTTGCTTCATCTCCTGCTGCAGAATCTCCTACTGAATCCGCTGCTCATCTCCTGCTGCTGCATCTCCTGCTGCGGCATCTCCTAAAGCATCACCTGCTGCTGCAAATGCTGCTGCATCCCCTTCTTCTGCATCTCCTCCTGCTCTCATACCGCTGCATCTCATGCTGCTGCATCTCCTAAAGTATTTCCTACTGCTGCATATCCGGCTGCATCTCCTCCTGCTGCATCTGCTGCTACATCCCCTGGTCCTGCATCTCCTGCTGCATTTCTTGATACTGCATCTCATGCTGTTGCATATCCTGCACCTGCTTCTGCATCTCTGTTTGCTGCATCTCATACTGCATCTGCTAATGCATCTGCTGCTGCAGCAGCTGCTTCTGCTGCTGCTGCTGCTGCATCTCCTCCTGCTGCATCTTCTTCTGCTGCAATTCCTTCTTCATCTTCTGCTGCATCTCTTACTCCTGCATCTGCTGCGGCGGCATATTCTGCTGCAATTCCTGCTGTGTCTGCTGCTGCATCTATTACTCCTGCATCTGCTTCATCTACAAATCCTGTGGCATATTCTGATGCGACTCTAATGCATCTTCTGCTGCATCTCCTGCTACTGCTTCTTTTGCTTCACTTACTGCTGATTCTGCTGCTGCTGCATCTCCTGCTTCTTCATCTACTGCTGCTTCTCCTGCTTCTTCATCTCCTGCCGCACCTTCTGCTGCTTCATCTCCTTTTGCTGCATCTCCTGATATATCTCCAATTGCATCTGGTTCTGCGTCTCCTGCTGCTTCATCTCCTACTCTGTCTACTGCTGCATTTCCTCCTCTATCTCCTGCTGCTGAATCTCTTGTTGCATCTACTGCTTCAGATACTCCTGCATCTCCTACTGCATCTGCTGCATCTCCTATTTCTGCATCTCCTGCTGCATCTGGGGGTGCTTTATCTCCTCCACCTGCATCTTCTGCTATTTCTGCTGCTTCATCACTTGCTGAATCTCTTGCTGCATCTCCTGGATTTCCTGCTGCTGCATCACCTCCTACTGCATCTGCTTCAGTATTTCTTGCTGCTGCATATCCCGCTTCTTCATATCATGCTGCATTTCTTGCTGATGAATATCCTGCTGCTGCATCCCCTGCTGCATCTACTGATGCTGAATCTCCGTCTTCTACATCTCCTCTTCATCTCCTGTTGCATCTCCTGATGCTTCTCGTGCCGCTGCTTCTGCTGCATATCCTGCTACTGAATCTCCTGCTTCTGCATCTCCGTCTGGTGCATCTCCTGTGCAATTTCTAGCTACTGTATCTCCTACTGATTCCACATCTCCTCTTTCATTAGCTGCTGCATCTACTGCTGTTGCATCCACCTCTGCTTCTCCTTCTGCTGCCTCTCCATCCTACATCTCCTCGTGCTTCATCTCTTGGTGCATCTCCTGCTATATCTCATGCTGCATCTCCTTCTTCTCCTCCTGCTGCTGCATCTCCTGCTGCATCTCCTACTGCTGCATCTCATGGTGGATCTCCTCTTGCTAAATCTACTGCTTCACCTCCTGCTGCATCTCCTGCTGGTTCATCTCCTTCTGCCTTTACTGGTGATGCATATCCTGCTGGTGCATATCCTGCTGGATCTCTTGTAGCTGCCTCTTTTTCTGCATATCCTCCTGCATCTCTTCCTGCTGCATCTCTTGTTGAATCTCCTTCTACTGCATCTGCAGGGTATGCTGCTTCATCTGGTGCTGCTTCACCTCCTGCTACATCTCCTGCTGCTGCGTATGTTGCTGCATCTCCTGCTGTTGCGTATGCTGCCGCACCTCCTGCTACTGCATCTCCTTCTCAATCTGAATCTTGCCTTTCCTCTGCTGCCTGCATCTCCTGATGAAGCATCTCGTACTGCTGCAGCTGCTGATGCATCTACTGCTGCATCTCTTTCTGCTGAAACTACTTTTGCATCTCCTTCTTCTACATCTCTTGAGATATACCCTGCTACATCTCCTGCTGCATCTTCTGCTGCATCTCCTGCTGCTGCATCTCCTGCTGCATGTCCTACTGCATCTCCTGCTGCTGTATCTCCTACTGAAGAATCGCCTTCTGCCATATCTCCTGCTGCATCTCGTAATGCTTCATCTCCTGCTGCTCCAGCTCCTGCTTTGTTTCTTGATGCATCTCCCACTGCTGCATCTCCTCTTGCTGCATCTCCTCCTGATGCATCTCCTGATGCATCTCCTGCTGCTGACTCTCCTGCTGCTCTATCTCCTGCTGCTGACTCTCATGCTGCTACATCTCCTGCTGCTGCATCCCCTGCTTTTGCACCCCCGCCTGCATCTACTTCTTCTTCATTTCCTGCTACATCTTATTCTGCTGCATCTCCTGCTACTGTTTCTCCTGCTGCATCTCCTGGTGATTCTGCAGCTGCTGCATCTCCTGCTTCTTCATCTCCTGCTGCTTCTCCTGCTACTTCATCTCCTGATGCTTCTTCTGCTGCTTCTTCTCCTACGGCTGCATCTCCTGCAGCTGAATCTGCTGCCGCAGTGCTGTTGCTACATCTCCTTCAGAATATCCTGATGGTGCAGATGGAGCAGCAGGAGATGCAGACGTAGATGCAGCAGGAGATTCCGCAGCAGGAAGACGGAGCAGGAGTTGCAGCATCAGACGAAGCAGCAGGAGATGCAGCAGCAATAGAATCAGCAAAAGGAGATGAAGCATCAGTAGACTAAGCAAGAGGAGATGCATTAGGAGATTCCGCAGCAGGCGATGCAGCAGCAGTAGATGCAGCAGAGAATGCAGTAGCACGAGATTCAGCAGTAGGAGATGCAACAGGAGATGCAGCTGCAGGAGATGCAGTAACAGATGTAGCAACAGATGCAGCAGCAGGAGATGCACGAGGACATCCAGAAGCAGGAGATGCAACAGTAGGTGAACCTACAGCAGATGTAGCAAAAAATGCAAGAGATTTGCCAGCAGGCGATGCAGCAGCCGGCGATGCAGCGAGATATGCAGAAGCAGGAGATGCATCAGCAGGAGATGAAGCATCAGATGCAGGAGCAGGAGATGCAGAAGCAGGAAATGCAACAATAGGAGATGCAGCAAGAGTTGCATCAGTGCATGAAGCAGCAAGAGATGCAGCAGAAAGAGATGAAGTAGCAGAAAATGCATCAGAAAATGCACCAGCAGCTGCTGCCGCAGGAGATACAGCAGGAGGAAGCAGGAGATCCAGCAAGAAAGCACCATCATAAGATGAATCCGCAGATGTATCAGAAGGATATGGAGAAGGAGATGGAGCAGCAAGAGTTGCAGCAGCAGGAATTGCAGCAGCAGGTGAAGCACTATCAGGAGATGCAGAGAAGAAGATGCAGAGAATGAGAAACAGCAGAAGGAGATGCAGCAGGAGATGAAGCCACAGTAGATGTAGCAAGAGATAAAGCATCAGCAGTCGCAGCAGCAGGCTATGTAGCAGGAGATGCAGCAGTATGTGAAGCAGCAGGAGATGTAGAAGCAAATGCTGCAGATGCAGCAGTAATTGATTCAGCAGGAGATGCAGCAGGAAGAGATGCATCAGGAAACGCAGAAGATGCAGCAGAAAGAGATGCTTAAGGAGATCGATCAGAAGATTCACTAGCAGGAGATGCTGCCGCAGGAGATGTAGCAGGAGATGCAGCTGCAAGAGATGCAGCAGGAGATGCAGTAGCAGGAGATGTAGCACCAGGATATGCAGCAGGGGATTGAACAAGAGGAGATGTACCCTGAGATGCAGCAGCAGGAGATGCAGCTGGAGATGTAGAAGCAGACGAAGCAGCAGTAAATGCAGCAGCAAGATATGCATCAGAAGGAGATAAAGCAGGAGATGCCAAAGCAGGAGATTAAGCTACAGGAGATGCGTTAGGAGATGCAGCATCAGGAGATGCAGCCGCAGTAGATGCAGGAGCAGATTCAGAAGCAGATTCAGTAAGAGATGCAGTGGCAGGAGATTCATAAGCAAAAGATATAGCAGCAGGAGATGCAGCAGCAGGAATTTCAGTAGGAGATGCAGCAGCAGGAGAAACAGCAGGTAATGCAGCAGCAGTAGATGCAGCAGGGTATGCAACAGCAGGAGATTCAGCAGCGGGAGATGAATCAGAGGAGATGCATCATCAGATGAATCCGGTGATGCATCAGCGGTAGTTGCAGACAGAGATGCAGCATCAGGAATTTCAGCAGAGGATGCAGCAGCAATAGATGCAACAGCAGATGCAGCAGAAATAAATTCAGCAGCAGGAGATGTAGCAGCACATACAGCAGCAGATCCGGAGATGCAGCATCAGGAGATGCAGCAGGAGATTCAATAGCAGGTGGTGCAGCAGTGGGAGATGCACAGGGGATAAAGCAGCAGGAGATGCAACATGAATGCAGCAGGGGATTCGGTAGCAGGTGATGCAGCAGCAGATGCAGCAGAAGTAAATTCAGAAGCCGAAGATGTAGCAGCATATGCAGCAGCAGATGCAGAAGATGTAAATTCAGTAGCAGAAGATGTAGCAGCACATGCAGCAGTAGTAGATGAAACCGAGGATGAAGAAGCAGGAGATACAGAAGCAGGAGATGCAGCAGCATATCCAGCAGCACATTCAGCAGAAGATGCTGAAGCAGGAGATTCAGCAGCAGGAGACTAAGACTCGGCAGATACAGAAGCACGTTCAGCAGGAGATGCAGCAGGGGATGCAGCAGCAGAAGATGAAGCAGGAGATGAAGCAAGAGCTTTAGCAGGAGATACAGAAGCAGAAGATTCAGGAGCAGGGGGTGAGGAAGCAGGAGATGCAGCAACAGAAGCTGCAGAAGCAGATGCAGAAATAGGAGGTGCAGCAGCAGGAATTTCAACAGCAGATTCAACAGCAGTTGCAGAAGGGGTGCAGCATCAGGAGATGCAGCAGCAGATGCATCAATAGATGCCTATTCATCAGGAGATGCAGCAGGATGAGAGGCTGAAGCAGGTACAGCTTCATGAGATGTAGCACGAGATACAGAAGGAGATGCTGTAGGAGGAGAGGCAGGAGGAGATGACGCAGCAGACGCAGTAGCAGGAGATGCAGAAGCAGAAGATGCAGCCATAGATTCTGCAGCAGGAGATGCAGCTGCAGGAGATGCATCAGGAGATACAGCTGCAGGAGACAAGCAGCAGATTCAGTAGGAGATTCTGCAGTAGGAGATGAAGCAGCAGGATCTGCAGGAAAGAAGATGCAGCAGCAGGAGATGAAGCAGGAGATGCAGCAGCAGAGATGCAGGAGTAGGAGAGACAGAAGCAGGAGATATAGCAGCAGGAGATGCAGGAAATGCATCTGCAGATGCAGGAGGTGATTTAGCAGGAGGAGAGGAAGCAGCACGCGAGGTGGCAGCAGGAGATGCAGCATGATATGCAGCAGCAGATGCATCAGCAGCAGATGCAGAAGTAGATTCAGTAGAAGACACTGCAGCAGGAGATGCAGCAGCTGGAGATGAAGCAGAAGATGCAGCAGCAGGAGATGTAGTAGGAGATGCAGCAGGAGATGCCACATCACGTGCAACAGGAAGAGGTGCAGCAGGAGGAGATGCTGCAGGAGGAGATGCATCGGGAGATGGCTATTCAGAAGGAGATGCAACAGGAGATGTAGCAGCATGAGATGCCGCGGGAGATTCAGGAGTAAATTCAGCAGCAGGAGATGCAAGAGCAGGAAATGCCATCGCAACAGATGCAGCACCAGATTCAGCAGCAGATTCAGCAGGAAATGAAGCAGCAGTAGATGCAGCATTAGATGCAGCAGGGGATGCAGCAGCAGATGATAGAGTAGCAGAAGATGCAGCATAAGGATATGCATGAGGAGATTCCACAGGAGCTTCAGCATGTGATGCAGGATCACGAACTGCAGAAGCAAGAGATGCAGCAGTAGAAGATGCAATAGGAGATGCAGAAGCAGGAGGTGGATCAGTAAATTCAGCAAGAAATGCAGCAGGAGGAGAGCAGCAACAGGAGATCTAGAAGAAAGATGCTGCAGGAGATGCAGCAGGCGATAGAGCAGCAAGAAATGCAGCAGGAGATGCAGCTGCCGAAGTTGCAGCAGCAGGAGATGCAACAGCAGATGCAGCAGGAGATTCAGCAACAGGAGATTCAGCAGTAAACACAGGAGATTCAGCAGCAGACACGGCATCAGGAGATTCAGCAGCAGGAGATGCTGCAGCAGACGCAGAAGCAAATGCAGCAGTAGGAGTGGCCGCAGCTGGAGATGCATCAGGAGATGCATATTCAGAAGGAGATGCACTAGGAAATGTAACAGGATATGTAGCAGCACGAGATGCCGCAGGATATTCCTGAAGAGATTCAGCAGAAAGAAATGCAAGAGCAGGAGATGAAGCAGCAGGAGATGCAGCTGCAGCAGCTGCAGCAGGAGATGCAGATTTAGTAGGAGATTCAGCAGCAGGAGATGCAGCAGCAGGAGATGCAGTAGGAGAAGATATAGCAGGTAATGCAGCAGCAGAAGAGGCAGCAGGAGATGCAAGAGCAAGAGATGCAGCATCAGTCTCATCAGCAGTAGATGCAGGAGGAGATCCAGCAGCAGGAGATGTAGCAGGAGGAGATTCAGCAGCAGGAGATTGAGCAGCAGGTGTATCAGAAGAAGATGCAGCAGCAGGAGACATAGCAGGATGTTATGCAGCAAGAGCTGCATCATGAGAAATGCAGCAGGAAATGCAGCAGGTAATTCATTAGCAGGAGATTCAGCAGGAGATGCAGCAAGAGTTGCAAAAGCAGGAGATTCAGCACCAAGAAATGCAGCAGGAGATGCAGGAGGAGATGTAGCCACAGGAAATGCAGCAGCAGGAGATGCAGCATGAGATGCAGCAGCATGACATGCAGCAGCAGATGCAGCAGCAAATGAAGTACCAGCAGATGAGGCAGAGGGAGATGCAGCAGCAGGTAATGCAGCAGTAGATACAGAAGACGGAGATGCGGCAGCAGCAGATGCAGCAGGAGATGCAGCAGCAAGATATGCAGCAGGAGATGCCGTAGAATATGCAGCAGGAGGAGATGCATCGGGAGATGCATATTCAGGAGGAGATGCAGCAGGAGATGTAGCAGGATATGTAGGAACTTGAGATGCTGCAGCAGATTCAGGAGGAGATTCAGCAGTAGGAGATGCAAGAGCAGGAGATGAAGCAGCAGGAGACGCAGCCGCAGTAGATTCAGCAGGAAATTCAGCAGGAATTTCTGCGGCAGGATAAGCAGCAGGAGATGCAGCAGCAGATGCTGCAGCACGGGATGCGGCAGCCGATGCAGCAGCAGATGCCACAGGAGACGCAACAGAAGGAGATGCAAAAGCAGATGCAGCAGTGGCTGCAGATTCAGCAGGAAGAGATGATTCAGATGATAAAGCATCAGGAGATGCAGCAGGAGATTCAGCAGGAGATGCAGGAGGGGGAGAGGCAAGAGGAGATGATGCAGCAGACGCAGCAGCAGAAGATGCAGAAGCAGAGGATGTAGCAGTAGATGCAGAAGGAGAAGATAAAGCAGGAGATGCATCAGTAGTAGATACAGCAGAGGATACATTAGCAGCAGATTCCGCAGCAGGAGAGGCAGAAAGAGATTCAGCAGCAGGAAATGCAGCAGTGTATACAGAAGCAGGATATGCAGCAAGAGGAGATACAGCAGGTACTGCAGCAGCAGGAGATGAAGCAGGAGATTATGCAGCAGGTGATACAGCAGGTACTGCAGCAGCAAGAGATGCATCAGCAGGTGAAGTAGCAGCAGGAGACGTTGCAGCAGATGTATCAAGAGGAGATGCAGCAGCAGGAGACATAGCAGGAGCTATTCAGCAGGTGATGCAGCAGGAGATTATATAGCAGGAGATGCAGCCGCAGGAAATACAGCAGCAGGAGATGCAGCATGAGATGCATCAGCATGAGATGCAGCAGCATTTCAGTAGAAAATTAAGTACCAGCAGATGAGGCAGAGGGAGATGTAGCAGCAGGACATGCAGCAGGACGAGATGCATCATGTAATGCAGCAGGAGATGCAGGAGGAGATGCAGCAAGAGACTCAGCAGGAGATGCAGCAGCAGGAGATGCATCAGGAGATGATGTAGAAAGAGATGCAGCATCAGATTCATCATCAAGAGATGCAGGAGGAGACCCAGCAGCAGGAGATGCAGCAGGAAGAGATGCATCAGGAGACGCAGCAGATGCAGCAGAAAGAGATGCAGAAGGAGATCCATCAGGAGAATATTCACCAGCAGGAGATGTATCAGCAGGATATGCAGCAGGGGATTGAGCAAGACGTGATGCATCATGAGGTGCTGCAGCTGGAGATGCAGCAGCAGACGAAACAGCAGTAGATGCAGCAGAAAGCCATGCAGCAGAAGAAGAGGAAGCAGGAGATGCAGCAGCACTAGATACAACGGGAGATGCAGCAGCAGTAGTTACAGCAGTGTACAAAGCAGAAGCAGATGCAGCAGCAGGACATTCAGCAAGAGGAGATGCTGCAGGCTATGCAGCAGCAGGAGGTGCAGCAGGAGTTGCAGCAGATGCGTCAGCAGGAGATACAGCAGGAGATGCCGTAGGTTTAGATTCAGCAGGAGATGCAGCAGCAGGAGATGCTGGAGCAGGAGATGCATTTGGAATGCCGCAGGGATTCAGTAGCAGCTGATGCAGCATGAGATGCAGTAGGAGATTCAGCAGCAGGAGAAGCAGCAAGAGATGCAGCAGATAGAGGTGATGCAGCAGGAGATGCAGCAGGAATGCACAGGGGATTCAGTAGCAGGTGATGCAGCAGCAGATGCAGAACAGATTAAGCAGCAGGAGATGCAGCAGCAGGAGTTGAAGCAACAGGAGTTGCAGCAGGGAATGCAGCAGCAGCAGATGTAGCAGGAGATGCATCAGCATCACATGCAGTAGGAGATGTAGCATCAAGAGATGAAGAAGCAAGAGATGAAGAAGCAGGAGATGCTACAGACGATGGAGCGGGAGGAGAAGAAGTAGCAGGAGATGCAGAGTAGTAGATGCAGAGAAGAAGATGCAGCAGAAGGAGATATAGCAGGAGATTCAGCCACAGCAAATGCAGCAGGAGTTAGAGCTGCATCAGATGCAGCATCAGTTGCAGCAGCAGAGGATGCAAGAGCAGATGCAGAAGCAGGAGATGCACCAGCAGGAGAGGTAGTAGGAGATGCAGCAGTAGATTTAGCAGCAGCAGATGCTAAATAGATTCAGCAAATGCAGCAATAGTAGATTGAGAAAGAGATGTATCACCAGGAGATGCAGTAGTAGAAGATGCAACAGGAGATGCAGAAGCAGATGCAGTAGGAGATGCAGACTTAGCAGGAGATGCATCAGCAGGAGATGCAGAAGCAGATGCAGCAGGAAGAGATGCAGCAGCAGGACACGAATCAGGAGTTGATGCAGAAAGTAATAGAGCAGCAGGAGATTCAGAAGAAGGAGATGCAGCAGCAGGAAATGCAGCAGTATATACTGAAGCAGGATATGCAGCAGGAGGAGATGCAGCAGTAGGAGGAGAAACAGCAGAATGGGATGCAGTAGCAGGAGATGTAGCACCAGGTTATGGAGCAGGGGATTGAACAAGAGGAGATGTACCCTGAGATGCAGCAGCAGGAGATGCAGCTGGAGATGTAGAAGCAGACGAAGCAGCAGTAAATGCAGCAGCAAGATATGCATCAGAAGGAGATAAAGCAGGAGATGCCAAAGCAGGAGATTAAGCTACAGGAGATGCGTTAGGAGATGCAGCATCAGGAGATGCAGCCGCAGTAGATGCAGGAGCAGATTCAGAAGCAGATTCAGTAAGAGATGCAGTGGCAGGAGATTCATAAGCAAAAGATATAGCAGCAGGAGAAACAGCAGCAGGAGAAACAGCAGGTAATGCAGCAGCAGTAGATGCAGCAGGGTATGCAACAGCAGGAGATTCAGCAGCGGGAGATGAATCAGAGGAGATGCATCATCAGATGAATCCGGTGATGCATCAGAGGTAGTTGCAGACAGAGATGCAGCATCAGGAATTTCAGCAGAGGATGCAGCAGCAATAGATGCAACAGCAGATGCAGCAGAAGTAAATTCAACAGCAGGAGATGTAGCAGCACATACAGCAGCAGATCCGGAGATGCAGCATCAGGAGATGCAGCAGGAGATTCAATAGCAGGTGGTGCAGCAGTGGGAGATGCACAGGGGATAAAGCAGCAGGGGATGCAGCAGCAGGAGATGCAACATGAATGCAGCAGCATCAGGAGTTTCAGCAGAGACTGCAGCAGCAATAGATGCAGGAAGAGATCCAGGAGGAGGACCTAGAGCAGCAGGAGATGTAGCAGCACATACAGCAGCAGATCAGAGCATGAAGCAGCAGGAGAAACAGCAGGTGGAGATTCAGCAGGAGGTACATCAGGAGATACAGCAGCAAAAGATGCATCAAGAGATGCATCATCAGGAGATGCAGCATTAGGAGATGCAGCAGGGGATTCAATAGCAGGTAATGCAGCAGGAGATGCAGCAGGAGATGCAGCAGTAGGAAATGCACCCGAGATACAGCAGCAGGAGGCGCAGCAGCAGGAGATGCAACAGGAATGCAGCAGGGGATTCAGTAGCAGGTGATGCAGCAGCAGATGGAGCAGAAGTAAATCCAGCAGGAGATGTGGCAGCACATGCAGCAGCCGATGCAGCAGAAGTTAATTCAGCAGCAGAAGATGTAGCAGCATATGCAGCAGTAGTAGATGAAACCGAGGATGAAGAAGCAGGGGATACAGCAGCAGGAGATGCATCAGCAGGAGATGCAGCAGTGTATGCAGCAGCAGCAGATGGAGCATCAGGTGATGCAGGAGGACATCAAAAATCAGAAGGTGAAGCAGCAGGAGATGCAGCAGTAGATTAATCTACAGCAGATGCATCAGGTGATGCACCTAAAGATGCAGCAGCAGGAGATGCAGCTGGAGTTAGAGCAGCAGTAGATTGAGCAAGATATACAGAAGCAGGAGTTGCATTGGCAGGAGATGCAGCATGAGAGGCAGAAGAAGGAGATCCTGCAGCAGATGCAGTAGCATATAGAGCACCAGCAGATGCAGCAGCAGGAGATTCAGTAGCAGGAGATGCATCAGCAGGATATTCAGCAGGAGGAGATGCATCAGCAGGATATTCAGCAGGAGGAGATGCAGCAGGAGATGCAGCAACAGTAGATGAAGCAGGAATTTAGGAGGGGATTCAGTAGTAGGTGGTGCAGCAGCAGATGCAGGAGATTCAGCAGCAGAAGATGCACCAGGAGATGCAGCAACAAGAGATGCAACAGATTATGCAGCGGCAGGAGATGCAGCAACAGGTTCAACAGCAGATACAGAAGGAGATGCAGCATCAAGAGATGCAGCAGCAAGGCATCAATAGATGCATATTCATCAGGAGATGCAGCAGGAAGAGATGCTTCAGCAGGTACAGCTCCATGAGATGTAGCACGAGATACAGAAAGAGATGCTGTAGGAGGAGAGGTAGGAGTAGATGGTGCAGCAGACGCAGTAGCATGAGATACAAAAGCAGAAGTTGCAGCCGGAGATTCTGCAACAGGAGATGCAGCCGCAGGAGATGAACAGCGGAATCAGCAGGAGATGAAGCAGCAGGAGATGAAGCAGCAGGATCTGCAGAAAAGAAGATGCAGCAGCAGAAGAAACAGCAGTACATGAAGCAGCAGATGCACAAGAAAATGGAGCAGGAGATGCAGCAGGATAAGATGCAGTACCAGCAGATGCAGTAGGAGATGCAGCATCTAGAGTTGAAGTTATAGAAAATGCTGCAAGAGATGCAGCAGCAGATGCATCAGGAGAAGCAGGAGCAGGAAATGCAGACGCAGGAGATGCAGCAGAAGAGATGCAGGAAATGCATCAGCAGATGCAGGAGGAGATTTAGAAGGAGGAGAGGCTGCGGCAGGAGAGGCAGCAGCAGGAGATGCAGTATGAGATGCAGCAGCATGATATGCATCAGCAGATGCATCAGCAGCAGATGCATCAGTAGATTCAGCAGAAGACACAGCACCAGAAGATGCAGGAGCTGGAGACGAAGCAGATGATGCAGCAGCAATAGATAGAGCATTAGACGCTGCAGCAGGAGATGCAGCAGGGTAGTCATATTCAGCAGAAGATTCAGCAGGAGCAGGTGCTGCAGGAGGAGATGCATCGGAGGATAGCTATTCAGAAAGAATGTATCAGGAGATGTAGCAGCATGAGCTGTTGCAGGAGATTCAGGAGGAAATTCAGCAGGAGGAGATGCAAGAGCAGGAGATGCCATCGCAACAGATGCAGCACCAGATTCAGCAGCAGATTCAGCAGGAAATGAAGCAGCAGTAGATGCAGCAGGGGATGCAGCAGATAATGCAGTACGATACAAAGCAAAAGGAGATGCAGAAGCAGTAGGTGCAGCAGGAGATGCAGTAGCAAGAGATGAAGCATCATCATGAGATGCATTAAGAGGTGCAGCAGCAGGATATGTAGCAGCAGGAGATGCAGCAACAGGATATGTAGCAGGAGATTTAGCAGGAGATGAAGTAGCAGCAGAGCAGCAACAGATGCAGCAGGAAATGCAGCAGTAGATGCAGGAGCAAGAGATGATGCAGCAGGAAATACTGCAGCAGATGCAGCAGGAGATGACATATCAGGTGATGAAGCCACAGATGTATGATCTGAAGATGAAGCAGGAGATGCAGCAGCACGAGGTACATGAGCAGATGCATCAGGAGATGAGGCAGCAAATGTAGAAAGGTATACGGTAGGGGATGCAGCAGGAAATGTATCAGCACGAAATGTATCAGCACGAAATGCAGCAGGAGATGCAGCAAGAAATGCAGCAGGATATGCAGGAGAAGTGGGTGACGTAGGAGATGTAGCAGAAGGAGGTGCAGCAGCAGCAGATTCACCAGGAGGTATAGAAGCAGGAGATGCAGAAGCATAAGATGCAGCAACAGGAGATTCATTAGGGCATGCAGAAGCAGGAGATATAGCAGCAGGAGATGCAGCATAAGATGCAGCAGGATGAAGTGAAGCAGCAGGGGATGCATCAGGAGATGCAGGAGATATAGCAGCAGGAGATGCATCAGGATGAAGTGAGGCAGCAGGGGATGCATTAGGAGATGCAGGAGCAGCAGATACAGCAGGAGATTGCGTAGCAGGAGATGCAGCAGGAGGAGATGCAACAGGAGATGCAGCAGGAGGAGGTACAGCAGCAGCAGATGTAGCAGCATATGCAGCAGAAGGAGATGCATAAGAGATGCAGCAGCAATTGATGAAGCAGGAGATGCTGGAGCCGGAGATGCAGAAGAAGTAGATGCAGTAGAAGGATATGCAGAAAAGGATGCATTAGCAGGAGATGCAGCAAAACATGCATCGGCAGGAGATGCAGCAGCAGAAAATGCAGCAGGAGATGCTTCAGGAGATTAAGCAGGAGATGCTGCAGCAGGTTATGCAGCAGCAGGAGATGTGTCAGGGGTTGCAGCAGTAGGTGAAGCAGCACCAGATGAAGCAGGAGATGCTGCAGACGCACCAGTAGGGGATGCAGCAGCTGATTCAGCAGGAAGAGATGGAGCACGAGAAATATCAGCAGCAGATGCACCAGCGGAGGAAGCAGCAGTAGATGCAGCAGGAGATATAGAAAAATATGAGGCAGCAGGAGATGTAGTAGGAGATGCAACAGTAGATGAAGTGGTAGGAGATGCAGCATTAGATGCAGCAGCAGTTGCAAGAGGAAATGCAGCAGGAGAAGCAGCAGGAGATGCAGCAGCAGGAGGTGCAGCCACAAATGCATTCAGCAGGATATGCAGTAGGAGATGTCGCAGCCGGAGATTCAGTAGCAGGAGATTCAGCAGCAGATGTAGCAGGATATGCAGCATCAGTAGATGCATCCGCTGATGCATCAGCAGAGCATGTAGGAGGAGATGCAGCAGCAGGAGATACAGCTGGAGATACAGCAGCAGGAGATGAAGCAGCAGGAGATGTAGCAGGACATGCAGCAGTACATGAAGTAGCAGCTGATACAACAGCAGATTCAGGAGATGTAGCAGAGGAGATGCAGCAGGATAGGAAAGCGCAGAAGATACAGGAGGAGATGCAGCAGCAGAAGATGAAGCTAGAGATGAAGTAGAAATGCAAAAGCAAATGCAGGAGGAGATGCAGAAAGATGAGATGCAGCACCATCAGATGCAGCAGGAGATGCAGCAGCAGAAGCGGCAGGAGATGCAGCCAGAGATGCAGTAGCAGAAGCAGCAGCAGATACAGCATCAGATGCAGCAGGATATGAAGCATCAGATGCCAGCAGCATGAAGTGCATCAGCAGGAGATGCAAGAGGAGATGCAGCAGGAGATGCAGCAGCATGAAGTGCAGCAGCAGGAGATGCATATTCAGCAGGTGATGCACCAGATTATGCAACAGGAGATGACTAATCAGAAGGAAGTGAGGCAGGAGATGCAGCAGTACATGAGGCAGCAGCCGATGCAGCAGCAGATTAAGGAGTTGCAGTAGCCAGAAATGAAGCAGAAGATGCAGCAAGAGGAGATGCAGCAGGAGATGCAGTAGCAGTAAATGTAGCTGCAGCTGCAGAGGCAGCACATGCAGCAGCAATAGATGCAGCAGCAGATGTATCAGGAGATGCAGATTCAGTAGGAGATGTAGCAGCAGAAGATGCTGCTGCAGATGACGCTGCAGCAGATACAGCAGAAGGAAATGCAGCAGGATATGCTGCAGGAGGAGATGCAGCAGGAGATGATGCAGCAGGTGATGCAGTAGGATTTGCAGCAGGAGGAGATGCAGTAGGAAAAGATATAGCAGGTAATGCAGCAGCAGGAGAGGCAACAGGAGATGCAAGAGCAAGAGATGCTGCATCAGACACATCAGCAGTAGATGCAGGAGGAAATCTAGCAGGAGGAGATGTAGCAGGAGGAGATTCAGCAGCAGGAGATGCATCAGTAGATGTATCAGGAGAAGATGCAGCAGCAGGAGACGTAGCAGGATATTATGCAGCAAGAGATGCATCATGAGAAATGCAGCAGGAGATCCATTAGCAAGAGATTCATTAGCAGGAGATGCAGCAAGAGTTGCAGAAGCAGGAGTCGCAGCAGCAGGAGATGCAGCACCAGGAAATGCAGCAGGAGATGCAGGAGGAGATGCAGCAACAGAAAATCCAGCAGCAGGAGATGCAGCAGGAGATGCAGCAGCAGGAGATACAGCAGCGGATGTAGCAGCAAATTAAGTACCAGCAGATGAGGCAGAGGGAGATGCAGTCACAGGAAACGCAGCAGTAGATACAGAAGACAGAGATGCAGAGCAGGAGATGCAGAAGGAAGAGATGCACCAGGGGATACAGCAGAAGGAGGTGCAGCAGCAGTAGATGCAAAAGGAATGCAGGAGGGGATTCAGTAGCAGGTGATGGAGCAGTAAATTCAGCAGCAGAAGATGTAGCAAGACATGCAGCAGCACATGCAGCAGCAGTAAATTCAGCAGCAGGAGATGTAGCAGCACATGCAGCAGCAGATCATGCATCAGGCTATGCAACATTAGGAGATGCAACAGGGGATTCAATAGCAGGTGGTGCAGCAGGAGATGTAGCAGGACATGCAGCAGTATAAAATTGACCAGGAGATACAGTAGCAAGAGGTGCAGCAGGAGATGCAGTAGCAGGAAATGCAGCAGGAGATGCAGCAGAATATGCAGCAGGAGGAGATGCAGCAGGAGATGCATATTCAGAAGAAGATGCAGCAGGAGATGTAGCAGGATATGTAGCAACATGAGATGCCATAGCAGATTCAGGAGGAGATTCAGCAGTAGGAGATGCAAGAACAGAAGATGAAGCAGCAGGAGATGCAGCCGCAGCAGATCCAGCAGCAGATTCAGCAGGCATTTCAGCAGCAGGATAAGCAGCAGGGACGAAGCACAGGAGCTACAGCAGGAGATGCAGCAGCAGATGCAGCAGCACGGGATGTAGCAGCTGATGCCGCAGGAGATGCAAGAGAAGGAGATGCAGAAGCAGATGCAGCAGTGGCTGCAGATTCAGCAGGAGATGCAGCAGGAAGAGATGATTCAGATGATACAGCATCAGGAGATGCAGCAGGAGATTCAGCAGGAGATGCAGTAGAAGGAAATGCAGCAGGAGATGCAGCAGAATATGCAGCAAGAGGAGATGCAGCAGCAGTAGATGCAGCAGGAGATACATATTCAGAAGGAGATGCAGCAGGAGATGTAGCAGGCTATGTAGCAACATGAGATGCCACAGCAGATTCAGGAGGAGATTCAGCAGTAGGAGATGCAAGAGCAGTAGATGAAGCAGCAGGAGATGCAGCCGCAGCAGATCCAGCAGCAGATTCAGCAGGAATTTTAGCAGCAGGATAAGCAGCAGGGACGAAGCAGCAGGAGATACAACAGGAGATGCAGCAGCCGATGCAGCAGCAGATGCCGCAGGAGACGCAAGAGAAGGAGATGCAAAAGCAGATGCAGCACTGGCTGCAGATTCAGCAGGAGATGCAGCAGGAAGAGATGATTCAGATGATACAGCATCAGGAGATGCAGCAGGAGATTCAGCAGAAGATGCAGGAGGGGGAGAGGCAAGAGGAGATGATGCAGCAGACACAGCAGCAGAAGATGCAGAAGGAGAGGATGTAGCAGTAGATGCAGAAGGAGAAGATGAAGCAGGAGATGCATCAGTAGTAGATACAGCAGAGGATACAGCAGCAGCAGATTCCGCAGCAGGAGAGGCAGAAAGAGATTCAGCAGCAGGAAACGAAGCAGCAGGAAATGCAGCAGTGTATACAGAAGCTGGATATGCAGCAGCAGGAGATAGAGCAGAAGATACAGCAGGTACTGCAGCAGAAGGAGATGCAACAGGATGTGCGGCAGAAGTAGATGCAGCAGAATAAGCAGCAGGAGGAGGTGTAGAAGCAGAAGATGCAGCAGGAGATGAATTAGCAGGAGATGCAGCAGCAGGAGATTGAGGAGCAGAAAATGCAGCAACAGGAGATTCAGCAGCAGGAGATGCAATTGGGGGTAGAGAAGCAGGAGATGCAGCAGCAGAAGATATAGAGGAGATTTAGCAGGAGAAGCATTAGCAGGAGGAGATGCAGCTGGAGATAGAGCAGCAGGAGATGCAGCAGGATATGCAGCCGCAGAAGACACAGCAGCAGATTTAGCAGCAGATTCCTCAGGAGATACATCAGCAGGAGATACAGCAAGGGAGGAAGCATCAGGAGAATGCAGCCGGTGATATATTAGCAGGAGATGCAGAAGGAGATGCAGAAGGAGTTGCAGCATCAGGAGATGCAGCAGGGAATGCTGCAGCAGCAGAAGTAACAGGAGATGCATCATCATCGTATGCAGTAGGAGATGGAGCAGCAGGAGATGCTACAGGAGATTCAGCCGCAGATGCAGAAGGAGATGGAGCAGCAGGAGATGCAGAGTAGTAGATGAAGAGAAGAAGATGCAGCGGAAAAAAATATAGCAGGAGATTCAGACGCAGGAAAGGCAGCAAGAGAGAAAGCAGCATCAGATACAGCAGCAGAGGATGCAACAGCAGGAGATGCAGCAGCAGGAGATCTATCAGGAGATGCAGCAGTAGATGAAGCAGCAGCAGATACAGGAGATGCAGCAGTAGTAGATTCAGCAAGAGCTGCAGCAGGAAATGCAGATGAATATGCAGCAGCAGGAGATACAGCAGGAGATGCATCTGCAGGTGATGCAGAAGGAGATGCAGCAGAAGGATATGCAGCCGCAGAATATGCCGCAGCAGGAGATGTACCAGGAGATTCAGCAGGAGATGCAGCAGGAGGAGATACATAAAAGATGCAGCATCAATTGATGAAGCAGGAGATGCTGGAGCTGGAGATGCAGAAGCAGGAGATGCAGAAGCAGGAGATGCAGAAGTAGATGCATCAGCAGGGGATGCAGCAAAAAATACGTCAGCAGGAGACACAGCAGCAGGATATGAGGCAGGAGATGCACCAGCAGAAAATGCAGCAGGAGATGCTTCAGGAGATTAAGCAGGAGATGCAGCAGCAGGAGACGTGTCAGAGGTTGCAGCAGTAGGTGAAGCAGCACCAGATGAAGCAGGAGATGCTGCAGATGCACCAGTAAGGGATGCAGCAGGTGATGCAGCAGGAAGAGATGGAGCAGGAGATATATCAGCAGCAGTAGATGCAGCAGGAGATATAGAAAAATATGAAACAATAGCAGATGTAGTAGGAGATGCAGCAGTAGATGAAGTAGCAGTATATGCAGCAGCAGTTTCAGCAGGAAATGCAGCAGGAGAATCAGCAGCAGTTGCAGCAGGAAATGCAGCAGGAGAAGCAGCAGGAGATGCAGCAGCAGGAGGTGCAGCCGCAAATGCATTCAGCAGGATATGCGGAGATTCGGTAGCAGGATATGCAGCAGCAGATGTAGCAGGATATGCAGCATCAGTAGATGCATCCGAAGATGAATCAGCAGAGCACGTAGGAGGAGATGCAGCAGCAGGAGATGAAGCAGCAGATGCAGGAAAAGATGCAGCAGCAGGAGATGCAGCAGCAGATGCAGTAGGTGATGTAGAATCACCAGAAGCAGCAGGACATACAGCAGCAGAGGCAGCAGCATGAGGTGCAGCAGCAGGAGATACATATTCAGCAGAAGATGCATCTGATTATGCATCAGAAGGAAATGCATCACGAGATTCAACAGTACATGAGGCAGCAGCCGATGCAGCAGCAGATTAAGGAGTTGCAGTAGCCAGAAATGCAGCAGAAGATGCAGCAAGAGGAGATGCAGCAGGAGATGCAGTAGCAGGAAATGTAGCTGCAGCTGCAGAGGCAGCAGATGCAGCAGCAATAGATGCAGCAGCAATAGATGCAGCAGCAGATGCATCAGGAGATGCAGATTCAGTAGGAGATGTAGCAGCAGAAGATACTGCTGCAGATGACGCAGCAGGAGATGCAGCAGAAGGTAATGCAGCAGGATATGCTGAAAGAGGAGATGCAGCAGGTAATGCAGCAGCAGGGGATGCAGTAGGATTTGCAGGAGGAGATGCAGCAGGTAATGCAGCAGCAGGGGATGCAGTAGGATTTGCAGCAGAAGATGCAGCAGGAGATGCAGCAGCAAGAGATGCAGCAGTGGATGCATATTCAGCAGGAGATGCAGCAGAAGATGCAGCAGGAGATGCAGAAGCAGGGGATTTAGCAGGAGATGAAGCAGCAGCAGATGCAGCAGCAGATGCACCAGATGGATGAGAAAGTGATGCAGCAGGGGATGAAGCAGCAGATACAACAGGAAATGGAGCATCAGGAGATGCATCCACAGATGCATGAGCAAAGGATGCAGCAAGCGATGTAGCAGCAGGAGATACAGCAGCAGGAGATACAGCAGCAGGAGATGTAGCAGCAGGAGATACAGCAGCAGGAGATGCAGCAGGAGATGTAGCAGCAGGAGATACAGAAGCAGGAGATGAAGCAGCAGATGCATCAGCAAGAGATACAGGAGGACATCAAGTAGCAGGAGATGCAGCAGCAGGAATTTTATCGGGAGATGCAGCAGTACATGAAGCATTTCCTGCTGATGCATCTCCTGCTAAATCAGCTCTTGCTGATGCATCTTTAGCTGCATCTCCTACTACTGCATCTCCTGCTGCTGAATCTCCTGCTGCAGCAATTCCTCCTGCATCTCATGCTGCTGCAATTCCTGCAGCATCTCCTGATATATCGCTTACTTCTGCATCTCCGGCT
Source organism: Clamator glandarius (assembly GCA_033459285.1). Taxonomy (NCBI): domain Eukaryota; kingdom Metazoa; phylum Chordata; class Aves; order Cuculiformes; family Cuculidae; genus Clamator; species Clamator glandarius. Next base: position 643,061 of record JAUNZM010000500.1, on the reverse strand, counting down.
GCTGGATTTCCCGCTGCCTCTCCTGCTGCTATATCTGCTGCTTCACCTGCTGCTGCTGCATCTCCAGCTGCATCTCCTGCTGCTGCACCTCAAGGTGCTGCATCTTACTTTCTGCATCACCTTCTCTTCATCTCTTGCTGCTGCATCTCCTGCTGCATCTGCTGCTGCTGCATCTGCTGCTGCTGCATCTGCTGCTGCTGCATCTCCTGCTGCATCTGCTGCTGCTGCATCTCCGGCTGAATCTGCATCTCCTGCTGCATTTGCTGTTGCATCTCCTGCTGCTTAATAAAATACTGCTGCATCTGCTGCATCTCCAGCTTCATCATCTCTTCCACATCTCCTGCTGTGAAATCTCCTGCTGCTATATCTCCTGCTGCACCTACTGCTGCATCAATTCCTACATTTCCTGCTGCTGCATCTCCTGCTGCTGCATCCCCAGCTGTTGTATCTCCTGTTACACCTCCTGCTGCTGCATCTCCTTCTACTGCAAATACTGCTGCTGCATCTCCCGATAATTGTGGTGGTGCATCTGCTACTGCATCTGCTACTACTTCATGTAATAGTGCTGCATCTGCTGCTGAATCCTCTGCTTCTGGATCTCCTGCTGTTGCTTATCCTGTTGCATCTCCTGCTGCTGCAAATGCTGCTGTATCCCCTTCTTCTCTATCGCCTGCTGCATCTCCTGCTGCGGCATCTCCTAAAGCATCTCCTGCTGCTGCAAATGCTGCTGCATCCCCTTCTTCTGCATCGCCTGCTGTCTCCTACTGCTACATCTCCTGCTGCTGCATCTCCTAAAGTATCTCCTGCTGCTGCAAATGTTGCTGCATCTCCTCCTGCTGCATCTGCTGCTACATCCCCTGCTCCTGCATCTCCTGCTGCATTTCTTGATACTGCATCTTATGCTGTTGCATATCCTGCACCTGTTTCTGTATCTCTGTTTGCTGCATCTCATACTGCGTCTGCTGTTGCATCTTTTCCTGCTGCATCTTCTTCTGCTGCAATTCCTTCTGCATCTGCTGCTGCATCTCTTACATCTGCTTCATCTACATATCCTGCGGCATATTCTGCTGCAACTCTGATGCATCTTCTGCTGCATCTCCTGCTACTACTTCTTTTGCTTCACCTCCTGCTGATTCTGCTGCTGCTGCATCTCCTGCTCTTCATCTCCTGCTGCTTCTCCTGCTTCTTCATCTCTTGCAGCTCCTTCTGCTGCTTCTTCATCTCCTGCCGCTCCTTCTGCTGCTTCATCTCTTTTTGCTGCATCTCATGCAGTATCTGCTGTTGCCTCTCTGATGCATCTCCTAATGCATCTCCAATTGCATCTGGTTCTGCATCTCCTGCTGCTTCATCTCCTACTCTATCTACTGCTGCATTTCCTCCTCTATCTCCTGCTGCTGAATCTCGTATTGCATCTACTGCTTCAGATACTCCTGCATCTCCTACTGCATCTGCTGCTGCTGCATCTCCTGTTTCTGCATCTCCTGCTGCATCTGGGGCTGCTGTATCTCCTCCACCTGCATTTTCTGCTACTTCTGCTGCTTCATCACTTGCTGAATCTCTTGCTGCATCTCCTTCTGGATTTCCTGCTGCTGCATCACCTCCTACTGCATCTGCTGCAGTATTTCTGGCTGCTGCATATCCCGCTTCTTCATATCATGCTGCATTTCATGATGCTGCATATCCTAACTGCTGCATGTCCTGCTGCATTTCTGGCTGATGAATATCCTGCTGCTGCATCCCCTGCTGCATCTACTGATGCTGAATCTCCGTCTTTTACATCTGCTGTTCATCTCCTGCTGCATCTCCTGATGCTTCTCGTGCCACTGCATCTGCTGCATATCCTGCTACTGAATCTCCTGCTTCTGCATCTCCTTCTGGTGCATCTCCTGTGCAATCTCTAGCTACTGTATCTCCTACTGATTCCACATCTTCTCTTTCATTAGCTGCTGCATCTACTGCTGTTGCATCCACCTCTGCATCTCCTTCTGCTGCCTCTCCATCCTACATCTCCTCGTGCTTCATCTCTTGGTGCATCTCCTGCTATATCTCATGCTGCATCTCCTTCTTCTCCTCCTGCTGCTGCATCTCCTGCTGCTGCATCTCATGGTGGATCTCCTCTTGCTAAATCTACTGCTTCACCTCCTGCTGCATCTCCTGCTGGTTCATCTCCTGCTGCCTTTACTGGTGATGCATATCCTGCAGGTGTATTTCCTGATGCATCTTTTGTAGCTGCCTCTTTTTCTGCATATCCTCCTGCATCTCTTCCTGCTGCATCTCTTGTTGAATCTCCTTCTACTGCATCTGCAGCATATGCTGCTTCATCTGGTGCTGCTTCACCTCCTGCTGCATCTCCTGCTGTTGCGTATGCTGCTGCATCTCCTTCTTCTGCATCTTCCGCAGAATCTCCTGTTCTGTTTCTCCTGCTGAATCTGCATCTCCTGCTGCATTTGCTGTTGCATCTCCTTCTGCTTAATAAAATACTGCTGCATCTGCTGCATCTCTGGCTGCATCATCTCTTCTACATCTCCTGCTGCGAAATCTCCTGCTGCGCCTACTGCTGTATCTCCTGCTGCATCAATTCCTACATCTCCTGCTGCTGCATCTCCTGCTGCTGCATCTCCAGCTGTTGTATCTCCTGTTACACCTCCTGCTGCTGCAAATACTGCTACTGCAAATACTGCTGCTGCATCTCCCGATAATTGTGGTGGTGCATCTGCTACTGCATCTGCTACTACTCTGTCTAATACTGCTGCATCTGCTGCTGAATCCTCTGCTTCTGGATCTCCTGCTGTTGCTTATCCTGTTGCATCTCCTGCTGCTGCAAATGCTGCTGCATCCCCTTCTTCTGCATCGCCTGCTGCATCTCCTGCTGCTGCATCTCCTGCTGCTGAATCTCCTAAAGTATCTCCTGTTGCTGTTTATCCTGCTGCATCTCCTCCTGCTGCATCTGCTGCTACATCCCCTGCTCCTGCATCTCCTGCTGCATTTCTTGATACTGTGTCTCATGCTGCATCTGGTGGTTTATCAACCACTGCTTTATCTCCTGCAGCTGCATATACTGCTACATCTCTTGCTGCATCTTCTGCTGCTGCAATTCCTGCTTCTGAATCTCCTGCTGCTGCATCTGCTGCTGCATCTGCTGCTTATTTATATCTTCTTGATTTTTTGTTGCTGCATCTTGTGCTGCATGTCCTGCTGCAGCCTCTCCTGTTACATCTCCTACTGCTGCATCTACTTCTGAATCTCCTCTTTCATCTCCTCTTGCAGCATTTCCAGCTGCCTCTCTTTCTGCTGAATCTCCGTTTGCCGCTCCTACTTCCGCATCTCCTGGTTCACCTCCTACTGCTGCATCTCATCCTACTACACCTCTGGCTGCATCTCCTGATGCATCTGCTGCGGCTTCATCCCCTGAAGCTGCCTATTCTGCTACATATCCTGCTGCGGTATCCCCTGCTGCTGCATCTCCTGCTGCTGCATCTTCTGCTGCTGAACTTCCCTCTACATCTGCTGCTTCATCTGCTACTGCTGTATCTCCTGCTGAATCTCCTGCCTCTGCATCTACTTCTACATCTCCAGATGCTGAACCTCCTTCCCCTTCATCTCCAGCTGCTGCAGTTTCTGCAGCATCTCCTGCTTCTGCATTTCTTGCCGCTGCATCTTCTGTGGCGTCTCCTGCTGCTGCATCTCCTGCAGCATCTCCTGCTGCTGCTTCTCCTGCTGCTGCATCTCCTGATGAATCTTCTGCTCCTGCATCTCTTTTTGCATTTCTGCTGCTACATCTCCTGCTGAATCTGTTGCTGCATTTGCTGCAACTCCATCTCCTACTGATGCACCTCCTTCTGACGCATTTTCTACCGCATCTCCTGATGAATCTCCTGCTCCTGCATCTCTGTTTGCATCTTCTGCTGCTACATCTCCTGCTGCTGCATCTCCTTGTGCTGCATCTGCTGCATATCCTTATTCTGCATCTCCCTCTGCGCTTTCATTGCAACGTGGAAAGCACAGAGATCAGAACGATTTTTGTAGGGTACTGAATCGTGAATTAACTGCGCCTATTACGGCGCTTTAGGAAAATGGAAATACGCCGGCAGGGAAGACGCTAGCATGGAAAGCTGCTTCTTCTGAAGGTCTTCTCTTAGAGCGCTTTTTCTCTAAAGCAAGACTTGTAGAGCTTTCAGTGTAGACTTGTGTACTCTAACATCAGAATGACTATTAAAGCGTCAATTCAACATTTCAGAGCATATAGCACACGCACCTCAGGGAAACGTGCTACGATTAAGTGCTGGCTCTCGTAAGAGACTGTTGTGGAGAGATTTCACTGCAAGCAGCAAAGCACGGCTTAAGGACCGTTTTAGTATAGGGTACTGAACAGCGACTTAACTGCGTCTATTAAGCCGCTTTAGGAAAATTGAATTATGCCCGCAGGGAAGGTGCTATCATGGAATGCTGCTACTTCTGAATGTCCTCCCTTAGAGCGCTTTCACTGCAAAGCAAGACTTGTAGAACTTTCAGTCTAGGCTTGCGCACTCTAACATCAGAATTGCTATTAAAGCGTCTCTGCAATATTTTCAGATTGTTCCGAACAAGTAACACAGGGAGACTGTTGCCATCAAATGCTGGCTTTAGGTTGAGTCTTCTTTGGAAGCGCTTTCACTGCCAGCGGCTAAGCAAGACTTATGGACCGTTTTAGTGACCGTTACTGAATTGTGACTTATCTTCTCCTAGGAAGGCGCTTTAGGAAAAGTGAGTAACTCCCGAAGGGAAGATGCTAGCATGGAATGATGCAGGTTCTGAAAGTGTTCCCTTAGAGCGCTTTCACTGCCAATCAAGACTTGTGGAACTTTCAGTCTGTGTACTGTAACATCAGAACGGCTATTAAAGCATCCCTTCCAAATTTCAAGTAGTTCTGATCAAGTATCTCAGAGAAGCTGCTACGATCAAATACTGACTCTCGTTAGAGTCTTCTTTGGAAGCGCTTCCACTGCAAGCTGCGAAGCACGACTAAGAGAACGTTTAGTATAGATTAGGGAATTGTCACTTAACTGCGCCTATGAAGGCTCTGTAGGAGAAGTGAGTCATTCCTGCGTGAAAGATGCTAGCATGGAATGCGGCTGTTGCTGAATTATTTCTCTTATATCTTTTTTACTGCAAAGCAGTACGTGTAGAACTTTCATTCTAGTCTTGTCTTCTGTAACATCAGAATGTCTATTAAAGCGTCACTTCAAAATTAAAGAGCCTACCGCATCTTCTGCTGCACCTCCAGCTGGTGCATCTGCTGCTGCAACTCCTGCTATTGCATATCCAGTACCATCTCCGGCTGCATTTTCTGCTCCTGCATCTCCTGTTGAATTTGCCTATGTGGCTCCATCTCCTGATGCTGAATCTGCTGCTGAATATCCTGCAGCTGTATCATATGCTGATTCTCCTTCTACTGCATCTCTTTCTTCTGCATCTGCTGCTGCATCTCCTGCTGCTGCATCTCCTCCTGCAGCATCTCCGACTGCTGCACCTCGTTCTTCTTCATCTCATGCTACTCTATTCATCTATTGCTGCATCTCCTGCTACATCTCCTGTTGCTGCATCTCCTGTTAAATATACTGCTGAATCTTCTGATGAATATGCATCTCCCTCTGCAATTCTTGCTTATGCATCTCCTGCTGCATATCCTGATGCTCTATCTGCCTCGGATACATCTTCTGTTGCTTCATTCGCGCTGCTGAATCTGTTGCTTCTTCATATGCTGTATCTCCTACTGCATCTCCTTCTTCTGAATCTCCTGCTGCGTCTCCTGCTGAACATGCATCTCCTGCTGCACATCCTGCTGCTGTTTCTCCTGGTGTGTGTCTTAATGCTGCACTTCCTGCTGCTGCAATTCTTCCGCCTCTGCTGCTGCATTTCCAGCTACATCTCCAGCTGCATCTCCTGCTGCTGCATCTCCTGTTACATCATCTGCTGCATCTCCTGCTGCTGCATGTTTTTCTGCATCTCCTCCTGCTGCATCTGCTGCTGCATCCTCTTCTGGAACTTCTCCTGCAGCATCTCTTCTGTTGAAGCTCATGATCCTGCATCTTCTGCCTTGGCAATTCCTGGTGCTTCATTTCCTGCTGCATTTCTTCCTTTTACATCTCCTGCTGCTGCATCTCCTGCTGCTTCATCTGCTGCAGCATATCTTTCTGCTGAATCTCCGACTCATCTCCTGCTGCATCTCCTACTGCTTTATAAACTACTGCTGCATATCCGGATCAGCATACCCTATTGCATCTGCCGGTGTTGCTTCTCCTGCTGCTGTATTTTGTACTGCATCTCCCGGTGCTGCGTCACTTGATGACTTCCATAGAACTTCCTGTTCCTGCTTCCCCTGCTGAATCTGCATCTCCAGCTGCATCATCTCTTCTACATCTCCTGCTGCGAAATCTCCTGCTACTATATCTCCTGCTGCAACTACCGCTGCATCTCCTGCCGCATCAATTCCTACATCTCCTGCAGCTGCATCTCCTGCTGCTGCATCTCAGCACAAGTACCGCAGGGAAGATGCTACGATCAAATGCTGACTCTCGTTAAGTCTTCTGTGGAAGCTCTTTCATTGCAATGTGGAAAGCACGCTTTCACTGCAAGCTGCAAAGCACGACTAACAGGACGTTTTTGCATAGGATACTGAATTGTGACTTATGAAAGCGTGTTCTGAAAAGTGAATAACTCCCGCAGTGAAGATGCTGGCGTGGAATACTGCTGCTTCTGAATGTCTTCTCTTAGAGCGCTTTCACTGCAAAGCAAGACTTGTAGACCTTTCTGTCTGGGCTTGTGAAATGTAACATCAGCATGGCTATTAAGGCTTCACTTCAAGATTTCAGAGCGATCAGCACAAGTACAGCAAGGGAAGCTGCTACCATCTAATTTTGGCGCTCCTTAGAGTCTTCGCTTATAGTAGCCATCAGAATGGCTATGAAAGTGTCACTCAAAATATCGGTGCGTTCAGCACAAGTGCCTCAGGGAAGTTGCTGTGATGACATGCTGGCTCTCGTTAGAATCTTCTGTGGAAGCGCTTTCACTACATGCTGCAAAGGACGACTTTTGGAACTTTTTATTCTAAGTAACTGTATTGTGATTGAATTGTGCCTAGAGAGGCGCTTTAGAAAATCGAATAACTATAGTAGGGAAGATGCTAGCATGGAATGTTGCTAATGCTGAATGTCTTCTCTTAGAGCGCTTTCACTGCAAAGCTCAGACTTGTAGCTCTTTCTGTCTAAGCTTACGTACTGCAATATAGGAATTGAAGTTAAAGCATTAGTTGAAAATTTGAGAGAATTCAGCACAAATACCGCAGGGAAGATTCTACGATCAAATACTGAAATTCGCTAGATTCTTCTCTGGAAGCCTTTTCACTCAAAAGCGAGACTTGTAGACCTTTCAGTCTTGGCTTGTGTATTGCAACATCCGAATGGCTATTAAAGCCTCACTGCAAAATTTGAAAACGTTCCGAAAAAGTACAATCAGGGCTCTGCTACGATCAAATGCATGTTCTCTTTAGAATCTTCTCTTGAAGCGCTTTCACTGCAAGTAGCCAAGCACGTCTAACAAAACGTTTAGTATTGGTTACGGAATTGTGATTTAACTGCGCCTTTGGAAGCGCTTTAGGAAAAGTGAGTAAGACCCACATGGAAGAGGCTAGAATGGAATGCTGATGCATCTGAATGTCTTCTCTTATAGCACTTTCACTGCAAAGGAAGACTTGTATGACTTCCAGGCTAGGCTTGTGTACTGTAATATCAGAATGGCTATTAAAGCCTAACTTCAAAAGCTTTCAACTCGTACAGCACAAGAACCGCAGGGACTCTGCTTCGATCATATGCTAGCTTTCTTTAGTGTCTTCTCTTGAAGCGCTTTCACTACAAGCTGCGAAGCACGACTTATAGACCGTTCTAGAATAAGTTACTGAATTGTGACTTAATTGGGCAAAATACTGCACTGTAGGAAAAGTGTGTAAATCCCGAAGGGAAGATGTTAGCATGGAATGCTGCTGCTTCTGAATGTCTTCTCTTATACCGCTTTCACTGCAAAGCAAGAATTGTGGAACTTTTAGCTTAGGGACGTGTACTGTAACATCATGTGTATTAAAGCATCACTCCAAAATTTAAAATCGTTCAGAAAAAGTACGGCAGGGAAGCTGCTACGATCAAATGCAGGCTCTCGTTAGAGCCTTCTCTGGAAGCGCTTTCATTGCAACGCGGAAAGCACGACTAACAGAACGATTTAGTGTAGGTTACTGAATAGTTACTTGACTTCGCCTAATAACGCACTTTAGGAATAGTGACTATCGGCAGCAAGGAAGATGGTAGTATGGAATGCTGCTGCTTCTGAATGTCTTCTCTTAGAGCGCTTTCAGTGCAAAGCAAGACTTATAGAACTTTCAGTCTAGGCTTCTGAAGTATAGCATCAGCTAGTAAAGCGTCACTTCAAAATTTTAGAGCATTCAGCACAAGTCCCTCAGGGAAGCTGCTACCATCCAATGCAGGCTCTGCTTAGAGTCTTCTCTTATAGTGCTTTCACAGCAAGCTGTAAAGCACGACTAACACATTTAGTTTAGGGTAATGAAACGTGACTTAACTGCGCCTATGAAGGCGCTTACGGAAAAGTGAGTATCTCAGGCTGTGCAGATGCTGGCATGAAATTATACCGCTTCTTAATGTTTTCTCTAGTAGCGCTGTTGCTGCAAAAGACGACTTCTAGAATTTTCACTCTAGGCTTGTGAACTGTAACGTTTGAAGCGTCATATCAAGATCTGAGAACGTTCAGCACAAGTACCGCAGGGAAGGTGCTGCCATCAAATTTTGCCTATCGTTAAGATGTTTTCATGAAGCGCTGCCAGCTGCAAAGCACCAAAAAGGCAACGTTTTCCTGTAGGCTAGTTATTAGAGACTTAGTAACGCCTAATAAAGCGCTTTAGGAAAAGTGAATATCTCCAGCAGGGAAAATGTTGGCATGGAATGATTCCGCTTCTGAATGTCTTCTCTTAGAGCGCTTTCACTACAAACCAAGAGTTATGAACTTTCCGTCTAGGCTAGTGAACTGTAACATCAGCATGCCTAGTAAGGCTTCACTTGAAGATCTGAAAGCGTTCAGCACAAATACCCCTGGGAAGTTGCTAGCATCAAAGAGTGGCTCTCGTTAGAACCTTCTCTGGACGCGCTTTCAGTGAGAGGTGCAAAACACGACTAATAGAGCGTTTCAGCGTAGGCTAAAGAATAGTGACATAATAGCGACTAATAACGCGCTTTAGGACAATTGAATATCTCCAGCAGCGAAGACGCTAGGACGGAATGCTGCTGCTTCTGAATGTCTTCTCTTATAGCGCATTCACAGCAAAGCAAGACTTGTAGAACTTTCAGTCTAGGCTTGTACACTAGCTATGAAAGCGTCACGTCAAAATTTCAGAGCTTTCAGCATAAGTACCGCAGGAAATCTCCTACCATCAAATGCTGGCTCTCGTTAGAGTCTTCGCTGGAAGCGCTTTCACTGTAAGCCGCAAACACGACGAAAAGAAGTTTTTAGTATAGGCTTGTTAATAGTGACTTTAAAACGCCTATTACGGCGCTATGGTTGAAATTAATATCTCCAGCAAGGACGATGCTAGCATGGAATGATGCTGCTTATGAACGTCTTCTCTTAAAGCTCTTCAACTACAAAGCACGATTTGTCGAACTTTCAGCCTAGACTTGTGAAATGTAACATCAGCATGGCTATTAAGGCTTCACTTCAAGATGTCAGAGCGTTCAGCACAAGTACCACAGGGAAGCTGCTACCATCTAATTTTGGCTCTCCTTCAAGTCTTCGCTTATAGCGCTATCACTGCCAGCTGCAAAGCACGGAAAACGCAATGTTTTCGTGTAGGCTAGGTAATAGCGACTTAATAAAGCGCTTATTAAAGCGCTTTTAGAAAAGTGATTAACAGATACAGGGAAGTCGGTAGCATGGAATGCTTCTGCTTCTGAATGTCTTCTCTTATTGCGCTTCACTGCAAAGCACGACTTGTAGAACTTTCACTCTAGGCTTGTGAAATGTATCATCAACATGGCTATTAAGGCGTCACTTCAAAATTTCAGAGCGTTTAGCCTAAGTTTCGCAGGGAATCTGCTTGTATCAAATGTAGACTCTCGTTTGACTTTCCAGTGGGTCTTTCACTGCAAGCTACAAATAGCACTAAAAGAACGTTTTAGTATAGGCTAGTGAACAGTGACTAAACAACGACTATTAAGGCGTTTTAGAAAAATTAATAACTCCATCAGGGAAGATGTTATCATAGAATGCTTCTGCTTTCGTATGTATTCTCTTAGGGCTCGTTCACTGCAAACCACGACTTGTACAACTTTCAGTCTAGGCTTGTGTGCTGCACCATCAGAATACCTATTAAATCGCCACTTCAAATTTCAAAGCAATCAACACAAGTACCGCAAGGAAGCTTCTACCATCCAATGCTGGCTCTCGTTAAGAGTCTTCTGTGGAAGCTCTTTCATTGCAACGTGGAAAGCATGACTATCAGAACGATTTTTGTAGGGTACTGAATTGTGAATTAACTGCTCCTATTACAGCGCTTTAGGAAAACGGAAATACTACCGCAGGGAAGACGCTAGCATGGAAAGCTGCTTCTTCTGAAGGTCTTCTCTTAGAGCGCTTTTTCTCTAAAGCAAGACTTGTAGAGCTTTCAGTGTAGACTTGTGTACTCTAACATCAGAATGACTATTAAAGCGTCACTTCAACATTTCAGAGCGTATAGCACACGCACCTCAGGGAAACGTGCTACGATTAAGTGCTGGCTCTCGTAAGAGACTGTCGTGGAGAGATTTCACTGCAAGCAGCAAAGCACGGCTTAAGGACCGTTTTAGTATAGGGTACTGAACAGCGACTTAACTGCGTTTATTAAGCCGTTTGATGCATCTCATACTGTGTCTGCTAATGCATCTGCTGCTGATGCATCTCCTTCTGCTGAACCTCATGCAGAATGTGCTGCTGCATCTCCTCCTGCTGCATCTGCAATTGCATCTGGTTCTGCGTCTCCTGCTGCTTCATCTCTTACTCTATCTACTGCTGCATTTCCTCCGGAAGTGTAGAGAGGAGATGTACCCTGACACGCAGCAGTAGGAGATGCAGCTGGAGTTTTAGAAGCAGATGAAGCAGCAGGAGATGCAGCAGCAAAATATGCATCAGAAGGAGATAAAGCCGGAGATGCAAAAGCAGGAGATTGCATCAAGCAGAGATGCAGAAGCAGATGCAGGAGCAGGAGATGCAGCTGCAGGTGATGGAAAAGTGGATTAAGCAGCGTATGATGTAGCAGATGCAGCAGGAGATGCAGCCACAAAGGTATATTCAGCAGAAGATTGAGCAGGAGATGCAGGAGGATATGCAGCATCAGAGATGTAGCAGAAGATTCAGGTAGAGATGCAGCAGCAAGAGATGCAGCAGAAGGAGATGCAGTAGAAGGAGAATCAGGATATGAATCTGCTGCAGGAGATCCAGTAGCAGATGCAGCAGCAGATTCAGCATCAGGAGATGGAGCCACATAGGCATATTCAACAGGAGATGCAGGAGCAGAAAACGCAGCCGGAGATGGTACTGGATATGCAATAGCAGGAGATGCAGGAGCATATGCACCAGCTGGAGATGCAGCAGGAGATGCGGTAGGCTCTTTAATTTTGAAGTGACGATTTAATAGACATTCTGATGTTACAGAAGACAAGACTAGAATGAAAGTTCTACACGTACTGCTTTGCAGTAAAAGAGATATAAGAGAAATAATCCATGCTAGCATCTTTCACGCGGGAATTACTCACTTCTCCTACAGAGCCTTCATAGGTGCAGTTAAGTCACAATTCATTATTCTGAACTAAAATGTGTTAGTTGTGCTTTACAGCTTGCTGTGAAAGCGCTATAAGAGAAGACTCTAAGCAGAGCCTGCATTCGATGGTAACAGCTTCCCTGAGGGACTTGTGCTGAATGCTCTAAAATTTTGAAGTGACGCTTTTCTAGCTGATGCTATACTTCAGAATCCTAGACTGAAAGTTCTATAAGTCTTGCTTTGCACTGAAAGCGCTATCTAAGAGAAGACATTCAGAAGCAGCTGCATTCCATACTACCATCTTCCTTGCTGCCGATAGTCACTATTCCTAAAGTGCGTTATTAGGCGAAGTCAAGTAACTATTCAGTAACCTACACTAAATCGTTCTGTTAGTCGTGCTTTCCACTTTGCAATGAAAGCGCTTCCAGAGAAGGCTCTTACAAGAGCCTGCATTTGATCGTAGCAGCTTCCCTGCCGTACTTTTTCTGAACGATTTTAAATTTTGGAGTGACGCTTTAATACACATGATGTTACAGTACACGTCCCTAAGCTAAAAGTTCCACAATTCTTGCTTTGCAGTGAAAGCGGTATAAGAGAAGACATTCAGAAGCAGCAGCATTCCATGCTAACATCTTCCCTTCGGGATTTACACACTTTTCCTACAGTGCAGTATTTTGCCCAATTAAGTCACAATTCAGTAACTTATTCTAGAACGGTCTATAAGTCGTGCTTCGCAGCTTGTAGTGAAAGCGCTTCAAGAGAAGACACTAAAGAAAGCTAGCATATGATCGAAGCAGAGTCCCTGCGGTTCTTGTGCTGTACGAGTTGCAAGCTTTTGAAGTTAGGCTTTAATAGCCATTCTGATATTACAGTACACAAGCCTAGCCTGGAAGTCATACAAGTCTTCCTTTGCAGTGAAAGCGCTATAAGAGAAGACATTCAGATGCATCAGCATTCCATTCTAGCCTCTTCCATGTGGGTCTTACTCACTTTTCCTAAAGCGCCTCCAAAGGTGCAGTTAAATCACAATTCCGTAACCAATACTAAACGTTTTGTTAGACGTGCTTGGCTACTTGCAGTGAAAGCGCTTCAAGAGAAGATTCTAAAGAGAACATGCATTTGATCGTAGCAGAGCCCTTGTTGTACTTTTTCGGATGTTTTCAAATTTTGCAGTGAGGCTTTAATAGCCATTCGGATGTTGCAATACACAAGCCAAGACTGAAAGGTCTACAAGTCTCGCTTTTGAGTGAAAAGGCTTCCAGAGAAGAATCTAGCGAATTTCAGTATTTGATCGTAGAATCTTCCCTGCGGTATTTGTGCTGAATTCTCTCAAATTTTCAACTAATGCTTTAACTTCAATTCCTATATTGCAGTACGTAAGCTTAGACAGAAAGAGCTACAAGTCTGAGCTTTGCAGTGAAAGCGCTCTAAGAGAAGACATCAGCATTAGCAACATTCCATGCTAGCATCTTCCCTACTATAGTTATTCGATTTTCTAAAGCGCCTCTCTAGGCGCAATTCAATCACTATACAGTTACTTAGAATAAAAAGTTCCAAAAGTCGTCCTTTGCAGCATGCAGTGAAAGCGCTTCCACAGAAGACTCTAACGAGAGCCAGCATGTCATCATAGCAACTTCCCTGAGGCACTTGTGCTGAACGCTCTGATATTTTGAGTGACACTTTCATAGCCATTCTGATGGCTACTATAAGCGAAGACTCTAAGGAGCGCCAAAATTAGATGGTAGCAGCTTCCCTGCTGTACTTGTGCTGATCGCTCTGAAATCTTGAAGTGAAGCCTTAATAGCCATGCTGATGTTACATTTCACAAGCCCAGACAGAAAGGTCTACAAGTCTTGCTTTGCAGTGAAAGCGCTCTAAGAGAAGACATTCAGAAGCAGCAGTATTCCACGCCAGCATCTTCACTGCGGGAGTTATTCAATTTTCAGAACACGCCTTCATAAGTCACAATTCAGTATCCTATGCAAAAACGTCCTGTTAGTCGTGCTTTGCAGCTTGCAGTGAAAGCGTGCTTTCCACATTGCAATGAAAGAGCTTCCACAGAAGACTTAACGAGAGTCAGCATTTGATCGTAGCATCTTCCCTGCGGTACTTGTGCTGAGATGCAGCAGCAGGAGATGCAGTTGCAGGAGATGTAGGAATTGATGCGGCAGGAGATGCAGCAGTAGTTGCAGCAGGAGATATAGTAGCAGGAGATTTCGCAGCAGGAGATGTAGAAGAGATGATGCAGCTGGAGATGCAGATTCAGCAGGAGAAGCAGGAACTGGAGATTCTATGGAAGATGCAGAAGCAGGAGATGTAAAAGGAAGAATGCATTCTCTGCAGCATCAAGTGACGCAGCACCGGGAGATGCAGTACAAAATACAGCAGCAGGAGAAGCAACACCGGCAGATGCAATAGGGTATGCTGAATCCGGATATGCAGCAGTAGTTTATAAAGCAGTAGGAGATGCAGCAGCAGCAGCTGCATCAGCAATGCAGCAGGAGATGAGTCGGAGATTCAGCAGAAAGATATGCTGCAGCAGATGAAGCAGCAGGAGATGCAGCAGCAGGAGATGTAAAAGGAAGAAATGCAGCAGGAAATGAAGCACCAGGAATTGCCAAGGCAGAAGATGCAGGATCATGAGCTTCAATAGCAAGAGATGCTGCAGGAGAAGTTCCAGAAGAGGATGCAGCAGCAGATGCAGCAGGAGGAGATGCAGAAAAACATGCAGCAGCAGGAGATGCAGCAGATGATGTAACAGGAGATGCAGCAGCAGGAGATGCAGCTGGAGATGTAGCTGGAAATGCAGCAGCAGAGGCGGAAGAATTGCAGCAGCAGGAAGTGCAGCATTAAGACACACACCAGGAGAAACAGCAGCAGGATGTGCAGCAGGAGATGCATGTTCAGCAGGAGACGCAGCAGGAGATTCAGAAGAAGGAGATGCAGTAGGAGATACAGCATGATATGAAGAAGCAGCAGATTCAGCAGCGCGAATGAAGCAACAGAAGATGTATCCGAGGCAGATACAGCATCAGGATATGCAGCAGGAGATGCATAAGCAAGAATTGCAGAGGGAGATGCATATTCATCAGAAGATTCAGCAGTATATTTAACCAGAGATGCAGCAATAGGAGATGTAGCAGGAGATGCAGCAATAGATGAATAGAGTAGCATGAGATGAAGAAGAACGAGGTGCAGCAGTCGGAGATGCTGCAGGAGGAGATGCAGCAGCAGGAAATGCAGCAGCAGATGCAGCAGAAGGAGATGCAGTAGAAGGAGAATCAGCATATGATACAGCTGCAGGAGATCCAGTAGCAGATGCAGCAGCAGATTCAGCATCAGGAGATGGCGCCACATAGGCAGATTCAACAGGAGATGCAGGAGCAGAAAATGCAGCCGGAGATGGTACTGGATAAGCAATAGCAGGAGTTGCAGCAGCAGATGCACCAGCTGGAGATGCAGCAGGAGATGCGGTAGGCTCTTTAATTTTGAAGTGATGCTTTAATATTGCAATATAAAATCGTTTTGATAGTCGTGCTTTCCACGTTGCAATGAAAGTGCAGAGGGAGATGCAGAATAAGGATATGCAGCAGATGCAGCACAAGGAGATGCAGCAGCAGGAGATGTAGCAGCAGAAGATGCAAAAAGAGATGCAGGAGCAGGAGATTCATCAGGAGATGCGGTAGAAAATGCGTCAGAAGGAGGTGAATCAGTAGGAGATGGAGTAGATGGCTGCAGATGACGCAGCAGGAGATGCAGCAGAAGGTAATGCAGCAGGATATGCTGCAAGAGGAGATGCAGCAGGTAATGCAGCAGCAGGGGATGCAGTAGGATTTGCAGCAGGAGATGCAACAGCCAGACATGCAGCAGCAGGAGATGCAGCAGAAGATGCAGCAGCAGGAGAAGCAGCAGCAGGAGATGCTGCAGGAGATGCAGCAGCAGGAGACGCCACAGAAGATGCAGCAGCAAGAAATGCAGAAGCAAGAGATGCTGCAGAAACTGCAGCAGCTGGAGATGAAGGGGAAGGAGGTTCAGCATCTGGAGATGTAGAAGTAGATGCAGAGGCAGGAGATGCAGCAGGAGATACAGCAGTAGCAGATGAAGCAGCAGATGCAGAAGGAGGTTCAGCAGCAGAAGATGCAGCAGCAGATGCAGCAGCAGGATATGTAGCAGCAGATGCAGCATGATATGACACAGGAGGAGATGAAGCAGGTAATGCAGCAGCAGGAGATGCAGCAGCAGGGGATACCGCAGCAGGATATGTAGCAGAATAGGCAGCTTCAGGGGATGAAGCCGCAGCAGATGCATCAGGAGATGCAGCCAGAGGTGTAGTAGGATGAGATGCAGCAGTAGGAGGTGAACCAGGAGATGCGGAAGTAGGAGCGGCAAACGGAGATTCAGCAGAAAGAGAGGCAGCTGGAAATGCTGCAAGAGGAGATGAAAGAGGAGATTCAGAAGTAGATGCAGCAGTAGGAGATGTAACAGGAGAGGCTGCAGCAGGACATGCAGCACAAGATGCAGCAACAAAAAAATCAAGAAGATATAA
This sequence comes from Clamator glandarius, assembly GCA_033459285.1. Lineage (NCBI taxonomy): Eukaryota > Metazoa > Chordata > Aves > Cuculiformes > Cuculidae > Clamator > Clamator glandarius. The sequence goes on along the minus strand of JAUNZM010000500.1, from coordinate 626,685 downwards.
ATAAGCAGCAGATGCAGCAGCAGATGCAGCAGCAGGAGATTCAGAAGCAGGCATTGCAGCAGCAGGAGATGCAGCAAGAGATGTAGCAGTATATGCAGCTGCAGGAGATAAAGCAGTGGTTGATAAAGCACCAGATGCAGCATGAGACACAGTATCAAGAAATGCAGCAGGAGATGCAGGAGCAGGGGATGTAGCAGCAGATGCAGCAGGAGGAGATGCAGCAGGATAAACAGCAACAGGAGATACTTTAGGAGATTCAGCAGCAGGAGATGCAGCAGCAGGAGATGCAGCAGGCGATGCAGAAGAAGGGGATGCAGCAGCATTTGCAGCAGCAGGAGATGCAACAGGATAAGCAACAGCAGGAGATCCAGAAGCAGAGGATTCAGCAGCAGATGCAGCAGTATTAGACGGAGTAGTAGCAGATGCAGTAGCAGATGCACCATTGCAATTATCGGGAGATGCAGCAGCAGTATTTGCAGCCGCAGGAGGTGTAACAGGAGATACAACAGCTGGAGATGCAGCAGCAGGAGATGCAGCAGCAGGAGATGTAGGAATTGATGCAGCAGGAGATACAGCAGTAGATGCAGCAGGAGATTTCGCAGCAGGAGATGTAGAAGAGATGATGCAGCCAGAGATGCAGCAGATGCAGCAGTATTTTATTAAGCAGCAGGAGATGCAACAGCAAATGCAGCAGGAGATGCAGATTCAGCAGGAGAAACAGGAACAGGAGTTTCTGTGGAAGATGCAGAAGAAGGAGATGCAGCAGCATACGCAACAGCAGGAGATGCAGCAGGAGGTGAAGCAGCACCAGATGAAGCAGCATATGCTGCAGATGCAGTAGAAGGAGACTCAACAAGAGATGCAGCAGGAAGAGATGCAGGAGGATATGCAGAAAAAGAGGCAGCTACAAGAGATGCATCAGGAAATACACCTGTAGGATATGCATCACCAGTAAAGGCAGCAGGAGATGAACCAGCAGGAGATGCAGCAGGAAATGCAGCAGTAGATTTATCAAGAGGAGATCCACCATGAGATGCAGCAGCAGGAGATGCAGCAGGAGATGCAGCAGCAGGAGGAGAAGAAGGAGATGCAGCATGAGATATAGCAGGAGATGCACCAAGAGATGAAGCACGAGGAGATGTAGGATGGAGAGGCAGCAGAAGGAGATGCAGAGGTGGATGCAACAGCAGTAGATGCAGCAGCTAATGAAAGAGAAGATGTGGAATCAGTAGGAGATAGAGTAGCTAGAGATTGCACAGGAGATGCACCAGACGGAGATGCAGAAGCAGGATATTCAGTAGCAGGATATGCAGCAGATGCAGCGGCACGAGAAGCATCAGGAGATGCAGCAGGAGATGAACAGGAGATGTAAAAGACAGAGATTCAGCATCAGTAGATGCAGCAGGGGATGCAGCAGCAGGATATTCAGCAGCAAGAAATGCAGCAGGACATGCAGCAGTTAGGATATGCAGCATCATGAAATGCAGCATGATATGAAGAAGCCGGATATGCAACAGCAAGAAATACTGCAGCAGATGCAGTAGGAGGTGATGCAGCAGGAGGAAATCCAGAAGGAGATGCAGCAAGAGATTCAGCAAGTGATGAAGCAGCAGAAGTAGCAGAAAATGCAGGTGGAGGAGATAAAGCAGCCCCAGATGCAGCAGGAGATGCAGAAACAGGAGATGCAGCAGCAGCAGATGCAGTAGGAGATGCAGGAGTATCTGAAGCAGTAGATGCAATACGAGATTCAGCAGCAGGAGATAGAGGAGGAAATGCAGCAGTAGACAGAGTAGGAGATGAAGCAGCAGGAGACGCAGAACTAGATGCAATTGGAGATGCATTAGGAGATGCATCAGAGAGGCAGCAGCAGATACTGCATGAGATGCAGCAAAAAGAGATGAAGCAGCAGAAGGAGCTGCAAGAGATGAAGAAGCAGGAGAAGCAGCAGGAGATGAAGAGCAGGAGGTGCAGCAGCAGCAGAATCAGCAGGAGGTGAAAAAAAGAAGCAGTAGCAGGAGATGCAGCAGAAGATGCATCAGAGTTGCAGCAGAATATGCCGCAGGATATGTAGACGAAGCAGATGTAAGAGATGCAGCAGCAGATGCAGAAGGAATTGCAGCAGAAGAAGATGCAGCAGGAAAAGATGCAGCAGCAGACGCAGTATGAGATGCAGCAAACAGAGATACAGAAGCAGGTGCAGGATATGCAACAGCATAAGATGCAGTATCAAGAAATGCAGCAGGAGATGCAGGAGCAGGGGATGTAGCAGCAGATGCCACAGGAGGAGATGCAGCAACATTTGCAGCAGCAGGAGATACTTTAGGAGATGCAGCAGCAGGAGATGTAGCAGTAGGAGACAGCAGGCGATGCAGAAGAAGGGGATGCAGCAGCATTTGCAGCAGCAGGAGATGCTTTAGGAGATGCCACAGCAGGAGATGCAGCAGGCGATACAGAAGGGGATACAGCAGCATTTGCAGCAGCAGGAGATGCAACAGGATAAGCAACAGCAGGAGATCCAGAAGCAGAGGATTCAGCAGCAGATGCAGCACTATTAGATGGAGTAGTAGCAGATGCAGTAGCAGATGCACCACCACAATTATCGGGAGATGCAGCAGCAGTATTTGCAGTAGCAGGAGATGCAGCAGCAGGAGGTGTAACAGGAGATACAACAGCTGGAGATGCAGCAGCAGGAGATGCAGCAGCAGGAGATGTAGGAATTGATGCAGCAGTAGGTGCAGCAGGAGATATAGCAGCAGGAGATTTCACAGCAGGAGATGTAGAAGAGATGATGAAGCTGGAGATGCAGCAGATGCAGCAGTATTTTATTAAGCAGCAGGAGATGCAACAGCAAATGCAGCAGGAGATGCAGATTCAGCAGGAGAAGCAGGAACAGGAGATTCTGGGGAAGATGTAGCAGCAGGAGATGCAACAGCAGCAGATGCAGCAGGAGATGCAGCAGCAAGAGATGAAGAGAAGGTGATGCAGAAAGTAAGTTGCAGCACCTTGAGGTGCAGCAGCAGGAGATGCAGCTGGAGAAGCAGCAGCAGGTGAAGCAGCAGATATAGCAGCAGGAGAGGCAGCGGGAAATCCAGCAGCAGGAGATGCAGAAGTAAGCGATATATCAGGAGATGATGCAGGAATTGCAGCAGCATGAGATGCAGTAGGAATTGCCACAGCAGGAGATTCAGCAGCAGGAGATGCAGTAGCAGGAGATGCAGCAAAAGATGCATCAGCAAGGGCTGATTTAGCAGGAGATGCATCAGCAGGATATGCAGCAGGAGATGCATCAGCAGGAAATGCTTCATGTACTGCTGCATCTCCCGATAAAATTCCTGCTGCTGCATCTCCTGCTACTTGATGTCCTCCTGTATCTCTTGCTGATGCATCTGCTGCTTCATCTCCTGCTTCTGTATCTCCTGCTGCTGTATCTCCTGCTGCTACATCGCTTGCTGCATCCTTTGCTCATGCATCTGTGGATGCATCTCCTGATGCTCCATTTCCTGTTGTATCTGCTGCTTCATCCCCTGCTGCATCACTTTCTCATCCATCTGGTGCATCTGCTGCTGCATCTGCTGCTGCTTCATCTCCTGCTAAATCCCCTGCTTCTGCATCTCCTGCTGCATCTTCTGCTGCATCTCCTGCTGAATATGCATCCACTGCTGCATCTCTTGCTGCTGCATCTCCTGCTGCATCTCCTGCTGCAAATCCTACTGCATCCCCTGCTGCTGCATTACCTGCTGCATCTCCTCTTGCAGCATATCCTGCTGCATTACCTTCTGCTGCATCTCCTGCTGCGTCATCTGCAGCAGCATCTTCTGCTGCTACATCTCCTACTGAATCTGCATCTCCTGATACATCTGCTGCTGCATCTATTGCTGCTGCATCTGCTGCCTCTGCAGCTGCAGCTACATTTCCTGCTACTGCATCTCCTGCTGCATCTCCTCTTGCTGCATCTTCTGCTGCATTTCTGGCTACTGCAACTCCTTAATCTGTTGCTGCATCGGCTGCTGCCTTTCCTTCTGATTCGTCATCTCCTGCTGAATAATCTGGTGCATCTTCTGCTGAATATGTATCTCCTGCTGCTGCACCTCATGCTGCTGCATCTGCTGCTGTATATCCTGCTGCTTCTGGTGATTCTACATCACCTACTGCATCTGCTGCTGCATCTCCTGCTGCTGCATCTCTTCCTGCATCTGCTGCTTCATCTCCTGCTGCTGCATCTCCTCCTACGTGCTCTGCTGATTCATCTGCGGACGCATCTACTGATGCTGCATATCCTGCTACATCTGCTGCTGAATACCCTGCTACCGAATCTCCTGCTACCGAATATCCGCATATCCTGCTGAATGCATTTGCGGCTGCACCTCCTGCTGCTGCATCTCCTGCTGCTTCTCCTGCTGCATTTCCTGCTGCAACTGCTGCTGCATCTACTGCTACTTCATCTACTGCTGCATCTCCTACTACATCTCCTATTGTTTCATATTTTTCTATATCTCCTGCTGCATCTACTGCTGCTGATATATCTCCTGCTCCATCTCTTCCTGCTGCATCACCTGCTGCATCCCTTACTGGTGCATCTGCAGCATCTCCTGCTTCATCTGGTGCTGCTTCACCTACTGCTGCAACCTCTGACACGTCTCCTGCTGCTGCATCTCCTGCTTAATCTCCTGAAGCATCTCCTGCTGCATTTTCTGCTGGTGCATCTCCTGCCTCATATCCTGCTGCTGTGTCTCCTGCCGATGTACGTTTTGCTGCATCCCTTGCTGATGCATCTACTTCTGCATCTCCTGCTTCTGCATCTCCTGCTTCTGCATCTCCTGCTTCATCAATTGCTGCTGCATCTTTTATGTATCTCCTCCTGCTGCATCTCCTGCTGAATCTCCTGGTACATCTCCTGCTGCGGCATATTCTGCGGCTGCATATCCTTCTGCTGCATCTCCTTCTGCATCACCTGCAGATGCATCTGCTGCTGCATATTCATCTGCATTTCCTGCTGCAGTTCTTGCTGAATCTACTACTGCTGCATCTCCTGTATCTGCTGCTGCTTCATCTACTGCTGCATCTCCTGATAGATCTCCTGCTGCTGCATCTGCTGTTGCATCCTCTGCTGCTGTATCTGATGCTGCTTTCTCTCTTGCTGCCTTTCCTGCGTCTGAATCTCCTGCTATATTTTTTTCCGCTGCATCTTCTTCTCTTCATCTACTACTCTGCATCTCCTGCTGCTACATCTCCTTCTGCATCTGCGGCTGAATCTCCTGTAGCATCTCCTGCTGCTCCGTCTCCTACTGCATATGATGATGATGCATCTCCTGTTACTTCTGCTGCTGCAGCATTCCCTGCTGCATCTCCTGATGCTGCAACTCCTGCATCTCCTGCTGCTGCCTCTCCTGCCGCAGCCTCTCCTCCTTCTAAATCCCCTCCTGCATCTGCTGATGCATTTCCTGCATCTCCTGCTGCTGCATCTCCTGCTTCTGCATATCCTTTTGCATGTCTTGCTGCTACATCTCCTGATTCTGCGTCTCCTATTGCTGCATCTCCTCTGCTGCATCTCCTGCGTCTGCATTTCCTGCTCCTGCTTCTCCTGATGCATCTGCTGCTGCATCTCCTGCAGCATTTTCTATTGCTTGAACTCCAGATGCCGCATCTCCTACTGCATCTGCTGGTACTGCATCTTATCCTGCTGCATCTCCTGCTCCATTTTCTTGTGCATCTGCTGCTTCATGTACTGCTGTTTCTTCTGCTGCTGCATCTTCTTTTCTGCAGATCCTGCTGATTCCGCTGTTCATCTACTGCGGCTGCATCTCCTGTTGCAGAATCTCCGGCTGCAACTTCTGCTTTTGTATCTCATGCTACTGCGTCTGTTGCATCATCTACTCCTACCTCTCCTCCTACAGCATCTCTTTCTGTATCTCGTGCTACATCTCATGGAGCTGTACCTGCTGAAGCATCTCTTCCTGCTGCATCTCCTGATGAATATGCATCTATTGATGCCTTGATGCTGCATCTCTTGATGCTGCATCTCCTTCTGTATCTGCTGTTGGACCTGTTGCGGCATCTCCTGCCGCTGCATAATCTGTGGCATCTCTTCTTGCTGCATCTCCTGGTGCATCTTCTGCTGCTGAATCTCCTGCATCTGCTGCTGCAAACCCTACTACTGAATCCCCTCCTAAATTCCGGCTTCATCTACTGATGCTGCATCTCCTGCTGCATCTCCTCCTGCTGAATATCCTGCTGATGCATCTCCTGCTACTGAATCTCCTGCTGCTGCATCTGCTGCTTCATCTCCTGCTGCTGCATCTGCTGGTGCTCTATATGCTACTGCATCTGCTGCAGGATCTCCTTCTTCTGCCTGTCATGCTGCATCTCCCGCCGATGCAACTCCTGCTTCTGTATATCTTGCTCAATCTACTGCTGCTCTAACTCCAGCTGCATCTCCTGCTGCTGCATCTTTAGGTGCATCACCTGATGCATCTGCTGTAGATTAATCTACTGCTGCATCTCCTGCTGCTTCACCTTCTGATTTTTGATGTCCTCCTGCATCACCTGATGCTCCATCTGCTGCTGCTGCATACACTGCTGCATCTCCTGCTGATGCATCTCCTGCTGCTGTATCCCCTGCTTCTTCATCCTCGGTTTCATCTACTACTGCTGCATATGCTGCTACATCTTCTGCTGCTGAATTAACTTCTGCTGCATCGGCTGCTGCATGTGCTGCCACATCTCCTGCTGGATTTACTTCTGCTCCATCTGCTGCTGCATCACCTGCTACTGAATCCCCTGTTGCATTCCTGTTGCATCTCCTGCTGCTGCGCCTCCTGCTGCTGTATCTCGGGTGCATTTCCTACTGCTGCATCTCCTGCTGCATCTCCTGCTGCATTACCTGCTATTGAATCCCCTGCTGCATCTCCTAATGCTGCATCTCCTGATGATGCATCTCTTGATGCATCTTTTGCTGCTGTATCTCCTGATGTACCTCCTGCTGAATCTCCACCTGCTGCTTCTCCTGCTGCTTCATGCTCTGATCTGCTGCTGTATGTGCTGCTACATCTCCTGCTGCTCTAGGTCCTCCTCCTGGATCTCTTCCTGCATCTATTGCTGCTGCAGTCTCAGCTGAAACTCCTGATGCTGCTGCATTCATGTTGCATCTCCTGCTGCTGCATCCCCTGCTGCTTTATCCCTTGTGCATCTCCCACTGCTGCACCACCTGCTATTGAATCTCCTGCTGCATCTCCTGCTGCTGCATCTCCTGCTGCTTCATCTCCGGATCTGCTGCTGTATGCGCTGTATGCTGCGTCTTCTGCATCATCTCCTCTTGCCTCTCCCCCTACTGCATTTACAGCTGAATCTCCTGCTGCATCTCCTGATGCTTTATCATCTGAATCATCTCTTCTTGCTGAACCTGCAGCCACTGCTGCATCTGCTTTTGCATCTCCTTCTGTTGTGTCTCCTGCGGCATCTGCTGCTGCATCTGCTGCTGCATCTCCTGCTGCTTATCCTGCCGCAGAAATTCCTGCTGAATCTGCTGCCGCTGCATCTCCTGCTGCTTCATCTCCTGCTCTTGCATCTCCTACTGCTGAATCTCCTCCTGAATCTGCTGCAGCATCTCAAGTTCCTACATATCCTGCTACATCTCCTGCTGCATCTCCTTCTGAATATGCATCTCCCGATGCATCTCCTCCTGCTGCATATTCTGCGGCATCTCCTGCTGCATCTGCTGCTGCCGCATCTCCGTCTTCTGTATCTACTGCTGCATTTCCTGCTGCTGCATCTCCCTCTGCCTCATCTGCTGGTACTTCATTTGCTGCTGCATCTGCTGCTGCATTTCATGCTGCTGCATCTCATGCTGCATCTCCTGCTGCTGCATTTCCTGTGGCTACATCTCCTCCTGCATCTCCTGCTGCATTTCTTGGTGCTGAATCTCCTGCTTTTGCAACTCTTGCTGCATCTCCTGCTGAATCTCCTGCTAATGAATTACCTGCTGCATTTCCTGCTGCATTTCTCATGATGCAGCTCTTGCTGCATAACTTCCTGCTACGTCTCCTGCTGCTGCATCTTCTTCTGATACACCTGCTGCTCAATCTCCTGCTGCTGAATCTCCTCCTGCTACATCTCCTGCTGCTGGATCTCCTCCTGCATCTACTGCTGATGAGACTGATGCTGCATCTCTTGCTCTTGCATCTCCTGCTGCCTCTTCTGCTGCTGCATTACCTGCTATATCTTCTCCTACTGCATCTCCTGCTGCTGCATCTCCTGCTGCTGAATCTCCTGCTAAATCTGCATCTCCTGCTGCAGCTGCTGCAGCTGCATCTCCTGCTGCTTCATCTCCTGCTCTTGCATTTCTTTCTGCTGAATCTCCTCAGGAATATCCTGCGGCATCTCGTGCTGCTACATATCCTGTTACATTTCCTGGTGCATCTCCTTCTGAATATGCATCTCCTTCTGAATATGCATCTCCTGATGCATCTCCACCTGCGGCCACTCCTACTGCTGCATTTGCTTCTGCGTCTGCTGCAGCATCTCCTGCTGCTGAATCTCCTGTGTTTACTGCTGAATCTCCTGTTGCTGAATCTCCTGCTGCATCTGCTGTTGCATCTCCTGCTGCTGCAACTTCGGCAGCTGCATCTCCTGCTGCATTTCTTGCTGCTCTATCGCCTGCTGCATCTCCTGCAGCATCTTTCTTCTAGATCTCCTGTTGCTGCTCTCCTCCTGCTGCATTTCTTGCTGAATTTACTCATCCACCTCCTGCTTCTGCATCTCCTATTGCATCTCCTACTGCTGCATCTCTTGCTTCTGCAGGTCGTGATCCTGCATCACATGCTGAAGCTCCTGTGGAATCTCCTCATGCATATCCTTATGCTGCATCTTCTGCTACTCTATCATCTGCTGCTGCATCTCCTGCTGCACCTGCTGCTCCTGCATCTCCTCCTGCTGCATCTCGTGCTCCTGCATCTCCTGCTGCTACACCTGCTTTTGCTTTGTATCATACTGCATGTGCTGCTGCATCTGCTTCTGCATCTGCTGCTTCTGCATCCCCTGCTGCATCCCCTGCTGCATCTACTGCTGCTTCATTTCCTGCTGAATCTGGTGCTGAATCTGTTGCGATGGCATTTCCTGCTCTTGCATCTCCTGCTGCTGAATCTCCTCCTGACTCTCCCGTGGCATCTCATGCTGCTACATCTCCTGTTGCATCTCCTTCTGAATAGCCATCTCCCGATGCATCTCCTCCTGCAGCATCTCCTCCTGCTGCACCTCCTCCTGTTGCACCTGATGTGGCATCTCCTGCTGCATCTCCTACTACATCTCCTGCTGCTGCATCTTCTGCTTCATCTCCAGCTGCTGCATCTCCTGCTGCAGTGTCTTCTACTGAATCTACTTCTGCATCTGCTGCCGATGCATCTGCTGCTGCATATCATGCTGCATCTCCTGCTGCCGCCTCGCGTGCTGCTTCCTCTCCTCCTGCTAAATCACCTCCTGCATCTGCTGATGCATTTCCTGCATCTCCTGCTGCTGCATTTCCTGCTTCTGCATATCCTTTTGCGTGACTTGCTGCTACATCTCCTGCTTCTGTCTCTCCTACTCCTGCATCTCTGCTGCTGCATCTCCTGCGTCTGCATTTCCTGCTCCTGCTTCTCCTGACGCATCTGCTGCTGCATCTCCTGCAGCATTTTCTATTGCTTCAACTCCAGATGCTGCATCTCCTACTGCATCTGCTGGTACTGCATCTTATCCTGCTGCATCTCCTGCTCCGTTTTCTTGTGCATCTGCTGCTTCATGTACTGCTGTATCTTCTGCTGCTGCAACTCCTGCTTCATCTCCTGCTGCTGCATCTTCTTTCCTGCAGATCCTGCTGCTTCATCTCCTACTGCAGAATCTCCTACTGAATCTGCTGCTCGTCTCCTGCAGCTGTATCTCCTGATGCATCTCCTGCTGCAGAATCTCCGGCTGCATCTTCTGCTTCTGCATCTCCTGCTACTGCGTCTGCTGCGTCATCTTCTCCTGCCTCTCCTCCTACAGCATCTCCTTCTGTATCTTGTGCTACATCTCATGAAGCTGTACCTGCTTAAGCATCTCTTCCTGCTGCATCTCCTGATGAATAGGCATCTATTGATGCATCTGCTGCTGCATCTCCTGATGCTGCACCCCTTCTGCATCTGCTGTTGAATCTGTTGTTGAAATTCCTGCTGCTGCACCTCCTACTTCTGCATCTGCTTCTGCAGCTCCTGTTGCTGCATCTCCTGCTTCTTCACCTTCTGCTCCTGAATCTTCTGCTTCTGTATCTCCTGCTAAAGCTCTTGCTTCATCTCCTGCTTCATCTGCTGCTGCTGCATCTCCTGCTGCTGCATCTCCTGCTGCATCTCCTGCTGAACGTGCTTCTGTATCTGCCGAGTCTTAGTCTCCTGCTGCTGAATCTCCTGCTTCAGCATCTTCTGCTGAATGTGCTGCTGGATATGCTGCTGCATCTCCTGCTTCTGTATCTCCTGCTTCTTCATCCTCGGTTTCATCTACTACTGCTGCATGTGCTGCTACATCTTCTGCTACTGAATTTACATCTTCTGCATCTGCTGCTGCATATGCTGCTACATCTTCGGCTTCTGAATTTACTTCTGCTGCATCTGCTGCTGCATCACCTGCTACCGAATCCCCTGCTGCATTCATGTTGCATCTCCTGCTGCTTTATCCCCTGAGCTTCTCCCACTGCTGCACCACCTGCTATTGAATCTCCTGCTGCATCTCCTGATGCTGCATCTCCTGCTGCTTCATCTCCGGATCTGCTGCTGTGTGTGCTGCTACATCTCCTGCTGCTGAATTTACTTCTGCTGCATCTGCTGTTGCATCTATTGCTGCTGCATCCTCTGCTGAAATTCCTGATGCTGCATCTCTGTCTGCAACTACCTCTGATGCATCACCGGATTCATCTGATGATGCATCTCCCCTGATTCATCTCCTGCTGCTGAATTTCCTGCTGTTGCATACCCTGCTGCATCTACTGCTGCTGCATTACCTGCTGTTTCTCCTGCTGCTGCATCTCCTACTGAAATTCCTGCTGCTGCATCTCCTGCTGCTATATCTTTTGCATATGAATCTCCTGCCACTGCATGTCTTACTGAATCTGCTTCTGAATCTGCTCCTGCATCTACTGCGGCTGCATCTCCTGATGCTGCATCTCCTAACGCATCTCCTGTAGCTTAATCTCCTGCTTTTGCATCTCCTGCTTTATCTCCTTCTGATGCATATCTTGCTGCTGCATTTACTGCTGCTTCGTCTGCTTCTGCATCTCCAGCTGCATCTCCTGCTGCTGCATCTCAGGGTACATCTCCTCTTGTTCAATCCCCTGCTCCATAACCTGGTGGTACATCTCCTGCTACTGCATCTCCTGCTGCATCTCTTGCAGCTGCATCTCCTGCTACATCTCCTGTGGCAGCGTCTCCTGCTAGTGAATCTTCTGATCGATCTCCTTAAGCATCTCTTTCTGCTGCATCTTCTGCGTTTCCTGATGCATCTCTTCCTGCTGCATCTCCTGCTGAATCAATTACTGCTGCATCTGCAGCATTTGCTTCTACATCTCCTGCTGCTTCACATACTGCTGCATCTCCTGCTACATAGCCTGCTGCTGCGACTGCTGATGCTTTATCTCTTGCTGCATCTACTGTGGCTTCATCTCCTGCTGCATCTCCTTCTGCTGTTTCTCATTCTCTGCATCTTCTTCTCTGCATCTCCTGATAGTGCTTCACCTTCTGCTGCAAATCCTGCTGCTGCAACTCTTGCTGCTCCATCTCCTTCTCAATATCCTTCTGATACATCTGCAGATTCATCTTATGATGGTGCTTTCTTGCTGGATCTCCTGCTTCCTCCTGCTGTATCTCCTGCGGCAGCAGCTGCTGGTGCATATTTCTGATGCATTTTCTGCTACTTCATCTCTTTCTGCTGCATCTCTTGCTGCTTCATGCACTGCTGCAACTCTTGCTGCATCTCCTATTGTTGCATTTCCTGCTTCTGCATCTCCTGCTCCTGCATCTGATGCTTCATCTCCTGCTGATGCATCTCCTGCTTCTGCATATCTCTCTGCATCACCGGCTGCTGCATCGCCTGCTGGCAAATCTCTTGCATTTTTTGCTACATCTGCTGTAGGTTCACCTACTGTTGCATCTCCTGCTTCTGGATGTCCTCGTGCATCTCCTGCTGCTGCATCTGTTGCTACATCTGTTACTGCATCTCCTGCAGCTGCATCTCCTGTTGCATCTCCTACTGCTGAATCTTGTGCTACTGCATTCTCTGCTGCATCGCCTGCTGCGGAATCTCCTAATGCATCTCCTCTTGCTTAGTCTCCTGATGCTTCATCTCCTGCTTCATCTCCTTTTGCTGCACCTATTGCTGCTGCATCTCCTGCTGCTTCGTCTGATGCTGCAACTCCTGCTCCGTCTTCCTGCTGCGGAATCTCCTGCTGCATCTACGTCTGCATCTCCTGCTGCTCCATCTGCATCATCAGGATATTCTGAAGGAGATGTAGCAACAGGTGACGCAGCCACAGCACTGCGGCAGCAGATTCAGCTGCAGGAGATGCAGCCGTAGGAGAAGAAGCAGCAGAAGAAACATCAGGAGATGGAGAAGCAGCAGGAGATGAAGAAGCAGGAGATGCAGCAGCTGCAGAATCAGCAGGAGATACAGCAGGAGAAACAGTAGCAGGAGATGCAGCAGAATAAGATGTAGCAGGAAATGAAGAAGAAGTAGATGCAGGCGGGGGTGAAAAAGCAGGTAATGCAGTAGCAGGAGATGCAGTAGGAGATGCAGCAGGAAGTGCAGCAGAGGTTAAGCTTCAGACGTAGAAGATGTAGAAGGATATGAAGTAGCAGCACATGAAAGAGAGGATGGAGCAGCAGGGGATGCAGCAGCAGGAGATGTAGCAGCAGGAGAGTCAGCAGCAGGAGATATAGCAGCAGGAGAATCAGCAGCAGGAGATGCATCAGGAGATGCATCAGGAGGAGATGCAGCAAGAGGAGATGCAGCAGTGGGAGATGCATCAAGAAACAAAGCAGGAGCTGGAGCAGCAGGAGATGAAGCATTACGAGAAGCAGCAGGAGATATGGCAGAAGGCGATTCTTCAGTAGGAGATACAGCAGCAGGAGATGCAGTAGGACATGCAGCAGGAGATGCAGCAGCAGGAGATGCAGCAGAAGATGCAGCAGGAGATGTAGCAGGGTATATCTCAAGAGATGTAGAAGAAGGAGATGCAAAAGTAGTTTCAGCAGAAAGAGATGCAGCAGTAGATGCATCAGCAGCTGCAGCAGTACGAGATGCTTCATCAGGAGATGCAGGCAGCAGAGGAAAGGCAAGATTCAGATTGAGAAGGAGATGCAGTAGCAGGAGGTGCAGCAGCATACGCAACAGCAGGAGATGCAGCAACATACGCAGCAGCAGGAGATGTAGCAGGAGGTGAAGCAGCACCAGATGAAGCAGCATACCCTGCAGATGCAGTAGAAGGAGATTCAACAAGAGATGCAGCAGGAAGAGATGCAGGAGGATATGCAGAAAAAGAGGCAGCTACAAGAGATCCAGCAGGATATGCATCACCAGTAAAGGCAGCAGGAGATGAACCAGCAGGAGATGCAGCAGGAGGTGAAGCAGTAGATTTAGCAAGAGGAGATCCACCATGAGATGCAGCAGTAGGAGATGCAGCAGGAGATGCAGCAGCAGGAGGAGAAGAAGGAGATGCAGCATGAGATATAGCAGGAGATGCACCAAGAGATGAAGCACGAGGAGATGTAGGATGGAGAGGCAGCAGAAGGAGATGCAGAGGTGGATGCAACAGCAGTAGATGCAGCAGCTAATGAAAGAGAAGATGTGGAATCAGTAGGAGATAGAGTAGCTAGAGATTGCACAGGAGATGCACCAGAAGGAGATGCAGAAGCAGGAGATTCAGTAGCAGGATATGCAGCAGAAGCAGCGGCACGAGAAGCATCAGGAGATGCAACAGGAGATGAAGAGGAGATGTAGAAGACGGAGATTCAGCATCAGTAGATGCAGCAGGGGATGCAGCAGCAGGATATTCATCAGCAAGAAATGCAGCATGATATGAAGAAGCGGGATATGCAGCAGCAAGAAATACTGCAGCAGGTGCAGTAGGAGGTGATGCAGCAGCAGGAAATCCAGAAGGAGATGCAGCAAGAGATTCAGCAAGTGATGAAGTAGCAGAAGATGCAGGTGGAGGAGATACAGCAGCCCCAGATGCAGCAGGAGATGCAGAAACAGGAGATGCAGCAGCAGCAACAGATGCAGTAGGAGATGCAGGAGTCTCTGAAGCAGTAGATGCAACAGGAGATTCAGCAGCAGGAGATAGAGGAGGAAATGCAGCAGTAGGTAGAGAAGGAGATGAAGCAGCAGGAGACGCAGAACCAGATGCAATTGGAGATACATCAGGAGATGCAGCAGATACTGCATGAGATGCAGCAAAAGGAGATGAAGCAGCAGGAGTGGCAGAAGATGAAGAAGCAGGAGACGCAGCAGGAGTTGGAGAAGCAGCAGTAGATGAAGAAGCAGGACATGCAGCAGCAGCAGAATCAGCAGTAGGTGAAGCAGTAGCAGGAGATGCAGCAGAAGATGCATCAGAGTTGCATCAGAATATGCCACAGGATTTGTAGATGAAGCAGATGCAGGAGTAAGAGATGCAGCAGCAGATGAAGAAAAAATTGCAGCAAAAGAAGATGCAGCAGGAGGAGATGCAGCAGCAGCAGAAGCAGCTGCTGCAGCAGCAGATGCATTAGCAGATGCAGTATGAGATGCAGCAAACAGATGCAGAAGCAGGTGCAGGATATGCAACAGCATGAGATGCAGTATCAAGAAATGCAGCAGGAGATGCAGGAGCAGGGGATGTAGCAGCAGATGCAGCAGGAGGAGATGCAGCAGGATATGCAGCAGTAGGAGATACTTTAGGAGATGCAGCAGCAGGAGATGCAGCAGTATGAGAGCAGGAGGAGATGCAGAAGAAGGGGATGCAGCAGCATTTGCAGCAGCAGGTGATGCTTTAGGAGATGCTGCAGCAGCAGATGCAGCAGCAGGAGATGAGCAGCGGATTCAGTAGGAGATTCTGCAGCAGGAGATGAAGCAACAAAATCTGCAGAGAAGAAGATGCATCAGCAGGAAATGCGGAAGAAGATGCATCAGCAGGAAATGCAGAAGAAGATGCAGCAGCAGGAAATGAAGAAGAAGATGCAGCAGCAGGATCTGCAGAGAAAAAGATGCAGCAGCAGGAGATGTAGCTGGAGATGCAACAGCAGATGCAGCAGCAGGAGATGCAGCAGCAGAAAATACAGCAGTACATGAAGAAGCAGATGCACAAGAAAACGGAGCAGGAGATGCGGCCGGATATGATGCAGTACCAGCAGACGCAGTAGGAGATGTGGCATCTGGAATTCAAGATATAGAAAATGCTGCAGGAGTTGCAGCAGCAAATGCATCAGGAGAAGCAGGAGCAGGAAATGCAGAAGCAAGAGATGCAGTAGAAGAGATGCAGGAGTAGGAGACGCAGAAGCAGGAGATTTAGCAGCAAGACATGCAAAAGCATATGCAGAAGCAGGAGATGCAGCAGTAGAAGATGCAGGAAATGCAGCAGCTGATGCAGGAGGAGATTTAGCAGGAGGAGAAGCAGCAGCAGGAGAGGCAGCAGGAGGAGATGCAGCATGAGATGCAGCAGCATGAGATGCAGCAGCAGATGCATCAGCATCAGATGCAGCAGGAGATGCAGCAGAAGACACAGCAGCAGGAGATGAAGCAGCTGGAGATGTAGCAGGTGGAGATGCAGCAGCAGATGCAGCGGTAGATGCAGATTCAGCAGGAGATTCATCAGCAGGAGATGCTGCAGCAGATTCACAGTAGGAGAAGCATCAGCATGAGATGCAGCAGCAGATGCAGCAGAAGTAGATGTAGCAGGATAAGCAGCGGGAGGAGATGTAGTAGAAGATGCCAGAGCAGGACATGCAGCAGAAATTCAGAAGGAAAAACAGCCGGCGAAGCATCAGGAGGAGATGCAGCAAGACATGCAGCAGATGCAAATGCAGCAGCAGCAGATGCAGCAGCAGAAGATGGAGCAAGATATGCAGAAGCAGTAGGTGCAGCAGGAGATGCAGTAGCAAGAGATGAAGCATTACCATGAGATGCATTAAGAGATGCAGCAGCAGGATATGTAGCAGCAGGAGATGCAGCAACAGGATATGTAGCAGGAGATTTAGCAGGAGATGAAGTAGCAGCAGAGCAGCCACAGATGCAGCAGGAAATGCAGCAGTAGATGCAGGAGCAGGAGATGCTGAAGCAGAAAATACTGCAGCAGATGCAGCAGGAGATGACATAGCAGATGATGACATATCAGGTGATGAAGCCACAGATGCATCGGCTGAAGATGAAGCAGGAGATGCAGCAACACGAGGCACATCTGCAGATGCATCAGGAGATGAGGCAGCAAGTGCAGAAAGGTATATGGTAGGAGATGCAGCAGGAAATGTATCAGCACGAAATGCAGCACAAGATGCAGCAAGAAATGCAGCAGGATATGCAGGAGAAGTAGATGCAGCAGGAGATGAAGCAGAAGGAGGTGCAGCAGCAGCAGATTCAGCAGGAGATGCAACAGCAGGAGATGCCGAAGCAGTTGCAGCAGGAAATGCAGATGCAGCAGGAGAAGCAATAGGAAGAGAATCTTCAGCAGATGCAGCAGAATGTGCAGCATGACGAGATGGAGCAGGACATATAGCAGCAGCATATGCATCAGCAGATGAGCAGGAAATACAGCAAGAATGCAGCAGCAGAGATGTAGCCACAGACTCATAAGCAGCAGATGCAGCAGGAGATGCAGAATCAGAAGATGGAGCAGCAAGAGATGCATTAGCTGGAGATGCATTAGCAGGAGATGCAGCAGCAGGAGACGTGTCAGGGGTTGCAGCAGTAGGTGAAGCAGCACCAGATGAAGCAGGAGATGCTGCAGATGCAACAGTAGGGGATGCAGCAGGTGATGCAGCAGGAAGAGATGGAGTAGGAGATATAGCAGCAGCAGATGCACCAGCAGAGGTAGCAGCAGTAGATGCAGCCGGAGATAGAGAAAACGATGAGGCAGCAGATGTAGTAGGAGATGCAGCAGTAGATGAAGTAGCAGTAGATGCAGCAGCAGTTGCAAGAGGAAATGCAGCAGGAGAAGCAGCAGGAGATGCAGCAGCAGGAGGTGCAGCCGCAAATGCATTCAGCAGGATATGCAGTAGGAGATGCCACAGCCGGAGATGCAGTAGCAGGAGATTCAGCAGCAGATGTAGCAGGATATGCAGCATCAGTAGATGCGTCCGCAGATGAATCAGCAGAGCACGTAGGAGGAGATGCAGCAGCAGGAGATACAGCAGCAGGAGATGAAGCAGCAGATGCAGGAAGAAATGCAGCAGCAGGATATACAGCAGGAGATGCAGCAGCATGAAGTGCAGCAGCAGGAGATGCATATTCAGCAGGTGATGCACCAGATTATGCAGCAGGGGTTGACGAATCAGAAGGAAATGCAGCAGGAGATGCAGCAGTACATGAGGCAGCAGCCGATGCAGCAGCAGATTAAGGAGTTGCAGTAGCCAGAAATGCAGCAGAAGATGCAGCAGCAGATGCAGCAGGAGGAGATTCAGCAGCAGGATACGCAGCAGGACTTGATGCAGAAAGTAATAGAGAAGCAGGAGATTCAGAAGAATGAGAGGCAGAAAGAGATTCAGCAGCAGGAGATGCAGCAGCAGGAGATGCAGCGGCAGGAAATGCAGCAGCAGGATACGCAGCAGGACTTGATGCAGAAAGTAATAGAGAAGCAGGAGATTCAGAAGAATGAGAGGCAGAAAGAGATTCAGCAGCAGGAGATGCAGCAGCAGGAGATGCAGCGGCAGGAAATGCAGCAGTATATACAGAAGCAGGATATGCAGCAGGAGGAGATGCAGTAGGAGGAGATATAGCAGGTAATGCAGCAGCAGGAGAGGAAGCAGGAGATGCAAGAGCAAGAGATGCAGCATCAGAGTCATCAGCAGTAGATGCAGGAGGAAATCTAGCAGCAGGAGATGTAGCAGGAGGAGATTCAGCAGCAGGAGATGCAGCGGCAGATGTATCAGGAGGAGATGCAGAAGCAGGAGACGTAGCAGGAAGTTATGCAGCAAGAGATGCATCATGAGAAATGCAGCAGGAACTGCAGCAAGAGTTGCAAGAGCAGGAGATTCAGCACCAAGAAATGCAGCAGGAGTTGCAGAAGCAGGAGTTGCAGCAGCAGGAGATGCAGCACCAAGAAATGCAGCAGGAGATGCAAGAGGAGATGCAGCTGCATGAGTTGCAGCAGCAGATGCAGCAGCAAATTAAGTACCACCAGATAAGGCAGAGGGAGATGAAGCCGCAGGAAACGGAGCAGTAGATACAGAAGGCGGAGATGCAGCAGCAGGAGATGCAGCAGCAGGAGATGCAGCAGCAGGAGATGCACCAGGGGATACAGCAGCAGGAGGTGCATCAGAATTAGATGCAAAAGGAATGCAGTAGGGGATTCAGTAGGAGGTGATGCAGAAGCAGATGCAGCAGAGGTAATTTCAGCAGCAGAAGATGTAGCAGGACATGCAGCAGCAGATCAGGGGATGAAGAAAAAGAGAAGCAACGAGAGGTGATTCAGCAGGAGATGCAGCAGCAGGAGATGCATGAAGAGATGCAGCATCAGGCCATGCAGCATTAGGAGATGCAGCAGGGGATTCAATAGCAGGTGGTGTAGCAGGTGGTGCAGCAGGAGATGCAGCAGGTGATGCAGCAGGAGGAGATGCAGCAGGAGGAGATGCAGCAGGAGATGCATATACAGAAGGAGATGCATCAGGAGATGTAGCAGGACATGAGATGCCGCAGCAGATTCAGGAGGAGATTCAGCAGTAGGAGTTGCAAGAGCAGGAGATAAAGCAGCAGGAGATGCGGCCGCAGCAGATCTAGCAGCAAATTAAGCAGGAAATTCAGCAGGAATTTCTGCAATTGGATAAGCAGCAGAATACGAAGCAGCAGATGCAGCAGCACGGGATGCAGCAGCCGATGCAGCAGCAGATGCCGCAGGAGACGCAACGGAAGGAGATGCAGAAGCAGATGCGGCAGTAGCTGCAGATTCAGCAGAAGATGCAGCAGGAAGAGATGATTGAGATGATACAGCAGCAGGAGATGCAGAAGTAGGAGATGCAGAAGGAGGAGAAGCAGCAACGGGAAATGCAACAGGAGATTAAGCAGCAAATGCAGAAGCAGCAGAAACAGCAGGTGGATGTGCAGAAGCAGATGCAGCGGTAGATGCAGATTCAGCAGGAGATTCATCAGCAGGAGATGCAGCAGGAGGTGCAGCAGAAGTAGATGTAGCAGGATAAGCAGCGGGAGGAGATGTAGTAGAAGATGCCAGAGCAGGACATGCAGCAGAAATTCAGAAGGAAAAACAGCCGGCGAAGCATCAGGAGGAGATGCAGCAAGACATGCAGCAAGACATGCAGCAGCGAAGATGCAGCAGCAGATGCAGCAGCAGAAGATGGAGCAAGATATGCAGAAGCAGTAGGTGCAGCAGGAGATGCAGTAGCAAGAGATGAAGCATTACCATGAGATGCATTAAGAGGTGCAGCAGCAGGATATGTAGCAGCAGGAGATGCAGCAACAGGATATGTAGCAGGAGATTTAGCAGGAGATGAAGTAGCAGCAGAGCAGCAACAGGTGCAGCAGGAAAATTAACAGTAGATGCAGGAGCAAGAGATGCTGCAGCAGGAAATACTGCAGCAGATGCAGCAGGAGATGACATAGCAGGTGATGAAGCCACAGATGTATGATCTGAAGATGAAGCAGGAGATGCAGCAGCACGAGGTACATGAGCAGATGCATCAGGAGATGAGGCAGCAAATGTAGAAAGGTATACGGTAGGGGATGCAGCAGGAAATGTATCAGCACGAAAAGTATCAGCACGAAATGCAGCAGGAGATGCAGCAAGAAATGCAGCAGGATATGCAGGAGAAGTGAGTGACGCAGGAGATGTAGCAGAAGGAGGTGCAGCAGCAGCAGATTCAGCAGGAGGTATAGAAGCAGGAGATGCAGAAGCAGAAGATGCAGCAGCAGGAGATTCATTAGGGCATGCAAAAGCAGGAGATATAGAAGCAGGAGATGCAGCATAAGATGCAGCAGGATGAAGTGAAGCAGCAGGGGATGCATCAGGAGATGCAGATGCAGGAGATATAGCAGCAGGAGATGCATCAGGATGAAGTGAGGCAGCAGGGGATGCATTAGGAGATGCAGAAGCAGCAGATACAGCAGGAGATTGCGTAGCAGGAGATGCAGCAGGAGGAGATGCAACAGGAGATGCAGCAGGAGGAGGTACAGCAGCAGCAGATGTAGCAGCATATGCAGCAGAAGGAGATGCATAAGAGATGCAGCAGCAGTTGATGAAGCATGAGATGCTGGAGCCGGAGATGCAGAAGTAGATGCAGTAGAAGGATATGCAGAAAAGGATGCATTAGCAGGAGAAGCAGCAAAACATGCATCGGCAGGAGATGCAGCAGCAGAAAATGCAGCAGGAGATGCTTCAGGAGATTAAGCAGGAGATGCTGCAGCAGGTTATGCGTCAAAGGTTGCAGCAGTAGGTGAAGCAGCACCAGAAGAAGCAGGAGATGCTGCAGACGCACCAGTAGGGGATGCAGCAGCTGATTCAGCAGGAAGAGATGGAGCACGAGAAATATCAGCAGCAGATGCACCAGCGGAGGAAGCAGCAGTAGATGCAGCAGGAGATATAGAAAAATATGAGGCAGCAGGAGATGTAGTAGGAGATGCAGCAGTAGATGAAGTAGCAGTAGATGCAGCAGCAGTTGCAAGAGGAAATGCAGCAGGAGAAGCAGCAGGAGGTGCAGCAGGAGATGCAGCAGCAGGAGGTGCAGCCGCAAATGCATTCAGCAGGATATGCAGTAGGAGATGCCGCAGCCGGAGATTCAGTAGCAGGAGATTCAGCAGCAGATGTAGCAGGATATGCAGCATCAGTACTTGCATCTGCAGATGCATCAGCAGAGCATGTAGGAGGAGATGCAGCAGCAGGAGATACAGCTGGAGATACAGCAGCAGGAGATGAAGCAGCAGGAGATGTAGCAGGACATGCAGCAGTACATGAAGTAGCAGCTGATACAACAGCAGATTCAGGAGATGTAGCAGAGGAGATGCAGCAGGATATGAAAGCGCAGAAGATACAGAAGGAGATGCAGCAGCAGAAGATGAAGCTAGAGATGAAGTAGAAATGCAAAAGCAAATGCAGGAGGAGATGCAGAAAGAAGAGATGCAGCATCATCAGATGCAGCAGGAGATGCAGCAGCAGAAGCGGCAGGAGATGCAGCCAGGGATGCAGTAGCAGAAGCAGCAGCAGATGCAGCAGCAGAAGCAGTAGGTGACATAGCATCACCAGATGCAGCCGCAGATGCAGCAGCAGGAGATGCAAGAGGAGATGCAGCAGGATATGCAACAGAAAGAGATGAGGCAGCATCAGATGCAGCAAAATATGAAGCATCAGATGCCAGCAGCATGAAGTGCAGCAGCAGGAGATGCATCAGGAGATGCATATTCAGCAGGTGATGCACCAGATTGTGCAGCAGGAGATGCATCAGAAGGAAATGCAGCAGGAGATGCAGCAGTACATGAAGCAGAAGCATATTAAGGAGAGGCAGTAGCCAGAAATGCAGCAGAAGATGCAGCAAGAGGAGATGCAGCAGGAGATGCAGTAGAAGGAGATATAGCTGCAGCTGCAGAGGCAGCAGATGCAGCAGCAATAGAAGCAGCAGCAGATGCATCAGGAGATGCAGATTCAGTAGGAGATGTAGCAGCAGAAGATGCTGCTGCAGATGACGCAGCAGGAGATACAGCAGAAGGAAATGCAGCAGGATATGCTGCAGGAGGAGATGCAGCAGGAGATGATGCAGCAGGTGATGCAGTAGGATTTGCAGCAGGAGGAGATGCAGTAGGAAGAGATATAGCAGGTAATGCAGCAGCAGGAGAGGCAACAGGAGATGCAAGAGCAAGAGATGCAGCATCAGACACATCAGCAGTAGATGCAGGAGGAAATCTAGCAGGAGGAGATGCAGCAGGAGGAGATTCAGCAGCAGGAGATGCATCAGTAGATGTATCAGGAGAAGATGCAGCAGCAGGAGACGTGGTAGGAGGTTATGCAGCAAGAGATGCATCATGAGAAATGCAGCAGGAGATTCATTAGTAAGAGATTCATTAGCAGGAGATGCAGCAAGAGTTGCAGAAGCAGGAGTCGCAGCAGCAGGAGATGCAGCACCAGGAAATGCAGCAGGAGATGCAGGAGGAGATGCAGCCGCAGAAAATCCAGCAGCAGGAGATGCAGCATGAGATGCAGCAGCAGGAGATACAGCAGCGGATGTAGCAGCAAATTAAGTACCAGCAGATGAGGCAGAGGGAGATGCAGTTACAGGAAACGCAGCAGTAGATACAGAAGACGGAGATGCAGCAGCAGGAGATGCAGAAGTAAGAGATGCACCAGGGGATACAGCAGAAGGAGGTGCAGCAGCAGTAGATGCAAAAGGAATGCAGGAGGGGATTCAGTAGCAGGTGATGCAGCAGTAAATTCAGCAGCAGAAGATGTAGCAAGACATGCAGCAGCACATGCAGCAGCAGTAAATTCAGCAACAGGAGATGTAGCAGCACACACAGCAGCAGATCCGGAGATGAAGCAGCAGGAGATGCAGCATCAGGAGATGCAGCAGGAGATTCAGGAAATGTAGCTGCAGCTGCAGAGGCAGCAGATGCAGCAGCAATAGATGCAGCAGCAGATGCATCAGGAGATGCAGATTCAGTAGGAGATGTAACAGCAGAAATGCTGCTGCAGATGACGCAGCAGGAGATGCAGCAGAAGGTAATGCAGCAGGATATGCTGCAAGAGGAGATGCAGCAGGTAATGCAGCAGCAGGGGATGCAGTAGGATTTGCAGCAGGAGATGCAGCAGGAGATGCAGCAGCAAGAGATGCAGCAGTGGATGCATATTCAGCAGGAGATGCAGCAGAAGATGCAGCAGGAGATGCAGAAGCAGGGGATTTAGCAGGAGATGAAGCAGCAGCAGATGCAGCAGCAGATGCACCAGATGGATGAGAAAGTGATGCAGCAGGGGATGAACCAGCAGATACAACAGGAAATGGAGCATCAGGAGATGCATCCACAGATGCATGAGCAAAGGATGCAGCAAGCGATGTAGCAGCAGGAGATACAGCAGCAGGAGATACAGAAGCAGGAGATGAAGCAGCAGATGCATCAGCAAGAGATACAGGAGGACATCAAGTAGCAGGAGATGCAGCAGCAGGAATTTTATCGGGAGATGCAGCAGTACATGAAGCATTTCCCGCTGATGCATCTCCTGCTGCATATCCTGCTGATGCATCTCCTGCTAAATCAGCTCTTGCTGATGCATCTTTTGCTGCATCTCCTGCTACTGCATCTCCTGCTGCTGAATCTCCTGCTGTGGCAATTCCTACTGCATTTCATGCTGCTGCAATTCCTGCATCATCTCCTGATATATCGCTTACTTCTGCATCTCCTGCTGCTGGATTTCCCGCTGCCTCTCCTGCTGCTATATCTGCTGCTTCACCTGCTGCTGCTTCTCCAGCTGCATCTCCTCTTGCCACATATCCTGCTGCATTACCTTCTGCTGCATCACCTTCTCTTCATCTCTTGCTTCTGAATCTCCTGCTGCATCTGCTGCTGTTGCATCTCCTGCTGCTACATCTTCCGCAGAATCTCCTGTTCCTGCTTCTCCTGCTGAATCTGCATCTCCTGCTACTTAATAATAATCTCCTTGCTGTTGCATCTCCTGCTGCTTAATAAAATACTGCTGCATCTGCTGCATCTCCAGCTTCATCATCTCTTCCACATCTCCTGCTGCGAAATCTCCTGCTGCTATATCTCCTGCTGCACCTACTGCTGCATCAATTCCTACATCTCCTGCTGCTGCATCTCCTGCTGCTGCATCCCCAGCTGTTGTATCTCCTGTTACACCTCCTGCTGCTGCATCTCCTGCTACTGCAAATACTGCTGCTGCATCTCCCGATAATTGTGGTGGTGCATCTGCTACTGCATCTGCTACTACTCCATCTAATAGTGCTGCATCTGCTGCTGAATCCTCTGCTTCTGGATCTCCTGCTGTTGCTTATCCTGTTGCATCTCCTGCTGCTGCAAATGCTGCTGTATCCCCTTCTTCTGTATCGCCTGCTGCATCTCCTGCTGCTGCATCTCCTAAAGCATCTCCTGCTGCTGCATCTCCTGCTGCGGCATCTCCTAAAGCATCACCTGCTGCTGCAAATGCTGCTGCATCCCCTTCTTCTGCATCGCCTGCTGTCTCCTACTGCTACATCTCCTGCTGCTGCATCTCCTAAAGTATCTCCTGCTGCTGCAAATGTTACTGCATCTCCTCCTGCTGCATCTGCTGCTACATCCCCTGCTCCTGCATCTCCTGCTGCATTTCTTGATACTGCATCTTATGCTGTTGCATATCCTGCACCTGCTTCTGTATCTCTGTTTGCTGCATCTCATACTGCGTCTGCTGTTGCATCTTTTCCTGCTGCATCTTCTTCTGCTGCAATTCCTTCTGCATCTGCTGCTGCATCTCTTACATCTGCTTCGTCTACATATCCTGCGGCATATTCTGCTGTAACTCTGCTGCATCTCCTGCTGCATCTCCTGCTACTGCTTCTTTTGCTTCACCTCCTGCTGATTCTGCTGCTGCTGCATCTCTTGCAGCTCCTTCTGCTGCTTCTTCATCTCCTGCCGCTCCTTCTGCTGCTTCATCTTTTTGCTGCATCTCATGCAGTATCTGCTGCTGCCTCTCTGATGCATCTCCTAATGCATCTCCAATTGCATCTGGTTCTGCGTCTCCTGCTGCTTCATCTCCTACTCTATCTACTGCTGCATTTCCTCCTCTGTCTCCTGCTGCTGAATCTCGTATTGCATCTACTGCTTCAGATACTCCTGCATCTCCTACTGCATCTGCTGCTGCTGCATCTCCTGTTTCTGCATCTCCTGCTGCATCTGGGGCTGCTTTATCTCCTCCACCTGCATTTTCTGCTACTTCTGCTGCTTCATCACTTGCTGAATCTCTTGCTGCATCTCCTTCTGGATTTCCTCCTGCTGCATCACCTCCTACTACATCTGCTGCAGTATTTCTTGCTGTTGCATATCCGGCTTCTTCATATCATGCTGCATTTCATGATGCTGCATATCCTAACTGCTGCATGTCCTGCTGCATTTCTGGCTGCTGAATATCCTGCTGCTGCATCCCCTGCTGCATCTACTGATGCTGAATCTCCGTCTTTTACATCTCCTGTTCATCTCCTGCTGCATCTCCTGATGCTTCTCGTGCCGCTGCATCTGCTGCATATCCTGCTACTGAATCTCCTGCTTCTGCATCTCCTGTGCAATCTCTAGCTACTGTATCTCCTACTGATTCTACATCTTCTCTTTCATTAGCTGCTGCATCTACTGCTGTTGCATCCACCTCTGCATCTCCTTCTGCTGCCTCTCCATCCTACATCTCCTCGTGCTTCATCTCTTGGTGCATCTCCTGCTATATCTCATGCTGCATCTCCTTCTTCTCCTCCTGCTGCTGCATCTCCTGCTGCATCTCCTGCTGCTGCATCTCATGGTGGATCTCCTCTTGCTAAATCTACTGCTTCACCTCCTGCTGCATCTCCTGCTGGTTCATCTCCTGCTGCCTTTACTGGTGATGCATATCCTGCAGGTGTATTTCCTGATGCATCTCTTGTAGCTGCCTCTTTTTCTGCATATCCTCCTGCATCTCTTCCTGCTGCATCTCTTGTTGAATCTCCTTCTACTGCATCTGCAGCATATGCTGCTTCATCTGGTGCTGCTTCACCTCCTGCTGCATCTCCTGCTGTTGCGTATGCTGCTGCATCTCCTTCTTCTGCATCTTCCGCAGAATCTCCTGTTCCTGTTTCTCCTGCTGAATCTGCATCTCCTGCTGCATTTGCTGTTGCATCTCCTGCTGCTTAATAAAATACTGCTGCATCTGCTGCATCTCTGGCTGCATCATCTCTTCTACATCTCCTGCTGCGAAATCTCCTGCTGCATCTACTGCTGTATCTCCTGCTGCATCAATTCCTACATCTCCTGCTGCTGCATCTCCTGCTGCTGCATCTCCAGCTGTTGTATCTCCTGTTACACCTCCTGCGGCTGCAAATACTGCTACTGCAAATACTGCTGCTGCATATCCCGATAATTGTGGTGGTGCATCTGCTACTGCATCTGCTACTACTCCGTCTAATACTGCTGCATCTGCTGCTGAATCCTCTGCTTCTGGATCTCCTGCTGTTGCTTATCCTGTTGCATCTCCTGCTGCTGCAAATGCTGCTGTATCCCCTTCTTCTGCATCGCCTGCTGCATCTCCTGCTGCTGCATCTCCTGCTGCTGCATCGCCTAAAGTATCTCCTGTTGCTGTTTATCCTGCTGCATCTCCTCCTGCTGCATCTGCTGCTACATCCTCTGCTCCTGCATCTCCTGCTTCATTTCTTGATACTGTGTCTCATGCTGCATCTGGTGCTTTATCAACCACTGCTTTATCTCCTGCAGCTGCATATACTGCTACATCTCTTGCTGCATCTCCTGCTGCTGCAATGCCTGCTTCTGAATCTCCTGCTGCTGCATCTGCTGCTTATTTATATCTTCTTGATTTTTTGTTGCTGCATCTTGTGCTGCGTGTCCTGCTGCAGCCTCTCCTGTTACATCTCCTACTGCTGCATCTACTTCTGAATCTCCTCTTTCATCTCCTCTTGCAGCATTTCCAGCTGCCTCTCTTTCTGCTGAATCTCCGTTTGCCGCTCCTACTTCCGCATCTCCTGGTTCACCTCCTACTGCTGCATCTCATCCTACTACACCTCTGGCTGCATCTCCTGATGCATCTGCTGCGGCTTCATCCCCTGAAGCTGCCTATTCTGCTACATATCCTGCTGCGGTATCCCCTGCTGCTGCATCTCCTGCTGCTGCATTACCTGCTTCATCTCCTCCTGTGTCATATCATGCTGCATCTGCTGCTACATATCCTGCTGCTGCATCTGCTGCTGCATCTTCTGCTGCTGAACTTCCCTCTACATCTGCTGCTTCATCTGCTACTGCTGTATCTCCTGCTGCATCTCCTGCCTCTGCATCTACTTCTACATCTCCAGATGCTGAACCTCCTTCCCCTTCATCTCCAGCTGCTGCAGTTTCTGCAGCATCTCCTGCTTCTGCATTTCTTGCCGCTGAATCTTCTGTGGCGTCTCCTGCTGCTGCTTCTCCTGCAGCATCTCCTGCTGCTGCTTCTCCTGCTGCTGCATCTTCTGCTGCATCTCCTGCTGCTGCATGTCTGGCTGTTGCATGTCCTGCTGCATCTCCTGCTGAATCTGTTGCTGCATTTGCTGCAACTCCATCTCCTACTGATGCACCTCCTTCTGACGCATTTTCTACCGCATCTCCTGATGAATCTCCTGCTCCTGCATCTCTGTTTGCATCTTCTGCTGCTACATCTCCTGCTGCTGCATCTCCTTGTGCTGCATCTGCTGCATATCCTTATTCTGCATCTCCCTCTGCGCTTTCATTGCAACGTGGAAAGCACGACTATCAGAACGATTTTTGTAGGGTACTGAATCGTGAATTAACTGCGCCTATTACGGCGCTTTTGGAAAATGGATATACGCCGGCAGGGATGACGCTAGCATGGAAAGCTGCTTCTTCTGAAGGTCTTCTCTTAGAGCGCTTTTTCTCTAAAGCAAGACTTGTAGAGCTTTCAGTGTAGACTTGTGTACTCTAACATCAGAATGACTATTAAAGCGTCACTTCAACATTTCAGAGCGTATAGCACACGCACCTCAGGGAAACGTGCTACGATTACCATCTCCGGCTGCATTTTCTGCTCCTGCATCTCCTGTTGAATCTGCCTATGTGGCTCCATCTCCTGATGCTGAATCTGCTGCTGCATCTGCTACTGGATCTCCTGCAGCTGTATCATATGCTGATTCTCCTTCTACTGCATCTCCTTCTGCTGCATCTGCTGCTGCATTTCCTGCTGCTGCATCTCCTCCTGCAGCATCTCCGACTGCTGCACCTCGTTCTTCTTCATCTCATGCTACTCTATTCATCTATTGCTGCATCTCCTGCTACATCTCCTGTTGCTGCATCTCCTGTTAAATATACTGCTGAATCTTCTGATGAATATGCATCTCCCTCTGCAATTCTTGCTTATGCATCTCCTGCTGCATATCCTGATGCTGTATCTGCCTCGGATACATCTTCTGTTGCTTCATTCGCGCTGCTGAATCTGCTGCTTCTTCATATCATGCTGTATCTCCTACTGCATCTCCTTCTTCTGAATCTCCTGCTGCGTCTCCTGCTGAACATGCATCTCCTGCTGCACATCCTGCTGCTGTTTCTCCTGGTGTGTGTCTTAATGCTGCACTTCCTGCTGCTGCAATTCTTCCGCCTCTGCTGCTGCATTTCCAGCTACATCTCCAGCTGCATTTCCTGCTGCTGCATCTCCTGTTACATCATCTGCTGCATCTCCTGCTGCTGCATGTTTTTCTGCATCTCCTCCTGCTGCATCTGCTGCTGCATCCTCTTCTGGAACTTCTCCTGCAGCATCTCTTGCTATTGAAGCTCATGATCCTGCATCTTCTGCCTTGGCAATTCCTGGTGCTTCATTTCCTGCTGCATTTCTTCCTTTTACATCTCCTGCTGCTGCATCTCCTGCTGCTTCACCTGCTGCAGCATATCTTTCTGCTGAATCTCCGACTCATCTCCTGCTGCATTGCTGATGCAGCTGCTGCTGCTGCATCTCCTACTGCTTTATAAACTACTGCTGCATATCCGGATCAGCATACCCTATTGCATCTGCGGGTGTTGCTTCTCCTGCTGCTGTATTTTGTACTGCATCTCCCGGTGCTGCGTCACTTGATGCTGCAGAGAATGCATTCTTCCTTTTACATCTCCTGCTTCTGCATCTTCCATAGAATCTCCAGTTCCTGCTTCTCCTGCTGAATCTGCATCTCCAGCTGCATCATCTCTTCTACATCTCCTGCTGCGAAATCTCCTGCTACTATATCTCCTGCTGCAACTACTGCTGCATCTCCTGCCGCATCAATTCCTACATCTCCTGCAACTGCATCTCCTGCTGCTGCATCTCAGCACAAGTACCGCAGGGAAGATGCTACGATCAAATGCTGACTCTCGTTAAGTCTTCTGTGGAAGCTCTTTCATTGCAATGTGGAAAGCACGCTTTCACTGCAAGCTGCAAAGCACGACTAACAGGACGTTTTTGCATAGGATACGGAATTGTGACTTATGAAGGCGTGTTCTGAAAAGTGAATAACTCCCGCAGTGAAGATGCTGGCGTGGAATACTGCTGCTTCTGAATGTCTTCTCTTATAGCGCTTTCACTGCAAAGGAAGACTTGTATGACTTCCAGGCTAGGCTTGTGTACTGTAATATCAGAATGGCTATTAAAGCCTAACTTCAAAAGCTTTCAACTCGTACAGCACAAGAACCGCAGGGACTCTGCTTCGATCATATGCTAGCTTTCTTTAGTGTCTTCTCTTGAAGCGCTTTCACTACAAGCTGCGAAGCACGACTTATAGACCGTTCTAGAATAAGTTACTGAATTGTGACTTAATTGGGCAAAATACTGCACTGTAGGAAAAGTGTGTAAATCCAGAAGGGAAGATGTTAGCATGGAATGCTGCTGCTTCTGAATGTCTTCTCTTATACCGCTTTCACTGCAAAGCAAGAATTGTGGAACTTTTAGCTTAGGGACGTGTACTGTAACATCATGTGTATTAAAGCGTCACTCCAAAATTTAAAATCGTTCAGAAAAAGTACGGCAGGGAAGCTGCTACGATCAAATGCAGGCTCTTGTAAGAGCCTTCTCTGGAAGCGCTTTCATTGCAACGTGGAAAGCACGACTAACAGAACGATTTAGTGTAGGTTACTGAATAGTTACTTGACTTCGCCTAATAACGCACTTTAGGAATAGTGACTATCGGCAGCAAGGAAGATGGTAGTATGGAATGCAGCTGCTTCTGAATGTCTTCTCTTAGATAGCGCTTTCAGTGCAAAGCAAGACTTATAGAACTTTCAGTCTAGGCTTCTGAAGTATAGCATCAGCTAGTAAAGCGTCACTTCAAAATTTTAGAGCATTCAGCACAAGTCCCTCAGGGAAGCTGTTACCATCGAATGCAGGCTCTGCTTAGAGTCTTCTCTTATAGTGCTTTCACAGCAAGCTGTAAAGCACAACTAACACATTTTAGTTCAGAATAATGAATTGTGACTTAACTGCGCCTATGAAGGCGCTTACGGAAAAGTGAGTATCTCAGGCTGTGCAGATGCTGGCATGAAATTATACCGCTTCTTAATGTTTTCTCTAGTAGCGCTGTTGCTGCAAAAGACGACTTCTAGAATTTTCACTCTAGGCTTGTGAACTGTAACGTTTGAAGCGTCACTTCAAGATCTGAGAACGTTCAGCACAAGTACCGCAGGGAAGGTGCTGCCATCAAATTTTGCCTGTCGTTAAGATGTTTTCATGAAGCGCTTTCACTGCCAGCTGCAAAGCACCAAAAAGGCAACGTTTTCCTGTAGGCTAGTTATTAGAGACTTAGTAACGCCTAATAAAGCGCTTTAGGAAAAGTGAATATCTCCAGCAGGGAAGATGTTGGCATGGAATGATTCCGCTTCTGAATGTCTTCTCTTAGAGCGCTTTCACTACAAACCAAGAGTTATGAACTTTCCGTCTAGGCTAGTGAACTGTAACATCAGCATGCCTAGTAAGGCTTCACTTGAAGATCTGAAAGCGTTCAGCACAAATATCCCTGGAAAGTTGCTAGCATCAAATAGTGGCTCTCGTTAGAACCTTCTCTGGACGCGCTTTCAGTGAGAGGTGCAAAACACGACTAATAGAGCGTTTCAGCGTAGGCTAAAGAATAGTGACATAATAGCGACTAATAACGCGCTTTAGGACAATTGAATATCTCCAGCAGCGAAGACGCTAGGACGGAATGCTGCTGCTTCTGAATGTCTTCTCTTATAGCGCATTCACAGCAAAGCAAGACTTGTAGAACTTTCAGTCTAGGCTTGTACACTAGCTATGAAAGCGTCACGTCAAAATTTCAGAGCTTTCAGCATAAGTACCGCAGGAAATCTCTTACCATCAAATGCTGGCTCTCGTTAGAGTCTTCGCTGGAAGCGCTTTCACTGTAAGCCGCAAACACGACTAAAAGAAGTTTTTAGTATAGGTTTGTAAATAGTGACTTTAAAACGCCTATTGCGGCGCTATGGTTGAAATTAATATCTCCAGCAAGGACGATGCTAGCATGAAATGATGCTGCTTATGAACGTCTTCTCTTAAAGCTCTTCAACTACAAAGCACGATTTGTCGAACTTTCAGCCTAGACTTGTGAAATGTAACATCAGCATAGCTATCAAGGCTTCACTTCAAGATGTCAGAGCGTTCAGCACAAGTACCACAGGGAAGCTGCTACCATCTAATTTTGGCTCTCCTTCAAGTCTTCGCTTATAGAGCTTTCACTGCCAGCTGCAAAGCACGGAAAACGCAATGTTTTCGTGTAGGCTAGGTAATAGCGACTTAATAAAGCGCTTATTAAAGCGCTTTTAGAAAAGTGATTAACAGATACAGGGAAGTCAGTAGCATGGAATGCTTCTGCTTCTGAATGTCTTCTCTTATTGCGCTTCACTGCAAAGCACGACTTGTAGAACTTTCACTCTAGGCTTGTGAAATGTATCATCAATATGGCTATTAAGGCGTCACTTCAAAATTTCAGAGCGTTTAGCCTAAGTTTCGCAGGGAATCTGCTTGTATCAAATGTAGACTCTCGTTTGACTTTCCAGTGGGTCTTTCACTGCAAGCTACAAATAGCACTAAAAGAACGTTTTAGTATAGGCTAGTGAACTTAACAACGACTATAGCAAAAATTGCGCTTTAGCAAAAATTAATAACTCCATCAGGGAAGATGTTATCATAGAATGCTTCTGCTTTCGTATGTATTCTCTTAGGGCTCGTTCACTGCAAACCACGACTTGTACAACTTTCAGTCTAGGCTTGTGTGCTGCACCATCAGAATACCTATTAAACCGCCACTTCAAATTTCAAAGCAATCAACACAAGTACCGCAAGGAAGCTTCTACCATCCAATGCTGGCTCTCGTTAAGAGTCTTCTGTGAAATAGCATTCACTGCAAGCTGTAAAGCACTTCTTATAGACCGTTTTAGTGTAGAGTACTGAATTGTGACTTAACTTCGACTAGGAAGGCGCTTTAGGAAAAGTGACTAACTCCTGAAGGGAAGACGCTAGAATGGAATTCTACAGCTTCTGAATGTCTTCTCTTAAGTACTTTTTCTGTAAAGCAATACGTGTAGACCTTTCAGTCTAGGCTTCTGTACAGCAGCATCAGAATGGTTATTAAAAAGCCACTTCAAACATTAAAATGATTCAGACCAAGTACGGAAGGGAAGCTGCTATGATCAAATGCTGCCTCTCGTTAGAGTCTTCTGTGGAAGCTCTTTCATTGCAACGTGGAAAGCACGACTATCTGAACGACTTTTGTAGGGTACTGAATCGTGACTTAACTGCGCCTATTACGGCGCTTTAGGAAAATGGAAATACGCCGGCAGGGAAGACGCTAGCATGGAAAGCTGCTTCTTCTGAAGGTCTTCTCTTAGAGCGCTTTTTCTCTAAAGCAAGACTTGTAGAGCTTTCAGTGTAGACTTGTGTACTCTAACATCAGAATGACTATTAAAGCGTCACTTCAACATTTCAGAGCGTATAGCACACGCACCTCAGGGAAACGTGCTACGATTAAGTGCTGGCTCTCGTAAGACACTGTTGTGGAGAGATTTCACTGCAAGCAGCAAAGCACGGCTGCTGCCATCAAATGCTGGCTTTAGGTTGAGTCTTCTTTGGAAGCGCTTTCACTGCCAGCGGTTAAGCACTGAATTGTGACTTATCTTCTCCTAGGAAGGCGCTTTAGGAACAGTGAGTAACTCCCGAAGGGAAGATGCTAGCATGGAATGATGCAGGTTCTGAAAGTGTTCCCTTAGAGCGCTTTCACTGCCAATCAAGACTTGTGGAACTTTCAGTCTGTGTACTGTAACATCAGAACGGCTATTAAAGCATCCCTTCCAAATTTCAAGTAGTTCAGATCAAGTATCTCAGAGAAGCTGCTACGATCAAATACTGACTCTCGTTAGAGTCTTCTTTGGAAGCGCTTCCACTGCAAGCTGCGAAGCACGACTAAGAGAACGTTTAGTATAGATTAGGGAATTGTGACTTAACTGCGCCTATGAAGGCTCTGTAGGAGAAGTGAGTCATTCCCGCGTGAAAGATGCTAGCATGGAATGCTGCTGTTGCTGAATTATTTCTCTTATATCTCTTTTACTGCAAAGCAGTACGTGTAGAACTTTCATTCTAGTCTTGTCTTCTGTAACATCAGAATGTCTATTAAAGCGTCACTTCAAAATTAAAGAGCCTACCGCATCTTCTGCTGCATCTCCAGCTGGTGCATCTGCTGCTGCATCTCCTGCTATTGCATATCCAGTACCATCTCCGGCTGCATTTTCTGCTCCTGCATCTCCTGTTGAATCTGCCTATGTGGCGCCATCTCCTGATGCTGAATCTGCTGCTGCATCTGCTACTGGATCTCCTGCAGCAGATTCATATCCTGATTCTCCTTCTACTGCATCTCCTTCTGCTGCATCTCTTGCTGCTGCATCTCTACCTGAATCTCCTGCTACATCTCTGATGCTGCATATCCTGCTGCATCTCCTGCTCAATCTACTGCTGAATATACCTTTGTGGCTGCATCTCCTGCTGCATCTGCTACATCATACGCTGCTTAATCCACTTTTCCATCACCTGCAGCTGCATCTCCTGCTCCTGCATCTGCTTCTGCATCTCTGCTTGATGCATCTCATACTGCGTCTGCTAATGCATCTGCTGCTGATGCATCTCCTTCTGCTGAATCTCATGCAGTATCTGCTGCTGCATCTCCTCCTGCTGCATCTGCAATTGCATCTGGTTCTGCGTCTCCTGCTGCTTCATCTCCTACTCTATCTACTGCTGCAT
Organism: Clamator glandarius; assembly: GCA_033459285.1. Classification (NCBI taxonomy): domain Eukaryota; kingdom Metazoa; phylum Chordata; class Aves; order Cuculiformes; family Cuculidae; genus Clamator; species Clamator glandarius. The sequence goes on along the minus strand of JAUNZM010000500.1, from coordinate 592,538 downwards.
TTCCTCCGGAAGTGTAGAGAGGAGATGTACCCTGACACGCAGCAGTAGGAGATGCAGCTGGAGTTTTAGAAGCAGATGAAGCAGCAGGAGATGCAGCAGCAAAATATGCATCAGAAGGAGATAAAGCTGGAGATGCAAAAGCAGGAGATTAAGCTACAGGAGATTCAGTAGGGGATACAGTGGCAGGAGATTCATAAGCAGAATATATAGCACCAGGAGATGCAGCAGCAGGAATTTCAGTAGGAAACGCAGCAGCAGGAGAAACAGCAGGTAATGCAGCAGCAGTAGATGAAGTAGGGTATGAAGCAGCAGTAGATGCAGCAGGGTATGCAAGAGCAGGAGATTCAGCAGCAGGAGATTAATCAGAGGATATGCATCATCAGATGAATCTGCTGATGCGTCAGAATGTAGTTGCAGGCAGAGATGCAGCATCAGGAGGTTCAGCAGAGGATGCAGCAGCAATAGATGCAGGAAAAGATCCAGGCGGAGGAACTAGAGCAGTAAGAGATGTAGCAGCACATACAGCGGCAGATCAGGAGATGAAGCAGTAGGAGAAGCAGCAGGAGCAGATTCAGCAGGAGATGCATCAGGAGATGCAGCATTAGGAGATGCAGCAGGGGATTCAATAGCAGGTGCTGCAGCAGGAGATGCAGCAGGTAATGCAGCAGTAGGAGATGCACCTTAGATACAGCAGCAGGAGGCACAGCAACAGGAGATTCAACAGGAATGCAGCAGGGTATTCAGTAGCAGGTGATGCAGCAGCAGATGCAGCAGAAGAAAATCCAACAGCAGAAGATGCAGCAGCACATACAGCAGTAGTAGATGAAACCGAGGATGAAGAAGCAGGGGATACAGTAGCAGGAGATGCATCAGCAGGAGATGGAGCAGCATATTCAGCAGCACGTTCAGCAGAAGATGCTGAAGCAGGAGATTCAGCAGCAGGAGGCTAAGACTCGGCAGATACAGCAACACGTTCAGCAGGAGGTGCAGCAGTGTATGCAGCAGCAGCAAATGGAGCATCAGGTGATGCAGGAGGACATCAAAAATCAGAAGGTGAAGCAACAGGAGATGCAGCAGTAGATTAATCTACAGCAGATGCACCAAAATATGCAGGAGATGCAGCAGCAGGAGATGCAGCTGGAGATGCAGCAGCAGGAGATGAAGCAGCAGATGCAGCAGCTGGAGATTAAGTAGCAGGAGATGTAGCAGTCGGAGATGCAGCAGTCAGAGATGCAGCAGGTTATGCATCAGCAGGAGATGCATTAGCAGGAGATTCAGCATCAGGAGATGCATCATCAGAAGATGCAGCAGAAATTCAGGAGGGGGTTCAGTCGCAGGTGATACAGCAGCAGATGCAGTAGATTCAGCAACAGGAGATGCAGCACGAGATGCAGTAGCAGGAGATGCAGCAGCAGATGGAGCATCAGGTGATGCAGTAGCAGAAGATGCAGCAGGAGATGCAGCAGCAGAAGATGCAGCAGCAGGATATGAAGCAGGAGATGAAGCAAGAGCTTTAGCAGGAGATACAGAATCAGAAGATTCAGAAGCAGGAGATGCAGAAGCATGAGATGCAGAAGCAGATGCAGAAGTAGGAGGTGCAGCAGCAGGAATTTCAACAGCAGATTCAACAGCAGATACAGAAGGAGATGCAGCATCAAAAGATGCATCAATAGATGCATATTCATCAGGAGATGCAGCAGGAAGAGATGATTCAGCAGGTACAGCTTCATGAGATGTAGCACGAGATGCAGAAAGAGATGCTGTAGGCGAAGAGGCAGGAGGAGATGATGCAGCAGACCCAGTAACGGGAGATGCAAAAGCAGAAGTTGCAGCCGTAGATTCTGCAGCATGAGATGCAGCCGCAGGAGATGAGCAGCGGATTCAGTAGGAGATTCTGCAGCAGGAGATGAAGCAACAATATCTGCAGAGAAGAAGATGCAGCAGCAGGAAATGCAGAAGAAGATGCAGCACAGGATCTGCAGAGAAAAAGATGCAGCAGCAGGAGATGTAGCTGGAGATGGAACAGCAGATGCATCAGCAGGAGATGCAGCAGCAGAAAATACAGCAGTACATGAAGCTGCAGATGCACAAGAAAACAGAGCAGGAGATATGCAGGATATGATGCAGTACCAGCAGATGCAGTAGGAGATGCAGCATCTGGAATTCAAGATATAGAAAATGCTGCAGGAGTTGCAGCAGCAAATGCATCAGGAGAAGCAGGAGCAGGAAATGCAGAAGCAAGAGATGCAGCAGCAGCAGATGCAGGAGTAGGAGATGCAGAAGCAGGAGATGTAGCAGCAAGACATGTAAAAGGATATGCAGAAGCAGGAGATGCAGCAGTAAATACAGAAGACGGAGATGCACAGCAGCAGATGCAGCAGGAGATAGACCGTTAGACACTGCAGCCGGAGATGCAGCAAGGTAGACATATTCAGCAGGAGATGCAGCAGCAAAATATATGCAGCAGGATATGCCGCAGAATATGCAGCAGGAGGAGATGCAGCAGGAGATGCATATTCAGAAGGAGGTGCAGCAGGAGATGTAGCAGGATATGTAGCAACTTGAGATGCTGCAGCAGATTCAGGAGGAGATTCAGCAGTAGGAGATGCAAGAGCAGGAGATGAAGCAGCAGGAGACGCAGCTGCAGCAGATTCAGCAGGAAATTCAGCAGGAATTTCTGCGGCAGGATAAGCAGCAGGAGATGCAGCAGCACATGATGCAGCAGCCGATGCAGCAGCAGATGCCGCAGGAGACGCAAGAGAAGGAGATGCAAAAGCAGATGCAGCAGTGGCTGCAGATTCAGCAGGAGATGCAGCAGGAAGAGATGATTCAGATGATACAGCATCAGGAGATGCAGCAGGAGATTCAGCCGGAGATGCAGTAGGGAGAGAGGAAAGAGGAGATGATGCAGAAGGAGAAGATAAAGCAGGAGATGCATCAGTAGTAGATACAGCAGAGGATGCATTAACAGCAGATTCCGCAGCAGGAGAGGCAGAAAGAGATTCAGCAGCAGGAAACGAAGAAGCAGGAAATGCAGCAGTGTATCTAGAAGCAGGATATGCAGCAAGAGGAGATACAGCAGGTACTGCAGCAGCAGGAGATGAAGCAGGAGATTATGCAGCAGGTGATACAGCAGCAGATGCAGCAGCAGGAGATACGTCAGCAGGAGATGCATCAGCAAGTGAAGTAGCAGCAGGAGATGCTGCAGCAGATGTATCAGGAGGAGATGCATCAGCAGGAGACGTAGCAGGAGGTATGCAGCAGGAGATGCAGCAGGAGATTATATAGCAGGAGGTGCAGCCACAGGAAATACAGCAGCAGGAGATGCAGCACAAAGAAATGCAGGAGGAGGTGCAGCCGCAGGAAATACAGCAGCAGGTGATGCAGCATGAGATGCAGCAGCATGAGATGCAGCAGCATTTCAGTAGCAAATTAAGTACCAGCAGATGAGGCAGAGGGAGATGTAGCAGCAGGAAATGCTGCAGTAGATATAGAAGATGGAGATGCAGCAGCAGGACATGCAGCAGGACGAGATGCATCATGTAATGCAGCAGGAGATGCAGGAGGAGATGCAGCAAGAGACTCAGCAGGAGATGCAGCAGCAAGAGATGATGCAGGAGATGCATCAGCAGTAGATGCAGCCGTGTACGCAGCAGCAGGAGTTGCAGCAGCAGGAGATGCATCAGGAGATGATGCAGAAAGAGATGCAGCATCAGATTCATCATCAAGAGATGCAGGAGGAGATCCAGCAGCAGGAGATGCAGCAGGAAGAGATGCAGAAGATGCAGCAGAAAGAGATGCATAAGGAGATCCATCAGGAGAATATTCACCAGCAGGAGATGGAGAAGGAGATGCAGCCACAAAAGATGCAGCAGGAGATGCAGAAGGAGATGCAGTAGCAGGAGATGTATCAGCAGGATATGCAGCAGGAGATTGAGCAAGACATGATGCATCATGAGTTGCTGCAGCTGGAGATGCAGCAGCAGACGAAAGAGCAGTAGATGCAGCAGAAAGCCATGCAGCAGAAGAAGAGGAAGCAGCAGTAGATACAGCGGGAGATGCAGCAGCAGTAGATACAGCAGTGTACGAAGCAGAAGCAGATGCAGCAGCAGGACATTGAGCAAGAGGAGATGCTGCAGGCTATGCAGCAGCAGGAGGTGCAGCAGGAGATGTGTCAGCAGGAGATACAGCAGGAGATGCGGTAGGTTTTGATTCAGCAGGAGATGCAGCAGCAGGAGATGCTGGAGCAGGAGATGCATCTGGAACGCCGCAGGGATTCAGTAGCAGCTGATGCAGCACGAGATGCGGTAGGAGATTCAGCAGCAGGAGATGCAGCAAGAGATGCAGCAGGGGATTCAGTAGCAGGTGATGCAGCGGCAGGTGATGCAGCGGCAGATGCAGCAGCAGATAAAGGAGACGCAGCAGGAGGAGATGCAGAAGGAGATGCAGCAGCAGGAGATGTAGAAGGAGATGCAGTAGTTTATGAAGCAGCAGCAGATGCAGCAGAAAATGCTGTGGATGCAGCAGTAGGAGATTAATCACTAGATACAGCAGCAGATGATGCAGAAACAGGAGGTGCAGCAGCAGTAAATGCAGCAGGGTTTGCAGCAGCAAAACATTCAGCAGCAGGAGAACCTGCAAGGTAGCAGTATCATAAGATGACTCCTCAGATGCATCAGAAGGATATGTAGCAAGAGGTGCAGCAGCAGGAATTTCAACAGCAGATTCAACAGCAGATGCAGAAAGAGATGCAGCAGCAGGAGATGCAGCAGCAGATGCATCAATAGATGCATAATTATCAGGAGATGCAGCAGGAAGAGATGCTTCAGCAGGTACAGCTTCATGAGATGTAGCACGAGATACAGAAAGAGATGCTGTAGGAGGAGAGGCAGGAGTCGATGATGCAGCAGACGCAGTAGCATGAGATGCAAAAGCAGAAGTTGCAGCCATAGATTCTGCAACAGGAGATGCAGCCGCAGGAGATGAGCAGCGGATTCAGTAGGAGATGAAGCAGCAGGAGATGAAGCAGCAGGATCTGCAGAGAAGAAGATGCAGCAGCAGGAGATGTAGCAGGAGATGCAACAGCAGAAAATACAGCAGTACATGAAGCTGCAGATGCACAAGAAAACAGAGCAGGAGATGCGGCCAGATATGATGCAGTACCAGCAGATGCAGTAGGAGATGCGGCATCTGGAGTTCAAGCAATAGAAAATGCTGCAGGAGATGCAGCAGCAAATGCATCAGGAGAAGCAGGAGCAGGAAGTGCAGAAGCAAGAGATGCAGCAGCAGAGATGCAGGAGTAGGAGACGCAGAAGCAGGAGATGTAGCAGCAAGACATGCAAAAGGATATGCAGAAGCAGGAGATGCAGCAGTAGAAGATGCAGGAAATGCAGCAGCTGATGCAGGAATAGATTTAGCAGCAGGAGAGGCATCAGCAGGAGATGCAGTATGAGATGCAGCAGTATGAGATGCAGCAGCATGAGATGCAGCAGGAGATGCAGCAGCATGAGTTGCAGCAGCAGATGCAGCAATAGATTCAGCAGAAGACACAGCAGCAGGAGATGAATCTGGAGATGAAGCAGGTGATGCAGCAGCTGGAGATGCAGCAGCATGAGATGCAGCAGGAGATAGAGCGTTAGACAATTCAGCAGGAGATTCAGCAGGGTAGGCATATTCAGCAGGACATGTAGCAGGAGATGCCGCAGCAGATGCAGCAGGAGATGCAGCAGAAGGAGTTGCTGCAGCAGCACGTACCGAAGGTGATGCAGCAGCAGGAGATGCAGCAGCAGCAGATGCAGCAGGAGATTCAGCAGCAGACACAGGATATTCAGCAGCAGACACGGCATCAGGAGATTCAACAGCAGGAGATTCAGTAGCAGATGCAGAAGCAAACGCAGCAGGAGAAGTGGCAGCAGGTGGAGATGCATCAGGAGATGCATATTCAGAAGGAGATGCAGCAGGAGATGTAGCAGGATATGTAGCAGCATGAGATGCCGCAGGATATTCCAAAAGAGATTCAGCAGAAGGAGATGCAAGAGCAGGAGATGAAGCAGCAGGAGATGCAGCTGCAGCAGCTGCAGCAGGAGATGCAGATTTAGCAGAAGATTCAGCAGCAGGAGATGCAGCAGCAGATGCAGCAGGAGGAGATTCAGCAGCAGGATACGCAGCAGGACTTGATGCAGAAAGTAATAGAGCAGCAGGAGATTCAGAAGAATGAGAGGCAGAAAGAGATTCAGCAGCAGGAGATGCAGCAGCAGGAGATGCAGCGGCAGGAAATGCAGCAGTATATACAGAAGCAGGATATGCAGCAGGAGGAGATGCAGTAGGAGGAGATATAGCAGGTAATGCAGCAGCAGGAGAGGAAGCAGGAGATGCAAGAGCAAGAGATGCAGCATCAGACTCATCAGCAGTAGATGCAGGAGGAAATCTAGCAGCAGGAGATGTAGCAGGAGGAGATTCAGCAGCAGGAGATGCAGCGGCAGATGTATCAGGAGGAGATGCAGAAGCAGGAGCCGTAGCAGGAAGTTATGCAGCAAGAGATGCATCATGAGAAATGCAGCAGGAACTGCAGCAAGAGCTGCAAGAGCAGGAGATTCAGCACCAAGAAATGCAGCAGGAGTTGCAGAAGCAGGAGTTGCAGCAGCAGGAGATGCAGCACCAAGAAATGCAGCAGGAGATGCAAGAGGAGATGCAGCTGCATGAGTTGCAGCAGCAGATGCAGCAGCAAATTAAGTACCACCAGATAAGGCAGAGGGAGATGAAGCCGCAGAAAACGGAGCAGTAGATACAGAAGGCGGAGATGCAGCAGCAGGAGATGCAGCAGCAGGAGATGCAGCAGCAGGAGATGCACCAGGGGATACAGCAGCAGGAGGTGCATCAGAATTAGATGCAAAAGGAATGCAGTAGGGGATTCAGTAGGAGGTGATGCAGAAGCAGATGCAGCAGAGGTAATTTCAGCAGCAGAAGATGTAGCAGGACATGCAGCAGCAGATCAGGGGATGAAGAAAAAGAGAAGCAACGAGAGGTGATTCAGCAGGAGATGCAGCAGCAGGAGATGCATGAAGAGATGCAGCATCAGGCCATGCAGCATTAGGAGATGCAGCAGGGGATTCAATAGCAGGTGGTGTAGCAGGTGGTGCAGCAGGAGATGCAGCAGGTGATGCAGCAGGAGGAGATGCAGCAGGAGATGCATATACAGCAGGAGATGCATCAGGAGATGTAGCAGGACATGAGATGCCGCAGCAGATTCAGGAGGAGATTCAGCAGTAGGAGCTGCAAGAGCAGGAGATAAAGCAGCAGGAGATGCGGCCGCAGCAGATCTAGCAGCAAATTAAGCAGGAAATTCAGCAGGAATTTCTGCAATTGGATAAGCAGCAGAATACGAAGCAGCAGATGCAGCAGCACGGGATGCAGCAGCCGATGCAGCAGCAGATGCCGCAGGAGACGCAACGGAAGGAGATGCAGAAGCAGATGCGGCAGTAGCTGCAGATTCAGCAGAAGATGCAGCAGGAAGAGATGATTGAGATGATACAGCAGCAGGAGATGCAGAAGTAGGAGATGCAGAAGGAGGAGAAGCAGCAACGGGAAATGCAACAGGAGATTAAGCAGCAAATGCAGAAGCAGCAGAAACAGCAGGTGGATGTGCAGAAGCAGATGCAGCGGTAGATGCAGATTCAGCAGGAGATTCATCAGCAGGAGATGCTGCAGCAGATTCACAGTAGGAGATGCATCAGCAGGAGATGCAGCAGGAGGTGCAGCAGCAGATAAAGCAGAATAAGCAGCAGAAGGAGATGCAGTAGAAGATGCCGGAACAGGAGATGCAGCAGAAAATTCAGAAGGAAAAACAGCAGGAGAAGCATCAGGAGGAGATGCAGCAAGACATGCAGCAGCAGCAGATGCAGCAGCAGAAGATGGAGCAAGATATGCAGAAGCAGTAGGTGCAGCAGGAGATGCAGTAGCAAGAGATGAAGCATCATCATGAGATGCACTAAGAGGTGCAGCAGCAGGATATGTAGCAGCAGGAGATGCAGCAACAGGATATGTAGCAGGAGATTTAGCAGGAGATGAAGTAGCAGCAGAGCAGCAACAGATGCAGCAGGAAAATGAACAGTAGATGCAGGAGCAAGAGATGCTGCAGCAGGAAATACTGCAGCAGATGCAGCAGGAGATGACATGGCAGGTGATGAAGCCACAGATGTATGATCTGAAGATGAAGCAGGAGATGCAGCAGCACGTGGTACATGAGCAGATGCATCAGGAGATGAGGCAGCAAATGTAGAAAGGTATACGGTAGGGGATGCAGCAGGAAATGTATCAGCACGAAAAGTATCAGCACGAAATGCAGCAGGAGATGCAGCAAGAAATGCAGCAGGATATGCAGGAGAAGTGAGTGACGCAGGAGATGTAGCAGAAGGAGGTGCAGCAGCAGCAGATTCAGCAGGAGGTATAGAAGCAGGAGATGCAGAAGCATAAGATGCAGCAGCAGGAGATTCATTAGGGCATGCAGAAGCAGGAGATATAGAAGCAGGAGATGCAGCATAAGATGCAGCAGGATGAAGTGAAGCAGCAGGGGATGCATCAGGAGATGCAGATGCAGGAGATATAGCAGCAGGAGATGCATCAGGATGAAGTGAGGCAGCAGGGGATGCATTAGGAGATGAAGGAGCAGCAGATACAGCAGGAGATTGCGTAGCAGGAGATGCAGCAGGAGGAGATGCAACAGGAGATGCAGCAGGAGGAGGTACAGCAGCAGCAGATGTAGCAGCATATGCAGCAGAAGGAGATGCATAAGAGATGCAGCAGCAGTTGATGAAGCATGAGATGCTGGAGCCGGAGATGCAGAAGAAGTAGATGCAGTAGAAGGATATGCAGAAAAGGATGCATTAGCAGGAGATGCAGCAAAACATGCATCGGCAGGAGATGCAGCAGCAGAAAATGCAGCAGGAGATGCTTCAGGAGATTAAGCAGGAGATGCTGCAGCAGGTTATGCAGCAGCAGATTCATCAGCAGGAGATGTGTCAAAGGTTGCAGCAGTAGGTGAAGCAGCACCAGAAGAAGCAGGAGATGCTGCAGACGCACCAGTAGGGGATGCAGCAGCTGATTCAGCAGGAAGAGATGGAGCACGAGAAATATCAGCAGCAGATGCACCAGCGGAGGAAGCAGCAGTAGATGCAGCAGGAGATATAGAAAAATATGAGGCAGCAGGAGATGTAGTAGGAGATGCAGCAGTAGATGAAGTAGCAGTAGATGCAGCAGCAGTTGCAAGGGGAAATGCAGCAGGAGAAGCAGCAGGAGATGCAGCAGGAGATGCAGCAGCAGGAGGTGCAGCCGCAAATGCATTCAGCAGGATATGCAGTAGGAGATGCCGCAGCCGGAGATTCAGTAGCAGGAATTTCAGCAGCAGATGTAGCAGGATATGCAGCATCAGTACTTGCATCTGCAGATGCATCAGCAGAGCATGTAGGAGGAGATGCAGCAGCAGGAGATACAGCTGGAGATACAGCAGCAGGAGATGAAGCAGCAGGAGATGTAGCAGGACATGCAGCAGTACATGAAGTAGCAGCTGATACAACAGCAGATTCAGGAGATGTAGCAGAGGAGATGCAGCAGGATATGAAAGCGCAGAAGATACAGAAGGAGATGCAGCAGCAGAAGATGAAGCTAGAGATGAAGTAGAAATGCAAAAGCAAATGCAGGAGGAGATGCAGAAAGAAGAGATGCAGCATCATCAGATGCAGCAGGAGATGCAGCAGCAGAAGCGGCAGGAGATGCAGCCAGAGATGCAGTAGCAGAAGCAGCAGCAGATACAGCATCAGATGCAGCAGGATATGAATCATCAGATGCCAGCAGCATGAAGTGCATCAGCAGGAGATGCAAGAGGAGATGCAGCAGGATATGCAACAGAAAGAGATGAGGCAGCATCAGATGCAGCAGGATATGAAGCATCAGATGCCAGCAGCATGAAGTGCATCAGCAGGAGATGCAGCAGTACATGAAGCAGAAGCATATTTAGAAGAGGCAGTAGCCAGAAATGCAGCAGAAGATGCAGCAAGAGGAGATGCAGCAGGAGATGCAGAGGAAGGAGATGTAGCTGCAGCTGCAGAGGCAGCAGACGCAGCAGCAATAGAAGCAGCAGCAGATGCATCAGGAGATGCAGATTCAGTAGGAGATGCAGCAGCAGAAGATGCTCCTGCAGATGACGCTGCAGCAGATACAGCAGAAGGAAATGCAGCAGGATATGCTGCAGGAGGAGATGCAGCAGGAGATGATGCAGCAGGTGATGCAGTAGGATTTGCAGCAGGAGGAGATGCAGTAGGAAGAGATATAGCAGGTAATGCAGCAGCAGGAGAGGCAACAGGAGATGCAAGAGCAAGAGATGCAGCATCAGGCACATCAGCAGTAGATGCAGGAAAAAATCTAGCAGGAGGAGATGCAGCAGGAGGAGATTCAGCAGCAGGAGATGCATCAGTAGATGTATCAGGAGAAGATGCAGCAGCAGGAGACGTAGCAGGATGTTATGCAGCAAGAGATGCATCATGAGAAATGCAGCAGGAGATTCATTAGTAAGAGATTCATTAGCAGGAGATGCAGCAAGAGTTGCAGAAGCAGGAGTCGCAGCAGCAGGAGATGCAGCACCAGGAAATGCAGCAGGAGATGCAGGAGGAGATGCAGCCGCAGAAAATCCAGCAGCAGGAGATGCAGCAGGAGATGCAGCAGCAGGAGATACAGCAGCGGATGTAGCAGCAAATTAAGTACCAGCATATGAGGCAGAGGGAGATGCAGTTACAGGAAACGCAGCAGTAGATACAGAAGACGGAGATGCAGCAGCAGGAGATGCAGAAGTAAGAGATGCACCAGGGGATACAGCAGAAGGAGGTGCAGCAGCAGTAGATGCAAAAGGAATGCAGGAGGGGATTCAGTAGCAGGTGATGCAGCAGTAAATTCAGCAGCAGAAGATGTAGCAAGACATGCAGCAGCACATGCAGCAGCAGTAAATTCAGCAACAGGAGATGTAGCAGCACACACAGCAGCAGATCCGGAGATGAAGCAGCAGGAGATGCAGCATCAGGAGATGCAGCAGGAGATTCAATAGCAGGTGGTGCAGCAGTGGGAGATGCTCAGGGGATAAAGCAGCAGGAGATGCAACATGAATGCAGCAGGGGATTCGGTAGCAGGTGATGCAGCAGCAGATGCAGCAGAAGTAAATTCAGAAGCCGAAGATGTAGCAGCATATGCAGCAGCAGATGCAGAAGATGTAAATTCAGTAGCAGAAGATGTAGCAGCACATGCAGCAGTAGTAGATGAAACCGAGGATGAAGAAGCAGGAGATACAGAAGCAGGAGATGCAGCAGCATATCCAGCAGCACATTCAGCAGAAGATGCTGAAGCAGGAGATTCAGCAGCAGGAGACTAAGACTCGGCAGATACAGAAGCACGTTCAGCAGGAGATGCAGCAGGAGATGCAGCAGCAGCAGATGAAGCAGGAGATGAAGCAAGAGCTTTAGCAGGAGATACAGAAGCAGAAGATTCAGGAGCAGAAGGTGAAGAAGCAGGAGATGCAGCAACAGGAGCTGCAGAAGCAGATGCAGAAGTAGGAGGTGCAGCAGCAGGAATTTCAACAACAGTTTCAACAGCAGATGCATAAGAGGTGCAGCATCAGGAGATGCAGCAGCAGATGCATCAATAGATGCCTATTCATCAGGAGATGCAGCAGGAAGAGATGCTTAAGCAGGTACAGCTTCATGAGATGTAGCACAAGATACAGAAGGAGATGCTGTAGGAGGAGAGGCAGGAGAAGATGACGCAGCAGACGCAGTAGCAGGAGATGCAGAAGCAGAAGATGCAGCCTGAGATTCTGCATCAGGAGATGCATCAGGAGATACAGCTGCAGGAGACGAGCAGCAGATTCAGTAGGAGATTCTGCAGTAGGAGATGAAGCAGCAGGATCTGCAGGAAAGAAGATGCAGCAGCAGGAGATGAAGCAGGAGTTGCAGCAGCAGAAGATACAGCAGTACATGAAGCAGCAGATGCACAAGAAAACGGAGCAGGAGATGCGGCAGGATAAGATGCAGTACCAGCAGATGCAGTAGGAGATGCAGCATCTGGAGTTGAAGCAATAGAAAATGCTGCAGGAGATGCAGCAGCAGATGCATCAGGAGAAGCAGGAGCAGGAAATGCAGACGCAGGAGATGCAGCAGCAGAGATGCAGGAGTAGGAGAGACAGAAGCAGGAGATGTAGCAGCAAGTCACGCAAAAGGATATGCAGAAGCAGGAAATGCAGCAGCAGGAGATGCAGGAAATGCATCAGCAGATGCAGGAGGTGATTTAGCAGGAGGAGAGGAAGCAGCACGTGAGGCGGCAGCAGGCGATGCAGCATGATATGCAGCAGCAGATGCATCGGCAGCAGATGCAGAAGTAGATTCAGTAGAAGACACTGCAGCAGGAGATGCAGCAGCTGGAGATGAAGCAGAAGATGCAGCAGCAGATGTAGTAGGAGATGCAGCAGGAGATGCCACATCAGGTGCAACAGGAGGAGGTGCAGCAGGAGGAGATGCTGCAGGAGGAGATGCATCGGGAGATGGCTATTCAGAAGGAGATGCAACAGGAGATGTAGCAGCATGAGATGCCACGGGAGAGTCAGGAGGAGATTCAGCAGCAGGAGATGCAAGAGCAGGAAATGCCATCGCAACAGATTCAGCACCAGATTCAGCAGGAAATGAAGCAGCAGGGGATGCAGAAGCAGCAGATGCAGAAGCAGATGCAGCAGCACATGCAGTATGATACAAAGCAAAAGAAGATGCAAAAGCAGGTGTAGCAGCAGGAGATGCAGGAGCACGAGATGCAGCAGGAGGAGATGCAGGAGCAGCAGGTGCAGCAGGAGATGCAGCAGCAGATGATAGAGTAGCAGAAGATGCAGCATAAGGATATGCATGAGGAGATTCCACAGGAGCTTCAGCATGTGATGCAGGATCACGACCTGCAGAAGCAAGAGATGCAGCAGTAGGAGATGCAATAGCAGATGCAGAAGCAGGAGGTGGATCAGTAAATTCAGCAAGAAATGCAGCAGGAGGAGAGCAGCAACAGGAGATCTAGAAGAAAAAGATGCCGCAGGAGATGCAGCAGGCGATAGAGCAGCAAGAAATGCAGCAGGAGATGCAGCTGCCGAAGTTGCAGCAGCAGGAGATGCAACAGCAGATGCAGCAGGAGATTCAGCAACAGGAGATTCAGCAGTAAACACAGGAGATTCAGCAGCAGACACGGCATCAGGAGATTCAGCAGCAGGAGATGCTGCAGCAGACGCAGAAGCAAACGCAGCAGTAGGAGTGGCCGCAGGTGGAGATGCATCAGGAGATGCATATTCAGAAGGAGATGCACCAGGAAATGTAACAGGATATGTAGCAGCACGAGATGCCGCAGGATATTCCTGAGGAGATTCAGCAGAAAGAAATGCAAGAGCAGGAGATGAAGCAGCAGGAGATGCAGCTGCAGCAGCTGCAGCAGGAGATGCAGATTTAGCAGGAGATTCAGCAGCAGGAGATGCAGCAGCAGGAGATGCAGTAGGAGAAGATATAGCAGGTAATGCAGCAGCAGAAGAGGCAGCAGGAGATGCAAGAGCAAGAGATGCAGCATCAGTCTCATCAGCAGTAGATGCAGGAGGAGATCCAGCAGCAGGAGATGTAGCAGGAGGAGATTCAGCAGCAGGAGATTGAGCAGCAGGTGTATCAGAAGAAGATGCAGCAGCAGGAGACGTAGCAGGAAGTTATGCAGCAAGAGCTGCATCATGAGAAATGCAGCAGGAAATGCAGCAGGTAATTCATTAGCAGGAGATTCAGCAGGAGATGCAGCAAGAGTTGCAAAAGCAGGAGATTCAGCACCAAGAAATGCAGCAGGAGATGCAGAAGGAGATGTAGCCACAGGAAATGCAGCAGCAGGAGATGCAGCATGAGATGCAGCAGCATGAAATGCAGCAGCAGATGCAGCAGCAAATGAAGTACCAGCAGATGAGGCAGAGGGAGATGCAGCAGCAGGAAATGCAGCAGTAGATACAGAAGACGGAGATGCGGCAGCAGCAGATGCAGCAGGAGATGCCGCAGAATATGCAGCAGGAGGAGATGCATCGGGAGATGCATATTCAGAAGGAGATGCAGCAGGAGATGTAGCAGGATATGTAGGAACTTGAGATGCTGCAGCAGATTCAGGAGGAGATTCAGCAGTAGGAGATGCAAGAGCAGGAGATGAAGCAGCAGGAGATGCAGCGGCAGCAGATTCAGCAGGAATTTCTGCGGCAGGATAAGCAGCAGGAGATGCAGAAGCAGATGCAGCAGCACGGGATGCAGCAGCCGATGCAGCAGCAGATGCCGCAGGAGACACAACAGAAGGAGATGCAAAAGCAGATGCAGCAGTGGCTGCAGGTTCAGCAAGAAGAGATGATTCAGATGATAAAGCATCAGGAGATGCAGCAGGAGATTCAGCCGGAAATGCAGTAGGGGGAGAGGCAAGAGGAGATGATGCAGAAGACGCAGCATACAGCACATACAGCAGCAGATCCGGAGATGAAGCAGCAGGAGATGCAGCAGCAGGAGATGCAGCAGGAGATTCAATAGCAGGTGGTGCAGCAGTGGGAGATGCACAGGGGATAAAGCAGCAGGGGATGCAGCAGCAGGAGATGCAACATGAATGCAGCAGCATCAGGAGTTTCAGCAGAGACTGCAGCAGCAATAGATGCAGGAAGAGATCCAGGAGGAGGACCTAGAGCAGCAAGAGATGTAGCAGCACATACAGCAGCAGATCAGAGCATGAAGCAGCAGGAGAAGCAGCAGGTGGAGATTCAGCAGGAGGTACATCAGGAGATACAACAGCAAAAGATGCATCAAGAGATGCATCATCAGGAGATGCAGCATTAGGAGATGCAGCAGGGGATTCAATAGCAGGTAATGCAGCAGGAGATGCAGCAGGAGATGCAGCAGTAGGAAATGCACCCGAGATACAGCAGCAGGAGGCGCAGCAGCAGGAGATGCAACAGGAATGCAACAGGGGATTCAGTAGCAGGTGATGCAGCAGCAGATGGAGCAGAAGTAAATCCAGCAGGAGATGTGGCAGCACATGCAGCAGCCGATGCAGCAGAAGTTAATTCAGCAGCAGAAGATGTAGCAGCATATGCAGCAGTAGTAGATGAAACCGAGGATGAAGAAGCAGGGGATACAGCAGCAGGAGATGCATCAGCAGGAGATGCAGCAGTGTATGCAGCAGCAGCAGATGGAGCATCAGGTGATGCAGGAGGACATCAAAAATCAGAAGGTGAAGCAGCAGGAGATGCAGCAGTAGATTAATCTACAGCAGATGCATCAGGTGATGCACCTAAAGATGCAGCAGCAGGAGATGCAGCTGCAGTTAGAGCAGCAGTAGATTGAGCAAGATATACAGAAGCAGGAGTTGCATCGGCGAGAGATGCAGCATGAGAGGCAGAAGAAGGAGATCCTGCAGCAGATGCAGTAGCATATAGAGCACCAGCAGATGCAGCAGCAGGAGATGAAGCAGCAGATGCAGCAGCAGGAGATTCAGTAGCAGGAGATGCATCAGCAGGATATTCAGCAGGAGGAGATGCAGCAGGAGATGCAGCATCAGTAGATGAAGCCGGAATTTAGGAGGGGATTCAGTAGTAGGGTTTGCAGCAGCAGATGCAGGAGATTCAGCAGCAGAAGATGCACCAGGAGATGCAGCAAGAAGAGATGCCACAGATTATGCAGCGGCAGGAGATGCAGCAACAGGTTCAACAGCAGATACAGAAGGAGGTGCAGCATCAAGAGATGCAGCAGCAAGGCATCCATAGATGCATATTCATCAGGAGATGCAGCAGGAAGAGATGCTTCAGCAGGTACAGCTCCATGAGATGTAGCACGAGATACAGAAAGAGATGCTGTAGGAAGAGAGGTAGGAGTAGATGATGCAGCAGATGCAGTAGCATGAGATACAAAAGCAGAAGTTGCAGCCGGAGATTCTGCAACAGGAGATGCAGCCGCAGTAGATGAAGAGTGGAATCAGCAGGAGATGAGGCAGCAAGAGATGAAGCAGCAGGATCTGCAGAAAAGAAGATGCAGCAGCAGGAGATGCAGCAGCAGAAGAAACAGCAGTACATGAAGCAGCAGATGCACAAGAAAATGGAGCAGGAGATGCAGCAGGGTAAGATGCAGTACCAGCAGATGCAGTAGGAGATGCAGCATCTAGAGTTGAAGCAATAGAAAATGCTGCAGGAGATGCAGCAGCAGATGCATCAGGAGAAGCAGGAGCAGGAAATGCAGACGCAGGAGATGCAGCAGCAGAGATGCAGCAATAGGAGACGCAGAATCAGGAGATGTAGCAGCAATACATGCAAAAGGATATGCAGAAGCAGGAGATGCAGCAGCAGGAGATACAGGAAATGCATCAGCAGATGCAGGAGGGGATTTAGAAGGAGGAGAGGCTGCGGCAGGAGAGGCAGCAGCAGGAGATGCAGTATGAGATGCAGCAGCATGATATGCATCAGCAGATGCATCAGCAGCAGATGCATCAGTAGATTCACCAGAAGACACAGCACCAGAAGATGCAGGAGCTGGAGACGAAGCAGATGATCCAGCAGCAGGAGATAGAGCGTTAGACGCTGCAGCAGGAGATGCAGCAGGGTAGTCATATTCAGCAGAAGATTCAGCAGAAGCAGGTGCTGCAGGAGGAGATGCATCGGGGGATGGCTATTCAGAAAGAATGTATCAGGAGATGTAGCAGCATGAGCTGTTGCAGGAGATTCAGGAGGAGATCCAGCAGCAGGAGATGCAAGAGCAGGAGATGCCATCGCAACAGATGCAGCACCAGATTCAGCAGCAGATTCAGCAGGAAATGAAGCAGCAGTAGATGCAGCATTAGATGCAGCAGGGGATGCAGCAGCAGCAGATGCAGCAGCAGATGCAGTACGATATGAAGCAAAAGGAGATGCAGAAGCAGATGTAGCAGCAGGATATGCAGGAGCACGAGATGCAGCAGGAGGAGATGCAGGAGCAGCAGGTGCAGCAGGAGATGCAGCAGCAGATGATAGAGCAGGAGAAGATGCAACATAAGGATATGCATGAGGAGATTCTACAGGAGCTTCAGCATGTGATGCAGGATCACGAAATGCAGAAGCAAGAGATGCAGCAGTAGAAGATGCAATAGGAGATGCAGAAGCAGGAGGTGGAGCAGTAAATTCAGCAGGAAATGCAGCAGGAGGAGATAGGACAACAGGAGATCTAGCAGAAAGAGATACAGCAACAGGAGATCTAGCAGAAAGAGATCCAGCAGGAGATGCTGCAGGCGATAGAGCAGAAAGAAATGCAGCAGGAGATGCAGCCGTAGGAGATTCAGCAGGATATACATCAGCAGAAGACGCAGCAACAGGAGATGAAGCATGAGCAGAAGCAGCAGATGATGCAGGAGATGAAGCAGCAGCATGTATAGAACGAGATTCAGCAGGGGATGCATCAGCAGGAAATGCATCAGGAGATGCAGCTGCAGAAAATGCAGCAGCAGGAGATGCAGCAGGAGATGCAGCAGCAGGAGGTGCAGCCGCAAATGCATTCAGCAGGATATGCAGTAGGAGATGCCGCAGCCAGAGATTCAGTAGCAGGAGATTCAGCAGCAGATGTAGCAGGATATGCAGCATCAGTACTTGCATCTGCAGATGCATCAGCAGAGCATGTAGGAGGAGATGCAGCAGCAGGAGATGAAGCAGCAGGAGATGTAGCAGGACATGCAGCAGTACATGAAGTAGCAGCTGATACAACAGCAGATTCAGGAGATGTAGCAGAGGAGATGCAGCAGGATATGAAAGCGCAGAAGATACAGAAGGAGATGCAGCAGCAGAAGATGAAGCTAGAGATGAAGTAGAAATGCAAAAGCAAATGCAGGAGGAGATGCAGAAAGATGAGATGCAGCATCATCAGATGCAGCAGGAGATGCAGCAGCAGAAGCGGCAGGAGATGCAGCCAGAGATGCAGTAGCAGAAGCAGCAGCAGATACAGCATCAGATGCAGCAGGATATGAATCATCAGATGCCAGCAGCATGAAGTGCATCAGCAGGAGATGCAAGAGGAGATGCAGCAGGATATGCAACAGAAAGAGATGAGGCAGCATCAGATGCAGCAGGATATGAAGCATCAGATGCCAGCAGCATGAAGTGCATCAGCAGGAGATGCATCAGGAGATGCATATTCAGCAGCTGATGCACCAGATTGTGCAGCAGGAGATGCATCAGAAGGAAATGCAGCAGGAGATGCAGCAGTACATGAAGCAGAAGCATATTAAGAAGAGGCAGTAGCCAGAAATGCATCAGAAGATGCAGCAAGAGGAGATGCAGCAGGAGATGCAGTAGAAGGAGATGTAGCTGCAGCTGCAGAGGCAGCAGATGCAGCAGCAATAGAAGCAGCAGCAGATGCATCAGGAGATGCAGATTCAGTAGGAGATGTAGCAGCAGAAGATGCTCCTGCAGATGGCGCTGCAGCAGATGCAGCAGAAGGAAATGCAGCAGGATATGCTGCAGTAGGAGATGCAGCAGGAGATGATGCAGCAGGTGATGCAGTAGGATTTGCAGCAGGAGGAGATGCAGTAGGAAGAGATATAGCAGGTAATGCAGCAGCAGGAGAGGCAACAGGAGATGCAAGAGCAAGAGATGCAGCATCAGACACATCAGCAGTAGATGCAGGAGGAAATCTAGCAGGAGGAGATGTAGCAGGAGGAGATTCAGCAGCAGGAGACGTAGCAGGATGTTATGCAGCAAGAGATGCATCATGAGAAATGCAGCAGGAGATTCATTAGTAAGAGATTCATTAGCAGGAGATGCAGCAAGAGTTGCAGAAGCAGGAGTCGCAGCAGCAGGAGATGCAGCACCAGGAAATGCAGCAGGAGATGCAGGAGGAGATGCAGCTGCAGAAAATCCAGCAGCATGAGATGCAGCAGCAGGAGATACAGCAGCGGATGTAGCAGCAAATTAAGTACCAGCAGATGAAGCAGAGGGAGATGCAGTCACAGGAAACGCAGCAGTAGATACAGAAGACGGAGATGCAGAGCAGGAGATGCAGAAGGAAGAGATGCACCGGGGGATACAGCAGAAGGAGGTGCAGCAGCAGTAGATGCAAAAGGAATGCAGGAGGGGATTCAGTAGCAGGTGATGCAGCAGTAAATTCAGCAGCAGAAGATGTAGCAGGACATGCAGCAGTATAAGATGGACCAGGAAATACAGCAGCAAGAGGTGCAGCAGGAGATGCAGTAGCAGGAAATGCAGCAGGAGATGCAGCAGAATATGCAGCAGGAGGAGATGCAGCAGCAGGAGATGCAGCAGGAGATGCATATTCAGAAGAAGATGCAGCAGGAGATGTAGCAGGATATGTAGCAACATGAGATGCCACAGCAGATTCAGGAGGAGATTCAGCAGTAGGAGATGCAAGAGCAGGAGATGCAGCCGCAGCAGATCCAGCAGCAGATTCAGCAGGAATTTCAGCAGCAGGATAAGCAGCAGGGACGAAGCAGCAGGAGATACAGCAGGAGATGCAGCAGCATGGGATGCAGCAGCCGATGCCGCAGGAGACGCAAGAGAAGGAGATGCAGAAGCAGATGCAGCAGTGGCTGCAGATTCAGCAGGAGATGCAGCAGGAAGAGATGATTCAGATGATACAGCATCAGGAGATGCAGCAGGAGATTCAGCAGGAGATGCAGTAGGGGGAGAGGCAAGAGGAGATGATGCAGCAGACACAGCAGCAGAAGATGCAGAAGCAGAGGATTTAGCAGTAGATGCAGAAGGAGAAGATGAAGCAGGAGATGCATCAGTAGTAGATACAGCAGAGGATACAGCAGCAGCAGATTCCGCAGCAGGAGAGGCAGAAAGAGATTCAGCAGCAGGAAACAAAGCAGCAGGAAATGCAGTAGTGTATACAGAAGCCGGATATGCAGCAGCAGGAGATACAGCAGGTACTGCAGCAGCAGGCGATGCAGCAGGATGTGCGGCAGAAGTAGATGCAGCAGAATAAGCAGCAGGAGGAGATGCAGCAAGACATGCAGCAGCAGCAGATGCAGCAGCAGAAGATGCAGCAAGAAATGCAGAAGCAGTAGGTGCAGCAGGAGATGCAGTGGCAAGAAATGAAGCATTCTCATGAGACGCATTAAGAGGTGCAGCAGCAGGATATGTAGCAGCAGGAGATGCAGCAGGAGTTGCAGCAACAGGATATGTAGCAGGAGATTTAGCAGGAGATGAAGTAGCAGCAGAGCAGCAACAGATGCAGCAGGAAATTGAACAGTAGATGCAGGAGCAAGAGATGCTGCAGCAGGAAATACTGCAGCAGATGCAGCAGGAGATGACATAGCAGATGATGAAGCCACAGATGTATCAGCTGAAAATGAAGCAGGAGATGCAGCAGCACGAGGTACATGAGCAGATGCATCAGGAGATGAGGCAGCAAATGTAGAAAGGTATACGGTAGGGGATGCAGCAGGAAATGTATCAGCACGAAATGCAGCAGGAGATGCAGCAAGAAAAGCAGCAGGATATGCAGGAGAAGTAGATGCAGCAGGAGATGAAGCAGAAGGAAGTGCAGCAGCAGCAGATTCAGCAGGAGGTGTAGAAGCAGAAGATGCAGCAGGAGATGAATTAGCAGGAGATGCAGCAGCAGGAGACTGAGGAGCAGAAAATGCAACAGCAGGAGATTCAGCAGCAGGAGATGCAATTGGGGGTAGAGAAGCAGGAGATGCAGCAGCAGAAGATATAGAGGAGATTTAGCAGGAGAAGCATTAGCAGGAGGAGATGCAGCTGGAGATAGAGCAGCAGGAGATGCAGCAGGATATGCAGCCGCAGAAGACACAGCAGCAGATTAAGCAGCAGATTCCTCAGGAGATACATCAGCAGGAGATACAGCAAGGGAGGAAGCATCAGGAGAATGCAGCCGGTGATATATTAGCAGGAGATGCAGAAGGAGATGCAGAAGGAGTTGCAGCATCAGGAGATGCAGCAGGGAATGCTGCAGCAGCAGAAGTAACAGGAGATGCATCATCATCATATGCAGTAGGAGACGGAGCAGCAGGAGATGCTACAGGAGATTCAGCCGCAGATGCAGAAGGAGATATAGCAGCAGGAGATGCAGAGTAGTAGATGAAGAGAAGAAGATGCAGCGGAAAAAAATATAGCAGGAGATTCAGACGCAGGAAATGCAGCAAGAGAGAAAGCAGCATCAGATACAGCAGCAGAGGATGCAACAGCAGATGCAGCAGCAGGAGATGCAGCAGCAGGAGATCTATCAGGAGATGCAGCAGTAGATGAAGAAGCAGCAGATACAGGAGATGCAGCAGAAGTAGATTCAACAAGAGTTGCAGCAGGAAATGCAGATGAATATGCAGCAGCAGGAGATACAGCAGGAGATGCATCTGCAGGTGATGCAGAAGGAGATGCAGCAGAAGGATATGCAGCCGCAGAATATGCCGCAGCAGGAGATGTACCAGGAGATTCAGCAGGAGATGCAGCAGGAGGAGATACATAAAAGATGCAGCAGTAATTGATGAAGCAGGAGATGCTGGAGCTGGAGATGCAGAAGCAGGAGATGCAGAAGTAGATGCATCAGCAAGAGATGCAGCAAAACATACGTCAGCAGGAGACACAGCAGCAGGATATGAGGCAGGAGATGCACCAGCAGAAAATGCAGCAGGAGATGCTTCAGGAGATTAAGCAGGAGATGCAGCAGCAGGAGACGTGTCAGAGGTTGCAGCAGTAGGTGAAGCAGCACCAGATGAAGCAGGAGATGCTGCAGATGCACCAGTAAGGGATGCAGCAGGTGATGCAGCAGGAAGAGATGGAGCAGGATATATATCAGCAGCAGTAGATGCAGCAGGAGATATAGAAAAATATGAAACAATAGGAGATGTAGTAGGAGATGCAGCAGTAGATGAAGTAGCAGTAGATGCAGCAGCAGTTGCAGCAGGAAATGCAGCAGGAGAAGCAGCAGGAGATGCAGCAGCAGGAGGTGCAGCCGCAAATGCATTCAGCAGGATATGCGGATATTCGGTAGCAGGAGATTCGGTAGCAGGGTATTCAGCAGCAGATGTAGCAGGATATGCAGCATCAGTAGATGCGTCCGCAGATGAATCAGCAGAGCACGTAGGAGGAGATGCAGCAGCAGGAGATGAAGCAGCAGATGCAGGAAGAGATGCAGCAGCAGGAGATGCAGCAGCAGATGCAGTAGGTGATGTAGAATCACCAGAAGCAGCAGGATATACAGCAGCAGATGCAGCAGCATGAGGTGCAGCAGCAGGAGATACATATTCAGCAGAAGATGCACCAGATTATTCAGCAGGAGATGACGAATCAGAAGGAAATGCAGCAGCAGGAGATGCAGCAGTACATGAGGCAGCAGCCGATGCAGCAGCAGATTAAGGAGTTGCAGTAGCCAGAAATGCAGCAGAAGATGCAGCAAGAGGAGATGCAGCAGGAGATGCAGTAGCAGGAAATGTAGCTGCAGCTGCAGAGGCAGCAGATGCAGCAGCAATAGATGCAGCAGCAGATGCATCAGGAGATGCAGATTCAGTAGGAGATGTAGCAGCAGAAGATACTGCTGCAGATGACGCAGCAGGAGATGCAGCAGAAAGTAATGCAGCAGGATATGCTGCAAGAGGAGATGCAGCAGGTAATGCAGCAGCAGGGGATGCAGTAGGATTTGCAGCAGGAGATGCAGCAGGAGATGCACCAGCAAGAGATGCAGCAGGAGATGCGGCTGCAGGAGATGTAGGAATTGATGCGGCAGGAGATGCAGCAGTAGTTGCAGCAGGAGATATAGTAGCAGGAGATTTCGCAGCAGGAGATGTAGAAGAGATGATGCAGCTGGAGATGCAGATTCAGCAGGAGAAGCAGGAACTGGAGATTCTATGGAAGATGCAGAAGCAGGAGATGTAAAAGGAAGAATGCATTCTCTGCAGCATCAAGTGACGCAGCACCGGGAGATGCAGTACAAAATACAGCAGCAGGAGAAGCAACACCCGCAGATGCAATAGGGTATGCTGAATCCGGATATGCAGCAGTAGTTTATAAAGCAGTAGGAGATGCTGCAGCAGCAGCTGCATCAGCAATGCAGCAGGAGATGAGTCGGAGATTCAGCAGAAAGATATGCTGCAGCAGATGAAGCAGCAGGAGATGCAGCAGCAGGAGATGTAAAAGGAAGAAATGCAGCAGGAAATGAAGCACCAGGAATTGCCAAGGCAGAAGATGCAGGATCATGAGCTTCAATAGCAAGAGATGCTGCAGGAGAAGTTCCAGAAGAGGATGCAGCAGCAGATGCAGCAGGAGGAGATGCAGAAAAACATGCAGCAGCAGGAGATGCAGCAGATGATGTAACAGGAGATGCAGCAGCAGGAGATGCAGCTGGAGATGTAGCTGGAAATGCAGCAGCAGAGGCGGAAGAATTGCAGCAGCAGGAAGTGCAGCATTAAGACACACACCAGGAGAAACAGCAGCAGGATGTGCAGCAGGAGATGCATGTTCAGCAGGAGACGCAGCAGGAGATTCAGAAGAAGGAGATGCAGTAGGAGATACAGCATGATATGAAGAAGCAGCAGATTCAGCAGCGCGAATGAAGCAACAGAAGATGTATCCGAGGCAGATACAGCATCAGGATATGCAGCAGGAGATGCATAAGCAAGAATTGCAGAGGGAGATGCATATTCATCAGAAGATTCAGCAGTATATTTAACAGGAGATGCAGCAACAGGAGATGTAGCAGGAGATGCAGCAATAGATGAATAGAGTAGCATGAGATGAAGAAGAACGAGGTGCAGCAGTCGGAGATGCTGCAGGAGGAGATGCAGTAGCAGGAAATGCAGCAGCAGATGCAGCAGAAGGAGATGCAGTAGAAGGAGAATCAGCATATGATACAGCTGCAGGAGATCCAGTAGCAGATGCAGCAGCAGATTCAGCATCAGGAGATGGCGCCACATAGGCAGATTCAACAGGAGATGCAGGAGCAGAAAATGCAGCCGGAGATGGTACTGGATATGCAATAGCAGGAGATGCAGCAGCAGATGCACCAGCTGGAGATGCAGCAGAAGATGCGGTAGGCTCTTTAATTTTGAAGTGACGCTTTAATAGACATTCTGATGTTACAGAAGATAAGACTAGAATTAAAGTTCTACACGTACTGCTTTGCAGTAAAAGAGATATAAGAGAAATAATTCAGCAACAGCAGCATTCCATGCTAGCATCTTTCACGCGGGAATGACTCACTTCTCCTACAGAGCCTTCATAGGCGCAGTTAAGTCACAATTCCCTAATCTATACTAAACGTTCTCTTAGTCGTGCTTCGCAGCTTGCAGTGGAAGCGCTTCCAAAGAAGACTCTAACGAGAGTCAGTATTTGATCGTAGCAGCTTCTCTGAGATACTTGATCTGAACTACTTGAAATTTGGAAGGGATGCTTTAATAGCCGTTCTGATGTTACAGTACACAGACTGAAAGTTCCACAAGTCTTGATTGGCAGTGAAAGCGCTCTAAGGGAACACTTTCAGAACCTGCATCATTCCATGCTAGCATCTTCCCTTCGGGAGTTACTCACTGTTCCTAAAGCGCCTTCCTAGGAGAAGATAAGTCACAATTCAGTGCTTAGCCGCTGGCAGTGAAAGCGCTTCCAAAGAAGACTCAACCTAAAGCCAGCATTTGATGGCAGCAGCCGTGCTTTGCTGCTTGCAGTGAAATCTCTCCACAACAGTGTCTTACGAGAGCCAGCACTTAATCGTAGCACGTTTCCCTGAGGTGCGTGTGCTATACGCTCTGAAATGTTGAAGTGACGCTTTAATAGTCATTCTGATGTTAGAGTACACAAGTCTACACTGAAAGCTCTACAAATCTTGCTTTAGAGAAAAAGCGCTCTAAGAGAAGACCTTCAGAAGAAGCAGCTTTCCATGCTAGCGTCTTCCCTGCCGGCGTATTTCCATTTTCCTAAAGCGCCGTAATAGGCGCAGTTAATTCACAATTCAGTACCCTACAAAAATCGTTCTGATAGTCGTGCTTTCCACGTTGCAATGAAAGCGCAGAGGGAGATGCAGAATAAAGATATGCAGCAGATGCAGCACAAGGAGATGCAGCAGCAGGAGATGTAGCAGCAGAAGATGCAAAAAGAGATGCAGGAGCAGGAGATTCATCAGGAGATGCGGTAGAAAATGCGTCAGAAGGAGGTGCATCAGTAGGAGATGGAGTTGCAGCAAATGCAGCAACAGATTCAGCAGGAGATGCAGCAGGATATGCAACAGCCAGACATGCAGCAGCAGGAGATGCAGCAGAAGATGCAGCAGCAGGAGAAGCAGCAGCAGGAGATGCTGCAGGAGATGCAGCAGCAGGAGACGCCACAGAAGATGCAGCGGCAAGAAATGCAGAAGCAGGAGATGCTGCAGAAACTGCAGCAGCTGGAGATGAAGGGGAAGGAGGTTCAGCATCTGGAGATGTAGAAGTAGATGCAGAGGCAGGAGATGCAGCAGGAGACACAGCAGTAGCAGATGAAGCAGCAGATGCAGAAGGAGGTTCAGCAGCAGAAGATGCAGCAGCAGGATATGTAGCAGCAGATGCAGCATGATATGACACAGGAGGAGATGAAGCAGGTAATGCAGCAGCAGGAGATGCAGCAGCAGGGGATACCGCAGCAGGATATGTAGCAGAATAGGCAGCTTCAGGGGATGAAGCCGCAGCAGATGCATCAGCATCTCCTGCTGTATATGCATCTCCTGCTGCATCTCCTCCTGCTGCATCACCTGCTGCATCTCCTGCTGCACCACCTGCTACACCACCTGCTATTGAATCCCCTGCTGCATCTCCTAATGCTGCATGGCCTGATGCTGCATCTCTTCATGCATCTCCTGCTGCTGCATCTCCTGATGCGTCTCCTGCTGAATCACCTCTCGTTGCTTCTCTTTTTCTTCATCCCCTGATCTGCTGCTGCATGTCCTGCTACATCTTCTGCTGCTGAAATTACCTCTGCTGCATCTGCTTCTGCATCACCTCCTACTGAATCCCCTACTGCATTCCTTTTGCATCTAATTCTGATGCACCTCCTGCTGCTGTATCCCCTGCTGCATCTCCTGCTGCTGCATCTCCGCCTTCTGTATCTACTGCTCCGTTTCCTGCAGCTTCATCTCCCTCTGCCTTATCTGGTGGTACTTAATTTGCTGCTGCATCTGCTGCTGCAACTCATGCAGCTGCATCTCCTCTTGCATCTCCTGCTCATTTCTTGGTGCTGCATCTCCTGCTGCTGCAACTCCTGCTTCTGCAACTTCTGCTGCATTTCTTGGTGCTGAATCTCCTGCTCTTGCAGCTCTTGCTGCATTTCCTGCTGCATTTCTCATGATGCATCTCTTGCTGCATAACTTCCTGCTACGTCTCCTGCTTCTGCATCTCCTCCTGATACATCTGCCGCTGCATCTCCTGCTGCTGAATCTCTTTCTGCCTCTCATTCTTCTGAATCTCCTGCTGCTCTATTACTTTCTGCATCAAGTCCTGCTGCGTATCCTGCTGCTGAATCTCCTCCTGCTGCATCTGCTGCTGCATCTCCTGCTGCTGAATCTTCTGCTAAATCTGCATCTCCTGCTGCAGCTGCAGCAGCTGCATCTCCTGCTGCTTCATCTCCTGCTCTTGCATCTCCTTCTGCTGAATCTCTTTTGGAATATCCTGCGGCATCTCATGCTGCTACATATCCTGCTACATCTCCTGCTGCATCTCCTTCTGAATATGCATCTCCTGATGCATCTCCACCTGCTGCCACTCCTCCTGCTGCGTTTGCTTCTGCATCTGCTACTGAATCTCCTGCTGTTGAATCTCCTGATGCCGTGTCTGCTGCTGAATATCCTGTGTCTGCTGCTGAATCTCCTGCTGCATCTGCTGCTGCTGCATCTCCTGCTGCTGCATCACCTTCGGTACGTGCTGCTGCAGCAACTCCTTCTGCTGCATCTCCTGCTGCATCTGCTGCGGCATCTCCTGCTACATGTCCTGCTGAATATGCCTACCCTGCTGAATCTCCTGCTGAATTGTCTAACGCTCTATCTCCTGCTGCATCTCATGCTGCTGCATCTCCAGCTGCTGCATCACCTGCTTCATCTCCAGATTCATCTCCTGCTGCTGTGTCTTCTGCTGAATCTATTGCTGCATCTGCTGCTGCAACTCATGCTGCTGCATCTCCTGCTGCATCTCATGCTGCTGCATCTCATACTGCTGCATCTCATACTGCATCTCCTGCTGATGCCTCTCCTGCTGCTAAATCTATTCCTGCATCAGCTGCTGCATTTCCTGCATCTTCTACTGCTGCATCTCCTGCTTCTGCATATCCTTTTGCATGTCTTGCTGCTACATCTCCTGCTTCTGCGTCTCCTACTCCTGCATCTCTGCTGCTGCATCTCTTGCTTCTGCATTTCCTGCTCCTGCTTCTCCTGATGCATTTGCTGCTGCATCTCCTGCAGCATTTTCTATTGCTTGAACTCCAGATGCCGCATCTCCTACTGCATCTGCTGGTACTGCATCTTATCCGGCCGCATCTCCTGCTCTGTTTTCTTGTGCATCTGCAGCTTCATGTACTGCTGTATTTTCTGCTGTTGCATCTCCTGCTACATCTCCTGCTGCTGCATCTTCTTCTCTGCAGATCCTGCTGCTTCATCTCCTGCTGCTTCATCTCCTACTGAATCCGCTGCTCATCTCCTGCGGCTGCATCTCCTGTTGCAGAATCTATGGCTGCAACTTCTGCTTTTGCATCTCATGCTACTGCGTCTGCTGCATCATCGACTCCTGCCTCTCCTCCTACAGCATCTCTTTCTGTATCTCGTGCTACATCTCATGAAGCTGTACCTGCTGAAGCATCTCTTCCTGCTGCATCTCCTGATAATTACGCATCTATTGATGCATCTGCTGCTGCATCTCCTGCTGCTGCATCTCTTTCTGCATCTGCTGTTGAATCTGCTGTTGAAATTCCTGCTGCTGCACCTCTTGCTACATATCCTTCTGATGCATCTGAGGAGTCATCTTATGATACTGCTACCTTGCAGGTTCTCCTGCTGCTGAATGTTTTGCTGCTGCAAACCCTGCTGCATTTACTGCTGCTGCACCTCCTGTTTCTGCATCATCTGCTGCTGTATCTAGTGATTAATCTCCTACTGCTGCATCCACAGCATTTTCTGCTGCATCTGCTGCTGCTTCATAAACTACTGCATCTCCTTCTACATCTCCTGCTGCTGCATCTCCTTCTGCATCTCCTCCTGCTGCGTCTCCTTTATCTGCTGCTGCATCTGCCGCTGCATCACCTGCCGCTGCATCACCTGCTACTGAATCCCCTGCTGCATCTCTTGCTGCATCTCCTGCTGCTGAATCTCCTACCGCATCTCGTGCTGCATCAGCTGCTACTGAATCCCTGCGGCGTTCCAGATGCATCTCCTGCTCCAGCATCTCCTGCTGCTGCATCTCCTGCTGAATCAAAACCTACCGCATCTCCTGCTGTATCTCCTGCTGACACATCTCCTGCTGCACCTCCTGCTGCTGCATAGCCTGCAGCATCTCCTCTTGCTCAATGTCCTGCTGCTGCATCTGCTTCTGCTTCGTACACTGCTGTATCTACTGCTGCTGCATCTCCCGCTGTATCTACTGCTGCTTCCTCTTCTTCTGCTGCATGGCTTTCTGCTGCATCTACTGCTCTTTCGTCTGCTGCTGCATCTCCAGCTGCAGCAACTCATGATGCATCATGTCTTGCTCAATCTCCTGCTGCATATCCTGCTGATACATCTCCTGCTACTGCATCTCCTTCTGCATCTCCTGCTGCATCTTTTGTGGCTGCATCTCCTTCTCCATCTCCTGCTGGTGAATATTCTCCTGATGGATCTCCTTATGCATCTCTTTCTGCTGCATCTTCTGCATCTCTTCCTGCTGCATCTCCTGCTGCTGGATCTCCTCCTGCATCTCTTGATGATGAATCTGATGCTGCATCTCTTTCTGCATCATCTCCTGATGCATCTCCTGCTGCTGCAACTCCTGCTGCTGCGTACACGGCTGCATCTACTGCTGATGCATCTCCTGCATCATCTCTTGCTGCTGCATCTCCTGCTGAGTCTCTTGCTGCATCTCCTCCTGCATCTCCTGCTGCATTACATGATGCATCTCGTCCTGCTGCATGTCCTGCTGCTGCATCTCCATCTTCTATATCTACTGCAGCATTTCCTGCTGCTACATCTCCCTCTGCCTCATCTGCTGGTACTTAATTTGCTACTGAAATGCTGCTGCATCTCATGCTGCTGCATCTCATGCTGCATCACCTGCTGCTGTATTTCCTGCGGCTGCACCTCCTCCTGCATTTCTTTGTGCTGCATCTCCTGCTGCTGTATTTCCTGTGGCTGCACCTCCTGCTATATAATCTCCTGCTGCATCTCCTGCTGCATACCTCCTGCTACGTCTCCTGCTGATGCATCTCCTCCTGATACATCTGCTGCAGCATCTCCTGCTGCTACTTCACTTGCTGATGCATCTCCTGCTGACGTATCTCCTGCTGCTGCATCTGCTGCTGTATCACCTGCTGCATAATCTCCTGCTTCATCTCCTGCTGCTGCAGTACCTGCTGTATCTCCTCTTGCTGCATATCCTGCTTCTAGATACACTGCTGCATTTCCTGCTTCTTCGTTTCCTGCTGCTGAATCTCTTTCTGCCTCTCCTGCTGCGGAATCTGCTGTTAATGCATCCTCTGCTGTATCTACTACTGATGCATCTCCTGCTTTATCTTCTCCTTCTGCATCATCTCCTCTTTCCTCTCTCCCTACTGCATCTCCTGCTGAATCTCCTGCTAATGAATCTCCTGCTTAATTTCCTGCTGCATTTCTCATGATGCATCTCTTGCTGCATAACCTCCTGCTACGTCTCCTGCTGCTGCATCTCCTCCTGATACATCTGCTGCTGCATCTCCTGCTGCTGAATCTCTTCCTGCTGCATCTCCTGCTGCTAGATTTCCGCCTGCATCTACTGATGATGAGTCTGATGCTGCATCTCTTGCATCTCCTGCTGCTGAATCTCTTTCTGCATCTCCTTCTGAATCTGCTGCTGATCTATTACTTTCTGCATCAAGTCCTGCTGCATATCCTGCTGCTGCATCTCCTCCTCCTGCATCTGCTGCAGCATCTCCTGCTGATGCATCTCCTGCTAAATCTGCATCTCCTGCTGCAGCTGCTGCTGCTTCATCTCCTGCTGGTGCATCACCTTCTGCACGTGCTGCTGCAGCATCTCCTTCTGCTGCATCTCCTGCTGCATCTGCTGCTGCATCTCTTCCTGCTGCATCTTCTGCAGCTGCATCTCCTGCTACATATATCTGATGGATTTCCTGCTGATGCATCTCCTGCTGAATCTCCTTCTATATCTGCTGCTGCTGCATCTCCTGCTGCATGTTGCTTCTGCTGATGCTTCATCTCCTGTTGCTGCATCTGCTGCTGATGTATATCCTGCTGCATCTCCTACAGCTGCATCTCCTGCTGCATTTCTTGCTGCTCTATCGCCTGCTGCATCTCCTGCTGCATCTCTTTCAGCCAGATCTCCTGTTGCTGTATCTCCTCCTGCTGCATTTCCTGCGTAACCTAACGCTGCACGTCCTGCTTCTGCATCTCCTATTGCATCTCCTACTGCTGCATCTCTTGCTTCTGCAGGTCGTGATCCTGCAGCACATGCTGAAGCTCCTGTGGAATCTCCTCATGCATATCCTTATGCTGCATCTTCTCCTGCTCTATCATCTGCTGCTGCATCTCCTGCTGCACCTGCTGCTACTGCATCTCCTCCTGCTGCATCTCATGCTCCTGCATATCCTGCTGCTACATCTGCTTCTGTATCTCCTTTTGCTTTGTATCGTACTGCATCTGCTGCAGCATTTCCTGCTGCATCTGCTGCTGCTGCATCTGCTGCTGCTGCATCCCCTGCTGCATCTAATGCTGCATCTACTGCTGCTTCATTTCCTGCTGAATCTGGTGCTGCATCTGTTGCGATGGCATCTCCTGCTGCTGAATCTCTTGATGCATCTCCTTCTGAATAGCCATCTCCCGATGCATCTCCTCCTGCTGCATCTCCTCCTGTTGCACCTGATGTGGCATCTCCTGCTGCATATCCTTCTACTGCGTCTCCTGCTGCATCTCCTGCTGAATATGCCTATCCTGCTGCATCTCCTGCTGCAGTGTCTAACGCTCTATTTCCTGCTGCATCTCCTACTACATCTCCTGATGCTGCATCTCCTGCTTCATCTCCAGCTGCTGCATCTCCTGCTTCTGCATTTCCTGCTCCTGCATCTGCTGCTGCATCTCCTGCAGCATTTTCTATTGCTTCAACTCCAGATGCTGCATCTCCTTCTACATCTGCTGGTACTGCATCTTATCCTGCCGCATCTCCTGCTCTGTTTTCTTGTGCATCTGCAGCTTCATGTACTTCTGTATCTTCTGCTGCAGCATCTCCTGCTGCTGCATAATCTGCTGCATCTCCACTTGCTGCATCTCCTGCTACTACATCTCCTACTGCATCTCTGACTGTTACATCTCCCGCCGCTGCATCGCCTGCTACTGAATCCCCTCCTGAATTCCTGCTGCATCTCCTGATGCTGCATCTCCTGATGCTGCATCTCCTGATGCATCTCTTGCTGCTGAATCTCCTGCTGATGCATGACCTGCTGCATCTCCTGATGCTGAATCTCCTGATGCTGAATCTCCTGATGCTGCATCTGCTGGTGCTGCATATGCTACTGCATCTGCTGCAGGATCTCCTTCTTCTGCCTCTCATGCCACATCTCCCGCGGATGCATCTCCTGCTTCTGTATATCTTGCTCAATCTACTGCTGCTGCATCTCCACCTGCTGCATCTCCTGCATCTTTTGGTGCATCTGCTATAGATTAATCTACTGCTGCAACTCTTGCTGCTCCATCTCCTGCTCCATCTCCTTCTGATACATCTGCAGATTCATCTTATGATGGTGCTTTCTTGCTGGATCTCCTGCTGCTGCATCTCCTGCTGCTGCAATCCCTGCTGCATCTACTGCTGCTGCATGTCCAGCTGCATCTGCTACTGCTCTATCTTCTGCGGCTGCGGCTGCTGATACATTTTCTGATGCATTGTCTGCTGATTCATCTCTTTCTGCTGCATCTCTTGCTGCTTCATGTACTGCTGCAACTCTTGCTTCATCTCCTATTGCCTGATCTCCTGCTGCTGCATCTGCTGCTGCTGCATCTCCTGCTGCATCTGCTGCTTCTGCATCTCATACCACATCTCCTGCTTCTGCATATCTTGCTGCATCGCCTGCTGCTGCATCTCCTGCTGCTGGATGTCCTCGTGCATCTCCTGCTGCTGGATGTTCTCGTGCATCTCCTGCTGCTGCATCGCCTGCAGCTGCATCTCTTGTTACATCTCCTACTGCTGAATCTCGTGCTACTGCATCCTCTGCTGCATCTACTGCTACTGCATCTCCTGCTGCTACATCTCCTGATGTATCTCCTGCTGCTGTATCTCCTCCAGCATCATTTCTTGTAGCAACTGCTTCTGCATCTGCTACTGCTTCTGCTGCTGCATCTCCTGATTTGGCATCTGCTGCTTCATCTCATACTACTGCATCTCCTGCTTCATCTCCTTCTGCTGCAATTCCTGCTGCATCTGGTGCTGCATCTTCTGCTTCATCTTCTCCTCCATCTGCTTCATCTCCTGCATCATATGCTACTGAATATCCTGCTGCATCTCCTGCTGCAGGAACTACTCCTTTTGCATCTCCTCCTGCTGCATCTCCTGCTGCATCTGCTACTGCATCTGCTGCTGCATTTGCTGAAGCATCTCCTGCTGCTGCATCTGCTGAAGGATCTCCTGCTGCATCTCCTAATGCATCTCCAGCTACATCTCTACTGCTGAATATGCATCTCGTGCTGTATCACATGCAGTAGGAAAAACAGCAGCAAATGCAGCAGCAGGAGATACAGCAGCAGGATAGGTAGCAGAATAGGCAGCTTCAGGGGATGAAGCCGCAGCAGATGCATCAGGAGATGCAGCCAGAGGTGTAGTAGGATGAGATGCAGCAGTAGGAGATGCACCAGGACATGCACCAGGACATGCAGTAGCAGGATGAGATGCAGCAGAATATGCCACAGAAGGAGATGCAGCAGCAAGACATGCTGCATAACATGCAGCTGGAGAAACAGATTCAGCAGGAGATGCAGAAGTACGCGATATTGCATTAGATGCAGGAGATGCAGCATGTGATGCAGCAAGAGATGCATATTAAGCATTAGAGATGTAGCTGGAGATGCATTAGGAGATGCAGCAGGAGATGCTTCAGCAAATGCAGCAGCAGATGAAGCAGCAGCAGATGGAGCGTAAGATGCAGCAGAAGATGCAGATTCTGCAGGAGATGCAGCAGAAGATGCAGATTCAACTGGAGAGGCAGCAGCAGGAGGTGCTCCATCAGATGCAGCAGCAGGAGATGCATCAGGAGGAGATGTAGCAGCAAAAGATGCTGCAAAAGATACAACAGGAGGAGATGCAGCAGGAAATGCAGCAGGACGAGATGCAACAGGAGGTGCAGCCACAGGAGATGCAGCAGAAGATGAAGCAAATGAGGTGCTGCAGAAAATGAAGCAGGAGGATATTCAGCACGAGATGTAGCAGCAGATTTATCAGCAGATTCAGCAGGAGATACAGCAGCAGGAGATGCATCAGAAGGAGATGCAGCAGCAAGAGATGGAGCAGCAGGAGATGATTCAGCAGCAGATGCAATAGCTGGAGATGCATCAGCAGCAGATGCAGAAGGAGGATATGCAGCACGAGATGCAGCAGTCGGAGATGCATCAGCAGAATGAGATGCAGGAGCAGGAGATTTAGCAGCATATTCAGGGGTATAGGCATCAGAAGCAGATGCAGCAGCAGGAGATGCAGATTCAGCAGGAGATGAAGCACCAGTAGGTTCTGCAGCTAATGCAGCATCAGGACACGCAGGAGTTAAAGCAGCAGGAGACGCAGTAGAAGGAGATGAAGACGCAGTAGATGCAGGAGCAGATTTAGAAGCAGATTCAACATGAGATGCATCAGAAAGAGATGCCGCAGAGGGAGATGCAGAATAAGGCTATGCAGCAGATGCAGCAGGAGGAGATGCAGCAGCAGGAGATGCAGCAGGAGGAGATGCAGCAGCAGAAGATGCAAAAAGAGATGCAGAAGCAGGAGATTCATCAGGAGATGCAGTAGAAGATGCGTCAGAAGGAGATGCATCAGTAGGAGATGGAGTTGCAGCAAATGCAGCAGCAGATTCAGCAGGATATGTAGCAGCAGATGCAGTATGATATGACACAGGAGGAGATGAAGCAGGTAATGCAGCAGCAGGAGATGCAGCAGCAGGGGATACCGCAGCAGGATATGTAGCAGAATAGGCAGCTTCAGGGGATGAAGCCGCAGCAGATGCATCAGGAGATGCAGCCAGAGGTGTAGTAGGATGAGATGCAGCAGTAGGAGGTGAACCAGGAGATGCGGAAGTAGGAGCGGCAAACGGAGATTCAGCAGAAAGAGAGGCAGCTGGAAATGCTGCAAGAGGAGATGAAAGAGGAGATTCAGAAGTAGATGCAGCAGTAGGAGATGTAACAGGAGAGGCTGCAGCAGGACATGCAGCACAAGATGCAGCAACAAAAAAATCAAGAAGATATAAATAAGCAGCAGATGCAGCAGCAGATGCAGCAGCAGGAGATTCAGAAGCAGGCATTGCAGCAGCAGGAGATGCAGCAAGAGAAGTAGCAGTATATGCAGCTGCAGGAGATAAAGCAGTGGTTGATACAGCACCAGATGCAGCAGCAGCCCGAGATGCAGCAGGAGATTCAGCATCAGGAGATGAATCAGCAGGACATACGTTAGGGGATCCAGCAATCATATGTTGCAGCAAGATGTGCAACAGGAGATGCAGCAGCAGGGGATGCAACAGGACATGAATCACGAGGAATTGCAGAAGCAGGGGATTCAGCAGAACTGCAGAAGGAGATGCGGCAGAAAGAGATTTAACAGGAGATAGAATATGATGTGCAGAAGCAGAAGATGCAGCAGGATATGCAGCTGCAGGATATGCAGCTGCAGGAGATTCAGCAGCATGAGATGCAGAAGAAAGAGATGCAGTAGGAGAGGCAGGACAAAGGGATGTAGCAGCAGATGCAGCAGGACGAGATGCAGCTGGAAATGTATAAGCAGGAGATGCAGCAGCAGCAGATGCAGCTGGAGATGCAGCAGCAGGAAATGCAGCATCATGACACACACCAGGAGATACAGCAGCAGAATGTGCAGCAGGAGATGCATATTCAGCAGGAGATGCAGCAGGAGATTCAGGAGAAGGAGATGCAGTAGGAGATACAGCATGATATGAAGAAGCAGCAGATTCAGCAGCGTGAATGAAGCAACAGAAGATGTATCCGAGGCAGATACAGCATCAGGATATGCAGCAGGAGATGCATAAGCAAGAATTGCAGAGGGAGATGCATATTCATCAGAAGATTCAGCAGTATATTTAACAGGAGATGATGCAGCAACAGGAGATGTAGCAGGAGATGCAGCAATAGATGAATCAGCAGCAGATGCAGCAGCAGATGCAGCTGATGAAGCAGCAGCAGATGAAGAAGGAGATACAGCATGAGATGCAGCAGCAGGAGATTGATCATCAGGAATTACAGCAGCAGCAGATGCAGCAGCAGAAGATGAAGAAGATGAAGCAGGATATGCAGTTGCGAGAGATCCAGGTGCAGGATATGCGACAGCATGAGATGCAGTATCAAGAAATGCAGCAGGAGATGCAGGAGCAGGGGATGTAGCAGCAGATGCAGCAGGAGGAGATGCAGCAGGATAAACAGCAACAGGAGATACTTTAGGAGATGCAGCAGCAGGAGATGCAGCAGGCGATGCAGAAGAAGGAGATGCAGCAGAATTTGCAGAAAAAGGGGATGCAACGGGAAAAGCAACAGCAGAAGATACAGCAGCAGATGCAGCAGTATTAGATGGAGTAGTAGCAGATGCAGTAGCAGATGCAGCACCACATTTATCTGGAGATGCAGCAGCAGTATCTGCAGTAGCAGGAGATGCAGCAGCAGGAGGTGTAACAGGAGATACAACAGCTGGAGATGCAGCAGCAGGAGATGTAGGAATTGATGCAGCAAGAGATGCATCAGTAGGTGCAGCAGGAGATATAGCAGCAGGAGATATCACCGCAGGAGATGTGGAAGAGATGATGCAGCTGGAGATGCAGCAGATGCAGCTGTAGTTTATAAAACAGCAAGAGATGCAACAGCAGATGCATCAG
This sequence comes from Clamator glandarius, assembly GCA_033459285.1. Taxonomy (NCBI): domain Eukaryota; kingdom Metazoa; phylum Chordata; class Aves; order Cuculiformes; family Cuculidae; genus Clamator; species Clamator glandarius. The sequence goes on along the minus strand of JAUNZM010000500.1, from coordinate 556,225 downwards.
GAGATGCAGATTCAGCAGGAGAAGCAGGAACAGGAGATTCTGCAGAAGATGCAGAAGCAGGAGATGCTGCAGGGAATGCAGCATCAAGAGATGCAGCACCGGGAGATGCAGTAGGAAGTGCAGTTGCAAGAGATGCAGCAGAAAATGAAGCTGCAAGAGAAGCAACACCAGGAGATGCAATAGGATATGCTGAATCCGGATATGCAGCAGTAGGATATGCAACAGTAGTTTATAAAGCAGCAGAAGATTCAGCAGCAGCAGATGAATCAGCAATGCAGCAGGAGATGAGTGGGAGATTCAGCAGAAAGAGATGCCGCAGCAGATGCAGCAGCAGGAGATGCAGCAGCATCAGATGTAAAAGGAAGAAATGCAGCAGGAAATGAAGCACCAGCAATTGCCACAGCAGAAGATGCAGGATCATGAGCCGCAGCACTAAGAGATGCAAAAGGAGACATAGCGGAAGAGGATGCAGAAGCAGATGCAGCAGGAGGAGATGCAGCAGCAGATGTAACAGGAGATGCAGCAGCAGGAGATGCAGCAGACGCAGACGCAGCAGGAGATTCAGAAGCAAGAGATGAAGAGAAGGTGATGCAGAAAGTAAGATGCAGCACCTTGAGGTGCAGCAGCAGGAGATGCAGCTGGAGATGCAGCAGCAGCAGGTGAAGCAGCAGATATAGCAGCAGGAGAGGCAGCGGGAAATCCAGCAGCCGGAGATGCAGAAGTAGGCGCTATATCAGGAGATGCTGCAGGAATTGCAGCAGCATGAGATGCAGTAGGAATTGCCACAGCAGGAGATGCAGTAGCAGGAGATGCAGCAAAAGATGCATCAGCAAGAGCTGATTTAGCAGGAGATGCATCAGCAGGATATGCAGCAGGAGATGCATCAGCAGGAAATGCTTCATGTACTGCTGCATCTCCCGATAAAATTCCTGCTGCTGCATCTGCTGCTTCATTACCTGCTTCTGTATCTCCTGCTGCTACATCTACTGCTGCTTCTCCTACTTCTGTATCGCCTGCTGCTACATCGCTTGCTGCATCCTCTGCTCATGCATCTGCGGATGCATCTCCTGATGCTCCATTTTTTGTTGTATCTGCTGCTTCTCTTTCTGCATCTCTTTCTGCTCCATCTGGTGCATCTGCTGCTGCTTCATCTACTGCTGCATCTCCTGCTAAATCCCCTGCTTCTGCATCTCCCGCTGCATCTTCTGCTGCAAATCCTACTGTATCCCCTGCTGCTGCATTACATGCTGCATCTCCTCTTGCAGCATATCCTGCTGCATTACCTTCTGCTGCATCTCCTGCTGCGTCATCTGCAGCAGCATCTTCTGCTGCTACATCTCCTACTGAATCTGCATCTCCTGATACATCTGCTGCTGCATCTATTGCTGCTGCATCTATTGCTGCTGCATCTGCTGCCTCTGCAGCTGCAGCTACATTTCCTGCTACTGCATCTCCTGCTGCATCTCCTCTTGCTGCATCTTCTGCTGCATTTCTGGCTACTGCAACTCTTTAATCTGCTGCTGCATCGGCTGCTGCCTCATGTACTGCTGCATCTCCTGCTGCTGCACCTCATGCTGCTGCATCTGCTGCTGTATATCCTGCTGCTGCATTTCTTCCTGCATCTGCTGCTTCATCTCCTGCTGCTGTATCTCCTGCTGCTGCATCTCCTCCTACGTGCTCTGCTGATTCATCTGCGGAAGCATCTACTGATGCTGCATATCCTGCTACATCTGCTGCTGAATCTCCTGCTACTGAATCTCCGGCTGCGGCATCTCCTAATGCATATCCTGCTGAATGCATTTGCAGCTGCACCTCCTGCTGCTGCATCTCCTGCTGCTTCTCCTGCTGCATTTCCTCTTGCAACTGCTGCTGCATCTACTGCTACTTCATCTACTGCTGCATCTCCTACTACATCTGCTGCCTCATCGTTTTCTCTATCTCCGGCTGCATCTACTGCTGCTACCTCTGCTGGTGCATCTGCTGCTGCTATATCTCCTACTCCATCTCTTCCTGCTGCATCACCTGCTGCATCCCCTACTGCTGCATCTGCAGCATCTCCTGCTTCATCTGGTGCTGCTTCACCTACTGCTGCAACCCCTGACACGTCTCCTGCTGCTGCATCTCCTGCTAATGCATCTCCAGCTAATGCATCTCTTGCTGCTCCATCTTCTGATTCTGCATCTCCTGCTGCATCTGCTGCTTATGAGTCTGTGGCAACATCTCTGCTGCTGCATTCTTGCTGTATTTCCTGCTCATCTGCTGATGCATATGCTGCTGCTATATGTCCTGCTCCATCTCGTCATGCTGCACATTCTGCTGCATCTGCTGAAGATTCTCCTCCTATTGCTTCTCCTGCTGAATCTGCATTTCCTGCTGCAACTGCTTCGGCATCTCCTGCTGTTGCATCTCCTGCTGAATCTGCTGCTGCTGCACCTCCTTCTGCTTCATCTCCTGCTGCATCTACTTCTCCTGCATTTCTTGCTGCATTTCTTACTGCATCTTGTGCTGCATTTCGTGCTGATACATTTCCTGCTGCATCTCCTACCATATACCTTTCTGCACTTGCTGCCTCATCTCCTGATGCATCTGCAGATGTGCCTCGTGTTGCTGCATCTCCTGCTTCATCTTCAGCCGATGCATCTGTGGCTTCATCACCTGATATGTCATCATCTTCTATGTCATCTCCTGCTGCATCTGCTGCAGTATTTTCTGCTACAGCATCTCCTGCTCCTGCATCTACTGCTGCATTTCCTGCTGCATCTGTGGCTGCTCTGCTGCTACTTCATCTCCTGCTACATATCCTGTTGCTGCATCTCCTGCTGCTACATATCCTGCTGCTGCACCTCTTAATGCATCTCATGGTAATGCTTCATCTCTTGCTACTGCATTTCCTGCTGCACCTACTGCTTCTGCATATCTTGCTCCATCTTCTGCTGCTGCATCTGCTGCTGCTGCATCTGCGCTGCTGCATGTCTTGCTGCATGTCTTGCTGCATCTCCTCCTGATGCTTCGCCGGCTGTTTTTCCTTCTGAATTTTCTGCTGCATGTCCTGCTCTGGCATCTTCTACTACATCTCCTCCCGCTGCTTATCCTGCTACATCTACTTCTGCTGCACCTCCTGCTGCATCTCCTGCTGATGCATCTCCTACTGTGAATCTGCTGCAGCATCTCCTGCTGATGAATCTCCTGCTGAATCTGCATCTACCGCTGCATCTGCTGCTGCATCTCCACCTGCTACATCTCCAGCTGCTTCATCTCCTGCTGCTGTGTCTTCTGCTGAATCTCCTGCTGCATCTGCTGCTGCTGCATCTGCTGCTGCATCTCATGCTGCTGCATCTCATGCTGCATCTCCTCCTGCTGCCTCTCCTGCTGCTGCTTCTCCTCCTGCTAATTCTCCTCCTGCATCAGCTGCAGCATTTCCTGCATCTTCTACTGCTGCATCTCCTGCTTCTGCATATCCTTTTGCATGTCTTGCTGCTACATCTCCTGCTTCTGCATCTCCTACTCCTGCATCTCTGCTGCTGCATCTCTTGCTTCTGCATTTCCTGCTCCTGCTTCTCCTGATGCATTTGCTGCTGCAACTCCTGCAGCATTTTCTATATCTTGAATTCCAGATGCTGCATCTCCTACTGCATCTGCTGGTACTGCATCATATCCTGCGTATATCTCCTGCTCCGTTTTCTTGTGCATCTGCTGCTTCATGTACTGCTGTATTTTCTGCTGCTGCATCTCCTGCTGATGCATCTGCTGTTCCATCTCCAGCTACATCTCCTGCTGCTGCATCTTTTTCTCTGCAGATCCTGTGCTGCATCTTCTTCTGCATTTCCTGCTGCTGCATCTTCTTCTCTGCAGATATTGTTGCTTCATCTCCTGCTGCAGAATCTCCTACTGAATCCGCTGCTCATCTCCTGCGGCTACATCTCATGCTGCAGAATCTACGGCTGCAACTTCTGCTTTTGCATCTCCCGTTACTGGGTCTGCTGCATCATCTCCTCCTGCCTCTTCGCCTACAGCATCTCTTTCTGCATCTCGTGCTACATCTCATGAAGCTGTACCTGCTGAATCATCTCTTCCTGCTGCATCTCCTGATGAATATGCATCTATTGATGCATCTTTTGATGCTGCATCTCCTTCTGTATCTGCTGTTGAATCTGCTGTTGAAATTCCTGCTGCTGCACCTCCTACTTCTGCATCTGCTTCTGCATCTCCTGCTTCTGCATCTCCTGCTTCTGAATCTTCTGATTCTGTATCTCCTGCTAAAGCTCTTGCTTCATCTCCTGCTTCATATCCTGCTGCTGCATCTTCTGCTGCTGCATCTCCTGCTGCATCTTCTGCTACTGCATCACCTGATGCTCCATCTGCTGCTGCATCTCCTGCTACTGCATCTCGTGCTGCATCTCCTGTTGCTGAATCTACTGCATCTGCTGCTGTATCACCTGCGACTGAACCCCCTCCTGAATTTCTGCTGCATCTTCTGATGATGCATCTCCTGATGCTGAATCTCCTGCTAATGCATCTCCTGCTGATGCATAACCTGCTGCATCTCTGACTGCTGCATCTCCGACTGCTACATCTCCTGCTACTTAATCTCCAGCTGCTGCATCTGCTGCTTCATCTCCTGCTGCTGCATCTCCAGCTGCATCTCCTGCTGCTGCATCTCCTGCATATTTTGGTGCATCTGCTGTAGATTAATCTACTGCTGCATCTCCTGTTGCTTCACCTTCTGATTTTTGATGTCCTCCTGCATCACCTGATGCTCCATTTGCTGCTGCTGCATACACTGCTGCACCTCCTGCTGAACGTGTTGCTGTATCTGCCGAGTCTTAGCCTCCTGCTGCTGAATCTCCTGCTTCAGCATCTTCTGCTGAACGTGCTGCTGAATATGCTGCTCCATCTCCTGCTGATGCATCTCCTGCTACTGTATCCCCTGCTTCTTCATCCTCGGTTTCATCTACTACTGCTGTATGTGCTGCTGCATCTTCTGCTGTTGGATTTTCTTCTGCTGCATCTGCTGCTGCATCACCTGCTACTGAATACCCTGCTGCATTCCTGTTGAATCTCCTGTTGCTGTGCCTCCTGCTGCTGTATCTAAGGTGCATCTCCTACTGCTGCATTACCTGCTGCATCTCCTGCTGCAGCACCTGCTATTGAATCCCCTGCTGCATCTCCTAATGCTGCATCTCCTGATGCATCTCCTGCTGAATCTGCTCCTGCTGCTTCTCCTACTGCTTCATCTCCTGATCTGCCGCTGTATGTGCTGCTACATCTCTTACTGCTCTAGTTCCTCCGCCTGGATCTTTTCCTGCATCTATTGCTGCTGCATCCTCTGCTGAACCTCCTGATGCTGCATCTCTGCCTGCAACTACATTCTGACGCATCAGCAGATTCATCTGATGATGCATATCCTCTGATTAATCTCCTGCTGCTGAATCTCCTGCTCTTGCATACCCTGCTGCATCTACTGCTGCTTCATACCCTACTTCATCTACTGCTGCTGCATTACCTGCTGTTTCTCCTGCTGCTGCGTTTCCTACTGAAATTCCTGCTGCTGCATCTCCTGGTGCTATATATTCTGCTTATGAATCTCCTGCCACTGTATCCCCTACTGAATCTCCTGTAGCTTAATCTCCTGCTTTTGCATCTCCAGCTTTATCTCCTTCTGATGCATATTTTGCTGCTGCATCTCCTGCTGCTTCATCTGCTTCTAAAACTCCAGCTGCATCTCCTACTGCTGCGTGTCAGGGTACATCTCCTCTCTACACTTCCGGAGGAAATGCAGCAGTAGATAGAGTAGGAGATGAAGCAGCAGGAGACGCAGAACCAGATGCAATTGCAGATGCAGCAGGAGGAGATGCAGCAGCAGATACTGCATGAGATTCAGCAGAAGGAGATGCATCAGCAGCAGATGCATTAGCAGACGCAGTATGAGATGCATCAAGCAGAGATGCAGAAGCAGATGCAGGAGCAGGAGATGCAGCTGCAGGTGATGGAAAAGTGGATTAAGCAGCGTATGATGTAGCAGATGCAGCAGGAGATGCAGCCACAAAGGTATATTCAGCAGTAGATTGAGCAGGAGATGCAGCAGGATATGCAGCATCAGAGATGTAGCAGGAGATTCAGGTAGAGATGCAGCAGCAAGAGATGCAGCAGAAGGAGATGCAGTAGAAGGAGAATCAGGATATGAATCTGCTGCAGGAGATCCAGTAGCAGATGCAGCAGCAGATTCAGCATCAGGAGATGGCGCCACATAGGCAGATTCAACAGGAGATGCAGGAGCAGAAAATGCAGCCGGAGATGGTACTGGATATGCAATAGCAGGAGATGCAGCAGCAGATGCACCAGCTGGAGATGCAGCAGAAGATGCGGTAGGCTCTTTAATTTTGAAGTGACGCTTTAATAGACATTCTGATGTTACAGAAGACAAGACTAGAATGAAAGTTCTACACGTACTGCTTTGCAGTAAAAGAGATATAAGAGAAATAATTCAGCAACAGCAGCATTCCATGCTAGCATCTTTCACGCGGGAATGACTCACTTCTCCTACAGAGCCTTCATAGGCGCAGTTAAGTCACAATTCCCTAATCTATACTAAACGTTCTCTTAGTCGTGCTTCGCAGCTTGCAGTGGAAGCGCTTCCAAAGAAGACTCTAACGAGAGTCAGTATTTGATCGTAGCAGCTTCTCTGAGATACTTGATCTGAACTACTTGAAATTTGGAAGGGATGCTTTAATAGCCGTTCTGATGTTACAGTACACAGACTGAAAGTTCCACAAGTCTTGATTGGCAGTGAAAGCGCTCTAAGGGAACACTTTCAGAACCTGCATCATTCCATGCTAGCATCTTCCCTTCGGGAGTTACTCACTTTTCCTAAAGCGCCTTCCTAGGAGAAGATAAGTCACAATTCAGTGCTTAACCGCTGGCAGTGAAAGCGCTTCCAAAGAAGACTCAACCTAAAGCCAGCATTTGATGGCAGCAGCCGTGCTTTGCTGCTTGCAGTGAAATCTCTCCACAACAGTGTCTTACGAGAGCCAGCACTTAATCGTAGCACGTTTCCCTGAGGTGCGTGTGCTATACGCTCTGAAATGTTGAAGTGACGCTTTAATAGTCATTCTGATGTTAGAGTACACAAGTCTACACTGAAAGCTCTACAAGTCTTGCTTTAGAGAAAAAGCGCTCTAAGAGAAGACCTTCAGAAGAAGCAGCTTTCCATGCTAGCGTCTTCCCTGCCGGCGTATTTCCATTTTCCTAAAGCGCCGTAATAGGCGCAGTTAAGTCACAATTCAGTACCCTACTCTAAATCGTTCTGATAGTCGTGCTTTCCACGTTGCAATGCAAGAGCTTCCACAGAAGACTCTAACGAGAGGCAGCATTTGATCATAGCAGCTTCCCTTCCGTACTTGGTCTGAATCATTTTAATGTTTGAAGTGGCTTTTTAATAACCATTCTGATGCTGCTGTACAGAAGCCTAGACTGAAAGGTCTACACGTATTGCTTTACAGAAAAAGTACTTAAGAGAAGACATTCAGAAGCTGTAGAATTCCATTCTAGCGTCTTCCCTTCAGGAGTTAGTCACTTTTCCTAAAGCGCCTTCCTAGTCGAAGTTAAGTCACAATTCAGTACTCTACACTAAAACGGTCTATAAGAAGTGCTTTACAGCTTGCAGTGAATGCTATTTCACAGAAGACTCTTAACGAGAGCCAGCATTGGATGGTAGAAGCTTCCTTGCGGTACTTGTGTTGATTGCTTTGAAATTTGAAGTGGCGATTTAATAGGTATTCTGATGGTGCAGCACACAAGCCTAGACTGAAAGTTGTACAAGTCGTGGTTTGCAGTGAACGAGCCCTAAGAGAATACATACGAAAGCAGAAGCATTCTATGATAACATCTTCCCTGATGGAGTTATTAATTTTTGCTAAAGCGCAATTTTTGCTATAGTCGTTGTTAAGTTCACTAGCCTATACTAAAACGTTCTTTTAGTGCTATTTGTAGCTTGCAGTGAAAGACCCACTGGAAAGTCAAACGAGAGTCTACATTTGATACAAGCAGATTCCCTGCGAAACTTAGGCTAAACGCTCTGAAATTTTGAAGTGACGCCTTAATAGCCATATTGATGATACATTTCACAAGCCTAGAGTGAAAGTTCTACAAGTCGTGCTTTGCAGTGAAGCGCAATAAGAGAAGACATTCAGAAGCAGAAGCATTCCATGCTACTGACTTCCCTGTATCTGTTAATCACTTTTCTAAAAGCGCTTTAATAAGCGCTTTATTAAGTCGCTATTACCTAGCCTACACGAAAACATTGCGTTTTCCGTGCTTTGCAGCTGGCAGTGAAAGCGCTATAAGCGAAGACTTGAAGGAGAGCCAAAATTAGATGGTAGCAGCTTCCCTGTGGTACTTGTGCTGAACGCTCTGACATCTTGAAGTGAAGCCTTGATAGCTATGCTGATGTTACATTTCACAAGTCTAGGCTGAAAGTTCGACAAATCGTGCTTTGTAGTTGAAGAGCTTTAAGAGAAGACGTTCATAAGCAGCATCATTTCATGCTAGCATCGTCCTTGCTGGAGATATTAATTTCAACCATAGCGCCGCAATAGGCGTTTTAAAGTCACTATTTACAAACCTATACTAAAAACTTCTTTTAGTCGTGTTTGCGGCTTACAGTGAAAGCGCTTCCAGCGAAGACTCTAACGAGAGCCAGCATTTGATGGTAAGAGATTTCCTGCGGTACTTATGCTGAAAGCTCTGAAATTTTGACGTGACGCTTTCATAGCTAGTGTACAAGCCTAGACTGAAAGTTCTACAAGTCTTGCTTTGCTGTGAATGCGCTATAAGAGAAGACATTCAGAAGCAGCAGCATTCCGTCCTAGCGTCTTCGCTGCTGGAGATATTCAATTGTCCTAAAGCGCGTTATTAGTCGCTATTATGTCACTATTCTTTAGCCTACGCTGAAACGCTCTATTAGTCGTGTTTTGCACCTCTCACTGAAAGCGCGTCCAGAGAAGGTTCTAACGAGAGCCACTCTTTGATGCTAGCAACTTCCCAGGGGTATTTGTGCTGAACGCTTTCAGATCTTCAAGTGAAGCCTTACTAGGCATTCTGATGTTACAGTTCACTAGCCTAGACGGAAAGTTCATAACTCTTGGTTTGTAGTGAAAGCGCTCTAAGAGAAGACATTCAGAAGCGGAATCATTCCATGCCAACATCTTCCCTGCTGGAGATATTCACTTTTCCTAAAGCGCTTTATTAGGCGTTACTAAGTCTCTAATAACTAGCCTACAGGAAAACGTTGCCTTTTTGGTGCTTTGCAGCTGGCAGTGAAAGCGCTTCATGAAAACATCTTAACGACAGGCAAAATTTGATGGCAGCACCTTCCCTGCGGTACTTGTGCTGAACGTTCTCCGATCTTGAAGTGACGCTTCAAACGTTACAGTTCACAAGCCTAGAGTGAAAATTCTAGAAGTCGTCTTTTGCAGCAACAGCGCTACTAGAGAAAACATTAAGAAGCGGTATAATTTCATGCCAGCATCTGCACAGCCTGAGATACTCACTTTTCCGTAAGCGCCTTCATAGGCGCAGTTAAGTCACAATTCATTATTCTGAACTAAAATGTGTTAGTTGTGCTTTACAGCTTGCTGTGAAAGCACTATAAGAGAAGACTCTAAGCAGAGCCTGCATTCGATGGTAACAGCTTCCCTGAGGGACTTGTGCTGAATGCTCTAAAATTTTGAAGTGACGCTTTACTAGCTGATGCTATACTTCAGAAGCCTAGACTGAAAGTTCTATAAGTCTTGCTTTGCACTGAAAGCGCTATCTAAGAGAAGACATTCAGAAGCCGCAGCATTCCATACTACCATCTTCCTTGCTGCCGATAGTCACTATTCCTAAAGTGCGTTATTAGGCGAAGTCAAGTAACTATTCAGTAACCTACACTAAATCGTTCTGTTAGTCGTGCTTTCCACGTTGCAATGAAAGCGCTTCCAGAGAAGGCTCTTACAAGAGCCTGCATTTGATCGTAGCAGCTTCCCTGCCGTACTTTTTCTGAACGATTTTAAATTTTGGAGTGACGCTTTAATACACATGATGTTACAGTACACGTCCCTAAGCTAAAAGTTCCACAATTCTTGCTTTGCAGTGAAAGCGGTATAAGAGAAGACATTCAGAAGCAGCAGCATTCCATGCTAACATCTTCCCTTCGGGATTTACACACTTTTCCTACAGTGCAGTATTTTGCCCAATTAAGTCACAATTCAGTAACTTATTCTAGAACGGTCTATAAGTCGTGCTTCGCAGCTTGTAGTGAAAGCGCTTCAAGAGAAGACACTAAAGAAAGCTAGCATATGATCGAAGCAGAGTCCCTGCGGTTCTTGTGCTGTACGAGTTGAAAGCTTTTGAAGTTAGGCTTTAATAGCCATTCTGATATTACAGTACACAAGCCTAGCCTGGAAGTCATACAAGTCTTCCTTTGCAGTGAAAGTGCTATAAGAGAAGACATTCAGATGCATCAGCATTCCATTCTAGCCTCTTCCATGTGGGTCTTACTCACTTTTCCTAAAGCGCCTCCAAAGGCGCAGTTAAATCACAATTCCGTAACCAATACTAAACGTTTTGTTAGACGTGCTTGGCTACTTGCAGTGAAAGCGCTTCAAGAGAAGATTCTAAAGAGAGGATGTATTTGATCGTAGCAGAGCCCTTGTTGTACTTTTTCGGAACGTTTTCAAATTTTGCAGTGAGACTTTAATAGCCATTCGGATGTTGCAATACACAAGCCAAGACTGAAAGGTCTACAAGTCTCGCTTTTGAGTGAAAAGGCTTCCAGAGAAGAATCTAGCGAATTTCAGTATTTGATCGTAGAATCTTCCCTGCGGTATTTGTGCTGAATTCTCTCAAATTTTCAACTAACGCTTTAACTTCAATTCCTATATTGCAGTACCTAAGCTTAGACAGAAAGAGCTACAAGTCTGAGCTTTGCAGTGAAAGTGCTCTAAGAGAAGATATTCAGCATTAGCAACATTCCATGCTAGCATCTTCCCTACTATAGTTATTCGATTTTCTAAAGCGCCTCTCCAGGCGCAATTCAATCACTATACAGTTACTTAGAATAAAAAGTTCCAAAAGTCGTCCTTTGCAGCATGCAGTGAAAGCGCTTCCACAGAAGACTCTAACGAGAGCCAGCATGTCGTCGTAGCAACTTCCCTGAGGCACTTGTGCTGAACGCACCGATATTTTGAGTGACACTTTAATAGCCATTCTGATGGCTACTATAAGCGAAGACTCTAAGGAGCGCCAAAATTAGATGGTAGCAGCTTCCCTGCTGTACTTGTGCTGATCGCTCTGAAATCTTGAAGTGAAGCCTTAATAGCCATGCTGATGTTACATTTCACAAGCCCAGACTGAAAGGTCTACAAGTCTTGCTTTGCAGTGAAAGAGCTCTAAGAGAAGACATTCAGAAGCAGCAGTATTCCACGCCAGCATCTTCACTGCGGGAGTTATTCACTTTTCAGAACACGCCTTCATAAGTCACAATTCAGTATCCTATGCAAAAACGTCCTGTTAGTCGTGCTTTGCAGCTTGCAGTGAAAGCGTGCTTTCCACATTGCAATGAAAGAGCTTCCACAGAAGACTTAACGAGAGTCAGCATTTGATAGTAGCATCTTCCCTGCGGTACTTGTGCTGAGATGCAGCAGCAGGAGATGTGGCTGCAGGAGATGTAGGAATTGATGCGGCAGGAGATGCAGCAGTAGTTGCAGCAGGAGATATAGTAGCAGGAGATTTCGCAGCAGGAGATGTAGAAGAGATGATGCAGCTGGAGATGCAGATTCAGCAGGAGAAGCAGGAACTGGAGATTCTATGGAAGATGCAGAAGCAGGAGATGTAAAAGGAAGAATGCATTCTCTGCAGCATCAAGTGACGCAGCACCGGGAGATGCAGTACAAAATACAGCAGCAGGAGAAGCAACACCCGCAGATGCAATAGGGTATGCTGAATCCGGATATGCAGCAGTAGTTTATAAAGCAGTAGGAGATGCAGCAGCAGCAGCTGCATCAGCAATGCAGCAGGAGATGAGTCGGAGATTCAGCAGAAAGATATGCTGCAGCAGGTGAAGCAGCAGGAGATGCAGCAGCAGGAGATGTAAAAGGAAGAAATGCAGCAGGAAATGAAGCACCAGGAATTGCCAAGGCAGAAGATGCAGGATCATGAGCTTCAATAGCAAGAGATGCTGCAGGAGAAGTTCCAGAAGAGGATGCAGCAGCAGATGCAGCAGGAGGAGATGCAGAAAAACATGCAGCAGCAGGAGATGCAGCAGATGATGTAACAGGAGATGCAGCAGCAGGAGATGCAGCTGGAGATGTAGCTGGAAATGCAGCAGCAGAGGCGGAAGAATTGCAGCAGCAGGAAGTGCAGCATTAAGACACACACCAGGAGAAACAGCAGCAGGATGTGCAGCAGGAGATGCATGTTCAGCAGGAGACGCAGCAGGAGATTCAGAAGAAGGAGATGCAGTAGGAGATACAGCATGATATGAAGAAGCAGCAGATTCAGCAGCGCGAATGAAGCAACAGAAGATGTATCCGAGGCAGATACAGCATCAGGATATGCAGCAGGAGATGCATAAGCAAGAATTGCAGAGGGAGATGCATATTCATCAGAAGATTCAGCAGTATATTTAACAGGAGATGCAGCAACAGGAGATGTAGCAGGAGATGCAGCAATAGATGAATAGAGTAGCATGAGATGAAGAAGAACGAGGTGCAGCAGTCGGAGATGCTGCAGGAGGAGATGCAGTAGCAGGAAATGCAGCAGCAGATGCAGCAGAAGGAGATGCAGTAGAAGGAGAATCAGCATATGATACAGCTGCAGGAGATCCAGTAGCAGATGCAGCAGCAGATTCAGCATCAGGAGATGGCGCCACATAGGCAGATTCAACAGGAGATGCAGGAGCAGAAAATGCAGCCGGAGATGGTACAATATGCTTTAATAGCAATTCTGATGTTACAGTGCACAAGCCTAGACTGAAAGTTCTACAAGTCTTGCTTTGCAGTGAAAGCGCTCTAAGGGAGGACATTCAGAAGTAGCAGCATTCCATGCTAGCATCTTCCCTGCGGGCGTAATTCAATTTTCCTAAAGCGGCTTAATAGATGCAGTTAAGTCGCTGTTCAGTACCCTATACTAAAACGGTCCTTAAGCCGTGCTTTGCTGCTTGCAGTGAAATCTCTCCACAACAGTCTCTTACGAGAGCCAGCACTTAATAGTAGCACGTTTCCCTGAGGTGCGTGTGCTATACGCTCTGAAATGTTGAAGTGACGCTTTAATAGTCATTCTGATGTTAGAGTACACAAGTCTACACTGAAAGCTCTACAAGTCTTGCTTTAGAGAAAAAGCGCTCTAAGAGAAGACCTTCAGAAGAAGCAGCTTTCCATGCTAGCGTCTTCCCTGCCGGCGTATTTCCATTTTCCTAAAGCGCCGTAATAGGCGCAGTTAATTCACAATTCAGTACCCTACAAAAATCGTTCTGATAGTCGTGCTTTCCACGTTGCAATGAAAGCGCAGAGGGAGATGCAGAATAAAGATATGCAGCAGATGCAGCACAAGGAGATGCAGCAGCAGGAGATGTAGCAGCAGAAGATGCAAAAAGAGATGCAGGAGCAGGAGATTCATCAGGAGATGCGGTAGAAAATGCGTCAGAAGGAGGTGCATCAGTAGGAGATGGAGTTGCAGCAAATGCAGCAACAGATTCAGCAGGAGATGCAGCAGGATATGCAACAGCCAGACATGCAGCAGCAGGAGATGCAGCAGAAGATGCAGCAGCAGGAGAAGCAGCAGCAGGAGATGCTGCAGGAGATGCAGCAGCAGGAGACGCCACAGAAGATGCAGCGGCAAGAAATGCAGAAGCAGGAGATGCTGCAGAAACTGCAGCAGCTGCAGATGAAGGGGAAGGAGGTTCAGCATCTGGAGATGTAGAAGTAGATGCAGAGGCAGGAGATGCAGCAGGAGACACAGCAGTAGCAGATGAAGCAGCAGATGCAGAAGGAGGTTCAGCAGCAGAAGATGCAGCAGCAGATGCAGCAGCAGGATATGTAGCAGCAGATGCAGCATGATATGACACAGGAGGAGATGAAGCAGGTAATGCAGCAGCAGGAGATGCAGCAGCAGGGGATACCGCAGCAGGATATGTAGCAGAATAGGCAGCTTCAGGGGATGAAGCCGCAGCAGATGCATCAGGAGATGCAGCCAGAGGTGTAGTAGGATGAGATGCAGCAGTAGGAGGTGAACCAGGAGATGCGGAAGTAGGAGCGGCAAACGGAGATTCAGCAGAAAGAGAGGCAGCTGGAAATGCTGCAAGAGGAGATGAAAGAGGAGATTCAGAAGTAGATGCAGCAGTAGGAGATGTAACAGGAGAGGCTGCAGCAGGACATGCAGCACAAGATGCAGCAACAAAAAATCAAGAAGATATAAATAAGCAGCAGATGCAGCAGCAGATACAGCAGCAGGAGATTCAGAAGCAGGCATTGCAGCAGCAGGAGATGCAGCAAGAGATGTAGCAGTATATGCAGCTGCAGGAGATAAAGCAGTGGTTGATAAAGCACCAGATGCAGCATGAGACACAGTATCAAGAAATGCAGCAGGAGATGCAGGAGCAGGGGATGTAGCAGCAGATGCAGCAGGAGGAGATGCAGCAGGATAAACAGCAACAGGAGATACTTTAGGAGATTCAGCAGCAGGAGATGCAGCAGCAGGAGATGCAGCAGGCGATGCAGAAGAAGGGGATGCAGCAGCATTTGCAGCAGCAGGAGATGCAACAGGATAAGCAACAGCAGGAGATCCAGAAGCAGAGGATTCAGCAGCAGATGCAGCAGTATTAGAGTAGTAGCAGATGCAGTAGCAGATGCACCACCACAATTATCAGGAGATGCAGCAGCAGTATTTGCAGTAGCAGTATTTGCAGCAGCAGGAGGTGTAACAGAAGATACAACAGCTGGAGATGCAGCAGCAGGAGATGCAGCAGCAGGAGATGTAGGAATTGATGCAGCAGGAGATACAGCAGTAGATGCAGCAGGAGATTTCGCAGCAGGAGATGTAAAAGAGATGATGCAGCCGGAGATGCAGCAGATGCAGCAATATTTTATTAAGCAGCAGGAGATGCAACAGCAAATGCAGCAGGAGATGCAGATTCAGCAGGAGAAACAGGAACAGGAGATTCTGCGGAAGATGTAGAAGAAGGAGATGCAGCAGCATACGCAACAGCAGGAGATGCAGCAGGAGGTGAAGCAGCACCAGATGAAGCAGCATATGCTGCAGATGCAGTAGAAGGAGATTCAACAAGAGATGCAGCAGGAAGAGATGCAGGAGGATATGCAGAAAAAGAGGCAGCTACAAGAGATGCATCAGGAAATACACCTGCAGGATATGCATCACCAGTAAAGGCAGCAGGAGATGAACCAGCAGGAGATGCAGCAGGAGGTGAAGCAGTAGATTTATCAAGAGGAGATCCACCATGAGATGCAGCAGCAGGAGATGCAGCAGCAGGAGGAGAAGAAGGAGATGCAGCATGAGATATAGCAGGAGATGTACCAAGAGATGAAGCACGAGGAGATGTAGGATGGAGAGGCAGCAGAAGGAGATGCAGAGGTGGATGCAACAGCAGTAGATGCAGCAGCTAATGAAAGAGAAGATGTGGAATCAGTAGGAGATAGAGTAGCTAGAGATTGCACAGGAGATGCACCAGAAGGAGATGCAGAAGCAGGATATTCAGTAGCAGGATATGCAGCAGATGCAGCGGCACGAGAAGCATCAGGAGATGCAGCAGGAGATGAACAGGAGATGTAAAAGACAGAGATTCAGCATCAGTAGATGCAGCAGGGGATGCAGCAGCAGGATATTCAGCAGCAAGAAATGCAGCAGGACATGCAGCAGTTAGGATATGCAGCATCATGAAATGCAGCATGATATGAAGAAGCCGGATATGCAACAGCAAGAAATACTGCAGCAGATGCAGTAGGAGGTGATGCAGCAGCAGGAAATCCAGAAGGAGATGCAGCAAGAGATTCAGCAAGTGATGAAGCAGCAGAAGTAGCAGAAAATGCAGGTGGAGGAGATAAAGCAGCCCCAGATGCAGCAGGAGATGCAGAAACAGGAGATGCAGCAGCAGCAGATGCAGTAGGAGATGCAGGAGTATCTGAAGCAGTAGATGCAATACGAGATTCAGCAGCAGGAGATAGAGGAGGAAATGCAGCAGTAGACAGAGTAGGAGATGAAGCAGCAGGAGACGCAGAACTAGATGCAATTGGAGATGCATTAGGAGATGCATCAGAGAGGCAGCAGCAGATACTGCATGAGATGCAGCAAAAAGAGATGAAGCAGCACAAGGAGTGGCAGGAGATGAAGAAGCAGCAGAAGGAGCTGCAAGAGATGAAGAAGCAGGAGAAGCAGCAGGAGATGAAGAGCAGGAGATGCAGCAGCAGCAGAATCAGCAGGAGGTGAAAAAAAGAAGCAGTAGCAGGAGATGCAGCAGAAGATGCATCAGAGTTGCAGCAGAATATGCCGCAGGATATGTAGACGAAGCAGATGTAAGAGATGCAGCAGCAGATGCAGAAGGAATTGCAGCAGAAGAAGATGCAGCAGGAAAAGATGCAGCAGCAGACGCAGTATGAGATGCAGCAAACAGAGATACAGAAGCAGGTGCAGGATATGCAACAGCATAAGATGCAGTATCAAGAAATGCAGCAGGAGATGCAGGAGCAGGGGATGTAGCAGCAGATGCCGCAGGAGGAGATGCAGCAACATTTGCAGCAGCAGGAGATACTTTAGGAGATGCAGCAGCAGGAGATGTAGCAGTAGGAGACAGCAGGCGATGCAGAAGAAGGGGATGCAGCAGCATTTGCAGCAGCAGGAGATGCTTTAGGAGATGCCACAGCAGGAGATGCAGCAGGCGATACAGAAGAAGGGGATACAGCAGCATTTGCAGCAGCAGGAGATGCAACAGGATAAGCAACAGCAGGAGATCCAGAAGCAGAGGATTCAGCAGCAGATGCAGCACTATTAGATGGAGTAGTAGCAGATGCAGTAGCAGATGCACCACCACAATTATCGGGAGATGCAGCAGCAGTATTTGCAGTAGCAGGAGATGCAGCAGCAGGAGGTGTAACAGGAGATACAACAGCTGGAGATGCAGCAGCAGGAGATGCAGCAGCAGGAGATGTAGGAATTGATGCAGCAGTAGGTGCAGCAGGAGATATAGCAGCAGGAGATTTCACAGCAGGAGATGTAGAAGAGATGATGAAGCTGGAGATGCAGCAGATGCAGCAGTATTTTATTAAGCAGCAGGAGATGCAACAGCAAATGCAGCAGGAGATGCAGATTCAGCAGGAGAAGCAGGAACAGGAGATTCTGGGGAAGATGTAGCAGCAGGAGATGCAACAGCAGCAGATGCAGCAGGAGATGCAGCAGCAAGAGATGAAGAGAAGGTGATGCAGAAAGTAAGTTGCAGCACCTTGAGGTGCAGCAGCAGGAGATGCAGCTGGAGAAGCAGCAGCAGGTGAAGCAGCAGATATAGCAGCAGGAGAGGCAGCGGGAAATCCAGCAGCAGGAGATGCAGAAGTAAGCGATATATCAGGAGATGCTGCAGGAACTGCAGCAGCATGAGATGCAGTAGGAATTGCCACAGCAGGAGATTCAGCAGCAGGAGATGCAGTAGCAGGAGATGCAGCAAAAGATGCATCAGCAAGAGCTGATTTAGCAGGAGATGCATCAGCAGGATATGCAGCAGGAGATGCATCAGCAGGAAATGCTTCATGTACTGCTGCATCTCCCGATAAAATTCCTGCTGCTGCATCTCCTGCTACTTGATGTCCTCCTGTATCTCTTGCTGATGCATCTGCTGCTTCATCTCCTGCTTCTGTATCTCCTGCTGCTACATCTGCTGCTGCATCTCCTGCTGCTGTATCTCCTGCTGCTACATCGCTTGCTGCATCCTTTGCTCATGCATCTGTGGATGCATCTCCTGATGCTCCATTTCCTGTTGTATCTGCTGCTTCATCCCCTGCTGCATCACTTTCTCATCCATCTGGTGCATCTGCTGCTGCATCTGCTGCTGCTTCATCTCCTGCGAAATCCCCTGCTTCTGCATCTCCTGCTGCATCTTCTGCTGCATCTCCTGCTGAATATGCATCCACTGCTGCATCTCTTGCTGCTGCATCTCCTGCTGCATCTCCTGCTGCAAATCCTACTGCATCCCCTGCTGCTGCATTACCTGCTGCATCTCCTCTTGCAGCATATCCTGCTGCATTACCTTCTGCTGCATCTCCTGCTGCGTCATCTGCAGCAGCATCTTCTGCTGCTACATCTCCTACTGAATCTGCATCTCCTGATACATCTGCTGCTGCATCTATTGCTGCTGCATCTGCTGCCTCTGCAGCTGCAGCTACATTTCCTGCTACTGCATCTCCTGCTGCATCTCCTCTTGCTGCATCTTCTGCTGCATTTCTGGCTACTGCAACTCCTTAATCTGTTGCTGCATCGGCTGCTGCCTTTCCTTCTGATTCGTCATCTCCTGCTGAATAATCTGGTGCATCTTCTGCTGAATATGTATCTCCTGCTGCTGCACCTCATGCTGCTGCATCTGCTGCTGTATATCCTGCTGCTTCTGGTGATTCTACATCACCTACTGCATCTGCTGCTGCATCTCCTGCTGCTGCATCTCTTCCTGCATCTGCTGCTTCATCTCCTGCTGCTGCATCTCCTCCTACGTGCTCTGCTGATTCATCTGCGGACGCATCTACTGATGCTGCATATCCTGCTACATCTGCTGCTGAATACCCTGCTACCGAATCTCCTGCTACCGAATATCCGCATATCCTGCTGAATGCATTTGCGGCTGCACCTCCTGCTGCTGCATCTCCTGCTGCTTCTCCTGCTGCATTTCCTGCTGCAACTGCTGCTGCATCTACTGCTACTTCATCTACTGCTGCATCTCCTACTACATCTCCTATTGTTTCATATTTTTCTATATCTCCTGCTCCATCTCTTCCTGCTGCATCACCTGCTGCATCCCTTACTGGTGCATCTGCAGCATCTCCTGCTTCATCTGGTGCTGCTTCACCTACTGCTGCAACCTCTGACACGTCTCCTGCTGCTGCATCTCCTGCTTAATCTCCTGAAGCATCTCCTGCTGCATTTTCTGCTGGTGCATCTCCTGCCTCATATCCTGCTGCTGTGTCTCCTGCTGACGTATGTTTTGCTGCATCTCTTGCTGATGCATCTACTTCTGCATCTCCTGCTTCTGCATCTCCTGCTTCTGCATCTCCAGCTCCAGCATCTCCTGCTTCATCAATTGATGCTGCATCTTTTATGTATCTCCTCCTGCTGCATCTCCTGCTGAATCTCCTGGTACATCTCCTGCTGCAGCATATTCTGCGGCTGCATATCCTTCTGCTGCATCTCCTTCTGCATCACCTGCAGATGCATCTCCTACTGTATCTCCTGCTGCTGCATATTCATCTGCATTTCCTGCTGCAGCTCTTGCTGAATCTACTTCTGCTGCATCTCCTGTATCTGCTGCTGCTTCATCTACTGCTGCATCTCCTGATAGATCTCCTGCTGCTGCATCTCCTGCTGCTGCATCTGCTGTTGCATCCTCTGCTGCTGTATCTGATGCTGCTTTCTCTCTTGCTGCATTTCCTGCGTCTGAATCTCCTGCTATATTTTTTTCCGCTGCATCTTCTTCTCTTCATCTACTACTCTGCATCTCCTGCTGCTACATCTCCTTCTGCATCTGCGGCTGAATCTCCTGTAGCATCTCCTGCTGCTCCGTCTCCTACTGCATATGATGATGATGCATCTCCTGTTACTTCTGCTGCTGCAGCATTCCCTGCTGCATCTCCTGATGCTGCAACTCCTTCTGCATCTCCTTCTGCATCTCCTGCTAATATATCACCGGCTGCATTCTCCTGATGCTTCCTCCCTTGCTGTATCTCCTGCTGATGTATCTCCTGAGGAATCTGCTGCTTAATCTGCTGCTGTGTCTTCTGCGGCTGCATATCCTGCTGCATCCCCTGCTGCTCTATCTCCAGCTGCATCTCCTCCTGCTAATGCTTCTCCTGCTAAATCTCCTCTATATCTTCTGCTGCTGCATCTCCTGCTTCTCTACCCCCAATTGCATCTCCTGCTGCTGAATCTCCTGCTGTTGCATTTTCTGCTCCTCAGTCTCCTGCTGCTGCATCTCCTGCTAATTCATCTCCTGCTGCATCTTCTGCTTCTACACCTCCTGCTGAATCTGCTGCTGCTGCACTTCCTTCTGCTTCATCTCCTGCTGCATCTACTTCTCCTGCATATCCTGCTGCTTTTCTTGCTGCATCTCCTGCTGCATTTCGTGCTGATACATTTCCTGCTGCATCCCCTACCGTATACCTTTCTACATTTGCTGCCTCATCTCCTGATGCATCTGCTCATGTACCTCGTGCTGCTGCATCTCCTGCTTCATTTTCAGCTGATACATCTGTGGCTTCATCATCTGCTATGTCATCTCCTGCTGCATCTGCTGCAGTATTTCCTGCTGCAGCATCTCTTGCTCCTGCATCTACTGTTCAATTTCCTGCTGCATCTGTTGCTGCTCTGCTGCTACTTCATCTCCTGCTAAATCTCCTGCTACATATCCTGTTGCTGCAACTCCTGCTGCATCTCCTGCTGCTACATATCCTGCTGCTGCACCTCTTAATGCGTCTCATGAGAATGCTTCATTTCTTGCCACTGCATCTCCTGCTGCACCTACTGCTTCTGCATTTCTTGCTGCATCTTCTGCTGCTGCATCTGCTGCTGCTGCATGTCTTGCTGCATCTCCTCCTGCTGCTTATTCTGCTGCATCTACTTCTGCCGCACATCCTGCTGCATCGCCTGCTGCTGCAGTACCTGCTGTATCTCCTGCTGCTGCATATCCGGCTTCTGTATACACTACTGCATTTCCTGCTGCTTTGTTTCCTGCTGCTGAATCTCTTTCTGCCTCTCCTGCTGCGGAATCTGCTGCTGCTGTATCCTCTGCTGTATCTACTACTGATGCATCTCCTGCTTCATCTTCTCCTTCTGCATCTACTGCTAAATCCTCTGCTTCTGCATCTTCTGCTGCTGTGTCTGCTGCATCATCTCCTCTTGCCTCTCCCCCTACTGCATCTCCTGCTGAATCTCCTGCTGCATCTCCTGATGCTGTATCATCTGAATCATCTCTTCCTGCTGCATCTCCTGCTGAATCTGCAGCCACTGCTGCATCTGCTTCTGCATCTCCTTCTCTTGCGTCTCCTGCGGCATCGGCTGCTGCATCCCGTGCTGCTGCATCTCCTGCTGTATCTCCTGCTGCTTCGTCCCTGCTGCTTATCCTGCTGCTGAAATTCCTGCTGAATCTGCTGCTGGATCTGCTGCGGCTGCATCTCCTGCTCTTGCATCTCCTACTGCTGAATCTCCTCCTGAATCTGCTGTGGCATCTCATGTTGCTACATATTCTGCTACATCTCCTGCTGCATCTTCTTCTGAATATGCATCTCCTGCTGCATCTCCTGCTGCTGCATCTCCTCCTGCTGCATATTCTGCTGCATCTCCTGCTGCATTTCCTGCTACTGCATCTCCTGCTGCACCTCTTGCTGCTGTATTTCCTGGTCCATCTTATACTGCTGCATGTCCTGCTACATCTTCTGCTGCTGAATTTACTGCTGCATCACCTGCTACTGAATCCCCTCCTGCATTCCTTTTGCATCTACTGCTGCTGCACCTCCTTCTGCTGTATCCCCTGGTGCATCTCTTCCTTCTGCATCTCCTGCTCTGCATCTCCGTCTTCTGTATCTACTGCTGCGTTTCCTGTGACTGCATCTCCCTCTGCTTCATCTGCTGGTACTTAATTTGCTGCTACATCCGCTGCTGTATCTCCTGCTGCTGCATCTCATGCTGCTGGATTTTCTGCAGCTGCATCTCCTCCTGCATCTCCTGCTGCATTTCCTGGTGCTGCATCTCCTGCTGCTGCGACTCCTGCTTCTGCAACTCTTGCTGCATCTCCTGCTAATGAATCTCTTACTAATGAATCTCCTGCTGCATTTCTCATGATGCATCTCTTGCTGCATAACATCCTGCTACGTCTCCTGCTGCTGAATCTCCTCCTGCTACATCTCCTCCTGCTAGATTTCCTCCTGCATCTACTGCTGATGTGTCTGATGCTGCATCTCTTGCTCTTGCATCTCCTGTTGCCTCTCCTGCTGCTGCATTACCTGCTATATCTCTTCCTACTGCATCTCCTCCTGCTGCAAATCCTACTGCATCACCTGCTGCATCATCTCCTGCTGCATCTCCTACTGCAGCATATCCTGCTGCATTTCCTTCTGCTGCATCTGCTGCAGCGCCATCTGCAGGAGCATCTTCTGCTGCTACATCTCCTACTGAATCTGCATCTCCTGATGCATCTGCTGCTGCTTCTATTGCTGCTGCATCTGCTGCCTCTGCAGCTGCAGCTACATCTCCTTCTACTGCATCTCCTGCTGCATCTCCTCTTGCTGCATCTTCTGATGCATTTCTGGCTACTGCCTCTTCTTAATATGCTTCTGCTTCATGTACTGCTGCATCTCCTGCTGCATTTCCTTCTGATGCATCTCCTGCTGCACAATCTGGTGCATCACCTGCTGAATATGCATCTCCTGATGCATCTCCTGCTGATGCACTTCATGCTGCTGGCATCTGATGCTTCATATCCTGCTGCATCTGATGCTGCCTCATCTCTTTCTGTTGCATATCCTGCTGCATCTCCTCTTGCATCTCCTGCTGATGCACTTCATGCTGCTGGCATCTGATGATTCATATCCTGCTGCATCTGATGCTGTATCTGCTGCTGCTTCTGCTACTGCATCTCTGGCTGCATCTCCTGCCGCTTCTGCTGCTGCATCTCCTGCTGCATCTGATGATGCTGCATCTCATCTTTCTGCATCTCCTCCTGCATTTGCTTTTGCATTTCTACTTCATCTCTAGCTTCATCTTCTGCTGCTGCATCTCCTTCTGTATCTTCTGCGCTTTCATATCCTGCTGCATCTCCTCTGCTACATCTCCTGAATCTGCTGTTGTATCAGCTGCTACTTCATGTACTGCTGCATGTCCTGCTACATCTCCTGCTGCTTCATCTCCTGCTGCTGCATCTCCTCCTACATGCTCTGCTGATGCATCTGCAGATGCAAGTACTGATGCTGCATATCCTGCTACATCTGCTGCTGAATCTCCTGCTACTGAATCTCTGGCTGCGGCATCTCCTACTGCATATCCTGCTGAATGCATTTGCGGCTGCACCTCCTGCTGCTGCATCTCCTGCTGCATCTCCTGCTGCTGCATTTTCTTCAGCTGCATCTCCTGATGCATTTCCTGCTGATGCATCCCCTGCTGAATCTCGTTCTATACATGCTGCTGCTTCATCTCCTGCATCATCTGCTGCTTCTGCTCATGCTTCATCTCCTGTTGCTGCGTCTTCTGCTGATGTATATCCTGCTGAATCTCCTACGGCTGCATCTCCTGCTGCATTTCTTTCTGCTCTATCGCCTGCAGCATCTCCTGCTGGATCTCTTTCTGCTAGATCTCCTGTTGCTGTATCTCTTTCTGCTAGATCTCCTGTTGTCCTATCTCCTCCTGCTGCATTTCCTGCTGAATTTACTGCTCCACCTCCTGCTTCTGCATCTCCTATTGCATCTTCTACTGCTGCATCTCTTGCTTCTGCGTTTCGTGATCCTGCATCACATGCTGAAGCTCCTGTAGAATCTCCTCATGCATATCCTTATGTTGCATCTTCTCCTGCTCTATCATCTGCTGCTGCATCTCCTGCTGCACCTGCTGCTCCTGCATCTCCTCCTGCTGCATCTCGTGCTCCTGCATATCCTGCTGCTACATCTGCTTCTGCATCTCCTTTTGCTTCATATCGTACTGCATCTGCTGCTGCATCTGCTGCTGCTGCATCCCCTGCTGCATCTAATGCTGCATCTACTGCTGCTTCATTTCCTGCTGAATCTGCTGCTGAATCTGGTGCTGCATCTGTTGTGATGGCATCTCCTGCTCTTGCATCTCCTGCTGCTGGATCTCCTCCTGAATCTCCTGCAACAGCTCATGCTGCTACATCTCCTGATACATTCTTTCTGAATAGCCATCCCCCGATGCATCTCCTCCTGCAGCACCTGCTTCTGCTGAATCTTCTGCTGAATATGACTACCCAGCTGCATCTCCTGCTGCAGCGTCTAACGCTCTATCTCCTGCTGCTGGATCATCTGCTTCGTCTCCAGCTCCTGCATCTTCTGGTGCTGTGTCTTCTGGTGAATCTACTGATGCATCTGCTGCTGATGCATCTGCTGATGCATATCATGCTGCTGCATCTCATACTGCATCTCCTGCTGCTGCCTCTCCTGCCGCAGCCTCTCCTCCTTCTAAATCCCCTCCTGCATCTGCTGATGCATTTCCTGTATCTCCTGCTGCTGCATCTCCTGCTTCTGCATATCCTTTTGCATGTATTGCTGCTACATCTCCTGATTCTGCGTCTCCTATTGCTGCATCTCTGCTGCTGCATCTCCTGCGTCTGCATTTCCTGCTCCTGCTTCTCCTGATGCATCTGCTGCTGCATCTCCTGCAGCATTTTCTATTGCTTCAACTCTAGATGCTGCATCTCCTACTGCATCTGCTGGTACTGCATCTTACCCTGCTGCATCTCCTGCTCCATTTTCTTGTGCATCTGCTGCTTCAGGTACTGCTGTTTCTTCTGCTGCTGCATCTCCTGCTGCTGCATCTTCTTTTCTGCAGATCCTGCTGCTTCATCTCTTGCTGCCTCATCTCCTGCTGATTCCACTCTTCATCTCCTGCGGCTGCATCTCCTGTTGCAGAATCTCCGGCTGCAACTTCTGCTTTTGTATCTCATGCTACTGCATCTGCTGCATCATCTACTCCTACCTCTCCTCCTACAGCATCTCTTTCTGTATCTCGTGCTACATCTCA
This sequence comes from Clamator glandarius, assembly GCA_033459285.1. NCBI lineage: Eukaryota > Metazoa > Chordata > Aves > Cuculiformes > Cuculidae > Clamator > Clamator glandarius. Next base: position 531,241 of record JAUNZM010000500.1, on the reverse strand, counting down.
TGGAGCTGTACCTGCTGAAGCATCTCTTCCTGCTGCATCTCCTGATGAATATGCATCTATTGATGCCTTGATGCTGCATCTCTTGATGCTGCACCTCCTTCTGTATCTGCTGTTGAACCTGTTGCTGCATCTCCTGCCGCTGCATAATCTGTGGCATCTCTTCTTGCTGCATCTCCTGGTGCATCTTCTGCTGCTGAATCTCCTGCATCTGCTGCTGCAAACCCTACTACTGAATCCCCTCCTAAATTCCGGCTTCATCTACTGATGCTGCATCTCCTGCTGCATCTCCTCCTGCTGAATATCCTGCTGATGCATCTCCTGCTACTGAATCTCCTGCTGCTGCATCTGCTGCTTCATCTCCTGCTGCTGCATCTGCTGGTGCTCTATATGCTACTGCATCTGCTGCAGGATCTCCTTCTTCTGCCTCTCATGCTGCATCTCCCGCCGATGCAACTCCTGCTTCTGTATATCTTGCTCAATCTACTGCTGCTCTAACTCCAGCTGCATCTCCTGCTGCTGCATCTTTAGGTGCATCACCTGATGCATCTGCTGTAGATTAATCTACTGCTGCATCTCCTGCTGCTTCACCTTCTGATTTTTGATGTCCTCCTGCATCACCTGATGCTCCATCTGCTGCTGCTGCATACACTGCTGCATCTCCTGCTGATGCATCTCCTGCTGCTGTATCCCCTGCTTCTTCATCCTCGGTTTCATCTACTACTGCTGCATATGCTGCTACATCTTCTGCTGCTGAATTAACTTCTGCTGCATCGGCTGCTGCATGTGCTGCCACATCTCCTGCTGGATTTACTTCTGCTCCATCTGCTGCTGCATCACCTGCTACTGAATCCCCTGTTGCATTCCTGTTGCATCTCCTGCTGCTGCGCCTCCTGCTGCTGTATCTCGGGTGCATTTCCTACTGCTGCATCTCCTGCTGCATCTCCTGCTGCATTACCTGCTATTGAATCCCCTGCTGCATCTCCTAATGCTGCATCTCCTGATGATGCATCTCTTGATGCATCTTTTGCTGCTGTATCTCCTGATGTACCTCCTGCTGAATCTCCACCTGCTGCTTCTCCTGCTGCTTCATGCTCTGATCTGCTGCTGTATGTGCTGCTACATCTCTTGCTGCTCTAGGTCCTCCTCCTGGATCTCTTCCTGCATCTATTGCTGCTGCAGTCTCTGCTGAAACTCCTGATGCTGCTGCATTCATGTTGCATCTCCTGCTGCTGCATCCCCTGCTGCTTTATCCCTTGTGCATCTCCCACTGCTGCACCACCTGCTATTGAATCTCCTGCTGCATCTCCTGCTGCTGCATCTCCTGCTGCTTCATCTCCGGATCTGCTGCTGTATGTGCTGTATGCTGCGTCTTCTGCATCATCTCCTCTTGCCTCTCCCCCTACTGCATTTCCGGCTGAATCTCCTGCTGCATCTCCTGATGCTTTATCATCTGAATCATCTCTTCTTGCTGAACCTGCAGCCACTGCTGCATCTGCTTTTGCATCTCCTTCTGTTGTGTCTCCTGCGGCATCTGCTGCTGCATCGGCTGCTGCATCCCGTGCTGCTGCATCTGCTTCTGCATCTCCTGCTGCTTATCCTGCCGCAGAAATTCCTGCTGAATCTGCTGCCGCTGCATCTCCTGCTGCTTCATCTCCTGCTCTTGCATCTCCTACTGCTGAATCTCCTCCTGAATCTGCTGCAGCATCTCAAGTTCCTACATATCCTGCTACATCTCCTGCTGCATCTCCTTCTGAATATGCATCTCCCGATGCATCTCCTCCTGCTGCATATTCTGCGGCATCTCCTGCTGCATCTGCTGCTGCCGCATCTCCGTCTTCTGTATCTACTGCTGCATTTCCTGCTGCTGCATCTCCCTCTGCCTCATCTGCTGGTACTTCATTTGCTGCTGCATCTGCTGCTGCATGTCATGCTGCTGCATCTCATGCTGCATCTCCTGCTGCTGCATTTCCTGTGGCTACATCTCCTCCTGCATCTCCTGCTGCATTTCTTGGTGCTGAATCTCCTGCTTTTGCAACTCTTGCTGCATCTCCTGCTGAATCTCCTGCTAATGAATTACCTGCTGCATTTCCTGCTGCATTTCTCATGATGCAGCTCTTGCTGCATAACTTCCTGCTACGTCTCCTGCTGCTGCATCTTCTTCTGATACACCTGCTGCTCAATCTCCTGCTGCTGAATCTCCTCCTGCTACATCTCCTGCTGCTGGATCTCCTCCTGCATCTACTGCTGATGAGACTGATGCTGCATCTCTTGCTCTTGCATCTCCTGCTGCCTCTTCTGCTGCTGCATTACCTGCTATATCTTCTCCTACTGCATCTCCTGCTGCTGCATCTCCTGCTGCTGAATCTCCTGCTAAATCTGCATCTCCTGCTGCAGCTGCTGCAGCTGCATCTCCTGCTGCTTCATCTCCTGCTCTTGCATTTCTTTCTGCTGAATCTCCTCAGGAATATCCTGCGGCATCTCGTGCTGCTACATATCCTGTTACATTTCCTGGTGCATCTCCTTCTGAATATGCATCTCCTGATGCATCTCCACCTGCGGCCACTCCTACTGCTGCGTTTGCTTCTGCGTCTACTGCAGCATCTCCTGCTGCTGAATCTCCTGATGCCGTGTCTGCTGCTGAATCTCCTGTGTTTACTGCTGAATCTCCTGTTGCTGAATCTCCTGCTGCATCTGCTGTTGCATCTCCTGCTGCTGCAACTTCGGCAGCTGCATCTCCTGCTGCATTTCTTGCTGCTCTATCGCCTGCTGCATCTCCTGCGGCATCTTTTTCTTCTAGATCTCCTGTTGCTGCTCTCCTCCTGCTGCATTTCTTGCTGAATTTACTGATCCACCTCCTGCTTCTGCATCTGCTATTGCATCTCCTACTGCTGCATCTCTTGCTTCTGCAGGTCGTGATCCTGCATCACATGCTGAAGCTCCTGTGGAATCTCCTCATGCATATCCTTATGCTGCATCTTCTGCTACTCTATCATCTGCTGCTGCATCTCCTGCTGCACCTGCTGCTCCTGCATCTCCTCCTGCTGCATCTCGTGCTCCTGCATCTCCTGCTGCTACACCTGCTTTTGCATCTTCTTTTGCTTTGTATCATACTGCATGTGCTGCTGCATCTGCTTCTGCATCTGCTGCTTCTGCATCCCCTGCTGCTTCATTTCCTGCTGAATCTGGTGCTGAATCTGTTGCGATGGCATTTCCTGCTCTTGCATCTCCTGCTGCTGAATCTCCTCCTGACTCTCCCGTGGCATCTCATGCTGCTACATCTCCTGTTGCATCTCCTTCTGAATAGCCATCTCCCGATGCATCTCCTCCTGCAGCATCTCCTCCTGCTGCACCTCCTCCTGTTGCACCTGATGTGGCATCTCCTGCTGCATCTCCTACTACATCTGCTGCTGCATCTTCTGCTTCATCTCCAGCTGCTGCATCTCCTGCTGCAGTGTCTTCTACTGAATCTACTTCTGCATCTGCTGCCGATGCATCTGCTGCTGCATATCATGCTGCATCGCCTGCTGCCGCCTCACGTGCTGCTTCCTCTCCTCCTGCTAAATCACCTCCTGCATCTGCTGATGCATTTCCTGCATCTCCTGCTGCTGCATTTCCTGCTTCTGCATATCCTTTTGCGTGACTTGCTGCTACATCTCCTGCTTCTGTCTCTCCTACTCCTGCATCTCTGCTGCTGCATCTCCTGCGTCTGCATTTCCTGCTCCTGCTTCTCCTGATGCATCTGCTGCTGCATCTCCTGCAGCATTTTCTATTGCTTCAACTCCAGATGCTGCATCTCCTACTGCATCTGCTGGTACTGCATCTTATCCTGCCGCATCTCCTGCTCCGTTTTCTTGTGCATCTGCTGCTTCATGTACTGCTGTATCTTCTGCTGCTGCAACTCCTGCTTCATCTCCTGCTGCTGCATCTTCTTTCCTGCAGATCCTGCTGCTTCATCTCCTACTGCAGAATCTCCTACTGAATCTGCTGCTCGTCTCCTGCAGCTGTATCTCCTGATGCATCTCCTGATGCAGAATCTCAGGCTGCATCTTCTGCTTCTGCATCTCCTGCTACTGCGTCTGCTGCGTCATCTTCTCCTGCCTCTCCTCCTACAGCATCTCCTTCTGTATCTTGTGCTACATCTCATGAAGCTGTACCTGCTTAAGCATCTCTTCCTGCTGCATCTCCTGATGAATAGGCATCTATTGATGCATCTGCTGCTGCATCTCCTGATGCTGCACCCCTTCTGCATCTGCTGTTGAATCTGTTGTTGAAATTCCTGCTGCTGCACCTCCTACTTCTGCATCTGCTTCTGCAGCTCCTGTTGCTGCATCTCCTGCTTCTTCACCTTCTGCTCCTGAATCTTCTGCTTCTGTATCTCCTGCTAAAGCTCTTGCTTCATCTCCTGCTTCATCTGCTGCTGCTGCATCTCCTGCTGCATCTCCTGCTGAACGTGCTTCTGTATCTGCCGAATCTTAGTCTCCTGCTGCTGAATCTCCTGCTTCAGCATCTTCTGCTGAATGTGCTGCTGGATATGCTGCTGCATCTCCTGCTTCTGTATCTCCTGCTTCTTCATCCTCGGTTTCATCTACTACTGCTGCATGTGCTGCTACATCTTCTGCTACTGAATTTACATCTTCTGCATCTGCTGCTGCATATGCTGCTACATCTTCGGCTTCTGAATTTACTTCTGCTGCATCTGCTGCTGCATCACCTGCTACCGAATCCCCTGCTGCATTCATGTTGCATCTCCTGCTGCTTTATCCCCTGAGCATCTCCCACTGCTGCACCACCTGCTATTGAATCTCCTGCTGCATCTCCTGATGCTGCATCTCCTGCTGCTTCATCTCCGGATCTGCTGCTGTGTGTGCTGCTACATCTCCTGTTGCTGAATTTACTGCTGCTGCATGTGCTGCTGCATGTCTTGCTACATCTTCTGCTGCTGAATTTACTGCTGCATCACCTGCTACTGAATCCCCTCCTGCATTCCTTTTGCATCTACTGCTGCTGCACCTCCTTCTGCTGTATCCCCTGGTGCATCTCTTACTTCTGCATCTCCTGCTGCTGCATCTCCGTCTTCTGTATCTACTGCTGCGTTTCCTGTAACTGCATCTCCCTCTGCCTCATCTGCTGGTACTTAATTTGCTGCTACATCCGCTGCTGTATCTCCTGCTGCTGCATCTCATGCTGTATCTCCTGCTGCTGGATTTTCTGCGGCTGCATCTCCTCCTGCATCTCCTGCTGCATTTCCTGGTGCTGCATCTCCTGCTGCTGCGACTCCTGCTTCTGCAACTCTTGCTGCATCTCCTGCTAATGAATCTCTTACTAATGAATCTCCTGCTGCATTTCTCATGATGCATCTCTTGCTGCATAACATCCTGCTACGTCTCCTGCTGCTGCATCTTCTCCTGATACATCTACTGATGCATCTCCTGCTGCTGAATCTCCTCCTGCTGCATCTCCTCCTGCTAGATTTTTTCCTGCATCTACTGCTGATGTGCCTGATGCTGCATCTCTTGCTCTTGCATCTCCTGTTGCCTCTCCTGCTGCTGCATTACCTGCTATATCTCTTCCTACTGCATCTCCTCCTGCTGCAAATCCTACTGCATCACCTGCTGCATCATCTCCTGCTGCATCTCCTCCTGCAGCATATCCTGCTGCATTTCCTTCTGCTGTATCTGCTGCAGCGTCATCTGCAGGAGCATCTTCTGCTGCTGCATCTCCTACTGAATCTGCATCTCCTGATGCATCTGCTGCTGCTTCTATTGCTGCTGCGTCTGCTGCCTCTGCAGCTGCAGCTACATCTCCTTCTACTGCATCTCCTGCTGCATCTCCTCTTGCTGCATCTTCTGCTGCATTTCTGGCTACTGCCTCTTCTTAATATGCTTCTGCTTCATGTACTGCTGCATCTCCTGCTGATGCACTTCATGCTGCTGGCATCTGATGCTTCATATCCTGCTGCATCTGATGCTGCCTCATCTCTTTCTGTTGCATATCCTGCTGCATCTCCTCTTGCATCTCCTGCTGATGCACTTCATGCTGCTGGCATCTGATGATTCATATCCTGCTGCATCTGATGCTGTATCTGCTGCTGCTTCTGCTACTGCATCTCTGGCTGCATCTCCTGCCGCTTCTGCTGCTGCATCTCCTGCTGCATCTGATGATGCTGCATCTCTTCTTTCTGCATCTCCTCCTGCATTTGCTTTTGCATTTCTACTTCATCTCTAGCTTCATCTTCTGCTGCTGCATCTCCTTCTGTATCTTCTGCGCTTTCATATCCTGCTGCATCTCCTCTGCTACATCTCCTGAATCTGCTGTTGTATCAGCTGCTACTTCATGTACTGCTGCATGTCCTGCTACATCTCCTGCTGCTTCATCTCCTGCTGCTGTATCTCCAGCTGTATCTCCTGCTGCTGCATCTCCTCCTACATGCTCTGCTGATGCATCTGCAGATGCAAGTACTGATGCTGCATATCCTGCTACATCTGCTGCTGAAATTCCTGCTACTGAATCTCCGGCTGCGGCATCTCCTACTGCATATCCTGCTGAATGCATTTGCGGCTGCACCTCCTGCTGCTGCATCTCCTGCTGCATCTCCTGCTGCTTCTCCTGCTGCATTTCCCCTTGCAACTGCTGCTGCATCTACTGCTACTTCATCTACTGCTGCATCTCCTACTACATCTCCTGCTGCCTCATATTTTTCTATATCTCCTGCTGCATCTACTGCTGCTTCCTCCGCTGGTGCATCTGCTGCTGATATTTCTCGTGCTCCATCTCTTCCTGCTGAATCAGCTGCTGCATCCCCTACTGGTGCGTCTGCAGCATCTCCTGCTTCTTCTGGTGCTGCTTCACCTACTGCTGCAACCTTTGACACATCTCCTGCTGATGAATCTGCTGCTGCATAACCTGCTGCAGCATCTCCTGCTTAATCTCCTGAAGCATCTCCTGCTGCATTATCTGCTGCTGCATCTCCTGCCGATGCATGTTTTGCTGCATCTCCTGCTAATGCATCCTTTTCTGCATATCCTTCTACTGCATCTACTTCTTCTGCATCTCCGGCTCCAGCATCTCATGCTTCATCAACTGCTGCTGCATCTCTTATGCATCTCCTTCTGCTGCATATGCTGCTACATCTGCTGCTGCTGTACCTCCTCCTGCTGCATCTCCTGTTGCATCTCCTCCTGCTGCATCTCCTGCTACGCAATCTCCTGCTGTATCTGCTGCTCCTTCATCTCCTAATGCATCCCCTGCTGCCTCACTTCATCCTGATGCATCTCCTGCTGCTATATCTCCTGCATCTGCATCTCCTGATGCATCCCCTGCTGCTTCACTTCATCCTGCTGCATCTTATGCTGCATCTCCTGCTTCTATATCTCCTGCTTCTGCATGCCCTAATGAATCTCCTGCTGCTGCATCTTATGCTTCTGCATCTCCTGCTTCTATACCTCCTGCTGAATCTGCTGCTGCTGCACCTCCTTCTGCTACATCTCCTGCGTCACTCACTTCTCCTGCATATCCTGCTGCATTTCTTGCTGCATCTCCTGCTGCATTTCGTGCTGATACTTTTCGTGCTGATACATTTCCTGCTGCATCCCCTACCGTATACCTTTCTACATTTGCTGCCTCATCTCCTGATGCATCTGCTCATGTACCACGTGCTGCTGCATCTCCTGCTTCATCTTCAGATCATACATCTGTGGCTTCATCACCTGCCATGTCATCTCCTGCTGCATCTGCTGCAGTATTTCCTGCTGCAGCATCTCTTGCTCCTGCATCTACTGTTCATTTTCCTGCTGCATCTGTTGCTGCTCTGCTGCTACTTCATCTCCTGCTAAATCTCCTGCTACATATCCTGTTGCTGCATCTCCTGCTGCTACATATCCTGCTGCTGCACCTCTTAGTGCATCTCATGATGATGCTTCATCTCTTGCTACTGCATCTCCTGCTGCACCTACTGCTTCTGCATATCTTGCTCCATCTTCTGCTGCTGCATCTGCTGCTGCTGCATGTCTTGCTGCATCTCCTCCTGATGCTTCTCCTGCTGTTTTTCCTTCTGAATTTTCTGCTGCATCTCCTGTTCCGGCATCTTCTACTGCATCTCCTTCTGCTGCTTATTCTGCTTTATCTGCTGCTGCACCTCCTGCTGCATCTCCTGCTGATGCATCTCCTACTGTGAATCTGCTGCAGCATCTCCTGCTGATGAATCTCCTGCTGAATCTGCATCTACCGCTGCATCTGCTTCTGCACATCCACCTGCTGTTTCTGCTGCTTCTGCCTTTGCTGCTTAATCTCCTGTTGCATTTCCCGTTGCTGCTTCTCCTCCTTCTGCATCTCCTACTTCTGCATCTCCTGCTGCTGTATCATCTCAATCATCTCTTCCTGCTGCATCTTCTGCTGAATCTGCAGCTACTGCCGCATCTGCTTCTGCATCTCCTTCCGTTGCGTCTCCTGCGGCATCTGCTGCTGCATCGGCTGCTGCATCCCGTGCTGCTGCATCTGCTGCTTCGTATTCTGCTGCTTATCCAATTGCAGAAATTCCTGCTGAATTTCCTGCTTAATTTGCTGCTAGATCTGCTGCGGCCGCATCTCCTGCTGCTTTATCTCCTGCTCTTGCAGCTCCTACTGCTGAATCTCCTCCTGAATCTGCTGCGGCATCTCATGTCCTGCTACATCTCCTGATGCATCTCCTGCTGTATATGCATCTCCTGCTGCATCTCCTCCTGCTGCATCACCTGCTGCATCTCCTGCTGCACCACCTGCTACACCACCTGCTATTGAATCCCCTGCTGCATCTCCTAATGCTGCATGGCCTGATGCTGCATCTCTTCATGCATCTCCTGCTGCTGCATCTCCTGCTGAATCACCTCTCGTTGCTTCTCTTTTTCTTCATCCCCTGATCTGCTGCTGCATGTCCTGCTACATCTTCTGCTGCTGAAATTACCTCTGCTGCATCTGCTTCTGCATCACCTCCTACTGAATCCCCTACTGCATTCCTTTTGCATCTAATTCTGATGCACCTCCTGCTGCTGTATCCCCTGGTGCATCTCCTGCTGCTGCATCTCCTGCTGCTGCATCTCCTGCTGCTGCATCTCTGCCTTCTGTATCTACTGCTCCGTTTCCTGCGGCTTCATCTCCCTCTGCCTTATCTGGTGGTACTTAATTTGCTGCTGCATCTGCTGCTGCAACTCATGCAGCTGCATCTCCTCTTGCATCTCCTGCTGCATTTCTTGGTGCTGCATCTCCTGCTGCTGCAACTCCTGCTTCTGCAACTCCTGCTGCATTTCTTGGTGCTGAATCTCCTGCTCTTGCAGCTCTTGCTGCAGTTCCTGCTGCATTTCTCATGATGCATCTCTTGCTGCATAACTTCCTGCTACGTCTCCTGCTTCTGCATCTCCTCCTGATACATCTGCCGCTGCATCTCCTGCTGCTGAATCTCCTCCTGCTACATCTCCTGCTGCTAGATTTCCTCCTGCATCTACTGCTGATGAGTCTGATGCTGCATCTCTTGCTCTTGCATCTCCTGCTTCCTCTCCTGCTGCTGCATTACCTGCTATATCTCCTCCTACTGCATCTCCTCCTGCTGCATATCCTGCTTCTGTATATACTGCTGCATTTCCTGCCGCTGCATCTCCTGCTGCTGCATCTCCTGCTGCTGAATCTCTTTCTGCCTCTCATTCTTCTGAATCTCCTGCTGCTCTATTACTTTCTGCATCAAGTCCTGCTGCGTATCCTGCTGCTGAATCTCCTCCTGCTGCATCTGCTGCTGCATCTCCTGCTGCTGAATCTTCTGCTAATTCTGCATCTCCTGCTGCAGCTGCTGCAGCTGCATCTCCTGCTGCTTCATCTCCTGCTCTTGCATCTCCTTCTGCTGAATCTCTTTTGGAATATCCTGCGGCATCTCATGCTGCTACATATCCTGCTACATCTCCTGCTGCATCTCCTTCTGAATATGCATCTCCTGATGCATCTCCACCTGCTGCCACTTCTCCTGCTGCGTTTGCTTCTGCATCTGCTACTGAATCTCCTGCTGTTGAATCTCCTGATGCCGTGTCTGCTGCTGAATATCCTGTGTCTGCTGCTGAATCTCCTGCTGCATCTGCTGCTGCTGCATCTCCTGCTGCTGCATCACCTTCGGTACGTGCTGCTGCAGCAACTCCTTCTGCTGCATCTCCTGCTGCATCTGCTGCGGCATCTCCTGCTACATGTCCTGCTGAATATGCCTACCCTGCTGAATCTCCTGCTGAATTGTCTAACGCTCTATCTCCTGCTGCATCTCATGCTGCTGCATCTCCAGCTGCTGCATCACCTGCTTCATCTCCAGATTCATCTCCTGCTGCTGTGTCTTCTGCTGAATCTATTGCTGCATCTGCTGCTGCAACTCATGCTGCTGCATCTCCTGCTGCATCTCCTGCTGCTGCATCTCATACTGCTGCATCTCATACTGCATCTCCTGCTGATGCCTCTCCTGCTGCTAAATCTATTCCTGCATCAGCTGCTGCATTTCCTGCATCTTCTACTGCTGCATCTCCTGCTTCTGCATATCCTTTTGCATGTCTTGCTGCTACATCTCCTGCTTCTGCGTCTCCTACTCCTGCATCTCTGCTGCTGCATCTCTTGCTTCTGCATTTCCTGCTCCTGCTTCTCCTGATGCATTTGCTGCTGCATCTCCTGCAGCATTTTCTATTGCTTGAACTCCAGATGCCGCATCTCCTACTGCATCTGCTGGTACTGCATCATATCCGGCCGCATCTCCTGCTCTGTTTTCTTGTGCATCTGCAGCTTCATGTACTGCTGTATTTTCTGCTGTTGCATCTCCTGCTACATCTCCTGCTGCTGCATCTTCTTCTCTGCAGATCCTGCTGCTTCATCTCCTGCTGCTTCATCTCCTACTGAATCCGCTGCTCATCTCCTGCGGCTGCATCTCCTGTTGCAGAATCTATGGCTGCAACTTCTGCTTTTGCATCTCATGCTACTGCGTCTGCTGCATCATCGACTCCTGCCTCTCCTCCTACAGCATCTCTTTCTGTATCTCGTGCTACATCTCATGAAGCTGTACCTGCTGAAGCATCTCTTCCTGCTGCATCTCCTGATAATTATGCATCTATTGATGCATCTGCTGCTGCATCTCCTGCTGCTGCATCTCCTTCTGCATCTGCTGTTGAATCTGCTGTTGAAATTCCTGCTGCTGCACCTCTTGCTACATATCCTTCTGATGCATCTGAGGAGTCATCTTATGATACTGCTACCTTGCAGGTTCTCCTGCTGCTGAATGTTTTGCTGCTGCAAACCCTGCTGCATTTACTGCTGCTGCACCTCCTGTTTCTGCATCATCTGCTGCTGTATCTAGTGATTAATCTCCTACTGCTGCATCCACAGCATTTTCTGCTGCATCTGCTGCTGCTTCATAAACTACTGCATCTCCTTCTACATCTCCTGCTGCTGCATCTCCTTCTGCATCTCCTCCTGCTGCGTCTCCTTTATCTGCTGCTGCATCTGCCGCTGCATCACCTGCCGCTGCATCACCTGCTACTGAATCCCCTGCTGCATCTCTTGCTGCATCTCCTGCTGCTGAATCTCCTACCGCATCTCATGCTGCATCAGCTGCTACTGAATCCCTGCGGCGTTCCAGATTCATCTCCTGCTCCAGCATCTCCTGCTGCTGCATCTCCTGCTGAATCAAAACCTACCGCATCTCCTGCTGTATCTCCTGCTGACACATCTCCTGCTGCACCTCCTGCTGCTGCATAGCCTGCAGCATCTCCTCTTGCTCAATGTCCTGCTGCTGCATCTGCTTCTGCTTCGTACACTGCTGTATCTACTGCTGCTGCATCTCCCGCTGTATCTACTGCTGCTTCCTCTTCTTCTGCTGCATGGCTTTCTGCTGCATCTACTGCTCTTTCGTCTGCTGCTGCATCTCCAGCTGCAGCAACTCATGATGCATCATGTCTTGCTCAATCTCCTGCTGCATATCCTGCTGATACATCTCCTGCTACTGCATCTCCTTCTGCATCTCCTGCTGCATCTTTTGTGGCTGCATCTCCTTCTCCATCTCCTGCTGGTGAATATTCTCCTGATGGATCTCCTTATGCATCTCTTTCTGCTGCATCTTCTGCATCTCTTCCTGCTGCATCTCCTGCTGCTGGATCTCCTCCTGCATCTCTTGATGATGAATCTGATGCTGCATCTCTTTCTGCATCATCTCCTGATGCATCTCCTGCTGCTGCAACTCCTGCTGCTGCGTACACGGCTGCATCTACTGCTGATGCATCTCCTGCATCATCTCTTGCTGCTGCATCTCCTGCTGAGTCTCTTGTTGCATCTCCTCCTGCATCTCCTGCTGCATTACATGATGCATCTCGTCCTGCTGCATGTCCTGCTGCTGCATCTCCATCTTCTATATCTACTGCAGCATTTCCTGCTGCTACATCTCCCTCTGCCTCATCTGCTGGTACTTAATTTGCTACTGAAATGCTGCTGCATCTCATGCTGCTGCATCTCATGCTGCATCACCTGCTGCTGTATTTCCTGCGGCTGCACCTCCTCCTGCATTTCTTTGTCCTGCATCTCCTGCTGCTGTATTTCCTGTGGCTGCACCTCCTGCTATATAATCTCCTGCTGCATCTCCTGCTGCATACCTCCTGCTACGTCTCCTGCTGATGCATCTCCTCCTGATACATCTGCTGCAGCATCTCCTGCTGCTACTTCACTTGCTGATGCATCTCCTGCTGACGTATCTCCTGCTGCTGCATCTGCTGCTGTATCACCTGCTGCATAATCTCCTGCTTCATCTCCTGCTGCTGCAGTACCTGCTGTATCTCCTCTTGCTGCATATCCTGCTTCTAGATACACTGCTGCATTTCCTGCTTCTTCGTTTCCTGCTGCTGAATCTCTTTCTGCCTCTCCTGCTGCGGAATCTGCTGTTAATGCATCCTCTGCTGTATCTACTACTGATGCATCTCCTGCTTTATCTTCTCCTTCTGCATCATCTCCTCTTTCCTCTCTCCCTACTGCATCTCCGGCTGAATCTCCTGCTGCATCTCCTGATGCTGTATCATCTGAATCATCTCTTCCTGCTGCATCTCCTGCTGAATCTGCAGCCACTGCTGCATCTGCTTTTGCATCTCCTTCTCTTGCGTCTCCTGCGGCATCTGCTGCTGCATCGGCTGCTGCATCATGTGCTGCTGCATCTCCTGCTGCTTATCCTGCCGCAGAAATTCCTGCTGAATTTCCTGCTGAATCTGCTGCAGCTGCGTCTCCTGCTGCTTCATCTCCTGCTCTTGCATCTCCTACTGCTGAATCTCCTCCTGAATCTGCTGCAGCATCTCAAGTTGCTACATATCCTGCTACATCTCCTGCTGCACCTCCTTCTGAATATGCATCTCCTGCTGCATCTCCTCCTGCTGCATATTCTGCGGCATATCCTGCTGCATATATTTTGCTGCTGCATCTCCTGCTGAATATGTCTACCTTGCTGCATCTCCGGCTGCAGTGTCTAACGGTCTATCTCCTGCTGCATCTGCTGCTGTGCATCTCCGTCTTCTGTATTTACTGCTGCATCTCCTGCTTCTGCATATCCTTTTACATGTCTTGCTGCTACATCTCCTGCTTCTGCATCTCCTACTCCTGCATCTCTGCTGCTGCATCTCTTGCTTCTGCATTTCCTGCTCCTGCTTCTCCTGATGCATTTGCTGCTGCAACTCCTGCAGCATTTTCTATATCTTGAATTCCAGATGCTGCATCTCCTACTGCATCTGCTGGTACTGCATCATATCCTGCATATCTCCTGCTCTGTTTTCTTGTGCATCTGCAGCTTCATGTACTGCTGTATTTTCTGCTGCTGCATCTCCTGCTGATGCATCTGCTGTTCCATCTCCAGCTACATCTCCTGCTGCTGCATCTTTTTCTCTGCAGATCCTGTGCTGCATCTTCTTCTGCATTTCCTACTGCTGCATCTTCTTCTCTGCAGATATTGTTGCTTCATCTCCTGCTGCAGAATCTCCTACTGAATCCGCTGCTCATCTCCTGCGGCTGCATCTCATGCTGCAGAATCTACGGCTGCAACTTCTGCTTTTGCATCTCCCGTTACTGGGTCTGCTGCATCATCTCCTCCTGCCTCTTCGCCTACAGCATCTCTTTCTGCATCTCGTGCTACATCTCATGAAGCTGTACCTGCTGAATCATCTCTTCCTGCTGCATCTCCTGATGAATATGCATCTATTGATGCATCTTTTGATGCTGCATCTCCTTCTGTATCTGCTGTTGAATCTGCTGTTGAAATTCCTGCTGCTGCACCTCCTACTTCTGCATCTGCTTCTGCATCTCCTGCTTCTGCATCTCCTGCTTCTGAATCTTCTGATTCTGTATCTCCTGCTAAAGCTCTTGCTTCATATCCTGCTTCATATCCTGCTGCTGCATCTTCTGCTGCTGCATCTCCTGCTGCATCTTCTGCTACTGCATCACCTGATGCTCCATCTGCTGCTGCATCTCCTGCTACTGCATCTCGTGCTGCATCTCCTGTTGCTGAATCTACTGCATCTGCTGCTGTATCACCTGCGACTGAACCCCCTCCTGAATTTCTGCTGCATCTTCTGATGATGCATCTCCTGATGCTGAATCTCCTGCTAATGCATCTCCTGCTGATGCATAACCTGCTGCATCTCTGACTGCTGCATCTCCGACTGCTACATCTCCTGCTACTTAATCTCCAGCTGCTGCATCTGCTGCTTCATCTCCTGCTGCTGCATCTCCAGCTGCATCTCCTGCTGCTGCATCTCCTGCATATTTTGGTGCATCTGCTGTAGATTAATCTACTGCTGCATCTCCTGTTGCTTCACCTTCTGATTTTTGATGTCCTCCTGCATCACCTGATGCTCCATTTGCTGCTGCTGCATACACTGCTGCACCTCCTGCTGAACGTGTTGCTGTATCTGCCGAGTCTTAGCCTCCTGCTGCTGAATCTCCTGCTTCAGCATCTTCTGCTGAACGTGCTGCTGAATATGCTGCTCCATCTCCTGCTGATGCATCTCCTGCTACTGTATCCCCTGCTTCTTCATCCTCGGTTTCATCTACTACTGCTGTATGTGCTGCTGCATCTTCTGCTGTTGGATTTTCTTCTGCTGCATCTGCTGCTGCATCACCTGCTACTGAATACCCTGCTGCATTCCTGTTGAATCTCCTGTTGCTGTGCCTCCTGCTGCTGTATCTAAGGTGCATCTCCTACTGCTGCATCTCCTGCTGCAGCACCTGCTGCAGCACCTGCTATTGAATCCCCTGCTGCATCTCCTGCTGAATCTGCTCCTGCTGCTTCTCCTGCTGCTTCATCTCCTGATCTGCCGCTGTATGTGCTGCTACATCTCTTACTGCTCTAGTTCCTCCGCCTGGATCTTTTCCTGCATCTATTGCTGCTGCATCCTCTGCTGAACCTCCTGATGCTGCATCTCTGCCTGCAACTACATTCTGACGCATCAGCAGATTCATCTGATGATGCATATCCTCTGATTAATCTCCTGCTGCTGAATCTCCTGCTCTTGCATACCCTGCTGCATCTACTGCTGCTTCATACCCTACTTCATCTACTGCTGCTGCATTACCTGCTGTTTCTCCTGCTGCTGCGTTTCCTACTGAAATTCCTGCTGCTGCATCTCCTGGTGCTATATATTCTGCTTATGAATCTCCTGCCACTGTATCCCCTACTGAATCTCCTGTAGCTTAATCTCCTGCTTTTGCATCTCCAGCTTTATCTCCTTCTGATGCATATTTTGCTGCTGCATCTCCTGCTGCTTCATCTGCTTCTAAAACTCCAGCTGCATCTCCTACTGCTGCGTGTCAGGGTACATCTCCTCTCTACACTTCCGGAGGAAATGCAGCAGTAGATAGAGTAGGAGATGAAGCAGCAGGAGACGCAGAACCAGATGCAATTGCAGATGCAGCAGGAGGAGATGCAGCAGCAGATACTGCATGAGATTCAGCAGAAGGAGATGCATCAGCAGCAGATGCATTAGCAGACGCAGTATGAGATGCATCAAGCAGAGATGCAGAAGCAGATGCAGGAGCAGGAGATGCAGCTGCAGGTGATGGAAAAGTGGATTAAGCAGCGTATGATGTAGCAGATGCAGCAGGAGATGCAGCCACAAAGGTATATTCAGCAGTAGATTGAGCAGGAGATGCAGCAGGATATGCAGCATCAGAGATGTAGCAGGAGATTCAGGTAGAGATGCAGCAGCAAGAGATGCAGCAGAAGGAGATGCAGTAGAAGGAGAATCAGGATATGAATCTGCTGCAGGAGATCCAGTAGCAGATGCAGCAGCAGATTCAGCATCAGGAGATGGCGCCACATAGGCAGATTCAACAGGAGATGCAGGAGCAGAAAATGCAGCCGGAGATGGTACTGGATATGCAATAGCAGGAGATGCAGCAGCAGATGCACCAGCTGGAGATGCAGCAGAAGATGCGGTAGGCTCTTTAATTTTGAAGTGACGCTTTAATAGACATTCTGATGTTACAGAAGACAAGACTAGAATGAAAGTTCTACACGTACTGCTTTGCAGTAAAAGAGATATAAGAGAAATAATTCAGCAACAGCAGCATTCCATGCTAGCATCTTTCACGCGGGAATGACTCACTTCTCCTACAGAGCCTTCATAGGCGCAGTTAAGTCACAATTCCCTAATCTATACTAAACGTTCTCTTAGTCGTGCTTCGCAGCTTGCAGTGGAAGCGCTTCCAAAGAAGACTCTAACGAGAGTCAGTATTTGATCGTAGCAGCTTCTCTGAGATACTTGATCTGAACTACTTGAAATTTGGAAGGGATGCTTTAATAGCCGTTCTGATGTTACAGTACACAGACTGAAAGTTCCACAAGTCTTGATTGGCAGTGAAAGCGCTCTAAGGGAACACTTTCAGAACCTGCATCATTCCATGCTAGCATCTTCCCTTCGGGAGTTACTCACTGTTCCTAAAGCGCCTTCCTAGGAGAAGATAAGTCACAATTCAGTGCTTAGCCGCTGGCAGTGAAAGCGCTTCCAAAGAAGACTCAACCTAAAGCCAGCATTTGATGGCAGCAGCCGTGCTTTGCTGCTTGCAGTGAAATCTCTCCACAACAGTGTCTTACGAGAGCCAGCACTTAATCGTAGCACGTTTCCCTGAGGTGCGTGTGCTATACGCTCTGAAATGTTGAAGTGACGCTTTAATAGTCATTCTGATGTTAGAGTACACAAGTCTACACTGAAAGCTCT
The DNA here is from genome assembly GCA_033459285.1 of Clamator glandarius. NCBI lineage: Eukaryota > Metazoa > Chordata > Aves > Cuculiformes > Cuculidae > Clamator > Clamator glandarius. The sequence continues at coordinate 514,010 of JAUNZM010000500.1, read as the reverse complement.
ACAAGTCTTGCTTTAGAGAAAAAGCGCTCTAAGAGAAGACCTTCAGAAGAAGCAGCTTTCCATGCTAGCGTCTTCCCTGCCGGCGTATTTCCATTTTCCTAAAGCGCCGTAATAGGCGCAGTTAAGTCACGATTCAGTACCCTACAAAAGTCGTTCAGATAGTCGTGCTTTCCACGTTGCAATGAAAGAGCTTCCACAGAAGACTCTAACGAGAGGCAGCATTTGATCATAGCAGCTTCCCTTCCGTACTTGGTCTGAATCATTTTAATGTTTGAAGTGGCTTTTTAATAACCATTCTGATGCTGCTGTACAGAAGCCTAGACTGAAAGGTCTACACGTATTGCTTTACAGAAAAAGTACTTAAGAGAAGACATTCAGAAGCTGTAGAATTCCATTCTAGCGTCTTCCCTTCAGGAGTTAGTCACTTTTCCTAAAGCGCCTTCCTAGTCGAAGTTAAGTCACAATTCAGTACTCTACACTAAAACGGTCTATAAGAAGTGCTTTACAGCTTGCAGTGAATGCTATTTCACAGAAGACTCTTAACGAGAGCCAGCATTGGATGGTAGAAGCTTCCTTGCGGTACTTGTGTTGATTGCTTTGAAATTTGAAGTGGCGATTTAATAGGTATTCTGATGGTGCAGCACACAAGCCTAGACTGAAAGTTGTACAAGTCGTGGTTTGCAGTGAACGAGCCCTAAGAGAATACATACGAAAGCAGAAGCATTCTATGATAACATCTTCCCTGATGGAGTTATTAATTTTTGCTAAAGCGCAATTTTTGCTATAGTCGTTGTTAAGTTCACTAGCCTATACTAAAACGTTCTTTTAGTGCTATTTGTAGCTTGCAGTGAAAGACCCACTGGAAAGTCAAACGAGAGTCTACATTTGATACAAGCAGATTCCCTGCGAAACTTAGGCTAAACGCTCTGAAATTTTGAAGTGACGCCTTAATAGCCATATTGATGATACATTTCACAAGCCTAGAGTGAAAGTTCTACAAGTCGTGCTTTGCAGTGAAGCGCAATAAGAGAAGACATTCAGAAGCAGAAGCATTCCATGCTACCGACTTCCCTGTATCTGTTAATCACTTTTCTAAAAGCGCTTTAATAAGCGCTTTATTAAGTCGCTATTACCTAGCCTACACGAAAACATTGCGTTTTCCGTGCTTTGCAGCTGGCAGTGAAAGCGCTATAAGCGAAGACTTGAAGGAGAGCCAAAATTAGATGGTAGCAGCTTCCCTGTGGTACTTGTGCTGAACGCTCTGACATCTTGAAGTGAAGCCTTGATAGCTATGCTGATGTTACATTTCACAAGTCTAGGCTGAAAGTTCGACAAATCGTGCTTTGTAGTTGAAGAGCTTTAAGAGAAGACGTTCATAAGCAGCATCATTTCATGCTAGCATCGTCCTTGCTGGAGATATTAATTTCAACCATAGCGCCGCAATAGGCGTTTTAAAGTCACTATTTACAAACCTATACTAAAAACTTCTTTTAGTCGTGTTTGCGGCTTACAGTGAAAGCGCTTCCAGCGAAGACTCTAACGAGAGCCAGCATTTGATGGTAAGAGATTTCCTGCGGTACTTATGCTGAAAGCTCTGAAATTTTGACGTGACGCTTTCGTAGCTAGTGTACAAGCCTAGACTGAAAGTTCTACAAGTCTTGCTTTGCTGTGAATGCGCTATAAGAGAAGACATTCAGAAGCAGCAGCATTCCGTCCTAGCGTCTTCGCTGCTGGAGATATTCAATTGTCCTAAAGCGCGTTATTAGTCGCTATTATGTCACTATTCTTTAGCCTACGCTGAAACGCTCTATTAGTCGTGTTTTGCACCTCTCACTGAAAGCGCGTCCAGAGAAGGTTCTAACGAGAGCCACTCTTTGATGCTAGCAACTTCCCAGGGGTATTTGTGCTGAACGCTTTCAGATCTTCAAGTGAAGCCTTACTAGGCATTCTGATGTTACAGTTCACTAGCCTAGACGGAAAGTTCATAACTCTTGGTTTGTAGTGAAAGCGCTCTAAGAGAAGACATTCAGAAGCGGAATCATTCCATGCCAACATCTTCCCTGCTGGAGATATTCACTTTTCCTAAAGCGCTTTATTAGGCGTTACTAAGTCTCTAATAACTAGCCTACAGGAAAACGTTGCCTTTTTGGTGCTTTGCAGCTGGCAGTGAAAGCGCTTCATGAAAACATCTTAACGACAGGCAAAATTTGATGGCAGCACCTTCCCTGCGGTACTTGTGCTGAACGTTCTCAGATCTTGAAGTGACGCTTCAAACGTTACAGTTCACAAGCCTAGAGTGAAAATTCTAGAAGTCGTCTTTTGCAGCAACAGCGCTACTAGAGAAAACATTAAGAAGCGGTATAATTTCATGCCAGCATCTGCACAGCCTGAGATACTCACTTTTCCGTAAGCGCCTTCATAGGCGCAGTTAAGTCACAATTCATTATTCTGAACTAAAATGTGTTAGTTGTGCTTTACAGCTTGCTGTGAAAGCACTTATAAGAGAAGACTCTAAGCAGAGCCTGCATTCGATGGTAACAGCTTCCCTGAGGGACTTGTGCTGAATGCTCTAAAATTTTGAAGTGACGCTTTACTAGCTGATGCTATACTTCAGAAGCCTAGACTGAAAGTTCTATAAGTCTTGCTTTGCACTGAAAGCGCTATCTAAGAGAAGACATTCAGAAGCCGCAGCATTCCATACTACCATCTTCCTTGCTGCCGATAGTCACTATTCCTAAAGTGCGTTATTAGGCGAAGTCAAGTAACTATTCAGTAACCTACACTAAATCGTTCTGTTAGTCGTGCTTTCCACGTTGCAATGAAAGCGCTTCCAGAGAAGGCTCTAACGAGAGCCTGCATTTGATCGTAGCAGCTTCCCTGCCGTACTTTTTCTGAACGATTTTAAATTTTGGAGTGACGCTTTAATACACATGATGTTACAGTACACGTCCCTAAGCTAAAAGTTCCACAATTCTTGCTTTGCAGTGAAAGCGGTATAAGAGAAGACATTCAGAAGCAGCAGCATTCCATGCTAACATCTTCCCTTCTGGATTTACACACTTTTCCTACAGTGCAGTATTTTGCCCAATTAAGTCACAATTCAGTAACTTATTCTAGAACGGTCTATAAGTCGTGCTTCGCAGCTTGTAGTGAAAGCGCTTCAAGAGAAGACACTAAAGAAAGCTAGCATATGATCGAAGCAGAGTCCCTGCGGTTCTTGTGCTGTACGAGTTGAAAGCTTTTGAAGTTAGGCTTTAATAGCCATTCTGATATTACAGTACACAAGCCTAGCCTGGAAGTCATACAAGTCTTCCTTTGCAGTGAAAGCGCTATAAGAGAAGACATTCAGAAGCAGCAGTATTCCACGCCAGCATCTTCACTGCGGGAGTTATTCACTTTTCAGAACACGCCTTCATAAGTCACAATTCCGTATCCTATGCAAAAACGTCCTGTTAGTCGTGCTTTGCAGCTTGCAGTGAAAGCGTGCTTTCCACATTGCAATGAAAGAGCTTCCACAGAAGACTTAACGAGAGTCAGCATTTGATCGTAGCATCTTCCCTGCGGTACTTGTGCTGAGATGCAGCAGCAGGAGATGCAGTTGCAGGAGATGTAGGAATTGATGCGGCAGGAGATGCAGCAGTAGTTGCAGCAGGAGATATAGTAGCAGGAGATTTCGCAGCAGGAGATGTAGAAGAGGTGATGCAGCTGGAGATGCAGCTTCAGCAGGAGAAGCAGGAACTGGAGATTCTATGGAAGATGCAGAAGCAGGAGATGTAAAAGGAAGAATGCATTCTCTGCAGCATCAAGTGACGCAGCACCGGGAGATGCAGTACAAAATACAGCAGCAGGAGAAGCAACACCCGCAGATGCAATAGGGTATGCTGATCCGGATATGCAGCAGTAGTTTATAAAGCAGTAGGAGATGCAGCAGCAGCAGCTGCATCAGCAATGCAGCAGGAGATGAGTCGGAGATTCAGCAGAAAGATATGCTGCAGCAGGTGAAGCAGCAGGAGATGCAGCAGCAGGAGATGTAAAAGGAAGAAATGCAGCAGGAAATGAAGCACCAGGAATTGCCAAGGCAGAAGATGCAGGATCATGAGCTTCAATAGCAAGAGATGCTGCAGGAGAAGTTCCAGAAGAGGATGCAGCAGCAGATGCAGCAGGAGGAGATGCAGAAAAACATGCAGCAGCAGGAGATGCAGCAGATGATGTAACAGGAGATGCAGCAGCAGGAGATGCAGCTGGAGATGTAGCTGGAAATGCAGCAGCAGAGGCGGAAGAATTGCAGCAGCAGGAAGTGCAGCATTAAGACACACACCAGGAGAAACAGCAGCAGGATGTGCAGCAGGAGATGCATGTTCAGCAGGAGACGCAGCAGGAGATTCAGAAGAAGGAGATGCAGTAGGAGATACAGCATGATATGAAGAAGCAGCAGATTCAGCAGCGCGAATGAAGCAACAGAAGATGTATCCGAGGCAGATAGAGCATCAGGATATGCAGCAGGAGATGCATAAGCAAGAATTGCAGAGGGAGATGCATATTCATCAGAAGATTCAGCAGTATATTTAACAGGAGATGCAGCAACAGGAGATGTAGCAGGAGATGCAGCAATAGATGAATAGAGTAGCATGAGATGAAGAAGAACGAGGTGCAGCAGTCGGAGATGCTGCAGGAGGAGATGCAGCAGCAGGAAATGCAGCAGCAGATGCAGCAGAAGGAGATGCAGTAGAAGGAGAATCAGCATATGATACAGCTGCAGGAGATCCAGTAGCAGATGCAGCAGCAGATTCAGCATCAGGAGATGGAGCCACATAGGCAGATTCAACAGGAGATGCAGGAGTAGAAAATGCAGCCGGAGATGGTAATCGTAGCACGTTTCCCTGAGGTGCGTGTGCTATACGCTCTGAAATGTTGAAGTGACGCTTTAATAGTCATTCTGATGTTAGAGTACACAAGTCTACACTGAAAGCTCTACAAGTCTTGCTTTAGAGAAAAAGCGCTCTAAGAGAAGACCTTCAGAAGAAGCAGCTTTCCATGCTAGCGTCTTCCCTGCCGGCGTATATCCATTTTCCAAAAGCGCCGTAATAGGCGCAGTTAATTCACGATTCAGTACCCTACAAAAATCGTTCTGATAGTCGTGCTTTCCACGTTGCAATGAAAGCGCAGAGGGAGATGCAGAATAAGGATATGCAGCAGATGCAGCACAAGGAGATGCAGCAGCAGGAGATGTAGCAGCAGAAGATGCAAACAGAGATGCAGGAGCAGGAGATTCATCAGGAGATGCGGTAGAAAATGCGTCAGAAGGAGGTGCATCAGTAGGAGATGGAGTTGCAGCAAATGCAGCAACAGATTCAGCAGGAGATGCAGCAGGACATGCAACAGCCAGACATGCAGCAGCAGGAGATGCAGCAGAAGATGCAGCAGCAGGAGAAGCAGCAGCAGGAGATGCTGCAGGAGATGCAGCAGCAGGAGACGCCACAGAAGATTCAGCGGCAAGAAATGCAGAAGCAGGAGATGCTGCAGAAACTGCAGCAGCTGGAGATGAAGGGGAAGGAGGTTCAGCATCTGGAGATGTAGAAGTAGATGCAGAGGCAGGAGATGCAGCAGGAGATACAGCAGTAGCAGATGAAGCAGCAGATGTAGAGGGAAGTTCAGCAGCAGAAGATGCAGCAGGAGATGCAGCAGCAGGATATGTAGCAGCAGATGCAGCATGATATGACACAGGAGGAGATGAAGCAGGTAATGCAGCAGCAGGAGATGCAGCAGCAGGGGATACCGCAGCAGGATATGTAGCAGAATAGGCAGCTTCAGGGGATGAAGCCGCAGCAGATGCATCAGGAGATGCAGCCAGAGGTGTAGTAGGATGAGATGCAGCAGTAGGAGGTGAACCAGGAGATGCGGAAGTAGGAGCGGCAAACGGAGATTCAGCAGAAAGAGAGGCAGCTGGAAATGCTGCAAGAGGAGATGAAAGAGGAGATTCAGAAGTAGATGCAGCAGTAGGAGATGTAACAGGAGAGGCTGCAGCAGGACATGCAGCACAAGATGCAGCAACAAAAAATCAAGAAGATATAAATAAGCAGCAGATGCAGCAGCAGGAGATTCAGAAGCAGGCATTGCAGCAGCAGGAGATGCAGCAAGAGATGTAGCAGTATATGCAGCTGCAGGAGATAAAGCAGTGGTTGATACAGCACCAGATGCAGCATGAGACACAGTATCAAGAAATGAAGCAGGAGATGCAGGAGCAGAGGATGTAGCAGCAGATGCAGCAGGAGGAGATGCAGCAGGATAAACAGCAACAGGAGATACTTTAGGCGATGCAGCAGCAGGAGATGCAGCAGCAGGAGATGCAGCAGGCGATGCAGAAGAAGGGGATACAGCAGCATTTGCAGCAGCAGGAGATGCAACAGGATAAGCAACAGCAGGAGATCCAGAAGCAGAGGATTCAGCAGCAGATGCAGCAGTATTAGAGTAGTAGCAGATGCAGTAGCAGATGCACCACCACAATTATCAGGAGATGCAGCAGCAGTATTTGCAGTAGCAGTATTTGCAGCAGCAGGAGGTGTAACAGGAGATACAACAGCTGGAGATGCAGCAGCAGGAGATGCAGCAGCAGGAGATGTAGGAATTGATGCAGCAGGAGATACAGCAGTAGATGCAGCAGGAGATTTCGCAGCAGGAGATGTAGAAGAGATGATGCAGCCAGAGATGCAGCAGATGCAGCAGTATTTTATTAAGCAGCAGGAGATGCAACAGCAAATGCAGCAGGAGATGCAGATTCAGCAGGAGAAACAGGAACAGGAGATTCTGCGGAAGATGCAGAAGAAGGAGATGCAGCAGCATACGCAACAGCAGGAGATGCAGCAGGAGGTGAAGCAGCACCAGATGAAGCAGCATATGCTGCAGATGCAGTAGAAGGAGATTCAACAAGAGATGCAGCAGGAAGAGATGCAGGAGGATATGCAGAAAAAGAGGCAGCTACAAGAGATGCATCAGGAAATACACCTGCAGGATATGCATCACCAGTAAAGGCAGCAGGAGATGAACCAGCAGGAGATGCAGCAGGAGGTGAAGCAGTAGATTTAGCAAGAGGAGATCCACCATGAGATGCAGCAGCAGGAGATGCAGCAGGAGATGCAGCAGCAGGAGGAGAAGAAGGAGATGCAGCATGAGATATAGCAGGAGATGCACCAAGAGATGAAGCACGAGGAGATGTAGGATGGAGAGGCAGCAGAAGGAGATGCAGAGGTGGATGCAACAGCAGTAGATGCAGCAGCTAATGAAAGAGAAGATGTGGAATCAGTAGGAGATACAGTAGCTAGAGATTGCACAGGAGATGCAGAAGCAGGAGATTCAGTAGCAGGATATGCAGCAGATGCAGCGGCACGAGAAGCATCAGGAGATGCAGCAGGAGATGAACAGGAGATGTAAAAGACGGAGATTCAGCATCAGTAGATGCAGCAGGGGATGCAGCAGCAGGATATTCAGCAGCCAGAAATGCAGCAGGACATGCAGCAGTTAGGATATGCAGCATCATGAAATGCAGCATGATATGAAGAAGCCGGATATGCAACAGCAAGAAATACTGCAGCAGATGCAGTAGGAGGTGATGCAGCAGCAGGAAATCCAGAAGGAGATGCAGCAAGAGATTCAGCAAGTGATGAAGCAGCAGAAGTAGCAGAAAATGCAGGTGGAGGAGATAAAGCAGCCCCAGATGCAGCAGGAGATGCAGAAACAGGAGATGCAGCAGCAGCAGATGCAGTAGGAGATGCAGGAGTATCTGAAGCAGTAGATGCAATAGGAGATTCAGCAGCAGGAGACAGAGGAGGAAATGCAGCAGTAGATAGAGTAGGAGATGAAGCAGCAGGAGACGCAGAACCAGATGCAATTGGAGATGCATTAGGAGATGCATCAGAGAGGCAGCAGCAGATACTGCATGAGATGCAGCAAAAAGAGATGAAGCAGCAGAAGGAGCGGCAGGAGATGAAGAAGCAGGAGAAGCAGCAGAAGATGAAGAGCAGGAGATGCAGCAGCAGCAGAATCAGCAGGAGGTGAAGCAAAAGAAGCAGTAGCAGGAGATGCAGCAGAAGATGCAGCAGAGTTACAGCAGAATATGCCGCAGGATATGTAGACGAAGCAGATGTAAGAGATGCAGCAGCAGATGCAGAAGGAATTGCAGCAGAAGAAGATGCAGCAGGAAAAGATGCAACAGCAGACGCAGTATGAGATGCAGCAAACAGAGATACAGAAGCAGGTGCAGGATATGCAACAGCATAAGATGCAGTATCAAGAAATGCAGCAGGAGATGCAGGAGCAGGGGATGTAGCAGCAGATGCAGCAGGAGGAGATGCAGCAACATTTGCAGCAGCAGGAGATACTTTAGGAGATGCAGCAGCAGGAGATGTAGCAGTAGGAGACAGCAGGCGATGCAGAAGAAGGGGATACAGCAGCATTTGCAGCAGCAGGAGATGCTTTAGGAGATGCCGCAGCAGGAGATGCAGCAGCAGGAGATGCTTTAGGAGATGCAGCAGCAGGAGATGCAGCAGGCGATACAGAAGAAGGGGATACAGCAGCATTTGCAGCAGCAGGAGATGCAACAGGATAAGCAACAGCAGGAGATCCAGAAGCAGAGGATTCAGCAGCAGATGCAGCACTATTAGATGGAGTAGTAGCAGATGCAGTAGCAGATGCACCACCACAATTATCGGGAGATGCAGCAGCAGTATTTGCAGTAGCAGGAGATGCAGCAGCAGGAGGTGTAACAGGAGATACAACAGCTGGGGATGCAGCAGCAGGAGATGCAGCAGCAGGAGATGTAGGAATTGATGCAGCAGTAGGTGCAGCAGGAGATATAGCAGCAGGAGATTTCGCAGCAGGAGATGTGGAAGTGATGATGAAGCTGGAGATGCAGCAGATGCAGCAGTATTTTATTAAGCAGCAGGAGATGCAACAGCAAATGCAGCAGGAGATGCAGATTCAGCAGGAGAAGCAGGAACAGGAGATTCTGGGGAAGATGCAGCAGCAGGAGATGCAACAGCAGCAGATGCAGCAGGAGATTCAGAAGCAAGAGATGAAGAGAAGGTGATGCAGCAGAAGGTAATGCAGCAGGATATGCGGCAAGAGGAGATGCAGCTGGAGAAGCAGCAGCAGGTGAAGCAGCAGATATAGCAGCAGGAGAGGCAGCGGGAAATCCAGCAGCAGGAGATGCAGAAGTAAGCGATATATCAGGAGATGCTGCAGGAATTGCAGCAGCATGAAATGCAGTAGGAATTGCCACAGCAGGAGATTCAGCAGCAGGAGATGCAGTAGCAGGAGATGCAGCAAAAGATGCATCAGCAAGAGCTGATTTAGCAGGAGATGCATCAGCAGGATATGCAGCAGGAGATGCATCAGCGGGAAATGCTTCATGTACTGCTGCATCTCCCGATAAAATTCCTGCTGCTGCATCTCCTGCTACTTGATGTCCTCCTGTATCTCTTGCTGATGCATCTGCTGCTGCATCTCCTGCTGCTGTATCTCCTGCTGCTACATCGCTTGCTGCATCCTTTGCTCATGCATCTGTGGATGCATCTCCTGATGCTCCATTTCCTGTTGTATCTGCTGCTTCATCCCCTGCTGCATCACTTTCTCATCCATCTGGTGCATCTGCTGCTGCATCTGCTGCTGCTTCATCTCCTGCTAAATCCCCTGCTTCTGCATCTCCTGCTGCATCTTCTGCTGCATCTCCTGCTGAATATGCATCCACTGCTGCATCTCTTGCTGCTGCATCTCCTGCTGCATCTCCTGCTGCAAATCCTACTGCATCCCCTGCTGCTGCATTACCTGCTGCATCTCCTCTTGCAGCATATCCTGCTGCATTACCTTCTGCTGCATCTCCTGCTGCGTCATCTGCAGCAGCATTTCTGCTGTTACATCTCCTACTGAATCTGCATCTCCTGATGCATCTGCTGCTGCATCTATTGCTGCTGCATCTGCTGCCTCTGCAGCTGCAGCTACATTTCCTGAATCTCCTGCTGCATCTCCTGATGCTGCATCTCCTGCTGCTTCATCTCCGGATCTGCTGCTGTGTGTGCTGCTACATCTCCTGTTGCTGAATTTACTGCTGCTGCATGTGCTGCTGCATGTCTTGCTACATCTTCTGCTGCTGAATTTACTGCTGCATCACCTGCTACTGAATCCCCTCCTGCATTCCTTTTGCATCTACTGCTGCTGCACCTCCTTCTGCTGTATCCCCTGGTGCATCTCTTACTTCTGCATCTCCTGCTGCTGCATCTCCGTCTTCTGTATCTACTGCTGCGTTTCCTGTAACTGCATCTCCCTCTGCCTCATCTGCTGGTACTTAATTTGCTGCTACATCCGCTGCTGTATCTCCTGCTGCTGCATCTCATGCTGCATCTCCTGCTGCTGGATTTTCTGCGGCTGCATCTCCTCCTGCATCTCCTGCTGCATTTCCTGGTGCTGCATCTCCTGCTGCTGCGACTCCTGCTTCTGCAACTCCTGCTGCATCTCCTGCTAATGAATCTCTTACTAATGAATCTCCTGCTGCATTTCTCATGATGCATCTCTTGCTGCATAACCTCCTGCCACGTCTCCTGCTGCTGCATCTTCTCCTGATACATCTACTGATGCATCTCCTGCTGCTGAATCTCCTCCTGCTACATCTCCTCCTGCTAGATTTCCTCCTGCATCTACTGCTGATGTGTCTGATGCTGCATCTCTTGCTCTTGCATCTCCTGTTGCCTCTCCTGCTGCTGCATTACCTGCTATATCTCTTCCTACTGCATCTCCTCCTGCTGCAAATCCTACTGCATCACCTGCTGCATCATCTCCTGCTGCATCTCCTCCTGCAGCATATCCTGCTGCATTTCCTTCTGCTGTATCTCCTGCTGCGTCATCTGCAGCAGCATCTTCTGCTGCTACATCTCCTACTGAATCTGCATCTCCTGATGCATCTGCTGCTGCTTCTATTGCTGCTGCATCTGCTGCCTCTGCAGCTGCAGCTATATCTCCTTCTACTGCATCTCCTGCTGCATCTCCTCTTGCTGCATCTTCTGCTGCATTTCTGGCTACTGCCTCTCCTTAATATGCTTCTGCTTCATGTACTGCTGCATCTCCTGCTGCATTTCCTTCTGATGCATCTCCTGCTGCACAATCTGGTGCATCAGCTGCTGAATATGCATCTCCTGATGCATCTCCTGCTGCTGCACTTCATGCTGCTGGCATCTGATGCTTCATATTTTGCTGCATCTGATGCTGCCTCATCTCTTTCTGTTGCATATCCTGCTGCATCTCCTCTTGCATCTCCTGCTGCTGCATCTGCGGCTGCATCTGGTGATGCTATGTCACCTACTGCTTCTCCTGCTGCATCTGCTGCTGCTTCTGCTACTGCATCCCTGGCTGCATCTCCTGCCGCTTCTGCTGCTGCATCTCCTGCTGCATCTGATGATGCTGCATCTCTTCTTTCTGCATCTCCTCCTGCATTTGCTTTTGCATTTCTACTTCATCTCTAGCTTCATCTTCTGCTGCTGCATCTCCTTCTGTATCTTCTGCGCTTTCATATCCTGCTGCATCTCCTCTGCTACATCTCCTGAATCTGCTGTTGTATCAGCTGCTACTTCATGTACTGCTGCATGTCCTGCTACATCTCCTGCTGCTTCATCTCCTGCTGCTGTATCTCCAGCTGTATCTCCTGCTGCTGCATCTCCTCCTACATGCTCTGCTGATGCATCTGCAGATGCAAGTACTGATGCTGCATATCCTGCTACATCTGCTGCTGAATCTCCTGCTACTGAATCTCCGGCTGCGGCATCTCCTACTGCATATCCTGCTGAATGCATTTGCGGCTGCACCTCCTGCTGCTGCATCTCCTGCTGCACCTCCTGCTGCTTCTCCTGCTGCATTTCCTCTTGCAACTGCTGCTGCATCTACTGCTACTTCATCTACTGCTGCATCTCCTACTACATCTCCTGCTGCCTCATATTTTTCTATATCTCCTGCTGCATCTACTGCTGCTTCCTCCGCTGGTGCATCTGCTGCTGATATTTCTCGTGCTCCATCTCTTCCTGCTGAATCAGCTGCTGCATCCCCTACTGGTGCGTCTGCAGCATCTCCTGCTTCTTCTGGTGCTGCTTCACCTACTGCTGCAACCTTTGACGCATAACCTGCTGCAGCATCTCCTGCTTAATCTCCTGAAGCATCTCCTGCTGCATTTTCTGCTGCTGCATCTCCTGCCGATGCATGTTTTGCTGCATCTCCTGCTAATGCATCCTTTTCTGCATATCCTTCTACTGCATCTACTTCTGCATCTCCGGCTCCAGCATCTCATGCTTCATCAACTGCTGCTGCATCTCTTATGCATCTCCTTCTGCTGCATATGCTGCTACATCTGCTGCTGCTGTACCTCCTCCTGCTGCATCTCCTGCTACGCAATCTCCTGCTGTATCTGCTGCTTCTGCATCTCCTAATGCATCCCCTGCTGCCTCACTTCATCCTGATGCATCTCCTGCTGCTATATCTCCTGCATCTGCATCTCCTGATGCATCCCCTGCTGCTTCACTTCATCCTGCTGCATCTTATGCTGCATCTCCTGCTTCTATATCTCCTGCTTTTGCATGCCCTAATGAATCTCCTGCTGCTGCATCTTCTGCTTCTGCATCTCCTGCTTCTATACCTCCTGCTGAATCTGCTGCGGCTGCACCTCCTTCTGCTACATCTCCTGCGTCACTCACTTCTCCTGCATATCCTGCTGCATTTCTTGCTGCATCTCCTGCTGCATTTCGTGCTGATACTTTTCGTGCTGATACATTTCCTGCTGCATCCCCTACCGTATACCTTTCTACATTTGCTGCCTCATCTCCTGATGCATCTGCTCATGTACCTCGTGCTGCTGCATCTCCTGCTTCATCTTCAGATGATACATCTGTGGCTTCATCACCTGCTATGTCATCTCCTGCTGCATCTGCTGCAGTATTTCCTGCTGCAGCATCTCTTGCTCCTGCATCTACTGTTAATTTTCCTGCTGCACCTGTTGCTGCTCTGCTACTACTTCATCTCCTGCTAAATCTCCTGCTACATATCCTGTTGCTGCATCTCCTGCTGCTACATATCCTGCTGCTGCACCTCTTAATGCATCTCATGGTAATGCTTCATCTCTTGCTACTGCATCTCCTGCTGCACCTACTGCTTCTGCATATCTTGCTCCATCTTCTGCTGCTGCATCTGCTGCTGCATCTTCGCTGCTGCATGTCTTGCTGCATGTCTTGCTGCATCTCCTCCTGATGCTTCGCCGGCTGTTTTTCCTTCTGAATTTCTGCTGCATGTCCTGCTCTGGCATCTTCTACTACATCTCCTCCCGCTGCTTATCCTGCTACATCTACTTCTGCTGCACCTCCTGCTGCATCTCCTGCTGATGAATCTCCTGCTGAATCTGCATCTACCGCTGCATCTGCTTCTGCACATCCACCTGCTGTTTCTGCTGCTTCTGCATTTGCTGCTTAATCTCCTGTTGCATTTCCCGTTGCTGCTTCTCCTCCTTCTGCATCTCCTACTTCTGCATCTCCTGCTGCTGTATCATCTCAATCATCTCTTCCTGCTGCATCTTCTGCTGAATCTGCAGCTACTGCCGCATCTGCTTCTGCATCTCCTTCCGTTGCGTCTCCTGCGGCATCTGCTGCTGCATCGGCTGCTGCATCCCGTGCTGCTGCATCTGCTGCTTCGTATTCTGCTGCTTATTCAATTGCAGAAATTCCTGCTGAATTTCCTGCTTAATTTGCTGCTAGATCTGCTGCGGCCGCATCTCCTGCTGCTTTATCTCCTGCTCTTGCAACTCCTACTGCTGAATCTCCTCCTGAATCTGCTGCGGCATCTCATGTCCTGCTACATCTCCTGATGCATCTCCTTCTGTATATGCATCTCCTGCTGCATCTCCTCCTGCTGCATCTCCTCCTGCTGCATCACCTGCTGCATCTCCTGCTGCACCACCTGCTACACCACCTGCTATTGAATCCCCTGCTGCATCTCCTAATGCTGCATGGCCTGATGCTGCATCTCTTCATGCATCTCCTGCTGCTGCATCTCCTGCTGAATCACCTCTCGTTGCTTCTCTTTTTCTTCATCCCCTGATCTGCTGCTGCATGTCCTGCTACATCTTCTGCTGCTGAAATTACCTCTGCTGCATCTGCTTCTGCATCACCTCCTACTGAATCCCCTACTGCATTCCTTTTGCATCTAATTCTGATGCACCTCCTGCTGCTGTATCCCCTGGTGCATCTCCTGCTGCTGCATCTCCTGCTGCTGCATCTCCTGCTGCTGCATCTCCGCCTTCTGTATCTACTGCTCCGTTTCCTGCGGCTTCATCTCCCTCTGCCTTATCTGGTGGTACTTAATTTGCTGCTGCATCTGCTGCTGCAACTCATGCTGCTGCATCTCCTCTTGCATCTCCTGCTGCATTTCTTGGTGCTGCATCTCCTGCTGCTGCAACTCCTGCTTCTGCAACTCCTGCTGCATGTCTTGGTGCTGAATCTCCTGCTCTTGCAGCTCTTGCTGCAGTTCCTGCTGCATTTCTCATGATGCATCTCTTGCTGCATAACTTCCTGCTACGTCTCCTGCTTCTGCATGTCCTCCTGATACATCTGCTGCTGCATCTCCTGCTGCTGAATCTCCTCCTGCTACATCTCCTGCTGCTAGATTTCCTCCTGCATCTACTGCTGATGAGTCTGATGCTGCATCTCTTGCTCTTGCATCTCCTGCTTCCTCTCCTGCTGCTGCATTACCTGCTATATCTCCTCCTACTGCATCTCCTCCTGCTGCATATCCTGCTTCTGTATATACTGCTGCATTTCCTGCCGCTGCATCTCCTGCTGCTGCATCTCCTGCTGCTGAATCTCTTTCTGCCTCTCATTCTTCTGAATCTCCTGCTTCTCTATTACTTTCTGCATCAAGTCCTGCTGCGTATCCTGCTGCTGAATCTCCTCCTGCTGCATCTGCTGCTGCATCTTCGCTGCTGCATGTCTTGCTGCATGTCTTGCTGCATCTCCTCCTGATGCTTCGCCGGCTGTTTTTCCTTCTGAATTTCTGCTGCATGTCCTGCTCTGGCATCTTCTACTACATCTCCTCCCGCTGCTTATCCTGCTACATCTACTTCTGCTGCATCTCCTGTTGGATCTCCTGCTGATGCATCTCCTACTGTGAATCTGCTGCAGCATCTCCTGCTGATGAATCTCCTGCTGAATCTGCATCTACCGCTGCATCTGCTGCTGCATCTCCACCTGCTACATCTCCAGCTGCTTCATCTCCTGCTGCTGTGTCTTCTGCTGCATCTCCTGCTGCATCTGATGCTGCTGCATCTGCTGCTGCATCTCATGCTGATGCTTCTCCTACTGTGAATCTGCTGCAGCATCTCCTGCTGATGAATCTCCTGCTGAATCTGCATCTACCGCTGCATCTGCTGCTGCATCTCCACCTGCTACATCTCCAGCTGCTTCATCTCCTGCTGCTGTGTCTTCTGCTGCATCTCCTGCTGCATCTGATGCTGATGCATCTGCTGCTGCATCTCATGCTGCTGCATCTCATGCTGCATCTCCTCCTGCTGCCTCTCCTGCTGCTGCTTCTCCTCCTGCTAAATCTCCTCCTGCATCAGCTGCTGCATTTCCTGCATCTTCTACTGCTGCATCTCCTGCTTCTGCATATGCTTTTGCATGTCTTGCTGCTAAATCTGCTTCTGCGTCTCCTACTCCTGCATCTCTTCTACTGCATCTCTTGCTTCTGCATTTCCTGCTCCTGCTTCTCCTGATGCATTTGCTGCTGCAACTCCTGCAGCATTTTCTATATCTTGAATTCCAGATGCCACATCTCCTACTGCGTCTGCTGGTACTGCATCATATCCGGCCGCATCTCCTGCTCCGTTTTCTTGTGCATCTGCTTCTTCATGTACTGCTGTATTTTCTGCTGCTGCATCTCCTGCTGCTGCATCTGCTGTTGCATCTCCAGCTACATCTCCTGCTGCTGCATCTTTTTCTCTGCAGATCCTGCTGCTGCATCTTCTTCTTCATTTCCTGCTGCTGCATCTTCTTCTGCATTTCCTGCTGATGCATCTTCTTCCGCATTTCCTGCTGATGCATCTTCTTCTCTGCAGATTTTGTTGCTTCATCTCCTGCTGCAGAATCTCCTACTGAATCCGCTGCTCATCTCCTGCTGCTGCATCTGCTGCTGCAGCATCTCCTAAAGCATCACCTGCTGCTGCAAATGCTGCTGCATCCCCTTCTTCTGCATCTCCTCCTGCTCTCATACTGCTGCATCTCCTGCTGCTGCATCTCCTAAAGTATCTCCTACTGCTGCATATCCTGCTGCATCTCCTCCTGCTGCATCTGCTGCTACATCCCCTGCTCCTGCATCTCCTGCTGCATTTCTTGATACTGCATCTCATGCTGTTGCATATCCTGCACCTGCTTCTGCATCTGTTTGCTGCATCTCATACTGCATCTGCTAATGCATCTGCTGCTGCAGCAGCTGCTTCTGCTGCTGCTGCATCTCCTCCTGCTGCATCTTCTTTTGCTGCAATTTTTTCTTCATCTGCTGCTGCATCTCTTACTCCTGCATCTGCTTCATCTACAAATCCTGTGGCATATTCTGATGCAACTCTGATGCATCTTCTGCTGCATCTCCTGCTACTGCTTCACCTACTGCTGATTCTGCTGCTGCTGCATGTCCTGCTTCTTCATCTACTGCTGCTTCTCCAACTCCTGCTGCGTCTCCTGCTTCTTCATCTTCTGCCACTCCTGCTGCTTCATCTCCTTTTGCTGCATCTCATGCAGTATCTGCTGCATCTCCTGATGTATCTCCAATTGCATCTGGTTCTGCGTCTCCTGCTGCTTCATCTCCTTCTCTACCTACTGCTGCATTTCCTCCTCTATCTCCTGCTGCTGAATCTCCTGTTGCATCTACTGCTTCAGAGACTCCTGCATCTCCTACTGCATCTGTTGCTGCTGCTGCATCTCCTGTTTCTGCATCTCCTGCTGCATCTGGGGCTGCTGTATCTCCTCCACCTGCATCTTCTGCTACTTCATCACTTGCTGAATCTCTTGCTGCATCTCCTTCTGGATTTCCTGCTGCTGCATCACCTCCTACTGCACCTGCTGCAGTATTTCTTGCTGCTGCATATCCCGCTTCTTCATATCATGCTGCATTTCTTGCTGATGAATATCCTGCTGCTGCATCCCCTGCTGCATCTACTGATGCTGAATCTCCGTCTTCTACATCTCCTCTTCATCTCCTGTTGCATCTCCTGATGCTTCTCGTGCCGCTGCTTCTGCTGCATATCCTGCTACTGAATCTCCTGCTTCTGCATCTCCTTCTGGTGCATCTCCTGTGCAATCTCTAGCTACTCTATCTCCTACTGATTCCACATCTTCTCTTTCATTAGCTGCTGCATCTACTGCTGTTGCATCCACCTCTGCATCTCCTTCTGCTGCCTCTCCATCCTACATCTCCTCGTGCTTCATCTCTTGGTGCATCTCCTGCTATATCTCATGCTGCATCTCCTTCTTCTCCTCCTGCTGCTGCATCTCCTGCTGCATCTCCTACTGCTGCATCTCATGGTGGATCTCCTCTTGCTAAATCTACTGCTTCACCTCCTGCTGCATCTCCTGCTGGTTCATCTCCTGCTGCCTTTACTGGTGATGCATATCCTGCTGGATCTCTTGTAGCTGCCTCTTTTTCTGCATATCCTCCTGCATCTCTTCCTGCTGCATCTCTTGTTGAATCTCCTTCTACTGCATCTGCAGGGTATGCTGCTTCATCTGGTGCTGCTTCACCTCCTGCTACATCTCCTGCTGCTGCGTATGTTGCTGCATCTCCTGCTGTTGCGTATGCTGCTGCACCTCCTGCTACTGCATCTCCTTCTCAATCTGAATCTTGCCTTTCCTCTGCTGCCTGCATCTCCTGATGAAGCATCTCGTACTGCTGCAGCTGCTGATGCATCTACTGCTGCATCTCTTTCTGCTGCAACTACTTTTGCATCTCCTTCTTCTACATCTCTTGAGATATACCCTGCTACATCTCCTGCTGCATCTTCTGCTGCATCTCCTGCTGCTGCATCTCCTGCTGCATGTCCTACTGCATCTCCTGCTGCTGTATCTCCTACTGAAGAATCGCCTTCTGCCATATCTCCTGCTGCTTCTCGTAATGCTTCATCTCCTGCTGCTCCAGCTCCTGCTTTGTTTCTTGATGCATCTCCCACTGCTGCATCTCCTCTTGCTGCATCTCCTCCTGATGCATCTCCTGATGCATCTCCTGCTGCTGATTCTCCTGCTGCTATATCTCCTGCTGCTGACTCTCCTGCTGCTACATCTCCTGCTGCTGCATCCCCTGCTGCTCCATCCTCTCTTTCATGTGCTGCTACTTCATATCCTTCTACATCTTCTACGTCTGAAGCTTAACCTCTGCTGCACTTCCTGCTGCATCTCCTACTGCATCTCCTGCTACTGCATTACCTGCTTTTTCACCCCCGCCTGCATCTACTTCTTCTTCATTTCCTGCTACATCTTATTCTGCTGCATCTCCTGCTACTGTTTCTCCTGCTGTATCTCCTGCTGATTCTGCAGCTGCTGCATCTCCTGCTTCTTCATCTCCTGCTGCTTCTCCATCTCCTGATGTTTCTTCTGCTGCTTCTTCTCCTACGGCTGCATCTCCTGCAGCTGAATCTGCTGCCGCAGTGCTGTGGCTGCGTCACCTGTTGCTACATCTCCTTCAGAATATCCTGATGATGCAGATGGAGCAGCAGGAGATGCAGACGTAGATGCAGCAGGAGATTCCGCAGCAGGAAGACGGAGCAGGAGTTGCAGCATCAGACGAAGCAGCAGGAGATGCAGCAGCAATAGGTGCAGCAAAAGGAGATGAAGCAGGAGATGAAGCATCAGGAGACTAAGCAAGAGGAGATGCATTAGGAGATTCCGCAGCAGGCGATGCAGCAGAGAATGCAGTAGCACAAGATTCAGCAGTAGGAGATGCAACAGGAGATGCAGCTGCAGGAGATGCAGTAACAGATGTAGCAACAGATGCAGCAGCAGGAGATGCACGAGGACATCCAGAAGCAGGAGATGCAACAGTAGGTGAACCTACAGCAGATGTAGCAAAAAATGCAAGAGATTTGCCAGCAGGCGATGCAGCAGCCGGTGATGCAGAGAGATATGCAGAAGCAGGAGATGCATCAGCAGGAGATGAAGCATCAGATGCAGGAGCAGGAGATGCAGAAGCAGGAAATGCAACAATAGGAGATGCAGCAAGAGTTGCAGCAGTGCATGAAGCAGCAAGAGATGCAGCAGAAAGAGATGAAGTAGCAGAAAATGCATCAGAAATATGCACCAGCAGCTGCTGCCGCAGGAGATACAGCAGGAGGAAGCAGGAGATCCAGCAAGAAAGCACCATCATAAGATGAATCTGCAGATGTATCAGAAGGATATTGAGAAGGAGATGGAGCAGCAAGAGTTGCAGCAGCAGGATTTGCAGCAGAAGGTGAAGCACTATCAGGAGATGCAGAGAAGAAGATGCAGAGAATGAGAAACAGCAGAAGGAGATGCAGCAGGAGATGAAGCCACAGTAGATGCAGCAAGAGATAAAGCATCAGCAGTCGCAGCAGCAGGCTATGTAGCAGGAGATGCAGCAGTATGTGAAGCAGCAGGAGATGTAGAAGCAAATGCTGCAGATGCAGCAGTAATTGATTCAGCAGGAGATGCAGCAGGAAGAGATGCATCAGGAAACGCAGAAGATGCAGCAGAAAGAGATGCTTAAGGAGATCGATCAGAAGATTCACTAGCAGGAGACGCTGCCACAGGAGATGTAGCAGGAGATGCAGCTGCAAGAGATGCAGCAGGAGATACAGTAGCAGGAGATGTACCACCAGGTTATGGAGCAGGGGATTGAACAAGAGGAGATGTACCCTGAGATGCAGCAGCAGGAGATGCAGCTGGAGATGCAGAAGCAGACGAAGCAGCAGTAAATGCAGCAGCAAGATATGCATCAGAAGGAGATAAAGCAGGAGATGCAAAAGCAGGAGATTAAGCTACAGGAGATGCGTTAGGAGATGCAGCATCAGGAGATGCAGCCGCAGTAGATGCAGGAGCAGATTCAGAAGCAGATTCAGTAAGAGATGCAGTGGCAGGAGATTCATATGCAAAAGATATAGCAGCAGGAGATGCAGCAGCAGGAATTTCAGTAGGAGATGCAGCAGCAGGAGAAACAGCAGGTAATGCAGCAGCAGTAGATGCAGCAGGGTATGCAACAGCAGGAAATTCAGCAGCAGGAGATGAATCAGGGGAGATGCATCATCAGATGAATCCGGTGATGCATCAGAGGTAGTTGCAGACAGAGATGCAGCATCAGGAATTTCAGCAGAGGATGCAGCAGCAATAGATGCAACAGCAGATGCAGCAGAAGTAAATTCAGCAGCAGGAGATGTAGCAGCACACACAGCAGCAGATCCGGAGATGAAGCAGCAGGAGATGCAGCATCAGGAGATGCAGCAGGAGATTCAATAGCAGGTGGTGCAGCAGTGGGAGAAGCTCAGGGGATAAAGCAGCAGGAGATGCAACATGAATGCAGCAGGGGATTCGGTAGCAGGTGATGCAGCAGCAGATGCAGCAGAAGTAAATTCAGAAGCCGAAGATGTAGCAGCATATGCAGCAGCAGATGCAGAAGATGTAAATTCAGTAGCAGAAGATGTAGCAGCACATGCAGCAGTAGTAGATGAAACCGAGGATGAAGAAGCAGGAGATACAGAAGCAGGAGATGCAGCAGCATATCCAGCAGCACATTCAGCAGAAGATGCTGAAGCAGGAGATTCAGCAGCAGGAGACTAAGACTCGGCAGATACAGAAGCACGTTCAGCAGGAGATGCAGCAGGAGATGCAGCAGCAGCAGATGAAGCAGGAGATGAAGCAAGAGCTTTAGCAGGAGATACAGAAGCAGAAGATTCAGGAGCAGAAGGTGAAGAAGCAGGAGATGCAGCAACAGGAGCTGCAGAAGCAGATGCAGAAGTAGGAGGTGCAGCAGCAGGAATTTCAACAACAGATTCAACAGCAGATGCAGAAGGGGTGCAGCATCAGGAGATGCAGCAGCAGATGCATCAATAGATGCCTATTCATCAGGAGATGCAGCAGGAAGAGATGCTTAAGCAGGTACAGCTTCATGAGATGTAGCACAAGATACAGAAGGAGATGCTGTAGGAGGAGAGGCAGGAGAAGATGACGCAGCAGACGCAGTAGCAGGAGATGCAGAAGCAGAAGATGCAGCCTGAGATTCTGCATCAGGAGATGCATCAGGAGATACAGCTGCAGGAGACGAGCAGCAGATTCAGTAGGAGATTCTGCAGTAGGAGATGAAGCAGCAGGATCTGCAGGAAAGAAGATGCAGCAGCAGGAGATGAAGCAGGAGTTGCAGCAGCAGAAGATACAGCAGTACATGAAGCAGCAGATGCACAAGAAAACGGAGCAGGAGATGCAGCAGGATAAGATGCAGTACCAGCAGATGCAGTAGGAGATGCAGCATCTGGAGTTGAAGCAATAGAAAATGCTGCAGGAGATGCAGCAGCAGATGCGTCAGGAGAAGCAGGAGCAGGAAATGCAGACGCAGGAGATGCAGCAGCAGAGATGCAGGAGTAGGAGAGACAGAAGCAGGAGATGTAGCAGCAAGTCACGCAAAAGGATATGCAGAAGCAGGAAATGCAGCAGCAGGAGATGCAGGAAATGCATCAGCAGATGCAGGAGGTGATTTAGCAGGAGGAGAGGAAGCAGCACGCGAGGCGGCGGCAGGAGATGCAGCATGATATGCAGCAGCAGATGCATCGGCAGCAGATGCAGAAGTAGATTCAGTAGAAGACACTGCAGCAGGAGATGCAGCAGCTGGAGATGAAGCAGAAGATGCAGCAGCAGGAGATGTAGTAGGAGATGCAGCAGGAGATGCCACATCAGGTGCAACAGGAGGAGGTGCAGCAGGAGGAGATGCTGCAGGAGGAGATGCATCGGGAGATGGCTATTCAGAAGGAGATGCAACAGGAGATGTAGCAGCATGAGATGCCACGGGAGAGTCAGGAGGAGATTCAGCAGCAGGAGATGCAAGAGCAGGAAATGCCATCGCAACAGATTCAGCACCAGATTCAGCAGGAAATGAAGCAGCAGTAGATGCAGCAGGGGATGCAGCAGGGGATGCAGAAGCAGCAGATGCAGAAGCAGATGCAGCAGCACATGCAGTATGATACAAAGCAAAAGCAGGTGTAGCAGCAGGAGATGCAGGAGCACGAGATGCAGCAGGAGGAGATGCAGGAGCAGCAGGTGCAGCAGGAGATGCAGCAGCAGATGATAGAGTAGCAGAAGATGCAGCATAAGGATATGCATGAGGAGATTCCACAGGAGCTTCAGCATGTGATGCAGGATCACGACCTGCAGAAGCAAGAGATGCAGCAGTAGGAGATGCAATAGGAGATGCAGAAGCAGGAGGTGGATGAGTAAATTCAGCAAGAAATGCAGCAGGAGGAGAGCAGCAACAGGAGATCTAGAAGAAAGATGCCGCAGGAGATGCAGCAGGCGATAGAGCAGCAAGAAATGCAGCAGGAGATGCAGCTGCCGAAGTTGCAGCAGCAGGAGATGCAACAGCAGATGCAGCAGGAGATTCAGCAACAGGAGATTCAGCAGTAAACACAGGAGATTCAGCAGCAGGAGATGCTGCAGCAGACGCAGAAGCAAATGCAGCAGTAGGAGTGGCCGCAGGTGGAGATGCATCAGGAGATGCATATTCAGAAGGAGATGCATATTCAGAAGGAGATGCACCAGGAAATGTAACAGGATATGTAGCAGCACGAGATGCCGCAGGATATTCCTGAGGAGATTCAGCAGAAAGAAATGCAAGAGCAGGAGATGAAGCAGCAGGAGATGCAGCTGCAGCAGCTGCAGCAGGAGATGCAGATTTAGCAGGAGATTCAGCAGCAGGAGATGCAGCAGCAGGAGATGCAGTAGGAGAAGATATAGCAGGTAATGCAGCAGCAGAAGAGGCAGCAGGAGATGCAAGAGCAAGAGATGCAGCATCAGTCTCATCAGCAGTAGATGCAGGAGGAGATCCAGCAGCAGGAGATGTAGCAGGAGGAGATTCAGCAGCAGGAGATTGAGCAGCAGGTGTATCAGAAGAAGATGCAGCAGCAGGAGACGTAGCAGGAAGTTATGCAGCAAGAGCTGCATCATGAGAAATGCAGCAGGAAATGCAGCAGGTAATTCATTAGCAGGAGATTCAGCAGGAGATGCAGCAAGAGTTGCAAAAGCAGGAGATTCAGCACCAAGAAATGCAGCAGGAGGAGATGTAGCCACAGGAAATGCAGCAGCAGGAGATGCAGCATGAGATGCAGCAGCATGACATGCAGCAGCAGATGCAGCAGCAAATGAAGTACCAGCAGATGAGGCAGAGGGAGATGCAGCAGCAGGAAATGCAGCAGTAGATACAGAAGACGGAGATGCGGCAGCAGCAGATGCAGCAGGAGATGCCGCAGAATATGCAGCAGGAGGAGATGCATCGGGAGATGCATATTCAGAAGGAGATGCAGCAGGAGATGTAGCAGGATATGTAGGAACTTGAGATGCTGCAGCAGATTCAGGAGGAGATTCAGCAGTAGGAGATGCAAGAGCAGGAGATGAAGCAGCAGGAGATGCAGCGGCAGCAGATTCAGCAGGAATTTCTGCGGCAGGATAAGCAGCAGGAGATGCAGCAGCAGATGCAGCAGCAGATGCCGCAGGAGACACAACAGAAGGAGATGCAAAAGCAGATGCAGCAGTGGCTGCAGGTTCAGCAAGAAGAGATGATTCAGATGATAAAGCATCAGGAGATGCAGCAGGAGATTCAGCCGGAAATGCAGTAGGGGGAGAGGCAAGAGGAGATGATGCAGAAGACGCAGCATACAGCACATACAGCAGCAGATCCGGAGATGAAGCAGCAGGAGATGCAGCAGCAGGAGATGCAGCAGGAGATTCAATAGCAGGTGGTGCAGCAGTGGGAGATGCACAAGGGATAAAGCAGCAGGGGATGCAGCAGCAGGAGATGCAACATGAATGCAGCAGCATCAGGAGTTTCAGCTGAGACTGCAGCAGCAATAGATGCAGGAAGAGATCCAGGAGGAGGACCTAGAGCAGCAGGAGATGTAGCAGCACATACAGCAGCAGATCAGAGCATGAAGCAGCAGGAGAAGCAGCAGGTGGAGATTCAGCAGGAGGTACATCAGGAGATACAGCAGCAAAAGATGCATCAAGAGATGCATGATCAGGAGATGCAGCATTAGGAGATGCAGCAGGGGATTCAATAGCAGGTAATGCAGCAGGAGATGCAGCAGGAGATGCAGCAGTAGGAAATGCACCCGAGATACAGCAGCAGGAGGCGCAGCAGCAGGAGATGCAACAGGAATGCAGCAGGGGATTCAGTAGCAGGTGATGCAGCAGCAGATGGAGCAGAAGTAAATCCAGCAGGAGATGTGGCAGCACATGCAGCAGCCGATGCAGCAGAAGTTAATTCAGCAGCAGAAGATGTAGCAGCATATGCAGCAGTAGTAGATGAAACCGAGGATGAAGAAGCAGGGGATACAGCAGCAGGAGATGCATCAGCAGGAGATGCAGCAGTGTATGCAGCAGCAGCAGATGGAGCATCAGGTGATGCAGGAGGACATCAAAAATCAGAAGGTGAAGCTGCAGGAGATGCAGCAGTAGATTAATCTACAGCAGATGCATCAGGTGATGCACCTAAAGATGCAGCAGCAGGAGATGCAGCTGCAGTTAGAGCAGCAGTAGATTGAGCAAGATATACAGAAGCAGGAGTTGCATCGGCGAGAGATGCAGCATGACAGGCAGAAGAAGGAGATCCTGCAGCAGATGCAGTAGCATATAGAGCACCAGCAGATGCAGCAGCAGGAGATGAAGCAGCAGATGCAGCAGCAGGAGATTCAGTAGCAGGAGATGCATCAGCAGGATATTCAGCAGGAGGAGATGCAGCAGGAGATGCAGCATCAGTAGATGAAGCCGGAATTTAGGAGGGGATTCAGTAGTAGGGTTTGCAGCAGCAGATGCAGGAGATTCAGCAGCAGAAGATGCACCAGGAGATGCAGCAAGAAGAGATGTCACAGATTATGCAGCGGCAGGAGATGCCGCAACAGGTCCAACAGCAGATACAGAAGGAGATGCAGCATCAAGAGATGCAGCATCAAGGCATCAATAGATGCATATTCATCAGGAGATGCAGCAGGAAGAGATGCTTCAGCAGGTACAGCTCCATGAGATGTAGCACGAGATACAGAAAGAGATGCTGTAGGAGGAGAGGTAGGAGTAGATGATGCAACAGACGCAGTAGCATGAGATACAAAAGCAGAAGTTGCAGCCGGAGATTCTGCAACAGGAGATGCAGCCGCAGTAGATGAACAGCGGAATCAGCAGGATCTGCAGAAAAGAAGATGCAGCAGCAGAAGAAACAGCAGTACATGAAGCAGCAGATGCACAAGAAAATGGAGCAGGAGATGCAGCAGGATAAGATGCAGTACCAGCAGATGCAGTAGGAGATGCGGCATCTGGAGTTCAAGCAATAGAAAATGCTGCAGGAGATGCAGCAGCAGATGCATCAGGAGAAGCAGGAGCAGGAAATGCAGACGCAGGAGATGCAGCAGAGGAGATGCAGCAATAGGAGACGCAGAATCAGGAGATGTAGCAGCAAGACATGCAAAAGGATATGCAGAAGCAGGAGATGCAGCAGCAGGAGATGCAGGAAATGCATCAGCAGATGCAGGAGGGGATTTAGAAGGAGGAGAGGCTGCGGCAGGAGAGGCAGCAGCAGGAGATGCAGGAGTTGCAGCATCAGGAGATGCAGCAGGGAATGCTGCAGCAGCAGAAGTAACAGGAGATGCATCATCATCATATGCAGTAGGAGACGGAGCAGCAGGAGATGCTACAGGAGATTCAGCTGCAGATGCAGAAGGAGATGTAGCAGCAGGAGATGCAGAGTAGTAGATGAAGAGAAGAAGATGCAGCGGAAAAAAATATAGCAGGAGATTCAGCCGCAGTAAATGCAGCAAGAGAGAAAGCAGCATCAGATACAGCAGCAGAGGATGCAACAGCAGATGCAGCAGCAGGAGATCTATCAGGAGATGCAGCAGTAGATGAAGCAGCAGCAGATACAGGAGATGCAGCAGTAGTAGATTCAGCAAGAACTGCAGCAGGAAATGCAGATGAATATGCAGCAGCAGATGCATCTGCAGGTGATGCAGAAGGAGATGCAGCAGAAGGATATGCAGCCGCAGAATATGCCGCAGCAGGAGATGTACCAGGAGATTCAGCAGGAGATGCAGCAGGAGGAGATACATAAAAGATGCAGCAGCAATTGATGAAGCAGGAGATGCAGAAGCAGGAGATGCAGAAGCAGGAGATGCAGAAGTAGATGCATCAGCAAGGGATGCAGCAAAACGTACATCGGCAGGAGACACAGCAGCAGGATATGAGGCAGGAGATGCACCAGCAGAAAATGCAGCAGGAGATGCTTCAGGAGATTAAGCAGGAGATGCAGCAGCAGGAGACGTGTCAGAGGTTGCAGCAGTAGGTGAAGCAGCACCAGATGAAGCAGGAGATGCTGCAGATGCACCAGTAAGGGATGCAGCAGGTGATGCAGCAGGAAGAGATGGAGCAGGAGATATATCAGCAGCAGTAGATGCAGCAGGAGATATAGAAAAATATGAAACAATAGGAGATGTAGTAGGAGATGCAGCAGTAGATGAAGTAGCAGTAGATGCAGCAGCAGTTGCAGCAGGAAATGCAGCAGGAGAAGCAGCAGGAGATGCAGCAGCAGGAGGTGCAGCCGCAAATGCATTCAGCAGGATATGCGGATATTCGGTAGCAGGAGATTCGGTAGCAGGGTATTCAGCAGCAGATGTAGCAGGATATGCAGCATCAGTAGATGCGTCCGCAGATGAATCAGCAGAGCACGTAGGAGGAGATGCAGCAGCAGGAGATGAAGCAGCAGATGCAGGAAGAGATGCAGCAGCAGGAGATGCAGCAGCAGATGCAGTAGGTGATGTAGAATCACCAGAAGCAGCAGGATATACAGCAGCAGATGCAGCAGCATGAGGTGCAGCAGCAGGAGATACATATTCAGCAGAAGATGCACCAGATTATTCAGCAGGAGATGACGAATCAGAAGGAAAGGCAGCAGCTGATGCAGCAACAGATTAAGGAGTTGCAGTAGCCAGAAATGCAGCAGAAGATGCAGCAAGAGGAGATGCAGCAGGAGATGCAGTAGCAGGAAATGTAGCTGCAGCTGCAGAGGCAGCAGATGCAGCAGCAATAGATGCAGCAGCAGATGTATCAGGAGATGCAGATTCAGTAGGAGATGTAGCAGCAGAAGATGCTGCTGCAGATGACGCAGCAGGAGATGCAGCAGAAGGTAATGCAGCAGGATATGCTGCAAGAGGAGATGCAGCAGGTAATGCAGCAGCAGGGGATGCAGTAGGATTTGCAGCAGGAGATGCAGCAGGAGATGCAGCAGCAAGAGATGCAGCAGTGGATGCATATTCAGCAGGAGATGCAGCAGAAGATGCAGCAGGAGATGCAGAAGCAGGGGATTTAGCAGGAGATGAAGCAGCAGCAGATGCAGCAGCAGATGCACCAGATGGATGAGAAAGTGATGCAGCAGGGGATGAACCAGCAGATACAACAGGAAATGGAGCATCAGGAGATGCATCCACAGATGCATGAGCAAAGGATGCAGCAAGCGATGTAGCAGCAGGAGATACAGCAGCAGGAGATGCAGCAGCAGATGTAGCAGCAGGAGATACAGAAGCAGGAGATGAAGCAGCAGATGCATCAGCAAGAGATACAGGAGGACATCAAGTAGCAGGAGATGCAGCAGCAGGAATTTTATCGGGAGATGCAGCAGTACATGAAGCATTTCCTGCTGATGCATCTCCTGCTGCATATCCTGCTGATGCATCTCCTGCTAAATCAGCTCTTGCTGATGCATCTTTTGCTGCATCTCCTGCTACTGCATCTCCTGCTGCTGAATCTCCTGCTGTGGCAATTCCTACTGCATCTCATGCTGCTGCAGTTCCTGCAGCATCTCCTGATATATCGCTTACTTCTGCATCTCCTGCTGCTGGATTTCCCGCTGCCTCTCCTGCTGCTATATCTGCTGCTTCACCTGCTGCTGCTTCTCCAGCTGCATCTCCTGCTGCTGCACCTCAAGGTGCTGCAACTTACTTTCTGCATCACCTTCTCTTCATCTCTTGCTGCTGCATCTCCTGCTGCATCTGCTGCTGTTGCATCTCCTGCTGCATTTGCTGTTGCATCTCCTGCTGCTTAATAAAATACTGCTGCATCTGCTGCATCTCCAGCTTCATCATCTCTTCTACATCTCCTGCTGTGAAATCTCCTGCTGCTATATCTCCTGCTGCACCTACTGCTGCATCAATTCCTACATCTCCTGCTGCTGCATCTCCTGCTGCTGCATCTCCAGCTGTTGTATCTCCTATTTCACCTCCTGCTGCTGCATCTCCTGCTACTGCAAATACTGCTGCTGCATCTCCCGATAATTGTGGTGGTGCATCTGCTACTGCATCTGCTACTACTCCATCTAATAGTGCTGCATCTGCTGCTGAATCCTCTGCTTCTGGATCTCCTGCTGTTGCTTATCCTGTTGCATCTCCTGCTGCTGCAAATGCTGCTGTATCCCCTTCTGTATCGCCTGCTGCATCTCCTGCTGTGGCATCTCCTAAAGCATCTCCTGCTGCTGCAAATGCTGCTGCATCCCCTTCTTCTGCATCGCCTGCTGTCTCCTACTGCTACATCTCCTGCTGCTGCATCTCCTAAAGTATCTCCTGCTGCTGCAAATGTTGCTGCATCTCCTCCTGCGGCATCTGCTGCTACATCCCCTGCTCCTGCATCTCCTGCTGCATTTCTTGATACTGCATCTTATGCTGTTGCATATCCTGCACCTGCTTCTGTATCTCTGTTTGCTGCATCTCATACTGCGTCTGCTGTTGCATCTTTTCCTGCTGCATCTTCTTCTGCTGCAATTCCTTCTGCATCTGCTGCTGCATCTCTTACATCTGCTTCGTCTACATATCCTGCGGCATATTCTGCTGCAACTCTGATGCATCTTCTGCTGCATCTCCTGCTACTGCTTCTTTTTTCACCTCCTGCTGATTCTGCTGCTGCTGCATCTCCTGCTCTTCATCTCCTGCTGCTTCTCCTGCTTCTTCATCTCTTGCAGCTCCTTCTGCTGCTTCTTCATCTCCTGCCACTCCTTGTGCTGCTTCATCTCTTTTTGCTGCATCTCATGCAGTATCTGCTGCTGCCTCTCTGATGCATCTCCTAATGCATCTCCAATTGCATCTAGTTCTGCGTCTCCTGCTGCTTCATCTCCTTCTCTATCTACTGCTGCATTTCCTCCTCTATCTCCTGCTGCTGAATCTCCTGTTGCATCTACTGCTTCAGATACTCCTGCATCTCCTACTGCATCTGCTGCTGCTGCATCTCCTGTTTCTGCATCTCCTGCTGCATCTGGGGCTGCTTTATCTCCTCCACCTGCATTTTCTGCTACTTCTGCTGCTTCATCACTTGCTGAATCTCTTGCTGCATCTCCTTCTGGATTTCCTGCTGCTGCATCACCTCCTACTGCATCTGCTGCAGTATTTCTTGCTGTTGCATATCCGGCTTCTTCATATCATGCTGCATTTCATGATGCTGCATATCCTAACTGCTGCATGTCCTGCTGCATTTCTTGCTGCTGAATATCCTGCTGCTGCATCCCCTGCTGCATCTACTGATGCTGAATCTCTGTCTTTTACATCTCCTGTTCATCTCCTGCTGCATCTCCTGATGCTTCTCGTGCCGCTGCATCTGCTGCATATCCTGCTACTGAATATCCTGCTTCTGCATCTCCTTCTGGTGCATCTCCTGTGCAATCTCTAGCTACTCTATCTCCTACTGATTCCACATCTTCTCTTTCATTAGCTGCTGCATCTACTGCTGTTGCATCCACCTCTGCATCTCCTTCTGCTGCCTCTCCATCCTACATCTCCTCGTGCTTCATCTCTTGGTACATCTCCTGCTATATCTCATGCTGCATCTCCTTCTTCTCCTCCTGCTGCTGCATCTCCTGCTGCATCTCCTGCTGCTGCATCTCATGGTGGATCTCCTCTTGATAAATCTACTGCTTCACCTCCTGCTGCATCTCCTGCTGGTTCATCTCCTGCTGCCTTTACTGGTGATGCATATCCTGCAGGTGTATTTCCTGATGCATCTCTTGTAGCTGCCTCTTTTTTTGCATATCCTCCTGCATCTCTTCCTGCTGCATCTCTTGTTGAGTCTCCTTCTACTGCATCTGCAGCATATGCTGCTTCATCTGGTGCTGCTTCACCTCCTGCTGCATCTCCTGCTGTTGCGTATGCTGCTGCATCTCCTTCTTCTGCATCTTCCACAGAAACTCCTGTTCCTGTTTCTCCTGCTGAATCTGCATCTCCTGCTGCATTTGCTGTTGCATCTCCTGCTGCTTAATAAAATACTGCTGCATCTGCTGCATCTCTGGCTGCATCATCTCTTCTACATCTCCTGCTGCGAAATCTCCTGCTGCATCTACTGCTGTATCTCCTGCTGCATCAATTCCTACATCTCCTGCTGCTGCATCTCCTGCTGCTGCATCTCCAGCTGTTGTATCTCCTGTTACACCTCCTGCTGCTGCAAATACTGCTACTGCAAATACTGCTGCTGCATCTCCTGATAATTGTGGTGGTGCATCTGCTACTGCATCTGCTACTACTCTAATACTGCTGCATCTGCTGCTGAATCCTCTGCTTCTGGATCTCCTGCTGTTGCTTATCCTGTTGCATCTCCTGCTGCTGCAAATGCTGCTGCATCCCCTTCTTCTGCATCGCCTGCTGCATCTCCTGCTGCTGCATCTCCTGCTGCTGAATCTCCTAAAGTATCTCCTGTTGCTGTTTATCCTGCTGCATCTCCTCCTGCTGCATCTGCTGCTACATCCCCTGCTCCTGCATCTCCTGCTGCATTTCTTGATACTGTGTCTCATGCTGCATCTGGTGCTTTATCAACCACTGCTTTATCTCCTGCAGCTGCATATACTGCTACATCTCTTGCTGCATCTCCTGCTGCTGCAATGCCTGCTTCTGAATCTCCTGCTGCTGCATCTGCTGCTGCATCTGCTGCTTATTTATATCTTCTTGATTTTTTGTTTTGCATCTTGTGCTGCATGTCCTGCTGCAGCCTCTCCTGTTACATCTCCTACTGCTGCATCTACTTCTGAATCTCCTCTTTCATCTCCTCTTGCAGCATTTCCAGCTGCCTCTCTTTCTGCTGAATCTCCGTTTGCCGCTCCTACTTCCGCATCTCCTGGTTCACCTCCTACTGCTGCATCTCATCCTACTACACCTCTGGCTGCATCTCCTGATGCATCTGCTGCGGCTTCATCCCCTGAAGCTGCCTATTCTGCTACATATCCTGCTGCGGTATCCCCTGCTGCTGCATCTCCTGCTGCTGCATTACCTGCTTCATCTCCTCCTGTGTCATATCATGCTGCATCTGCTGCTACATATCCTGCTGCTGCATCTGCTGCTAATCTTCTGCTGCTGAACCTCCTTCTGCATCTGCTGCTTCATCTGCTACTGCTGTATCTCCTGCTGCATCTCCTGCCTCTGCATCTACTTCTACATCTCCAGATGCTGAACCTCCTTCCCCTTCATCTCCAGCTGCTGCAGTTTCTGCAGCATCTCTTGCTTCTGGATTTCTTGCCGCTGCATCTTCTGTGGCGTCTCCTGCTGCTGCATCTCCTGCAGCATCTCCTGCTGCTGCTTCTCCTGCTGCTGCATCTTCTGCTGCATCTCCTGCTGCTGCATGTCTGGCTGTTGCATCTCCTGCTGCAAATCCTGCTGCAAATCCTACTGCATCCCCTGCTGCTGCATTACCTGCTGCATCTCCTCTTGCAGCATATCCTGCTGCATTACCTTCTGCTGCATCTCCTGCTGCGTCATCTGCAGCCATCTACTCCATCTCCTACTGATTCACCTCCTTCTGACGCATTTTCTACCGCATCTCCTGATGAATCTCCTGCTCCTGCATCTCTTTTTGCATCTTCTGCTGCTACATCTCCTGCTGCTGCATCTCCTTGTGCTGCATCTGCTGCATATTCTTATTCTGCATCTCCCTCTGCACTTTCATTGCAACGTGGAAAGCACGACTATCAAAACGATTTTATATTGCAATATTAAAGCGTCACTTCAAAATTAAAGAGCCTACCGCATCTCCTGCTGCATCTCCAGCTGGTGCATCTGCTGCTGCAACTCCTGCTATTGCATATCCAGTACCATCTCCGGCTGCATTTTCTGCTCCTGCATCTCCTGTTGAATCTGCCTATGTGGCGCCATCTCCTGATGCTGAATCTGCTGCTGCATCTGCTACTGGATCTCCTGCAGCTGTATCATATGCTGATTCTCCTTCTACTGCATCTCCTTCTGCTGCATCTGCTGCTGCATTTCCTGCTGCTGCATCTCCTCCTGCAGCATCTCCGACTGCTGCACCTCGTTCTTCTTCATCTCATGCTACTCTATTCATCTATTGCTGCATCTCCTGCTACATCTCCTATTGCTGCATCTCCTGTTAAATATACTGCTGAATCTTCTGATGAATATGCATCTCCCTCTGCAATTCTTGCTTATGCATCTCCTGCTGCATATCCTGATGCTGTATCTGCCTCGGATACATCTTCTGTTGCTTCATTCGCGCTGCTGAATCTGCTGCTTCTTCATATCATGCTGTATCTCCTACTGCATCTCCTTCTTCTGAATCTCCTGCTGCGTCTCCTGCTGAACATGCATCTCCTGCTGCACATCCTGCTGCTGTTTCTCCTGGTGTGTGTCTTAATGCTGCACTTCCTGCTGCTGCAATTCTTCCGCCTCTGCTGCTGCATTTCCAGCTACATCTCCAGCTGCATTTCCTGCTGCTGCATCTCCTGTTACATCATCTGCTGCATCTCCTGCTGCTGCATGTTTTTCTGCATCTCCTCCTGCTGCATCTGCTGCTGCATCCTCTTCTGGAACTTCTCCTGCAGCATCTCTTGCTATTGAAGCTCATGATCCTGCATCTTCTGCCTTGGCAATTCCTGGTGCTTCATTTCCTGCTGCATTTCTTCCTTTTACATCTCCTGCTGCTGCATCTCCTGCTGCTTCATCTGCTGCAGCATATCTTTCTGCTGAATCTCCGACTCATCTCCTGCTGCATTGCTGATGCAGCTGCTGCTGCTGCATCTCCTACTGCTTTATAAACTACTGCTGCATATCCGGATTCAGCATACCCTATTGCATCTGCCGGTGTTGCTTCTCCTGCTGCTGTATTTTGTACTGCATCTCCCGGTGCTGCGTCACTTGATGCTGCAGAGAATGCATTCTTCCTTTTACATCTCCTGCTTCTGCATCTTCCATAAAATCTCCAGTTCCTGCTTCTCCTGCTGAATCTGCATCTCCAGCTGCATCATCTCTTCTACATCTCCTGCTGCGAAATCTCCTGCTACTATATCTCCTGCTGCAACTACTGCTGCATCTCCTGCCGCATCAATTCCTACATCTCCTGCAACTGCATCTCCTGCTGCTGCATCTCAGCACAAGTACCGCAGGGAAGATGCTACGATCAAATGCTGACTCTCGTTAAGTCTTCTGTGGAAGCTCTTTCATTGCAATGTGGAAAGCACGCTTTCACTGCAAGCTGCAAAGCACGACTAACAGGACGTTTTTGCATAGGATACTGAATTGTGACTTATGAAAGCGTGTTCTGAAAAGTGAATAACTCCCGCAGTGAAGATGCTGGCGTGGAATACTGCTGCTTCTGAATGTCTTCTCTTAGAGCGCTTTCACTGCAAAGCAAGACTTGTAGACCTTTCAGTCTGGGCTTGTGAAATGTAACATCAGCATGGCTATTAAGGCTTCACTTCAAGATTTCAGAGCGATCAGCACAAGTACAGCAGGGAAGCTGCTACCATCTAATTTTGGCGCTCCTTAGAGTCTTCGCTTATAGTAGCCATCAGAATGGCTATGAAAGTGTCACTCAAAATATCAGAGCGTTCAGCACAAGTGCCTCAGGGAAGTTGCTACGATGACATGCTGGCTCTCGTTAGAGTCTTCTGTGGAAGCGCTTTCACTGCATGCTGCAAAGGACGACTTTTGGAACTTTTTATTCTAAGTAACTGTATAGTGATTGAATTGCGCCTAGAGAGGCGCTTTAGAAAATCGAATAACTATAGTAGGGAAGATGCTAGCATGGAATGTTGCTAATGCTGATGTCTTCTCTTAGAGCGCTTTCACTGCAAAGCTCAGACTTGTAGCTCTTTCTGTCTAAGCTTACGTACTGCAATATAGGAATTGAAGTTAAAGCGTTAGTTGAAAATTTGAGAGAATTCAGCACAAATACCGCAGGGAAGATTCTACGATCAAATACTGAAATTCGCTAGATTCTTCTCTGGAAGCCTTTTCACTCAAAAGCGAGACTTGGAGACCTTTCAGTCTTGGCTTGTGTATTTCAACATCCGAATGGCTATTAAAGCCTCACTGCAAAATTTGAAAACGTTCCGAAAAAGTACAACAAGGGCTCTGCTACGATCAAATGCATGTTCTCTTTAGAATCTTCTCTTGAAGCGCTTTCACTGCAAGTAGCCAAGCACGTCTAACAAAACGTTTAGTATTGGTTACGGAATTGTGATTTAACTGCGCCTTTGGAGGCGCTTTAGGAAAAGTGAGTAAGACCCACATGGAAGAGGCTAGAATGGAATGCTGATGCATCTGAATGTCTTCTCTTATAGCGCTTTCACTGCAAAGGAAGACTTGTATGACTTCCAGGCTAGGCTTGTGTACTGTAATATCAGAATGGCTATTAAAGCCTAACTTCAAAAGCTTTCAACTCGTACAGCACAAGAACCGCAGGGACTCTGCTTCGATAATATGCTAGCTTTCTTTAGTGTCTTCTCTTAAAGCGCTTTCACTACAAGCTGCGAAGCACGACTTATAGACCGTTCTAGAATAAGTTACTGAATTGTGACTTAATTGGGCAAAATACTGCACTGTAGGAAAAGTGTGTAAATCCCGAAGGGAAGATGTTAGCATGGAATGCTGCTGCTTGTGAATGTCTTCTCTTATACCGCTTTCACTGCAAAGCAAGAATTGTGGAACTTTTAGCTTAGGGACGTGTACTGTAACATCATGTGTATTAAAGCGTCACTCCAAAATTTAAAATCGTTCAGAAAAAGTACGGCAGGGAAGCTGCTACGATCAAATGCAGGCTCTTGTAAGAGCCTTCTCTGGAAGCGCTTTCATTGCAACGTGGAAAGCACGACTAACAGAACGATTTAGTGTAGGTTACTGAATAGTTACTTGACTTCGCCTAATAACGCACTTTAGGAATAGTGACTATCGGCAGCAAGGAAGATGGTAGTATGGAATGCTGCTGCTTCTGAATATCTTCTCTTAGATAGCGCTTTCAGGAAGAGATGGAGTAGGAGATATAGCAGCAGCAGATGCACCAGCAGAGGTAGCAGCAGTAGATGCAGCCGGAGATAGAGAAAACGATGAGGCAGCAGATGTAGTAGGAGATGCAGCAGTAGATGAAGTAGCAGTAGATGCAGCAGCAGTTGCAAGAGGAAATGCAGCAGGAGAAGCAGCAGGAGATGCAGCAGCAGGAGGTGCAGCTGCAAATGCATTCAGCAGGATATGCAGTAGGAGATGCAGGAGCCGGAGATTCAGTAGCAGGAGATTCAGCAGCAGATGTAGCAGGATATGCAGCATCAGTAGATGCGTCCGCAGATGAATCAGCAGAGCACATAGGAGGAGATGCAGCAGGAGATACAGCTGGAGATACAGCAGCAGGAGATGACGCAGCAGATGCAGGAAGAAGAGCAGCAGCAGGATATACAGCAGCAGATGCAGCAGCATGATGTGCAGCAGCAGGAGATGCATATTCAGCAGGTGATGCACCAGATTATGCAGTCGGAGATGACGAATCAGAAGGAAATGCAGCAGGAGATGCAGCAGTATATGAGGCAGCAGACGATGCAGCAGCGGATTAAGCAGTTGCAGTAGCCAGAAATGCAGCAGATGCAGCAGTATATGAGGCAGCAGCCGATGCAGCAGCGGATTAAGCAGTTGCAGTAGCCAGAAATGCAGCAGAAGATGCAGCAAGAGGAGATGCAGCAGGAGATGCAGTAGCAGGAAATGTAGCTGCAGCTGCAGAGGCAGCAGATCCAGCAGCAATAGATGCAGCAGGAGATGTATCAGTACGTGCAGATTCAGTAGGAGCTGTAGCAGCAGAAGATGCTGCTGCAGATGACGCAGCAGGAGATGAAGCAGGATATGCTGCAAGAGGAGATGCAGCAGGTAATGCAGCAGCAGGGGATGCAGTAGGATTTGCAGCAGGAGATGCATATTCAGCAGGATATGGAGCAGAAGATGCAGCGGGAGATGCAGAAGCAGGGGATTTAGCAGGAGATGAAGAAGCAGCAGATGCAGCAGCAGATGCACCAGATGGAGCAGAAAGAGATGCAGAAAGAGAAGCAGCAGATACAACAAAAAATGGAGCATCAGGAGATGCATCCGCAGATGCATGAGCAGAGGATGCAGCAAGCGATGTAGCAGCAGGCGATACAGAAGTAGGAGAAGCAGCAGTAGATGTAGCAGCAGGAGATACAGAAGCAGGTAATGAAGCAGCAGATGCAGCAGCAGGAATTTTATCGGGAGATGCAGCAGTACTTGAAGCATTTCCTGCTGATGCATCTCCTGCTGCATATCCTGCTGATGCATCTCCTGCTAAATCAGCTCTTGCTGATGCATCTTTTGCT
The DNA here is from genome assembly GCA_033459285.1 of Clamator glandarius. Lineage (NCBI taxonomy): Eukaryota > Metazoa > Chordata > Aves > Cuculiformes > Cuculidae > Clamator > Clamator glandarius. Next base: position 477,128 of record JAUNZM010000500.1, on the reverse strand, counting down.
GCATCTCCTGCTACTGCATCTCCTGCTGCTGAATCTCCTGCTGCGGCAATTCCTACTGCATCTCATGCTGCTGCAATTCCTGCAGCATCTCCTGATATATTGCCTACTTCTGCATCTCCGGATGCTGGATTTCCCGCTGCCTCTCCTGCTGCTATATCTGCTGCTTCACCTGCTGCTGCTGCATCTCCAGCTGCATCTCCTGCTGCTGCACCTCAAGGTGCTGCATCTTACTTTCTGCATCACCTTCTCTTCATCTCTTGCTTCTGAATCTCCTGCTGCGTCTGCTGCTGCTGCATCTCCTGCTGCTGCATCTCCTGTTACAACATCTGCTGCTGCATCTCCTCCTGCTGCATCTGCTTCTGCATCCTCTTCCGCTATGTCTCCTTTTGCATCTCTTAGTGCTGCGGCTCATGATCATGCATCTTCTGCTGTGGCAATTGCTGGTGATTCATTTCCTGCTGCATTTCTTTTTTTTACATCTCATGCTGCTGCATCTTCTGCTGCATTTCTGGCTACTGCAACTGCTTAATCCGCTGCATCTGCTGCGGCATCTCTTTCTGCTGAATCTCCCATTCATCTCCTGCTGCATTGCTGATTCATCTGCTGCTGCTGAATCTTCTGCTGCTTTATAAACTACTGTTGCATATCCTACTGCTGCATATCCGGATTCAGCATATCCTATTGCATCTCCTGGTGTTGCTTCTCTTGCGGCTTCATTTTCTGCTGCATCTCTTGCAACTGCACTTCCTACTGCATCTCCAGGTGCTGCATCTGCTTCTGATGCATATTTTGCTGCTGCATCTCCTGCTGCTTCATCTGCTTCTAAAACTCCAGCTGCATCTCCTACTGCTGCGTGTCAGGGTACATCTCCTCTCTACACTTCCGGAGGAAATGCAGCAGTAGATAGAGTAAGAGATGAAGCAGCAGGAGACGCAGAACCAGATGCAATTGCAGATGCAGCAGGAGGAGATGCAGCAGCACATTCTGCATGAGGTTCAGCAGAAGGAGATGCATCAGCAGCAGATGCATTAGCAGACACAGTATGAGATGCATCAAACAGAGATGCAGAAGCAGATGCAGGAGCAGGAGATGCAGCTGCAGGTGATGGAAAAGTGGATTAAGCAGCGTATGATGTAGCAGATGCAGCAGGAGATGCAGCCACAAAGGTATATTCAGCAGTAGATTGAGCAGGAGATGCAGCAGGATATGCAGCACCAGAGATGAAGCAGGAGATTCAGGTAGAGATGCAGCAGCAATAGATGCAGCAGAAGGAGATGCAGTAGAAGGAGAATCAGTATATGAATCTGCTGCAGGAGATCCAGTAGCAGATGCAGCAGCAGATTCAGCATCAGGAGATGGAGCCACATAGGCAGATTCAACAGGAGATGCAGGAGCAGAAAATGCAGCCGGAGATGGTACTGGATATGCAATAGCAGGAGATGCAGCAGCAGATGCACCAGCTGGAGATGCAGCAGAAGATGCGGTAAGCTCTTTAATTTTGAAGTGACGCTTTAATAGACATTCTGATGTTACAGAAGATAAGACTAGAATTAAAGTTCTACACGTACTGCTTTGCAGTAAAAGAGATATGAGAAATAATTCAGCAACAGCAGCATTCCATGCTAGCATCTTTCACGCGGGAATGACTCACTTCTCCTACAGAGCCTTCATAGGCGCAGTTAAGTCACAATTCCCTAATCTATACTAAACGTTCTCTTAGTCGTGCTTCGCAGCTTGCAGTGGAAGCGCTTCCAAAGAAGACTCTAACGAGAGTCAGTATTTGATCGTAGCAGCTTCTCTGAGATACTTGATCAGAACTACTTGAAATTTGGAAGGGATGCTTTAATATCCGTTCTGATGTTACAGTACACAGACTGAAAGTTCCACAAGTCTTGATTGGCAGTGAAAGCGCTCTAAGGGAACACTTTCAGAACCTGCATCATTCCATGCTAGCATCTTCCCTTCGGGAGTTACTCACTTTTCCTAAAGCGCCTTCCTAGGAGAAGATAAGTCACAATTCAGTGCTTAGCCGCTGGCAGTGAAAGCGCTTCCAAAGAAGACTCAACCTAAAGCCAGCATTTGATGGCAGCAGCCTCCCTGCGTTACTTGTTCGGAACAATCTGAAAATATTGCAGAGACGCTTTAATAGCAATTCTGATGTTACAGTGCACAAGCCTAGACTGAAAGTTCTACAAGTCTTGCTTTGCAGTGAAAGCGCTCTAAGGGAGGACATTCAGAAGTAGCAGCATTCCATGATAGCATCTTCCCTGCCGGCGTAATTCAATTTTCCTAAAGCGGCTTAATAGACGCAGTTAAGTCGCTGTTCAGTACCCTATACTAAAACGGTCCTTAAGCCGTGCTTTGCTGCTTGCAGTGAAATCTCTCCACGACAGTCTCTTACGAGAGCCAGCACTTAATCGTAGCACGTTTCCCTGAGGTGCGTGTGCTATACGCTCTGAAATGTTGAAGTGACGCTTTAATAGTCATTCTGATGTTAGAGTACACAAGTCTACACTGAAAGCTCTACAAGTCTTGCTTTAGAGAAAAAGCGCTCTAAGAGAAGACCTTCAGAAGAAGCAGCTTTCCATGCTAGCGTCTTCCATGCGGGAGTATTTCCGTTTTCCTAAAACGCCGTAATAGGCGCAGTTAATTCACAATTCAGTACCCTACAAAAATCGTTCTGATAGTCATGCTTTCCACGTTGCAATGAAAGAGCTTCCACAGAAGACTCTTAACGAGAGCCAGCATTGGATGGTAGAAGCTTCCTTGCGGTACTTGTGTTGATTGCTTTGAAATTTGAAGTGGCGATTTAATAGGTATTCTGATCGTGCAGCACACAAGCCTAGATTGAAAGTTATACAAGTCGTGGTTTGCAGTGAACGAGCCCTAAGAGAATACATACGAAAGCAGAAGCATTCTATGATAACATCTTCCCTGATGGAGTTATTAATTTTTGCTAAAGCGCCTTAATAGTCGTTGTTTAGTCACTGTTCACTAGCCTATACTAAAACGTTCTTTTAGTGCTATTTGTAGTTTGCAGTGAAAGACCCACTGGAAAGTCAAACGAGAGTCTACATTTGATACAAGCAGACTCCCTGCGAAACTTAGGCTAAACGCTCTGAAATTTTGAAGTGACGCCTTAATAGCCATGTTGATGATACATTTCACAAGCCTAGAGTGAAAGTTCTACAAGTCGTGCTTTGCAGTGAAGCGCAATAAGAGAAGACATTCAGAAGCAGAAGCATTCCATGCTACCGACTTCCCTGTATCTGTTAATCACTTTTCTAAAAGCGCTTTAATAAGCATAATTAAGTCGCTATTACCTAGCCTACACGAAAACATTGCGTTTTCCGTGCTTTGCAGCTGGCAGTGATAGCGCTATAAGCGAAGACTTGAAGGAGAGCCAAAATTAGATGGTAGCAGCTTCCCTGTGGTACTTGTGCTGAACGCTCTGACATCTTGAAGTGAAGCCTTAATAGCCATGCTGATGTTACATTTCACAAGTCTAGGCTGAAAGTTCGACAAATCGTGCTTTGTAGTTGAAGAGCTTTAAGAGAAGACGTTCATAAGCAGCATCATTCCATGCTAGCATCGTCCTTGCTGGAGATATTAATTTCAACCATAGCGCCGTAATAGGCGTTTTAAAGTCACTATTAACAAGCCTATACTAAAAACTTCTTTTCGTCGTGTTTGCGGCTTACAGTGAAAGCGCTTCCAGCGAAGACTCTAACGAGAGCCAGCATTTGATGGTAAGAGATTTCCTGCGGTACTTATGCTGAAAGCTCTGAAATTTTGACGTGACGCTTTCATAGCTAGTGTACAAGCCTAGACTGAAAGTTCTACAAGTCTTGCTTTGCTGTGAATGCGCTATAAGAGAAGACATTCAGAAGCAGCAGCATTCCGTCCTAGCGTCTTCGCTGCTGGAGATATTCAATTGTCCTAAAGCGCGTTATTAGTCGCTATTATGTCACTATTCTTTAGCCTACGCTGAAACGCTCTATTAGTCGTGTTTTGCACCTCTCACTGAAAGCGCGTCCAGAGAAGGTTCTAACGTGAGCCACTATTTGATGCTAGCAACTTTCCAGGGGTATTTGTGCTGAACGCTTTCAGATCTTCAAGTGAAGCCTTACTAGGCATGCTGATGTTACAGTTCACTAGCCTAGACGGAAAGTTCATAACTCTTGGTTTGTAGTGAAAGCGCTCTAAGAGAAGACATTCAGAAGCGGAATCATTCCATGCCAACATCTTCCCTGCTGGAGATATTCACTTTTCCTAAAGCGCTTTATTAGGCGTTACTAAGTCTCTAATAACTAGCCTACAGGAAAACGTTGCCTTTTTGGTGCTTTGCAGCTGGCAGTGAAAGCGCTTCATGAAAACATCTTAACGACAGCCAAAATTTGATGGCAGCACCTTCTGAAGACCTTCAGAAGAAGCAGCTTTCCATGCTAGCGTCTTCCCTGCCGGCGTATTTCCATTTTCCTAAAGCGCCGTAATAGGCGCAGTTAATTCACAATTCAGTACCCTACAAAAATCGTTCTGATAGTCGTGCTTTCCATGTTGCAATGAAAGCGCAGAGGGAGATGCAGAATAAGGATATGCAGCAGATGCAGCACAAGGAGATGCAGCAGCAGGAGATGTAGCAGCAGAAGATGCAAAAAGAGATGCAGGAGCAGGAGATTCATCAGGAGATGCGGTAGAAAATGCGTCAGAAGGAGGTGCATCAGTAGGAGATGGAGTTGCAGCAAATGCAGCCACAGATTCAGCAGGAGATGTAGCAGCAGAAATGCAAAAAGAGATGCAGGAGCAGAAGATTCATCAGGAGATGCAGCAGCAGGAGAAGCAGCAGCAGGAGATGCTGCAGGAGATGCAGCAGCAGGAGACGCCACAGAAGATGCAGCGGCAAGAAATGCAGAAGGAGGAGATGCTGCAGAAACTGCAGCAGCTGGAGATGAAGGGGAAGGAGGTTCAGCATCTGGAGATGTAGAAGTAGATGCAGAGGCAGGAGATGCAGCAGGAGATACAGAAGTAGCAGATGAAGCAGCAGATGTAGAGGGAAGTTCAGCAGCAGAAGATGCAGCAGCAGGAGATGCAGCAGCAGGGGATACCGCAGCAGGATATGTAGCAGAATAGGCAGCTTCAGAGGATGAAGACGCAGCAGATGCATCAGGAGATGCAGCAGTAGGAGGTGAACCAGGAGATGCGGAAGTAGGAGCGGCAAACGGAGATTCAGCAGAAAGAGAGGCAGCTGGAAATGCTGCAAGAGGAGATGAAAGAGGAGATTCAGAAGTAGATGCAGCAGTAGGAGATGTAACAGGAGAGGCTGCAGCAGGACATGCAGCACAAGATGCAGCAACAAAAAAATCAAGAAGATATAAATAAGCAGCAGATGCAGCAGCAGATGCAGCAGCAGGAGATTCAGAAGCAGGAATTGCAGCAGCAGAAGATGCAGCAAGAGATGTAGCAGTATATGCAGCTGCAGGAGATAAAGCAGTGGTTGATAAAGCACCAGATGCAGCATGAGACACAGTATCAAGAAATGCAGCAGGAGATGCAGGAGCAGGGGATGTAGCAGCAGATGCAGCAGGAGGAGATGCAGCAGGATAAACAGCAACAGGAGATACTTTAGGAGATTCAGCAGCAGGAGATGCAGCAGCAGGAGATGCAGCAGGCGATGCAGAAGAAGGGGATGCAGCAGCATTTGCAGCAGCAGGAGATGCAACAGGATAAGCAACAGCAGGAGATCCAGAAGCAGAGGATTCAGCAGCAGATGCAGCAGTATTAGACAGAGTAGTAGCAGATGCAGTAGCAGATGCACCACCACAATTATCGGGAGATGCAGCAGCAGTATTTGCAGTAGCAGTATTTGCAGCAGCAGGAGGTGTAACAGGAGATACAACAGCTGGAGATGCAGCAGCAGGAGATGCAGCAGCAGGAGATGTAGGAATTGATGCAGCAGGAGATACAGCAGTAGATGCAGCAGGAGATTTCGCAGCAGGAGATGTGGAAGAGATGATGCAGCCAGAGATGCAGCAGATGCAGCAGTATTTTATTAAGCAGAAGGAGATGCAACAGCAAATGCAGCAGGAGATGCAGATTCAGCAGGAGAAACAGGAACAGGAGATTCTGCGGAAGATGCAGAAGAAGGAGATGCAGCAGCATACGCAACAGCAGGAGATGCAGCAGGAGGTGAAGCAGCACCAGATGAAGCAGCATATGCTGCAGATGCAGTAGAAGGAGATTCAACAAGAGATGCAGCAGGAAGAGATGCAGGAGGATATGCAGAAAAAGAGGCAGCTACAAAAGATGCATCAGGAAATACACCTGCAGGATATGCATCACCAGTAAAGGCAGCGGGAGATGAACCAGCAGGAGATGCAGCAGGAGGTGAAGCAGATTTATCAAGAGGAGATCCACCATGAGATGCAGCAGCAGGAGATGCAGCAGCAGGAGGAGAAGAAGGAGATGCAGCATGAGATATAGCAGGAGATGCACCAAGAGATGAAGCACGAGGAGATGTAGGATGGAGAGGCAGCAGAAGGAGATGCAGAGGTGGATGCAACAGCAGTAGATGCAGCAGCTAATGAAAGAGAAGATGTAGAATCAGTAGGAGATACAGTAGCTAGAGATTGCACAGGAGATGCACCAGAAGGAGATGCAGAAGCAGGAGATTCAGTAGCAGGATATGCAGCAGATGCAGTGGCACGAGAAGCATCAGGAGATGCAGCAGGAGATGAACAGGAGATGTAAAAGACGGAGATTCAGCATCAGTAGATGCAGCAGGGGATGCAGCAGCAGGATATTCATCAGCCAGAAATGCAGCAGGACATGCAGCAGTTAGGATATGCAGCATCATGAAATGCAGCATGATATGAAGAAGCGGGATATGCAGCAGCCAGAAATACTGCAGCAGATGCAGTAGGAGGTGATGCAGCAGCAGGAAATCCAGAAGGAGATGCAGCAAGAGATTCAGCAAGTGATGAAGCAGCAGAAGTAGCAGAAAATGCAGGTGGAGGAGATAAAGCAGCCCCAGATGCAGCAGGAGATGCAGAAACAGGAGATGCAGCAGCAGCAGATGCAGTAGGAGATGCAGGAGTATCTGAAGCAGTAGATGCAATACGAGATTCAGCAGCAGGAGATAGAGGAGGAAATGCAGCAGTAGATAGAGTAGGAGATGAAGCAGCAGGAGATGCAGAACCAGATGCAATTGGAGATGCATTAGGAGATGCATCAGAGAGGCAACAGCAGATACTGCATGAGATGCAGCAAAAAGAGATGAAGCAGCAGAAGGAGCGGTAGGAGATGAAGAAGCAGCAGAAGGAGCTGCAAGAGATGAAGAAGCAGGAGAAGCAGCAGGAGATGAAGAGCAGGAGATGCAGCAGCAGCAGAATCAGCAGGAGGTGAAGCAAAAGAAGTAGTAGCAGGAGATGCAGCAGAAGATGCATCAGAGTTGCAGCAGAATATGCCGCAGGATATGTAGATGAAGCAGATGTAAGAGATGCAGCAGCAGATGCAGAAGGAATTGCAGCAGAAGAAGATGCAGCAGGAAAAGATGCAACAGCAGACGCAGTATGAGATGCAGCAAACAGAGATACAGAAACAGGTGCAGGATATGCAACAGCATAAGATGCAGTATCAAGAAATGCAGCAGGAGATGCAGGAGCAGGGGATGTAGCAGCAGATGCAGCAGGAGGAGATGCAGCAACATTTGCAGCAGCAGGAGATACTTTAGGAGATGCAGCAGCAGGAGATGTAGCAGTAGGAGACAGCAGGCGATGCAGAAGAAGGGGATACAGCAGCATTTGCAGCAGCAGGAGATGCTTTAGGAGATGCCGCAGCAGGAGATGCAGCAGCAGGAGATGCTTTAGGAGATGCAGCAGCAGGAGATGCAGCAGGCGATACAGAAGAAGGGGATACAGCAGCATTTGCAGCAGCAGGAGATGCAACAGGATAAGCAACAGCAGGAGATCCAGAAGCAGAGGATTCAGCAGCAGATGCAGCACTATTAGATGGAGTAGTAGCAGATGCAGTAGCAGATGCACCACCACAATTATCGGGAGATGCAGCAGCAGTATTTGCAGTAGCAGGAGATGCAGCAGCAGGAGGTGTAACAGGAGATACAACAGCTGGGGATGCAGCAGCAGGAGATGCAGCAGCAGGAGATGTAGGAATTGATGCAGCAGTAGGTGCAGCAGGAGATATAGCAGCAGGAGATTTCGCAGCAGGAGATGTGGAAGTGATGATGAAGCTGGAGATGCAGCAGATGCAGCAGTATTTTATTAAGCAGCAGGAGTAAGATGCAGCACCTTGAGGTGCAGCAGCAGGAGATGCAGCTGGAGATGCAGCAGCAGCAGGTGAAGCAGCAGATATAGCAGCAGGAGAGGCAGCGGGAAATCCAGCAGCCGGAGATGCAGAAGTAAGCGATATATCAGGAGATGCTGCAGGAATTGCAGCAGCATGAGATGCAGGAGGAATTGCTGCAGCAGGAGATTCAGCAGCAGGAGATGCAGTAGTAGGAGATGCAGCTAAAGATGCATCAGCAAGAGCTGATTTAGCAGGAGATGCATCAGCAGGAAATGCTTCATGTACTGCTGCATCTCCCGATAAAATTCCTGCTGCTGCATCTCCTGCTACTTGATGTCCTCCTGTATCTCTTGCTGATGCATCTGCTGCTTCATCTCCTGCTGCTGTATTTCCTGCGGCTGCATCTCCTGCTATATAATCTCCTGCTGCATCACCTGCTGAATAGCTCCTGCTATGTCTCCTGCTGCTGCATCTCCTCTTGATACATCTGCTGCAACGTCTCCTGCTGCTACTTCACCTGCTGATGCATCTCTTGCTGCTGCAGTACCTGCTGTATCACCTGCTGCATAATCTCCTGCTTCATCTCCTGCTGCTGCAGTACCTGCTGTATCTCCTCTTGCTGCATATCCTGCTTCTGTACACACTGCTGCATTTCCTGCTGCTGAATCTCTTTCTGCCTCTCCTGCTGCGGAATCTGCTGCTAATGTATCCTCTGATGTATCTACTACTGATGCATCTCCTGCTTTATCTTCTCCTTCTGCATCTACTGCTACATCCTCTGCTTCTGCATCTTCTGCTGCTGCGTCTGCTGCATCATCTCCTCTTGCCTCTCCCCCTCCTGCATCTCCTGCTGAATCTCCTGCTGCATCTCCTGATGCTTTATCATCTGAATCATCTCTTCCTGCTGAATCTGCAGCCACTGCTGCATCTGCTTTTGCATCTCCTTCTGTTGCGTCTCCTGTGGCATCTGCTGCTGCATCGGCTGCTGCTTATCCTGCCGCAGAAATTCCTGCTGAATTTCCTGCTGAATCTACTGCGGCTGCGTCTCCTGCTGCTTCATCTCCTGCTCTTGCATCTCCTACTGCTGAATCTCCTCCTGAATCTGCTGCAGCATCTCAAGTTCCTACATATCCTGCTACATCTCCTGCTGCATCTCCTCCTGAATATGCATCTCCCGATGCATCTCCTCCTGCTGCATATTCTACGGCATCTCCTGCTGCATATCTTGCTGCTGCATCTCCTGCTGCATCTGCTGCTGCCGCATCTCCGTCTTCTGTATCTACTGCTGCATTACCTGCTGCTGCATCTCCCTCTGCCTCATCTGCTGGTACTTAATTTGCTGCTGCATCTGCTGCTGCATGTCATGCTGCTGCATCTCATGCTGCATCTCCTGCTGCTGCATTTCCTGTGGCTACATCTCCTCCTGCATCTCCTGCTGCATTTCTTGGTGCTGAATCTCCTGCTTTTACAACTCTTGCTGCATCTCCTGCTGAATCTCCTGCTAATGAATTACCTGCTGCATTTCCTGCTGCATTTCTCATGATGCAGCTCTTGCTGCATAACATCCTGCTACGTCTCCTGCTGCTGCATCTTCTTCTGATACACCTGCTGCTCAATCTCCTGCTGCTGAATCTCCTCCTGCTACATCTCCTGCTGCTGGATCTCCTCCTGCATCTACTGCTGATGAGACTGATGCTGCATCTCTTGCTCTTGCATCTCCTGCTGCCTCTTCTGCTGCTGCATTACCTGCTATATCTTCTCCTACTGCATCTCCTGCTGCTGCATCTCCTGCTGCTGAATCTCCTACTAAATCTGCATCTCCTGCTGCAGCTGCTGCAGCTGCATCTCCTGCTGCTTCATCTCCTGCTCTTGCATTTCTTTCTGCTGAATCTCTTCAGGAATATCCTGCGGCATCTCGTGCTGCTACATATCCTGTTACATTTCCTAGTGCATCTCCTTCTGAATATGCATCTCCTGATGCATCTCCAGCTGCGGCCACTCCTACTGCTGCATTTGCTTCTGCGTCTGCTGCAGCATCTCCTGCTGCTGAATCTCCTGATGCCGTGTCTGCTGCTGAATCTCCTGTGTTTACTGCTGAATCTCCTGTTGCTGAATCTCCTGCTGCATCTGCTGTTGCATCTCCTGCTGCTGCAACTTCGGCAGCTGCATCTCCTGCTGCATTTCTTGCTGCTCTATCGCCTGCTGCATCTCCTGCGGCATCTTTCTTCTAGATCTCCTGTTGCTGCTCTCCTCCTGCTGCATTTCTTGCTGAATTTACTCATCCACCTCCTGCTTCTGCATCTCCTATTGCATCTCCTACTGCTGCATCTCTTGCTTCTGCAGGTCGTGATCCTGCATCACATGCTGAAGCTCCTGTGGAATCTCCTCATGCATATCCTTATGCTGCATCTTCTGCTACTCTATCATCTGCTGCTGCATCCCCTGCTGCATCTAATGCTGCATCTACTGCTGCTTCATTTCCTGCTGAATCTGCTGCTGAATCTGGTGCTGCATCTGTTGCGATGGCATTTCCTGCTCTTGCATCTCCTGCTGCTGAATTTACTCCTGAATCTCCCGCGGCATCTCATGCTGCTACATCTCCTGTTGCATCTCCTTCTGAATAGCCATCTCCCGATGCATCTCCTCCTGCAGCATCTCCTCCTGCTGCACCTCTTCCTGTTGCACCTGATGTGGCATCTCCTGCTGCATCTCCTACTACATCTCCTGCTGCTGCATCTTCTGCTTCATCTCCAGCTGCTGCATCTCCTGCTGCAGTGTCTTCTATTGAATCTACTTCTGCATCTGCTGCCGATGCATCTGCTGCTGCATATCATGCTGCATCTCCTGCTGCCACCTCTCGTGCTGCTTCCTCTCCTCCTGCTAAATCACCTCCTGCATCTGCAGATGCATTTCCTGCATCTCCTGCTGCTATATCTCCTGCTTCTGTCTCTCCTACTCCTGCATCTCTGCTGCTGCATCTCCTGCTTCATCTCCTGCTGCTGCATCTTCTTTCCTGCAGATCCTGCTGCTTCATCTCCTACTGCAGAATCTCCTACTGAATCTGCTGCTTGTCTCCTGCAGCTGTATCTCCTGATGCATCTCCTGATGCAGAATCTCAGGCTGCAGAATCTATGGCTGCATCTTCTGCTTCTGCATCTCCTGCTACTGCGTCTGCTGCGTCATCTCCTCCTGCCTCTCCTCCTACAGCATCTCCTTCTGTATCTCGTGCTACATCTCATGAAGCTGTACCTGCTTCAGCATCTCATCCTGCTGCATCTCCTGATGAATAGGCATCTATTGATGCATCTGCTGCTGCATCTCCTGATGCTGCACCCCTTCTGCAACTGCTGTTGAATCTGCTGTTGAAATTCCTGCTGCTGCACCTCCTATTTCTGCATCTGCTTCTGCAGCTTCTGTTGCTGCATCTCCTGCTTCCTCACCCCCTGCTCCTGAATCTTCTGCTTCTGTATCTCCTGCTAAAGCTCTTGCTTCATCTCCTGCTTCATCTGCTGCTGCTGCATCTCCTGCTGCATCTCCTGCTGAACGTGCTTCTGTATCTGCCGAGTCTTAGTCTCCTGCTGCTGAATCTCCTGCTTCAGCATCTTCTGCTGAATGTGCTGCTGGATATGCTGCTGCATCTCCTGCTTCTGTATCTCCTGCTTCTTCATCCTCGGTTTCATCTACTACTGCTGCATGTGCTGCTACATCTTCTGCTACTGAATTTACATCTTCTGCATCTGCTGCTGCATATGCTGCTACATCTTCGGCTTCTGAATTTACTTCTGCTGCATCTGCTGCTGCATCACCTGCTACCGAATCCCCTGCTGCATTCATGTTGCATCTCCTGCTGCTTTATCCCCTGTGCATCTCCCACTGCTGCACCACCTGCTATTGAATCTCCTGCTGCATCTCCTGATGCTGCATCTCCGGATCTGCTGCTGTATGTGCTGCTACATCTCCTGCTGCTGAATTTATTTCTGCTGCATCTGCTGTTGCATCTATTGCTGCTGCATCCTCTGCTGAAATTCCTGATGCTGCATCTCTGTCTGCAACCAGCGCTGATGCATCACCGGATTCATCTGATGATGCATCTCCTCTGATTCATCTCCCGCTGCTGAATCTCCTGCTGTTGCATACCCTGCTGCATCTACTGCTGCTGCATTACCTGCTGTTTCTCCTGCTGCTGCATCTCCTACTGAAATTCCTGCTGCTGCATCTCCTGCTGCTATATCTTTTGCTTATGAATCTCCTGCCACTGCATGTCTTACTGAATCTGCTTCTGAATCTGCTCCTGCATCTACTGCGGCTGCATCTCCTGATGCTGCATCTCCTAACGCATCTCCTGTAGCTTAATCTCCTGCTTTGGCATCTCCTGCTTTATCTCCTTCTGATGCATATCTTGCTGCTGCATTTACTGCTGCTTCGTCTGCTTCTACATCTCCAGCTGCATCTCCTGCTGCTGCATCTCAGGGTACATCTCCTCTTGTTCAATCCCCTGCTGCATATCCTGGTGCTACATCTCCTGCTACTGCATCTCCTGCTGCATCTCTTGCAGCTGCATCTCCTGCTACATCTCCTGTGGCAGCATCTCCTGCTAGTGAATCTTCTGATCGATCTCCTTAAGCATCTCTTTCTGCTGCATCTTCTGCGTTTCCTGATGCATCTCTTCCTGCTGCATCTCCTGCTGAATCAATTACTGCTGCATCTGCAGCATTTGCTTCTACATCTCCTGCTGCTTCACATACTGCTGCATCTCCTGCTACATAGCCTGCTGCTGCGACTGCTGATGCTTTATCTCTTGCTGCATCTACTGTGGCTTCATCTCCTGCTGCATCTCCTTCTGCTGTTTCTCATTCTCTGCATCTTCTTCTCTGCATCTCCTGATAGTGCTTCACCTGCTGCTGCAATTCCTGCTGCTGCAACTCTTGCTGCTCCATCTCCTTCTCCATATCCTTCTGATACATCTGCGGATTCATCTTATGATGGTGCTTTCTTGCTGGATCTCCTGCTTCCTCCTGCTGTATCTCCTGCGGCAGCAGCTGCTGGTGCATTTTCTGATGCATTTTCTGCTACTTCATCTCTTTCTGCTGCATCTCTTGCTGCTTCATGCACTGATGCAACTCTTGCTGCATCTCCTATTGTTGCATTTCCTGCTTCTGCATCTCCTGCTCCTGCATCTGATGCTTCATCTCCTGCTGATGCATCTCCTGCTTCTGCATATCTCGCTGCATCGCCGGCTGCTGCATCGCCTGCTGGCAAATCTCTTGCATTTTTTGCTACATCTGCTGTAGGTTCACCTACTGTTGCATCTCCTGCTTCTGGATGTCCTCGTGCATCTCCTGCTGCTGCATCTGTTGCTACATCTGTTACTGCATCTCCTGCAGCTGCATCTCCTGTTGCATCTCCTACTGCTGAATCTCGTGCTACTGCATTCTCTGCTGCATCTACTGCTGCTGCATCGCCTGCTGCGGAATCTCCTAATGCATCTCCTCTTGCTTAGTCTACTGATGCTTCATCTCCTTTTGCTGATTCTATTGCTGCTGCATCTCCTGCTGCTTCGTCTGATGCTGCAACTCCTGCTCCGTCTTCCTGCTGCGGAATCTCCTGCTGCATCTACGTCTGCATCTCCTGCTGCTCCATCTGCACCATCAGGATATTCTGAAGGAGATGTAGCAACAGCACTGCGGCAGCAGATTCAGCTGCAGGAGATGCAGCCGTAGGAGAAGAAGCAGCAGAAGAAGCATCAGGAGATGAAGTAGCAGGAGAAGCAGCAGGAGATGAAGAAGCAGGAGATGCAGCAGCTGCAGAATCACCAGGAGATGCAGCAGGAGAAACAGTAGCAGGAGATGCAGCAGAATAAGATGTAGCAGGAAATGAAGAAGAAGTAGATGCAGGCGGGGGTGCAAAAGCAGGGGATGCAGCAGCAGGAGATGTAGCAGCATGAGAGTCAGCAGCAGGAGATAGAGCAGCAGGAGAGTCAGCAGCAGGAGATGCATCAGGAGATGCATCAGGAGGAGATGCAGCAAGAGGAGATGCAGCAGTGGGAGATGCATCAAGAAACAAAGCAGGAGCTGGAGCAGCAGGAGATGAAGCATTACGAGATGCAGCAGGAGATATGGCAGAAGGCGATTCTTCAGTAGGAGATACAGCAGCAGGAGATGCAGTAGGACATGCAGCAGGAGATGCAGCAGCAGGAGATGCAGCAGAAGATGCAGCAGGAGATGTAGCAGAGTATATCTCAAGAGATGTAGAAGAAGGAGATGCAAAAGTAGTTTCAGCAGAAAGAGATGCAGCAGTAGATGCATCAGCAGCTGCAGCAGTACGAGATGCTTCATCAGGAGATGCAGGCAGCAGAGGAAAGGCAAGATTCAGATTGAGAAGGAGATGCAGTAGCAGGAGGTGCAGCAGCATACGCAACAGCAGGAGATGCAGCAACATACGCAGCAGCAGGAGATGTAGCAGGAGGTGAAGCAGCACCAGATGAAGCAGCATACCCTGCAGATGCAGTAGAAGGAGATTCAACAAGAGATGCAGCAGGAAGAGATGCAGGAGGATATGCAGAAAAAGAGGCAGCTACAAGAGATCCAGCAGGATATGCACCAGCAGGATATGCATCACCAGTAAAGGCAGAAGGAGATGAACCAGCAGGAGATGCAGCAGGAGGTGAAGCAGTAGATTTAGCAAGAGGAGATCCACCATGAGATGCAGCAGTAGGAGATGCAGCAGGAGATGCAGCAGCAGGAGGAGAAGAAGGAGATGCAGCATGAGATATAGCAGGAGATGCACCAAGAGATGAAGCACGAGGAGATGTAGGATGGAGAGGCAGCAGAAGGAGAAGCAGAGGTGGATGCAACAGCAGTAGATGCAGCAGCTAATGAAAGAGGAGATGTGGAATCAGTAGGAGATACAGTAGCTAGAGATTGCACAGGAGATGCACCAGACGGAGATGCAGAAGCAGGAGATTCAGTAGCAGGATATGCAGCAGAAGCAGCGGCACGAGAAGCATCAGGAGATGCAACAGGAGATGAAGAGGAGATGTAGAAGACGGAGATTCAGCATCAGTAGATGCAGCAGGGGATGCAGCAGCAGGATATTCATCAGCAAGAAATGCAGCATGATATGAAGAAGCGGGATATGCAGCAGCAAGAAATACTGAAGCAGATGCAGTAGGAGGTGATGCAGCAGCAGGAAATCCAGGAGATGCAGCAAGAGATTCAGCAAGTGATGAAGCAGCAGAAATAGCAGAAGATGCAGGTGGAGGAGATAAAGCACCCCCAGATGCAGCAGGAGATGCAGAAATAGGAGATGCAGCAGATGCAGTAGGAGATGCAGGAGTATCTGAAGCAGTAGATGCAACAGGAGATTCAGCAGCAGGAGATAGAGGAGGAAATGCAGCAGTAGATAGAGAAGGAGATGAAGCAGCAGGAGACGCAGAACCAGATGCAATTGGAGATATATCAGGAGATGCAGCAAAAGGAGATGAAGCAGCAGAAGGTGCGGCAGGAGATGAAGAAGCAGGAGAAGCATCAGGAGATGAAGAAGCAGGAGATGCAGCAGCAGCAGAATCAGCAGTAAGTGAAGCAAAAGAAGCAGTAGCAGGAGATGCAGCAGAAGATGCATTAGAGTTGCATCAGAATATGCCACAGGATTTGTAGATGAAGCAGATGCAGGAGTAATAGATGCAGCAGCAGACACAGCAGGAATTGCAGCAGAATATGCCGCCGCAGCAGATGCAGGAGTAAGAGATGCAGCAGAAGATGAAGAAGGAATTGCAGCAGAAGAAGATGCAGCAGGAGGAGATGCAGCAGCAGCAGCAGCAGAAGCAGCTGCTGCAGCAGCAGATGCATTAGCAGATGCAGTATGAGATGCAGCAAACAGAGATGCAGAAGCAGGTGCAGGATATGCAACAGCATGAGATGCAGTATCAAGAAATGCAGCAGGAGATGCAGGACCAGGGGATGTAGCAGCAGATGCAGCAGGAGGAGATGCAGCCGGATATGCAGCAGTAGGAGATACTTTAGGAGATGCAGCAGCATGAGATGCAGCGGTATGAGAGCAGGAGGAGATGCAGAAGAAGGGGATGCAGCAGCATTTGCAGCAGCAGGTGATGCTTTAGGAGATGCCGCAGCAGGAGATGCAGCAGCAGGAGATGCAGCAGCAGAAAATACAGCAGTACATGAAGCAGCAGATGCACAAGAAAACGGAGCAGGAGATACGCAGGATATGAAGCAGTACCAGCAGACGCAGTAGGAGATGTGGCATCTGGAATTCAAGATATAGAAAATGCTGCAGGAGTTGCAGCAGCAAATGCATCAGGAGAAGCAGGAGCAGGAAATGCAGAAGCAAGAGATGCAGTAGAAGAGATGCAGGAGTAGGAGACGCAGAAGCAGGAGATGTAGCAGCAAGACATGCAAAAGCATATGCAGAAGCAGGAGATGCAGCAGTAGAAGATGCAGGAAATGCAGCAGCTGATGCAGGAGGAGATTTAGCAGGAGGAGAAGCAGCAGCAGGAGAGGCAGCAGGAGGAGATGCAGCATGAGATGCAGCAGCATGAGATGCAGCAGCAGATGCATCAGCATCAGATGCAGCAGGAGATGCAGCAGAAGACACAGCAGCAGGAGATGAAGCAGCTGGAGATGTAGCAGGTGGAGATGCAGCAGCAGATGCAGCGGTAGATGCAGATTCATCAGCAGGAGATGCTGCAGCAGATTCACAGTAGGAGATGCATCAGCAGGAGATGCAGCAGGAGGTGCAGCAGAAGTAGATGTAGCAGGATAAGCAGCGGGAGGAGATGTAGTAGAAGATGCCAGAGCAGGACATGCAGCAGAAAATTCAGAAGGAAAAACAGCCGGCGAAGCATCAGGAGGAGATGCAGAAAGACATGCAGCAGATGCAGATGCAGCAGCAGCAGATGCAGCAGCAGAAGATGGAGCAAGATATGCAGAAACAGTAGGTGCAGCAGGAAATGCAGTAGCAAGAGATGAAGCATTACCATGAGATGCATTAAGAGGTGCAGCAGCAGAATATGTAGCAGCAGGAGATGCAGCAACAGGATATGTAGTAGGAGATTTAGCAGGAGATTTAGCAGGAGATGAAGTAGCAGCAGAGCAGCCACAGATGCAGCAGGAAATGCAGCAGTAGATGCAGGAGCAGGAGATGCTGAAGCAGAAAATACTGCAGCAGATGCAGCAGGAGATGACAAAGCAGATGATGACATATCAGGTGATGAAGCCACAGATGCATCGGCTGAAGATGAAGCAGGAGATGCAGCAACACGAGGCACATCTGCAGATGCATCAGGAGATGAGGCAGCAAGTGCAGAAAGGTATATGGTAGGAGATGCAGCAGGAAATGTATCAGCACGAAATGCAGCACAAGATGCAGCAAGAAATGCAGCAGGATATGCAGGAGAAGTAGATGCAGCAGGAGATGAAGCAGAAGGAGGGGCGGCAGCAGCAGATTCAGCAGGAGATGCAACAGCAGGAGATGCCGAAGCAGTTGCAGCAGGAAATGCAGATGCAGCAGGAGAAGCAATAGGAAGAGAATCTTCAGCAGATGCAGCAGAATGTGCAGCATGACGAGATGGAGCAGGACATATAGCAGCAGCATATGCATCAGCAGATGAGCAGGAAATACAGCAAGAATGCAGCAGCAGAGATGTAGCCACAGACTCATAAGCAGCAGATGCAGCAGGAGATGCAGAATCAGAAGATGGAGCAGCAAGAGATGCATTAGCTGGAGATGCAGCAGCAGGAGATGCAGCAGCAGGAGACGTGTCAGGGGTTGCAGCAGTAGGTGAAGCAGCACCAGATGAAGCAGGAGATGCTGCAGATGCAGCAGTAGGGGATGCAGCAGGTGATGCAGCAGGAAGAGATGGAGTAGGAGATAGAGCAGCAGCAGATGCACCAGCAGAGGTAGCAGCAGTAGATGCAGCCGGAGATAGAGAAAACGATGAGGCAGCAGATGTAGTAGGAGATGCAGCAGTAGATGAAGTAGCAGTAGATGCAGCAGCAGTTGCAAGAGGAAATGCAGCAGGAGAAGCAGCAGGAGAAGCAGCAGCAGGAGGTGCAGCCGCAAATGCATTCAGCAGGATATGCAGTAGGAGATGCCACAGCCGGAGATGCAGTAGCAGGAGATTCAGCAGCAGATGTAGCAGGATATGCAGCATCAGTAGATGCGTCCGCAGATGAATCAGCAGAGCACGTAGGAGGAGATGCAGCAGCAGGAGATACAGCTGGAGATACAGCAGCAGGAGATGACGCAGCAGATGCAGGAAGAAATGCAGCAGCAGGATATACAGCAGCAGATGCAGCAGCATGAAGTGCAGCAGCAGGAGATGCATATTCAGCAGAAGATGCACCAGATTATGCAGCAGGGGTTGACGAATCAGAAGGAAATGCAGCAGGAGATGTAGCAGTACATGAGGCAGCAGCCGATGCAGCAGCAGATTAAGGAGTTGCAGTAACCAGAAATGAAGCAGAAGATGCAGCAAGAGGAGATGCAGCAGGAGATGCAGTAGCAGGAAATGTAGCTGCAGCTGCAGAGGCAGCAGATCCAGCAGCAATAGATGCAGCAGCAGATGTATCAGGACGTGCAGATTCAGTAGGAGATGTAGCAGCAGAAGATGCTGCTGCAGATGACACAGCAGGAGATGCAGCAGAAGGTAATGCAGCAGGATATGCTGCAAGAGGAGATGCAGCAGGTAATGCAGCAGCAGGGGATACAGTAGGATTTGCAGCAGAAGATGCAGCGGGAGATGCAGCAGAAGGTAATGCAGCAGCAGATGTTGTAACAGGAGATGCAGCAGCAGATGAACCAGATGGAGTAGAAAGAGATGCAGAAAGAGAAGCAGCAGATACAACAAAAAATGGAGCATCAGGAGATGCATCTGCAGATGCATGAACAGAGGATGCAGCAAGCGATGTAGCAGCAGGAGATACAGAAGTAGGAGAAGCAGCAGTAGATGTAGCAGCAGGAGATACAGAAGCAGGTAATGAAGCAGCAGATGCAGCAGCAGGAATTTTATCGGGAGATGCAGCAGTACATGAAGCATTTCCTGCTGATGCATCTCCTGCTGCATTTCCTGCTGATGCATCTCCTGCTAAATCAGCTCTTGCTGATGCATCTTTTGCTGCATCTCCTGCTACTGCATCTCCTGCTGCTGAATCACCTTCTGCGGCAATTCCTACTGCATCTCATGCTGCTGCAATTCCTGCAGCATCTCCTGATATATCGCCTAATTCTGCATCTCCGGCTGCTGGATTTCCCGCTGCCTCTCCTGCTGCTATATCTGCTGCTTCACCTGCTGCTGCTGCATCTCCAGCTGCATCTCCTGCTACTGCATCTCCTGCTGCTGAATCTCCTGCTGTGGCAATTCCTACTGCATCTCATGCTGCTGCAATTCCTGCAGCATCTCCTGATATATCGCCTAATTCTGCATCTCTGGCTGCTGGATTTCCCGCTGCCTCTCCTGCTGCTATATCTGCTGCTTCACCTGCTGCTGCTGCATCTCCAGCTGCATCTCCTGCTGCTGCACCTCAAGGTGCTGCATCTTATTTTCTGCATCACCTTCTCTTCATCTCTTGCTTCTGAACCTCCTGCTGCATCTGCTGCTGCTGTATTGCTGCTGCTGCATCTGCTGCTGCTGCATCTCCTGTTACAACATCTGCTGCTGCATCTCCTCCTGCTGCATCTGCAATTGCATCTGTTCTGCGTCTCCTGCTGCTTCATCTCCTACTCTATCTACTGCTGCATTTTTTCCGGAAGTGTAGTAAGGAGATGCACCCTGACACGCAGCAGTAGGAGATGCAGCAGGCGATGCAGAAGAAGAGGATGCATCAGCATTTGCAGCAGCAGGAGATGCAACAGGATAAGCAACAGCAGGAGATCCAGAAGCAGAGGATTCAGCAGCAGATGCAGCAGTATTAGAAGGAGTAGCAGCAGATGCAGTAGCAGATGCAGCACCACATTTAAAGGGAGATGCAGCAGCAGTATATGTAGTAGCGGGAGATGCTGCAGCAGTATTTGCAGTAGCAGGATATGCAGCAGCAGGAGATTCTGCAGGAATTGCAGCAGCATGAGATGCAGGAGGAATTGCTGCAGCAGGAGATTCAGCAGCAGGAGATGGAGCAAAAGATGCATCAGCAAGAGCTGATTTAGCAGGAGATGCATCAGCAGGATATGCAGCAGGAGATGCATCAGCAGGAAATCCTTCATGTACTGCTGCATCTCCCGATCAAATTCCTGCTGCTGCATCTCCTGCTACTTGATGTCCTCCTGTATCTCTTGCTGATGCATCTGCTGCTTCATCTCCTGCTTCTGTACCTTTTGCTGCTGTATCTCCTGCTGCATCTCCTGCTGCTGTATCTCCTGCTGCTACATCGCTTGCTGCATCCTCTGCTCATGCATCTGTGGATGCATCTCCTGATGCTAAATTTCCTGTTGTATCTGCTGCTTCATCCCCTGCTGCATCACTTTCTCATCCATCTGGTGCATCTGCTGCTGCATCTGCTGCTGCTTCATCTACTGCTGCATCTCCTGCTAAATCCCCTGCTTCTGCATCTCCTGCTGCATCTTCTGCTGCATCTCCTGCTGAATATGCATCCACTGCTGCATCTCTTGCTGGTGCATCTCCTGCTGCATCTCCTGCTGCAAATCCTACTGCATCCCCTGCTGCTGCATTACCTGCTGCATCTCCTCTTGCAGCATATCCTGCTGCATAATCTGGTGCATCTTCTGCTGAATATGTATCTCCTGCTGCTGCACCTCATGCTGCTGCATCTGCTGCTGTATGTCCTGCTGCTTCTGGTGATTCTACATCACCTACTGCATCTGCTGCTGCATCTCCTGCTGCTGCATCTCCTCCTACGTGCTCTGCTGATTCATCTGCGGATGCATCTACTGATGCTGCATATCCTGCTACATCTGCTGCTGAATCTCCTGCTACCGAATCTCAGCATATCCTGCTGAATGCATTTGCAGCTGCACCTCCTGCTGCTGCATCTCCTGCTGCTTCTCCTGCTGCTGCATCTCCTGCTGCTTCTCCTGCTGCTGCATCTCCTGCTGCTTCTCCTGCTGCATTTCCTGCTGCAACTGCTGCTGCATCTACTTCTGCCGCACATCCTGCTGCATCTCCTGCTGCTGCAGTACCTGCTTTATCTTCTGCTCTGTCTCCTGCTGCTGCATATCCGGCTTCTGTATACATTGCTGCATTTCCTGCTGCTTCGTTTCCTGCTGCTGAATCTCTTTCTGCCTCTCCTGCTGCGGAATCTGCTGCTGCTGTATCCTCTGCTGTATCTACTACTGATGCATCTCCTGCTTCATCTTCTCCTTCTGCATCTACTGCTACATCCTCTCCTTCTGCATCTTCTGCTGCTGTGTCTGCTGCATCATCTCCTCTTGCCTCTCCCCCTCCTGCATCTCCTGCTGAATCTCCTGCTGCATCTCCTGATGCTGTATCATCTGAATCATCTCTTCCTGCTGCATCTCCTGCTGAATCTGCAGCCACTGCTGCATCTGCTTTTGCATCTCCTTCTCTTGTGCCTCCTGTGGCATCTGCTGCTGCATCGGCTGCTGCATCTCCTGTTGTATCTCCTGCTGCTTCGTCCCTGCTGCTTATCCTGCTGCTGAAATTCCTGCTGAATCTGCTGCTGGATCTGCTGTGGCATCTCATGTCGCTAGAGATCCTGCTACATCTCCTGCTGCATCTTCTTCTGAATATGCATCTCCTGCTGCATCTCCTGCTGCTGCATCTCCTCTTGCTGCATATTCTGCTGCATCTCCTGCTGCATTTCCTGCTACTGCATCTCCTGCTGCACCTCTTGCTGCTGTATTTCCTGGTCCATTTTATACTGCTGCATGTCCTGCTACATCTCCTGCTGCACCACCTGCTATTGAATCCCCTGTTGCATCTCCTAATGTTGCATGGCCTGATGCATGATCTGCTGCTGCATGTCCTGCTACATCTTCTGCTGCTGAATTTACTGCTGCATCACCTGCTACTGAATCCCCTCCTGCATTCCTTTTGCATCTACTGCTGCTGCACCTCCTTCTGCTGTATCCCCTGGTGCATCTCTTACTTCTGCATCTCCTGCTCTGCATCTCCGTCTTCTGTATCTACTGCTGCATTTCCTGTGACTGCATCTCCCTCTGCCTCATCTGCTGGTACTTAATTTGCTGCTACATCCGCTGCTGTATCTCCTGCTGCTGCATCTCCTGCTGCATCTCCTGCTGCTGGATTTTCTGTGGCTGCATCTCCTCCTGCATCTCCTGCTGCATTTCCTGGTGCTGCATCTCCTGCTGCTGCATCTCCTCCTGATACATCTACTGATGCATCTCCTGCTGCTGAATCTCCTCCTGCTACATCTCCTCCTGCTAGATTTCCTCCTGCATCTACTGCTGATGTGTCTGATGCTGCATCACTTACTCTTGCATCTCCTGTTGCCTCTCCTGCTGCTGCATTACCTGCTATATCTCTTCCTACTGCATCTCCTCCTGCTGCAAATCCTACTGCATCACCTGCTGCATCATCTCCTGCTGCATCTCCTCCTGCAGCATATCCTGCTGCATTCCCTTCTGCTGTATCTGCTGCAGCGTCATCTGCAGCAGCATCTTCTGCTGCTACATCTCCTACTGAATCTGCATCTCCTGATGCATCTGCTGCTGCTTCTATTGCTGCTGCGTCTGCTGCCTCTGCAGCTGCAGCTACATCTCCTTCTACTGCATCTCCTGCTGCATCTCCTCTTGCTGCATCTTCTGCTGCATTTCTGGCTACTGCCTCTCCTTAATATGCTTCTGCTTCATGTACTGCTGCATCTCCTGCTGCATTTCCTTCTGATGCATCTCCTGCTGCACAATCTGGTGCATCACCTGCTGAATATGCATCTCCTGATGCATCTCCTGCTGATGCACTTCATGCTGCTGGCATCTGATGCTTCATATCCTGCTGCATCTGATGCTGCCTCATCTCTTTCTGTTGCATATCCTGCTGCATTTCCTCTTGCATCTCCTGCTGATGCACTTCATGCTGCTGGCATCTGATGCTTCATATCCTGCTGCATCTGATGCTGTATCTGCTGCTGCTTCTGCTGCTGCTTCTGCTACTGCATCTCTGGCTGCATCTCCTGCCGCTTCTGCTGCTGCATCTCCTGCTGCATCTGATGATGCTGCATCTCCTCTTTCTGCATCTCCTCCTGCATTTGCTTTTGTATTTCTACTTCATCCCTAGCTTCATCTTCTGCTGCTGCATCTCCTTCTGTATCTTCTATGCTTTCCTATCCTGCTGCATCTCCTCTGCTACATGTCCTGAATCTGCTGTTGTATCAGCTGCTACTTCATGTACTGCTGCATGTCCTGCTACATCTCCTGCTGCTTCATCTCCTGCTGCTGTATCTCCAGCTGTATCTCCTGCTGCTGCATCTCCTCCTACATGCTCTGCTGATGCATCAGCGGATGCATCTACTGATGCTGCATATCCTCCTACATCTGCTGCTGAATCTCCTGCTACTGAATCTCCGGCTGCGGCATCTCCTACTGCATATCCTGCTGAATGCATTTGCGGCTGCACCTCCTGCTGCTGCATCTCCTGCTGCTTCTCCTGCTGCTTCTCCTGCTGCATTTCCTGCTGCAACTGCTGCTGCATCTACTGCTACTTCATCTACTGCTGCATCTCCTACTACATCTCCTGCTGCCTCATATTTTTCTATATCTCCTGCTGCATCTACTGCTGCTTCCTCCGCTGGTGCATCTGCTGCTGATATTTCTTGTACTCCATCTCTTCCTGCTGAATCAGCTGCTGCATCACCTAGTGGTGCGTCTGCAGCATCTCCTGCTTCTTCTGGTGCTGCTTCACCTACTGCTGCAACCTTTGACACATCTTCTGCTGCTGCATAACCTGCTGCAGCATCTCCTGCTGCATTTTCTGCTGCTGCATCTCCTGCCGATGCATGTTTTGCTGCATCTCCTGCTAATGCATCCTTTTCTGCATATCCTTCTACTGCATCTACTTCTTCTGCATCTCCGGCTCCAGCATCTCCTGCTTCATCAATTGCTGCTGCATCTCTTATGCATCTCCTTCTGCTGCATATGCTGCTACATCTGCTGCTGCTGTACCTCCTCCTGCTGCATCTCCTGTTGCATCTCCTCCTGCTGCATCTCCTGCTACGCAATCTCCTGCTGTATCTGCTGCTCCTGCATCTCCTAATGCATCCCCTGCTGCCTCACTTCATCCTGATGCATCTCCTGCTGCTATATCTCCTGCATCTCCTGATGCATCCCCTGCTGCTTCACTTCATCCTGCTGCATCTTATGCTGCAACTCCTGCTGCTATATCTCCTGCTTCTGCATGCCCTAATGAATCTCCTGCTGCTGCATCTTATGCTTCTGCATCTTATGCTTCTGCATCTCCTGCTTCTATACCTCCTGCTGAATCTGCTGCTGCTGCACCTCCTTCTGCTACATCTCCTGCGTCACTCACTTCTCCTGCATATCCTGCTGCATTTCTTGCTGCATCTCCTGCTGCATTTCGTGCTGATACTTTTCGTGCTGATACATTTCCTGCTGCATCCCCTACCGTATACCTTTCTACATTTGCTGCCTCATCTCCTGATGCATCTGCTCATGTACCTCGTGCTGCTGCATCTCCTGCTTCATCTTCAGATCATACATCTGTGGCTTCATCACCTGATATGTCATCTCCTGCTGCATCTGCTGCAGTATTTCCTGCTGCATCATCTCTTGCTCCTGCATCTACTGCTGCATTTCTTGCTGCATCTGTTGCTGCTCTGCTGCTACTTCATCTCCTGCTAAATCTCCTGCTACATATCCTGTTGCTGCATCTCCTGCTGCTACATATCCTGCTGCTGCACCTCTTAGTGCATCTCATGATGATGCTTCATCTCTTGCTACTGCATCTCCTGCTGCACCTACTGCTTCTGCATATCTTGCTCCATCTTCTGCTGCTGCATCTGCTGCTGCTGCATGTCTTGCTGCATCTCCTCCTGATGCTTCTCCTGCTGTTTTTCCTTCTGAATTTTCTGCTGCATCTCCTGTTCCGGCATCTTCTACTGCATCTCCTTCTGCTGCTTATTCTGCTTTATCTGCTGCTGCACCTCCTGCTGCATCTCCTGCTGATGCATCTCCTACTGTGAATCTGCTGCAGCATCTCCTGCTGATGAATCTCCTGCTGAATATGCATCTACCGCTGCATCTGCTTCTGCACATCCACCTGCTGTTTCTGCTGCTTCTGCATTTGCTGCTTAATCTCCTGTTGCATTTCCCATTGCTGCTTCTCCTCCTCCTGCATCTCCTACTTCTGCATTACCTGCTTAATCTCCTGCTGCATCTCCTGCTGCTGTATCATCTCAATCATCTCTTCCTGCTGCATCTTCTGCTGAATCTGCAGCTACTGCCGCATCTGCTTCTGCATCTCCTTCCGTTGCGTCTCCTGCGGCATCTGCTGCTGCATCGGCTGCTGCATCCCATGCTGCTGCATCTGCTGCTTCGTATTCCGCTGCTTATCCAATTGCAGAAATTCCTGCTGAATTTCCTGCTTAATTTGCTGCTAGATCTGCTGCGGCCGCATCTCCTGCTGCTTTATCTCCTGCTCTTGCAGCTCCTACTGCTGAATCTCCTCCTGAATCTGCTGCGGCATCTCATGTCCTGCTACATCTCCTGATGCATCTCCTGCTGTATATGCATCTCCTGCTGCATCTCCTCCTGCTGCATCTCCTCCTGCTGCATCACCTGCTGCATCTCCTGCTGCACCACCTGCTACACCACCTGCTATTGAATCCCCTGCTGCCTCTCCTAATGCTGCATGGCCTGATGCTGCATCTCTTCATGCATCTCCTGCTGCTTCATCTACTGATGCGTCTCCTGCTGAATCACCTCTCGTTGCTTCTCTTTTTCTTCATCCCCTGATCTGCTGCTGCATGTCCTGCTACATCTTCTGCTGCTGAAATTACCTCTGCTGCATCTGCTTCTGCATCACCTCCTACTGAATCCCCTACTGCATTCCTTTTGCATCTAATTCTGATGCACCTCCTGCTGCTGTATCCCCTGCTGCATCTCCTGCTGCTGCATCTCCGCCTTCTGTATCTACTGCTTCGGTTTCCTGCGGCTTCATCTCCCTCTGCCTTATCTGGTGGTACTTAATTTGCTGCTGCATCTGCTGCTGCAACTCATGCTGCTGCATCTCCTCTTGTATCTCCTGCTGCATTTCTTGGTGCTGCATCTCCTGCTGCTGCAACTCCTGCTTCTGCAACTCCTGCTGCATTTCTTGGTGCTGAATCTCCTGCTCTTGCAGCTCTTGCTGCATTTCCTGCTGCATTTCTCATGATGCATCTCTTGCTGCATAACTTCCTGCTACGTCTCCTGCTTCTGCATCTCCTCCTGATACATCTGCCGCTGCATCTCCTGCTGCTGAATCTCCTCCTGCTACATCTCCTGCTGCTAGATTTCCTCCTGCATCTACTGCTGATGAGTCTGATGCTGCATCTCTTGCTCTTGCATCTCCTGCTTCCTCTCCTGCTGCTGCATTACCTGCTACATCTCCTCCTACTGCATCTCCTCCTGCTGCATATCCTGCTTCTGTATATACTGCTGCATTTCCTGCCGCTGCATCTCCTGCTGCTGAATCTCTTTCTGCCTCTCATTCTTCTGAATCTCCTGCTGCTCTATTACTTTCTGCATCAAGTCCTGCTGCGTATCCTGCTGCTGAATTTCCTCCTGCTGCAGCTGCTGCAGCTGCACCTCCTGCTGCTTCATCTCCTGCTCTTGCATTTCTTTCTGCTGAATCTCTTCAGGAATATCCTGCGGCATCTCGTGCTGCTACATATCCTGTTACATTTCCTAGTGCATCTCCTTCTGAATATGCATCTCCTGATGCATCTCCACCTGCTGCCACTCCTCCTGCTGTGTTTGCTTCTGCATCTGCTACTGAATCTCCTGCTGTTGAATCTCCTGATGCCGTGTCTGCTGCTGAATATCCTGTGTCTGCTGCTGAATCTCCTGTTGCTGAATCTCCTGCTGCATCTCCTTCTGCTGCATCTCCTGCTGCATCTGCTGCGGCATCTCCTGCTACATGTCCTGCTGAATATGCCTACGCTGCTGAATCTCCTGCTGAATTGTCTAACGCTCTATCTCCTGCTGCATCTCATGCTGCTGCATCTCCAGCTGCTGCATCACCTGCTTCATCTCCAGATTCATCTCCTGCTGCTGTGTCTTCTGCTGAATCTATTGCTGCATCTGCTGCTGCAACTCATGCTGCTGCATCTCCTGCTGCTGCATCTCATACTGCATCTCCTGCTGATGCCTCTCCTGCTGCTAAATCTATTCCTGCATCAGCTGCTGCATTTCCTGCATCTTCTACTGCTGCATCTCCTGCTTCTGCATATCCTTTTGCATGTCTTGCTGCTACATCTCCTGCTTCTGCGTCTCCTACTCCTGCATCTCTGCTGCTGCATCTCTTGCTTCTGCATTTCCTGCTCCTGCTTCTCCTGATGCATTTGCTGCTGCATCTCCTGCAGCATTTTCTATTGCTTGAACTCCAGATGCCGCATCTCCTACTGCATCTGCTGGTACTGCATCATATCCTGCATATCTCCTGCTCTGTTTTCTTGTGCATCTGCAGCTTCATGTACTGCTGTATTTTCTGCTGTTGCATCTCCTGCTACATCTCCTGCTGCTGCATCTTCTTCTCTGCAGATCCTGCTGCTTCATCTCCTGCTGCTTCATCTCTTACTGAATCCGCTGCTCATCTCCTGCGGCTGCATCTCCTGTTGCAGAATCTATGGCTGCAACTTCTGCTTTTGCATCTCATGCTACTGCGTCTGCTGCATCATCTACTCCTGCCTCTCCTCCTACAGCATCTCTTTCTGTATCTCGTGCTACATCTCATGAAGCTGTACCTGCTGAAGCATCTCTTCCTGCTGCATCTCCTGATAATTATGCATCTATTGATGCATCTGCTGCTGCATCTCCTGCTGCTGCATCTCTTTCTGCATCTACTGTTGAATCCGCTGTTGAAATTCCTGCTGCTGCACCTTTTGCTACATATCCTTCTGATGCATCTGAGGAGTCATCTTATGATACTGCTACCTTGCAGGTTCTTCTGGGGCTGAATGTTTTGCTGCTGCAAACCCTGCTGCATTTACTGCTGCTGCACCTCCTGTTTCTGCATCATCTGCTGCTGTATCTAGTGATTAATCTCCTACTGCTGCATCCACAGCATTTTCTGCTGCATTTGCTGCTGCTTCATATACTACTGCATCTCCTTCTACATCTCCTGCTGCTGCATCTCCTTCTGCATCTCCTCCTGCTGCGTCTCCTTTATCTGCTGCATCACCTGCTGCTGCATCACCTGCTACTGAATCCCCTGCTGCATCTCTTGCTGCATCTCCTGCTGCTAAATCTCCTACCGCATCTCATGTAGCATCAGCTGCTACTGAATCCCTGCGGCGTTCCAGATGCATCTCCTGCTCCAGCATCTCCTGCTGCTGCATCTCCTGCTGAATCGAAACCTACCGCATCTCCTGCTGTATCTCCTGCTGACACATCTCCTGCTGCACCTCCTGCTGCTGCATAGCCTGCAGCATCTCCTCTTGCTGAATGTCCTGCTGCTGCATCTGCTTCTGCTTCGTACACTGCTGTATCTACTGCTGCTGCATCTCCCCTTGTATCTACTGCTGCTGCATCTCCTGCTTCCTCTTCTTCTGCTGCATGGCTTTCTGCTGCATCTACTGCTGTTTCGTCTGCTGCTGCATCTCCAGCTGCAGCAACTCATGATGCATCATGTCTTGCTCAATCTCCTGCTGCATATCCTGCTGATACATCTCCTGCTACTGCATCTCCTGCTGCATCTCCTGCTGCATCTTTTGTGGCTGCATCTCCTTCTCCATCTCCTGCTGGTGATTATTCTCCTGATGGATCTCCTTATGCATCTCTTTCTGCTGCATCTTCTGCATCTCCTGATGCATCTCTTCCTGCTGCATCTCCTGCTGCTGGATCTCCTCCTGCATCTCTTGATGATGAATCTGATGCTGCATCTCTTTCTGCATCATCTCCTGATGCATCTCCTGCTGCTGCATCTCCTGCTGCTGCGTACACGGCTGCATCTACTGCTGATGCATCTCCTGCATCATCTCTTGCTGCTGCATCTCCTGCTGAGTCTCTTGCTGCATCTCCTCCTGCATCTCCTGCTGCATTACATGATGCATCTCGTCCTGCTGCATGTCCTGCTGCTGCATCTCCATCTTCTATATCTACTGCAGCATTTCCTGCTGCTACATCTCCCTCTGCCTCATCTGCTGGTACTTAATTTGCTACTGAAATACTGCTGCATCTCATGCTGCTGCATCTCATGCTGCATCACCTGCTGCTGAATTTCCTGCGGCTGCATCTCCTCTTGCATCTCCTGCTGCTGTATTTCCTGCGGCTGCACCTCCTCCTGCATTTCTTTGTGCTGCATCTCCTGCTGCTGTATTTCCTGTGGCTGCACCTCCTGCTATATAATCTCCTGCTGCATCTCCTGCTGCATACCTCCTGCTACATCTCCTGCTGATGCATCTCCTCCTGATACATCTGCTGCAGCATCTCCTGCTGCTACTTCACTTGCTGATGCATCTCCTGCTGACGTATCTCCTGCTGCATCACCTGCTGCATAATCTCCTGCTTCATCTCCTGCTGCTGCAGTACCTGCTGTATCTCCTCTTGCTGCATATCCTGCTTCTAGATACACTGCTGCATTTCCTGCTTCTTCGTTTCCTGCTGCTGAATCTCTTTCTGCCTCTCCTGCTGCGGAATCTGCTGTTAATGCATCCTCTGCTGTATCTACTACTGATGCATCTCCTGCTTTATCTTCTCCTTCTGCATCATCTCCTCTTTCCTCTCTCCCTACTGCATCTCCGGCTGAATCTCCTGCTGCATCTCCTGATGCTGTATCATCTGAATCATCTCTTCCTGCTGCATCTCCTGCTGAATCTGCAGCCACTGCTGCATCTGCTTTTGCATCTCCTTCTCTTGCGTCTCCTGCGGCATCTGCTGCTGCATCGGCTGCTGCATCACGTGCTGCTGCATCTCCTGCTGCTTATCCTGCCGCAGAAATTCCTGCTGAATTTCCTGCTGAATCTGCTGCAGCTGCGTCTCCTGCTGCTTCATCTCCTGCTCTTGCATCTCCTACTGCTGAATCTCCTCCTGAATCTGCTGCAGCATCTCAAGTTGCTACATATCCTGCTACATCTCCTGCTGCACCTCCTTCTGAATATGCATCTCCTGCTGCATCTCCTCCTGCTGCATATTCTGCGGCATATCCTGCTGCATATATTTTGCTGCTGCATCTCCTGCTGAATATGTCTACCTTGCTGCATCTCTGGCTGCAGTGTCTAACGGTCTATCTCCTGCTGCATCTGCTGCTGTGCATCTCCATCTTCTGTATTTACTGCTGCATTTCCTGCTGCTGCATCTCCCTCTGCCTCATCTCCTGGTACTTAATTTGCTGCTGCATCTGCTGCTGCATTTCCTTCTGATGCATCTCCTGCTGCTAGATCTCCTCCTGCATCTGCTGCTGCTGCATCTGCTGCTTCATCTTATGCTGCTTTATCTCCAGCTGTATCTCCTGCTGCCGTATCTCCTCCTACATGCTCTGCTCATGCATCTGCGGACGCATCTACTGATGCTGCATATCCTGCTACATCTGCTGCTGAATCTCCTGCTACTGAATCTCCAGCTGCGGCATCTCTTACTGCATATCCTGCTGAATGCATTTGCGGCTGCACCTCCTGCTGCTGCATCTCCTGCTGCTGCATTTTCTGCTCCTCAATCTCCTGCTGCTGCATCTCCTGCTAATGCATCTCCTGCTGCACTTCCTGCTGCTGTATCCCCTGCTGCATCTCATCCTGCTGCATCTCCTGCTCTGCATCTCCGTCTTCTGTATCTACTGTTGTGTTTCCTGCGGCTGCATCTCCCTCTGCCTCATCTGCTGGTATTTAATTTGCTGCTACATCTGCTGCTGCTGCATCTGCTGCTGCTGCATCTCCTGCTGCATCTCCTGCTGCTTCATTTCCTGCGGCTGCATCTCCTTCTCTATCTCCTGCTGCATTTCTTGGTGCTGCATCTCCTGCTTCTGCAACTCCTGATTCTGCAACTCTTGCTGCATCTCCTGCTGAATCTCCTGCTAATGAATCTCCTGCTTCATTTCCTGCTGCATTTCTCATGATGCATCTCTTGCTGCATAACCTCCTGCTACGTCTCCTGCTGCTGCATCTCCTCCTGATACATCTGCTGCTGCATCTCCTGCTGCTGAATCTCTTCCTGCTGCATCTCCTGCTGCTAGATTTCCGCCTGCATCTACTGATGATGAGTCTGATGCTGCATCTCTTGCATCTCCTGCTGCTGAATCTCTTTCTGCATCTCCTTCTGAATCTCCTGCTGATCTATTACTTTCTGCATCAAGTCCTGCTGCGTATCCTGCTGCTGCATCTCCTCCTCCTGCATCTGCTGCAGCATCTCCTGCTGATGCATCTCCTGCTAAATCTGCATCTCCTGCTGCAGCTGCTGCTGCTTCATCTCCTGCTGGTGCATCACCTTCTGCACGTGCTGCTGCAGCATCTCCTTCTGCTGCATCTCCTGCTGCATCTGCTGCTGCATCTCTTCCTGCTGCATCTTCTGCAGCTGCATCTCCTGCTACATATATCTGATGGATTTCCTGCTGATGCATCTCCTGCTGAATCTCCTTCTATATCTGCTGCTTCTGCATCTCCTGCTGCATCTGCTGCTTCTGCTCATGCTTCATCTCCTGTTGCTGCATCTGCTGCTGATGTATATCCTGCTGCATCTCCTACAGCTGCATCTCCTGCTGCATTTCTTGCTGCTCTATCGCCTGCTGCATCTCCTGCTGCATCTCTTTCAGCCAGATCTCCTGTTGCTGTATCTCCTGCTGCATTTCCTGCGTAACTTAATGCTGCACGTCCTGCTTCTGCATCTCCTATTGCATCTCCTACTGCTGCATCTCTTGCTTCTGTGTTTCGTGATCCTGCAGCACATGCTGAAGCTCCTGTGGAATCTCCTCATGCTCCTAATGCTGCATCTTCTCCTGCTCTATCATCTGCTGCTGCATCTCCTGCTGCACCTGCTGCTACTGCATCTCCTCCTGCTGCATCTCGTGCTCCTGCATATCCTGCTGCTACATCTGCTTCTGTATCTCCTTTTGCTTTGTATCGTACTGCATCTGCTGCTGCATTTCCTGCTGCATCTGCTGCTGCTGCATCTGCTGCTGCTGCATCCCCTGCTGCATCTAATGCTGCATCTACTGCTGCTTCATTTCCTGCTGAATCTGGTGCTGCATCTGTTGCGATGGCATCTCCTGCTGCTGAATCTCTTGATGCATCTCCTTCTGAATAGCCATCTCCCGATGCATCTCCTCCTGCTGCATCTCCTCCTGTTGCACCTGATGTGGCATCTCCTGCTGCATATCCTTCTACTGCGTCTCCTGCTGCATCTCCTGCTGAATATGCCTACCCTGCTGCATCTCCTGCTGCAGTGTCTAACGCTCTATTTCCTGCTGCATCTCCTACTACATCTCCTGATGCTGCATCTCCTGCTTCATCTCCAGCTGCTGCATCTCCTGCTTCTGCATTTCCTGCTCCTGCATCTGCTGCTGCATCTCCTGCAGCATTTTCTATTGCTTCAACTCCAGATGCTGCATCTCCTTCTACATCTGCTGGTACTGCATCTTATCCTGCCGCATCTCCTGCTCTGTTTTCTTGTGCATCTGCAGCTTCATGTACTTCTGTATCTTCTGCTGCAGCATCTCCTGCTGCTGCATAATCTGCTGCATCTCCACTTGCTGCATCTCCTGCTACTACATCTCCTACTGCATCTCTGACTGTTACATCTCCCGCCGCTGCATCACCTGCTACTGAATCCCCTCCTGAATTCCTGCTGCATCTCCTGCTGCTACATCTCCTGATGTATCTCCTGCTGCTGTATCTCCTCCAGCATCATTTCTTGTAGCAACTGCTTCTGCATCTGCTACTGCTTCTGCTGCTGCATCTCCTGATTTGGCATCTGCTGCTTCATCTCATACTACTGCATCTCCTGCTTCATCTCCTTCTGCTGCAATTCCTGCTGCATCTGGTGCTGCATCTTCTGCTTCATCTTCTCCTCCATCTGCTTCATCTCCTGCATCATATGCTACTGAATATCCTGCTGCATCTCCTGCTGCAGGAACTACTCCTTTTGCATCTCCTCCTGCTGCATCTCCTGCTGCATCTGCTACTGCATCTGCTGCTGCATTTGCTGAAGCATCTCCTGCTGCTGCATCTGCTGAAGGATCTCCTGCTGCATCTCCTAATGCATCTCCAGCTACATCTCTACTGCTGAATATGCATCTCGTGCTGTATCACATGCAGTAGGAAAAACAGCAGCAAATGCAGCAGCAGGAGATACAGCAGCAGGATAGGTAGCAGAATAGGCAGCTTCAGGGGATGAAGCTGCAGCAGATGCATCAGGAGATGCAGCCAGAGGTGTAGTAGGATGAGATGCAGCAGTAGGAGATGCACCAGGACATGCACCAGGACATGCAGTAGCAGGATGAGATGCAGCAGAATGTGCCACAGAAGGAGATGCAGCAGCAAGACATGCTGCATAACATGCAGCTGGAGAAACATTCAGCAGGAGATGCAGAAGTACGCGATATTGCATTAGATGCAGGAGATGCAGCATGTGATGCAGCAAGAGATGCATATTAAGCAGTAGAGATGTAGCTGGAGATGCATTAGGAGATGCAGCAGGAGATGCTTCAGCAAATGCAGCAGCAGATGAAGCAGCAGCAGATGGAGCGTAAGATGCAGCAGAAGATGCAGATTCTGCAGGAGATGCAGCAGAAGATGCAGATTCAGCTGGAGAGGCAGCAGCAGGAGGTGCTCCATCAGATGCAGCAGCAGGAGATGCATCAGGAGGAGATGTAGCAGCAAAAGATGCTGCAAAAGATACAACAGGAGGAGATGCAGCAGGAAATGCAGCAGGACGAGATGCAACAGGAGGTGCAGCCACAGGAGATGCGGCAGAAGATGAAGCAAATGAGGTGCTGCAGAAAATGAAGCAGGAGGATATTCAGCACGAGATGTAGCAGCAGATTTATCAGCAGATTCAGCAGGAGATACAGCAGCAGGAGATGCATCAGAAGGATATGCAGCACGAGATGCAGCAGTCGGAGATGCATCAGCAGAATGAGATGCAGGAGCAGGAGATTTAGCAGCATATTCAGGGGTATAGGCATCAGAAGCAGATGCAGCAGCAGGAGATGCAGATTCAGCAGGAGATGAAGCACCAGTAGGTTCTGCAGCTAATGCGGCATCAGGACATGCAGGAGTTAAAGCAGCAGGAGACGCAGTAGAAGGAGATGAAGACGCAGTAGATGCAGGAGCAGATTTAGAAGCAGATTCAACATGAGATGCATCAGAAAGAGATGCCGCAGAGGGAGATGCAGAATAAGGCTATGCAGCAGATGCAGCAGGAGGAGATGCAGCAGCAGGAGATGCAGCAGGAGGAGATGCAGCAGCAGAAGATGCAAAAAGAGATGCAGAAGCAGGAGATTCATCAGGAGATGCAGTAGAAGATGCGGCAGAAGGAGATGCATCAGTAGGAGATGGAGTTGCAGCAAATGCAGCAGCAGATTCAGCAGGATATGTAGCAGCAGATGCAGTATGATATGACACAGGAGGAGATGAAGCAGGTAATGCAGCAGCAGGAGATGCAGCAGCAGGGGATACCGCAGCAGGATATGTAGCAGAATAGGCAGCTTCAGGGGATGAAGCCGCAGCAGATGCATCAGGAGATGCAGCCAGAGGTGTAGTAGGATGAGATGCAGCAGTAGGAGGTGAACCAGGAGATGCGGAAGTAGGAGCGGCAAACGGAGATTCAGCAGAAAGAGAGGCAGCTGGAAATGCTGCAAGAGGAGATGAAAGAGGAGATTCAGAAGTAGATGCAGCAGTAGGAGATGTAACAGGAGAGGCTGCAGCAGGACATGCAGCACAAGATGCAGCAACAAAAAAATCAAGAAGATATAAATAAGCAGCAGATGCAGCAGCAGATGCAGCAGCAGGAGATTCAGAAGCAGGCATTGCAGCAGCAGGAGATGCAGCAAGAGATGTAGCAGTATATGCAGCTGCAGGAGATAAAGCAGTGGTTGATACAGCACCAGATGCAGCAGCAGCCCGAGATGCAGCAGGAGATTCAGCATCAGGAGATGAATCAGCAGGACATACGTTAGGGGATCCAGCAATCATATGTTGCAGCAAGATGTGCAACAGGAGATGCAGCAGCAGGGGATGCAACAGGACATGAATCACGATGAATTGCAGAAGCAGGGGATTCAGCAGGAACTGCAGAAGCATGAGATGGAGCAGCAGGAGATGCAGCAGCAGGAACTGCAGAAGGAGATGCGGCAGCAGATGCAGAAGAATTGCAGCAGCAGGAAATGCAGCATCATGACACACACCAGGAGATACAGCAGCAGGATGTGCAGAAGGAGATGCATATTCAGCAGGAGATGCAGCAGGAGATTCAGAAGAAGGAGATGAAGTAGGAGATACAGCATGATATGAAGAAGCAGCAGATTCAGCAGCGTGAATGAAGCAACAGAAGATGTATCCGAGGCACATACAGCATCAGGATATGCAGCAGGAGATGCATAAGCAAGAATTGCAGAGGGAGATGCATATTCATCAGAAGATTCAGCAGGAGATGCAGCAATAGGAGATGTAGCAGGAGATGCAGCAATAGATGAAGCAGCAGCAGATGCAGCTGATGAAGCAGCAGCAGATGAAGAAGGAGATACAGCATGAGATGCAGCAGCAGGAGATTGATCATCAGGAATTACAGCAGCAGCAGATGCAGCAGCAGAAGATGAAGAAGATGAAGCAGGATATGCAGTTGCGAGAGATCCAGGTGCAGGATATGCGACAGCATGAGATGCAGTATCAAGAAATGCAGCAGGAGATGCAGGAGCAGGGGATGTAGCAGCAGATGCAGCAGGAGGAGATGCAGCAGGATAAACAGCAACAGGAGATACTTTAGGAGATGCAGCAGCAGGAGATGCAGCAGGCGATGCAGAAGAAGGGGATGCAGCAGCATTTGCAGAAGAAGGGGATGCAACGGGAAAAGCAACAGCAGAAGATACAGCAGCAGATGCAGCAGTATTAGATGGAGTAGTAGCAGATGCAGTAGCAGATGCAGCACCACATTTATCGGGAGATGCAGCAGCAGTAGCTGCAGTAGCAGGAGATGCAGCAGCAGGAGGTGTAACAGGAGATACAACAGCTGGAGATGCAGCAGCAGGAGATGTAGGAATTGATGCAGCAAGAGATGCATCAGTAGGTGCAGCAGGAGATATAGCAGCAGGAGATATCGCAGCAGGAGATGTAGAAGAGATGATGCAGCTGGAGATGCAGCAGATGCAGCTGTAGTTTATAAAACAGCAAGAGATACAACAGCAGATGCATCAGGGGATGCAGATTCAGCAGGAGAAGCAGGAACAGGAGATTCTGCAGAAGATGCAGAAGCAGGAGATGCTGCAGGGAATGCAGCATCAAGAGATGCAGCACCGGGAGATGCAGTAGGAAGTGCAGTTGCAAGAGATGCAGCAGAAAACGAAGCCGTAAGAGAAGCAACACCAGGAGATGCAATAGGATATGCTGAATCCGGATATGCAGCAGTAGGATATGCAACAGTAGTTTATAAAGCAGCAGAAGATTCAGCAGCAGCAGATGAATCAGCAATGCAGCAGGAGATGAATGGGAGATTCAGCAGAAAGAGATGCCGCAGCAGATGCAGCAGGAGATGTAGATTCAGCAGGAGATGTAGCAACAGGAGATGCTGCAGCAGATGCAGCAGCAGGAGATGCAGCAGCATCAGATGTAAAAGGAAGAAATGCAGCAGGAAATGAAGCACCAGCAATTGCCACAGCAGAAGATGCAGAATCATGAGCCTCAGCACTAAGAGATGCAAAAGGAGACATAGCGGAAGAGGATGCGGCAGCAGATGCAGCAGGAGGAGATGCAGCAGCAGATGTTGTAACAGGAGATGCAGCAGCAGGAGATGCAGCAGCAGCAGACGCAGCAGGAGATTCAGAAGCAAGAGATGAAGAGAAGGTGATGCAGAAAGTAAGATGCATCACCTTGAGGTGTAGCATCAGGAGATGCAGCTGGAGATGCAGCAGCAGCAGGTGAAGCAGCAGATATAGCAGCAGGAGAGGCAGCGGGAAATCCAGCAGCCGGAGATGCAGAAGTAGGCGATATATCAGGAGATGCTGCAGGAATTGCAGCAGCATGAGATGCAGTAGGAATTGCCGCAGCAGGAGATTCAGCAGCAGGAGATGCAGTAGCAGGAGATGCAGCAAAAGATGCATCAGCAAGAGCTGATTTAGCAGGAGATGCATCAGCAGGAAATGCTTCAAGTACTGCTGCATCTCCCGATAAAATTCCTGCTGCTGCATCTGCTGCTTCATTACCTGCTTCTGTATCTCCTGCTGCTACATCTACTGCTGCTTCTCCTACTTCTGTATCGCCTGCTGCTACATCGCTTGCTGCATCCTCTGCTCATGCATCTGCAGATGCATCTCCTGATGCTCCATTTTTTGTTGTATCTGCTGCTTCTCTTTCTGCATCTCTTTCTGCTCCATCTGGTGCATCTGCTGCTGCTTCATCTACTGCTGCATCTCCTGCTAAATCCCCTGCTTCTGCATCTCCTGCTCCATATCCTGCTGAATATGCATCTCCTGCTGCAAATCCTACTGCATGCCCTGCTGCTGCATTACCTGCTGCATCTCCTCTTGCAGCATATCCTGCTTCATCTCCTGCTGCGTCATCTGCAGCAGCATCTTCTGCTGCTACATCTCCTACTGAATCTGCACTTCCTGATACATCTGCTGCTGCATCTATTGCTGCTGCATCTGCTGCCTCTGCAGCTGCAGCTACATTTCCTGCTACTGCATCTCGTGCTGCATCTCCTCTTGCTGCATCTTCTGCTGCATTTCTGGCTACTGCAACTCCTTAATCTGCTGCTGCATCGGCTGCTGCCTCATGTACTGCTGCATCTCCTGCTGCATTTCCTTCTGATTCGTCATCTCCTGCTGCATAATCTGGTGCATCACCTGCTGAATATGCATCTCCTGCTGCTGCACTTCATGCTGCTGCATCTGCTGCTGTATATCCTGCTGCTGCTCTTCTTCCTGCATCTGCTGCGTCATCTCCTGCTGCTGTATCTCCAGCTGTATCTCCTGCTGCTGCATCTCCTCCTACGTGCTCTGCTGATTCATCTGCGGACGCATCTACTGATGCTGCATATCCTGCTACATCTGCTGCTGAATCTCCTGCTACTGAATCTCCGGCTGTGGCATCTCCTACTGCATATCCTGCTGAATGCATTTGCGGCTGCACCTCCTGCTGCTGCTTCTCCTGCTGCTTCTCCTGCTGCATTTCCTCTTGCAACTGCTGCTGCATCTACTGCTACTTCATCTACTGCTGCATCTCCTACTACATCTGCTGCCTCATCGTATTCTCTATCTCCAGTTGCATCTACTGCTGTTACCTCTGCTGGTGCACCTGCTGCTCCTATATCTCCTGCTCCATCTCTTCCTGCTGCATCACCTGCTGCATCCCCTACTGCTGCATCTGCAGCATCTCCTGCTTCATCTGGTGCTGCTTCACCTACTGCTGCAACCCCTGACACGTCTCCTGCTGCTGCATCTCCTGCTAATGCATCTCCAGCTAATGCATCTCTTGCTGCTCCATCTTCTGATTCTGCATCTCCTGCTGCATCTGCTGCTTATGAGTCTGTGGCTACATCTCTGCTGCTGCATTCTTGCTGTATTTCCTGCTCATCTGCTGATGCATATGCTGCTGCTATATGTCCTGCTCCATCTCGTCATGCTGCACATTCTGCTGCATCTGCTGAAGATTCTCTTCCTATTGCTTCTCCTGCTGCATCTGCATTTCCTGCTGCAACTGCTTCGGCATCTCCTGCTGTTGCATCTCCTGCTGAATCTGCTGCTGCCGCCCCTCCTTCTGCTTCATCTGCTGCTGCGTCTACTTCTCCTGCATATCCTGCTGCATTTCTTGCTGCATTTCTTGCTGCATCTTGTGCTGCATTTCATGCTGATACATTTCCTGCTCCATCCCCTACCATATACCTTTCTGCACTTGCTGCCTCATCTCCTGATGCATCTGCTCATGTACCTCGTGTTGCTGCATCTCCTGCTTCACCTTCAGCCGATGCATCTGTGGCTTCATCACCTGATATGTCATCATCTGCTATGTCATCTCCTGCTGCATCTGCTGCAGTATTTTCTGCTGCAGTATTTTCTGCTTCAGCATCTCCTGCTCCTGCATCTACTGCTGCATTTCCTGCTGCATCTATGGCTGCTCTGCTGCTACTTCATCTCCTGCTAAATCTCCTGCTACATATCCTGTTGCTGCATCTCCTGCTGCTACATATCCTGCTGCTGCACCTCTTAATGCATCTCATGGTAATGCTTCATCTCTTGCTACTGCATCTCCTGCTGCACCTACTGCTTCTGCATATCTTGCTCCATCTTCTGCTGCTGCATCTGCTGCTGCTGCATCTGCATCTGCTGCATGTCTTGCTGCATCTCCTCCTGATGCTTCTCCTGCTGTTTTTCCTTCTGAATTTTCTGCTGCATGTCCTGCTCTGGCATCTTCTACTACATCTCCTCCCGCTGCTTATCCTGCTACATCTACTTCTGCTGCACCTCCTGCTGATGCATCTCCTACTGTGAATCTGCTGCAGCATCTCCTGCTGATGAATCTCCTGCTGAATCTTCATCTACCGCTGCATCTGCTGCTGCATCTCCACCTGCTACATCTCCAGCTGCTTCATCTCCTGCTGCTGTGTCTTCTGCTGAATCTCCTGCTGCATCTCATGCTGCTGCATCTGCTGCTGCATCTCATGCTGCTGCATCTCATGCTGCATCTCCTCCTGCTGCCTCTCCTGCTGCTGCTTCTCCTTCTGCTAAATCTCCTCCTGCATCAGCTGCTGCATTTCCTGCATCTTCTACTGCAGCATCTCCTGCTTCTGCATATCCTTTTGCATGTCTTGCTGCTACATCTCCTGCTTCTGCATCTCCTACTCCTGCATCTCTGCTGCTGCATCTCTTGCTTCTGCATTTCCTGCTCCTGCTTCTCCTGATGCATTTGCTGCTGCAACTCCTGCAGCATTTTCTATATCTTGAATTCCAGATGCTGCATCTCCTACTGCATCTGCTGGTACTGCATCATATCCTGCATATCTCCTGCTCTGTTTTATTGTGCATCTGCAGCTTCATGTACTGCTGTATTTTCTGCTGCTGCATCTCCTGCTGATGCATCTGCTGTTCCATCTCCAGCTACATCTCCTGCTGCTGCATCTTTTTCTCTGCAGATCCTGCTGCTGCATCTTCTTCTTCATTTCCTGCTGCTGCATCTTCTTCTCTGCAGATTTTGTTGCTTCATCTCCTGCTGCAGAATCTCCTACTGAATCCGCTGCTCATCTCCTGCGGCTGCATCTCATGCTGCAGAATCTACAGCTGCAACTTCTGCTTTTGCATCTTATGCTACTGCATCTGCTACATCATCTCCTCCTGCCTCTCCTCCTACAGCATCTCCTTCTGCATCTCGTGCTACATCTCATGAATCTCATGTACTTGCTGAATCATCTCTTCCTGCTGCATCTCCTGATGAATATGCATCTATTGCTGCATCTCTTGATGCTGCATCTCCTTTTGTATCTGCTGTTGAATCTGCTGTTGAAATTCCTGCTGCTGCACCTCCTACTTCTGCATCTGCTTCTGCATCTCCTGCTTCTTCATCTCCTGCTTCTGAATCTTCTGCTTCTGAATCTTCTGATTCTGTGTCTCCTGCTAAAGGTCTTGCTTCATCTCCTGCTGCATCTTCTGCTACTGCATCATCTGATGCTCCATCTGCTGCTGCATCTCCTGCTACTACATCTCGTGCTGCATCTCCTGTTGCTGAATCTACTGCATCTGCTGCTGTATCACCTGCGACTGAACCCCCTCCTGAATTTCTGCTGCATCTTCTGATGATGCATCTCCTGCAGCATCTACTGGTGCTGAATCTCCTGCTAATGCAGCTCCTGCTGATGCATAACCTGCTGCATCTCTGACTGCTGCATCTCCGACTGCTACATCTCCTGCTACTGAATCTCCATCTGCTGCATCTGCTGCTTCATCTCCTGCTGCTGCATCTGCAGGTGCTGTATATGCTAACGCATCTGCTGCAGGATCCCTTTCTTCTGCCTCTCGTGCCACATCTCCAGCCAATGCTTCTGTATATCTTGCTCAATCTACTACTGCTGCATCTCCAGCTGCATCTCCTGCTGCTGCATCTCCTGCATATTTTGGTGCATCTGCTGTAGATTAATCTACTGCTGCATCTCCTGTTGCTTCACCTTCTGATTTTTTATGTCCTCCTGCATCACCTGATGCTC
Source organism: Clamator glandarius (assembly GCA_033459285.1). NCBI lineage: Eukaryota > Metazoa > Chordata > Aves > Cuculiformes > Cuculidae > Clamator > Clamator glandarius. Next base: position 435,329 of record JAUNZM010000500.1, on the reverse strand, counting down.
CATTTGCTGCTGCTGCATACACTGCTGCATCTCCTGCTGCTGCATCTCCTGCTGCATCTCCTGCTGAACGTGTTGCTGTATCTGCCTAGTCTTAGCCTCCTGCTGCTGAATCTCCTGCTTCAGCATCTTCTGCTCAATGTGCTGCTGAATATGCTGCTGCATCTCCTGCTGATGCATCTGCTGTTGCATCTCCAGCTACATCTCCTGCTGCTGCATCTCCTGCTACTGTATCCCCTGCTTCTTCATCCTCGGTTTCATCTACTACTGCTGTATGTGCTGCTGCATCTTCTGCTGTTGGATTTTCTTCTGCTGCATCTGCTGCTGCATCACCTGCTACTGAATACCCTGCTGCATTCCTGTTGAATCTCCTGTTGCTGTGCCTCCTGCTGCTGTATCTAAGGTGCATCTCCTACTGCTGCATTACCTGCTGCATCTCCTGCTGCAGCACCTGCTATTGAATCCCCTGCTGCATCTCCTAATGCTGCATCTCCTGATGCATCTCCTGCTGAATCTGCTCCTGCTGTTTCTCCTGCTGCTTCATCTCCTGATCTGCCGCTGTATGTGCTGCTACATCTCTTACTGCTCTAGTTCCTCCGCCTGGATCTTTTCCTGCATCTATTGCTGCTGCATCCTCTGCTGAACCTCCTGATGCTGCATCTCTGCCTGCAACTACATTCTGACGCATCAGCAGATTCATCTGATGATGCATATCCTCTGATTAATCTCCTGCTGCTGAATCTCCTGCTCTTGCATACCCTGCTGCATCTACTGCTGCTTCATACCCTACTTCATCTACTGCTGCTGCATTACCTGCTGTTTCTCCTGCTGCTGCGTTTCCTACTGAAATTCCTGCTGCTGCATCTCCTGGTGCTATATCTTCTGCTTATGAATCTCCTGCCACTGTATCTCCTACTGAATCTCCTGTAGCTTAATCTCCTGCTTTTGCATCTCCGGCTTTATCTCCTTCTGATGCATATTTTGCTGCTGCATCTCCTGCTGCTTCATCTGCTTCTAAAACTCCATCTGCATCTCCTACTGCTGCGTGTCAGGGCACATCTCCTCTCTACACTTCCGGAGGAAATGCAGCAGTAGATAGAGTAGGAGATGAAGCAGCAGGAGATGCAGAACCAGATGCAATTGCAGATGCAGCAGGAGGAGATGCAGCAGCAGATACTGCATGAGATTCAGCAGCAGATGCATTAGCAGATGCAGTATGAGATGCATCAAGCAGAGATGCAGAAGCAGATGCAGGAGCAGGAGATGCAGCTGCAGGTGATGGAAAAGTGGATTAAAGCAGCGTATGATGTAGCAGATGCAGCAGGAGATGCAGCCACAGAGGTATATTCAGCAGTAGATTGAGCAGGAGATGCAGCAGGATATGCAGCATCAGAGATGTAGCAGGAGATTCAGGTAGAGATGCAGCAGCAAGAGATGCAGCATCAGGAGATGCAGTAGAAGGAGAATCAGGATATGATTCTGCTGCAGGAGATCCAGTAGCAGATGCAGCAGCAGATTCAGCATCAGGAGATGGAGCCACATAGGCATATTCAACAGGAGATGCAGGAGCAGAAAATGCAGCAGGAGATGGCACTGGATATGCAATAGGAGGAGATGCAGCAGCAGATGCACCAGCTGGAGATGCAGCAGAAGATGCTGTAGGCTCTTTAATTTTGAAGTGACGCTTTAATAGCCATTCTGACAACAGTGTCTTACGAGAGCCAGCACTTAATCGTAGCACGTTTCCCTGAGGTGCGTGTGCTATACGCTCTGAAATGTTGAATTGACGCTTTAATAGTCATTCTGATGTTAGAGTACACAAGTCTACACTGAAAGCTCTACAAGTCTTGCTTTAGAGAAAAAGCGCTCTAAGAGAAGACCTTCCGAAGAAGCAGCTTTCCATGCTAGCGTCTTCCCTGCCGGCGTATTTCCATTTTCCTAAAGCGCCGTAATAGGCGCAGTTAATTCACAATTCAGTACCCTACAAAAATCGTTCTGATAGTCGTGTTTTCCACATTGCAATGAAAGAGCTTCCACAGAAGACTCTAACGAGAGGCAGCATTTGATCATAGCAGCTTTCCTTCCGTACTTGGTCTGAATCATTTTAATGTTTGAAGTGGCTTTTTAATAACCATTCTGATGCTGCTGTACAGAAGCCTAGACTGAAAGGTCTACACGTATTGCTTTACAGAAAAAGTACTTAAGAGAAGACATTCAGAAGCTGTAGAATTCCATTCTAGCGTCTTCCCTTCAGGAGTTAGTCACTTTTCCTAAAGCGCCTTCCTAGTCGAAGTTAAGTCACAGTTCAGTACTCTACACTAAAACGGTCTATAAGAAGTGCTTTGCAGCTTGTAGTGAATGCTCTTTCACAGAAGACTCTTAACGAGAGCCAGCATTGGATGGTAGAAGCTTCCTTGCGGTACTTGTGTTGATTGCTTTGAAATTTGAAGTGGCGATTTAATAGGTATTCTGATGGTGCAGCACACAAGCCTAGACTGAAAGTTGTACAAGTCGTGGTTTGCAGTGAACGAGCCCTAAGAGAATACATACGAAAGCAGAAGCATTCTATGATAACATCTTCCCTGATGGAGTTATTAATTTTTGCTAAAGCGCCTTAATAGTCGTTGTTAAGTCACTGTTCACTAGCCTATAATAAAACGTTCTTTTAGTGCTATTTGTAGCTTGCAGTGATAGACACACTGGAAAGTCAAACGAGAGTCTACATTTGATACAAGCAGATTCCCTGCGAAACTTAGGCTAAACGCTCTGAAATTTTGAAGTGACGCCTTAATAGCCATGTTGATGATACATTTCACAAGCCTAGAGTGAAAGTTCTACAAGTCGTGCTTTGCAGTGAAGCGCAATAAGAGAAGACATTCAGAAGCAGAAGCATTCCATGCTACCGACTTCCCTGTATCTGTTAATCACTTTTCTAAAAGCGCTTTAATAAGCGTAATTAAGTCGCTATTACCTAGCCTACACGAAAACACTGCGTTTTCCGTGCTTTGCAGCTGGCAGTGAAAGCGCTATAAGCGAAGACTCGAAGGAGAGCCAAAATTAGATGGTAGCAGCTTCCCTGTGGTACTTGTGCTGAACGCTCTGACATCTTGAAGTGAAGCCTTAATAGCCATGCTGATGTTATATTTCACAAGTCTAGACTGAAAGTTCGACAAATCGTGCTTTGTAGTTGAAGCGCTTTAAGAGAAGACGTTCATAAGCAGCATCATTCCATGCTAGCATCGTCCTTGCTGGAGATATTAATTTCAACCATAGCGCCGTAATAGGCGTTTTAAAGTCACTATTAACAAGCCTATACTAAAAATTTCTTTTCGTCGTGTTTGCGGCTTACAGTGAAAGCGCTTCCAGCGAAGACTCTAACGAGAGCCAGCATTTGATGGTAAGAGATTTCCTGCGGTACTTATGCTGAAAGCTCTGAAATTTTGACGTGACGCTTTCATAGCTAGTGTACAAGCCTAGACTGAAAGTTCTACAAGTCTTGCTTTGCTGTGAATGCGCTATAAGAAGCTATATTCAGAAGCAGCAGCATTCCGTCCTAGCGTCTTCGCTGCTGGAGATATTCAATTGTCCTAAAGCGCGTTATTAGTCGCTATTATGTCACTATTCTTTAGCCTACGCTGAAACGCTCTATTAGTCGTGTTTTGCACCTCTCACTGAAAGCGCGTCCAGAGAAGGTTCTAACGAGAGCCACTCTTTGATGCTAGCAACTTCCCAGGGGTATTTGTGCTGAACGCTTTCAGATCTTCAAGTGAAGCCTTACTAGGCATGCTGATGTTACAGTTCACTAGCCTAGACGGAAAGTTCATAACTCTTGGTTTGTAGTGAAAGCGCTCTAAGAGAAGACATTCAGAAGCGGAATCATTCCATGCCAACATTTTCCCTGCTGGAGATATTCACTTTTCCTAAAGCGCTTTATTAGGCGTTACTAAGTCTCTAATAACTAGCCTACAAGAAAACGTTGCCTTTTTGGTGCTTTGCAGCTGGCAGTGAAAGCGCTTCATGAAAACATCTTAACGATAGGCAAAATTTGATGGCAGCACCTTCCCTGCGGTACTTGTGCTGAACGTTCTCAGATCTTGAAGTGACGCTTCAAATGTTACAGTTCACAAGCCTAGAGTGAAAATTCTAGAAGTCGTCTTTTGCAGCAACAGCGCTATTAGAGAAAACATTAAGAAGCGGTATAATTTCATGCCAGCATCTGCACAGCCTGAGATACTCACTTTTCCGTAAGCGCCTTCATAGGCGCAGTTAAGTCACAATTCATTATTCTGAACTAAAATGTGTTAGTTGTGCTTTACAGCTTGCTGTGAAAGCACTATAAGAGAAGACTCTAAGCAGAGCCTGCACTGGATGGTAGCAGCTTCCCTGAGGGACTTGTGCTGAATGCTCTAAAATTTTGAAGTGACGCTTTACTAGCTGATTATATACTTCAGAATCCTAGACTGAAAGTTCTATAAGTCTTGCTTTGCACTGAAAGCGCTATCTAAGAGAAGACATTCAGAAGCAGCAGCATTCCATACTACCACCTTCCTTGCTGCCGATAGTCACTATTCCTAAAGTGCGTTATTAGGCGAAGTCAAGTAACTATTCAGTAACCTACACTAAATCGTTCTGTTAGTCGTGCTTTCCGCGTTGCAATGAAAGCGCTTCCAGAGAAGGCTCTAACGAGAGCCTGCATTTGATCGTAGCAGCTTCCCTGCCGTACTTTTTCTGAACGATTTTAAATTTTGGAGTGACGCTTTAATACACATGATGTTACAGTACACGTCCCTAAGCTAAAAGTTCCCCAATTCTTGCTTTGCAGTGAAAGCGGTATAAGAGAAGACATTCAGAAGCAGCAGCATTCCATGCTAACATCTTCCCTTCGGGATTTACACACTTTTCCTACAGTGCATTATTTTGCCCAATTAAGTCACAATTCAGTAACTTATTTTAAAACGGTCTATAAGTCGTGCTTCGCAGCTTGTAGTGAAAGCGCTTCAAGAGAAGACACTAAAGAAAGCTAGCATATTATCGAAGCAGAGTCCCTGCGGTTCTTGTGCTGTACGAGTTGAAAGCTTTTGAAGTTAGGCTTTAATAGCCATTCTGATATTACAGTACACAAGCCTAGCCTGGAAGTCATACAAGTCTTCCTTTGCAGTGAAAGTGCTATAAGAGAAGACATTCAGATGCATCAGCATTCCATTCTAGCCTCTTCCATGTGGGTCTTACTCACTTTTCCTAAAGCGCCTCCAAAGGCGCAGTTAAATCACAATTCCGTAACCAATACTAAACGTTTTGTTAGACGTGCTTGGCTACTTGCAGTGAAAGCGCTTCAAGAGAAGATTCTAAAGAGAACATGCATTTGATCGTAGCAGAGCCCTGATTGTACTTTTTCGGAACGTTTTCAAATTTTGCAGTGAGGCTTTAATAGCCATTCGGATGTTGCAATACACAAGCCAAGACTGAAAGGTCTACAAGTCTCGCTTTTGAGTGAAAAGGCTTCCAGAGAAGAATCTAGCGAATTTCAGTATTTGATCGTAGAATCTTCCCGGTGGTATTTGTGCTGAATTCTCTCAAATTTTCAACTAATGCTTTAACTTCAATTCTTATATTGCAGTACATAAGCTTAGACAGAAAGAGCTACAAGTCTGAGCTTTGCAGTGAAAGCGCTCTAAGAGAAGACATTCAGCATTAGCAACATTCCATGCTAGCATCTTCCCTACTATAGTTATTCGATTTTCTAAAGCGCCTCTCTAGGCGCAATTCAATCACAATACAGTTACTTATAATAAAAAGTTCCAAAAGTCGTCCTTTGCAGCATGCAGTGAAAGCTCTTCCACAGAAGACTCTAACGAGAGCCAGCATGTCATCGTAGCAACTTCCCTGAGGCACTTGTGCTGAACGCTCTGATATTTTGAGTGACACTTTAATAGCCATTCTGATGGCTACTATAAGCGAAGACTCTAAGGAGCGCCAAAATTAGATGTTAGCAGCTTCCCTTGCTGTACTTGTGCTGATCGCTCTGAAATCTTGAAGTGAAGCCTTAATAGCCATGCTGATGTTACATTTCACAAGCCCAGACAGAAAGGTCTACAAGTCTTGCTTTGCAGTGAAAGCGCTCTAAGAGAAGACATTCAGAAGCAGCAGTATTCTACGCCAGCATCTTCACTGCAGGAGTTATTCACTTTTCAGAACACGCCTTCATAAGTCGCAATTCAGTATCCTATGCAAAAACGTCCTGTTAGTCGTGCTTTGCAGCTTGCAGTGAAAGCGTGCTTACCACATTGCAATGAAAGAGCTTCCACAGAAGACTCTTAACGAGAGTCAGCATTTGATCGTAGCATCTTCCCTGCGGTACTTGTGCTGAGATGCAGCAGCAGGAGATGCAGCTGCAGGAGATGTAGGAATTGATGCAGCAGGAGATGCAGCAGTAGTTGCAGCAGGAGATATAGTAGCAGGAGATTTCGCAGCAGGAGATGTAGAAGAGATGATGCAGCTGGAGATGCAGATTCAGCAGGAGAAGCAGGAACAGGAGATTCTATGGAAGATGCAAAAGCAGGGGATGCTGCAGAGAATGCAGCATCAAGTGACGCAGCACCGGGAGATGCAGTACAAAATACAGCAGCAGGAGAAGCAACACCGGCAGATGCAATAGGGTATGCTGAATCCGGATATGCAGCAGTAGTTTATAAAGCAGTAGGAGATGCAGCAGCTGCATCAGCAATGCAGCAGGAGATGAATCAGAGATTCAGCAGAAAGATATGCTGCAGGAGATGCAGCAGCAGGAGATGTAAAAGGAAGAAATGCAGCAGGAAATGAAGCACCAGGAATTGCCAAGGCAGAAGATGCAGGATCATGAGCTTCAGTAGCAAGAGATGCTGCAGGAGAAGTTCCAGAAGAGGATGCAGCAGCAGATGCAGCAGAAGGAGATGAGTAGAAGGAGAATCAGCATATGATACAGCTGCAGGAGATTCAGCAGCAGATGCAGCAGCAGATTCAGCATCAGGAGATGGAGCCACATAGGCAGATTCAAAAGGAGATGCAGGAGCAGAAAATGCAGCCGGAGATGGTACTGGATATGCAATAGCAGGAGTTGCAGCAGCAGATGCACCAGCTGGAGATGCAGCAGGAGATGCGGTAGGCTCTTTAATTTTGAAGTGACGCTTTAATAGACATTCTGATGTTACAGAAGACAAGACTAGAATGAAAGTTCTACACGTACTGCTTTGCAGTAAAAAAGATATAAGAGAAATAATTCAGCAACAGCCGCATTCCATGCTAGCATCTTTCACGCAGGAATGACTCACTTCTCCTACAGAGCCTTCATAGGCGCAGTTAAGTCACAATTCCCTAATCTATACTAAACGTTCTCTTAGTCGTGCTTCGCAGCTTGCAGTGGAAGCGCTTCCAAAGAAGACTCTAACGAGAGTCAGTATTTGATCGTAGCAGCTTCTCTGAGATACTTGATCAGAACTACTTGAAATTTGGAAGGGATGCTTTAATAGCCGTTCTGATGTTACAGTACACAGACTGAAAGTTCCACAAGTCTTGATTGGCAGTGAAAGCGCTCTAAGGGAACACTTTCAGAACCTGCATCATTCCATGCTAGCATCTTCCCTTCGGGAGTTACTCACTTTTCCTAAAGCGCCTTCCTAGGAGAAGTCACAATTCAGTAACGGTCACTAAAACGGTCCATAAGTCTTGCTTAGCCGCTGGCAGTGAAAGCGCTTCCAAAGAAGACTCAACCTAAAGCCAGCATTTGATTGCAGCAGCTTCCCTGCGTTACTTGTTCGGAACAATCTGAAAATATTGCAGAGACGCTTTAATAGCAATTCTGATGTAGAGTGCACAAGCCTAGACTGAAAGTTTTACAAGTCTTGATTTGCAGTGAAAGCGCTCTAAGAGAAGACCTTCAGAAGAAGCAGCTTTCCATGCTAGCGTCTTCCCTGCCGGCGTATTTCCATTTTCCTAAAGCGCCGTAATAGGCGCAGTTAATTCACAATTCAGTACCCTACAAAAATCGTTCTGATAGTCGTGCTTTCTAAGATGCAATGAAAGAGCAGAGGGAGATGCAGAATAAGGATATGCAGCAGGAGGAGATGCAGCAGGAGGAGATGCAGCAGCAGAAGATGCAAAAAGAGATGCAGGAGCAGGAGATTCATCAGGAGATGCGGTAGAAAATGCGTCAGAAGGAGGTGCATCAGTAGGAGATGGAGTTGCAGCAAATGCAGCAACAGATTCAGCAGGAGATTCATCAGGAGATGCAGCAGCAGGAGAAGCAGCAGCAGGAGATGCTGCAGGAGATGCAGCAGGAGACTCCACAGAAGATGCAGCGGCAAGAAATGCAGAAGCAGGAGATGCTGCAGAAACTGCAGCAGCTGGAGATGCAGGGGAAGGAGGTTCAGCAGCATCTGGAGATGTAGAAGTAGATGCAGAGGCAGGAGATGCAGCAGGAGATACAGCAGTAGTAGATAAAGCAGCAGATGCAGAAGGAGGTTCAGCAGCAGAAGATGCAGCAGCAGATGCAGCAGCAGGATATGTAGCAGCAGATGCAGCATGATATGACACAGGAGGAGATGAAGCAGGTAATGCAGCAGCAGGAGATGCAGCAGCAGGGGATACCGCAGCAGGATATGTAGCAGAATAGGCAGCTTCAGGGGATGAAGCCGCAGCAGATGCATCAGGAGATGCAGCCAGAGGTGTAGTAGGATGAGATGCAGCAGTAGGAGGTGAACCAGGAGATGCGGAAGTAGGAGCGGCAAACGGAGATTCAGCAGAAAGAGAGGCAGCTGGAAATGCTGCAAGAGGAGATGAAAGAGGAGATTCAGAAGTAGATGCAGCAGTAGGAGATGTAACAGGAGAGGCTGCAGTAGGACATGCAGCACAAGATGCAGCAACAAAAAAATCAAGAAGATATAAATAAGCAGCAGATGCAGCAGCAGATGCAGCAGCAGGAGATTCAGAAGCAGGAATTGCAGCAGCAGGAGATGCAGCAAGAGTTGCAGCAGTATATGCAGCTGCAGGAGATAAAGCTGTGGTTGATAAAGCACAAGATGCAGCAGCAGCAGAAGCAGCAGCCCGAGATGCAGCAGGAGATTCAGCATCAGGAGATGAATCAGCAGGAGATACATTAGGAGATCCAGCAATCATATGTTGCAGCATGATGTGCAACAGGAGATGCAGCAGCAGGGGATGCAACAGGACATGAATCACGAGCAACTGCAGAAGCAGGGGATTCAGCAGGAATTGCAGCAGCATGGGATGGAGCAGCATGAGATGGAGCATCAGGAGATGCAGCAGCAGGAACTGCAGAAGGAGATGCGGCAGAAAGTGAATTAACAGGAGATAGACAATGATGTGCAGAAGCAGAAGATGCAGCAGGATAAGCAGCTGCAGGATAAATGCAACAGGAGAGGCAGGACAAAGGGATGTAGCAGCAGATGCAGCAGGACGAGATGCATCTGGAGATGTAGAAGCAGGAGATGCAGCTGTAAATGCCGCAGCAGAGGCGGAAGAATTGCAGCAGCAGGAAGTGCAGCATGATGAAACACACCAGGAGATACAGCAGCAGGATGTGCAGCAGGAGATGCATATTCAGCAGAAGACGCAGCAGGAGATTCAGAAGAAGGAGATGCAGTAGGAGATACAGCATGATATGAAGAAGCAGCAGATCAGCAGCGTGAATGAAGCAACAGAAGATGTATCCGAGGCAGATAGAGCATCAGGATATGCAGCAGGAAATGCATAAGCAAGAATTGCAGAGGGAGATGCATATTCATCAGAAGATTCAGCAGTATATTTAACAGGAGATGCAGCAACAGGAGATGTAGCAGGAGATATAGCAGGAGATGCAGCAATAGATGAATCAGCAGCAGATGCAGCAGCAGATGCAGCTGATGAAGCAGCAGCAGATGAAGAAGGAGATACAGCATGAGATGCAGCAGCAGGAGATTGATCAGCAGGAATTACAGCAGCATGAGACGCAGCAGCAGGAGATGAAGAAGATGAAGCAGGATATGCAGTTGCAGGATATCTAGGTGCAGGATATGCATGAGACACAGTATCAAGAAATGCAGCAGGAGATGCAGGAGCAGGGGATGTAGCAGCAGATGCAGCAGCAGGAGGAGATGCAGCAGGATAAACAGCAACAGGAGATACTTTAGGAGATTCAGCAGCAGGAGATGCAGCAGCAGGAGATGCAGCAGGCGATGCAGAAGAAGGGGATGCAGCAGCATTTGCAGCAGCAGGAGATGCAACAGGATAAGCAACAGCAGGAGATGCAGAAGCAGAGGATTCAGCAGCAGATGCAGCAGATTAGACGGAGTAGTAGCAGATGCAGTAGCAGATGCACCACCACAATTATCGGGAGATGCAGCAGCAGGAGGTGTAACAGGAGATACAACAGCTGGAGATGCAGCAGCAGGAGATGCAGCAGCAGGAGATGTAGGAATTGATGCAGCAGTAGGTGCAGCAGGAGATTTCGCAGCAGGAGATTTCGCAGCAGGAGATGTAGAAGAGATGATGAAGCTGGAGATGCAGCAGATGCAGCAGTATTTTATTAAGCAGCAGGAGATGCAACAGCAAATGCAGCAGGAGATGCAGATTCAGTAGGAGAAGCAGGAACATGAGATTCTGCGGAAGATGCAGCAGCAGGAGATGCAGCAGCAGATGCAGCAGGAGATGCAGCAGCAAGAGATGAAGAGAAGGTGATGCAGAAAGTAAGATGCAGCACCTTGAGGTGCAGCAGCAGGAGATGCAGCTGGAGATGCAGCAGCAGCAGGTGAAGCAGCAGATATAGCAGCAGGAGAGGCAGCGGGAAATCCAGCAGCCGGAGATGCAGAAGTAGGCGATATATCAGGAGATGCTGCAGGAATTGCAGCAGCATGAGTTGCAGGAGGAATTGCCACAGCAGGAGATGCAGTAGCAGGAGATGCAGCAAAAGATGCATCAGCAAGAGCTGATTTAGCAGGAGATGCATCAGCAGGAAATGCTTCATGTACTGCTGCATCTCCTGAAAAAATTCCTGCTGCTGCATCTCCTGCTACTTGATGTCCTCCTGTATCTCTTGCTGATGCATCTGCTGCTTCATCTCCTGCTTCTGTATCTTTTGCTGCTACATCTCCTGCTGCATCTCCTGCTGCTGTATCTCCTGCTGCTACATCGCTTGCTGCATCCTCTGCTCATGCATCTGGGATGCATCTCCTGATGCTCCGTTTCCTGTTGTATCTGCTGCTTCATCCCCTGCTGCATCACTTTCTCATCCATCTGGTGCATCTGCTGCTGCTTCATCTACTGCTGCATCTCCTGCTAAATCCCCTGCTTCTGCATCTCCTGCTGCATCTTCTGCTGCATCTCCTGCTGAATATGCATCCACTGCTGCATCTCTTGCTGGTGCATCTCCTGCTGCACCTCCTGCTGCAAATCCTACTACATCCCCTGCTGCTGCATTACCTGCTACATCTCCTCTTGCTGCATCTTCTGCTGCATTTCTGGCTACTGCAACTCCTTAATCTGCTGCTGCATCGGCTGCTGCCTCATGTACTGTTGCATCTTCTGCTGCATTTCCTTCTGATGCATCTCCTGCTGCATAATCTTGTGCATCTTCTGCTGAATATGTATCTCCTGCTGCTGCACCTCATGCTGCTGCATCTCGTGCTCCTGCATATCCTGCTGCTTCTGGTGATTCTACATCACCTACTGCATCTGCTGCTGCATCTCCTGCTGCTACATCTCCTCCTATGTGCTCTGCTGATTCATCTGCGGACGCATCTACTGATGCTGCATATCCTGCTACATCTGCTGCTGAATACCCTGCTACCGAATCTCCTGCTACCGAATCTCCGCATATCCTGCTGAATGCATTTGCGGCTGCACCTCCTGCTGCTGCATCTCCTGCTGCTTCTCCTATTATTTCATATTTTTCTGTATCTCCTGCTGCATCTACTACTGCTGATATATCTCCTGCTCCATCTCTTCCTGCTGCATCACCTGCTGCATCCCTTACTGGTGCATCTGCAGCATCTCCTGCTCCATCTGGTGCTGCTTCACCTACTGCTGCAACCTCTGACACGTCTCCTACTGCTGCATCTCCTGCTTAATCTCCTGATGCATCTACTTCTGCATCTCCTGCTTCTGCATCTCCTGCTTCTGCATCTCCAGCTCCAGCATCTCCTGCTTCATCAATTGATGCTGCATCTTTTATGTATCTCCTCCTGCTGCATCTCCTGCTGAATCTCCTGGTACATCTCCTGCTGCGGCATAGTCTGCGGCTGCATATCCTTCTGCTGCATCTCCTTCTGCATCACCTGCAGATGCATCTCCTGCCGTATCTCCTGCTGCTGCATATTCATCTGCATTTCCTGCTGCAGCTCTTGCTGAATCTACTACTGCTGCATCTCCTGTATCTGCTGCTGCTTCATCTACTGCTGCATCTCCTGATAGATCTCCTGCTGCTGCATCTGCTGTTGCATCCTCTGCTGCTGTATCTGATGCTGCTTTCTCTCTTGCTGCATTTCCTGTGTCTGAATCTCCTGCTATATTTTTTTCCGCTACATCTTCTTCTCTTCATCTACTACTCTGCATCTCCTGCTGCTACATCTCCTTCTGCATCTGCGGCTGAATCTCCTGTAGCATCTCCTGCTGCTCCGTCTCCTACTGCATATGATGATGATGCTGCTGCATCTCCGGCTTCTCTACCCCCAACTGCATCTCCTGCTGCTGAATCTCCTGCTGTTGCATTTTCTGCTCCTCAATCTCCTGCTGCTGCATCTCCTGCTAATTCATCTCCTGCTGCATCTTCTGCTTCTACACCTCCTGCTGAATCTGCTGCTGCACTTCCTTCTTCTTCATCTCCTGCTGCATCTACTTCTCCTGCATATCCTGCTGCTTTTCTTGCTGCATCTCCTGCTGCATTTCGTGCTGATACATTTCCTGCTGCATCCCCTACCGTATACCTTTCTACATTTGCTGCCTCATCTCCTGATGCATCTGCTCATGTACTTCGTGCTGCTGCATCTCCTGCTTCATTTTCAGCTGATACATCTGTGGCTTCATCATCTGCTATGTCATCTCCTGCTGCAGTATTTCCTGCTGCAGCATCTCTTGCTCCTGCATCTACTGTTCCATTTCCTGCTGCATCTGTTGCTGCTCTGCTGCTACTTCATCTCCTGCTAAATCTCCTGCTACATATCCTGTTGCTGCAACTCCTGCGGCATCTCCTGCTGCTACATATCCTGCTGCTGCACCTCTTAATGCGTCTCATGAGAATGCTTCATTTCTTGCCACTGCATCTCCTGCTGCACCTACTGTTTCTGCATTTCTTGCTGCATCTGCTGCTGCTGCATCTGCTGCTGCTGCATGTCTTGCTGCATCTCCTCCTGATGCTTCTCCTGCTGTTTTTCCTTCTGAATTTTCTGCTGCATCTCCTGTTCCGGCATCTTCTACTGCATCTCCTCCTGCTGCTTATTCTGCTGCATCTACTTCTGCCGCACATCCTGCTGCATCTCCTGCTGCTGCAGTACCTGCTGTATCTTCTGCTCTATCTCCTGCTGCTGCATATCCGGCTTCTGTATACACTGCTGCATTTCCTGCTGCTTCGTTTCCTGCTGCTGAATCTCTTTCTGCCTCTCCTGCTGCGGAATCTGCTGCTGCTGTATCCTCTGCTGTATCTACTACTGATGCATCTCCTGCTTCATCTTCTCCTTCTGCATCTACTGCTACATCCTCTGCTTCTGCATCTTCTGCTGCTGTGTCTGCTGCATCATCTCCTCTTGCCTCTCCCCCTACTGCATCTCCTGCTGAATCTCCTGCTGCATCTCCTGATGCTGTATCATCTGAATCATCTCTTCCTGCTGCATCTCCTGCTGAATCTGCAGCCACTGCTGCATCTGCTTTTGCATCTCCTTCTCTTGCGTCTCCTGCGGCATCTGCTGCTGCATCCCGTGCTGCTGCATCTGCTCCTGCATGTCCTGCTGTATCTCCTGCTGCTTCGTCCCTGCTGCTTATCCTGCTGCTGAAATTCCTGCTGAATCTTCTGCTGGATCTGCTGCGGCTGCATCTCCTGCTGCTTCATCTCCTGCTCTTGCATCTCCTACTGCTGAATCTCCTCCTGAATCTGCTGTGGCATCTCATGTTGCTACATATCCTGCTACATCTTCTTCTGAATATGCATCTCCTGCTGCATCTCCTGCTGCTGCATCTCCTCTTGCTGCATATTCTGCTGCATCTCCTGCTGCACCTCTTGCTGCTGTATTTCCTGGTCCATCTTATACTGCTGCATGTCCTGCTACATCTTCTGCTGCTGGATTTCCCGCTGCCTCTCCTGCTACTGAATCCCCTCCTGCATTCCTTTTGCATCTACTGCTGCTGCACCTCCTTCTGCTGTATCCCCTGGTGCATCTCTTCCTTCTGCATCTCCTGCTCTGCATCTCCGTCTTCTGTATCTACTGCTGCGTTTCCTGTAACTGCATCTCCCTCTGCCTCATCTGCTGGTACTTAATTTGCTGCTACATCCGCTGCTGTATCTCCTGCTGCTGCATCTCCTGCTGCATCTCCTGCTGCTGGATTTTCTGCGGCTGCATCTCCTCCTGCATCTCCTGCTGCATTTCCTGGTGATGCATCTCCTGCTGCTGCGACTCCTGCTTCTGCAACTCTTGCTGCATCTCCTGCTAATGAATCTCTTACTAATGAATCTCCTGCTGCATTTCTCATGATGCATCTCTTGCTGCATAACATCCTGCTACGTCTCCTGCTGCTGAATCTCCTCCTGCTACATCTCCTCCTGCTAGATTTCCTCCTGCATCTACTGCTGATGTGTCTGATGCTGCATCTCTTGCTCTTGCATCTCCTGTTGCCTCTCCTGCTGCTGCATTACCTGCTATATCTCTTCCTACTGCATCTCCTCCTGCTGCAAATCCTACTGCATCACCTGCTGCATCCTGTACTGCTGCATCTGCAGCATCTCCTGCTTCATCTGGTGCTGCTTCACCTACTGCTGCAACCCCGACATATCTCCTGCTGCTGAATCTACTGCTGCATCACCTGCTTAATCTCCTGAAGCATCTCCTGCTGCATTTTCTGCTGGTGCATCTCCTGCCTCATATCCTGCTGCTGTGTCTGCTGCTGATGCATGTTTTGCTGCATCTACTGCTGATGCATCTACTTCTGCATCTCCTGCTACTGCATCTACTTCTTCTGCGTCTCCAGCTCCAGCATCTCCTGCTTCATCAATTGCTGCTGCATCTCTTATGCATCACCTTCTGCTGCATATGCTGCTTCATCTGCTGCTGGTGTACCTCCTCCTGCTGCACCTCATGTTACATCTTCTCCTGCTGTATTTCCTGTTGCATCTCCTCCTGCTGCATCTCCTGCTACTGCATCTACTGTTGTATCTGATGCTTCTGCATCTCCTGATGCATCCCCTGCTGCTTCACTTCATCCTGCTGCATCTCCTCCTACTATATCTCCTGCTGCTTTATCTCCTCCTGCTGCATCCCCTAATGAATCTCCTGCTGCTTCATCTTCTGCATCTCTTGCTCCATGTCCTTCTGCTGCATCTCCTGTTTCTGCACCTCCTTCTGCTTCGTCTGCTGCTGCATCTCCTGCTCTATCTCATGTTGCACCTTCTATTGAAGCATCTCCGGCGTCATCTCCTTCTGCTGCATATCCTGCTGCTGCATCTCCTTCTGCATCTCCTGCTGCATCTCCGTGAGCATCACCTGCTGCATCTCCTTCTGCATCACCTGCAGATGTATCTCCTGCTGCTGCATATTCATCTGCATTTCCTGCTGCAGCTCTTGCTGAATCTACTACTGCTGCATCTGCTGCATCTGCTGCTGCATAACCTGCTGCTTCATCTACTGCTGCATCTCCTGATAGATCTCCTGCTGCTGCATCTGCTGTTGCATCCTCTGCTGCTGCATTTGCTGCTGTATCCCCTGCTGCTTTCTCTTCTGCTGCATTTACTGTGGCTGAATCTCCTGCTATATTTCCTTCTGCTGCATCTTCTCTTCATCTACTAGTCTGCTGCTGCATCTCCTCCTTTTGCATCTCTGGCTGAATCTCCTGAAGCATCTTCTGCTGCTCCCTCTCCTACTGCATATGATGATGCTGCATCTCCTGTTACTTCTGCTGCTGCTGCTGCTGCATTCCCTGCTGCATCTCTTGATGCTGCAACTCCTTCTGCATCTCCTGCTCTACATCCACTGCTGCTGCATTTCCTGCTGCATCTCCTGATGCTTCCTCCCTTGCTGCATCTCCTGCTGATGCATCTCCTGCAGAATCGGCTGCTAAATCTGCTGCTGCATCTCCTGCTCCTTTCTCTCCTGCTGCATCTCCTGCGCCTTTCTCTCCTGCTGCATCTCTTGCGGCTGCATCTCCTGCTGCATCTCATGCGTCTCTATCTCCAGCTGCATCTCCTCCTGCTGCATCTCCTGCTTAATCTCCTGCATATCTTCTGCTGCTACATCTCCTGATTCTGTATCTTTTTTTGCATTTCCTGCTGCTGAATCTCCTGCTGCTGCATTTTCTGCTTCTCAATCTCCTGCTGCCTCTTCTGCTGCTGCATTACATGCTATAGCTTCTTTAACTGCATCTCCTGATGCTGCATATCCTGCTTCTGTATATACTGCTGCATTTCCTGATGCTGCATCTCCTGCTGCTGCATCTCCTGCTGCATCTCCTGCATCTCCTGCTGCATCTCCTGCTGCTGCATTTTCTGCAGCTGCATCTCCTGATGCATTTCCTGCTGATGCATCCCCTGCTGAATCTCATTCTATAGATGCTGCTGCTTTATCTCCTGCATCATCTGCTGCTTCTGCTCATGCTTCATCTCCTGTAGCTGCGTCTTCTGCTGATGTATATCCTGCTGAATCTCCTACGGCTGCATCTCCTGCTGCATTTCTTTCTGCTCTATCGCCTGCAGCATCTCCTGCTGGATATCTTTCTGCTAGATCTCCTGTTGCTGTATCTCCTCCTGCTGCATTTCCTGCTGAATTTACTGCTCCACCTCCTGCTTCTGCATCTCCTATTGCATCTTCTACTGCTGCATCTCATGCTTCTGCGTTTCATGATCCTGCATCACATGCTGAAGCTCCTGTAGAATCTCCTCATGCATATCCTAATGCTGCATCTTCTCCTGCTCTATCATCTGCTACTGCATCTCCTCCTGCTGCATCTCGTGCTCCTGCATTTTCTATTGCTTCAACTCTAGATGCTGCATCTCCTACTGCATCTGCTGGTACTGCATCTTATCCTGCTGCATCTCCTGCTCCATTTTCTTGTGCATCTGCTGTTGCATCTATTGCTGCTGCATCCTCTGCTGAAATTCCTGATGCTGCATCTCTGTCTGCAACTACCTCTGATGCATCACCGGATTCATCTGATGATGCATCTCCTCTGATTCATCTCCCGCTGCTGAATCTCCTGCTGTTGCATACCCTGCTGCATCTACTGCTGCTGCATTACCTGCTGTTTCTCCTGCTGCTGTTTCTCCTGCTGCTATATCTTTTGCTTATGAATCTCCTGCCACTGCATCTCTTACTGAATCTGCTTCTGAATCTGCTCCTGCATCTACTGCGGCTGCATCTCCTGATGCTGCATCTCCTAACGCATCTCCTGTAGCTTAATCTCCTGCTTTGGCATCTCCTGCTTTATCTCCTTCTGATGCATATCTTGCTGCTGCATTTACTGCTGCTTCGTCTGCTTCTACATCTCCAGCTGCATCTCCTGCTGCTGCATCTCAGGGTACATCTCCTCTTGTTCAATCCCCTGCTCCATAACCTGGTGCTACATCACCCGCTACTGCATCCCATTCTGCTGTTTCTCCTCCTACTGCTGCATCTCCTCCTGCTGCATATCCTGCTTCAGTATATACTGCTGCATTTCCTGCTGCTGCATCTCCTTCTGAATCTCCTGCTGCTCTATTACTTTCTGCATCAACTCCTGATACGTGTCCTGCTGCTGCATCTCTTCCTGCTGCATCTGCTGCAGCATCTCCTGCTGATGCATCTCCTGCTAAGTCTGCATCTCCTACTGCATCTGCTTCTGCATCTCCTGCTGCATCTTCTACTACTGCATCTCCTGGTGATGCATCTCTTTCTCAATCTACTATTGCTGCATTTGCTGAATCTGCTGCTGCATCTACTGCTGCTAAATCTACTGCTGCATCTCCTACTACCTCTCCTGCTGGTGCATCTCCTGCTTCTGCATCTGCTCTTGCATCCTCTGCTGCTGCAACTGATGCTGCATCTGATGCAGCTCTAACTCCTGCTGCATTTGCTGCGGCTGAATCTCCTGCTATATCTCCTTCTGCTGCATCTTCTTCTCTGCATCTACTACTCTGCATCTCCTGCTACTTCTTCTCCTCCCGCTCCATTGTCTGTAGCATCTCCTGCTTCTTCATCTCTTGCTTCTTCATCTCTTGATGCTACATCTCCTACTGCATGTGATGCTGATGCATCTCCTGCTACATCTGCTGCTGCTGCATTCCCTGCTGCAACTCCTGTTTCTTCAACTCCTGCTGCTGCATCTCCTGCTGCTTAATCAGTTCTGCATCTGCTGCTGCATCACCTGCTACTGAATCCCCTGCTGCATTCCTGCTGCATCTCCTGCTGCATCACCTCTATCTGCTGCATCTCTTGCTGCTTACCCTGCTGCTGAATCTCCTACTGCATCTCGTGCTCCATCACCTGCTAGTGATTCCCCTGCTGCATTCCTGCTGCATCACCTCTATCTGCTGCATCTCTTGCTGCATCTCCTGCTGCTGAATCTCCTACTGCATCTCGTGCTGCATCAGCTGCTACTGAATCCCTGCGGCGTTCCAAATGCATCTCCTGCTCCAGCATCTCCTGCTGCTGCATCTCCTGCTGAATCTAAACCTACTGCATCTCCTGCTGTATCTCCTGCTGACGCATCTGCTGCAACTCCTGCTGCACCTCCTGCTGCTGCATAGCCTGCAGCATCTCCTCTTGCTGAATGTCCTGCTGCTGCATCTGCTTCTGCTTCGTACACTGCTGTAACTACTGCTGCTGCATCTCCCGCTGTATCTACTGCTGCTGCATCTCCTGCTTCCTCTTCTTCTGCTACATGGCTTTCTGCTGCATCTACTGCTCTTTCGTCTGCTGCTGCATCTCCAGCTGCAGCACCTCATGATGCATCACGTCTTGCTCAATCCCCTGCTGCATATCCTGCTGATACATCTCCTGCTACTGCATCTCCTTCTGCATCTCCTGCTGCATCTTTTGTGGCTGCATCTCCTTCTCCATCTCCTGCTGGTGAATATTCTCCTGATGGATCTCCTTATGCATCGCTTTCTGCTGCATCTTCTGCATCTCCTGATGCATCTCTTCCTGCTGCATCTCCTGCTGCTGGATCTCCTCCTGCATCTCTTGCTGATGAATCTGATGCTGCATCTCTTTGTACATCATCTCCTGATGCATCTCCTGCTGCTGCAACTCCTGCTGCTGCGTACACAGTTGCATCTACTGCTGATGCATCTCCTGCGTCATCTCCTGCTGCTGCATCTCCTGCTGAGTCTCTTGCTGCATCTCCTCCTGCATCTCCTGCTGCATTACATGATGCATCTCGTCCTGCTGCATGTCCTGCTGCTGCATCTCCCTCTGCCTCATCTGCGGGTACTTAATTTTCTACTGAAATGCTGCTGCATCTCATGCTGATGCATCTCATGCTGCATCTCCTGCTGCTGTATTTCCTGCGGCTGCATGTCCTGCTATATAATCTCCTGCTGCATCTCCTGCTGAATACCTCCTGCTATGTCTCCTGCTGCTGCATCTCCTCTTGATACATCTGCTGCAGCGTCTCCTGCTGCTACTTCACCTGCTGATGCATCTCTTGCTGCTGCAGTACCTGCTATATCACCTGCTGCATAATCTCCTGCTTCATCTCCTGCTGCTGCAATATCTGCTGTATCTCCTGTTGCTGCATATCTGGCTTCTGTATACACTGCTGCATTTCCTGCTGCTTCGTTTCCTGCTGCTGAATCTCTTTCTGCCTCTCCTGCTGCGGAATCTGCTGCTAATGCATCCTCTGCTGT
Source organism: Clamator glandarius (assembly GCA_033459285.1). Lineage (NCBI taxonomy): Eukaryota > Metazoa > Chordata > Aves > Cuculiformes > Cuculidae > Clamator > Clamator glandarius. The sequence goes on along the minus strand of JAUNZM010000500.1, from coordinate 415,282 downwards.
ATCTACTACTGATGCATCTCCTGCTTCATCTTCTCCTTCTGCATCTACTGCTACATCCTCTGCGTCTGCATCTTCTGCTGCTGCGTCTGCTGCATCATCTCCTCTTGCCTCTCCCCCTACTGCATCTCCTGCTGAATCTCCTGCTGCATCTCCTGATGCTTTATCATCTGAATCATCTCTTCCTGCTGAATCTGCAGCCACTGCTGCATCTGCTTTTGCATCTCCTTCTCTTGCGTCTCCTGTGGCATCTGCTGCTGCATCGGCTGCTGCATCCCGTGCTGCTGCGTCTGCTGCTGCATCTCCTGCTGCTTATCCTGCTGCAGAAATTCCTGCTGAATTTCCTGCTGAATCTGCTGCGGCTGCGTCTCCTGCTGCTTCATCTCCTGCTCTTGCATCTCCTACTGCTGAATCTCCTCCTGAATCTGCTGCAGCATCTCAAGTTCCTACATATCCTGCTACATCTCCTGCTGTATCTCCTCCTGAATATGCACCTCCCGATGCATCTCCTCCTGCTGCATATTCTGCAGCATCTCCTGCTGCATATCTTGCTGCTGCATCTCCTGCTGCATCTGCTGCTGCCACATCTCCGTCTTCTGTATCTACTGCTGCATTACCTGCTGCTGCATCTCCCTCTGCCTCATCTGCTGGTACTTCATTTGCTGCTGCGTCTGCTGCTGCATGTCATGCTGCTGCATGTCATGCTGCATCTCCTGCTGCTGCATTTCCTGTGGCTACATCCCCTCCTGCATCTCCTGCTGCATTTCTTGGTGCTGAATCTCCTGCTTTTGCAACTCTTGCTGCATCTCCTGCTGAATCTCCTGTTAATGAATTACCTGCTGCATTTCCTGCTGCATTTCTGATGATGCAGCTCTTGCTGCATAACATCCTGCTACGTCTCCTGCTGCTGCATCTTCTTCTGATACACCTGCTGCTCAATCTCCTGCTGCTGAATCTCCTCCTGCTACATCTCCTGCTGCTGGATCTCCTCCTGCATCTACTGCTGATGAGTCTGATGCTGCATCTCTTGCTCTTGCATCTCCTGCTGCCTCTTCTGCTGCTGCATTACCTGCTATATCTTCTCCTACTGCATCTCCTCCTGCTGCATCTCCTGCTGCTGAATCTCCTGCTAAATCTGCATCTCCTGCTGCAGCTGCTGCAGCTGCATCTCCTGCTGCTTCATCTCCTGCTCTTGCATTTCTTTCTGCTGAATCTCCTCAGGAATATCCTGCGGCATCTCGTGCTGCTACATATCCTGTTACATTTCCTAGTGCATCTCCTTCTGAATATGCATCTCCTGATGCATCTCCACCTGCGGCCACTCCTACTGCTGCATTTGCTTCTGCGTCTGCTGCAGCATCTCCTGCTGCTGAATCTCATGATGCCGTGTCTGCTGCTGAATCTCCTGTGTTTACTGCTGAATCTCCTGTTGCTGAATCTCCTGCTGCATCTGCTGTTGCATCTCCTGCTGCTGCAGCTTCGGCAACTGCATCTCCTGCTGCATTTCTTGCTGCTCTATCGCCTGCTGCATCTTCTGCAGCATCTCTTTCTTCTAGATCTCCTCCTGCTGCATTTCTTGCTGCTCTCATCCTGCTGCTCTCCTCCTGCTGCATTTCTTGCTGAATTTACTGATCCACCTCCTGCTTCTGCATCTCCTATTGCATCTTCTACTGCTGCATCTCTTGCTTCTGCAGTTCGTGATCCTGCATCACATACTGAAGCTCCTGTGGAATCTCCTAATGCATATCCTTATGCTGCATCTTCTGCTACTCTATCATCTGCTGCTGCATCTCCTGCTGCACCTGCTGCTCCTGCATCTCCTCCTGCTGCATCTCGTGCTCCTGCATCTGCTGCTGCTACACCTGCTTTTGCATCTTCTTTTGCTTTGTATCATACTGCATTTCCTGCTGCATCTGCTGCTGCTGCATCCCCTGCTGCATGTAATGCTGCATCTACTGCTGCTTCAATTCTTGCTGAATCTGCTGCTGAATCTGGTGCTGCATCTGTTGCGATGGCATTTCCTGCTCTTGCATCTCCTGCTGCTGAATTTACTCCTGAATCTCCCACGGCATCTCATGCTGCTACATCTCCTGTTGCATCTCCTTCTGAATAGCCATCTCCCGATGCATCTCCTCCTGCAGCATCTCCTCCTGCTGCACCTCCTCCTGTTGATGTGGAATCTCCTGCTGCATCTCCAACTACATCTCCTGCTGCTGCATCTTCTGCTTCATCTTCAGCTGCTGCATCTCCTGCTGCAGTGTCTTCTACTGAATCTACTTCTGCATCTGCTGCCGATGCATCTGCTGCTACATATCATGCTGCATCTCCTGCTGCCGCCTCGCGTGCTGCTTCCTCTCCTCCTGCTAAATCACCTCCTGCATCTGCTGATGCATTTCCTGCATCTCCTGCTGCTGCATTTCCTGCTTCTGCATATCCTTTTGCGTGACTTGCTGCTACATCTCCTGCTTCTGTCTCTCCTACTCCTGCATCTCTGTTGCTGCATCTCCTGCTTCTGCATTTCCTGCTCCTGCTTCTCCTGACGCATCTGCTGCTGCATCTGCAGCATTTTCTATTGCTTCAACTCCAGATGCTGCATCTCCTACTGCATCTGCTGGTACTGCATCTTATCCTGCCGCATCTCCTGTTCCATTTTCTTGTGCATCTGCTGCTTCATGTACTGCTGTATCTTCTGCTGCTGCATCTCCTGCTTCATCTCCTGCTGCTGCATCTTCTTTCCTGCAGATCCTGCTGCTTCATCTCCTACTGCAGAATCTCCTAATGAATCTGCTGCTCGTCTCCTGCAGCTGTATCTCCTGATGCATCTCCTGCAGCTGCATCTCCTGCTGCAGAATCTCCAGCTGCATCTTCTGCTTCTGCATCTCCTGCTACTGCGTCTGCTGCGTCATCTTCTCCTGCCTCTCATCCTACAGCATCTCCTTCTGTATCTCGTGCTACATCTCATGAAGCTGTACCTGCTGAATCATCTCTTCCTACTGCATCTCCTGATGAATAGGCATCTATTGATGCATCTGCTGCTGCATCTCCTGATGCTGCACCCCTTCTGCATCTGCTGTTGAATCTGCTGTTGAAATTCCTGCTGCTGCACCTCCTACTTCTGCATCTGCTTCTGCAGCTCCTGTTGCTGCATCTCCTGCTTCCTCACCTCCTGCTCCTGAATCTTCTGCTTCTGTATCTCCTGCTAAAGCTCTTGCTTCATCTCCTGCTTCATCTTCTGCTGCTGCATCCCCTGCTGCATCTCCTGCTGAACGTGCTTCTGTATCTGCCGAGTCTTAGTCTCCTGCTGCTGAATCTCCTGCTTCAGCATCTTCTGCTGAATGTGCTGCTGGATATGCTGCTGCATCTCCTGCTTCTGTATCTCCTGCTTCTTCATCCTCGGTTTCATCTACTACTGCTGCATGTGCTGCTACATCTTCTGCTACTGAATTTACATCTTCTGCATCTGCTGCTGCATATGCTGCTACATCTTCGGCTTCTGAATTTACTTCTGCTGCATCTGCTGCTGCATCACCTGCTACCGAATCCCCTGCTGCATTCATGTTGCATCTCCTGCTGCTTTATCCCCTGTGCATCTCCCACTGCTTCACCACCTGCTATTGAATCTCCTGCTGCATCTCCTGCTGCTGCATCTCTGGATCTCCTGCTGTGTGTGCTGCTACATCTCCTGCTGCTGAATTTGCTTCTGCTGCATCTGCTGTTGCATCTATTGCTGCTGCATCCTCTGCTGAAATTCCTGATGCTGCATCTCTGTCTGCAACTACCTCTGATGCATCACCGGATTCATCTGATAATGCATCTCCTCTGATTCATCTCCCGCTGCTGAATCTCCTGCTGTTGCATACCCTGCTGCATCTACTGCTGCTGCATTACCTGCTGTTTCTCCTGCTGCTGCATCTCCTACTGAAATTCCTGCTGCTGCATCTCCTGCTGCTATATCTTTTGCTTATGAATCTCCTGCCACTGCATCTCTTACTGAATCTGCTTCTGAATCTGCTCCTGCATCTACTGCGGCTGCATCTCCTGATGCTGCATCTCCTAACGCATCTCCTGTAGCTTAATCTCCTGCTTTGGCATCTCCTGCTTTATCTCCTTCTGATGCATATCTTGCTGCTGCATTTACTGCTGCTTCGTCTGCTTCTACATCTCCAGCTGCATCTCCTGCTGCTGCATCTCAAGGTTCATCTCCTCTTGTTCAATCCCCTGCTGCATATCCTGGTGCTACATCTCCTGCTACTGCATCTCCTGCTGCATCTCTTGCAGCTGCATCTCCTGCTAGTGAATCTTCTGATTGATCTCCTTAAGCATCTCTTTCTGCTGCATCTTCTGCGTTTCCTGATGCATCTCTTCCTGCTGCATCTCCTGCTGAATCAATTACTGCTGCATCTGCAGCATTTGCTTCTACATCTCCTGCTGCTTCACATACTGCTGCATCTCCTGCTACATAGCCTGCTGCTGCGACTGCTGATGCTTTATCTCTTGCTGCATCTACTGTGGCTTCATCTCCTGCTGCATCTCCTTCTGCTGTTTCTCATTCTCTGCATCTTCTTCTCTGCATCTCCTGATAGTGCTTCACCTGCTGCTGCAATTCCTGCTGCTGCAACTCTTGCTGCTCCATCTCCTTCTCCATATCCTTCTGATACATCTGCGGATTCATCTTATGATGGTGCTTTCTTGCTGGATCTCATGCTTCTGCACCTCCTGCTGCTGCAAACCCTGCTGCATCTACTGCTGCTGCATTTCCAGCTGCATCTGCTGCTGCTGTATCTCATGCGGCAGCAGCTGCTGGTGCATTTCTGATGCATTTTCTGCTACTTCATCTCTTTCTGCTGCATCTCTTGCTGCTTCTTGCACTGCTGCAAATCTTGCTGCATCTTGCACTGCTGCAACTCTTGCTGCATCTCCTATTGTTGCATTTCCTGCTTCTGCATCTCCTGCTCCTGCATCTGATGCTTCATCTCCTGCTGATGCATCTCCTGCTTCTGCATATCTCGCTGCATCGCCTGCTGGCGAATCTCTTGCATTTTTTGCTACATCTGCTGTAGGTTCACCTACTGTTGCATCTCCTGCTTCTGGATGTCCTCGTGCATCTCCTGCTGCTGCATCTGTTGCTACATCTGTTACTGCATCTCCTGTTGCATCTCCTACTGCTGAATCTCGTGCTACTGCATTCTCTGCTGCATCTACTGCTGCTGCATCGCCTGCTGCGGAATCTCCTAATGCATCTCCTCTTGCTTAGTCTCCTGATGCTTCATATCCTGCTTCATCTCCTTTTGCTGCATATATTGCTGCTGCATCTCCTGCTGCTTCGTCTGATGCTGCAACTCCTGCTCCGTCTTCCTGCTGCGGAATCTCCTGCTGCATCTACGTCTGCATCTCCTGCTGCTCCATCTGCATCATCAGGATATTCTGAAGGAGATGTAGCAACAGGTGACTCAGCCACAGCACTGCGGCAGCAGATTCAGCTGCAGGAGATGCAGCCGTAGGAGAAGAAGCATCAGGAGATGAAGAAGCAGGAGAAGCATCAGGAGATGAAGAAGCAGGAGAAGCAGCAGGAGATGAAGAAGCAGGAGATGCAGCAGCTGCAGAATCAGCAGGAGATGCAGCAGGAGAAGCAGTAGCAGGAGATGCAGCAGAATACGATGTAGCAGGAAATGAAGAAGTAGATGCAGGCGGGGGTGCAAAAGCAGGTAATGCAGCAGCAGGAGATGCAGTAGGAGATGCAGCAGGAAGTTCAGCAGAGGTTAAGCTTCAAACGCAGAAGATGTAGAAGTATATGAAGTAGCAGCACATGAAAGAGAGGATGGAGCAGCAGGGGATGCAGCAGCAGGAGATGTAGCAGCAGGAGATGCAGCAAGAGGAGATGCAGCAGTGGGAGATGCATCAAGAAACAAAGCAGGAGCTGGAGCAGCAGGAGATGAAGCATTACGAGATGCAGCAGGAGATATGGCAGAAGGCGATTCTTCAGTAGGAGATACAGCAGCAGGAGATGCAGTAGGACATGCAGCAGGAGATGCAGCAGCAGGAGATGCAGCAGAAGATGCAGCAGGAGATGTAGCAGGGTATATCTCAAGAGATGTAGAAGAAGGAGATGCAAAAGTAGTTGCAGCAGAAAGAGATGCAGCAGTAGATGCATCAGCAGCTGCAGCAGTACGAGATGCTTCATCAGGAGATGCAGGCAGCAGAGGAAAGGCAAAATTCAGATTGAGAAGGAGATGCAGTAGCAGGAGGTGCAGCAGCATACGCAACAGCAGGAGATGCAGCAACATACGCAGCAGCAGGAGATGTAGCAGGAGGTGAAGCAGCATAAGAGGCAGCAGCATATGCTGCAGATGCAGTAGAAGGAGATTCAACAAGAGATGCAGCAGGAAGAGATGCAGGAGGATATGCAGAAAAAGAGGCAGCTACAAGAGATGCATCAGGAAATGCACCAGCAGGATATGCATCACCAGTAAAGGCAGCAGGAGATGAACCAGCAGGAGATGCAGCAGGAGGTGAAGCAGTAGATTTATCAAGAGGAGATCTACCATGAGATGCAGCAGTAGGAGATGCAGCAGGAGATGCAGCAGCAGGAGGAGAAGAAGGAGATGCAGCATGAGATATAGCAGGAGATGCAGCATGAGATGAAGCACGAGGAGATGTAGGATGGAGAGGCAGCAGAAGGAGATGCAGAGGTGGATGCAACAGCAGTAGATGCAGCAGCTAATGAAAGAGGAGACGTGGAATCAGTAGGAGATACAGTAGCTAGAGATTGCACAGGAGATGCACCAGAAGGAGATGCAGAAGCAGGAGATTCAGTAGCAGGATATGCAGCAGATGCAGCGGCACGAGAAGCATCAGGAGATGCAGCAGGAGATGAACAGGAGATATAGAAGATGGAGATTCAGCATCAGTAGATGCAGCAGGGGATGCAGCAGCAGGATATTCATCAGCAAGAAATGCAGCATGATATGAAGAAGCGGGATATGCAGCAGCAAGAAATACTGCAGCAGATGCAGTAGGAGGTGATGCAGCAGCAGGAAATCCAGAAGGAGATGCAGCAAGAGATTCAGCAAGTGATGAAGTAGCAGAAGATGCAGGTGGAGGAGATACAGCAGCCCCAGATGCAGCAGGAGATTGCGTAGCAGGAGATGCAGCAGATGCAGTAGGAGATGCAGGAGTATCTGAAGCAGTAGATGCAATCAATTGCTGCTGCATCTCTTATGCATCTCCTTCTGCTGCATCTCCTGTTGCATCTCCTCCTGCTGCATCTCATGTTGCATCTCCTGCTGCATTTCCTGTTGCATCTCCTCCTGCTGCATCTCCTGCTACACAATCTCCTGCTGTATCTGCTGCTTCTGCATCTCCTGATGCATCCCCTGCTGCCTCACTTCATCCTGATGCATCTCCTGCTGCTATATCTCCTGCATCTGCATCTCCTGATGCATCCCCTGCTGCTTCACTTCATCCTGCTGCATCTTATGCTGCATCTCCTGCTGCTATATCTCCTGCTTCTGCATGCCCTAACGAATGTCCTGCTGCTGCATCTTATGCTTCTGCATCTCCTGCTTCTATACCTCCTGCTGAATCTGCTGCTGCTGCACCTCCTTCTGCTACATCTCCTGCGTCACCCACTTCTCCTGCATATCCTGCTGCATTTCTTGCTGCATCTCCTGCTGCATTTCGTGCTGATACATTTCGTGCTGATACATTTCCTGCTGCATCCCCTACCGTATACCTTTCTACATTTGCTGCCTTATCTCCTGATGCATCTGCTCATGTACCTCGTGCTGCTGCATCTCCTGCTTCATCTTCAGATGATACATCTGTGGCTTCCTCACCTGCCATGTCATCTCCTGCTGCATCTGCTGCAGTATTTCCTGCTGCAGCATCTCTTGCTCCTGCATCTACTGTTCATTTTCCTGCTGCATCTGTTGCTGCTCTGCTGCTACTTCATCTCCTGCTAAATCTCCTGCTACATATCCTGTTGCTGCATCTCCTGCTGCTACATATCGTGCTGCTGCACCTCATGCATCTCATGATAATGCTTCATCTCTTGCTACTGCATCTCCTGCTGCACCTACTGCTTCTGCATATCTTGCTCCATCCTCTGCTGCTGCATCTGCTGCTGCTGCATGTCTTGCTGCATCTCCTCCTGATGCTTCTCCTGCTGTTTTTCCTTCTGAATTTTCTGCTGCATCTCCTGTTCCGGCATCTTCTACTGCATCTCCTTCTGCTGCTTATTCTGCTTTATCTGCTGCTGCACCTCCTGAAGGATCTCCTGCTGATGAATCTCCTGCTGAATCTGCATCTACCGCTGCATCTGCTTCTGCTTCTCCTCCTTCTGCATCTCCTACTTCTGCATTACCTGCTTAATCTCCTGCTGCATCTCCTGCTGCTGTATCATCTCAATCATCTCTTCATGCTGCATCTTCTGCTGAATCTGCAGCTACTGCTGCGTCTGCTTCTGCATCTCCTTCCGTTGTGTCTCCTGCGGCATCTGCTGCTGCATCGGTTGCTGCATCCCGTGCTGCTGCATCTGCTGCTTCGTATTCTGCTGCTTATCCAATTGCAGAAATTCCTGCTGAATTTCCTGCTTAATTTGCTGCTAGATCTGCTGCGGCCGCATCTCCTGCTGCTTTATCTCCTGCTCTTGCAGCTCCTACTGCTGAATCTCCTCCTGAATCTGCTGTGCCATGTCATGTCCTGCTACATGTCCTGATGCATCTCCTTCTGTATATGCATCTCCTCCTGCTGCATCTCCTCCTGCTGCATCACCTGCTGCATCTCCTGCTGCACCACCTGCTACACCACCTGGTATTGAATCCCCTGCTGGTTCTCCTAATGCTGCATGGCCTGATGCTGCATCTCTTCATGCATCTCCTGCTGCTTCATCTACTGATGCGTCTCCTACTGAATCACCTCTTGTTGCTTCCCTTTTTCTTCATCCCCTGATCTGCTGCTGCATGTCCTGCTACATCTTCTGCTGCTGAAATTACCTCTGCTGCATCTGCTGCTGCATCACCTCCTACGGAATCCCCTACTGCATTCCTTTTGCATCTACTTCTGATGTACCTCCTGCTGCTGCATCTCCTGCTGCTGCATCTCCTGCTGCTGCATCTCCGCCTTCTGTATCTACTGCTCTGTTTCCTGCGGCTTCATCTCCCTCTGCCTTATCTGGTGGTACTTAATTTGCTGCTGCATCTGCTGCTGCAACTCATGCAGCTGCATCTCCTCTTGCATCTCCTGCTGCATTTCTTGGTGCTGCATCTCCTGCTGCTGCAACTCCTGCTTCTGCAACTCCTGCTGCATTTCGTGGTGCTCAATCTCCTGCTCTTGCGACTCTTGCTGCAGTTCCTGCTGCATTTCTCATGATGCATCTCTTGCTGCATAACTTCCTGCTACGTCTCCTGCTTCTGCATCTCCTCCTGATACATCTGCTGCTGCATCTCCTGCTGCTGAATCTCCTCCTGCTACATCTCCTGCTGCTAGATTTCCTCCTGCATCTACTGCTGATGAGTCTGATGCTGCATCTCTTGCTCTTGCATCTCCTGCTTCCTCTCCTGCTGCTGAATTACCTGCTACATCTCCTCCTACTGCATCTCCTCCTGCTGCATATCCTGCTTCTGTATATACTGCTGCATTTCCTGCCGCTGCATCTCCTGCTGCTGCATCTCCTGCTGCTGAATCTCTTTCTGTATCTCATTCTTCTGAATCTCCTGCTGCTCTATTACTTTCTGCATCAAGTCCTGCTGCGTATCCTGCTGCTGAATCTCCTCCTGCTGCATCTGTTGCTTCATCTCCTGCTGCTGAATCTCCTGCTAAATCTGCATCTCCTGCTGCAGCTGCTGCAGCTGCATCTCCTGCTGCTTCATCTCCTGCTCTTGCATCTCCTTCTGCTGAATCTCTTTTGGAATATCTTGCGGCATCTCGTGCTGCTACATATCCTGCTACATCTCCTGCTGCATCTCCTTCTGAATATGCATCTCCTGATGCATCTCCACCTGCTGCCACTCCTCCTGCTGCGTTTGCTTCTGCATCTGCTACTGAATCTCCTGCTGTTGAATCTCCTGATGCCGTGTCTGCTGCTGAATATCCTGTGTCTGCTGCTGAATCTCCTGTTGCTGAATCTCCTGCTGCATCTGCTGCTGCTGCATCTCCTGCTACTGCATCACCTTCGGCACGTGCTGCTGCAGCATCTCCTTCTGCTGCATCTCCTGCTGCATCTGCTGCGGCATCTCCTGCTACATGTCCTGCTGAATATGCCTACCCTGCTGAATCTCCTGCTGCAGTGTCTAACGCTCTATCTCCTGCTGCATCTCATGCTGTTGCATCTCCAGCTGCTGCATCATCTGCTTCATCTCCAGATTCTTCATTTCCTGCTGCTGTGTCTTCTGCTGAATCTGTTGCTGCATCTGCTGCTGCAACTCATGCTGCTGCATCTCCTGCTGCTGCATCTCATACTGCATCTCCTGCTGATGCCTCTCCTGCTGCTAAATCTATTCCTGCATCAGCTGCTGCATTTCCTGCATCTTCTACTGCTGCATCTCCTGCTTCTGCATATCCTTTTGCATGTCTTGCTGCTACATCTCCTGCTTCTGCGTCTCCTACTCCTGCATCTCTGCTGCTGCATCTCTTGCTTCTGCATTTCCTGCTCCTGCTTCTCCTGATGCATTTGCTGCTGCATCTCCTGCAGCATTTTCTATTGCTTGAACTCCAGATGCCGCATCTCCTACTGCATCTGCTGGTACTGCATCTTATCCGGCCGCATCTCCTGCTCTGTTTTCTTGTGCATCTGCAGCTTCATGTACTGCTGTATTTTCTGCTGTTGCATCTCCTGCTACATCTCCTGCTGCTGCATCTTCTTCTCTGCAGATCCTGCTGCTTCATCTCCTGCTGCAGAATCTCCTACTGAATCCGCTGCTCATCTCCTGCGGCTGCATCTCCTGTTGCAGAATCTATGGCTGCAACTTCTGCTTTTGCATCTCATGCTACTGCATCTGCTGCATCATCTCCTCCTGCCTCTCCTCCTACAGCATCTCCTTCTGTATCTCGTGCTACATCTCATGAAGCTGTACCTGCTGAAGCATCTCTTCCTGCTGCATCTCCTGATAATTATGCATCTATTGATGCATCTGCTGCTGCACCTCCTGCTGCTGCATCTCCTTCTGCATCTGCTGTTGAATCTGCTGTTGAAATTCCTGCTGCTGCACCTTTTGCTACATATCCTTCTGATGCATCTGAGGAGTCATCTTACGATACTGCTACCTTGCAGGTTCTCCTGGGGCTGAATGTTTTGCTGCTGCAAACCCTGCTGCATTTACTGCTGCTGCACCTCCTGTTTCTGCATCATCTGCTGCTGTATCTAGTGATTAATCTCCTACTGCTGCATCCACAGCATTTTCTGCTGCATCTGCTGCTGCTTCATATACTACTGCATCTCCTTCTACATCTCCTGCTGCTGCATCTCCTTCTGCATCTCCTCCTGCTGCATCTCCTTTATCTGCTGATGCATCTGCAGCTGCATCACCTGCTACTGAATCCCCTGGTATATTCCTGCTGCATCTCTTGCTGCATCTCCTGCTGCTGAATCTCCTACCGCATCTCGTGCTGCATCAGCTGCTACTGAATCCCTGTGGTGTTTTAGATTTATCTCCTGCTCCAGCATCTCCTGCTGCTGCATCTCCTGCTGAATCTAAACCTACCGCATCTCCTGCTGTATCTCCTGCTGACACATCTCCTGCTGCACCTCCTGCTGCTGCATAGCCTGCAGCATCTCTTCTTGCTGAATGTCCTGCTGCTGCATCTGCTTCTGCTTCGTACACTGCTGTATCTACTGCTGCTGCATCTCCCCTTGTATCTACTGCTGCTGCATCTCCTGCTTCCTCTTCTTCTGCTGCATGGCTTTCGGCTGCATCTACTGCTGTTTCATCTGCTGCTGCATCTCCAGCTGCAGCAACTCATGATGCATCATGTCTTTCTCAATCTCCTGCTGCATATCCTGCTGATACATCTCCTGCTACTGCATCTCCTTCTGCATCTCCTGCTGCATCTTTTGTGGCTGCATCTTCTTCTCCATCTCATGCTGGTGAATATTCTCCTGATGGATCTCCTTATGCATCTCTTCCTGCTGTATCTCCTGCTGCTGGATCTCCTCCTGCATCTCTTGATGATGAATCTGATGCTGCATCTCTTTGTACATCATCTCCTTATGCATCTCCTGCTGCTGCAACTGCTGCTGCTGCGTACACGGCTGCATCTACTGCTGATGCATCTCCTGCGTCATCTCCTGGTGCTGCATCTCCTGCTGAGTCTCTTGCTGCATCTCCTCCTGCATCTCCTGCTGCATTACATGATGCATCTCGTCCTGCTGCATGTCCTGCTGCTGCATCTCCATCTTCTATATCTACTGCAGCATTTCCTGCTGCTACATCTCCCTCTGCCTCATCTGCTGGTACTTAATTTGCTACTGAAATGCTGCTGCATCTCCTGCTGTTGCATCTCATGCTGCATCTCCTGCTGCTGAATTTCCTGCGGCTGCACCTCCTCCTGCATCTCCTGCTGCATTTCTTTGTGCTGCATCTCCTGCTGCTGTATTTCCTGTGGCTGCATCTCCTGCTGATGTATCTCCTGCTGCTGCATCTGCTGCTGTATCACCTGCTGCATAATCTCCTGCTTCATCTCCTGCTGCTGCAGTACCTGCTGTATCTCCTCTTGCTGCATATCCTGCTTCTAGATACACTGCTGCATTTCCTGCTTCTTCGTTTCCTGCTGCTGAATCTCTTTCTGCCTCTCCTGCTGCGGAATCTGCTGTTAATGCATCCTCTGCTGTATCTATAACTGATGCATCTCCTGCTTTATCTTCTCCTTCTGCATCATCTCCTCTTTCCTCTCTCCCTACTGCATCTCCGGCTGAATCTCCTGCTGCATCTCCTGATGCTGTATCATCTGAATCATCTCTTCCTGCTGCATCTCCTGCTGAATCTGCAGCCACTGCTGCATCTGCTTTTGCATCTACTTCTCTTGCATCTCCTGCAGAATCTGCTGCTGCATTGGCTGCTGCATCACGTGCTGCTGCATCTCCTGCTGCTTATCCTGCTGCAGAAATTCCTGCTGAATTTCCTGCTGAATCTGCTGCGGCTGCGTCTCTTGCTGCTTCATCTCCTGCTCTTGCATCTCCTACTGCTGAATCTCCTCCTGAATCTACTGCAGCATCTCAAGTTGCTACATATCCTGCTATATCTCCTGCTGCACCTCCTTCTGAATATGCATCTCCTGCTGCATCTCCTCCTGCTGCATATCTTGCTGCTGCATCTCCTGCTGAATATGTCTACCTTGCTGCATCTCCGGCTGCAGTGTCTAACGGTCTATCTCCTGCTGCATCTGCTGCTGCTGCATCTCCGTCTTCTGTATTTACTGCTGCATTTCCTGCTGCTGCATCTCCCTCTGCCTCATCTGCTGGTACTTAATTTGCTGCTGCATCTGCTGCTGCATTTCCTTCTGATGCATCTCCTGCTGCTAGATCTCCTCCTGCATCTGCTGCTGCTGCATCTGCTGCTACATCTCCTGCTGCTGTATCTCCAGCTGTATCTCCTGCTTCTGTATCTCCTCCTACATGCTCTGGTGATGCATCTGCGGACGCATCTGCTACTGCTGCATCTGCTGCTACATCTCCTGCTGCTGTATCTCCAGCTGTATCTCCTGCTTCTGTATCTCCTCCTACATGCTCTGGTGATGCATCTGCGGACGCATCTACTGATGCTGCATATCCTGCTACATCTGCTGCTGAATCTCCTGCTACTGAATCTCCGGCTGCGGCATCTCCTACTGCATATCCTGCTGAATGCATTTGCGACTGCACCTCCTGCTGCTGCATCTCCTGCTGCTTCTCCTGCTGCATTTCCTCTTGCAACTGCTGGTGCGTCTACTGCTACTTCATCTACTGCTGCATTACCTACTACATCTCCTGCTGCCTCATAGTTTTCTCTGTCTCCTGCTGCATCTACTGCTGCTGCCTCCGCTGGTGCATCTGCTGCTGATATATCTCCTGCTCCACCTCATCCTGCTGCATCACCTGCTGCATCCTCTACTGCTGCATCTGCAGCATCTCCTGCTTCATCTGGTGCTGCTTCACCTACTGCTGCAATCTCTGACACGTCTCCTGCTGCTGCATCTCCTGAAGCATCTCCTGCTGCATTTTCTGCTGGTGCATCTCCTGCCTCATATCCTGCTGCTGTGTCTCCTGCTGATGTATGTTTTGCTGCATCTCCTGCTGATGCATCTACTCCTGCATCTCCTGCTTCTGCATCTACATCTTCCGCATCTCCACCTCCAGCATCTCATGCTTCATCAATTGCTGCTGCATCTCTTATGCATCTCCTTCTGCTGCATATGCTGCTTCATCTGCTGCTGGTGTACCTCTTCCTGCTGCATCTCATGCTGCATCTCCTCCTGCTGTATTCCTGTTCCATCTCCTCCTGCTGCATCTCCTTCTGCATCTCGGCGTCATCTCCTTCTGCTGCACATCCTGCTGCTGCATTCTGTTCTGCATCTCTTTCTGCATCACCTGCAGATGCATCTCCTGCTGTATCTCCTGCTGCTGCATATTCATCTGCATTTCCTGCTGCAGCTCTTGCTGAATCTACTACTGCTGCATCTGCTGAATCTGCTGCTGCATCCCCTGCTGCTTCATCTACTGCTGCATCTCCTGATAGATCTGCTGCTGCATCTCCTGCTGCTGTATCTGCTGTTGCATCCTCTGCTGCTGCACCTGCTGCTGCAGCTGATGCTGCTTACTCTCTTGCTGCATTTACTGCGGCTGAATCTCCTGCTATAATTCCTTCTCCTGCATCTCCTTCACTTTATCTACTACTCTGCATCTCCTGCTGCTATGTCTCCTACTGCTCTATCTGCAGCTGCATCTCCTCCTGCTAATGCATCTCCTGCTAAATCTCGTTTATATGTTCTGCTGCTGCATCTCCTGCTTCTGTACCTCCTATTGCATCTCCTGCTGCTGAATCTCCTGTTGCTGCATTTTCTGCTCCTCAATCTCCTGCTGCTGCATTTTCTGCTCCTCAGTCTCATGCTGCTGCATCTCCTGTTGCTGCATTTTCTGCTCCTCAATCTCCTGCTGCTGCATCTCCTGCTGCTGCATCTCCTGCTGCATTTCCTGCTGCTGTATCCCCTGCTGCATCTCCTCCTGCTGCATCTCCTGCTCTGCATCTCCGTCTTCTGTATCTACTGTTGTGTTTCCTGCGGCTGCATCTCCTCCTGCTGCATCTCGTGCTCCTGCATATCCTACTGCTACATATGCTTCTGTATCTCCTTTTGCTTTGTATCGTACTGCATCTGCTGCTGCATCTGGTGCTGCATTTCCTGCTGAATCTGCTGCTGCTGCATCTGCTGATGCTGCATCTCCTGCTGCATCTAATGCTGCATCTACTGCTGCTTCATTTCCTGCTGAATCCGCTGCTGAATCTGGTGCTGCATCTGTTGCGATGGCATTTCCTGCTGCTGAATCTCCTCCTGAATCTCCTGCAGCATCTCATACTGCTAAATCTCTTGATGCATCTCCTTCTGAATAGCCATCTCCTGCTGCATCTCCTCCTGCTGCATCTCCTCCTGCTGCACCTCCTCCTGTTGCACCTGATGTGGCATCTCCTGCTGCATATCCTTCTACTGCGTCTCCTGCTGCATCTCCTGCTGAATATGTCTACCTTGCTGCATCTCCTGCTGCAGTGTCTAACGCTCTATTTCCTGCTGCATCTCCTACTACATCTCCTGCTGCTGCATCTCCTGCTTCATCTCCAGCTGCTGCATCTCCTGCTTCTGCATTTCCTGCTCCTGCATCTGCTGCTGCATCTCCTGCAGCATTTTCTATTGCTTCAACTCCAGATGCTGCATCTCCTTCTACATCTGCTGGTACTGCATCTTATCCTACCGCATCTCCTGCTCCGTTTTCTTGTGCATCTGCTGCTTCATGTACTTCTGTATCTTCTGCTGCAGCATCTCCTGCTGCTGCATAATCTGCTGCATCTCCACTTGCTGCATCTCCTGCTACTACATCTCCTACTGCATCTCTGACTGTTACATCTCCTGCCGCTGCATCGCCTGCTACTGAATCCCCTCCTGAATTCCTGCTGCATCTCCTGATGCTGCATCTCCTGATGCTGCATCTCCTGATGCATCTCTTGCTGCTGAATCTCCTGCTGATGCATGACCTGCTGCATCTCCGACTGCTGAATCTCCTGATGCTGAATCTCCTGATGTTGCATCTGCTGGTGCTGCATATGCTACTGCATCTGCTGCAGGATCTCCTTCTTCTGCCTCTCATGCCACATCTCCCGCCGATGCATCTCCTGCTTCTGTATATCTTGCTCAATCTACTGCTGCTGCATCTCCACCTGCTGCATCTCCTGCATCTTTTGGTGCATCTGCTATAGATTAATCTACTGCTGCAACTCTTGCTGATCCATCTCCTGCTCCATCTCCTTCTGATACGTCTGCAGATTCATCTTATGATGGTGCTTTCTTGCTGGATCTCCTGCTGCAGCATCTCCTGCTGCTGCATCGCCTGCAGCTGCATCTCTTGTTACATCTCCTACTGCTGAATCTCGTGCTACTGCATCCTCTGCTGCATCTACTGCTACTGCATCTCCTGCTGCTACATCTCCTGATGTATCTCCTGCTGCTGTATCTCCTCCAGCATCATTTCTTGTAGCAACTGCTTCTGCATCTGCTACTGCTTCTGCTGCTGCATCACCTGATTTGGCATCTGCTGCTTCATCTCATACTACTGCATCTCCTGCTTCATCTCCTTCTGCTGCAATTCCTGCTGCATCTGGTGCTGCATCTTCTGCTTCATCTTCTCCTCCATCTGCTTCATCTCCTGCATCATATGCTACTGAATATCCTGCTGCATCTCCTGCTGCATCTGCTACTGCATCTGCTGCTGCATTTGCTGAAGCACCTCCTGCTACTGCATCTGCTGCTGCATTTGCTGAAGCACCTCCTGCTGCTGCATCTGCTGAAGGATCTCCTGCTGCATCTCCTAATGCATCTCCAGCTACATCTCTACTGCTGAATATGCATCTCGTGCTGTATCACATGCAGTAGGAAAAACAGCAGCAAATGCAGCAGCAGGAGATACAGCAGCAGGATATGTAGCAGAATAGGCAGCTTCAGGGGATGAAGCCGCAGCAGATGCATCAGGAGATGCAGCCAGAGGTGTAGTAGGATGAGATGCAGCAGTAGGAGGTGAACCAGGAGATGCACCAGGACATGCAGTAGCAGGAGATGCCACAAAATGAGATGCAGCAGAATATGCCACAGAAGGAGATGCAGCAGCAAGACATGCTGCATAACATGCAGCTGGAGAAACAGATTCAGCAGGAGATGCAGAAGTACGCAATATTGCATGATATGCAAGAGCAGGAGATGCAGCATGTGATGCAGCAAGAGATGCATATTAAGCAGTAGAGATGTAGCTGGACATGCATTAGGAGATGCAGCAGGAGATGCTTCAGCAAATGCAGCAGCAGATGAAGCAGCAGCAGATGGAGCAGAAGATGCAGCAGAATATGCAGCGGAAGATGCAGATTCTGCAGGAGATGCAGCAGAAGATGCAGATTCAGCTGGAGTGGCAGCAGCAGGAGGTGCTCCATCAGATGCAGCAGCAGGAGATGCATCAGGAGAAGATGTAGCAGCAAAAGATGCTGCAAAATATACAACAGGTGGAGATGCAGCAGGAAATGCAGCAGGACGAGATGCAACAGGAGGTGCAGCCACAGGAGATGCAGTCATAGGAGATGCGGCAGGAGATGAAGCAGACGAGGTGCTGCAGAAAATGAAGCAGGAGGATATTCAGCACGAGATGTAGCAGCAGATTTATCAGCAGATTCAGCAGGAGATACAGCAACAGGAGATGCATCAGAGGGAGATGCAGCAGCAAGAGATGGAGCAGCAGGAGATGATTCAGCAGCAGATGCAATAGCTGGAGATGCATCAGCAGCAGATGCAGAAGGAGGATATGCAGCACGAGATGCAGCAGTCGGAGATGCATCAGCAGAAGGGGATGCAGGAGCAGGAGATTTAGCAGCATATTCAGGGGTATAGGCATCAGAAGCAGATGCAGCAGCAGAAGATGCAGATTCAGCAGGAGATGAAGCACCAGTAGGTTCTGCAGCTAATGCAGCAGCAGGACATGCAGAAGGAGGAGTTGAAGCAACAGGAGACGCAGCAGAAGGAGATGAAGACGCAGTAGATGTAGCAGCAGATTCAGAAGTAGATTCAACATGAGATGCATCAGAAAGATGCCGCAGAGGGAGATGCAGAATAAGGCTATGCAGCAGAATGAGATGCAGCAGCAGGAGATGCAGCAGGAGGAGATGCAGCAGCAGAAGATGCAAAAAGCGATGCAGGAGCAGGAGATTCATCAGGAGATGCAGTAGAAGATGCGTCAGAAGGAGATGCATCAGTAGGAGATGGAGTTGCAGCAAATGCAGCAACAGATTCAGCAGGAGATGCAGCAGGATATGCAACAGCCAGACATGCAGCAGCAGGAGATGCAGCAGAAGATGCAGCAGCAGGAGAAGCAGCAGCAGGAGATGCTGCAGGAGATGCAGCAGCAGGAGACGCCACAGAAGATGCAGCGGCAAGAAATGCAGAAGCAGGAGATGCTGCAGAAACTGCAGCAGCTGGAGATGAAGGGGAAGGAGGTTCAGCATCTGGAGATGTAGAAGTAGATGCAGAGGCAGGAGATGCAGCAGGAGATACAGCAGTAGCAGATGAAGCAGCAGATGCAGAAGGAGGTTCAGCAGCAGAAGATGCAGCAGCAGATGCAGCAGCAGGATATGTAGCAGCAGATGCAGCATGATATGACACAGGAGGAGATGAAGCAGGTAATGCAGCAGCAGGAGATGCAGCAGCAGGGGATACCGCAGCAGGATATGTAGCAGAATAGGCAGCTTCAGGGGATGAAGCCGCAGCAGATGCATCAGGAGATGCAGCCAGAGGTGTAGTAGGATGAGATGCAGCAGTAGGAGGTGAACCAGGAGATGCGGAAGTAGGAGCGGCAAACGGAGATTCAGCAGAAAGAGAGGCAGCTGGAAATGCTGCAAGAGGAGATGAAAGAGGAGATTCAGAAGTAGATGCAGCAGTAGGAGATGTAACAGGAGAGGCTGCAGCAGGACATGCAGCACAAGATGCAGCAACAAAAAAATCAAGAAGATATAAATAAGCAGCAGATGCAGCAGCAGATGCAGCAGCAGATGCAGCAGCAGGAGATTCAGAAGCAGGAATTGCAGCAGCAGGAGATGCAGCAAGAGATGTAGCAGTATATGCAGCTGCAGGAGATAAAGCAGTGGTTGATACAGCACCAGATGCAGCAGCAGCCCGAGATGCAGCAGGAGATTCAGCATCAGGAGATGAATCAGCAGGACATACGTTAGGGGATCCAGAAATCATATGTTGCAGCAAGATGTGCAACAGGAGATGCAGCAGCAGGGGATGCAACAGGACATGAATCACGAGGAAGTGCAGAAGCAGGGTTTTCAGCAGGAACTGCAGATGCATGAGATGGAGCATCAGGAGATGCAGCAGCAGGAACTGCAGAAGGAGATGCGGCAGAAAGAGATTTAACAGGAGATAGAGTATGATGTGCAGAAGCAGAAGATGCAGCAGGATATGCAGCTGCAGGAGATGCAGCTGCAGGAGATTCAGCAGCATGAGATGCAGAAGAAAGAGATGCAGCAGGAGAGGCAGGACAAAGGGATGTAGCAGCAGATGCAGCAGGACGAGATGCAGCTGGAAATGTATAAGCAGGAGATGCAGCAGCAGCAGATGCAGCAGCAGATGCCGCAGCAGATGCAGCAGCAGGAAATGCAGCATCATGACACACACCAGGAGATACAGCAGCAGGATGTGCAGAAGGAGATGCATATTCAGCAGGAGATGCAGCAGGAGATTCAGGAGAAGGAGATGCAGTAGGAGATACAGCATGGTATGAAGAAGCAGCAGATTCAGCAGCGTGAATGAAGCAACAGAAGATGTATCCGAGGCAGATAGAGCATCAGGATATGCAGCAGGAGATGCATAAGCAAGAATTGCAGAGGGAGATGCATATTCATCAGAAGATTCAGCAGTATATTTAACAGGAGATGATGCAGCAACAGGAGATGTAGCAGGAGATGCAGCAATAGATGAAGCAGCAGCAGATGAAGAAGGAGATACAGCATGAGATGCAGCAGCAGGAGATTGATCATCAGGAATTACAGCAGCAGCAGATGCAGCAGCAGAAGATGAAGAAGATGAAGCAGGATATGCAGTTGCGAGAGATCCAGGTGCAGGATATGCGGCAGCATGAGATGCAGTATCAAGAAATGCAGCAGGAGATGCAGGAGCAGGGGATGTAGCAGCAGATGCAGCAGGAGGAGATGCAGCAGGATAAGCAGCAACAGGAGATACTTTAGGAGATGCAGCAGCAGGAGATTCAGCAGCAGGAGATGCAGCAGGCGATGCAGAAGAAGGGGATGCAGCAGCATTTGCAGAAGAAGGGGATGCAACGGGAAAAGCAACAGCAGAAGGTACAGCAGCAGATGCAGCAGTATTAGATGGAGTAGTAGCAGATGTAGTAGCAGATGCAGCACCACATTTATCGGGAGATGCAGCAGCAGTTTCTGCAGTAGCAGGAGATGCAGCAGCAGGAGGTGTAACAGGAGATACAACAGCTGGAGATGCAGCAGCAGGAGATGTAGGAATTGATGCAGCAAGAGATGCATCAGTAGGTGCAGCAGGAGATATAGCAGCAGGAGATATCGCAGCAGGAGATGTAGAAGAGATGATGCAGCTGGAGATGCAGCAGATGCAGCAGTAGTTTATAAAACAGCAAGAGATGCAACAGCAGATGCATCAGGAGATGCAGATTCAACAGGAGAAGCAGGAACAGGAGATTCTGCAGAAGATGCAGAAGCAGGAGATGCTGCAGGGAATGCAGCATCAAGATACGCAGCACCGTGAGATGCAGTAGGAAGTGCAGTTGCAAGAGATGCAGCAGAAAATGAAGCTGCAAGAGAAGCAACACCAGGAGATGCAATAGGATATGCTGAATCCGGATATGCAGCAGTAGGATATGCAACAGTAGTTTACAAAGCAGCAGAAGATTCATCAGCAGCAGATGAATCAGCAATGCAGCAGGAGATGAATGGGAGATTCAGCAGAAAGAGATGCCGCAGCAGATGCAGCAGGAGATGTAGATTCAGCAGGAGATGTAGCAACAGGAGATGCAGCAGCATGAGATGTAAAAGGAAGAAATGCAGCAGGAAATGAAGCACCAGGAATTGACACGAAAGAAGATGCAGGATCATGAGCCGCAGCACTAAGAGATGCAAAAGGAGACATAGCGGAAGAGGATGCGGCAGCAGATGCAGCAGGAGGAGATGCGGCAGCAGATGTTGTAACAGGAGATGCAGCAGCAGCAGATGCAGCAGCAGCAGACGCAGCAGGAGATTCAGAAGCAAGAGATGAAGAGAAGGTGATGCAGAAAGTAAGATGCAGCACCTTGAGGTGCAGCAGCAGGAGATGCAGCTGGAGATGCAGCAGCAGCAGGTGAAGCAGCAGATATAGCAGCAGGAGAGGCAGAGGGAAATCCAGCAGCCGGAGATGCAGAAGTAAGCGATATATCAGGAGATGCTGCAGGAATTGCAGCAGCATGAGATGCAGTAGGAATTGCCGCAGCAGGAGATTCAGCAGCAGGAGATGCAGCAAAAGATGCATCAGCAAGAGCTGATTTAGCAGGAGATGCATCAGCAGGAAATGCTTCATGTACTGCTGCATCTCCTGATAAAATTCCTGCTGCTGCATCTCCTGCTACTTGATGTCCTCCTGTATGTCTTGCTGATGCATCTCCTGCTGCATCTCCTGCTGCTGTATCTCCTGCTGCTACATCTCCTGCTTCTGTATCTCCTGCTGCTGTATCTCCTGCTGCTACATCGCTTGCTGCATCCTTTGCTCATGCATCTGTGGATGCATCTCCTGATGCTCCATTTCCTGTTGTATCTGCTGCTTCATCCCCTGCTGCATCACTTTCTCATCCATCTGGTGCATCTGCTGCTGCATCTGCTGCTGCTTCATCTACTGCTGCATCTTCTGCTAAATCCCCTGCTTCTGCATCTCCTGCTGCATCTTCTGCTGCATCTCCTGCTGAATATGCATCCACTGCTGCATCTCTTGCTGGTGCATCTCCTGCTGCATCTCCTGCTGCAAATCCTACTGCATCCCCTGCTGCTGCATTACCTGCTGCATCTCCTCTTGCAGCATATCCTGCTGCATTACCTTCTGCTGCATCTCCTGCTGCGTCATCTGCAGCAGCATCTTCTGCTGCTACATCTCCTACTGAATCTGCATCTCCTGATACATCTGCTGCTGCATCTATTGCTGCTGCATCTGCTGCCTCTGCAGCTGCAGCTACATTTCCTGCTACTGCATCTCCTGCTACATCTCCTCTTGCTGCATCTTCTGCTGCATTTCTGGCTACTGCAACTCCTTAATCTGCTGCTGCATCGGCTGCTGCCTCATGTACTGCTGCATCTCCTGCTGCATTTCCTTCTGATTCGTCATCTCCTGCTGCATAATCTGGTGCATCTTCTGCTGAATATGTATCTCCTGCTGCTGCACTTCATGCTGCTGCATCTGCTGCTGTATATCCTGCTGCTGCATTTCTTCCTGCTGCTGCATTTCCTGTTGCAACTGCTGCTGCATCTACTGCTACTTCATCTACTGCTGCATCTCCTACTACATCTGCTGCCTCATCGTTTTCTCTATCTCCGGCTGCATCTACTGCTGCTTCCTCTGCTGGTGCATCTGCTGCTGCTATATCTCCTGCTTCATCTGGTGCTGCATCACCTGCTGCATCCCCTACTGCTGCATCTGCAGCATCTCCTGCTTCATCTGGTGCTGCTTCACCTACTGCTGCAACCCCTGTCACGTCTCCTGCTGCTGCATCTCCTGCTAATGCATCTCCAGCTAATGCATCTCTTGCTGCTCCATCTTCTGATTCTGCATCTCCTGCTGCATCTGCTGCTTATGAGTCTGTGGCTACATCTCTGCTGCTGCATTCTTGCTGTATTTCCTGCTCATCTGCTGATGCATATGCTGCTGCTATATGTCCTGCTCCATCTCGTCATGCTGCACATTCTGCTGCATCTGCTGAAGATTCTCCTCCTATTGCTTCTCCTGCTGAATCTGCATTTCCTGCTGCAACTGCTTCGGCATCTCCTGCTGTTGCATCTCCTGCTGAATCTGCTGCTGCCGCCCCTCCTTCTGTTTCATCTCCTGCTGCATCTACTTCTCCTGCATATCCTGCTGCATCTTGTGCTGCATTTCATGCTGATACATTTCCTGCTGCATCTCCTACCATATACCTTTCTGCACTTGCTGCCTCATCTCCTGATGCATCTGCAGATGTGCCTCGTGTTGCTGCATCTCCTGCTTCATCTTCAGCCGATGCATCTGTGGCTTCATCACCTGATATGTCATCATCTTCTATGTCATCTCCTGCTGCATCTGCTGCAGTATTTTCTGCTTCAGCATCTCCTGCTCCTGCATCTGCTGCTGCATTTCCTGCTGCATCTGTGGCTGCTCTGCTGCTACTTCATCTCCTGCTAAATCTCCTGCTACATATCCTGTTGCTGCATCTCCTGCTGCTACATATCCTGCTGCTGCACCTCTTAATGCATCTCATGGTAATGCTTCATCTCTTGCTACTGCATGTCCTGCTGCACCTACTGCTTCTGCATATCTTGCTCCATCTTCTGCTGCTGCATCTGCTGCTGCTGCATCTGCTGCTGGTGCATGTCTTGCTGCATGTCTTGCTGCACCTCATCCTGATGCTTCGCCGGCTGTTTTTCCTTCTGAATTTCTGCTGCATCTCCTGCTCTGGCATCTTCTACTACATCTCCTCCCGCTGCTTATCCTGCTACATCTACTTCTGCTGCATCTCCTGTTGGATCTCCTGCTGATGCATCTCCTACTGTGAATCTGCTGCAGCATCTCCTGCTGATGAATCTCCTGCTGAATCTGCACCTACCGCTGCATCTACTGCTGCATCTCCACCTGCTACATCTCCAGCTGCTTCATCTCCTGCTGCTGTGTCTTCTGCTGTATCTCCTGCTGCATCTGATGCTGCTGCATCTGCTGCTGCATCTCATGCTGCTGCATCTCATGCTGCATCTCCTCCTGCTGCCTCTCCTGCTGCTAAATCTCCTCCTGCATCAGCTGCTGCATTTCCTGCATCTTCTACTGCAGCATCTCCTGCTTCTGCATATCCTTTTGCATGTCTTGCTGCTACATCTCCTGCTTCTGCATCTCCTACTCCTGCATCTCTGCTGCTGCATCTCTTGCTTCTGCATTTCCTGCTCCTGCTTCTCCTGATGCATTTGCTGCTGCAACTCCTGCAGCATTTTCTATATCTTGAATTCCAGATGCTGCATCTCCTATTGCATCTGCTGGTACTGCATCATATCCTGCGTATATCTCCTGCTCCGTTTTCTTGTGCATCTGCTGCTTCATGTACTGCTATATTTTCTGCTGCTGCATCTCCTGCTGATGCATCTGCTGTTCCATCTCCAGCTGCTGCATCTTTTTCTCTGCAGATCCTGCTGCTGCATCTTCTTCTTCATTTCCTGCTGCTGCAACTTCTTCTGCATTTCCTGCTGCTGCATCTTCTTCTCTGCAGATTTTGTTGTTTCATCTCCTGCTGCAGAATCTCCTACTGAATCCGCTGCTCATCTCCTGCGGCTGCATCTCATGCTGCAGAATCTACGGCTGCAACTTCTGCTTTTGCATCTTATGCTACTGCATCTGCTACATCATCTCCTCCTGCCTCTCCTCCTACAGCATCTCCTTCTGCATCTCGTGCCAAATCTCATGAAGCTGTACCCGCTGAAGCATCTCTTCCTGCTGCATCTCCTGATGAATATGCATCTATTGATGCATATCTTGATGCCACATCTCCTTCTGTATCTGCTGTTGAATCTGCTGTTGAAATTCCTGCTGCTGCACCTCCTACTTCTGCATCTGCTTCTGCATCTCCTTCTTCTGCATCTCCTGCTTCTTCATCTCCTGCTTCTTCATCTTCTGCTTCTGAATCTTCTGATTCTGTATCTCCTGCTAAAGCTCTTGCTTCATTTCCTGCTTCATATCCTGCTGCATCTCCTGCTGCATCTTCTGCTACTGCATCACCTGATGCTCCATCTGCTGCTGCATCTCCTGCTACTGCATCTCGTGCTGCATCTCCTGTTGCTGAATCTACTGCATCTGCTGCTGTATCACCTGCGACTGAACCCCCTCCTAAATTTCTGCTGCTTCTTCTGATGCTGAATCCCCTGCTAATGCATCTCCTGCTGATGTATAACCTGCTGCATCTCTGACTGCTGCATCTCCGACTGCTACATCTCCTGCTACTGAATCTCCAGCTGCTGCATCTGCTGCTTCATCTCCTGCTGCTGCATCTGCAGGTGCTGTATATTCTAACGCATCTTCTGCAGGATCCCTTTCTTCTGCCTCTCGTGCCACATCTCCCACCAATGCATCTCCTGCTTCTGTATATCTTGCTCAATCTCCTGCTGCTGCATCTCCTGCTGAACGTGTTGCTGTATCTGCCGAGTCTTATCCTCCTGCTGCTGAATCTCCTGCTTCAGCATCTTCTGCTGAATGTGCTGCTGAATGTGCTGCTGCATCTCCTGCTGATGCATCTGCTGTTGCATCTCCAGCTACATCTCCTGCTGCTGCATCTCCTGCTACTGTATCCCCTGCTTCTTCATCCTCGGTTTCATCTACTACTGCTGTATGTGCTGCTGCATCTTCTGCTGTTGGATTTTCTTCTGCTGCATCTGCTGCTGCATCACCTGCTACTGAATACCCTGCTGCATTCCTGTTGCATCTCCTGTTGTTGTGCCTCCTCCTGCTGTATCTCAGGAGCCTCTCCTACTGCTGCATTACCTGCTGCATCTCCTGCTGCAGCACCTGCTATTGAATCCCCTGCTGCATCTCCTGCTGAATCTGCTCCTGCTGCTTCTCCTGCTGCTTCATCTCCTGATATGCTGCTGTATGTGCTGCTGCATCTCTTACTGCTCTAGTTCCTCTGCCTGGATCTCTTCCTGCATCTATTGCTGCTGCATCCTCTGCTGAACCTCCTGATGCTGCATCTCTGCCTGCAACTACATTCTGACGCATCAGCAGATTCATCTGATGATGCATATCCTCTGATTCATCTCCTGCTGCTGAATCTCCTGCTCTTGCATATCCTGCTGCATCTACTGCTGCTTCATACCCTACTTCATCTACTGCTGCTGCATTACCTGCTGTTTCTCCTGCTGCTGTGTTTCCTACTGAAATTCCTGCTGCTGCATCTCCTGCTGCTATATCTTTTGCTTATGAATCTCCTGCCACTGTATCTCCTACTGAATCTCCTGTAGCTTAATCTCCTGCTTTTGCATCTCCGGCTTTATCTCCTTCTGATGCATATTTTGCTGCTGCATCTCCTGCTGCTTCATCTGCTTCTAAAACTCCAGCTGCATCTCCTACTGCAGCGTGTAAGGGTACATCGCCTCTCTACATTTGCGGAAGAAATGCAGCAGTTGATAGAGTAGGAGATGAAGCAGCAGGAGACGCAGAACCAGATGCAACTGCAGATGCAGCAGAGATGCATCAGTAGATACTGCATGAGATTCAGCAGAAGAAGATGCATCAGCAGCAGTTGCATTAGCAGACTCAGTGTAAGATGCATCAAACAGAGATGCAGAAGCAGATGCAGGAGCAGGAGATGCAGCAGTAAGAGATACAGTAGCATGAGATTCTGCAGAAGGAGGTGTAGAAGCAGGAGATGCAGCTGCAGGTGATGGAAAAGCGGATTCAGCAGCGTATGCTGTAGCAGATGCAGCAGGAGATGCAGCAGCAAATGCATATTCAGCAGTAGATTGAGCAGGAGATGCAGCAGGATATGCAGCATCAGAGATGTAGCAGGAGATTCAGCTAGAGATGCAGCAGCAGGAGATACAGCAAAAGGAGATGCAGTAGAAGGAGAATCAACATATGATACTGCTGCAGGAGATTCAGTAGCAGATGCAGCAGCAGATTCAGCGTCAGGAGATGGAGCCACATAGGCAGATTCAACAGGAGATGCAGGAGCAGAAAATGCAGAAGGAGATGGTACTGGATATGCAATAGCAGGAGATGCAGCAGCAGATGCACCAGCTGGAGATGCAGCAGAAGATGCGGTAGGCTCTTTAATTTTGAAGTGACGCTTTAATAGACATTCTGATGTTACAGAAGACAAGACTAGAATGAAAGTTCTACACATATAGCTTTGCAGTAAAAGAGCTATAAGAGAAAAGATTCAGCAACAGCAGCTTTCCATGCTAGCATCTTCCAGGCGGGAATTACTCACTTCTCCTACAGAGCCTTCATAGGCGCAGTTAAGTCAAAATTCCCTAATCTATACTAAACGGTCTCTTAGTTGTGCTTCGCAGCTTGCAGTGAAAGTGCGTCCAAAGAAGACTCTAACGAGAGTCAGTATTTGATCATAGCAGCTTCTCTGAGATACTTGATCAGAACTACTTGAAATTTGGAAGGGATGCTTTAATAGCCGTTCTGATGTTACAGTACACAGACTGAAAGTTCCACAAGTCTTGATTGGCAGTGAAAGCGCTCTAAGGGAACACTTTCAGAACCTGCATCATTCCATGCTAGCATCTTCCCTTCGGGAGTTACTCACTTTTCCTAAAGCGCCTTCCTAGGAGAAGTCACAATTCAGTAACGGTCACTAAAACGGTCCATAAGTCTTGCTTAGCCGCTGGCAGTGAAAGCGCTTCCAAAGAAGACTCAACCTAAAGCCAGCATTTGATTGCAGCAGCTTCCCTGCGTTACTTGTTTGGAACAATCTGAAAATATTGCAGAGACGCTTTAATAGCAATTCTGATGTTGCAGTGCACAAGCCTAGACTGAAAGTTCTACAAGTCTTGCTTTGCAGTGAAAGCGCTCTAAGGGAGGACATTCAGAAGTAGCAGCATTCCATGCTAGCATCTTCCCTGCGGGCGTAATTCAATTTTCCTAAAGTGGCTTAATATACCCTATACTAAAACGGTCCTTAAGCCATGCTTTGCTGCTTGCAGTGAAATATCTCCACAACAGTCTCTTACGAGAGCCAGCACTTAATCGTAGCACGTTTCCCTGAGGTGCGTGTGCTATACGCTCTGAAATGTTGAAGTGACGCTTTAATAGTCATTCTGATGTTAGAGTACACAAGTCTACAGTGAAAGTTCGACAAGTCTTGCTTTACAGAAAAAGCGCTCTAAGAGAAGACCTTCAGAAGAAGCAGCTTTCCATGCTAGCGTCTTCCCTGTGGGTGTATTTCCATTCTCCTAAAGCGCCGTAATAGGCGCAGTTATTCACATTTCGGTGCCCTAAACTAAATCCTTCTGTTAGTCGTGCTTTCCACGTTGCAATGAAAGAGCTTCCACAGAAGACTCTAACGACAGCCAGCATCTGATCGTAGCAGCTTCCCTTCCGTACTTGGTCTGAATCATTTTAATGTTTGAAGTGGCGTTTTAATAACCATTCTGATGCTGCTGTACAGAAGCTTAGACTGAAAGGTCTACACTTATTGCTTTACAGAAAAAGCACTTAAGAGAAGACATTCAGAAGCTGCAGAATTCCATTCTAGCATCTTCCCTTCAGGAGTCAGTCACTTTTCCTAATGCGCCTTCCCAGTTGAAGTTAAGCCACAATTCAGTACCCTACACTAAAACAGTCTATAAGAAGTGCTTTGCAGCTTGCAGTGAATGCTCTTTCACAGAAGACTCTTAACGAGAGCCAGCATTGGATGGTAGAAGCTTCCTTGCGGTACTTGTGTTGATTGCTTTGAAATTTGAAGTGGCGATTTAATAGGTATTCTGATGGTGCAGCACACAAGCCTAGACTGAAAGTTGTACAAGTCGTGGTTTGCAGTGAACGTACCCTAATAGAATACATACGAAAGCAGAAGCATTCTATGATAGCATCTTCCCTGATGGAGTTATTAATTTTTGCTAAAGAGCCTTAATAGTCGTTGTTAAGTCACTGTTCACTAGCTTATACTAAAACGTTCTTTTAGTTGTATTTGTAGATTGCAGTGAAAGACCCACTGGAAAGTCAAATGAGAGTCTACATTTGATACAAGCAGAATCCCTGCGAAACTTCGGCTAAACGCTCTGAAATTTTGAAGTGATGCCTTAATAGCCATGTTGATGATACATTTCACAAGCCTAGAGTGAAAGTTCTACAAGTCGTGTTTTGCTGTGAAGCGCAATAAGAGAAGACATTCAGAAGCAGAAGCATTCCATGCTACCGACTTCCCTGTATCTGTTAATCACTTTTCTAAAAGCGCTTTAATAAGCTCTTTATTAAGTCGCTATTACCTAGCCTACACGAAAACACTGCGTTTTCCGTGCTTTGCAGCTGGCAGTGAAAGCGCTATAAGCGAAGACTCGAAGGAGAGCCAAAATTAGATGGTAGCAGCTTCCCTGTGGTACTTGTGCTGAACGCTCTGAAATCTTGAAGTGAAGCCTTAATAGCCATGCTGATGTTACATTTCACAAGTCTAGGCTGAAAGTTCGACAAATCGTGCTTTGTAGTTGAAGAGCTTTAAGAGAAGACGTTCATAAGCAGCATCATTCCATGCTAGCATCGTCCTTGCTGGAGATATTAATTTCAACCATAGCGCCATAAGAGGCGTTTTAAAGTCACTATTAACAAGCCTATACTAAAAACTTCTTTTAGTCGTGTTTGTGGCTTACAGTGAAAGTGCTTCCAGCGAAGACTCCAACGAGAGCCAGCATTTGATGGTAAGAGATTTCCTGCGGTACTTATGCTGAAAGCTCTGAAATTTTGACGTGACGCTTTCATAGCTAGTGTACAAGCCTAGACTGAAAGTTCTACAAGTCTTGCTTTGCTGTGAATGCGCTATAAGAGAAGACATTCAGAAGCAGCAGCATTCCGTCCTAGCATCTTCGCTGCTGGAGATATTCAATTGTCCTAAAGCGTGTTATTAGTCGCTATTATGTCACTATTCTTTAGCCTACGCTGAAACGCTCTATTAGTCGTGTTTTGCACCTCTCACTGAAAGCGTGTCCAGAGAAGGTTCTAACGAGAGCCACTCTTTGATGCTAGCAACTTTCCAGGGGTATTTGTGCTGAACTCTTTCAAATCTTCAAGTGAAGCCTTACTAGGCATGCTGATGTACAGTTCACTAGCCTAGACGGAAAGTTCATAACTCTTGGTTTGTAGTGAAAGCGCTCTAAGAGAAGACATTCAGAAGCGGAATCATTCCATGCCAACATCTTCCCTGCTGGAGATATTCACTTTTCTTAAAGAGCTTTATTAGGCGTTACTAAGTCTCTAATAACTAGCCTACAGGAAAACGTTGCCTTTTTGGTGCTTTGCAGCTGGCAGTGAAAGCGCTTCATGAGAACATCTTAACGACAGGCAAAATTTGATGGCAGCACCTTCCCTGCGGTACTTGTGCTGAACGTTCTCCGATCTTGAAGTGACGCTTCAAATGTTACAGTTCACAAGCCTAGAGTGAAAATTCTAGAAGTCGTCTTTTGCAGCAACAGCGCTATTAGAGAAAACATTAAGAAGCGGTATAATTTCATGCCAGCATCTGCACAGCCTGAGATACTCACTTTTCCGTAAGCACCTTAATAGGCGCAGTTAAGTCACAATTCATTATTCTGAACTAAAATGTGTTAGTTGTGCTTTACAGCTTGCTGTGAAAGCGCTATAAGAAAAGACTCTAAGCAGAGCCTGCATTGGATGGTAGCATTCCCTGAGGGACTTGTGCTGAATGCTCTAAAATTTTGAAGTGATGCTTTACTAGCTGATTATATACTTCAGAATCCTAGACTGAAAGTTCTATAAGTCTTGCTTTGCACTGAAAGCGCTATCTAAGAGAAGACATTCAGAAGCAGCAGCATTCCATACTACCATCTTCCTTGCTGCCGATAGTCACTATTCCTAAAGTGCGTTATTAGGCGAAGTCAAGTAACTATTCAGTAACCTACACTAAATCGTTCTGTTAGTCGTGCTTTCCACGTTGCAATGAAAGCGCTTCCAGAGAAGGCTCTAACGAGATCCTGCATTTGATCGTAGCAGCTTCCCTGCTGTATTTTTTCTGAACGATTTTAAATTTTGGAGTGACGCTTTAATACACATGATGTTACAGTACACGTCCCTAAGCTAAAAGTTCCCCAATTCTTGCTTTGCAGTGAAAGCGGTATAAGAGAAGACATTCAGAAGCAGCAGCATTCCATGCTAACATCTTCCCTTCGGGATTTACACACTTTTCCTACAGTGCATTATTTTGCCCAATTAAGTCACAATTCAGTAACTTATTTTAAAACGGTCTATAAGTCGTGCTTCGCAGCTTGTAGTGAAAGCGCTTTAAGAGAAGACACTAAAGAAAGCTAGCATATGATCGAAGAAGATTCCCTGCAGTTCTTGTGCTGTACAAGTTGAAAGCTTTTGAAGTTAGGCTTTAATAGCCATTCTGATATTACAGTACACAAGCCTAGCCTGGAAGTTCTACAAGTCTTGCTTTGCAGTGAAAGCACTCTAAGAGAAGACATTCAGAAGCAGCAGTATTCCATGCCAGCATCTTCACTGCAGGAGTTATTCACTTTTCAGAACACGGCTTCATAAGTCACAATTCAGTATCCTATGCAAAAACGTCCTGTTAGTCGTGCTTTGCAGCTTGCAGTGAAAGCGTGCTTTCCACATTGCAATGAAAGAGCTTCCACAGAAGATTCTTAACGAGAGCCAGCATTTGATCGTAGCATCTTCCCTGCGGTACTTGTGCTGATATGCAGCAGCAGGAGATGCAGCTGCAGGAGATGTAGGAATTGATGCAGCAGGAGATGCAGCAGTAGTTGCAGCAGGAGATATAGTAACAGGAGATTTCGCAGCAGGAGATGTAGAAGAGATGATGCAGCTGGAGATGCAGATTCAGCAGGAGAAGCAGGAACTGGAGATTCTATGGAAGATGCAGAAGCAGGAGATGCTGCAGAGAATGCAGCATCAAGTGACACAGCACCGGGAGATGCAGTACAAAATACAGCAGCAGGAGAAGCAACACCGGCAGATGCAATAGGGTATGCTGAATCCGGATATGCAGCAGTAGTTTATAAAGCAGTAGGAGATGCAGCAGCAGCAGCTGCATCAGCAATGCAGCAGGAGATGAATGGGAGATTCAGCAGAAAGAGATGCTGCAGCAGATGCAGCAGCAGGAGATGCAGCAGCAGGAGATGTAAAAGGAAGAAATGCAGCAGGAAATGAAGCACCAGGAATTGCCAAGGCAGAAGATGCAGGATCATGAGCTTCAGTAGCAAGAGATGCTGCAGGAGAAGTTCCATGAGGAGGATGCAGCAGCAGATGCAGCAGGAGGAGACGCAGAAAAACATGCAGCAGCAGGAGATGCAGCAGATGATGTAACAGGAGATGCAGCAGCAGGAGATGCAGCAGGCCAAGATGAAGCAAGAATATCTGCTGCTTCTGCATCCACTGATGCATCCCCTGCTGCTCCACTTCAGCCTGCGGCATCTCATGCTGTATCTCCTCCTGCTATATCTTCAGCTGCTTCATCTCCTGCTGCTTCATCCCCTAATGAATCTCCTGCTTCTTCATCATCTGGTGCTGCATCTCTTGCTCCATGTTCTTCTGCTGCATCTCCTGTTTCTGCATCTCCATCTGCTTCGTCTGTTGCTGCATCTCCTGCTCTATCTCATGTTGCACCTTCTATTGAAGCATCTCCAGCGTCATCCTCTTTCTGCTGCATATCCTGCTGCTTCATCTCCTTCTGCATCTCCTGCTTCATCTCCTTGAGCATCACCTGCTGCATCTCCTTCTGCATCACCTGCAGATGCATCTCCTGCTGTATCTCCTGCTGCTGCATATTCATCTGCATTTCCTGCTGCAGCTCTTGCTGAATCTACTACTGCTGCATCTGCTGAATCTGTTGCTGCATCCCCTGCTGCTTCATCTACTGCTGCATCTCCTTATAGATCTCCTGCTGATGCATCTGCTGTTGCATCCTCTGCTGCTGCATCTGCTGCTACATCCCCTGCTGCTTTCCCTCCTGCTGCATTTACTGCGTCTGAATCTCCTGCTATATTTCCTTCTCCTGCATCTTCTTCTCATCATCTACTACTCTGCATCTCCTGCTGCTGCATCTCCTCCATCATCTCATGATGAATATCGTCTAGCATCTCCTGCTTCTTCATCTCCTGCTGCTCCATCTCCTAGTGCATATGATGCTGCATCTCCTGCTACTACATCCCCTGCTGCTGCATTCCCTGCTGCATCTCCTGCTGCTGCATCTCCTTCTGCATCTCCTGCTACTACATCCACTGTTGCTGCATTTCCTGCTGCATCTCCTGCTGCTGGATCTCCTGCTGCATCTCCTGCTGCTGGATCTCCTGAGGCATCCTTCCTATCTGCATCTCCTCTTGCTGCATCTCCTGCTTCCGTATATAATTCTCCATTTCCTGCTGCTGCATCTCCTGTTGCAATCCTGCTGCATCTGCTTCTGCATCATATGATGCATCTCCTACTGCTGCATCTCCTGCTGCTGTATATTCTGCAGCATCTTCTGCCGCATATCCTGCTGCTGCATCTTCTGCTTCTGCATCTCCTGCTACATCAGATGCTGCTGCGTCTCCTGCTGCTGCATCTGTGGCTGCATCTGATGCTGATTCATCTCTTTCTGCTGCATTTCCTTCTTCATCTGCCGATGCATCTGCTGCTGCTACATGTCCTGATACATCTCATCATGATGCATATCCTGCTGCATCTGCTGAAGATTCTCTTCCTATTGCATCTCCTGTTGAATCTGCATTTCCTGCTGCTCTGTTTCTGCATCTTCTGCTGGTGCATGTCTTGCTGCATCTCCTTTTGAAGCTTCTCCTGCTGTGTTACATCCTGGATTTCCTGCTGCATCTCTTACTCCTGCATCTTCTATTGCAGTTCCTCCTGTTGATTATCTTTCTGCATCACCTGCTGCATCTCCTGCTGATGCATCTCCTACTGTGAATCTGCTGCAGCATCTCCTGCTTCTGAATCTCCTGCTGAATCTGCATCTACTGCTGCATTAGCTGCTGCATCTCCACCTGCTGTATCTGCTGCTTCTGCATTTGCTGCTTAATCTGCTGCATTTCCTGTTGCTACATCTCCTTCTGATGCATGTCCTGCTACTGCACCTCCTCCTTCTGCATCTCCTCCTGCTGCATCTACTGCTGCTTCTCTTGCTGCGGAATCTGCTGCTGCTGCATCTCCTGCTTCATCTTCTCCTTCTGCAATTCCTGCTGCATCTCCTGCAGCTGCATCTCCTGCTGCTCTGTCTACTGCGACTCTGTCGACTGCTGAATCTACTGCTTCATCTACTGCTGCTGAATCTCCTGTTGCTGCATCTACTGCTGCATCTAGTGATTAATCTCCTACTGCTGCATCTGCAGCATTTTCTGCTGCATCTGCCGCTGCTTTATCTAGCGCTGCATCTTCTGCATAACCTGCTGCTACATCTCCTGCTTCTGCATCATCCGCTGCTGTATCTAGTGATTAATCTACTGCTGCATCCACAGCATTTTCTGCTGCATCTGCTGCTGATTAATATACTGCTGCATCTCCTTCTGCATTTCCTCCTGCTGCGTCTCCTTTATCTGCTGCTGCATCTGCTGCTGCATCACTTGCTACTGAATCCCCTGCTGCATTCCTGCTGCATCTCCTGATTTGTCACCTCCATCTGCTGTATCTCTTGCTGCATCTCCTGCTGCTGAATCTCCTACTGCATCTAGTGCTGCATCAGCTGCTACTGAATCAGTGCGGTGTTCTAGAGGCATCTCCTGCTCCAGCATCTCCTGCTCCAGCATCTCCTGTTGAATCTAAACCTACTGCGTTTCCTGCTTTATCTCCTGCTGACGCATCTCCTGCTGCGCCTCCTGCTGCTGCATAGCCTGCTGCATCTCCTCTTGCTGAATGTCCTGCTGCTGCATCTCCTACTGCTGAATCTGCTTCTGCATACACTGCTGTATTTACTGCTCCTGCATCTCCTGCTGTATCGTCTTCTGCCGCATCTCCTGCTTCATCTTCTTCTGCTGCATGGCTTGCTGCTGCACCTATTGCTGTTTCATCTGCTGCTGCATCTCCAGCTGCAGCACCTCATGATGCATTACGTCTTGCTCAATCCCCTGCTGCATATCCTGCTGATACATCTCCTGCTGCATCTTTTGTGGCTGCATCTCCTTCTCCATCTCCTGCTGGTGAATATTCTCCTGATGGATCTCCTTATGCATCTCTTTCTGCTGCATCTCCCGCTGAAACTCATGCTGCTGCATCTGGAGCATTTTCTGCTACATCTCCTGCTGATGCATTTCCTGCTGCATCTCCTGCTGCTGGTTCTCCTCCTGCGTCTCTTGCTGATGAATCTGATGCTGCATCTCTTTCTGCATCATCTCCTGATGCATCTCCTGCTGCTGCAACTCCTGCTGCTGCGTACACGGCTGCATATACTGCTGATGCATCTCCTGCATCACCTTCTGCTGCTGCACCTCCTACTGAGTCTCTTTCTGCATCTCCTGCTGCATTACATGATGAATCTCCTGCTGCATGTCCTGCTGCTGCATCTCAATCTTCTATATCTACTGCTGCATTTCCTGCTGCTGCATCTCCCTCTGCCTCATCTGCTGGTACTTCATTTGCTGCTAGATCTGCTGCTTCATCTCATGCAGCTGCATCTCATGCAGCTGCATCTCATGCTGCATCTCCTGCTGCTGTATTTCCTGTGGCTACATCTCGTCCTGCATCTCCTGCTGCATTTCTTGGTGCTGAATCTCTTGCTCTTGCAACTCATGCTGCTGCATCTCATGCTTAATCTCCTGCTAATGAATTACCTGCTGCATTTCTCATGATGCAGCTCTTGCTGCATAACATCCTGCCAAGTCTCCAGCTGCTGCATCTTCTTCTGATACACCTGCTGCTCAATCTCCTGCTGCTGGATCTCCTCCTGCATGTACTGCTGATGTGTCTGATGCTGCATCTCTTGCTCTTGCATCTCCTGCTGCCTCTTCTGCTGCTGCATTACCTGCTATATTGTCTCCTACTGCATCTCCTGCTGCTGCATTACCTGCTGCTGAATCTCTTTCTGCATCTCCTTCTTTCTGAATCTCCTGCTGCTCTATTACTTTCTGCATCAACTCCTGCTGCGTATCCTGCTGCTGAATCTCCTCCTGCTGCATCTGCTGCAGCATCTCCTGCTGATGCATCTCCTGCTAAATCTGCATCTCCTGCTGCAGCTGCTGCAGCTGCATCTCCTGCTGCTTCATCTCCTGCTCTTGCATGTCTTTCTGCTGAATCTCCTCAGGAATATCCTGCGGCATCTCGTGCTGCTACATATCCTGCTAAATTTCCTGCTGCATCTCCTTCTGAATATGCATCTCCTGATGCATCTCCACCTGCGGCCACTCCTACTGCTGCGTTTGCTTCTGCCGTCTGCTGCAGCATCTCCTGCTGCTGAATCTCCTGATGCCGTGTCTGCTGCTGAATCTCCTGTGTTTGCTGCTGAATCTCCTGTTGCTGAATCTCCTGTTGCTGAATCTCCTGCTGCATCTGCTGCTGCAGCATCTTCTGCAGCTGCATCTCCTGCTGCATTTCTTGCTGCTCTATCGTCTGCTGCATCTCCTGCTGCATCTCTTTCTGCTAGATTTCCTGTTGCTGTATCTCCTCCTGCTGCATTTCTTGCTGAATTTACTGATCCACCTCCTGCTTCTGCATCTCCTATTGCATCTCCTATTGCATCTCCTACTGCTGCATCTCCTGATTCTGCGTTTCATGATCCTGCATCACATGCTGAAGCTCCTGTGGAATCTCCTCATGCATATCCTTATGCTGCATCTTCTCCTGCTCTATCATCTGCTGCTGCATCTCCTGCTGCACCTGCTGCTCCTGCATCTCCTTTTGCTGCATCTCGTGCTCCTGCATATCCTGCTGCTACATGTGCTTCTGCATCTCCTTTTGCTTTGTATCGTACTGCATGTGCTGCTGCATTTGCTGCTGCATCTGCTGCTGCTGAATCTCCTCCTGAATCTCCTGTGGCATCTCATGCTGCTACATCTCCCGATGCATCTCCTCCTGCAGCATCTCCTCCTGCTGCACCTCCTCCTGTTGCACCTGCTGCAGCATCTCCTGCTGCATATCCTCCTACTGCATCTCCCGCTACATATCCTCCTACTGCATCTCCCGCTACATCTCCTGCTGAATATGCCTATTCTGCTGCATCTACTGCTGCATTGTCTAGCGCTCTATCTCCTGCTGCATCTCCTACTACATCTCCTGATGCTGCATCTTCTGCTTCATCTCAAGCTGCTGCATCTCCTGCTGCAGTGTCCTCTACTGAATCTACTGCTGCATCTGCTGCTGATGCATCTGCTGCTGCATATCGTGCTGCTGCATCTCCTGCTGCTGCCTCTCCTGCTACTGCATATCCTCTTCCGTGACTTGCTGCTACATCACCTGCTTCTGCGTCTCCTACTCCTGAATCTCTGCTGCTGCATCTCCTGCTTCTGCATTTCCTGCTCCTGCTTCTCCTGATGTATCTGCTACTGCATCTCCTGCAGCATTTTCTATTACTTGAACTCCAGATGCTGCATCTTCCACTGCATCTACTGGTACTGCATCTTATCCTGCTGCATCTCCTGCTCTCATTTCTTGTGCATCTGCTGCTTCATGTACTGCTGTATCTTCTGCGGCTGCATCTCCTGCTTCATCTCCTGCTGCTGCATCTTCTGTTCTGCAGATCCTGCTGCTTCATCTTATTTTCTGCAGATCCTGCTGCTTAAACTCCTACTGCAGAATCTCCTACTGAATCTGCTGCTCGTCTCCTGCAGCTGTATCTCCCGTTGCAGAATCTCTGGCTGCATCTTCTGCTTCTGCATCTCCTTATAATGCATCTGTTGCATCACCTACTCTTGCCTCTCCTCCTACAGCATCTCCTTCTGTATCTCGTGCTACATCTCATGAAGCTGTACCTGCTTAAGCATCTCTTCCTGCTGCATCTCCTGATGAACAGGCATCTACTGATGCATCTGCTGCTGCATCTCCTGATGCTGCAACCCCTTCTGCATCTGCTGTTGAATATGCTGTTGAATCTACTGTTTAAATTCCTGCTGCTGCACCTCCTACTTCTGCATCTGCTTCTGCAGCTCCTGTTGCTGCATCTCCTGCTTCTTCATCTCCTGCTCCTGAATCTTCTGCTTCTGTATCTCCTGCTAAAGCTCTTGCTTCATCTCCTGCTTCATGTCCTGCTGCTGCATCTTCTGCTGCTGCATCTGTGGCTGCATCTTCTGCTGTTGCATCTAATGCTGCTTCATCTCCTGCTGCTGCATCTCCTGCATATTTTGGTGCATCTGCTGTAGATTAATCTACTGCTTTATTCCCTGCTGCTTAACCTTCTGATTTTTTATGTCCTCCTGCATCACCTGATGCTCCATCTGCTGCTGCTGCATACACTGCTGCATCTACTACTGCTGCATCTACTGCTGCTGCATCTACTGCTGCATCTCCTGCTGAATGTGCTTCTATATTTGCCGAGTCTTAGTCTCCTGCTGCTGAATATCCTGCTTCAGCATCGTCTGCTGAATGTGCTGCTGAATATGCTGCTGCATCTCCTGCTACACCTCCTGCTTAGTATGCATCTCCTGCTGCATCTTCTGCTGCTGCATCTCCTGCTGCTGAATCTCTTGCTCCTTCATCCTCAGTATCATCTACTACTGCTGCATGTGCTGCTACATCTTCTGCTGCTGGATTTACTTCTGCTGCTGCATGACCTGCTACTGAATACCCTGCTGCATTCCTGTTGCTATGCATTCTGCTGCTGTATCTCAGGTGCATCTCCTAATGCTGCATCTTCTGCTGCTGCTTCTCCTGCTGCTTCATCCCCTGATCTGCTGCTGTATGTGCTGCTACATCTCTTACTGCTCTAGTTCCTCCGCCTGGATCTCTTCCTGCATCTATTGCTGCTGCATCCTCTGCTGAAACTCCTGATGCTGCATCTCTGTCTGAAACTACCTCTGATGCATCACCGGATTCATCTGATGATGCATATCCTCTGATTAATCTCCTGCTGCTGAATCTCCTGCTCTTGCATACCCTGCTGCATCTACTGCTGCTTCATACCCTACTTCATCTACTGCTGCTGCATTACCTGTGGTTTCTGCTGCTTCTGCGTTTCCTACTGAAATTCCTGCTGCTGCATCTCCTGGTGCTGTATCTTATGCTTATGAATCTCCTGCCACTGCATCTCTTACTAAATCTGCTTCTGCATCTACTGCGGCTGAATCTCCTGCTACTGCATCTCCTAACGCATCTCCTGAAGCTTAATCTCCTGCTTTTGCATCTCCTGCTTTATCTCCTTCTGATGCATATCTTGCTGCTGCATCTACTGCTGCTTTGTCTGCTTCTACCTCTCCAGCTGCATCTCCTGCTACTGCATCTCAGGGTACATCTCCTCTTGCTCAATCTCCTGCTGCATATCCTGATGCTACATCTCCTGCTACTGCATCTCCTGCTGCATCTCCTGCTGCATCTTCTGCTATATGTCTTGCGGCTGCATCTCCTGCTCCATCTCCTGCTGGTGAATCTTCTCCTGATCGCTCTCCTTAAGCATCTCTTCCTGCTGTGTCTCCTTCTGAATCACTTACTGCTGCATCTTCAGCATTTGCTGCAACATCTCCTGCTGCTTCACATACTACTGCATCTTCTGCTACATATCCTCCTGCATCTGCTGCTGCTATATCTCTTGCTGCATTTACTGTGGCTTCATCTCCTGCTTCATCTCCTGCTGCTTCTCATTCTCTGAATTTTCTTCTTTGCATCTCCTGATACTGCTTCACTTGTTGCTGCATCTGCTGCTGCAAATCTTGCTGCCGCAACTCTTGCTGCTCCATATCCTTCTGATACATCTGCAGATTCATCTTATGATGGTGCTTTCTTGCTGGATCTCCTACTTCTGCATCTCCTGCTGCTGCATTTTCAGCTGCATCTGCTGCTGCTCTATTTCTGCTGCTGCTTGTGCATTTTCTGCTGCATTTTCTGCTGCTTCATCTTTTTTGCTGCATCTCTTGCTGATTCATGTACTGCTGCATCTCCTATTGCTGATTTCCGGCTGCTACATCTACTGCTGCTGCATCTCCTGCTGCATCTGCTACTGCATCTCCTGCTTCTGCATCTCATACCACAAATCCTACTGATTCATCTCCTGCTTCTGCATGTCGTGCTGCTTCTCCTGCTGCTGCATCGCCTACTGGTGAATCTTGTGCATCTTTTGCTGCATCTGCTATAGATTCACCTACTGTTGCAACTCCTGCTGCTGCATCTCCTGCTGCTGGATGTCCTCGTGCATCTCCTGCTGCTGCATCTCCTGCAGCTGCATCTCCTGTTGCATCTCCTACTGCTGGATATCGTGCTACTGCATTCTCTGCTGCATCTACTGCCGCTGCATCGCATGCTGATGAATATCCTAATGCATCTCCTCTTGCTTAATCTCCTGATGCTTCATATTCTTCTTCATCTCCTTTTGCTGCATATATTGCTACTGCATCTACTGCTGCTTCGTCTGATGCTACAACTCCTGCTCTGTCTACTGCTGCAGAATCTCCTGCTGCATCTACGTCTGCATCTCCTGCTGGTGCATCTGCTCATCTGCATCATCAGGATAATCTGAAGGAGATGCAGCACCAGGAGATGCAACCACAGAACTGTGGCAGCCGATTCAGCTGCAGGAGATGCAGCAAGAGATACAGCAGAAGGAGATGCAGCAGGAGATGCATCAGGAGGAGATGAAGCAGGAGATTCAGCAGCAGACGCAGAAGCAGGATATGAAGCATCAGGAAATGCAACATGATATGAAGAAGCCGGATATGCAGCAGCAAGAAATACAGCAGCAGATGCAGCAGGAGGTGATGCAGCAGCAGGAAATTCAGGAGCAGTTGCAGCAGGAGATGCAGCAGGATATGCAGCAGTAAGAGGTACTTTAGGAGATTGCAGCAGCAGGAGATGCAGCAGCAGGAGATGCAGCAGGCGATGCAGAAGAAGGGGATGCAGCAGCATTTGCAGCAGCAGGAGATGCAACAGGATAAGCAACAGCAGGAGATCCAGAAGCAGAGGATTCAGCAGCAGATGCAGCAGCATTAGACGGAGTAGTAGCAGATGCAGTAGCAGATGCACCACCACAATTATCGAGAGATGCAGCAGCAGTATTTGCAGTAGCAGGAGATGCAGAAGCAGGAGGTGTAACAGGAGATATAACAGCTGGAGATGCAGCAGCAGGAGATGCAGCAGCAGGAGATGTAGGAATTGATGCAGCAGGAGATAGAGCAGTAGGTGCAGCAGGAGATTTCGCAGCAGGAGATGTAGAAGAGATGATGCAGCCGGAGATGCAACAGATGCAGCAGTAGTTTATAAAGCAGCAGGAGATGCAACAGCAAATGCAGCAGGAGATGCAGATTCAGCAGGAGAAACAGGAACAGGAGATTCTGCGGAAGATGCAGAAGAAGGAGATGCAGCAGCATACGCAGCAGCAGGAGATGCAGTGGTAGGTGAAGCAGCACCAGATGAAGCAGCATATGCTGCAGATGCAGTAGAAGGAGACTCAACAAGAGATGCAGCAGGAAGAGATGCAGGAGGATATGCAGAAAAAGAGGCAGCTACAAGAGATGCATCAGGAAATGCACCAGCAGGATATGCATCACCAGTAAAGGCAGCAGGAGATGAACCAGCAGGAGATGCAGCAGGAAATGCAGCAGTAGATTTATCAAGAGGAGATCCACCATGAGATGCAGCAGCAGGAGATGCAGCAGGAGATGCAGCAGCAGGAGTAGAAGAAGGAGATGCAGCATGAGATATAGCAGGAGATGCACCAAGAGATGAAGCCGAGGAGATGTAGGATGGAGAGGCAGCAGAAGGAGATGCAGAGGTGGATGCAACAGCAGTAGATGCAGCAGCTAATGAAAGAGGAGATGTGGAATCAGTAGGAGATAGAGTAGCTAGAGATTGCACAGGAGATGCACCAGAAGGAGATGCAGAAGCAGGAGATTCAGTAGCAGGATATGCAGCAGATGCAGTGGCACGAGAAGCATCAGGAGATGCAGCAGATGAACAGGAGATGTAGAAGATGGA
Source organism: Clamator glandarius (assembly GCA_033459285.1). Lineage (NCBI taxonomy): Eukaryota > Metazoa > Chordata > Aves > Cuculiformes > Cuculidae > Clamator > Clamator glandarius. The sequence continues at coordinate 373,039 of JAUNZM010000500.1, read as the reverse complement.
GATTCAGCATCAGTAGATGCAGCAGGGGATGCAGCAGCAGGATATTCATCAGCAAGAAATGCAGCAGGACATGCAGCAGTTAGGATATGCAGCATCATGAAATGCAGCATGATATGAAGAAGTCGGATATGCAACAGCAAGAAATACTGCAGCAGATGCAGTAGGAGGTGATGCAGCAGCAGGAAATCCAGAAGGAGATGCAGCAAGAGATTCAGCAAGTGATGAAGCAGCAGAAGTAGCATAAAATGCAGGTGGAGGAGATACAGCAACCCCAGATGCAGCAGGAGATGCAGAAACAGGAGATGCAGCAGCAGCAGATGCAGTAGGAGATGCAGGAGTATCTGAAGCAGTAGATGAAACGAGAGATTCAGCAGCAGGAGATAAAGGAGGAAATGCAGCAGTAAGAGGTACTTTAGGAGATGCTGCAGCAGGAGATGCAGCAGCAGGAGATGCAGCAGGCGATGCAGAAGAAGGGGATGCAGCAGCATTTGCAGCAGCAGGAGATGCAACAGGATAAGCAACAGCAGGAGATCCAGAAGCAGAGGATTCAGCAGCAGATGCAGCAGCATTAGACGGAGTAGTAGCAGATGCAGTAGCAGATGCACCACCACAATTATCGGGAGATGCAGCAGCAGTATTTGCAGTAGCAGGAGATGCAGAAGCAGGAGGCGTAACAGGAGATATAACAGCTGGAGATGCAGCAGCAGGAGATGCAACAGCAGGAGATGTAGGAATTGATGCAGCAGGAGATAGAGCAGTAGGTGCAGCAGGAGATTTCGCAGCAGGAGATGTAGAAGAGATGATGCAACCGGAGATGCAGCAGATGCAGCAGTAGTTTATAAAGCAGCAGGAGATGCAACAGCAAATGCAGCAGGAGATGCAGATTCAGCAGCAGAAGCAGGAACAGGAGATTCTGCAGAAGATGCAGCAGCAGCAGATGCAGCAGCAGCAGATGCAGCAGGAGATGCAGCAGCAAGAGATGCAGCTGGAGATGCAGCAGCAGCAGGTGAAGCAGCAGATATAGCAGCAGGAGAGGCAGTGGGAAATCCAGCAGCAGGAAATGCAGAAGATGGAGATATCAGGAGATGCTGCAGGAATTGCTGCAGCATGAGATGCAATAGGAATTGCTGCAGCAGGAGATTCAGCAGCAGGAGATGCAGTACCAGGAGATGCAGCAAAAGATGCATCGGCAAGAGCTGATTTAGCAGGAGATGCATCAACAGGAAATGCTTCATGTACTGCTGCATCTCCCGATCAAATTCCTGCTACTGCATCTCCTGGTACCTGATGTCCTCCTGTATCTCTTGCTGCTACATCTCCTGCTGCATCTCCTGCTGCTGTATCTCCTGCTGCTACATCGCTTGTTGCATCCTTTGCTCATGCATCTGTGGATGCATCTCCTGATGCTCCATTTCCTGTTGTATCTGCTGCTTTATCACCTGCTGCATCACTTTCTCATCCATCTGGTGCACCTGCTGCTTCATCTGCTGCTGATTCATCTACTGCTGCATCTCCTGCTAAATCCCCTGCTTCTACATCTCCTGCTGCATCTTCTGCTGCTTATCCTACTGAATATGCATCTCCGGCTGCATCTCTTGCTGGTGCATCTCCTGCTGAGTCTCCTGCTGCAAATCCTACTGCATCCCCTGCTGCTGCATTACCTGCTGCATCTCCTCTTGCAGCATATCCTGCTGCATTACCTTCTGCTGCATCTCCTGCTGAGTCATCTATAGCAGCATCTTCTGCTGCTACATCCCTACTGAATCTGCATCTCCTGATGCATCTGCTGCTGCATCTATTGCTGCTGCATCTGCTGCCTCTGCAGCTGCAGCTACATTTCCTGCTACTGCATCTCCTGCTGCATCTCCTCTTGCTGCATCTTCTGTTGCTTCATTCACGCTGCTGAATCTGCTGCTTCTTCATATCATGCTGTATCTCCTACTGCATCTCCTTCTCCTGAATCTCCTGCTGCATCTCCTGCTGAATATGCATCTCCTGCTGCACATCCTGCTGCTCTATCTCCTGGTGTGTGTCATGATGCTGCATTTCCTGCTGCTGCATCTGCTGCTGCATCTGCTGCTGCTGCATCTCCTGCTTATACATTTCCAGCTGCATCTCGTCCTGCTGCATCTGCTGCTACATCCCTTTGTCCTGCCTCTCCTACTGCATCTCTTTCTTCTGCATCTCATGCTGCTGAATCTCCTGCAGCTGCATATCCTGCAGCTGCATATCCTGCAGCTGCATCTCCTGCTGCATCTTCTGCTTCTGGACATCATACTCTATCTCCTGTTAAATCTCTTTCTGCCGCATCTCCTTCTGCAGTTCCTGCTGAATCCCCTGCTTCTGCAATTCATCGTGATTCATGTCCTGTTGCATCCCCTGCTGCTGCATCTCCTGTTGCACATCTTGCTGCAACATATGATTGCTGGATCCCCTAACGTATGTCCTGCTGATTCATCTCCTGATGCTGAATCTCCTGCTGCATCTCGGGCTGCTGCTGCATCTGGTGCTGTATCAACCACTGCTTTATCTCCTGCAGCTGCATATACTGCTACTTCTCTTGCTGCATCTCCTGCTGCTGCAATGCCTGCTTCTGAATCTCCTGCTGCTGCATCTGCTGCTGCATCTGCTGCTTATTTATATCTTCTTGATTTTTTGTTGCTGCATCTTGTGCTGCATGATCTGCTGCAGCCTCTCCTGTTACATCTCCTACTGCTGCATCTACTTCTGAATCTCCTCTTTCATCTCCTCTTGCAGCATTTCCAGCTGCCTCTCTTTCTGCTGAATCTCCGTTTGCCGCTCCTACTTCCGCATCTCCTGGTTCACCTCCTACTGCTGCATCTCATCCTACTACACCTCTGGCTGCATCTCCTGATGCATCTGCTGCGGCTTCATCCCCTGAAGCTGCCTATTCTGCTACATATCCTGCTGCGGTATCCCCTGCTGCTGCATCTCCTGCTGCTGCATTACCTGCTTCATCTCCTCCTGTGTCATATCATACTGCATCTGCTGCTACATATCCTGCTGAATCTGCTGCTGCATTTGCTGCAACTCCATCTCCTACTGATGCATCTCCTTCTGCCGCATCTTCTACTGCATCTCCTGATGAATCTCCTGCTTCTGCATCTCTTTTTGCATCTTCTGCTGCTGCATCTCCTCCTGCTGCATCTCCTGCTGCTGCATCTCCTCCTGCTGCATCTGCTGCATAGCCTTATTCTGCATCTCCCTCTGCGGCATCTCTTTCTGATGCATCTCATGTTGAATCTGCTTCTAAATCTGCTCCTGCATCTACTGCGTCTTCATCTACTTCTACTGCGTCTCCTGCTGCTTTAACTCCTGCGTGTCCTGATGCTGCATTAGCTGCAGAACCTACTGGTGCTTCATCTCCTGCTGAATCTGCATCTCCTGCTGCTGCATCTGCTTCTGATGCCTATACCCCTGAATATGCTGCTAAATCTCCTGCTCCTGCATCTCATTCTGCTGATGCATCTCCGACTGCTGCATCTCGTGCTGCATATCCTCCTTCTGCATCTGCTGCTGATGCATCTCCAGCTATTGCATCTGCTGTTGAATCATCTCCTGCTGCTCCATCTCTTGCTGCTGCATCTCCTTCTGATGCATCTCCTGCTGCTGTATCTCCTGCTGAATCTGCTGATAAATCTGCTGCTACATCTCGTGCTGAATATCCTCCTGCTTCATTTTCTGCAGCACCTCATTTGCTTCATCTTCTGCCGCATCTCCTGTGGCTGCACCTCCTGTTGCATCTCGTCCTGCTGCATTTCCTGCTGCATCTCCTCCTGTTGTATCTTTTGCAGCATCTTTTGCTGCTACATCTCCTCCTGCTGCATCTCCTGCTGCTGCATCTGATGGAGCACCTCCTGCTGCTGCCTCTCCAGCTGAATCTGCATCCTCTGCTGCATCTCCTGCAGAATCTGCATCTTCTGCTGCATCTTACGCTCCATCTGCTGCTGCTTCATCTGCTGCTGCATTTGCTGAAGCATCTCCTGCTGCATCTCCTAATGCATGTCCAGCTACATCTCTGCTGCTTAATATGCATCTCTTGCTGCATCACATGCTGCATCTCCTGCATCTAATGCAATATCGCGTACTTCTGCATCTCCTGCTGAATCTGTTTCTCCAGCTGCATGTTATGCAGCATGTCTTGCTGCTGCATCTCCTTCTGTGGCATATTCTGCTGCATCTCATCCTGCTACTGCATGTCCTGGTGCATGTCCTGGTGCATCTCCTACTGCTGCATCTCATCCTACTACACCTCTGGCTGCATCTCCTGATGCATCTGCTGCGGCTTCATCCCCTGAAGCTGCCTATTCTGCTACCTATCCTGCTGCTGTATCTCCTGCTGCTGCATTTGCTGCTGTTTTTCCTACTGCATGTGATACAGCACGAGATGCATATTCAGCAGTAGAGATGTAGCTGGAGATGCATTAGGAGATGCAGCAGGAGATCCTTCAGCAGATGCAGCAGCAGGAGATGCTTCAGCAAATGCAGCAGCAGATGCAGTAGCAGATGCAGCAGGAGATGCAGCAGGAGGAGATGCAAAAGGAGTAGTTCCTGCAGCAGGAGATGCAGCAGGATATTCAGTAGCATATGATGCAGGAGATGAAGCAGATGGAGGAGAAGATGAAGCAGAAGATGCAGCACCAGATGCAGCAGGAATTGCAGCAGAAGGAGATGAAGCAGGAGATGCAGTAGTATGAGATGAAGCAGCAGATGCCAAATCAGGAGATGCAGCAGCAGAAGCAGTAGCAGATGCAGAAGCAGTTGCTACAAGAAATGATGCTGGAGGAGATACAGCAGCAGGAGATACATCAGGAGATGTAGCAGCAGGAGATGCAGTAGCAGTAGATGCAGCAGAGGATGCAGTAGCACGAGATTCAGCAGTAGGAGATGTAACAAGAGATGCAGCTGCAGGCGATGCAGCAGCAGGAGATGCACGAGAACATCCAGCAGCAGGAGATGCAGCAGCAGGAGATGCACGAGGACATCCAGCAGCAGGAGATGCAGCAGCAGGCGATGCAGCAAGATATGCAGAAGCAGGAGATGTGGTATGAGATGCAGAAGCAGCAGATGCAGCAGGAGATGCAGCAGCAGCAGATGCAGCAGCAGGAGATCAGGCAATAGGAGATGAAGCAAGAGTTGCAGCAGTACATGAAGCAGCAAGAGATGCAGCAGAAAGAGATGAATCAGCAGACAATGCATCAGAAAATGTATCAGCAGCCGCAGCCGCAGAAGATAGAGCAGTAGCAGATGCAGCTGGACATGCAGCAGCAGTAGATGCAGCAGGGATTGCAGCAGCAGGAGATGCAGCAGCAGGAGATCCAGCAAGAAAGCACCATCATAAGATGAATCTGCAGATGTATCAGAAGGAGATGGAGCAGGAGATGGAGCAGCAAGAGTTGCAGCAGTAGATTAATCTATAGCAGATGCACCAAAAGATGCAGGAGATGCAGCAGGTGGAGATGCAGCAGCAGTAGATTGAGCAAGATATACAGAAGCAGGAGATGCATCGGCGGGAGATGTGGCATGAGAGGCAGAAGAAGGAGATCCTGCAGCAGATGCAGTAGCATATGCAGCACCAGCAGATGCAGCATCAGGAGATTCAGCATCAGGAGATTCAGCATCAGGAGATGCAGCAGGTCATGCATCAGCAGGAGATTCAGCAGCAAGAGATGCATCAGGAGATGCAGCATCAGGAGATGCAGCATCAGGAGATGCAGCAGGAATTCAGGAGGGGATTCAGTAGCAGGCGATGCAGCGGCGGGAGATGTAACAGTCAGAGATGCAGTAGGAGATGTAGTAGCAGGAGATGCAGCAAGTGGAGATGCAGCAGATTATGCAGCAGCAGGAGATGCTGCAGCAGAAGATACAGAAGTACATGAAGCTGCAGATGCACAAGAAAACAGAGCAGGAGATGCGGCAGGATAAGATGCAGTACCAGCAGATGTAGAAGGAGATGCAGCATCTGGAGTTGAAGCAATAGAAAATGCTGCAGGAGATGCAGCAGCAGATGCAGGAGCAGGAAATGCAGAAGCAGGAGATGCAGCAGCTGGAGATGAAGCAGGAGATGCAGCATCAGGAGATGTAGTAGGAGATGCAGCAGGAAATAGAGCGTTAGACACTGCAGCAGGAGATGCAGCAGGGTAGGCATATTCAGCAGGAGATGCAGCAGGAGACGCAGTAGAAGGATATGCAGCAGGAGATGCCACATCAGGTGCAACAGGAGGAGATGCAGCAGGAGGAGATGCATCGGGAGATGGCTATTCAGAAGGAGATGCATCAAGAGATTCAGCAGCAGGAGATGCCATCGCAACAGATGCAGCACCAGATTCAGCAGGAAATGAAGCAGCAGTAGATGCAGCATTAGATGCAGCAGGGGATGCAGCAGCAGCAGATGCAGCAGCAGCAGATGCAGCAGGAAATGCAGCAGCAGATGCAGTACGATACAAAGCAAAAGGAGATACAGAAGCAGATGTAGCAGCAGGATATGCAGGAGCATGAGATGCAGCAGGAGGAGATGCAGGAGCAGCAGGTGCAGCAGGAGATGCAGCAGCAGATGATAGAGCAGGAGAAGATGCAGCATTAGGATATGCATGAGGAGATTCCACAGGAGCTTCAGCATGTGCTGCAGGATCACGAAACACAGAAGCAAGAGATGCAGCAGTAGGAGATGCAATAGGAGATGCAGAAGCAGGACGTGCAGCGTTAGGTTACGCAGGAAATGCAGCAGGAGGAGATACAGCAACAGGAGATCTGGCTGAAAGAGATGCAGCAGGAGATGCAGCAGGCGATAGAGCAGCAAGAAATGCAGCAGGAGATGCAGCTGTAGGAGATGCAGCAGGATATACATCAGCAGCAGATGCAGCAACAGGAGATGAAGCATCAGCAGAAGCAACAGATGCAGCAGGAGATGCAGCAGCAGCAGATATAGAAGGAGATTCAGCAGGAGATGCATCAGCAGGAAATCCATCAGATATATGTAGCAGGAGATGCAGCTGCAGAAGATGCAGCAGGAAGAGATGCAGCAGCAGATGCAGCAGGAGATGCAGCAGAAGGAGATGCTGCAGCAGCACGTGCAGAAGGTGATGCACCAGCAGGAGATGAAGCAGCAGCAGCTGCAGCAGGAGATGCAGATTTAGCAGGAGATGCATCAGCAGGAGATGCTGCAGCAGATGCAGGAGGAGGAGATGCAGCAGCAGGATACGCAGCAGGACTTGATGCAGAAAGTAATAGATCAGCAGCAGATTCAGAAGGAGATGCAGAAAGAGATTCAGCAGCAGGAGATGCAAGAGATGCAGCATCAGACTCATCATCAGTAGATGCAGGCGGAAATCTAGCAGCAGGAGATGCAGCAGGAAGAGATTCAGCAGCAGGAGATGCAGCAGCAGATGTATCAGGAGGAGATGCAGCAGCAGGAGACGTAGCAGGAGGTTATGCAGCAAGAGATGCATCATGAGAAATGCAGCAGGAAATGAAGCAGGAGATTCATTAGCAGGAGATTCAGCAGGAGATGCAGCAAGAGTTGCAGAATCAGGAGTTGCAGAAGCAGGAGATGCAGCACCAAGAAATGCAGCAGGAGATAGAGAAGGAGATGCAGCCGCAGGAAATGAAGCAGCAGGAGATGCAGCAGGAGATGCAGCAGCAGCAGATGCAGCAGCAGCAGATGTAGCAGCAAATTAAATACCAGTAGATGAGGCAGAGGGAGATGCAGCCGCAGGAAACACAACAGTAGAAACAGAAGACGGAGATGCAGAGCAGGAGATGCAGCAGGAGGAGATGCAGCAGGGGATACAGCAGCAGGAAGTGCAGCAGGAGATGCATTAGCAGGAGATGCAGCAGCAGGAGATTGAGGAGCAGAAAATGCAGCAGCAGGAGATGCAGCAGCAGGAGGTGCAGCCGCAAATGCATTCAGCAGGATATGCAGTAAGAGATGCCGCAGCTGGAGATTCAGTAGCAGGAGATTCAGCAGCAGATGTAGCAGGATATGCAGCATCAGTAGATGCGTCCGCAGATGCATCAGCAGAGCATGTAGGAGGAGATACGGCAGCAGGAGATACAGCTGGAGATAAAGCAGCATAAGATGAAGCAGCAGATGCAGCAGCAGCAGATGCAGGAGGAGATCTAGCAGCAGGAGATGCATCAGAAGGAAATGCAGCAGCAGATGCAGCAGCAAATTAAGTACCAGCAGATGAGGCAGAGGGAGATGCAGCAGCAGGAAATGCAGCAGTAAATACAGAAGACGGAGATGCACAGCAGCAGATGCAGCAGGAGATAGACCGTTAGACACTGCAGCCGGAGATGCAGCAAGGTAGACATATTCAGCAGGAGATGCAGCAGCAAAATATATGCAGCAGGATATGCCGCAGAATATGCAGCAGGAGGAGATGCAGCAGGAGATGCATATTCAGAAGGAGGTGCAGCAGGAGATGTAGCAGGATATGTAGCAACTTGAGATGCTGCAGCAGATTCAGGAGGAGATTCAGCAGTAGGAGATGCAAGAGCAGGAGATGAAGCAGCAGGAGACGCAGCTGCAGCAGATTCAGCAGGAAATTCAGCAGGAATTTCTGCGGCAGGATAAGCAGCAGGAGATGCAGCAGCACGTGATGCAGCAGCCGATGCAGCAGCAGATGCCGCAGGAGACGCAAGAGAAGGAGATGCAAAAGCAGATGCAGCAGTGGCTGCAGATTCAGCAGGAGATGCAGCAGGAAGAGATGATTCAGATGATACAGCATCAGGAGATGCAGCAGGAGATTCAGCCGGAGATGCAGTAGGGAGAGAGAAAAGAGGAGATGATGCAGAAGGAGAAGATAAAGCAGGAGATGCATCAGTAGTAGATACAGCAGAGGATGCATTAACAGCAGATTCCGCAGCAGGAGAGGCAGAAAGAGATTCAGCAGCAGGAAACGAAGAAGCAGGAAATGCAGCAGTGTATCTAGAAGCAGGATATGCAGCAAGAGGAGATACAGCAGGTACTGCAGCAGCAGGAGATGAAGCAGGAGATTATGCAGCAGGTGATGCAGCAGGAGATACGTCAGCAGGAGATGCATCAGCAAGTGAAGTAGCAGCAGGAGATGCTGCAGCAGATGTATCAGGAGGAGATGCATCAGCAGGAGATGTAGCAGGAGGTATGCAGCAGGAGATGCAGCAGGAGATTATATAGCAGGAGGTGCAGCCACAGGAAATACAGCAGCAGGAGATGCAGCACAAAGAAATGCAGGAGGAGGTGCAGCCGCAGGAAATACAGCAGCAGGAGATGCAAGAGGAGATGCAGCCGCAGGAAATTCAGCAGCATGAGATGCAGCAGCATTTCAGTAGCAAATTAAGTACCAGCAGATGAGGCAGAGGGAGATGTAGCAGCAGGAAATGCTGCAGTAGATATAGAAGATGGAGATGCAGCAGCAGGACATGCAGCAGGACGAGATGCATCATGTAATGCAGCAGGAGATGCAGGAGGAGATGCAGCAAGAGACTCAGCAGGAGATGCAGCAGCAAGAGATGATGCAGGAGATGCATCAGCAGTAGATGCAGCCGTGTACGCAGCAGCAGGAGTTGCAGCAGCAGGAGATGCATCAGGAGATGATGCAGAAAGAGATGCAGCATCAGATTCATCATCAAGAGATGCAGGAGGAGATCCAGCAGCAGGAGATGCAGCAGGAAGAGATGCAGAAGATGCAGCAGAAAGAGATGCATAAGGAGATCCATCAGGAGAATATTCACCAGCAGGAGATGCAGAAGGAGATGCAGTAGCAGGAGATGTATCAGCAGGATATGCAGCAGGAGATTGAGCAAGACATGATGCATCATGAGTTGCTGCAGCTGGAGATGCAGCAGCAGACGAAAGAGCAGTAGATGCAGCAGAAAGCCATGCAGCAGAAGAAGAGGAAGCAGCAGTAGATACAGCGGGAGATGCAGCAGCAGTAGATACAGCAGTGTACGAAGCAGAAGCAGATGCAGCAGCAGGACATTCAGCAAGAGGAGATGCTGCAGGCTATGCAGCAGCAGGAGGTGCAGCAGGAGATGTGTCAGCAGGAGATACAGCAGGAGATGCGGTAGGTTTTGATTCAGCAGGAGATGCAGCAGCAGGAGATGCTGGAGCAGGAGATGCATCTGGAACGCCGCAGGGATTCAGTAGCAGCTGATGCAGCACGAGATGCGGTAGGAGATTCAGCAGCAGGAGATGCAGCAAGAGATGCAGCAGGGGATTCAGTAGCAGGTGATGCAGCAGCAGGTGATGCAGCGGCAGATGCAGCAGCAGATAAAGGAGACGCAGCAGGAGGAGATGCAGAAGGAGATGCAGCAGCAGGAGATGTAGAAGGAGATGCAGTAGTTTATGAAGCAGCAGCAAATGCAGCAGAAAATGCTGTGGATGCAGCAGTAGGAGATTAATCACTAGATACAGCAGCAGATGATGCAGAAACAGGAGGTGCAGCAGCAGTAAATGCAGCAGGGTTTGCAGCAGCAAAACATTCAGCAGCAGGAGAACCTGCAAGGTAGCAGTATCATAAGATGACTCCTCAGATGCATCAGAAGGATATGTAGCAAGAGGTGCAGCAGCAGGAATTTCAACAGCAGATTCAACAGCAGATGCAGAAAGAGATGCAGCAGCAGGAGATGCAGCAGCAGATGCATCAATAGATGCATAATTATCAGGAGATGCAGCAGGAAGAGATGCTTCAGCAGGTACAGCTTCATGAGATGTAGCACGAGATACAGAAAGAGATGCTGTAGGAGGAGAGGCAGGAGTCGATGATGCAGCAGACGCAGTAGCATGAGATGCAAAAGCAGAAGTTGCAGCCATAGATTCTGCAACAGGAGATGCAGCCGCAGGAGATGAGCAGCGGATTCAGTAGGAGATGAAGCAGCAGGAGATGAAGCAGCAGGATCTGCAGAGAAGAAGATGCAGCAGCAGGAGATGTAGCAGGAGATGCAACAGCAGAAAATACAGCAGTACATGAAGCTGCAGATGCACAAGAAAACAGAGCAGGAGATGCGGCCGGATATGATGCAGTACCAGCAGATGCAGTAGGAGATGCGGCATCTGGAGTTCAAGCAATAGAAAATGCTGCAGGAGATGCAGCAGCAAATGCATCAGGAGAAGCAGGAGCAGGAAATGCAGAAGCAAGAGATGCAGCAGCAGAGATGCAGGAGTAGGAGACGCAGAAGCAGGAGATGTAGCAGCAAGACATGCAAAAGGATATGCAGAAGCAGGAGATGCAGCAGTAGAAGATGCAGGAAATGCAGCAGCTGATGCAGGAATAGATTTAGCAGCAGGAGAGGCATCAGCAGGAGATGCAGTATGAGATGCAGCAGCAGGAGATGCAGCAGCATGAGATGCAGCAGGAGATGCAGCAGCATGAGTTGCAGCAGCAGATGCAGCAATAGATTCAGCAGAAGACACAGCAGCAGGAGATGAATCTGGAGATGAAGCAGGTGATGCAGCAGCTGGAGATGCAGCAGCATGAGATGCAGCAGGAGATAGAGCGTTAGACAATTCAGCAGGAGATTCAGCAGGGTAGGCATATTCAGCAGGACATGTAGCAGGAGATGCCGCAGCAGATGCAGCAGGAGATGCAGCAGAAGGAGTTGCTGCAGCAGCACGTACCGAAGGTGATGCAGCAGCAGGAGATGCAGCAGCAGCAGATGCAGCAGGAGATTCAGCAGCAGACACAGGATATTCAGCAGCAGACACGGCATCAGGAGATTCAACAGCAGCAGATTCAGTAGCAGATGCAGAAGCAAACGCAGCAGGAGGAGTGGCAGCAGGTGGAGATGCATCAGGAGATGCATATTCAGAAGGAGATGCAGCAGGAGATGTAGCAGGATATGTAGCAGCATGAGATGCCGCAGGATATTCCAAAAGAGATTCAGCAGAAGGAGATGCAAGAGCAGGAGATGAAGCAGCAGGAGATGCAGCTGCAGCAGCTGCAGCAGGAGATGCAGATTTAGCAGAAGATTCAGCAGCAGGAGATGCAGCAGCAGATGCAGCAGGAGGAGATTCAGCAGCAGGATACGCAGCAGGACTTGATGCAGAAAGTAATAGAGCAGCAGGAGATTCAGAAGAATGAGAGGCAGAAAGAGATTCAGCAGCAGGAGATGCAGCAGCAGGAGATGCAGCGGCAGGAAATGCAGCAGTATATACAGAAGCAGGATATGCAGCAGGAGGAGATGCAGTAGGAGGAGATATAGCAGGTAATGCAGCAGCAGGAGAGGAAGCAGGAGATGCAAGAGCAAGAGATGCAGCATCAGACTCATCAGCAGTAGATGCAGGAGGAAATCTAGCAGCAGGAGATGTAGCAGGAGGAGATTCAGCAGCAGGAGATGCAGCAGCAGATGTATCAGGAGGAGATGCAGAAGCAGGAGACGTAGCAGGAAGTTATGCAGCAAGAGATGCATCATGAGAAATGCAGCAGGAACTGCAGCAAGAGCTGCAAGAGCAGGAGATTCAGCACCAAGACATGCAGCAGGAGTTGCAGAAGCAGGAGTTGCAGCAGCAGGAGATGCAGCACCAAGAAATGCAGCAGGAGATGCAAGAGGAGATGCAGCAGCATGAGTTGCAGCAGCAGATGCAGCAGCAAATTAAGTACCACCAGATAAGGCAGAGGGAGATGAAGCCGCAGGAAACGGAGCAGTAGACACAGAAGGCGGAGATGCAGCAGCAGGAGATGCAGCAGGGGATACAGCAGCAGGAGGTGCATCAGAATTAGATGCAAAAGGAATGCAGTAGGGGATTCAGTAGGAGGTGATGCAGAAGCAGATGCAACAGAGGTAATTTCAGCAGCAGAAGATGTAGCAGGACATGCAGCAGCAGATCAGGGGATGAAGAAAAAGAGAAGCAACGAGAGGTGATTCAGCAGGAGACGCATCAGGAGATGCAGCAGCAGGAGATGCATGAAGAGATGCAGCATCAGGCCATGCAGCATTAGGAGATGCAGCAGGGGATTCAATAGCAGGTGGTGTAGCAGGTGGTGCAGCAGGAGATGCAGCAGGTGATGCAGCAGGAGGAGATGCAGCAGGAGGAGATGCAGCAGGAGATGCATATACAGCAGGAGATGCATCAGGAGATGTAGCAGGACATGAGATGCCGCAGCAGATTCAGGAGGAGATTCAGCAGTAGGAGCTGCAAGAGCAGGAGATAAAGCAGCAGGAGATGCGGCCGCAGCAGATCTAGCAGCAAATTAAGCAGGAAATTCAGCAGGAAATTCTGCAATTGGATAAGCAGCAGAATACGAAGCAGCAGATGCAGCAGCACGGGATGCAGCAGCCGATGCAGCAGCAGATGCCGCAGGAGACGCAACGGAAGGAGATGCAGAAGCAGATGCGGCAGTAGCTGCAGATTCAGCAGAAGATGCAGCAGGAAGAGATGATTGAGATGATACAGCAGCAGGAGATGCAGCAGGAGATTAAGCAGGAGATGCAGAAGTAGGAGATGCAGAAGGAGGAGAAGCAGCAACGGGAAATGCAACAGGAGATTAAGCAGCAAATGCAGAAGCAGCAGAAACAGCAGGTGGATGTGCAGAAGCAGATGCAGCGGTAGATGCAGATTCAGCAGGAGATTCATCAGCAGGAGATGCTGCAGCAGATTCACAGTAGGAGATGCATCAGCAGGAGATGCAGCAGGAGGTGCAGCAGCAGATAAAGCAGAATAAGCAGCAGAAGGAGATGCAGTAGAAGATGCCGGAACAGGAGATGCAGCAGAAAATTCAGAAGGAAAAACAGCAGGAGAAGCATCAGGAGGAGATGCAGCAAGACATGCAGCAGCAGCAGATGCAGCAGCAGAAGATGGAGCAAGATATGCAGAAGCAGTAGGTGCAGCAGGAGATGCAGTAGCAAGAGATGAAGCATCATCATGAGATGCATTAAGAGGTGCAGCAGCAGGATATGTAGCAGCAGGAGATGCAGCAACAGGATATGTAGCAGGATATGTAGCAGGAGATGAAGTAGCAGCAGAGCAGCCACAGATGCAGCAGGAAAATGAACAGTAGATGCAGGAGCAAGAGATGCTGCAGCAGGAAATACTGCAGCAGATGCAGCAGGAGATGACATAGCAGGTGAGGAAGCCACAGATGTATCATCTGAAGATGAAGCAGGAGATGCAGCAGCACGTGGTACATGAGCAGATGCATCAGGAGATGAGGCAGCAAATGTAGAAAGGTATACGGTAGGGGATGCAGCAGGAAATGTATCACCACGAAATGTATCAGCACGAAATGAAGCAGGAGATGCAGCAAGAAATGCAGCAGGATATGCAGGAGAAGTGAGTGACGCAGGAGATGTAGCAGAAGGAGGTGCAGCAGCAGCAGATTCAGCAGGAGGTATAGAAGCAGGAGATGCAGAAGCATAAGATGCAGCAGCAGGAGATTCATTAGGGCATGCAGAAGCAGGAGATATAGAAGCAGGAGATGCAGCATAAGATGCAGCAGGATGAAGTGAAGCAGCAGGGGATGCATCAGGAGATGCAGATGCAGGAGATATAGCAGCAGGAGATGCATCAGACTGAAGTGAGGCAGCAGGGGATGCATTAGGAGATGCAGGAGCAGCAGATACAGCAGGAGATTGCGTAGCAGGAGATGCAGCAGGAGGAGATGCAACAGGAGATGCAGCAGGAGGAGGTACAGCAGCAGCAGATGTAGCAGCATATGCAGCAGAAGGAGATGCATAAGAGATGCAGCAGCAGTTGATGAAGCATGAGATGCTGGAGCCGGAGATGCAGAAGAAGTAGATGCAGTAGAAGGATATGCAGAAAAGGATGCATTAGCAGGAGATGCAGCAAAACATGCATCGGCAGGAGATGCAGCAGCAGAAAATGCAGCAGGAGATACTTCAGGAGATTAAGCAGGAGATGCTGCAGCAGGTTATGCAGCAGCAGATGCAGCAGCAGGAGATGTGTCAAAGGTTGCAGCAGTAGGTGAAGCAGCACCAGAAGAAGCAGGAGATGCTGCAGACGCACCAGTAGGGGATGCAGCAGCTGATTCAGCAGGAAGAGATGGAGCACGAGAAATATCAGCAGCAGATGCACCAGCGGAGGAAGCAGCAGTAGATGCAGCAGGAGATATAGAAAAATATGAGGCAGCAGGAGATGTAGTAGGAGATGCAGCAGTAGATGAAGTAGCAGTAGATGCAGCAGCAGTTGCAAGGGGAAATGCAGCAGGAGAAGCAGCAGGAGATGCAGCAGGAGATGCAGCAGCAGGAGGTGCAGCCGCAAATGCATTCAGCAGGATATGCAGTAGGAGATGCCGCAGCCGGAGATTCAGTAGCAGGAGATTCAGCAGCCGATGTAGCAGGATATGCAGCATCAGTACTTGCATCTGCAGATGCATCAGCAGAGCATGTAGGAGGAGATGCAGCAGCAGGAGATATAGCTGGAGATACAGCAGCAGGAGATGAAGCAGCAGGAGATGTAGCAGGACATGCAGCAGTACATGAAGTAGCAGCTGATACAACAGCAGATTCAGGAGATGTAGCAGAGGAGATGCAGCAGGATATGAAAGCGCAGAAGATACAGAAGGAGATGCAGCAGCAGAGGATGAAGCTAGAGATGAAGTAGAAATGCAAAAGCAAATGCAGGAGGAGATGCAGAAAGAAGAGAAGCAGCATCATCAGATGCAGCAGGAGATGCAGCAGCAGAAGCGGCAGGAGATGCAGCCAGGGATGCAGTAGCAGAAGCAGCAGCAGATACAGCATCAGATGCAGCAGGATATGAAGCATCAGATGCCAGCAGCATGAAGTGCATCAGCAGGAGATGCAGCAGTACATGAAGCAGAAGCATATTAAGGAGAGGCAGTAGCCAGAAATGCAGCAGAAGATGCAGCAAGAGGAGATGCAGCAGGAGATGCAGTAGAAGGAGATGTAGCTGCAGCTGCAGAGGCAGCAGACGCAGCAGCAATAGAAGCAGCAGCAGATGCATCAGGAGATGCAGATTCAGTAGGAGATGCAGCAGCAGAAGATGCTCCTGCAGATGACGCTGCAGCAGATACAGCAGAAGGAAATGCAGCAGGATATGCTGCAGGAGGAGATGCAGCAGGAGATGATGCAGCAGGTGATGCAGTAGGATTTGCAGCAGGAGGAGATGCAGTAGGAAGAGATATAGCAGGTAATGCAGCAGCAGGAGAGGCAACAGGAGATGCAAGAGCAAGAGATGCAGCATCAGGCACATCAGCAGTAGATGCAGGAAAAAATCTAGCAGGAGGAGATGCAGCAGGAGGAGATTCAGCAGCAGGAGATGCATCAGTAGATGTATCAGGAGAAGATGCAGCAGCAGGAGACGTAGCAGGATGTTATGCAGCAAGAGATGCATCATGAGAAATGCAGCAGGAGATTCATTAGTAAGAGATTCATTAGCAGGAGATGCAGCAAGAGTTGCAGAAGCAGGAGTCGCAGCAGCAGGAGATGCAGCACCAGGAAATGCAGCAGGAGATGCAGGAGGAGATGCAGCCGCAGAAAATCCAGCAGCAGGAGATGCAGCATGAGATGCAGCAGCAGGAGATACAGCAGCGGATGTAGCAGCAAATTAAGTACCAGCAGATGAGGCAGAGGGAGATGCAGTTACAGGAAACGCAGCAGTAGATACAGAAGACGGAGATGCAGCAGCAGGAGATGCAGAAGTAAGAGATGCACCAGGGGATACAGCAGAAGGAGGTGCAGCAGCAGTAGATGCAAAAGGAATGCAGGAGGGGATTCAGTAGCAGGTGATGCAGCAGTAAATTCAGCAGCAGAAGATGTAGCAAGACATGCAGCAGCACATGCAGCAGCAGTAAATTCAGCAACAGGAGATGTAGCAGCACACACAGCAGCAGATCCGGAGATGAAGCAGCAGGAGATGCAGCATCAGGAGATGCAGCAGGAGATTCAATAGCAGGTGGTGCAGCAGTGGGAGATGCTCCGGGGATAAAGCAGCAGGAGATGCAACATGAATGCAGCAGGGGATTCGGTAGCAGGTGATGCAGCAGCAGATGCAGCAGAAGTAAATTCAGAAGCCGAAGATGTAGCAGCATATGCAGCAGCAGATGCAGAAGATGTAAATTCAGTAGCAGAAGATGTAGCAGCACATGCAGCAGTAGTAGATGAAACCGAGGATGAAGAAGCAGGAGATACAGAAGCAGGAGATGCAGCAGCATATCCAGCAGCACATTCAGCAGAAAATGCTGAAGCAGGAGATTCAGCAGCAGGAGACTAAGACTCGGCAGATACAGAAGCACGTTCAGCAGGAGATGCAGCAGGAGATGCAGCAGCAGCAGATGAAGCAGGAGATGAAGCAAGAGCTTTAGCAGGAGATACAGAAGCAGAAGATTCAGGAGCAGAAGGTGAAGAAGCAGGAGATGCAGCAACAGGAGCTGCAGAAGCAGATGCAGAAGTAGGAAGTGCAGCAGCAGGAATTTCAACAACAGATTCAACAGCAGATGCAGAAGGGGTGCAGCATCAGGAGATGCAGCAGCAGATGCATCAATAGATGCCTATTCATCAGGAGATGCAGCAGGAAGAGATGCTTAAGCAGGTACAGCTTCATGAGATGTAGCACAAGATACAGAAGGAGATGCTGTAGGAGGAGAGGCAGGAGAAGATGACGCAGCAGACGCAGTAGCAGGAGATGCAGAAGCAGAAGATGCAGCCTGAGATTCTGCATCAGGAGATGCATTAGGAGATACAGCTGCAGGAGACGAGCAGCAGATTCAGTAGGAGATTCTGCAGTAGGAGATGAAGCAGCAGGATCTGCAGGAAAGAAGATGCAGCAGCAGGAGATGAAGCAGGAGTTGCAGCAGCAGAAGATACAGCAGTACATGAAGCAGCAGATGCACAAGAAAACGGAGCAGGAGATGCGGCAGGATAAGATGCAGTACCAGCAGATGCAGTAGGAGATGCAGCATCTGGAGTTGAAGCAATAGAAAATGCTGCAGGAGATGCAGCAGCAGATGCATCAGGAGAAGCAGGAGCAGGAAATGCAGACGCAGGAGATGCAGCAGCAGAGATGCAGGAGTAGGAGAGACAGAAGCAGGAGATGTAGCAGCAAGTCACGCAAAAGGATATGCAGAAGCAGGAAATGCAGCAGCAGGAGATGCAGGAAATGCATCAGCAGATGCAGGAGGTGATTTAGCAGGAGGAGAGGAAGCAGCACGCGAGGCGGCAGCAGGCGATGCAGCATGATATGCAGCAGCAGATGCATCGGCAGCAGATGCAGAAGTAGATTCAGTAGAAGACACTGCAGCAGGAGATGCAGCAGCTGGAGATGAAGCAGAAGATGCAGCAGCAGGAGATGTAGTAGGAGATGCAGCAGGAGATGCCACATCAGGTGCAACAGGAGGAGGTGCAGCAGGAGGAGATGCTGCAGGAGGAGATGCATCGGGAGATGGCTATTCAGAAGGAGATGCAACAGGAGATGTAGCAGCATGAGATGCCGCGGGAGAGTCAGGAGGAGATTCAGCAGCAGGAGATGCAAGAGCAGGAAATGCCATCGCAACAGATTCAGCACCAGATTCAGCAGGAAATGAAGCAGCAGGGGATGCAGAAGCAGCAGATGCAGAAGCAGATGCAGCAGCACATGCAGTATGATACAAAGCAAAAGAAGATGCAAAAGCAGGTGTAGCAGCAGGAGATGCAGGAGCACGAGATGCAGCAGGAGGAGATGCAGGAGCAGCAGGTGCAGCAGGAGATGCAGCAGCAGATGATAGAGCAGGAGAAGATGCAGCATAAGGATATGCATGAGGAGATTCCACAGGAGCTTCAGCATGTGATGCAGGATCATGAAACGCAGAATCAGGAGATGCAGCAGTAGGAGATGCAATAGGAGATGCAATAGGAGATGCAGAAGCAGGAGGTGGATCAGTAAATTCAGCAAGAAATGCAGCAGGAGGAGAGCAGCAACAGGAGATCTAGAAGAAAAAGATGCCGCAGGAGATGCAGCAGGCGATAGAGCAGCAAGAAATGCAGCAGGAGATGCAGCTGCCAAAGTTGCAGCAGCAGGAGATGCAACAGCAGATGCAGCAGGAGATTCAGCAACAGGAGATTCAGCAGTAAACACAGGAGATTCAGCAGCAGACACGGCATCAGGAGATTCAGCAGCAGGAGATTCTGCAGCAGACGCAGAAGCAAACGCAGCAGTAGGAGTGGCCGCAGGTGGAGATGCATCAGGAGATGCATATTCAGAAGGAGATGCACTAGGAAATGTAACAGGATATGTAGCAGCACAAGATGCCGCAGGATATTCCTGAGGAGATTCAGCAGAAAGAAATGCAAGAGCAGGAGATCAAGCAGCAGGAGATGCAGCTGCAGCAGCTGCAGCAGGAGATGCAGATTTAGCAGGAGATTCAGCAGCAGGAGATGCAGCAGCAGGAGATGCAGTAGGAGAAGATATAGCAGGTAATGCAGCAGCAGAAGAGGCAGCAGGAGATGCAAGAGCAAGAGATGCAGCATCAGTCTCATCAGCAGTAGATGCAGGAGGAGATCCAGCAGCAGGAGATGTAGCAGGAGGAGATTCAGCAGCAGGAGATTGAGCAGCAGGTGTATCAGAAGAAGATGCAGCAGCAGGAGACGTAGCAGGATGTTATGCAGCAAGAGCTGCATCATCAGCAGGAAATGCAGCAGGTAATTCATTAGCAGGAGATTCAGCAGGAGATGCAGCAAGAGTTGCAAAAGCAGGAGATTAAGCACCAAGAAATGCAGCACGAGCTGCAGGAGGAGATGTAGCCACAGGAAATGCAGCAGCAGGAGATGCAGCATGAGATGCAGCAGCATGACATGCAGCAGCAGATGCAGCAGCAAATTAAGTACCAGCAGATGAGGCAGAGGGAGATGCAGCAGCAGGAAATGCAGCAGTAGATACAGAAGACGGAGATGCAGCAGCAGCAGATGCAGCAGGAGATGCCGCAGAATATGCAGCAGGAGGAGATGCATCGGGAGGTGCATATTCAGGAGGAGATGCAGCAGGAGATGTAGCAGGATATGTAGGAACTTGAGATGCTGCAGCAGATTCAGTAGGAGATTCAGCAGTAGGAGATGCAAGAGCAGGAGATGAAGCAGCAGGAGATGCAGCGGCAGCAGATTCAGCAGGAATTTCTGCGGCAGGATAAGCAGCAGGAGATGCAGCAGCAGATGCAGCAGCACGGGATGCAGCAGCAGATGCAGCAGCAGATGCCGCAGGAGACACAACAGAAGGAGATGCAAAAGCAGATGCAGCAGTGGCTGCAGGTTCAGCAAGAAGAGATGATTCAGATGATAAAGCATCAGGAGATGCAGCAGGAGATTCAGCCGGAAATGCAGTAGGGGGAGAGGCAAGAGGAGATGATGCAGAAGACGCCGCATACAGCACATACAGCAGCAGATCCAGAGATGAAGCAGCAGGAGATGCAGCAGCAGGAGATGCAGCAGGAGATTCAATAGCAGGTGGTGCAGCAGTGGGAGATGCACAGGGGATAAAGCAGCAGGGGATGCAGCAGCAGGAGATGCAACATGAATGCAGCAGCATCAGGAGTTTCAGCAGAGACTGCAGCAGCAATAGATGCAGGAAGAGATCCAGGAGGAGGACCTAGAGCAGCAGGAGATGTAGCAGCACATACAGCAGCAGATCAGAGCATGAAGCAGCAGGAGAAGCAGCAGGTGGAGATTCAGCAGGAGGTACATCAGGAGATACAGCAGCAAAAGATGCATCAAGAGATGCATCATCAGGAGATGCTGCATTAGGAGATGCAGCAGGGGATTCAATAGCAGGTAATGCAGCAGGAGATGCAGCAGGAGATGCAGCAGTAGGAAATGCACCCGAGATACAGCAGCAGGAGGCGCAGCAGCAGGAGATGCAACAGGGGATTCAGTAGCAGGTGATGCAGCAGCAGATGGAGCAGAAGTAAATCCAGCAGGAGATGTGGCAGCACATGCAGCAGCCGATGCAGCAGAAGTTAATTCAGCAGCAGAAGATGTAGCAGCATATGCAGCAGTAGTAGATGAAACCGAGGATGAAGAAGCAGGGGATACAGCAGCAGGAGATGCATCAGCAGGAGATGCAGCAGTGTATGCAGCAGCAGCAGATGGAGCATCAGGTGATGCAGGAGGACATCAAAAATCAGAAGGTGAAGCTGCAGGAGATGCAGCAGTAGATTAATCTACAGCAGATGCATCAGGTGATGCACCTAAAGATGCAGCAGCAGGAGATGCAGCTGGAGTTAGAGCAGCAGTAGATTGAGCAAGATATACAGAAGCAGGAGTTGCATCGGCGAGAGATGCAGCATGAGAGGCAGAAGAAGGAGATCCTGCAGCAGATGCAGTAGCATATAGAGCACCAGCAGATGCAGCAGCAGGAGATGAAGCAGCAGATGCAGCAGCAGGAGATTCAGTAGCAGGAGATGCATCAGCAGGATATTCAGCAGGAGGAGATGCAGCAGGAGATGCAGCATCAGTAGATGAAGCCGGAATTTAGGAGGGGATTCAGTAGTAGGGTTTGCAGCAGCAGATGCAGGAGATTCAGCAGCAGAAGATGCACCAGGAGATGCAGCAAGAAGAGATGCCACAGATTATGCAGCAGCAGGAGATGCAGCAACAGGTTCAACAGCAGATACAGAAGGAGGTGCAGCATCAAGAGATGCAGCAGCAAGGCATCCATAGATGCATATTCATCAGGAGATGCAGCAGGAAGAGATGCTTCAGCAGGTACAGCTCCATGAGATGTAGCACGAGATACAGAAAGAGATGCTGTAGGAGGAGAGGTAGGAGTAGATGATGCAGCAGATGCAGTAGCATGAGATACAAAAGCATAGTTGCAGCCGGAGATTCTGCAACAGGAGATGCAGCCGCAGTAGATGAAGAGTGGAATCAGCAGGAGATGAGGCAGCAGGAGATGAAGCAGCAGGATCTGCAGAAAAGAAGATGCAGCAGCAGGAGATGCAGCAGCAGAAGAAACAGCAGTACCTGAAGCAGCAGATGCACAAGAAAATGGAGCAGGAGATGCAGCAGGGTAAGATGCAGTACCAGCAGATGCAGTAGGAGATGCAGCATCTAGAGTTGAAGCAATAGAAAATGCTGCAGGAGATGCAGCAGCAGATGCATCAGGAGAAGCAGGAGCAGGAAATGCAGACGCAGGAGATGCAGCAGCAGAGATGCAGCAATAGGAGACGCAGAATCAGGAGATGTAGCAGCAATACATGCAAAAGGATATGCAGAAGCAGGAGATGCAGCAGCAGGAGATACAGGAAATGCATCAGCAGATGCAGGAGGGGATTTAGAAGGAGGAGAGGCTGCGGCAGGAGAGGCAGCAGCAGGAGATGCAGTATGAGATGCAGCAGCATGATATGCATCAGCAGATGCATCAGCAGCAGATGCATCAGTAGATTCACCAGAAGACACAGCACCAGAAGATGCAGGAGCTGGAGACGAAGCAGATGATCCAGCAGCAGGAGATAGAGCGTTAGACGCTGCAGCAGGAGATGCAGCAGGGTAGTCATATTCAGCAGAAGATTCAGCAGAAGCAGGTGCTGCAGGAGGAGATGCATCGGGGGATGGCTATTCAGAAAGAATGTATCAGGAGATGTAGCAGCATGAGCTGTTGCAGGAGATTCAGGAGGAGATCCAGCAGCAGGAGATGCAAGAGCAGGAGATGCCATCGCAACAGATGCAGCACCAGATTCAGCAGCAGATTCAGCAGGAAATGAAGCAGCAGTAGATGCAGCATTAGATGCAGCAGGGGATGCAGCAGCAGCAGATGCAGCAGCAGATGCAGTACGATATGAAGCAAAAGGAGATGCAGAAGCAGATGTAGCAGCAGGATATGCAGGAGCACGAGATGCAGCAGGAGGAGATGCAGGAGCAGCAGGTGCAGCAGGAGATGCAGCAGCAGATGATAGAGCAGGAGAAGATGCAACATAAGGATATGCATGAGGAGATTCTACAGGAGCTTCAGCATGTGATGCAGGATCACAAAACGCAGAAGCAAGAGATGCAGCAGTAGAAGATGCAATAGGAGATGCAGAAGCAGGAGGTGGAGCAGTAAATTCAGCAGGAAATGCAGCAGGAGGAGATACGACAACAGGAGATCTAGCAGAAAGAGATACAGCAACAGGAGATCTAGCAGAAAGAGATACAGCAGGAGATGCTGCAGGCGATAGAGCAGAAAGAAATGCAGCAGGAGATGCAGCCGTAGGAGATTCAGCAGGATATACATCAGCAGAAGACGCAGCAACAGGAGATGAAGCATGAGCAGAAGCAGCAGATGATGCAGGAGATGAAGCAGCAGCATGTATAGAACGAGATTCAGCAGGGGATGCATCAGCAGAAAATGCATCAGGAGATGCAGCTGCAGAAAATGCAGCAGCAGGAGATGCAGCAGGAGGTGCAGCAGCAGGAGGTGCAGCCGCAAATGCATTCAGCAGGATATGCAGTAGGAGATGCCGCAGCCGGAGATTCAGTAGCAGGAGATTCAGCAGCAGATGTAGCAGGATATGAAAGCGCAGAAGATACAGAAGGAGATGCAGCAGCAGAAGATGAAGCTAGAGATGAAGTAGAAATGCAAAAGCAAATGCAGGAGGAGATGCAGAAAGAAGAGATGCAGCATCATCAGATGCAGCAGGAGATGCAGCAGCAGAAGCGGCAGGAGATGCAGCCAGGGATGCAGTAGCAGAAGCAGCAGCAGATACAGCATCAGATGCAGCAGGATATGAAGCATCAGATGCCAGCAGCATGAAGTGCATCAGCAGGAGATGCAAGAGGAGATGCAGCAGGATATGCAACAGAAAGAGATGAGGCAGCATCAGATGCAGCAAAATATGAAGCATCAGATGCCAGCAGCATGAAGTGCATCAGCAGGAGATGCAGCAGGAGATGCATATTCAGCAGGTGATGCACCAGATTGTGCAGCAGGAGATGCATCAGAAGGAAATGCAGCAGGAGATGCAGCAGTACATGAAGCAGAAGCATATTAAGAAGAGGCAGTAGCCAGAAATGCAGCAGAAGATGCAGCAAGAGGAGATGCAGCAGGAGATGCAGTAGAAGGAGATGCAGCTGCAGCTGCAGAGGCAGCAGATGCAGCAGCAATAGAAGCAGCAGCAGATGCATCAGGAGATGCAGATTCAGTAGGAGATGTAGCAGCAGAAGATGCTCCTGCAGATGGCGCTGCAGCAGATGCAGCAGAAGGAAATGCAGCAGGATATGCTGCAGTAGGAGATGCAGCAGGAGATGATGCAGCAGGTGATGCAGTAGGATTTGCAGCAGGAGGAGATGCAGTAGGAAGAGATATAGCAGGTAATGCAGCAGCAGGAGAGGCAACAGGAGATGCAAGAGCAAGAGATGCAGCATCAGACACATCAGCAGTAGATGCAGGAGGAAATCTAGCAGGAGGAGATGTAGCAGGAGGAGATTCAGCAGCAGGAGATGCATCAGTAGATGCATCAGGAGAAGATGCAGCAGCAGGAGACGTAGCAGGATGTTATGCAGCAAGAGATGCATCATGAGAAATGCAGCAGGAGATTCATTAGTAAGAGATTCATTAGCAGGAGATGCAGCAAGAGTTGCAGAAGCAGGAGTCGCAGCAGCAGGAGATGCAGCACCAGGAAATGCAGCAGGAGATGCAGGAGGAGATGCAGCTGCAGAAAATCCAGCAGCATGAGATGCAGCAGCAGGAGATACAGCAGCGGATGTAGCAGCAAATTAAGTACCAGCAGATGAGGCAGAGGGAGATGCAGTCACAGGAAACGCAGCAGTAGATACAGAAGACGGAGATGCAGAGCAGGAGATGCAGAAGGAAGAGATGCACCGGGGGATACAGCAGAAGGAGGTGCAGCAGCAGTAGATGCAAAAGGAATGCAGGAGGGGATTCAGTAGCAGGTGATGCAGCAGTAAATTCAGCAGCAGAAGATGTAGCAGGACATGCAGCAGTATAAGATGGACCAGGAAATACAGCAGCAAGAGGTGCAGCAGGAGATGCAGTAGCAGGAAATGCAGCAGGAGATGCAGCAGAATATGCAGCAGGAGGAGATGCAGCAGCAGGAGATGCAGCAGGAGATGCATATTCAGAAGAAGATGCAGCAGGAGATGTAGCAGGATATGTAGCAACATGAGATGCCACAGCAGATTCAGGAGGAGATTCAGCAGTAGGAGATGCAAGAGCAGGAGATGCAGCCGCAGCAGATCCAGCAGCAGATTCAGCAGGAATTTCAGCAGCAGGATAAGCAGCAGGGACGAAGCAGCAGGAGATACAGCAGGAGATGCAGCAGCACGGGATGCAGCAGCCGATG
Source organism: Clamator glandarius (assembly GCA_033459285.1). Classification (NCBI taxonomy): domain Eukaryota; kingdom Metazoa; phylum Chordata; class Aves; order Cuculiformes; family Cuculidae; genus Clamator; species Clamator glandarius. The sequence goes on along the minus strand of JAUNZM010000500.1, from coordinate 347,816 downwards.
CCGCAGGAGACGCAAGAGAAGGAGATGCAGAAGCAGATGCAGCAGTGGCTGCAGATTCAGCAGGAGATGCAGCAGGAAGAGATGATTCAGATGATACAGCATCAGGAGATGCAGCAGGAGATTCAGCAGGAGATGCAGTAGGGGGAGAGGCAAGAGGAGATGATGCAGCAGACACAGCAGCAGAAGATGCAGAAGCAGAGGATTTAGCAGTAGATGCAGAAGGAGAAGATGAAGCAGGAGATGCATCAGTAGTAGATACAGCAGAGGATACAGCAGCAGCAGATTCCGCAGCAGGAGAGGCAGAAAGAGATTCAGCAGCAAGAAACGAAGCAGCAGGAAATGCAGTAGTGTATACAGAAGCCGGATATGCAGCAGCAGGAGAAACAGCAGGTACTGCAGCAGCAGGAGATGCAGCAGGATGTGCGGCAGAAGTAGATGCAGCAGAATAAGCAGCAGGAGGAGATGCAGCAAGACATGCAGCAGCAGCAGATGCAGCAGCAGAAGATGCAGCAAGAAATGCAGAAGCAGTAGGTGCAGCAGGAGATGCAGTGGCAAGAAATGAAGCATTCTCATGAGACGCATTAAGAGGTGCAGCAGCAGGATATGTAGCAGCAGGAGATGCAGCAGGAGTTGCAGCAACAGGATATGTAGCAGGAGATTTAGCAGGAGATGAAGTAGCAGCAGAGCAGCAACAGATGCAGCAGGAAATGGAACAGTAGATACAGGAGCAAGAGATGCTGCAGAAGGAAATACTGCAGCAGATGCATCAGGAGATGACATAGCAGATGATGAAGCCACAGATGTATCAGCTGAAAATCAAGCAGGAGATGCAGCAGCACGAGGTACATGAGCAGATGCATCAGGAGATGAGGCAGCAAATGTAGAAAGGTATACGGTAGGGGATGCAGCAGGAAATGTATCAGCACGAAATGCAGCAGGAGATGCAGCAAGAAAAGCAGCAGGATATGTAGGAGAAGTAGATGCAGCAGGAGATGAAGCAGAAGGAAGTGCAGCAGCAGCAGATTCAGCAGGAGGTGTAGAAGCAGAAGATGCAGCAGGAGATGAATTAGCAGGAGATGCAGCAGCAGGAGATTGAGGAGCAGAAAATGCAACAGCAGGAGATTCAGCAGCAGGAGATGCAATTGGGGGTAGAGAAGCAGGAGATGCAGCAGCAGAAGATATAGAGGAGATTTAGCAGGAGAAGCATTAGCAGGAGGAGATGCAGCTGGAGATAGAGCAGCAGGAGATGCAGCAGGATATGCAGCCGCAGAAGACACAGCAGCAGATTAAGCAGCAGATTCCTCAGGAGATACATCAGCAGGAGATACAGCAAGGGAGGAAGCATCAGGAGAATGCAGCCGGTGATATATTAGCAGGAGATGCAGAAGGAGATGCAGAAAAAGTTGCAGCATCAGGAGATGCAGCAGGGAATGCTGCAGCAGCAGAAGTAACAGGAGATGCATCATCATCATATGCAGTAGGAGACGGAGCAGCAGGAGATGCTACAGGAGATTCAGCCGCAGATGCAGAAGGAGATATAGCAGCAGGAGATGCAGAGTAGTAGATGAAGAGAAGAAGATGCAGCGGAAAAAAATATAGCAGGAGATTCAGACGCAGAAAATGCAGCAAGAGAGAAAGCAGCATCAGATACAGCAGCAGAGGATGCAACAGCAGATGCAGCAGCAGGAGATGCAGCAGCAGGAGATCTATCAGGAGATGCAGCAGTAGATGAAGCAGCAGCAGATACAGGAGATGCAGCAGAAGTAGATTCAACAAGAGTTGCAGCAGGAAATGCAGATGAATATGCAGCAGCAGGAGATACAGCAGGAGATGCATCTGCAGGTGATGCAGAAGGAGATGCAGCAGAAGGATATGCAGCCGCAGAATATGCCGCAGCAGGAGATGTACCAGGAGATTCAGCAGGAGATGCAGCAGGAGGAGATACATAAAAGATGCAGCAGTAATTGATGAAGCAGGAGATGCTGGAGCTGGAGATGCAGAAGCAGGAGATGCAGAAGCAGGAGATGCAGAAGTAGATGCATCAGCAAGAGATGCAGCAAAACATACGTCAGCAGGAGACACAGCAGCAGGATATGAGGCAGGAGATGCACCAGCAGAAAATGCAGCAGGAGATGCTTCAGGAGATTAAGCAGGAGATGCAGCAGCAGGAGACGTGTCAGAGGTTGCAGCAGTAGGTGAAGCAGCACCAGATGAAGCAGGAGATGCTGCAGATGCACCAGTAAGGGATGCAGCAGGTGATGCAGCAGGAAGAGATGGAGCAGGAGATATATCAGCAGCAGTAGATGCAGCAGGAGATATAGAAAAATATGAAACAATAGGAGATGTAGTAGGAGATGCAGCAGTAGATGAAGTAGCAGTAGATGCAGCAGCAGTTGCAGCAGGAAATGCAGCAGGAGAAGCAGCAGGAGATGCAGCAGCAGGAGGTGCAGCCGCAAATGCATTCAGCAGGATATGCGGAGATTCGGTAGCAGGAGATTCGGTAGCAGGGTATTCAGCAGCAGATGTAGCAGGATATGCAGCATCAGTAGATGCGTCCGCAGATGAATCAGCAGAGCACGTAGGAGGAGATGCAGCAGCAGGAGATGAAGCAGCAGATGCAGGAAGAGATGCAGCAGCAGGAGATGCAGCAGCAGATGCAGTAGGTGATGTAGAATCACCAGAAGCAGCAGGATATACAGCAGCAGATGCAGCAGCATGAGGTGCAGCAGCAGGAGATACATATTCAGCAGAAGATGCACCAGATTATTCAGCAGGAGATGACGAATCAGAAGGAAATGCAGCAGCAGGAGATGCAGCAGTACATGAGGCAGCAGCCGATGCAGCAGCAGATTAAGGAGTTGCAGTAGCCAGAAATGCAGCAGAAGATGCAGCAAGAGGAGATGCAGCAGGAGATGCAGTAGCAGGAAATGTAGCTGCAGCTGCAGAGGCAGCAGATGCAGCAGCAATAGATGCAGCAGCAGATGCATCAGGAGATGTAGATTCAGTAGGAGATGTAGCAGCAGAAGATACTGCTGCAGATGACGCAGCAGGAGATGCAGCAGAAGGTAATGCAGCAGGATATGCTGCAAGAGGAGATGCAGCAGGTAATGCAGCAGCAGGGGATGCAGTAGGATTTGCAGCAGGAGATGCAGCAGGAGATGCACCAGCAAGAGATGCAGCAGTGTATGCATATTCATCAGGAGATGCAGCAGAAGATGCAGCAGGAGATGCAGAAGCAGGGGATTTAGCAGGAGATGAAGCAGCAGCAGATGCAGCAGCAGACTCTTAACACACAGAAGACTCTTAACGAGAGCCAGCATTGGATGGTAGAAGCTTCCTTGCGGTACTTGTGTTGATTGCTTTGAAATTTGAAGTGGCGATTTAATAGGTATTCTGATGGTGCAGCACACAAGCCTAGACTGAAAGTTGTACAAGTCGTGGTTTGCAGTGAACGAGCCCTAAGAGAATACATACGAAAGCAGAAGCATTCTATGATAACATCTTCCCTGATGGAGTTATTAATTTTTGCTAAAGCGCAATTTTTGCTATAGTCGTTGTTAAGTTCACTAGCCTATACTAAAACGTTCTTTTAGTGCTATTTGTAGCTTGCAGTGAAAGACCCACTGGAAAGTCAAACGAGAGTTTACATTTGATACAAGCAGATTCCCTGCGAAACTTAGGCTAAACGCTCTGAAATTTTGAAGTGACGCCTTAATAGCCATGTTGATGATACATTTCACAAGCCTAGAGTGAAAGTTCTACAAGTCGTGTTTTGCAGTGAAGCGCAATAAGAGAAGACATTCAGAAGCAGAAGCATTCCATGCTAACGACTTCCCTGTATCTGTTAATCACTTTTCTAAAAGCGCTTTAATAAGCGCTTTATTAAGTCGCTATTACCTAGCCTACACGAAAACATTGCGTTTTCCGTGCTTTGCAGCTGGCAGTGAAAGCGCTATAAGCGAAGACTTGAAGGAGAGCCAAAATTAGATGGTAGCAGCTTCCCTGTGGTACTTGTGCTGAACGCTCTGACATCTTGAAGTGAAGCCTTAATAGCTATGCTGATGTTACATTTCACAAGTCTAGGCTGAAAGTTCGACAAATCGTGCTTTGTAGTTGAAGAGCTTTAAGAGAAGACGTTCATAAGCAGCATCATTCCATGCTAGCATCGTCCTTGCTGGAGATATTAATTTCAACCATAGCGCCGTGATAGGCGTTTTAAAGTCACTATTTACAAACCTATACTAAAAACTTCTTTTAGTCGTGTTTGCGGCTTACAGTGAAAGCGCTTCCAGCGAAGACTCTAACGAGAGCCAGCATTTGATGGTAAGAGATTTCCTGCGGTACTTATGCTGAAAGCTCTGAAATTTTGACGTGACGCTTTCATAGCTAGTGTACAAGCCTAGACTGAAAGTTCTACAAGTCTTGCTTTGCTGTGAATGCGCTATAAGAGAAGACATTCAGAAGCAGCAGCATTCCGTCCTAGCGTCTTCGCTGCTGGAGATATTCAATTGTCCTAAAGCGCGTTATTAGTCGCTATTATGTCACTATTCTTTAGCCTACGCTGAAAAGCTCTATTAGTCGTGTTTTGCACCTCTCACTGAAAGCGCGTCCAGAGAAGGTTCTAACGTGAGCCACTCTTTGATGCTAGTAACTTTCCAGGGATATTTGTGCTGAACGCTTTCAGATCTTCAAGTGAAGCCTTACTAGGCATGCTGATGTTACAGTTCACTAGCCTAGACGGAAAGTTCATAACTCTTGGTTTGTAGTGAAAGCGCTCTAAGAGAAGACATTCAGAAGCGGAATCATTCCATGCCAACATCTTCCCTGCTGGAGATATTCACTTTTCCTAAAGCGCTTTATTAGGCGTTACTAAGTCTCTAATAACTAGCCTACAGGAAAACGTTGCCTTTTTGGTGCTTTGCAGCTGGCAGTGAAAGCGCTTCATGAGAACATCTTAACGACAGGCAAAATTTGATGGCAGCACCTTCCCTGCGGTACTTGTGCTGAACGTTCTCCGATCTTGAAGTGACGCTTCAAACGTTACAGTTCACAAGCCTAGAGTGAAAATTCTAGAAGTCGTCTTTTGCAGCAACAGCGCTACTAGAGAAAACATTAAGAAGCGGTATAATTTCATGCCAGCATCTGCACAGCCTGAGATACTCACTTTTCCGTAAGCGCCTTCATAGGCGCAGTTAAGTCACAATTCATTATTCTGAACTAAAATGTGTTAGTTGTGCTTTACAGCTTGCTGTGAAAGCACTATAAGAGAAGACTCTAAGCAGAGCCTGCATTCGATGGTAGCAGCTTCCCTGAGGGACTTGTACTGAATGCTCTAAAATTTTGAAGTGACGCTTTACTAGCTGATGCTATACTTCAGAAGCCTAGACTGAAAGTTCTATAAGTCTTGCTTTGCACTGAAAGCGCTATCTAAGAGAAGACATTCAGAAGCAGCAGCATTCCATACTACCATCTTCCTTGCTGCCGATAGTCACTATTCCTAAAGTGCGTTATTAGGCGAAGTCAAGTAACTATTCAGTAACCTACACTAAATCGTTCTGTTAGTCGTGCTTTCCACGTTGCAATGAAAGCGCTTCCAGAGAAGGCTCTTACAAGAGCCTGCATTTGATCGTAGCAGCTTCCCTGCCGTACTTTTTCTGAACGATTTTAAATTTTGGAGTGACGCTTTAATACACATGATGTTACAGTACACGTCCCTAAGCTAAAAGTTCCACAATTCTTGCTTTGCAGTGAAAGCGGTATAAGAGAAGACATTCAGAAGCAGCAGCATTCCATGCTAACATCTTCCCTTCGGGATTTACACACTTTTCCTACAGTGCATTATTTTGCCCAATTAAGTCACAATTCAGTAACTTATTCTAGAACGGTCTATAAGTCGTGCTTCGCAGCTTGTAGTGAAAGCGCTTCAAGAGAAGACACTAAAGAAAGCTAGCATATGATCGAAGCAGAGTCCCTGCGGTTCTTGTGCTGTACGAGTTGAAAGCTTTTGAAGTTAGGCTTTAATAGCCATTCTGATATTACAGTACACAAGCCTAGCCTGGAAGTCATACAAGTCTTCCTTTGCAGTGAAAGTGCTATAAGAGAAGACATTCAGATGCATCAGCATTCCATTCTAGCCTCTTCCATGTGGGTCTTACTCACTTTTCCTAAAGCGCCTCCAAAGGCGCAGTTAAATCACAATTCCGTAACCAATACTAAACGTTTTGTTAGACGTGCTTGGCTACTTGCAGTGAAAGCGCTTCAAGAGAAGATTCTAAAGAGAGGATGTATTTGATCGTAGCAGAGCCCTTGTTGTACTTTTTCGGAACGTTTTCAAATTTTGCAGTGAGGCTTTAATAGCCATTCGGATGTTGCAATACACAAGCCAAGACTGAAAGGTCTCCAAGTCTCGCTTTTGAGTGAAAAGGCTTCCAGAGAAGAATCTAGCGAATTTCAGTATTTGATCGTAGAATCTTCCCTGCGGTATTTGTGCTGAATTCTCTCAAATTTTCAACTAACGCTTTAACTTCAATTCCTATATTGCAGTACATAAGCTTAGACAGAAAGAGCTACAAGTCTGAGCTTTGCAGTGAAAGCGCTCTAAGAGAAGATATTCAGCATTAGCAACATTCCATGCTAGCATCTTCCCTACTATAGTTATTCGATTTTCTAAAGCGCCTCTCTAGGCGCAATTCAATCACAATACAGTTACTTATAATAAAAAGTTCCAAAAGTCGTCCTTTGCAGCATGCAGTGAAAGCGCTTCCACAGAAGACTCTAATGAGAGCCAGCATGTCGTCGTAGCAACTTCCCTGAGGCACTTGTGCTGAAAGCACCGATATTTTGAGTGACACTTTAATAGCCATTCTGATGGCTACTATAAGCGAAGACTCTAAGGAGCGCCAAAATTAGATGGTAGCAGCTTCCCTGCTGTACTTGTGCTGATCGCTCTGAAATCTTGAAGTGAAGCCTTAATAGCCATGCTGATGTTACATTTCACAAGCCCAGACTGAAAGGTCTACAAGTCTTGCTTTGCAGTGAAAGCGCTCTAAGAGAAGACATTCAGAAGCAGCAGTATTCCACGCCAGCATCTTCACTGCGGGAGTTTTTCACTTTTCAGAACACGGCTTCATAAGTCACAATTCAGTATCCTATGCAAAAACGTCCTGTTAGTCGTGCTTTGCAGCTTGCAGTGAAAGCGTGCTTTCCACATTGCAATGAAAGAGCTTCCACAGAAGACTTAACGAGAGTCAGCATTTGATAGTAGCATCTTCCCTGTGGTACTTGTGCTGATATGCAGCAGCAGGAGATGCAGCTGCAGGAGATGTAGGAATTGATGCGGCAGGAGATGCAGCAGTAGTTGCAGCAGGAGATATAGTAGCAGGAGATTTCGCAGCAGGAGATGTAGAAGAGATGATGCAGCTGGAGATGCAGATTCAGCAGGAGAAGCAGGAACTGGAGATTCTATGGAAGATGCAGAAGCAGGAGATGTAAAAGGAAGAATGCATTCTCTGCAGCATCAAGTGACGCAGCACCGGGAGATGCAGTACAAAATACAGCAGCAGGAGAAGCAAAACCCGCAGATGCAATAGGGTATGCTGAATCCGGATATGCAGCAGTAGTTTATAAAGCAGTAGGAGATGCAGCAGCAGCAGCTGCATCAGCAATGCAGCAGGAGATGAGTCGGAGATTCAGCAGAAAGATATGCTGCAGCAGATGAAGCAGCAGGAGATGCAGCAGCAGGAGATGTAAAAGGAAGAAATGCAGCAGGAAATGAAGCACCAGGAATTGCCAAGGCAGAAGATGCAGGATCATGAGCTTCAATAGCAAGAGATGCTGCAGGAGAAGTTCCAGAAGAGGATGCAGCAGCAGATGCAGCAGCAGGAGATGCAGCAGATGATGTAACAGGAGATGCAGCAGCAGGAGATGCAGCTGGAGATGTAGCTGGAAATGCAGCAGCAGAGGCGGAAGAATTGCAGCAGCAGGAAGTGCAGCATTAAGACACACACCAGGAGAAACAGCAGCAGGATGTGCAGCAGGAGATGCATGTTCAGCAGGAGACGCAGCAGGAGATTCAGAAGAAGGAGATGCAGTAGGAGATACAGCATGATATGAAGAAGCAGCAGATTCAGCAGCGCGAATGAAGCAACAGAAGATGTATCCGAGGCAGATACAGCATCAGGATATGCAGCAGGAGATGCATAAGCAAGAATTGCAGAGGGAGATGCATATTCATCAGAAGATTCAGCAGTATATTTAACAGGAGATGCAGCAACAGGAGATGTAGCAGGAGATGCAGCAATAGATGAATAGAGTAGCATGAGATGAAGAAGAACGAGGTGCAGCAGTCGGAGATGCTGCAGGAGGAGATGCAGTAGCAGGAAATGCAGCAGCAGATGCAGCAGAAGGAGATGCAGTAGAAGGAGAATCAGCATATGATACAGCTGCAGGAGATCCAGTAGCAGATGCAGCAGCAGATTCAGCATCAGGAGATGGCGCCACATAGGCAGATTCAACAGGAGATGCAGGAGCAGAAAATGCAGCCGGAGATGGTACTGGATATGCAATAGCAGGAGATGCAGCAGCAGATGCACCAGCTGGAGATGCAGCAGAAGATGCGGTAGGCTCTTTAATTTTGAAGTGACGCTTTAATAGACATTCTGATGTTACAGAAGACAAGACTAGAATGAAAGTTCTACACGTACTGCTTTGCAGTAAAAGAGATATAAGAGAAATAATTCAGCAACAGCAGCATTCCATGCTAGCATCTTTCACGCGGGAATGACTCACTTCTCCTACAGAGCCTTCATAGGCGCAGTTAAGTCACAATTCCCTAATCTATACTAAACGTTCTCTTAGTCGTGCTTCGCAGCTTGCAGTGGAAGCGCTTCCAAAGAAGACTCTAACGAGAGTCAGTATTTGATCGTAGCAGCTTCTCTGAGATACTTGATCTGAACTACTTGAAATTTGGAAGGGATGCTTTAATAGCCGTTCTGATGTTACAGTACACAGACTGAAAGTTCCACAAGTCTTGATTGGCAGTGAAAGCGCTCTAAGGGAACACTTTCAGAACCTGCATCATTCCATGCTAGCATCTTCCCTTCGGGAGTTACTCACTGTTCCTAAAGCGCCTTCCTAGGAGAAGATAAGTCACAATTCAGTGCTTAGCCGCTGGCAGTGAAAGCGCTTCCAAAGAAGACTCAACCTAAAGCCAGCATTTGATGGCAGCAGCCGTGCTTTGCTGCTTGCAGTGAAATCTCTCCACAACAGTGTCTTACGAGAGCCAGCACTTAATCGTAGCACGTTTCCCTGAGGTGCGTGTGCTATACGCTCTGAAATGTTGAAGTGACGCTTTAATAGTCATTCTGATGTTAGAGTACACAAGTCTACACTGAAAGCTCTACAAGTCTTGCTTTAGAGAAAAAGCGCTCTAAGAGAAGACCTTCAGAAGAAGCAGCTTTCCATGCTAGCGTCTTCCCTGCCGGCGTATTTCCATTTTCCTAAAGCGCCGTAATAGGCGCAGTTAATTCACAATTCAGTACCCTACAAAAATCGTTCTGATAGTCATGCTTTCCACGTTGCAATGAAAGCGCAGAGGGAGATGCAGAATAAAGATATGCAGCAGATGCAGCACAAGGAGATGCAGCAGCAGGAGATGTAGCAGCAGAAGATGCAAAAAGAGATGCAGGAGCAGGAGATTCATCAGGAGATGCAGTAGAAAATGCGTCAGAAGGAGGTGCATCAGTAGGAGATGGAGTTGCAGCAAATGCAGCAACAGATTCAGCAGGAGATGCAGCAGGATATGCAACAGCCAGACATGCAGCAGCAGGAGATGCAGCAGAAGATGCAGCAGCAGGAGAAGCAGCAGCAGGAGATGCTGCAGGAGATGCAGCAGCAGGAGACGCCACAGAAGATGCCGCGGCAAGAAATGCAGAAGCAGGAGATGCTGCAGAAACTGCAGCAGCTGGAGATGAAGGGGAAGGAGGTTCAGCATCTGGAGATGTAGAAGTAGATGCAGAGGCAGGAGATGCAGCAGGAGACACAGCAGTAGCAGATGAAGCAGCAGATGCAGAAGGAGGTTCAGCAGCAGAAGATGCAGCAGCAGGATATGTAGCAGCAGATGCAGCATGATATGACACAGGAGGAGATGAAGCAGGTAATGCAGCAGCAGGAGATGCAGCAGCAGGGGATACCGCAGCAGGATATGTAGCAGAATAGGCAGCTTCAGGGGATGAAGCCGCAGCAGATGCATCAGCATCTCCTGCTGTATATGCATCTCTTGCTGCATCTCCTCCTGCTGCACCACCTGCTACACCACCTGCTATTGAATCCCCTGCTGCATCTCCTAATGCTGCATGGCCTGATGCTGCATCTCTTCATGCATCTCCTGCTGCTGCATCTCCTGATGCGTCTCCTGCTGAATCACCTCTCGTTGCTTCTCTTTTTCTTCATCCCCTGATCTGCTGCTGCATGTCCTGCTACATCTTCTGCTGCTGAAATTACCTCTGTTGCATCTGCTTCTGCATAACTTCCTACTGAATCCCCTACTGCATTCTTTTTGCATCTAATTCTGATGCACCTCCTGCTGCTGTATCCCCTGCTGCATCTCCTGCTGCTGCATCTCCGCCTTCTGTATCTACTGCTCCGTTTCCTGCGGCTTCATCTCCCTCTGCCTTATCTGGTGGTACTTAATTTGCTGCTGCATCTGCTGCTGCAACTCATGCAGCTGCATCTCCTCTTGCATCTCCTGCTCATTTCTTGGTGCTGCATCTCCTGCTGCTGCAACTCCTGCTTCTGCAACTCCTGCTGCATTTCTTGGTGCTGAATCTCCTGCTCTTGCAGCTCTTGCTGCAGTTCCTGCTGCATTTCTCATGATGCATCTCTTGCTGCATAACTTCCTGCTACGTCTCCTGCTTCTGCATCTCCTCCTGATACATCTGCCGCTGCATCTCCTGCTGCTGAATCTCCTCCTGCTACATCTCCTGCTGCTAGATTTCCTCCTGCATCTACTGCTGATGAGTCTGATGCTGCATCTCTTGCTCTTGCATCTCCTGCTTCCTCTCCTGCTGCTGCATTACCTGCTATATCTCCTCCTACTGCATCTCCTCCTGCTGCATATCCTGCTTCTGTATATACTGCTGCATTTCCTGCCGCTGCATCTCCTGCTGCTGCATCTCCTGCTGCTGAATCTCTTTCTGCCTCTCATTCTTCTGAATCTCCTGCTGCTCTATTACTTTCTGCATCAAGTCCTGCTGCGTATCCTGCTGCTGAATCTCCTCCTGCTGCATCTGCTGCTGCATCTCCTGCTGCTGAATCTTCTGCTAAATCTGCATCTCCTGCTGCAGCTGCTGCAGCTGCATCTCCTGCTGCTTCATCTCCTGCTCTTGCATCTCCTTCTGCTGAATCTCTTTTGGAATATCCTGCGGCATCTCATGCTGCTACATATCCTGCTACATCTCCTGCTGCATCTCCTTCTGAATATGCATCTCCTGATGCATCTCCACCTGCTGCCACTCCTCCTGCTGCGTTTGCTTCTGCATCTGCTACTGAATCTCCTGCTGTTAAATCTCCTGATGCCGTGTCTGCTGCTGAATATCCTGTGTCTGCTGCTGAATCTCCTGCTGCATCTGCTGCTGCTGCATCTCCTGCTGCTGCATCACCTTCGGTACGTGCTGCTGCAGCAACTCCTTCTGCTGCATCTCCTGCTGCATCTGCTGCGGCATCTCCTGCTACATGTCCTGCTGAATATGCCTACCCTGCTGAATCTCCTGCTGAATTGTCTAACGCTCTATCTCCTGCTGCATCTCATGCTGCTGCATCTCCAGCTGCTGCATCACCTGCTTCATCTCCAGATTCATCTCCTGCTGCTGTGTCTTCTGCTGAATCTATTGCTGCATCTGCTGCTGCAACTCATGCTGCTGCATCTCCTGCTGCATCTCATGCTGCTGCATCTCATACTGCTGCATCTCATACTGCATCTCCTGCTGATGCCTCTCCTGCTGCTAAATCTATTCCTGCATCAGCTGCTGCATTTCCTGCATCTTCTACTGCTGCATCTCCTGCTTCTGCATATCCTTTTGCATGTCTTGCTGCTACATCTCCTGCTTCTGCGTCTCCTACTCCTGCATCTCTGCTGCTGCATCTCTTGCTTCTGCATTTCCTGCTCCTGCTTCTCCTGATGCATTTGCTGCTGCATCTCCTGCAGCATTTTCTATTGCTTGAACTCCAGATGCCGCATCTCCTACTGCATCTGCTGGTACTGCATCATATCCGGCCGCATCTCCTGCTCTGTTTTCTTGTGCATCTGCAGCTTCATGTACTGCTGTATTTTCTGCTGTTGCATCTCCTGCTACATCTCCTGCTGCTGCATCTTCTTCTCTGCAGATCCTGCTGCTTCATCTCCTGCTGCTTCATCTCCTACTGAATCCGCTGCTCATCTCCTGCGGCTGCATCTCCTGTTGCAGAATCTATGGCTGCAACTTCTGCTTTTGCATCTCATGCTACTGCGTCTGCTGCATCATCGACTCGTGCCTCTCCTCCTACAGCATCTCTTTCTGTATCTCGTGCTACATCTCATGAAGCTGTACCTGCTGAAGCATCTCTTCCTGCTGCATCTCCTGATAATTATGCATCTATTGATGCATCTGCTGCTGCATCTCCTGCTGCTGCATCTCTTTCTGCATCTGCTGTTGAATCTGCTGTTGAAATTCCTGCTGCTGCACCTCTTGCTACATATCCTTCTGATGCATCTGAGGAGTCATCTTATGATACTGCTACCTTGCAGGTTCTTCTGGGGCTGAATGTTTTGCTGCTGCAAACCCTGCTGCATTTACTGCTGCTGCACCTCCTGTTTCTGCATCATCTGCTGCTGTATCTAGTGATTAATCTCCTACTGCTGCATCCACAGCATTTTCTGCTGCATCTGCTGCTGCTTCATAAACTACTGCATCTCCTTCTACATCTCCTGCTGCTGCATCTCCTTCTGCATCTCCTCCTGCTGCGTCTCCTTTATCTGCTGCTGCATCTGCCGCTGCATCACCTGCCGCTGCATCACCTGCTACTGAATCCCCTGCTGCATCTCTTGCTGCATCTCCTGCTGCTGAATCTCCTACCGCATCTCGTGCTGCATCAGCTGCTACTGAATCCCTGCGGCGTTCCAGATGCATCTCCTGCTCCAGCATCTCCTGCTGCTGCATCTCCTGCTGAATCAAAACCTACCGCATCTCCTGCTGTATCTCCTGCTGACACATCTCCTGCTGCACCTCCTGCTGCTGCATAGCCTGCAGCATCTCCTCTTGCTCAATGTCCTGCTGCTGCATCTGCTTCTGCTTCGTACACTGCTGTATCTACTGCTGCTGCATCTCCCGCTGTATCTACTGCTGCTTCCTCTTCTTCTGCTGCATGGCTTTCTGCTGCATCTACTGCTCTTTCGTCTGCTGCTGCATCTCCAGCTGCAGCAACTCATGATGCATCATGTCTTGCTCAATCTCCTGCTGCATATCCTGCTGATACATCTCCTGCTACTGCATCTCCTTCTGCATCTCCTGCTGCATCTTTTGTGGCTGCATCTCCTTCTCCATCTCCTGCTGGTGAATATTCTCCTGATGGATCTCCTTATGCATCTCTTTCTGCTGCATCTTCTGCATCTCTTCCTGCTGCATCTCCTGCTGCTGGATCTCCTCCTGCATCTCTTGATGATGAATCTGATGCTGCATCTCTTTCTGCATCATCTCCTGATGCATCTCCTGCTGCTGCAACTCCTGCTGCTGCGTACACGGCTGCATCTACTGCTGATGCATCTCCTGCATCATCTCTTGCTGCTGCATCTCCTGCTGAGTCTCTTGCTGCATCTCCTCCTGCATCTCCTGCTGCATTACATGATGCATCTCGTCCTGCTGCATGTCCTGCTGCTGCATCTCCATCTTCTATATCTACTGCAGCATTTCCTGCTGCTACATCTCCCTCTGCCTCATCTGCTGGTACTTAATTTGCTACTGAAATGCTGCTGCATCTCATGCTGCTGAATTTCCTGCGGCTGCATCTCCTCTTGCATCTCCTGCTGCTGTATTTCCTGCGGCTGCACCTCCTCCTGCATTTCTTTGTGCTGCATCTCCTGCTGCTGTATTTCCTGTGGCTGCACCTCCTGCTATATAATCTCCTGCTGCATCTCCTGCTGCATACCTCCTGCTACATCTCCTGCTGATGCATCTCCTCCTGATACATCTGCTGCAGCATCTCCTGCTGCTACTTCACTTGCTGATGCATCTCCTGCTGACGTATCTCCTGCTGCATCACCTGCTGCATAATCTCCTGCTTCATCTCCTGCTGCTGCAGTACCTGCTGTATCTCCTCTTGCTGCATATCCTGCTTCTAGATACACTGCTGCATTTCCTGCTTCTTCGTTTCCTGCTGCTGAATCTCTTTCTGCCTCTCCTGCTGCGGAATCTGCTGTTAATGCATCCTCTGCTGTATCTACTACTGATGCATCTCCTGCTTTATCTTCTCCTTCTGCATCATCTCCTCTTTTCTCTCTCCCTACTGCATCTCCGGCTGAATCTCCTGCTGCATCTCCTGATGCTGTATCATCTGAATCATCTCTTCCTGCTGCATCTCCTGCTGAATCTGCAGCCACTGCTGCATCTGCTTTTGCATCTCCTTCTCTTGCGTCTCCTGCGGCATCTGCTGCTGCATCGGCTGCTGCATCACGTGCTGCTGCATCTCCTGCTGCTTATCCTGCCGCAGAAATTCCTGCTGAATTTCCTGCTGAATCTGCTGCAGCTGCGTCTCCTGCTGCTTCATCTCCTGCTCTTGCATCTCCTACTGCTGAATCTCCTCCTGAATCTGCTGCAGCATCTCAAGTTGCTACATATCCTGCTACATCTCCTGCTGCACCTCCTTCTGAATATGCATCTCCTGCTGCATCTCCTCCTGCTGCATATTCTGCGGCATATCCTGCTGCATATATTTTGCTGCTGCATCTCCTGCTGAATATGTCTACCTTGCTGCATCTCCGGCTGCAGTGTCTAACGGTCTATCTCCTGCTGCATCTGCTGCTGTGCATCTCCGTCTTCTGTATTTACTGCTGCATTTCCTGCTGCTGCATCTCCCTCTGCCTCATCTGCTGGTACTTAATTTGCTGCTGCATCTGCTGCTGCATTTCCTTCTGATGCATCTCCTGCTGCTAGATCTCCTCCTGCATCTGCTGCTGCTGCATCTGCTGCTTCATCTTATGCTGCTTTATCTCCAGCTGTATCTCCTGCTGCCGTATCTCCTCCTACATGCTCTGCTGATGCATCTGCGGACGCATCTACTGATGCTGCATATCCTGCTACATCTGCTGCTGAATCTCCTGCTACTGAATCTCCAGCTGCGGCATCTCTTACTGCATATCCTGCTGAATGCATTTGCGGCTGCACCTCCTGCTGCTGCATCTCCTGCTGCTGCATTTTCTGCTCCTCAATCTCCTGCTGCTGCATCTCCTGCTAATGCATCTCCTGCTGCACTTCCTGCTGCTGTATCCCCTGCTGCATCTCCTCCTGCTGCATCTCCTGCTCTGCATCTCCGTCTTCTGTTTCTACTGTTGTGTTTCCTGCGGCTGCATCTCCCTCTGCCTCATCTGCTGGTATTTAATTTGCTGCTACATCTGCTGCTGCTGCATCTGCTGCTGCTGCATCTCCTGCTGCATCTCCTGCTGCTTCATTTCCTGCGGCTGCATCTCCTTCTCTATCTCCTGCTGCATTTCTTGGTGCTGCATCTCCTGCTTCTGCAACTCCTGATTCTGCAACTCTTGCTGCATCTCCTGCTGAATCTCCTGCTAATGAATCTCCTGCTTCATTTCCTGCTGCATTTCTCATGATGCATCTCTTGCTGCATAACCTCCTGCTACGTCTCCTGCTGCTGCATCTCCTCCTGATACATCTGCTGCTGCATCTCCTGCTGCTGAATCTCTTCCTGCTGCATCTCCTGCTGCTAGATTTCCGCCTGCATCTACTGATGATGAGTCTGATGCTGCATCTCTTGCATCTCCTGCTGCTGAATCTCTTTCTGCATCTCCTTCTGAATCTGCTGCTGATCTATTACTTTCTGCATCAAGTCCTGCTGCGTATCCTGCTGCTGCATCTCCTCCTCCTGCATCTGCTGCAGCATCTCCTGCTGATGCATCTCCTGCTAAATCTGCATCTCCTGCTGCAGCTGCTGCTGCTTCATCTCCTGCTGGTGCATCACCTTCTGCACGTGCTGCTGCAGCATCTCCTTCTGCTGCATCTCCTGCTGCATCTGCTGCTGCATCTCTTCCTGCTGCATCTTCTGCAGCTGCATCTCCTGCTACATATATCTGATGGATTTCCTGCTGATGCATCTCCTGCTGAATCTCCTTCTATATCTGCTGCTGCTGCATCTCCTGCTGCATCTGTTGCTTCTGCTGATGCTTCATCTCCTGTTGCTGCATCTGCTGCTGATGTATATCCTGCTGCATCTCCTACAGCTGCATCTCCTGCTGCATTTCTTGCTGCTCTATTGCCTGCTGCATCTCCTGCTGCATCTCTTTCAGCCAGATCTCCTGTTGCTGTATCTCCTCCTGCTGCATTTCCTGCGTAACCTAACGCTGCACGTCCTGCTTCTGCATCTCCTATTGCATCTCCTACTGCTGCATCTCTTGCTTCTGTGTTTCGTGATCCTGCAGCACATGCTGAAGCTCCTGTGGAATCTCCTCATGCATATCCTAATGCTGCATCTTCTCCTGCTCTATCATCTGCTGCTGCATCTCCTGCTGCACCTGCTGCTACTGCATCTCCTCCTGCTGCATCTCATGCTCCTGCATATCCTGCTGCTACATCTGCTTCTGTATCTCCTTTTGCTTTGTATCGTACTGCATCTGCTGCTGCATTTCCTGCTGCATCTGCTGCTGCTGCATCTGCTGCTGCTGCATCCCCTGCTGCATCTAATGCTGCATCTACTGCTGCTTCATTTCCTGCTGAATCTGGTGCTGCATCTGTTGCGATGGCATCTCCTGCTGCTGAATCTCTTGATGCATCTCCTTCTGAATAGCCATCTCCCGATGCATCTCCTCCTGCTGCATCTCCTCCTGTTGCACCTGATGTGGCATCTCCTGCTGCATATCCTTCTACTGCGTCTCCTGCTGCATCTCCTGCTGAATATGCCTACCCTGCTGCATCTCCTGCTGCAGTGTCTAACGCTCTATTTCCTGCTGCATCTCCTACTACATCTCCTGATGCTGCATCTCCTGCTTCATCTCCAGCTGCTGCATCTCCTGCTTCTGCATTTCCTGCTCCTGCATCTGCTGCTGCATCTCCTGCAGCATTTTCTATTGCTTCAACTCCAGATGCTGCATCTCCTTCTACATCTGCTGGTACTGCATCTTATCCTGCCGCATCTCCTGCTCTGTTTTCTTGTGCATCTGCAGCTTCATGTACTTCTGTATCTTCTGCTGCAGCATCTCCTGCTGCTGCATAATCTGCTGCATCTCCACTTGCTGCATCTCCTGCTACTACATCTCCTACTGCATCTCTGACTGTTACATCTCCCGCCGCTGCATCGCCTGCTACTGAATCCCCTCCTGAATTCCTGCTGCATCTCCTGATGCTGCATCTCCTGATGCTGCATCTCCTGATGCATCTCTTGCTGCTGAATCTCCTGCTGATGCATGACCTGCTGCATCTCCTGATGCTGAATCTCCTGATGCTGAATCTCCTGATGCTGCATCTGCTGGTGCTGCATATGCTACTGCATCTGCTGCAGGATCTCCTTCTTCTGCCTCTCATGCCACATCTCCCGCCGATGCATCTCCTGCTTCTGTATATCTTGCTCAATCTACTGCTGCTGCATCTCCACCTGCTGCATCTCCTGCATCTTTTGGTGCATCTGCTATAGATTAATCTACTGCTGCAACTCTTGCTGCTCCATCTCCTGCTCCATCTCCTTCTGATACATCTGCAGATTCATCTTATGATGGTGCTTTCTTGCTGGATCTCCTGCTGCTGCATCTCCTGCTGCTGCAATCCCTGCTGCATCTACTGCTGCTGCATGTCCAGCTGCATCTGCTACTGCTCTATCTTCTGCGGCTGCGGCTGCTGATACATTTTCTGATGCATTGACTGCTGATTCATCTCTTTCTGCTGCATCTCTTGCTGCTTCATGTACTGCTGCAACTCTTGCTTCATCTCCTATTGCCTGATCTCCTGCTGCTGCATCTGCTGCTGCTGCATCTCCTGCTGCATCTGCTGCTTCTGCATCTCATACCACATCTCCTGCTTCTGCATATCTTGCTGCATCGCCTGCTGCTGCATCTCCTGCTGCTGGATGTCCTCGTGCATCTCCTGCTGCTGCATCTCCTGCTGCTGGATGTTCTCGTGCATCTCCTGCTGCTGCATCGCCTGCAGCTGCATCTCTTGTTACATCTCCTACTGCTGAATCTCGTGCTACTGCATCCTCTGCTGCATCTACTGCTACTGCATCTCCTGCTGCTACATCTCCTGATGTATCTCCTGCTGCTGTATCTCCTCCAGCATCATTTCTTGTAGCAACTGCTTCTGCATCTGCTACTGCTTCTGCTGCTGCATCTCCTGATTTGGCATCTGCTGCTTCATCTCATACTACTGCATCTCCTGCTTCATCTCCTTCTGCTGCAATTCCTGCTGCATCTGGTGCTGCATCTTCTGCTTCATCTTCTCCTCCATCTGCTTCATCTCCTGCATCATATGCTACTGAATATCCTGCTGCATCTCCTGCTGCAGGAACTACTCCTTTTGCATCTCCTCCTGCTGCATCTCCTGCTGCATCTGCTACTGCATCTGCTGCTGCATTTGCTGAAGCATCTCCTGCTGCTGCATCTGCTGAAGGATCTCCTGCTGCATCTCCTAATGCATCTCCAGCTACATCTCTACTGCTGAATATGCATCTCGTGCTGTATCACATGCAGTAGGAAAAACAGCAGCAAATGCAGCAGCAGGAGATACAGCAGCAGGATAGGTAGCAGAATAGGCAGCTTCAGGGGATGAAGCCGCAGCAGATGCATCAGGAGATGCAGCCAGAGGTGTAGTAGGATGAGATGCAGCAGTAGGAGATGCACCAGGACATGCACCAGGACATGCAGTAGCAGGA
Organism: Clamator glandarius; assembly: GCA_033459285.1. Taxonomy (NCBI): domain Eukaryota; kingdom Metazoa; phylum Chordata; class Aves; order Cuculiformes; family Cuculidae; genus Clamator; species Clamator glandarius. Next base: position 328,700 of record JAUNZM010000500.1, on the reverse strand, counting down.
TGAGATGCAGCAGAATATGCCACAGAAGGAGATGCAGCAGCAAGACATGCTGCATAACATGCAGCTGGAGAAACAGATTCAGCAGGAGATGCAGAAGTACGCGATATTGCATTAGATGCAGGAGATGCAGCATGTGATGCAGCAAGAGATGCATATTAAGCAGCAGAGATGTAGCTGGAGATGCATTAGGAGATGCAGCAGGAGATGCTTCAGCAAATGCAGCAGCAGATGAAGCAGCAGCAGATGGAGCGTAAGATGCAGCAGAAGATGCAGATTCTGCAGGAGATGCAGCAGAGGATGCAGATTCAGCTGGAGAGGCAGCAGCAGGAGGTGCTCCATCAGATGCAGCAGCAGGAGATGCAGCAGGAGGAGATGTAGCAGCAAAAGATGCTGCAAAAGATACAACAGGAGGAGATGCAGCAGGAAATGCAGCAGGACGAGATGCAACAGGAGGTGCAGCCACAGGAGATGCGGCAGAAGATGAAGCAAATGAGGTGCTGCAGAAAATGAAGCAGGAGGATATTCAGCACGAGATGTAGCAGCAGATTTATCAGCAGATTCAGCAGGAGATACAGCAGCAGGAGATGCATCAGAAGGAGATGCAGCAGCAAGAGATGGAGCAGCAGGAGATGATTCAACAGCAGATGCAATAGCTGGAGATGCATCAGCAGCAGATGCAGAAGGAGGATATGCAGCACGAGATGCAGCAGTCGGAGATGCATCAGCAGAATGAGATGCAGGAGCAGGAGATTTAGCAGCATATTCAGGGGTATAGGCATCAGAAGCAGATGCAGCAGCAGGAGATGCAGATTCAGCAGGAGATGAAGCACCAGTAGGTTCTGCAGCTAATGCAGCATCAGGACACGCAGGAGTTAAAGCAGCAGGAGACGCAGTAGAAGGAGATGAAGACGCAGTAGATGCAGGAGCAGATTTAGAAGCAGATTCAACATGAGATGCATCAGAAAGAGATGCCGCAGAGGGAGATGCAGAATAAGGCTATGCAGCAGATGCAGCAGGAGGAGATGCAGCAGCAGGAGATGCAGCAGGAGGAGATGCAGCAGCAGAAGATGCAAAAAGAGATGCAGAAGCAGGAGATTCATCAGGAGATGCAGTAGAAGATGCGGCAGAAGGAGATGCATCAGTAGGAGATGGAGTTGCAGCAAATGCAGCAGCAGATTCAGCAGGATATGTAGCAGCAGATGCAGTATGATATGACACAGGAGGAGATGAAGCAGGTAATGCAGCAGCAGGAGATGCAGCAGCAGGGGATACCGCAGCAGGATATGTAGCAGAATAGGCAGCTTCAGGGGATGAAGCCGCAGCAGATGCATCAGGAGATGCAGCCAGAGGTGTAGTAGGATGAGATGCAGCAGTAGGAGGTGAACCAGGAGATGCGGAAGTAGGAGCGGCAAACGGAGATTCAGCAGAAAGAGAGGCAGCTGGAAATGCTGCAAGAGGAGATGAAAGAGGAGATTCAGAAGTAGATGCAGCAGTAGGAGATGTAACAGGAGAGGCTGCAGCAGATCATGCAGCACAAGATGCAGCAACAAAAAATCAAGAAGATATAAATAAGCAGCAGATGCAGCAGCAGATGCAGCAGCAGGAGATTCAGAAGCAGGCATTGCAGCAGCAGGAGATGCAGCAAGAGAAGTAGCAGTATATGCAGCTGCAGGAGATAAAGAAGTGGTTGATACAGCACCAGATGCAGCAGCAGCCCGAGATGCAGCAGGAGATTCAGCATCAGGAGATGAATCAGCAGGACATACGTTAGGGGATCCAGCAATCATATGTTGCAGCAAGATGTGCAACAGGAGATGCAGCAGCAGGGGATGCAACAGGACATGAATCACGATGAATTGCAGAAGCAAAGGATTCAGCAGGAACTGCAGAAGGAGATGCGGCAGAAAGAGATTTAACAGGAGATAGAGTATGATGTGCAGAAGCAGAAGATGCAGCAGGAGATGCAGCTGCAGGATATGCAGCTGCAGGATATGCAGCTGCAGGAGATTCAGCAGCATGAGATGCAGAAGAAAGAGATGCAGTAGGAGAGGCAGGACAAAGGGATGTAGCAGCAGATGCAGCAGGACGAGATGCAGCTGGAAATGTATAAGCAGGAGATGCAGCAGCAGCAGATGCAGCAGCAGGAAATGCAGCATCATGACACACACCAGGAGATAGAGCAGCAGGATGTGCAGCAGGAGATGCATATTCAGCAGGAGATGCAGCAGGAGATTCAGGAGAAGGAGATGCAGTAGGAGATACAGCATGATATGAAGAAGCAGCAGATTCAGCAGCGTGAATGAAGCAACAGAAGATGCAGCAAGAGGAGATGCAGCAGGAGATGCAGTAGCAGGAAATGTAGCTGCAGCTGCAGAGGCAGCAGATGCAGCAGCAATAGATGCAGCAGCAGATGCATCAGGAGATGTAGATTCAGTAGGGGATGTAGCAGCAGAAGATGCTGCTATAGATGACTCAGCAGGAGATGCAGCAGAAGGTAATGCAGCAGGATATGCTGCAAGAGGAGATGCAGCAGGTAATGCAGCAGCAGGGGATGCAGTAGGATTTGCAGCAGGAGACTCAGCAGGAGATGCACCAGCAAGAGATGCAGCCGGAGATGCATATTCAGTAGGATAAGCAGCAGAAGATGCAGCAGTAGATGTAGAAGCAGGGGATTTAGCAGGAGATGCAGCAGTAGATGAATCAGCAGCAGATGAAGCAGCAGGTGCACCAGATGGATGAGAAAGTGATGCAGCAGGTGATAAAGCAGCAGATACAACAGGAAATGGAGCATCAGGAGATGCATCCACAGATGCATGAGCAAAGGATGCAACAAGCGATGTAGCAGCAGGAGATACAGCAGCAGGAGATGCAGCAGGAGATGTAGCAGCAAGAGATACAGGAGGACATCAGGTACCAGGAGATGCAGTAGCAGGAATTTGATCGGGAGATGCAGCAGTACATGAAGCATTTCCTGTTGATGCATCTCCTGCTAAATCAGCTCTTGCCGATGCATCTTTTGCTGCATCTCCTGGTACTGCATCTCCTGCTGCTGAATCTCCTGCTGCAGCAATTCCTATTGCATCTCATGCTGCAGCAATTCCTGCAGCATCTCCTGATATCTCCATCTTCTGCATTTCCTGCTGCTGGATTTCCCACTGCCTCTCCTGCTGCTATATCTGCTGCTTCACCTGCTGCTGCTGCATCTCCAGCTGCATCTCTTGCTGCTGCATCTCCTGCTGCATCTGCTGCTGCTGCATCTGCTGCTGCTGCATCTTCTGCAGAATCTCCTGTTCCTGCTTCTGCTGCTGAATCTGCATCTCCTGCTGCATTTGCTGTTGCATCTCCTGCTGCTTTATAAACTACTGCTGCATCTGCTGCATCTCCGGTTGCATCATCTCTTCTACATCTCCTGCTGCGAAATCTCCTGCTGCACCTACTGCTCTATCTCCTGCTGCATCAATTCCTACATCTCCTGCTGTTGCATCTCCTGCTGCTGCATCTCCAGCTGTTATATCTCCTGTTACGCCTCCTGCTTCTGCATCTCCTGCTACTGCAAATACTGCTGCTGCATCTCCCGATAATTGTGGTGGTGCATCTGCTACTGCATCTGCTACTACTCCGTCTAATGCTGCTGCATCTGCTGCTGAATCCTCTGCTTCTGGATCTCCTGCTGTTGCTTATCCTGTTGCATCTCCTGCTGCTGCAAATGCTGCTGCATCCCCTTCTTCTGCATCGCCTGCTGCATCTCCTGCTGCTGCATCTCCTGCTGCAGCATCTCCTAAAGTACCTCTTACTGCTGCATTTCCTCCTTTATCTCCTGCTGCTGAATCTCTCGTTTCATCTACTGCTTCAGATACTCCTGCATCTCCTACTGCATCTGCTGCTGCTGCATCTCCTGTTTCTGCATCTCCTGCTGCATCTGGGGTTGCTGTATCTCCTCCACCTGCATTTTATGCTACTTCTGCTGCTTCATCACTTGCTGAATCTCTTGCTGCATCTCCTTCTGGATTTCCTGCTGCTGCATCACCTCCTACTGCATCTGCTGCAGTATTTCTTGCTGTTGCATATCCGACTTCTTCATATCATGCTGCATTTCATGATGCTGCATATCCTAACTGCTGCATGTCCTGCTGCATTTCTTGCTGATGAATATCCTGCTGCTGCATCCCCTGCTGCATCTACTGATGCTGAATCTCCATCTTCTACATCTCCTGTTCATCTGCTGCATCTCCTGATGCTTCTCGTGCCACTGCATCTGCTGCATATCCTGCTACTGAATCTCCTGCTTCTGCATCTCCTTCTGGTGCATCTCCTGTGCAATCTCTAGCTACTCTATCTCCTACTGATTCCACATCTCCTCTTTCATTAGCTGCTGCATCTACTGCTGTTGCATCCACCTCTGCATCTCCTTCTGCTGCCTCTCCATCCTACATCTCCTCGGCTTCATCTCTTGGTGCATCTCCTGCTATATCTCATGCTGCATCTCCTTCTTCTCCTCCTGCTGCTGCATCTCCTGCTGCATCTCCTGCTGCTGCATCTCATGGTGGATCTCCTCTTGATAAATCTACTGCTGCATTTCCTGCTGCATCTCCTGCTGGTTCATCTCCTGCTGCCTTTACTGGTGATGCATATCCTGCTGGTGCATTTCCTGATGCATCTCTTGTAGCTGCCTCTTTTTCTGCATATCCTCCTGCATCTCTTCCTGCTGCATCTCTTGTTGAGTCTCCTTCTACTGCATCTGCAGCATATGCTGCTTCATCTGGTGCTGCTTCACCTACCACTGCATCTCCTGCTGCTGCGTATGCTGCTGCATCTCCTTCTTCTGCATCTTCCGCAGAATCTCCTGTTCCTGTTTCTCCTGCTGAATCTGCATCTCCTGCTGCATTTGCTGTTGCATCTCCTGCTGCTTTATAAACTACTGCTGCATCTGTTGCATCTCCGGCTGCATCATCTCTTCTACATCTCCTGCTGCTATATCTCCTGCTGCACCTACTGCTCTATCTCCTGCTGCATCAATTCCTACATCTCCTGCTGCTGCATCTCCTGCTGCTGCATCTCCAGCTGTTATATCTCCTGTTACACCTCCTGCTTCTGCATCTCCTGCTACTGCAAATACTGCTGCTGCATCTCTCGATAATTGTGGTGGTGCATCTGCTACTGCATCTGCTACTACTCCGTCTAATGCTGCTGCATCTGCTGCTGAATCCTCTGCTTCTGGATCTCCTGCTGTTGCTTATCCTGTTGCATCTCCTGCTGCTGCAAATGCTGCTGCATCCCCTTCTTCTGCATCGCCTGCTGCATCTCCTGCTGCTGCATCTCCTGCTGCTGCAATCTCCTAAAGTACCTCTTACTGCTGCATATCCTGCTGCATCTCCTGCTGCAACTGCTCCTGAATTTCCTGCTGCTGCATCACCTCCTGCTGCATCTGCTGCTGTATTTCTTGCTGCTGCATATCCGGCTTCTTCATATCATGTTGCATTTCCTGATGCTTCATATCCTGCTTCTGCGTCTGCTGCTGAATCTCCTGCTTCATCTCCTCCTGATGCATCTCCTGCTGCATCTCCTTCTGCTGTATCTCTTGCTGCATCTCCTACGGCTGTATCTCCTGCAGCTGAATCGGCTGCCACAGTTCTGTGGTTGCATCTCCTGGTGCTGCATCTCCTTCAGATTATCCTGATGATGCAGATGAGCAGATGCACAAGCAGGAGATGCAGACGTAGATGCAGCAGGAGATTCTGCAGCAGTAGACAGAGCAGGAGTTGTAGCATCAGACGAAGCAGCAGTAGATGCAGTAGCAATATATGCAGCAAAAGGAGATGAAGAAGAATATGAAGCATCAGGAGATTAAGCAAGAGGAGATGCATTAGGATATTCATCAGCATGCGATGCAGCGGCAGTAGATGCAGCAGAGAATGCAGTAGCACGATATCCAGCAGTAGGAGATGCAACAGGAGATGCAGCTGCAGGAGATGCAGCAGCAGGAGATGCACGAGGACATCCAGCAGCAGGAGATGCAGCAGCAGGAGTTGCAACAGTAGGTGAATCTATAGCAGATGCAGCAAAAGATGCACAAGATTCACCAGTAGGCGATGCAGCAGCAGGAGAAGCAGCACGACATGCAGAAGCAGGAGATGAATCAGTAGGATTTGTGGTATGAGATGCAGAAGCAGGAGATGCAGTAGCAGATGCAGCAGGAGATGCAGCAGCAGTAGATGTAGCAGCCGGAAATCAGCAATAGGAGATGCAGCAGTACATGAATCAGCAAGAGATGCAGCAAAAAAGATGAAGCAGCAGAAAATGCAGCAGAAAATGCACAAGCAGCAGCAGAAATAGAGCAGCAGCAGATGCAGCTGAAAATGCAGCAGCAGGAGATGCAGAAGTAGGAGATCCAGCAAGAAAGCACCATCATAAGATGAATCTGCAGATGTATCAGAAGGATATGGAGCAGCAAGAGTTGCGGCAGCAAGATTTGCAGCAGCAGATGCAGCAACAAGTGAAGCAGTATCAGGAGATGCAAAGAAGAAAATTCAGAGAATGAGAAGCAGCAGGAGATGAAGCAGGAGATGAAGCCACAGTAAATGCAGCAAGAGATATAGCAGCAGCAGATGCAGGAGGATATGTAGCAGAAGATGCAGTAGTATGTGAAGCAGCAGGAGATGTTGCAGCAAATGCTGAAGATGCAGCAGTAAGTGATTCAGAAGGAGACACAGCAGGAAGAGATGCTTAAGGAGAGCGATCAGGAGAAGATTCACCAGCAGGAGATGGAGCAGGAGATGCAGCCGCAAGACATGTAGCAGAAGATGCAGCAGGAGATGCAGCAGGAGATGCAGTAGCAGGAGATGTAGCATCAGGATATGCAGCAGGAGATTGAGCAAGAGGAGATGTACCCTGAGATGCAGTAGCAGGAGATGCAGCTGGAGAGGTAGAAGCAGACAAAGCAGCAGTAGATGCAGCAGCAAGATATGCATCAGAAGGAGATAAAGCAGGAGATGCAAAAGCAGGAGATTAAGCTTCAGGAGATGCGTTAGGAGATGCAGTAGCAGGAGATTCAGCCGCAGTAGATGCAGAAGCAGATTTAGTAAGAGATGCAGTGGCAGGAGATTCATAAGCATAAGATACAGCACCAGGAGATGCAGCAGCAGGAATTTCAGTAGGAAACGCAGAAGCAGCAGAAACCACAGGTAATGCAGCAGCAGTAGATGAAGTAGGGTATGAAGCAGCAGTAGATGCAGCAGGGTATGCAAGAGCAGGAGATTCAGCAGCAGGAGATTAATCAGAGGATATGCATCATCAGATGAATCCGGTGATGCATCAGAGGTAGTTTCAGACAGAGATGCAGCATCAGGAGTTTCAGCAGAGGATGCAGCAGCAATAGATGCAGGAAGAGATCCAGGCGGAGGAACTAGAGCAGTAAGAGATGTAGCAGCACATACAGCAGCAGATCAGGGGATGAAGCAGCAGGAGAAGCAGCAGCAGAAGATGCAGCATTAGGAGATGCACCTGAGATACAGCAGCAGAATGCATAGCAACAGGAATGCAGCAGGGTATTCAGTAGCAGGTCATGCAGCAGCAGAAGTAAATCCAGCAGCAGAAGATGTAGCAGCACATGCAGCAGTAGTAGATGATACTGAGGATGAAGGAGCAAGAGATTCAGCAGCAGGAGATGCAGCAGCAGAAGATGCAGCAGGAGATGCATACTAAGCAGGAGGTGTAGCAGGAGATGCAGCAGCATATTCAGCAGCACATTCAGCAGACGATGCTGAAGCAGGATATTCAGCAGCAGGAGACTAAGACTCGGCAAATATAGAAGCACATTCAGCAGGAGATGCAGCAGTAGATGCAGCAGCAGTAGATGCAGCAGTAGTAGATGCAGCAGTGTATGCAGCAGCAGCAGATGGAGCATCAGGTGATGCAGGAGGACATAAAAAATCAGAAGGTTAAGCAGCAGGGAATAAAGCAGTAGATTAATCTACAGCAGATGCACCAAAATATGCAGGAGATGCAGCAGCAGGAGATGAAGCAGCATTAGATGCAACAGCAGAAGATGCAGCCACAGATGCAGCAGCAGAAGATGCAGCAGCAGGACATGAAGCAGGAGATGAAGCAAGAGCTTTAGCAGGAGATACAGAAGCAGAAGATTCAGGAGCAGGAGATGAAGAAGCAGGAGATGCAGCAACAGGAGCTGCAGAAGCAGATGCAGAAGTAGGAGGTGCAGCAGCAGGAATTTAAACAGTAGATTCAACAGCATATTCAACAGCAGATGCAGAAGGGGTTGCAGCATCAGGAGATGCAGCAGCAGATGCATCAGTAGATGCCTGTTCATCAGGAGATGCAGCAGGAAGAGATGCTTAAGCAGGTACAGCTTCATGAGATGTAGCACGAGATACAGAAGGAGATGCTGTAGGAGGAGAGGCAAGAGTAGGTGATGCAACAGATGCATTATAAGGAGATGCAGAAGCAGAAGATGCAGCCAGAGATTCTGCAACGGGAGATACAGCTGCAGGAGACGAGCAGCAGATTCAGTAGGAGATTCTGCAGTAGGAGTTTAAGCAGCAGGATCTGCAGAAAATAAGATGAAGCAGCAGGATCTGCAGAACAGAAGATGCAGCAGCAGGAGATGAAGCAGGAGATGCAGCCGCAGAAGATACAGCAGTACATGAAGCAGCAGATGCACAAGAAATGAGAGCAGGAGATGCAGCAGGATAAGATGCAGTACCAGTAGATGCAGTGGAAGATGCAGCATCTGGAGTTCAAGTAATAGAAAATGCTGCAGGAGATGCAGTAGCAGATACATCAGGAGAAGCAGGAGCAGGAAATGCAGAAGCAGGAGATGCAGCAGCAGAGATTCAGGAGTAGGAGACGCAGAAGCAGGTGATGTAGCAGCAAGTCACGGAAGAGGATATGCAGTAGCAGGAGAGGCAGCAGCAGGAGATGCAGCAGCACGATATGCAGCAGCAGATGCATCAGCAGCAGATGCAGCAGTAGATTCAGTAGAGGACACTGCAGCAGGAGATGCAGCAGCTTGAGATGAAGCAGAAGATGCAGCATCAGGAGATGTAGTAGGAGATGCAGCAGGAGATAGAGCGCTAGACAATGCAGCAGTAGATGCAGCAGAATAGGCATATTCAGCAGGAGATGTAGCGGGAGATGCAGTAGGAGGATATGTAGCGGGAGATGCAGTAGGAGGATATGCAGCAGGAGATGCTGCAGCAGGTGCAACAGGAGGAGGTGCAGCAGGAGGAGATGCTGCAGGAGGAGATGCATCGGGAGATGTAGCAGCATGAGATGCCACAGGAGATTCAGGAGGAGATTCAGCAGCAGCAGATGCAGCAGCAAATGCAGCAGCACATGCAGTACGATACAAAGCAAAAGGAGATGCAGAAGCACATGTAGCAGCAGGATATGCAGGAGCACGAGATGCAGCAAAAGGAGATGCAGGAGCAGCAGGTGCAGCAGGAGATGCAGCAGCAGATGATAGAGCAGGAGAAGATGCAGCATAAGGATATGCATGAGGAGATTCCACAGGAGCTTCAGCATGTGATGCAGGATCATGAAACGCAGAATCAGGAGATGCAGCAGTAGGAGATGCAATAGGAGATGCAATAGGAGATGCAGAAGCAGGAGGTGGATCAGTAAATTCAGCAAGAAATGCAGCAGGAGGAGATACAGCAACAGGAAATCTAGCAGAAAGAGATGCAGCAGGAGATGCAGCAGACGATAGAGCAGCAAGAAATGCAGCAGGAGATGCAGCTGCAGAAGATGCTGCAGCAGCAGATGCAGCAGGAGATTCAGCAACAGGAGATTCAGCAACAGGAGATTCAGCAGCAAACACAGGAGATTCAGCAGCAGACACGGCATCAGGAGATTCAGCAGCAGGAGATGCTGCAGCAGACGGCAGAAGCAAACGCAGCAGTAGGAGTGGCCGCAGGTGGAGATGCATCAGGAGATGCATATTCAGAAGGAGATGCAGCAGGAAATTTAGCAGGATATGTAGCAGCACGAGATGCCGCAGGATATTCCTGAGGAGATTCAGCAGAAAGACATGCAAGAGCAGGAGATGAAGCAGCAGGAGATGCAGCTGCAGCAGCTGCAGCAGGAGATGCAGATTTAGCAGGAGATGCATCAGCAGGAGATGCTGCAGCAGATGCAGCAGGAGGAGATTCAGCAGCAGGATACGCAGCAGGAGTTGATGCAGAAAGTAATAGAGCAGCAGGAGATTCAGAAAGAAGGAGATGCAGAAAGAGATTCAGCAGCAGGTAATGCAGCAGCAGGAGATGCAGTAGGAGACAATATAGCAGGTAATGCAGCAGCAGAAGAGGCAGCAGGAGATGCAAGAGCAAGAGATGCAGCATCAGACACATCAGCAGTACATGCAGGAGGAGATCCAGCAGCAGGAGATTGAGCAGCAGGTGTATCAGAAGAAGATGCAGCAGCTGGAGACTTGGCAGGATGTTATGCAGCAAGAGCTGCATCATGAGAAATGCAGCAGGTAATTCATTAGCAGGAGATTAAGCATGAGATGCAGCAGCATGAGTTGCAAGAGCAAGAGATTCAGCACCAAGAAATGCAGCAGGAGATGCAGGACGAGATGTAGCCACAGGAAATACGGCAGCAGGAGATGCAGCATGAGATGCAGCTGCATGAGATGCAGCTGCATGAGATGAAGCAGCAGATCTAGCAGCAAATGAAGTACCAGCAGATGAGGCAGAGGGAGATGCAGCAGCAGGAAATGCAGCAGTAGATATAGAAGATTGAGATGCAGCAGCAGGACATGCAGCAGGAGATTCATCATGTAATGCAGCAGGAGATGCAGAAAGAGACTCAGTAGGAGGTGCAGCAGCAGAAGGTGATGCAGGAGATGCATCAGCAGTATATGCAGCCGTGTACGCAGCAGCAGGAGTTGCAGCAGCAGGAGATGCATCAGGAGATGATGCAGAAAGAGATGCAGCATCAGATTCATCAGCAAGAGACGCAGGAGGAGAACCAGCAGCAGGAGATGCAGCAGGAAATGCATCAGCAGGAGATGTAGCAGAAAATGCTCCAGATGCAGCAGCATGAGTTTCAGCGGGAGATGCAGCAGAAAGAGATGCATAAGGAGATCCATCAGGAGAATATTCACCAGCAGGAGATGGAGAAGGAGATGCAGCCACAAAAGATGCAGCAGGAGATGTATCAGCAGGATATGCAGCAGGGGATTGAGCAAGACGTAATGCATCATGAGGTGCTGCAGCTGGAGATGCAGCAGCAGATGAAACAGCAATAGGTGCAGCAGCAAGCCATGCAGCAGAAGAAGATGAAGCAGGAGATGCGGCAGAAGACGATACAGCAGGAGATGCAGGAGCAGTAAATACAGCAGTGTATGCAGAAGCAGATTCAGCAGTAGGAGATGCAGCAGCAGGACATTCAGCAAGAGGAGATGCAGCAGGCTATGCAGCAGCAGGAGGCGCAGCAGGAGATGCGTCAGCAGGAGATAAAGCAGGAAACGCAGTAGGTTTAGATTCAACAGGAGATGCTGGAGCAGGAGATGCTGGAGCAGGAGATGCCTCTAGAACACCGCACTGATTCAGTAGCAGCTGATGCAGCACTAGATGCAGTAGGAGATTCAGCAGCAGGAGATGCAGCAAGAGATACAGCAGATGGAGGTGACAAATCAGGAGATGCAGCAGGAATGCAGCAGGGGATTCAGTAGCAAGTGATGCAGCAGCAGATGCAGCAGCAGATAAAGGAGACGCAGCAGGAGGAAATGCAGAAGGAGATGCAGCAGTATATTAATCAGCAGCAGATGCAGCAGAAAATGCTGTGGATGCAGCAGTAGATTAATCACTAGATACAGCAGCGGATGATGCAGAAGCAGGAGATGTAGCAGCAGGTTATGCAGAAGATGCAGCGCTAGATAAAGCAGCGGCAGATGCAGCAGAAAATGCTGCAGATGCAGCAGTAGGAGATTAATCACTAGATGCAGCAGTAGATGCAGCAACAGGAGATTCAGCAGCAGTAGATGAAGCAGTAGATTCAGCAGTCGACAGAGTCGCAGTAGACAGAGCAGCAGGAGATGCAGCTGCAGGAGATGCAGCAGGAATTGCAGAAGGAGAAGATGAAGCAGGAGATGCAGCAGCAGCAGATTCCGCAGCAAGAGAAGCAGCAGTAGATGCAGCAGGAGGAGATGCAGAAGGAGGAGGTGCAGTAGCAGGACATGCATCAGAAGGAGATGTAGCAACAGGAAATGCAGCAGATTAAGCAGCAAATGCAGAAGCAGCAGATACAGCAGGTGGAGATGCAGCAGCTAATGCAGCAGTAGATGCAGATTCAGCAGGAGATTCAGAAGCAGGAGATGCTGCAGCAGATTCACAGTAGGAGATGCATCAGCAGGAGATGCAGCAGGTGATGCAGAAAGATAATCAACAGGAGGAACTGCAATAGAAGATGCAGGAGTAAGAGATGCAGCAGGAAATCCAGGATGTAACACAGCAGGAGAAGCTTCAAAAGGAGATGCAGCAAGACATGCACCAGCAGAAGATGCAGAAACAGAGCAGCAGGAAATGCAGATTCAACAGGAGATGCAATAGGAAGAGAATCTTCAGCAGATGCAGCAGGATATGCATCATGATGAGATGTATCAGGACATGTAGCAGCAGCAGATGCATCGGCAGATGAAGAAGGAAATGCAGCAGAAAGAGATGAATCAGCATCAGATGCAGCCACAGATGCAGCAGCAGGAGACGCAGCAGCATCTGATGTAGCAGGAGATGCAGAAGCAGAAGATGCAGCAGCAGGATATGCGGCAGAAGATGCTGCAGAATATACAGCAGCAGGAGATGCAGCAGTAGGAGATGCATCATATGATGCAGAAGCAGATGCAGCAGGATTGCAACAGGAGATGCAGCAGCAGGAAATGGAGAATTATATACGGAAGCAGGAGATGCAGCAAGAGGAGATGCAGATAGGAAGGATGCCTCAGGAGATCCAGCAGCAGGAGATGCAGCAGGAGATCCAGCAGCAGGAGATGCAGCAGGAAATGCAGCAACAGTGGATGTAGTAGCAGGAGATGCAGAAGGAGATGCAGCAGCAGGAGATGCAGCAGGGAATGCAGCAGCAGGGGATGTAGTAGCAGGAGATGCAGCATCATATGCACTAGGAGATGGAGCAGCAGGAGATGAAGAAGCAGGAGATGCTAGACGATATTCATCATGAGATGATGGAGGAGATGCAGCAGCAGGAGATGCAGAGTAGTAGATGATGAGAAGAAGATGCAGGAGAAGGAAATATAGCAGGAGATTCAGACGCAGTAAATGCAGCAGGAGAGAAAGCAGCAGGGGATGTAGCAGCAGATGCAGCAGCAGAGGATGCAACAGCAGATGCATCAGCAGGAGATCTATAAGGAGATGCAGCAGTAGATGAAGCAGCAGGGGATGCAGCAACAGATTCAGCAGATGCAGCAGTAGTAGATTCAGCAAGAGCTGCAGCAGGAAATGCAGATGAATATGCAGCAGCAGGAGATACAGCAGGAGATGCATCTGCAGGTGATGCAGAAGGAGATGCAGCAGGTGATGCTCAAGGAGATGAAGCAGGAGATGCAGAAGGAGATGAAGCAGCAGGATATGCAGCAGAAAGAGGATGACGCTGGAGATGCTTCAATAGAAGGTGCAACATGAGATAGAGCAGGAGATGCAGCAACAGACGAAGCAGATGGAGATGCAGAAACAGGAGATGCAGCAGAAGAACATGGAGCAAGAGATGCAGCACCAGATGATGAAGAAGCAGGAGATTCATTAGGGGATGAAGCAGCAGGAGATGAAGCAGCTGAAGATATAGCAGGAGGAGATACAGCATGAGATGCCGCAGGCTGAAGTGGAGCAGCAGGGGATGCATCAGTGGATGCAGAAGCAGCAGATATTCTTGCTTCATCTTGGCCTGCTGCATCTCCTGCTGCTGCATCTCCTGTTACATCATCTGCTGCATCTCCTGCTGCTGCATGTTTTTCTGCGTCTCCTCCTGCTGCATCTGCTGCTGCATCCTCCTCATGGAACTTCTCCTGCAGCATCTCTTGCTACTGAAGCTCATGATCCTGCATCTTCTGCCTTGGCAATTCCTGGTGCTTCATTTCCTGCTGCATTTCTTCCTTTTACATCTCCTGCTGCTGCATCTCCTGCTGCTGCATCTGCTGCAGCATCTCTTTCTGCTGAATCTCCCATTCATCTCCTGCTGCATTGCTGATGCAGCTGCTGCTGCTGCATCTCCTACTGCTTTATAAACTACTGCTGCATATCCGGATTCAGCATACCCTATTGCATCTGCCGGTGTTGCTTCTCCTGCTGCTGTATTTTGTACTGCATCTCCCGGTGCTGTGTCACTTGATGCTGCATTCTCTGCAGCATCTCCTGCTTCTGCATCTTCCATAGAATCTCCAGTTCCTGCTTCTCCTGCTGAATCTGCATCTCCAGCTGCATCATCTCTTCTACGTCTCCTGCTGCGAAATCTCCTGCTACTATATCTCCTGCTGCAACTACTGCTGCATCTCCTGCTGCATCAATTCCTACATCTCCTGCAGCTGCATCTCCTGCTGCTGCATATCAGCACAAGTACCGCAGGGAAGATGCTACGATCAAATGCTGGCTCTCGTTAAGAATCTTCTGTGGAAGCTCTTTCATTGCAATGTGGAAAGCACGCTTTCACTGCAAGCTGCAAAGCACGACTAACAGGACGTTTTTGCATAGGATACTGAATTGTGACTTATGAAGCCGTGTTCTGAAAAGTGAATAACTCCTGCAGTGAAGATGCTGGCATGGAATACTGCTGCTTCTGAATGTCTTCTCTTAGAGTGCTTTCACTGCAAAGCAAGACTTGTAGAACTTCCAGGCTAGGCTTGTGTACTGTAATATCAGAATGGCTATTAAAGCCTAACTTCAAAAGCTTTCAACTTGTACAGCACAAGAACTGCAGGGAATCTTCTTCGATCATATGCTAGCTTTCTTTAGTGTCTTCTCTTAAAGCGCTTTCACTACAAGCTGCGAAGCACGACTTATAGACCGTTTTAAAATAAGTTACTGAATTGTGACTTAATTGGGCAAAATAATGCACTGTAGGAAAAGTGTGTAAATCCCAAAGGGAAGATGTTAGCATGGAATGCTGCTGCTTCTGAATGTCTTCTCTTATACCACTTTCACTGCAAAGCAAGAATTGTGGAAATTTTAGCTTAGGGACGTGTACTGTAACATCATGTGTATTAAAGCGTCACTCCAAAATTTAAAATCGTTCAGAAAAAGTACAGCAGGGAAGCTGCTACGATCAAATGCAGGATCTCGTTAGAGCCTTCTCGGGAAGCGCTTTCATTGCAACGTGGAAAGCACGACTAACAGAACGATTTAGTGTAGGTTACTGAACAGTTACTTGACTTCGCCTAATAATGCACTTTAGGAATAGTGACTATCGGCAGCAAGGAAGATGGTAGTATGGAATGCTGCAGCTTCTGAATGTCTTCTCTTAGATAGCGCTTTCAGTGCAAAGCAAGACTTATAGAACTTTCAGTCTAGGATTCTGAAGTATATAATCAGCTAGTAAAGCATCACTTCAAAATTTTAGAGCATTCAGCACAAGTCCCTCAGGGAATGCTACCATCCAATGCAGGCTCTGCTTAGAGTCTTTTCTTATAACGCTTTCACAGCAAGCTGTAAAGCACAACTAACACATTTTAGTTCAGAATAATGAATTGTGACTTAACTGCGCCTATTAAGGTGCTTACGGAAAAGTGAGTATCTCAGGCTGTGCAGATGCTGGCATGAAATTATACCGCTTCTTAATGTTTTCTCTAATAGCGCTGTTGCTGCAAAAGACGACTTCTAGAATTTTCACTCTAGGCTTGTGAACTGTAACATTTGAAGCGTCACTTCAAGATCAGCTGTTTATAAACTACTGTTGCATATCCTACTGCTGCATATCCGGATTCAGCATATCCTATTGCATCTCCTGGTGTTGCTTCTCTTGCAGCTTCATTTTCTGCTGCATCTCTTGCAACTGCACTTCCTACTGCATCTCCCGGTGCTGCATCTCTTGATGCTGCATTCCCTGCAGCATCTCCTGCTTCTGCATCTTCTGCAGAATCTCCTGTTCTTGCTTCTCCTGCTGAATCTGCATCTCCTGATGCATCTGCTGTTGCATCTCTTGCTGTTTTATAAACTACAGCTGCATCTGCTGCATCTCCAGCTGCATCATCTCTTCCACATCTCCTGCGGTGATATCTCCTGCTGCTATATCTCCTGCTGCACCTACTGATGCATCTCTTGCTGCATCAATTTCTACATCTCCTGCTGCTGCATCTCCAGCTGTTGTATCTCCTGTTACACCTCCTGCTGCTGCATCTCCTGCTACTGCAGCTACTGCTGCTGCATCTCCCGATAAATGTGGTGCTGCATCTGCTACTACTCCATCTAATACTGCTGCATCTGCTGCTGTATCTTCTGCTGTTGCTTTTCCCGTTGCATCCCCTTCTTCTGCAAATGCTGCTGCATCCCCTTCTTCTGCATCGCCTGCTGAATCTCCTGCTGCTGCATCTCCTGCTGCTGCATCTCCTGCTGCTGCATCTCCCGATAAATGTGGTGCTGCATCTGCTACTGCATCTGCTACTACTCCATCTAATACTGCTGCATCTGCTGCTGTATCTTCTGCTGTTGCTTTTCCCGTTGCATCCCCTTTTTCTGCAAATTCTGCTGCATCCCCTTCTTCTGCATCGCCTGCTGCATCTCCTGCTGCTGCATCTCCTAAAGTATCTCCTGTTGCTGTTTATCCTGCTGCATCTCCTCCTGCTGCATCTGCTGCTACATCCCCTGCTCCTGCATCTCCTGCTGCATTTCTTGATACTGCATCTCATGCTGTCGCATATCCTGCACCTGGATCTCTCGCAACTGCATATCCTGCTTCATCTTCTTCATCTTCTGCTGCTGCATCTGCTGCTGCTGTAATTCCTGATGATCAATCTCCTGCTGCTGCATCTCATGCTGTATCTCCTTCTTCATCTGCTGCTGCTTCATCAGCTGCATCTGCTGCTGCATCTGCTGCTGATTCATCTATTGCTGCGTCTCCTGCTACATCTCCTGTTGCTGCATCATCTCCTGTTAAATATACTGCTGAATCTTCTGATGAATATGCATCTCCCTCTGCAATTCTTGCTTATGCATCTCCTGCTGCATATCCTGATGCTGTATCTGCCTCGGATACATCTTCTGTTGCTTCATTCACGCTGCTGAATCTGCTGCTTCTTCATATCATGCTGTATCTCCTACTGCATCTCCTTCTCCTGAATCTCCTGCTGCATCTCCTGCTGAATATGCATCTCCTGCTGCACATCCTGCTGCTCTATCTCCTGGTGTGTGTCATGATGCTGCATTTCCTGCTGCTGCATCTGCTGCTGCTGCATCTCCTGCTTATACATTTCCAGCTGCATCTCGTCCTGCTGCATCTGCTGCTACATCCCTTTGTCCTGCCTCTCCTACTGCATCTCTTTCTTCTGCATCTCATGCTGCTGAATCTCCTGCAGCTGCATCTCCTGCAGCTGCATCTCCTGCTGCATCTTCTGCTTCTGCACATCATACTCTATCTCCTGTTAAATCTCTTTCTGCCGCATCTCCTTCTGCAGTTCCTGCTGAATCCCCTGCTTCTGCAATTCCTCGTGATTCATGTCCTGTTGCATCCCCTGCTGCTGCATCTCCTGTTGCACATCTTGCTGCAACATATGATTGCTGGATCCCCTAACGTATGTCCTGCTGATTCATCTCCTGATGCTGAATCTCCTGCTGCATCTCGGGCTGCTGCTGCATCTGGTGCTGTATCAACCACTGCTTTATCTCCTGCAGCTGCATATACTGCTACATCTCTTGCTGCATCTCCTGCTGCTGCAATGCCTGCTTCTGAATCTCCTGCTGCTGCATCTGCTGCTGCATCTGCTGCTGCATCTGCTGCTTATTTATATCTTCTTGATTTTTTGTTGCTGCATCTTGTGCTGCATGTCCTGCTGCAGCCTCTCCTGTTACATCTCCTACTGCTGCATCTACTTCTGAATCTCCTCTTTCATCTCCTCTTGCAGCATTTCCAGCTGCCTCTCTTTCTGCTGAATCTCCGTTTGCCGCTCCTACTTCCGCATCTCCTGGTTCACCTCCTACTGCTGCATCTCATCCTACTACACCTCTGGCTGCATCTCCTGATGCATCTGCTGCGGCTTCATCCCCTGAAGCTGCCTATTCTGCTACATATCCTGCTGCGGTATCCCCTGCTGCTGCATCTCCTGCTGCTGCATTACCTGCTTCATCTCCTCCTGTGTCATATCATACTGCATCTGCTGCTACATATCCTGCTGAATCTGCTGCTGCATTTGCTGCAACTCCATCTCCTACTGATGCATCTCCTTCTGCCGCATCTTCTACTGCATCTCCTGATGAATCTCCTGCTTCTGCATCTCTTTTTGCATCTTCTGCTGCTGCATCTCCTCCTGCTGCATCTCCTGCTGCTGCATCTCCTCCTGCTGCATCTGCTGCATAGCCTTATTCTGCATCTCCCTCTGCGGCATCTCTTTCTGATGCATCTCATGTTGAATCTGCTTCTAAATCTGCTCCTGCATCTACTGCGTCTTCATCTCCTTCTACTGCGTCTCCTGCTGCTTTAACTCCTGCGTGTCCTGATGCTGCATTAGCTGCAGAACCTACTGGTGCTTCATCTCCTGCTGAATCTGCATCTCCTGCTGCTGCATCTGCTTCTGATGCCTACACCCCTGAATATGCTGCTAAATCTCCTGCTCCTGCATCTCATTCTGCTGATGCATCTCTGACTGCTGCATCTCGTGCTGCATATCCTCCTTCTGCATCTGCTGCTGATGCATCTCCAGCTATTGTATCTGCTGCTGAATCATCTCCTGCTGCTCCATCTCTTGCTGCTGCATCTCCTTCTGATGCATCTCCTGCTGCTGTATCTCCTGCTGAATCTGCTGATAAATCTGCTGCTACATCTCGTGCTGAATATCCTCCTGCTTCATTTTCTGCAGCACCTCATTTGCTTCATCTTCTGCCGCATCTCCTGTGGCTGCACCTCCTGTTGCATCTCGTCCTGCTGCATTTCCTGCTGCATCTCCTCCTGTTGTATCTTTTGCAGCATCTTTTGCTGCTACATCTCCTCCTGCTGCATCTCCTGCTGCTGCATCTGATGGAGCACCTCCTGCTGCTGCCTCTCCAGCTGAATCTGCATCTTCTGCTGCATCTCCTGCAGAATCTGCATCTTCTGCTGCATCTTACGCTCCATCTGCTGCTGCTTCATCTGCTGCTGCATTTGCTGAAGCATCTCCTGCTGCATCTCCTAATGCATCTCCAGCTACATCTCTACTGCTTAATATGCATCTCTTGCTGCATCACATGCTGCATCTCCTGCATCTAATGCAATATCGCGTACTTCTGCATCTCCTGCTGAATCTGTTTCTCCAGCTGCATGTTATGCAGCATGTCTTGCTGCTGCATCTCCTTCTGTGGCATATTCTGCTGCATCTCATCCTGCTACTGCATGTCCTGGTGCATGTCCTGGTGCATCTCCTACTGCTGCATCTCATCCTACTACACCTCTGGCTGCATCTCCTGATGCATCTGCTGCGGCTTCATCCCCTGAAGCTGCCTATTCTGCTACCTATCCTGCTGCTGTATCTCCTGCTGCTGCATTTGCTGCTGTTTTTCCTACTGCATGTGATACAGCACGAGATGCATATTCAGCAGTAGAGATGTAGCTGGAGATGCATTAGGAGATGCAGCAGGAGATCCTTCAGCAGATGCAGCAGCAGGAGATGCTTCAGCAAATGCAGCAGCAGATGCAGCAGGAGATGCAGCAGGAGGAGATGCAAAAGGAGTAGTTCCTGCAGCAGGAGATGCAGCAGGATATTCAGTAGCATATGATGCAGGAGATGAAGCAGATGGAGGAGAAGATGAAGCAGAAGATGCAGCACCAGATGCAGCAGGAATTGCAGCAGAAGGAGATGAAGCAGGAGATGCAGTAGTATGAGATGAAGCAGCAGATGCCAAATCAGGAGATGCAGCAGCAGAAGCAGTAGCAGATGCAGAAGCAGTTGCTACAAGAAATGATGCTGGAGGAGATACAGCAGCAGGAGATACATCAGGAGATGTAGCAGCAGGAGATGCAGTAGCAGTAGATGCAGCAGAGGATGCAGTAGCACGAGATTCAGCAGTAGGAGATGTAACAAGAGATGCAGCTGCAGGCGATGCAGCAGCAGGAGATGCACGAGAACATCCAGCAGCAGGAGATGCAGCAGCAGGAGATGCACGAGGACATTCAGCAGCAGGAGATGCAGCAGCAGGCGATGCAGCAAGATATGCAGAAGCAGGAGATGCAGCAGCAGGAGATTAGGCAATAGGAGATGAAGCAAGAGTTGCAGCAGTACATGAAGCAGCAAGAGATGCAGCAGAAAGAGATGAATCAGCAGACAATGCATCAGAAAATGTATCAGCAGCCGCAGCCGCAGAAGATAGAGCAGTAGCAGATGCAGCTGGACATGCAGCAGCAGTAGATGCAGCAGGGATTGCAGCAGCAGGAGATGCAGCAGCAGGAGATCCAGCAAGAAAGCACCATCATAAGATGAATCTGCAGATGTATCAGAAGGAGATGGAGCAGGAGATGGAGCAGCAAGAGTTGCAGCAGTAGATTAATCTATAGCAGATGCACCAAAAGATGCAGGAGATGCAGCAGGTGGAGATGCAGCAGCAGTAGATTGAGCAAGATATACAGAAGCAGGAGATGCATCGGCGGGAGATGTGGCATGAGAGGCAGAAGAAATAGATCCAGCAGCAGGAGACGTAGCAGGAGGTTATGCAGCAAGAGATGCATCATGAGAAATGCAGCAGGAAATGAAGCAGGAGATTCATTAGCAGGAGATTCAGCAGGAGATGCAGCAAGAGTTGCAGAATCAGGAGTTGCAGAAGCAGGAGATGCAGCACCAAGAAATGCAGCAGGAGATAGAGAAGGAGATGCAGCCGCAGGAAATGAAGCAGCAGGAGATGCAGCAGGAGATGCAGCAGCAGCAGATGCAGCAGCAGCAGATGTAGCAGCAAATTAAATACCAGCAGATGAGGCAGAGGGAGATGCAGCCGCAGGAAACACAACAGTAGAAACAGAAGACGGAGATGCAGAGCAGGAGATGCAGCAGGAGGAGATGCAGCAGGGGATACAGCAGCAGGAAGTGCAGCAGGAGATGCGTTAGCAGGAGATGCAGCAGCAGGAGATTGAGGAGCAGAAAATGCAGCAGCAGGAGATGCAGCAGCAGGAGGTGCAGCCGCAAATGCATTCAGCAGGATATGCAGTAAGAGATGCCGCAGCTGGAGATTCAGTAGCAGGAGATTCAGCAGCAGATGTAGCAGGATATGCAGCATCAGTAGATGCGTCCGCAGATGCATCAGCAGAGCATGTAGGAGGAGATACGGCAGCAGGAGATACAGCTGGAGATAAAGCAGCATAAGATGAAGCAGCAGATGCAGCAGCAGCAGATGCAGGAGGAGATCTAGCAGCAGGAGATGCATCAGAAGGAAATGCAGCAGCAGATGCAGCAGCAAATTAAGTACCAGCAGATGAGGCAGAGGGAGATGCAGCAGCAGGAAATGCAGCAGTAAATACAGAAGACGGAGATGCACAGCAGCAGATGCAGCAGGAGATAGACCGTTAGACACTGCAGCCGGAGATGCAGCAAGGTAGACATATTCAGCAGGAGATGCAGCAGCAAAATATATGCAGCAGGATATGCCGCAGAATATGCAGCAGGAGGAGATGCAGCAGGAGATGCATATTCAGAAGGAGGTGCAGCAGGAGATGTAGCAGGATATGTAGCAACTTGAGATGCTGCAGCAGATTCAGGAGGAGATTCAGCAGTAGGAGATGCAAGAGCAGGAGATGAAGCAGCAGGAGACGCAGCTGCAGCAGATTCAGCAGGAAATTCAGCAGGAATTTCTGCGGCAGGATAAGCAGCAGGAGATGCAGCAGCACGTGATGCAGCAGCCGATGCAGCAGCAGATGCCGCAGGAGACGCAAGAGAAGGAGATGCAAAAGCAGATGCAGCAGTGGCTGCAGATTCAGCAGGAGATGCAGCAGGAAGAGATGATTCAGATGATACAGCATCAGGAGATGCAGCAGGAGATTCAGCCGGAGATGCAGTAGGGAGAGAGAAAAGAGGAGATGATGCAGAAGGAGAAGATAAAGCAGGAGATGCATCAGTAGTAGATACAGCAGAGGATGCATTAACAGCAGATTCCGCAGCAGGAGAGGCAGAAAGAGATTCAGCAGCAGGAAACGAAGAAGCAGGAAATGCAGCAGTGTATCTAGAAGCAGGATATGCAGCAAGAGGAGATACAGCAGGTACTGCAGCAGCAGGAGATGAAGCAGGAGATTATGCAGCAGGTGATGCAGCAGGAGATACGTCAGCAGGAGATGCATCAGCAAGTGAAGTAGCAGCAGGAGATGCTGCAGCAGATGTATCAGGAGGAGATGCATCAGCAGGAGACGTAGCAGGAGGTATGCAGCAGGAGATGCAGCAGGAGATTATATAGCAGGAGGTGCAGCCACAGGAAATACAGCAGCAGGAGATGCAGCACAAAGAAATGCAGGAGGAGGTGCAGCCGCAGGAAATACAGCAGCAGGAGATGCAAGAGGAGATGCAGCCGCAGGAAATTCAGCAGCACGAGATGCAGCAGCACTTCAGTAGCAAATTAAGTACCAGCAGATGAGGCAGAGGGAGATGTAGCAGCAGGAAATGCTGCAGTAGATATAGAAGATGGAGATGCAGCAGCAGGACATGCAGCAGGACGAGATGCATCATGTAATGCAGCAGGAGATGCAGGAGGAGATGCAGCAAGAGACTCAGCAGGAGATGCAGCAGCAAGAGATGATGCAGGAGATGCATCAGCAGTAGATGCAGCCGTGTACGCAGCAGCAGGAGTTGCAGCAGCAGGAGATGCATCAGGAGATGATGCAGAAAGAGATGCAGCATCAGATTCATCATCAAGAGATGCAGGAGGAGATCCAGCAGCAGGAGATGCAGCAGGAAGAGATGCAGAAGATGCAGCAGAAAGAGATGCATAAGGAGATCCATCAGGAGAATATTCACCAGCAGGAGATGGAGAAGGAGATGCAGCCACAAAAGATGCAGCAGGAGATGCAGAAGGAGATGCAGTAGCAGGAGATGTATCAGCAGGATATGCAGCAGGAGATTGAGCAAGACATGATGCATCATGAGTTGCTGCAGCTGGAGATGCAGCAGCAGACGAAAGAGCAGTAGATGCAGCAGAAAGCCATGCAGCAGAAGAAGAGGAAGCAGCAGTAGATACAGCGGGAGATGCAGCAGCAGTAGATACAGCAGTGTACGAAGCAGAAGCAGATGCAGCAGCAGGACATTGAGCAAGAGGAGATGCTGCAGGCTATGCAGCAGCAGGAGGTGCAGCAGGAGATGTGTCAGCAGGAGATACAGCAGGAGATGCGGTAGGTTTTGATTCAGCAGGAGATGCAGCAGCAGGAGATGCTGGAGCAGGAGATGCATCTGGAACGCCGCAGGGATTCAGTAGCAGCTGATGCAGCACGAGATGCGGTAGGAGATTCAGCAGCAGGAGATGCAGCAAGAGATGCAGCAGGGGATTCAGTAGCAGGTGATGCAGCAGCAGGTGATGCAGCGGCAGATGCAGCAGCAGATAAAGGAGACGCAGCAGGAGGAGATGCAGAAGGAGATGCAGCAGCAGGAGATGTAGAAGGAGATGCAGTAGTTTATGAAGCAGCAGCAAATGCAGCAGAAAATGCTGTGGATGCAGCAGTAGGAGATTAATCACTAGATACAGCAGCAGATGATGCAGAAACAGGAGGTGCAGCAGCAGTAAATGCAGCAGGGTTTGCAGCAGCAAAACATTCAGCAGCAGGAGAACCTGCAAGGTAGCAGTATCATAAGATGACTCCTCAGATGCATCAGAAGGATATGTAGCAAGAGGTGCAGCAGCAGGAATTTCAACAGCAGATTCAACAGCAGATGCAGAAAGAGATGCAGCAGCAGGAGATGCAGCAGCAGATGCATCAATAGATGCATAATTATCAGGAGATGCAGCAGGAAGAGATGCTTCAGCAGGTACAGCTTCATGAGATGTAGCACGAGATACAGAAAGAGATGCTGTAGGAGGAGAGGCATGAGTCGATGATGCAGCAGACGCAGTAGCATGAGATGCAAAAGCAGAAGTTGCAGCCATAGATTCTGCAACAGGAGATGCAGCCGCAGGAGATGAGCAGCGGATTCAGTAGGAGATGAAGCAGCAGGAGATGAAGCAGCAGGATCTGCAGAGAAGAAGATGCAGCAGCAGGAGATGTAGCAGGAGATGCAACAGCAGAAAATACAGCAGTACATGAAGCTGCAGATGCACAAGAAAACAGAGCAGGAGATGCGGCCGGATAAGATGCAGTACCAGCAGATGCAGTAGGAGATGCGGCATCTGGAGTTCAAGCAATAGAAAATGCTGCAGGAGATGCAGCAGCAAATGCATCAGGAGAAGCAGGAGCAGGAAATGCAGAAGCAAGAGATGCAGCAGCAGAGATGCAGGAGTAGGAGACGCAGAAGCAGGAGATGTAGCAGCAAGACATGCAAAAGGATATGCAGAAGCAGGAGATGCAGCAGTAGAAGATGCAGGAAATGCAGCAGCTGATGCAGGAATAGATTTAGCAGCAGGAGAGGCATCAGCAGGAGATGCAGTATGAGATGCAGCAGCAGGAGATGCAGCAGCATGAGATGCAGCAGGAGATGCAGCAGCATGAGTTGCAGCAGCAGATGCAGCAATAGATTCAGCAGAAGACACAGCAGCAGGAGATGAATCTGGAGATGAAGCAGGTGATGCAGCAGCTGGAGATGCAGCAGCATGAGATGCAGCAGGAGATAGAGCGTTAGACAATTCAGCAGGAGATTCAGCAGGGTAGGCATATTCAGCAGGACATGTAGCAGGAGATGCCGCAGCAGATGCAGCAGGAGATGCAGCAGAAGGAGTTGCTGCAGCAGCACGTACCGAAGGTGATGCAGCAGCAGGAGATGCAGCAGCAGCAGATGCAGCAGGAGATTCAGCAGCAGACACAGGATATTCAGCAGCAGACACGGCATCAGGAGATTCAACAGCAGGAGATTCAGTAGCAGATGCAGAAGCAAACGCAGCAGGAGGAGTGGCAGCAGGTGGAGATGCATCAGGAGATGCATATTCAGAAGGAGATGCAGCAGGAGATGTAGCAGGATATGTAGCAGCATGAGATGCCGCAGGATATTCCAAAAGAGATTCAGCAGAAGGAGATGCAAGAGCAGGAGATGAAGCAGCAGGAGATGCAGCTGCAGCAGCTGCAGCAGGAGATGCAGATTTAGCAGGAGATTCAGCAGCAGGAGATGCAGCAGCAGATGCAGCAGGAGGAGATTCAGCAGCAGGATACGCAGCAGGACTTGATGCAGAAAGTAATAGAGCAGCAGGAGATTCAGAAGAATGAGAGGCAGAAAGAGATTCAGCAGCAGGAGATGCAGCAGCAGGAGATGCAGCGGCAGGAAATGCAGCAGTATATACAGAAGCAGGATATGCAGCAGGAGGAGATGCAGTAGGAGGAGATATAGCAGGTAATGCAGCAGCAGGAGAGGAAGCAGGAGATGCAAGAGCAAGAGATGCAGCATCAGACTCATCAGCAGTAGATGCAGGAGGAAATCTAGCAGCAGGAGATGTAGCAGGAGGAGATTCAGCAGCAGGAGATGCAGCGGCAGATGTATCAGGAGGAGATGCAGAAGCAGGAGACGTAGCAGGAAGTTATGCAGCAAGAGATGCATCATGAGAAATGCAGCAGGAACTGCAGCAAGAGCTGCAAGAGCAGGAGATTCAGCACCAAGACATGCAGCAGGAGTTGCAGAAGCAGGAGTTGCAGCAGCAGGAGATGCAGCACCAAGAAATGCAGCAGGAGATGCAAGAGGAGATGCAGCAGCATGAGTTGCAGCAGCAGATGCAGCAGCAAATTAAGTACCACCAGATAAGGCAGAGGGAGATGAAGCCGCAGGAAACGGAGCAGTAGACACAGAAGGCGGAGATGCAGCAGCAGGAGATGCAGCAGGGGATACAGCAGCAGGAGGTGCATCAGAATTAGATGCAAAAGGAATGCAGTAGGGGATTCAGTAGGAGGTGATGCAGAAGCAGATGCAACAGAGGTAATTTCAGCAGCAGAAGATGTAGCAGGACATGCAGCAGCAGATCAGGGGATGAAGAAAAAGAGAAGCAACGAGAGGTGATTCAGCAGGAGACGCATCAGGAGATGCAGCAGCAGGAGATGCATGAAGAGATGCAGCATCAGGCCATGCAGCATTAGGAGATGCAGCAGGGGATTCAATAGCAGGTGGTGTAGCAGGTGGTGCAGCAGGAGATGCAGCAGGTGATGCAGCAGGAGGAGATGCAGCAGGAGGAGATGCAGCAGGAGATGCATATACAGCAGGAGATGCATCAGGAGATGTAGCAGGACATGAGATGCCGCAGCAGATTCAGGAGGAGATTCAGCAGTAGGAGCTGCAAGAGCAGGAGATAAAGCAGCAGGAGATGCGGCCGCAGCAGATCTAGCAGCAAATTAAGCAGGAAATTCAGCAGGAATTTCTGCAATTGGATAAGCAGCAGAATACGAAGCAGCAGATGCAGCAGCACGGGATGCAGCAGCCGATGCAGCAGCAGATGCCGCAGGAGACGCAACGGAAGGAGATGCAGAAGCAGATGCGGCAGTAGCTGCAGATTCAGCAGAAGATGCAGCAGGAAGAGATGATTGAGATGATACAGCAGCAGGAGATGCAGCAGGAGATTAAGCAGGAGATGCAGAAGTAGGAGATGCAGAAGGAGGAGAAGCAGCAACGGGAAATGCAACAGGAGATTAAGCAGCAAATGCAGAAGCAGCAGAAACAGCAGGTGGATGTGCAGAAGCAGATGCAGCGGTAGATGCAGATTCAGCAGGAGATTCATCAGCAGGAGATGCTGCAGCAGATTCACAGTAGGAGATGCATCAGCAGGAGATGCAGCAGGAGGTGCAGCAGCAGATAAAGCAGAATAAGCAGCAGAAGGAGATGCAGTAGAAGATGCCGGAACAGGAGATGCAGCAGAAAATTCAGAAGGAAAAACAGCAGGAGAAGCATCAGGAGGAGATGCAGCAAGACATGCAGCAGCAGCAGATGCAGCAGCAGAAGATGGAGCAAGATATGCAGAAGCAGTAGGTGCAGCAGGAGATGCAGTAGCAAGAGATGAAGCATCATCATGAGATGCACTAAGAGGTGCAGCAGCAGGATATGTAGCAGCAGGAGATGCAGCAACAGGATATGTAGCAGGAGATTTAGCAGGAGATGAAGTAGCAGCAGAGCAGCAACAGATGCAGCAGGAAAATGAACAGTAGATGCAGGAGCAAGAGATGCTGCAGCAGGAAATACTGCAGCAGATGCAGCAGGAGATGACATATCAGGTGATGAAGCCACAGATGTATCATCTGAAGATGAAGCAGGAGATGCAGCAGCACGAGGTAGATGAGCAGAGGCATCAGGAGATGAGGCAGCAAATGTAGAAAGGTATACGGTAGGGGATGCAGCAGGAAATGTATCAGCACGAAATGCAGCAGGAGATGCAGCAAGAAATGCAGCAGGATATGCAGGAGAAGTGAGTGACGCAGGAGATGTAGCAGAAGGAGGTGCAGCAGCAGCAGATTCAGCAGGAGGTATAGAAGCAGGAGATGCAGAAGCATAAGATGCAGCAGCAGGAGATTCATTAGGGCATGCAGAAGCAGGAGATATAGAAGCAGGAGATGCAGCATAAGATGCAGCAGGATGAAGTGAAGCAGCAGGGGATGCATCAGGAGATGCAGATGCAGGAGATATAGCAGGAGATTGCGTAGCAGGAGATGCAGCAGGAGGAGATGCAACAGGAGATGCAGCAGGAGGAGGTACAGCAGCAGCAGATGTAGCAGCATATGCAGCAGAAGGAGATGCATAAGAGATGCAGCAGCAGTTGATGAAGCATGAGATGCTGGAGCTGGAGATGCAGAAGAAGTAGATGCAGTAGAAGGATATGCAGAAAAGGATGCATTAGCAGGAGATGCAGCAAAACATGCATCGGCAGGAGATGCAGCAGCAGAAAATGCAGCAGGAGATGCTTCAGGAGATTAAGCAGGAGATGCTGCAGCAGGTTATGCAGCAGCAGATTCATCAGCAGGAGATGTGTCAAAGGTTGCAGCAGTAGGTGAAGCAGCACCAGAAGAAGCAGGAGATGCTGCAGACGAACCAGTAGGGGATGCAGCAGCTGATTCAGCAGGAAGAGATGGAGCACGAGAAATATCAGCAGCAGATGCACCAGCGGAGGAAGCAGCAGTAGATGCAGCAGGAGATATAGAAAAATATGAGGCAGCAGGAGATGTAGTAGGAGATGCAGCAGTAGATGAAGTAGCAGTAGATGCAGCAGCAGTTGCAAGGGGAAATGCAGCAGGAGAAGCAGCAGGAGATGCAGCAGGAGATGCAGCAGGAGATGCAGCAGCAGGAGGTGCAGCCGCAAATGCATTCAGCAGGATATGCAGTAGGAGATGCCGCAGCCGGAGATTCAGTAGCAGGAGATTCAGCAGCCGATGTAGCAGGATATGCAGCATCAGTACTTGCATCTGCAGATGCATCAGCAGAGCATGTATAAGGAGATACAGCAGCAGGAGATGTAGCAGGACATGCAGCAGTACATGAAGTAGCAGCTGATACAACAGCAGATTCAGGAGATGTAGCAGAGGAGATGCAGCAGGATATGAAAGCGCAGAAGATACAGAAGGAGATGCAGCAGCAGAAGATGAAGCTAGAGATGAAGTAGAAATGCAAAAGCAAATGCAGGAGGAGATGCAGAAAGAAGAGATGCAGCATCATCAGATGCAGCAGGAGATGCAGCAGCAGAAGCGGCAGGAGATGCAGCCAGGGATGCAGTAGCAGAAGCAGCAGCAGATGCAGCAGCAGAAGCAGTAGGTGACATAGCATCACCAGATGCAGCCGCAGATGCAGCAGCAGGAGATGCAAGAGGAGATGCAGCAGGATATGCAACAGAAAGAGATGAGGCAGCATCAGATGCAGCAGGATATGAAGCATCAGATGCCAGCAGCATGAAGTGCATCAGCAGGAGATGCAGCAGGAGATGCATATTCAGCAGGTGATGCACCAGATTGTGCAGCAGGAGATGCATCAGAAGGAAATGCAGCAGGAGATGCAGCAGTACATGAAGCAGAAGCATATTAAGGAGAGGCAGTAGCCAGAAATGCAGCAGAAGATGCAGCAAGAGGAGATGCAGCAGGAGATGTAGCTGCAGCTGCAGAGGCAGCAGACGCAGCAGCAATAGAAGCAGCAGCAGATGCATCAGGAGATGCAGATTCAGTAGGAGATGTAGCAGCAGAAGATGCTCCTGCAGATGACGCTGCAGCAGATACAGCAGAAGGGAATGCAGCAGGATATGCTGCAGGAGGAGATGCAGCAGGAGATGATGCAGCAGGTGATGCAGTAGGATTTGCAGCAGGAGGAGATGCAGTAGGAAGAGATATAGCAGGTAATGCAGCAGCAGGAGAGGCAACAGGAGATGCAAGAGCAAGAGATGCAGCATCAGACACATCAGCAGTAGATGCAGGAGGAAATCTAGCAGGAGGAGATGTAGCAGGAGGAGATTCAGCAGCAGGAGATGCATCAGTAGATGTATCAGGAGAAGATGCAGCAGCAGGAGACGTGGCAGGAGGTTATGCAGCAAGAGATGCATCATGAGAAATGCAGCAGGAGATTCATTAGTAAGAGATTCATTAGCAGGAGATGCAGCAAGAGTTGCAGAAGCAGGAGTCGCAGCAGCAGGAGATGCAGCACCAGGAAATGCAGCAGGAGATGCAGGAGGAGATGCAGCCGCAGAAAATCCAGCAGCAGGAGATGCAGCATGAGATGCAGCAGCAGGAGATACAGCAGCGGATGTAGCAGCAAATTAAGTACCAGCAGATGAGGCAGAGGGAGATGCAGTTACAGGAAACGCAGCAGTAGATACAGAAGACGGAGATGCAGCAGCAGGAGATGCAGAAGTAAGAGATGCACCAGGGGATACAGCAGAAGGAGGTGCAGCAGCAGTAGATGCAAAAGGAATGCAGGAGGGGATTCAGTAGCAGGTGATGCAGCAGTAAATTCAGCAGCAGAAGATGTAGCAAGACATGCAGCAGCACATGCAGCAGCAGTAAATTCAGCAACAGGAGATGTAGCAGCACACACAGCAGCAGATCCGGAGATGAAGCAGCAGGAGATGCAGCATCAGGAGATTCAGGAAATGTAGTTGCAGCTGCAGAGGCAGCAGATGCAGCAGCAATAGATGCAGCAGCAGATGCATCAGGAGATGCAGATTCAGTAGGAGATGTAACAGCAGAAGATGCTGCTGCAGATGACGCAGCAGGAGATGCAGCAGGATATGCTGCAAGAGGAGATGCAGCAGGTAATGCAGCAGCAGGGGATGCAGTAGGATTTGCAGCAGGAGATGCAGCAGGAGATGCAGCAGCAAGAGATGCAGCAGTGGATGCATATTCAGCAGGAGATGCAGCAGAAGATGCAGCAGGAGATGCAGAAGCAGGGGATTTAGCAGGAGATGAAGCAGCAGCAGATGCAGCAGCAGATGCACCAAATGGATGAGAAAGTGATGCAGCAGGGGATGAACCAGCAGATACAACAGGAAATGGAGCATCAGGAGATGCATCCACAGATGCATGAGCAAAGGATGCAGCAAGCGATGTAGCAGCAGGAGATACAGCAGCAGGAGATACAGAAGCAGGAGATGAAGCAGCAGATGCATCAGCAAGAGATACAGGAGGACATCAAGTAGCAGGAGATGCAGCAGCAGGAATTTTATCGGGAGATGCAGCAGTACATGAAGCATTTCCCGCTGATGCATCTCCTGCTGCATCTCCTGCTGCTGCATCTCCTGCTAAATCAGCTCTTGCTGATGCATCTTTTGCTGCATCTCCTGCTACTGCATCTCCTGCTGCTGAATCTCCTGCTGTGGCAATTCGTACTGCATTTCATGCTGCTGCAATTCCTGCAGCATCTCCTGATATATCGCTTACTTCTGTATCTCCGGCTGCTGGATTTCCCGCTGCCTCTCCTGCTGCTATATCTGCTGCTTCACCTGCTGCTGCTTCTCCAGCTGCATCTCCTCTTGCCGCATATCCTGCTGCATTACCTTCTGCTGCATCACCTTCTCTTCATCTCTTGCTTCTGAATCTCCTGCTGCATCTGCTGCTGTTGCATCTCCTGCTGCTGCATCTTCCGCAGAATCTCCTGTTCCTGCTTCTCCTGCTGAATCTGCATCTCCTGCTGCATTTGCTGTTGCATCTCCTGCTGCTTAATAAAATACTGCTGCATCTGCTGCATCTCCAGCTTCATCATCTCTTCCACATCTTCTGCTGCGAAATCTCCTGCTGCTATATCTCCTGCTGCACCTACTGCTGCATCAATTCCTACATCTCCTGCTGCTGCATCTCCTGCTGCTGCATCTCCAGCTGTTGTATCTCCTGTTACACCTCCTGCTGCTGCATCTCCTGCTACTGCAAATACTGCTGCTGCATCTCCCGATAATTGTGGTGGTGCATCTGCTACTGCATCTGCTACTACTCCATCTAATAGTGCTGCATCTGCTGCTGAATCCTCTGCTTCTGGATCTCCTGCTGTTGCTTATCCTGTTGCATCTCCTGCTGCTGCAAATGCTGCTGTATCCCCTTCTTCTGTATCGCCTGCTGCATCTCTTGCTGCGGCATCTCCTAAAGCATCTCCTGCTGCTGCATCTCCTGCTGCGGCATCTCCTAAAGCATCTCCTGCTGTTGCAATTGCTGCTGCATCCCCTTCTTCTACATCGCCTGCTGTCTCCTACTGCTACATCTCCTGCTGCTGCATCTCCTAAAGTATCTCCTGCTGCTGCAAATGTTGCTGCATCTCCTCCTGCTGCATCTGCTGCTACATCCCCTGCTCCTGCATCTCCTGCTGCATTTCTTGATACTGCATCTTATGCTGTTGCATATCCTGCACCTGCTTCTGTATCTCTGTTTGCTGCATCTCATACTGCGTCTGCTGTTGCATCTTTTCCTGCTGCATCTTCTTCTGCTGCAATTCCTTCTGCATCTGCTGCTGCATCTCTTACATCTGCTTCGTCTACATATCCTGCGGCATATTCTGCTGTAACTCTGATGCATCTTCTGCTGCATCTCCTGCTACTGCTTCTTTTGCTTCACCTCCTGCTGATTCTGCTGCTGCTGCATCTCCTGCTCTTCATCTCCTGCTGCTTCTCCTGCTTCTTCATCTCTTGCAGCTCCTTCTGCTGCTTCTTCATCTCCTGCCGCTCCTTCTGCTGCTTCATCTTTTTGCTGCATCTCATGCAGTATCTGCTGCTGCCTCTCTGATGCATCTCCTAATGCATCTCCAATTGCATCTGGTTCTGCGTCTCCTGCTGCTTCATCTCCTACTCTATCTACTGCTGCATTTCCTCCTCTGTCTCCTGCTGCTGAATCTCCTATTGCATCTACTGCTTCAGATACTCCTGCATCTCCTACTGCATCTGCTGCTGCTGCATCTCCTGTTTCTGCATCTCCTGCTGCATCTGGGGCTGCTTTATCTCCTCCACCTGCATTTTCTGCTACTTCTGCTGCTTCATCACTTGCTGAATCTCTTGCTGCATCTCCTTCTGGATTTCCTGCTGCTGCATCACCTCCTACTGCATCTGCTGCAGTATTTCTTGCTGTTGCATATCCGGCTTCTTCATATCATGCTGCATTTCATGATGCTGCATATCCTAACTGCTGCATGTCCTGCTGCATTTCTGGCTGATGAATATCCTGCTGCTGCATCCCCTGCTGCATCTACTGATGCTGAATCTCTGTCTTTTACATCTCCTGTTCATCTCCTGCTGCATCTCCTGATGCTTCTCGTGCCGCTGCATCTGCTGCATATCCTGCTACTGAATCTCCTGCTTCTGCATCTCCTTCTGGTGCATCTCCTGTGCAATCTCTAGCTACTCTATCTCCTACTGATTCCACATCTTCTCTTTCATCAGCTGCTGCATCTACTGCTGTTGCATCCACCTCTGCATCTCCTTCTGCTGCCTCTCCATCCTACATCTCCTCGTGCTTCATCTCATGCTGCATCTCCTGCTATATCTCATGCTGCATCTCCTTCTTCTCCTCCTGCTGCTGCATCTCATGGTGGATCTCCTCTTGCTAAATCTACTGCTTCACCTCCTGCTGCATCTCCTGCTGGTTCATCTCCTGCTGCCTTTACTGGTGATGCATATCCTGCAGGTGTATTTCCTGATGCATCTCTTGTAGCTGCCTCTTTTTCTGCATATCCTCCTGCATCTCTTCCTGCTGCATCTCTTGTTGAATCTCCTTCTACTGCATCTGCAGCATATGCTGCTTCATCTGGTGCTGCTTCACCTCCTGCTGCATCTCCTGCTGTTGCGTATGCTGCTGCATCTCCTTCTTCTGCATCTTCCGCAGAATCTCCTGTTCCTGTTTCTCCTGCTGAATCTGCATCTCCTGCTGCATTTGCTGTTGCATCTCCTGCTGCTTAATAAAATACTGCTGCATCTGCTGCATCTCCGGCTGCATCATCTCTTCTACATCTCCTGCTGCGAAATCTCCTGCTGCATCTACTGCTGTATCTCCTGCTGCATCAATTCCTACATCTCCTGCTGCTGCATCTCCTGCTGCTGCATCTCCAGCTGTTGTATCTCCTGTTACACCTCCTGCTGCTGCATCTCCTGCTACTGCAAATACTGCTGCTGCATCTCTCGATAATTGTGGTGTTGCATCTGCTACTGCATCTGCTACTACTCCGTCTAATGCTGCTGCATCTGCTGCTGAATCCTCTGCTTCTGGATCTCCTGCTGTTGCTTATCCTGTTGCATCTCCTGCTGCTGCAAATGCTGCTGCATCCCCTTCTTCTGCATCGCCTGCTGCATCTCCTGCTGCTGCATCGCCTGCTGCTGAATCTCCTAAAGTATCTCCTGTTGCTGTTTATCCTGCTGCATCTCCTCCTGCTGCATCTGCTGCTACATCCCCTGCTCCTGCATCTCCTGCTGCATTTCTTGATACTGTGTCTCATGCTGCATCTGGTGCTTTATCAACCACTGCTTTATCTCCTGCAGCTGCATATACTGCTCCTTCTCTTGCTGCATCTCCTGCTGCTGCAATGCCTGCTTCTGAATCTCCTGCTGCTGCATCTGCTGCTTATTTATATCTTCTTAATTTTTTGTTGCTGCATCTTGTGCTGCATGTCCTGCTGCAGCCTCTCCTGTTACATCTCCTACTGCTGCATCTACTTCTGAATCTCCTCTTTCATCTCCTCTTGCAGCATTTCCAGCTGCCTCTCTTTCTGCTGAATCTCCGTTTGCCGCTCCTACTTCCGCATCTCCTGGTTCACCTCCTACTGCTGCATCTCATCCTACTACACCTCTGGCTTCATCTCCTGATGCATCTGCTGCGGCTTCATCCCCTGAAGCTGCCTATTCTGCTACATATCCTGCTGCGGTATCCCCTGCTGCTGCATCTCCTGCTGCTGCATTACCTGCTTCATCTCCTCCTGTGTCATGTCATGCTGCATCTGCTGCTACATATCCTGCTGCTGCATCTGCTGCTGCATCTTCTGCTGCTGAACCTCCTTCTGCATCTGCTGCTTCATCTGCTACTGCTGTGTCTCCTGCTGCATCTCCTGCCTCTGCATCTACTTCTACATCTCCAGATGCTGAACCTCCTTCCCCTTCATCTCCAGCTGCTGCAGTTTCTGCAGCATCTCCTGCTTCTGCATTTCTTGCCGCTGCATCTTCTGTGGCGTCTCCTGCTGCTGCATCTCCTGCAGCATCTCCTGCTGCTGCTTCTCCTGCTGCTGCATCTTCTGCAGCATCTCCTGCTGCTGCATGTCTGGCTGTTGCATATCCTGCTGCATCTCCTGCTGAATCTGTTGCTGCATTTGCTGCAACTCCATCTCCTACTGATGCACCTCCTTCTGACGCATTTTCTACCGCATCTCCTGATGAATCTCCTGCTCCTGCATCTCTTTTTGCATCTTCTGCTGCTACATCTCCTGCTGCTGCATCTCCTTGTGCTGCATCTGCTGCATATCCTTATTCTGCATCTCCCTCTGCGCTTTCATTGCAACGTGGAAAGCACGACTATCAGAACGATTTTTGTAGGGTACTGAATTGTGAATTAACTGCGCCTATTACGGCGCTTTAGGAAAATGGAAATACGCCGGCAGGGAAGACGCTAGCATGGAAAGCTGCTTCTTCTGAAGGTCTTCTCTTAGAGCGCTTTTTCTCTAAAGCAAGACTTGTAGAGCTTTCAGTGTAGACTTGTGTACTCTAACATCAGAATGACTATTAAAGCGTCACTTCAACATTTCAGAGCGTATAGCACACGCACCTCAGGGAAACGTGCTACGATTACCATCTCCGGCTGCATTTTCTGCTCCTGCATCTCCTGTTGAATCTGCCTATGTGGCTCCATCTCCTGATGCTGAATCTGCTGCTGCATCTGCTACTGGATCTCCTGCAGCTGTATCATATGCTGATTCTCCTTCTACTGCATCTCCTTCTGCTGCATCTGCTGCTGCATTTCCTGCTGCTGCATCTCCTCCTGCAGCATCTCCGACTGCTGCACCTCGTTCTTCTTCATCTCATGCTACTCTATTCATCTATTGCTGCATCTCCTGCTACATCTCCTGTTGCTGCATCATCTCCTGTTAAATATACTGCTGAATCTTCTGATGAATATGCATCTCCCTCTGCAATTCTTGCTTATGCATCTCCTGCTGCATATCCTGATGCTGTATCTGCCTCGGATACATCTTCTGTTGCTTCATTCGCGCTGCTGAATCTGCTGCTTCTTCATATCATGCTGTATCTCCTACTGCATCTCCATCTTCTGAATCTCCTGCTGCGTCTCCTGCTGAACATGCATCTCCTGCTGCACATCCTGCTGCTGTTTCTCCTGGTGTGTGTCTTAATGCTGCACTTCCTGCTGCTGCAATTCTTCCGCCTCTGCTGCTGCATTTCCAGCTACATCTCCAGCTGCATTTCCTGCTGCTGCATCTCCTGTTACATCATCTGCTGCATCTCCTGCTGCTGCATGTTTTTCTGCATCTCCTCCTGCTGCATCTGCTGCTGCATCCTCTTCTGGAACTTCTCCTGCAGCATCTCTTGCTATTGAAGCTCATGATCCTGCATCTTCTGCCTTGGCAATTCCTGGTGCTTCATTTCCTGCTGCATTTCTTCCTTTTACATCTCCTGCTGCTGCATCTCCTGCTGCTTCATCTGCTGCAGCATATCTTTCTGCTGAATCTCCGACTCATCTCCTGCTGCATTGCTGATGCAGCTGCTGCTGCTGCATCTCCTACTGCTTTATAAACTACTGCTGCATATCCGGATCAGCATACCCTATTGCATCTGCCGGTGTTGCTTCTCCTGCTGCTGTATTTTGTACTGCATCTCCCGGTGCTGCGTCACTTGATGCTGCATTCTCTGCAGCATCTCCTGCTTCTGCATCTTCCATAGAATCTCCAGTTCCTGCTTCTCCTGCTGAAGCTGCATCTCCAGCTGCATCACCTCTTCTACATCTCCTGCTGCGAAATCTCCTGCTACTATATCTCCTGCTGCAACTACTGCTGCATCTCCTGCCGCATCAATTCCTACATCTCCTGCAGCTGCATCTCCTGCTGCTGCATCTCAGCACAAGTACCGCAGGGAAGATGCTACTATCAAATGCTGACTCTCGTTAAGTCTTCCGTGGAAGCTCTTTCATTGCAATGTGGAAAGCACGCTTTCACTGCAAGCTGCAAAGCACGACTAACAGGACGTTTTTGCATAGGATACTGAATTGTGACTTATGAAAGCGTGTTCTGAAAAGTGAATAACTCCCGCAGTGAAGATGCTGGCGTGGAATACTGCTGCTTCTGAATGTCTTCTCTTAGAGCGCTTTCACTGCAAAGCAAGACTTGTAGACCTTTCAGTCTGAGCTTGTGAAATGTAACATCAGCATGGCTATTAAGGCTTCACTTCAAGATTTCAGAGCGATCAGCACAAGTACAGCAAGGGAAGCTGCTACCATCTAATTTTGGCGCTCCTTAAAGTCTTCGCTTATAGTAGCCATCAGAATGGCTATTAAAGTGTCACTCAAAATATCAGAGCGTTCAGCACAAGTGCCTCAGGGAAGTTGCTACGATGACATACTGGCTCTCATTAGAGTCTTCTGTGGAAGCGCTTTCACTGCATGCTGCAAAGGACGACTTTTGGAACTTTTTATTCTAAGTAACTGTATAGTGATTGAATTGCGCCTAGAGAGGCGCTTTAGAAAATCGAATAACTATAGTAGGGAAGATGCTAGCATGGAATGTTGCTAATGCTGAATGTCTTCTCTTAGAGCGCTTTCACTGCAAAGCTCAGACTTGTAGCTCTTTCTGTCTAAGCTTATGTACTGCAATTGAATTGAACATCCGAATGGCTATTAAAGCCTCACTGCAAAATTTGAAAACGTTCCGAAAAAGTACAACAAGGGCTCTGCTACGATCAAATACATCCTCTCTTTAGAATCTTCTCTTGAAGCGCTTTCACTGCAAGTAGCCAAGCACGTCTAACAAAACGTTTAGTATTGGTTACGGAATTGTGATTTAACTGCGCCTTTGGAGGCGCTTTAGGAAAAGTGAGTAAGACCCACATGGAAGAGGCTAGAATGGAATGCTGATGCATCTGAATGTCTTCTCTTATAGCGCTTTCACTGCAAAGGAAGACTTGTAGGACTTCCAGGCTAGGCTTGTGTACTGTAATATCAGAATGGCTATTAAAGCCTAACTTCAAAAGCTTTCAACTCGTACAGCACAAGAACCGCAGGGACTCTGCTTCGATCATATGCTAGCTTTCTTTAGTGTCTTCTCTTGAAGCGCTTTCACTACAAGCTGCGAAGCACGACTTATAGACCGTTCTAGAATAAGTTACTGAATTGTGACTTAATTGGGCAAAATAATGCACTGTAGGAAAAGTGTGTAAATCCCGAAGGGAAGATGTTAGCATGGAATGCTGCTGCTTGTGAATGTCTTCTCTTATACCGCTTTCACTGCAAAGCAAGAATTGTGGAACTTTTAGCTTAGGGACGTGTACTGTAACATCATGTGTATTAAAGCATCACTCCAAAATTTAAAATCGTTCAGAAAAAGTACGGCAGGGAAGCTGCTACGATCAAATGCAGGCTCTCGTTAGAGCCTTCTCTGGAAGCGCTTTCATTGCAACGTGGATAGCACGACTAACAGAACGATTTAGTGTAGGTTACTGAATAGTTACTTGACTTCGCCTAATAACGCACTTTAGGAATCGTGACTATCGGCAGCAAGGAAGATGGTAGTATGGAATGCTGCTGCTTCTGAATGTCTTCTCTTAGATAGCGCTTTCAGTGCAAAGCAAGACTTATAGAACTTTCAGTCTAGGCTTCTGAAGTATAGCATCAGCTAGTAAAGCATCACTTCAAAATTTTAGAGCATTCAGTACAAGTCCCTCAGGGAAGCTGTTACCATCCAATGCAGGCTCTGCTTAGAGTCTTCTCTTATAGCGCTTTCACAGCAAGCTGTAAAGCACAACTAACACATTTTAGTTCAGAATAATGAATTGTGATTTAACTGCGCCTATGAAGGCGCTTACGGAAAAGTGAGTATCTCAGGCTGTGCAGATGCTGGCATGAAATTATACCGCTTCTTAATGTTTTCTCTAGTAGCGCTGTTGTTGCAAAAGACGACTTCTAGAATTTTCACTCTAGGCTTGTGAACTGTAACGTTTGAAGCGTCACTTCAAGATCTGAGAACGTTCAGCACAAGTACCGCAGGGAAGGTGCTGCCATCAAATTTTGCCTGTCGTTAAGATGTTTTCATGAAGCGCTTTCACTGCCAGCTGCAAAGCACCAAAAAGGCAACGTTTTCCTGTAGGCTA
Source organism: Clamator glandarius (assembly GCA_033459285.1). Lineage (NCBI taxonomy): Eukaryota > Metazoa > Chordata > Aves > Cuculiformes > Cuculidae > Clamator > Clamator glandarius. The sequence goes on along the minus strand of JAUNZM010000500.1, from coordinate 289,671 downwards.
GTTATTAGAGACTTAGTAACGCCTAATAAAGCGCTTTAGGAAAAGTGAATATCTTCAGCAGGGAAGATGTTGGCATGGAATGATTCCGCTTCTGAATGTCTTCTCTTAGAGCGCTTTCACTACAAACCAAGATTTATGAACTTTCCGTCTAGGCTAGTGAACTGTAACATCAGCATGCCTAGTAAGGCTTCACTTGAAGATCTGAAAGCGTTCAGCACAAATATCCCTGGAAAGTTACTAGCATCAAAGAGTGGCTCACGTTAGAACCTTCTCTGGACGCGCTTTCAGTGAGAGGTGCAAAACACGACTAATAGAGCGTTTCAGTGTAGGCTAAAGAATAGTGACATAATAGCGACTAATAACGCGCTTTAGGACAATTGAATATCTCCAGCAGCGAAGACGCTAGGACGGAATGCTGCTGCTTCTGAATGTCTTCTCTTATAGCGCATTCACAGCAAAGCAAGACTTGTAGAACTTTCAGTCTAGGCTTGTACACTAGCTATGAAAGCGTCACGTCAAAATTTCAGAGCTTTCAGCATAAGTACCGCAGGAAATCTCTTACCATCAAATGCTGGCTCTCGTTAGAGTCTTAGCTGGAAGCGCTTTCACTGTAAGCCGCAAACACGACTAAAAGAAGTTTTTAGTATAGGTTTGTAAATAGTGACTTTAAAACGCCTATTGCGGCGCTATGGTTGAAATTAATATCTCCAGCAAGGACGATGCTAGCATGGAATGATGCTGCTTATGAACGTCTTCTCTTAAAGCTCTTCAACTACAAAGCACGATTTGTCGAACTTTCAGCCTAGACTTGTGAAATGTAACATCAGCATAGCTATTAAGGCTTCACTTCAAGATGTCAGAGCGTTCAGCACAAGTACCACAGGGAAGCTGCTACCATCTAATTTTGGCTCTCCTTCGAGTCTTCGCTTATAGCGCTTTCACTGCCAGCTGCAAAGCGCGGAAAACGCAATGTTTTCGTGTAGGCTAGGTAATAGCGACTTAATAACGCTTATTAAAGCGACTAACAGGACGTTTTTGCATAGGATACTGAATTGTGACTTATGAAGGCGTGTTCTGAAAAGTGAATAACTCCCGCAGTGAAGATGCTGGCGTGGAATACTTCTGCTTCTGAATGTCTTCTCTTATTGCGCTTCACTGCAAAACACGACTTGTAGAACTTTCACTCTAGGCTTGTGAAATGTATCATCAACATGGCTATTAAGGCGTCACTTCAAAATTTCAGAGCGTTTAGCCTAAGTTTCGCAGGGAATCTGCTTGTATCAAATGTAGACTCTCGTTTGACTTTCCAGTGGGTCTTTCACTGCAAGCTACAAATAGCACTAAAAGAACGTTTTAGTATAGGCTAGTGAACAGTGACTTAACAACGACTATTAAGGCGCTTTAGCAAAAATTAATAACTCCATCAGGGAAGATGTTATCATAGAATGCTTCTGCTTTCGTATGTATTCTCTTAGGGCTCGTTCACTGCAAACCACGACTTGTACAACTTTCAGTCTAGGCTTGTGTGCTGCACCATCAGAATACCTATTAAATCGCCACTTCAAATTTCAAAGCAATCAACACGAGTACCGCAAAGAAGCTTCTACCATCCAATGCTGGCTCTCGTTAAGAGTCTTCTGTGAAAGAGCATTCACTGCAAGCTGCAAAGCACTTCTTATAGACCGTTTTAGTCTAGAGTACTGAATTGTGACTTAACTTCTACTGGGAAGGCGCTTTAGGAAAAGTGACTAACTCCTGAAGGGAAGACGCTAGAATGGAATTCTACAGCTTCTGAATGTCTTCTCTTAAGTGCTTTTTCTGTAAAGCAATACGTGTAGACCTTTCAGTCTAGGCTTCTGTACAGCAGCATCAGAATGGTTATTAAAAAGCCACTTCAAACATTAAAATGATTCAGACCAAGTACGGAAGGGAAGCTGCTCTGATCAAATGCTGGCTCTCGTTCGAGTCTTCTGTGGAAGCTCTTGCATTGCAACGTGGAAAGCACGACTATCAGAACGATTTTTGTAGGGTACTGAATTGTGAATTAACTGCGCCTATTACGGCGCTTTAGGAAAATGGAAATACGCCGGCAGGGAAGACGCTAGCATGGAAAGCTGCTTCTTCTGAAGGTCTTCTCTTAGAGCGCTTTTTCTCTAAAGCAAGACTTGTAGAGCTTTCAGTGTAGACTTGTGTACTCTAACATCAGAATGACTATTAAAGCGTCACTTCAACATTTCAGAGCGTATAGCACACGCACCTCAGGGAAACGTGCTACGATTAAGTGCTGGCTCTCGTAAGAGAATGTTGTGGAGAGATTTCACTGCAAGCAGCAAAGCACGGCTTAAGGACCGTTTTAGTATAGGGTACTGAACAGCGACTTAACTGCATCTATTAAGCCGCTTTAGGAAAACTGAATTACGCCCGCAGGGAAGATGCTAGCATGGAATGCTGCTACTTCTGAATGTCCTCCCTTAGAGCGCTTTCACTGCAAAGCAAGACTTGTAGAACTTTCAGTCTAGGCTTGTGCACTGTAACATCAGAATTGCTATTAAAGCGTCTCTGCAATATTTTCAGATTGTTCCAAACAAGTAACCCAGGGAAGCTGCTGCCATCAAATGCTGGCTTTAGGTTGAGTCTTCTTTGGAAGCGCTTTCACTGCCAGCGGCTAAGCACTGAATTGTGACTTATCTTCTCCTAGGAAGGCGCTTTAGGAAAAGTGAGTAACTCCCGAAGGGAAGATGCTAGCATGGAATGATGCAGGTTCTGAAAGTGTTCCCTTAGAGCGCTTTCACTGCCAATCAAGACTTGTGGAACTTTCAGTCTGTGTACTGTAACATCAGAACGGCTATTAAAGCATCCCTTCCAAATTTTAAGTAGTTCAGATCAAGTATCTCAGAGAAGCTGCTACGATCAAATACTGACTCTCGTTAGAGTCTTCTCTGGAAGCGCTTCCACTGCAAGCTGCGAAGCACGACTAAGAGAACGTTTAGTATAGATTAGGGAATTGTGACTTAACTGCGCCTATGAAGGCTCTGTAGGAGAAGTGAGTAATTCCCGCGTGAAAGATGCTAGCATGGAATGCTGCTGTTGCTGAATTATTTCTCTTATATCTCTTTTACTGCAAAGCAGTACGTGTAGAACTTTCATTCTAGTCTTCTGTAACATCAGAATGTCTATTAAAGCGTCACTTCAAAATTAAAGAGCCTACCGCATCTCCTGCTGCATCTCCAGCTGGTGCATCTGCTGCTGCATCTCCTTCTATTGCATATCCAGTACCATCTCCGGCTGCATTTTCTGCTCCTGCATCTCCTGTTGAATCTGCCTATGTGGCTCCATCTCCTGATGCTGAATCTGCTGCTGCATCTGCTACTGGATGTCCTGCAGCAGAATCATATCCTGATTCTCCTTCTACTGCATCTCCTTCTGCTGCATCTCTTGCTGCTGCATCTCTAGCTGAATCTCCTGCTACATCTCTGATGCTGCATATCCTGCTGCATCTCCTGCTCAATCTACTGCTGAATATACCTTTGTGGCTGCATCTCCTGCTGCATCTGCTACATCATACACTGCTTAATCCACTTTTCCATCACTTGCAGCTGCATCTCCTGCTCCTGCATCTGCTTCTGCATCTCTGCTTGATGCATCTCATACTGCGTCTGCTAATGCATCTGCTGCTGATGCATCTCCTTCTGCTGAATCTCATGCAGTATCTGCTGCTGCATCTCCTCCTGCTGCATCTGCAATTGCATCTGGTTCTGCGTCTCCTGCTGCTTCATCTCCTACTCTATCTACTGCTGCATTTCCTCTGGAAGTGTAGAGAGGAGATGTACCCTGACACGCAGCAGTAGGAGATGCAGCTGGAGTTTTAGAAGCAGAGGAAGCAGCAGGAGATGCAGCAGCAAAATATGCATCAGAAGGAGATAAAGCCGGGGATGCAAAAGCAGGAGATTAAGCTACAGGAGATTCAGTAGGAGATACAGTGGCAGGAGATTCATAAGCAGAAGATATAGCACCAGGAGATGCAGCAGCAGGAATTTCAGGAGGAAACGCAGCAGCAGGAGAAACAGCAGGTAATGCAGCAGCAGTAGATGAAGTAGGGTATGTAGCAGCAGTAGATGCAGCAGGGTATGCAAGAGCAGGAGATTCAGCAGCAGGAGATTAATCAGAGGATATGCATCATCAGATGAATCTGCTGATGCGTCAGAATGTAGTTGCAGGCAGAGATGCAGCATCAGGAGGTTCAGCAGAGGATGCAGCAGCAATAGATGCAGGAAAAGATCCAGGCGGAGGAACTAGAGCAGTAAGAGATGTAGCAGCACATACAGCGGCAGATCAGGAGATGAAGCAGCAGGAGCAGATTCAGCAGGAGATGCATCAGGAGATGCAGCATTAGGAGATGCAGCAGGGGATTCAATAGCAGGTGCTGCAGCAGGAGATGCAGCAGGGGATTCAATAGCAGGTGCTGCAGCAGGAGATGCAGCAGGTAATGCAGCAGTAGGAGATGCACCTTAGATACAGCAGCAGGAGGCACAGCAACAGGAGATTCAACAGGAATGCAGCAGGGTATTCAGTAGCAGGTGATGCAGCAGCAGATGCAGCAGAAGAAAATCCAACAGCAGAAGATGCAGCAGCACATACAGCAGTAGTAGATGAAACCGAGGATGCAGAAGCAGGGGATACAGTAGCAGGAGATGCAGCAGCAGGAGATGTAGCTGGAGATGCAACAGCAGATGCATCAGCAGGAGATGCAGCAGCATATTCAGCAGCACGTTCAGCAGAAGATGCTGAAGCAGGAGATTCAGCAGCAGGAGGCTAAGACTCGGCAGATACAGCAACACGTTCAGCAGGAGATGCAGCAGGAGATGCAGCAGCAGCAAATGGAGCATCAGGTGATGCAGGAGGACATCAAAAATCAGAAGGTGAAGCAACAGGAGATGCAGCAGTAGATTAATCTACAGCAGATGCACCAAAATATGCAGGAGATGCAGCAGCAGGAGATGCAGCTGGAGATGCAGCAGCAGGAGATGAAGCAACAGATGCAGCAGCTGGAGATTAAGTAGCAGGAGATGTAGCAGTCGGAGATGCAGCAGTCAGAGATGCAGCAGGTTATGCATCAGCAGGAGATGCATTAGCAGGAGATTCAGCATCAGGAGATGCATCATCAGAAGATGCAGCAGAAATTCAGGAGGGGGTTCAGTCGCAGGTGATACAGCAGCAGATGCAGTAGATTCAGCAACAGGAGATGCAGCACGAGATGCAGTAGCAGGAGATGCAGCAGCAGATGGAGCATCAGGTGATGCAGTAGCAGAAGATGCAGCAGGAGATGCAGCAGCAGAAGATGCTGCAGCAGGATATGAAGCAGGATATGAAGCAAGAGCTTTAGGAGGAGATATAGAATCAGAACATTCAGAATCAGAAGATGAAGAAGCAGGAGATGCAGAAGCAGGAGATGCAGAAGCAGATGCAGAAGTAGGAGGTGCAGCAGCAGGAATTTCAACAGCAGATACAGAAGGAGATGCAGCATCAAAAGATGCAGCAATAGATGCATATTCATCAGGAGATGCAGCAGGAAGAGATGATTCAGCAGGTACAGCTTCATGAGATGTAGCACGAGATGCAGAAAGAGATGCTGTAGGCGAAGAGGCAGGAGGAGATGATGCAACAGACCCAGTAACGGGAGATGCAAAAGCAGAAGTTGCAGCCGTAAATTCTGCAGCATGAGATGCAGCCGCAGGAGATGAGCAGCGGATTCAGTAGGAGATTCTGCAGCAGGAGATGAAGCAACAAAATCTGCAGAGAAGAAGATGCAGCAGCAGGAAATGCAGAAGAAGATGCAGCACAGAATCTGCAGAGAAAAAGATGCAGCAGCAGGAGATGTAGCTGGAGATGGAACAGCAGATGCATCAGCAGGAGATGCAGCAGCAGAAAATACAGCAGTACATGAAGCAGCAGATGCACAAGAAAACGGAGCAGGAGATATACGCAGGATATGATGCAGTACCAGCAGATGCAGTAGGAGATGCAGCATCTGGAATTCAAGATATAGAAAATGCTGCAGGAGTTGCAGCAGCAAATGCATCAGGAGAAGCAGGAGCAGGAAATGCAGAAGCAAGAGATGCAGTAGAAGAGATGCAGGAGTAGGAGACGCAGAAGCAAGAGATGTAGCAGCAAGACATGCAAAAGGATATGCAGAAGCAGGAGATGCAGCAGTAGAAGATGCAGGAAATGCAGCAGCTGATGCAGGAGGAGATTTAGCAGGAGGAGAAGCAGCAGCAGGAGAGGCAGCAGGAGGAGATGCAGCATGAGATGCAGCAGCATGAGATGCAGCAGCAGATGCAGCAGCATCAGATGCAGCAGGAGATTCAGCAGAAGACACAGCAGCAGGAGATGAAGCAGCTGGAGATGTAGCAGGTGGAGATGCAGCAGCAGATGCAGCGGTAGATGCAGATTCAGCAGGAGATTCATCAGCAGGAGATGCTGCAGCAGATTCACAGTAGGAGATGCATCAGCAGGAGATGCAGCAGGAGGTGCAGCAGAAGTAGATGTAGCAGGATAAGCAGCGGGAGGAGATGTAGTAGAAGATGCCAGAGCAGGACATGCAGCAGAAAATTCAGAAGGAAAAACAGCCGGCGAATCATCAGGAGGAGATGCAGCAAGACATGCAGCAAGACATGCAGCAGCAGCAGATGCAGCAGCAGCAGATGCAGCAGCACAAGATGGAGCAAGATATGCAGAAGCAGTAGGTGCAGCAGGAGATGCAGTAGCAAGAGATGAAGCATTACCATGAGATGCATTAAGAGGTGCAGCAGCAGGATATGTAGCAGCAGGAGATGCAGCAACAGGATATGTAGCAGGATATGTAGCAGGAGATGAAGTAGCAGCAGAGCAGCCACAGATGCAGCAGGAAATGCAGCAGTAGATGCAGGAGCAGGAGATGCTGAAGCAGAAAATACTGCAGCAGATGCAGCAGGAGATGACATAGCAGATGATGACATATCAGGTGATGAAGACACAGATGCATCGGCTGAAGATGAAGCAGGAGATGCAGCAACACGAGGCACATCTGCAGATGCATCAGGAGATGAGGCAGCAAGTGCAGAAAGGTATATGGTAGGAGATGCAGCAGGAAATGTATCAGCACGAAATGCAGCACAAGATGCAGCACAAGATGCAGCAGGATATGCAGGAGGAGTAGATGCAGCAGGAGATGAAGCAGAAGGAGGGGCAGCAGCAGCAGATTCAGCAGGAGATGCAACAGCAGGAGATGCCGAAGCAGTTGCAGCAGGAAATGCAGATTCAGCAGGAGAAGCAATAGGAAGAGAATCTTCAGCAGATGCAGCAGAGTGTGCAGCATGACGAGATGGAGCAGGACATATAGCAGCAGCATATGCATCAGCAGATGAGCAGGAAATACAGCAAGAATGCAGCAGCAGAGATGTAGCCACAGACTCATAAGCAGCAGATGCAGCAGGAGATGCAGAATCAGAAGATGGAGCAGCAAGAGATGCATTAGCTGGAGATGCATTAGCAGGAGATGCAGCAGCAGGAGACGTGTCAGGGGTTGCAGCAGTAGGTGAAGCAGCACCAGATGAAGCAGGAGATGCTGCAGATGCAGCAGTAGGGGATGCAGCAGGTGATGCAGCAGGAAGAGATGGAGCAGGAGATATAGCAGCAGCAGATGCACCAGCAGAGGTAGCAGCAGCAGATGCACCAGCAGAGGTAGCAGCAGTAGATGCAGCCGGAGATAGAGAAAACGATGAGGCAGCAGATGTAGTAGGAGATGCAGCAGTAGATGAAGTAGCAGTAGATGCAGCAGCAGTTGCAAGAGGAAATGCAGCAGGAGAAGCAGCAGGAGATGCAGCAGCAGGAGGTGCAGCCGCAAATGCATTCAGCAGGATATGCAGTAGGAGATGCAGGAGCCGGAGATTCAGTAGCAGGAGATTCAGCAGCAGATGTAGCAGGATATGCAGCATCAGTAGATGCGTCCGCAGATGAATCAGCAGAGCACGTAGGAGGAGATGCAGCAGCAGGAGGTACAGCAGCAGGAGATGAAGCAGCAGATGCAGGAAGAAAAGCAGCAGCAGGATATACAGCAGCAGATGCAGCAGCATGAAGTGCAGCAGCAGGAGATGCATATTCAGCAGGTGATGCACTAGATTATGCGGCAGGAGATGACGAATCAGAAGGAAATGCAGCAGGAGATGCAGCAGTACATGAGGCAGCAGCCGATGCAGCAGCAGATTAAGGAGTTGCAGTAGCCAGAAATGCAGCAGAAGATGCAGCAAGAGGAGATGCAGCAGGAGATGCAGTAGCAGGAAATGTAGCTGCAGCTGCAGAGGCAGCAGATGCAGCAGCAATAGATGCAGCAGCAGATGTATCAGGAGATGCAGATTCAGTAGGAGATGTAGCAGCAGAAGATGCTGCTGCAGATGACGCAGCAGGAGATGCAGCAGAAGGTAATGCAGCAGGATATGCTGCAAGAGGAGATGCAGCAGGTAATGCAGCAGCAGGGGATGCAGTAGGATTTGCAGCAGAAGATGCAGCGGGAGATGCAGAAGCAGGGGATTTAGCAGGAGATGCAGCAGTAGATGAAGCAGCAGCAGATGCACCAGATGGAGCAGAAAGAGATGCAGAAAGAGAAGCAGCAGATACAACAAAAAATGGAGCATCAGGAGATGCATCCGCAGATGCATGAGCAGAGGATGCAGCAAGCGATGTAGCAGCAGGCGATACAGAAGTAGGAGAAGCAGCAGTAGATGTAGCAGCAGGAGATACAGAAGCAGGTAATGAAGCAGCAGATGCAGCAGCAGGAATTTTATCGGGAGATGCAGCAGTACATGAAGCATTTCCTGCTGATGCATCTCCTGCTGCATATCCTGCTGATGCATCTCCTGCTAAATCAGCTCTTGCTGATGCATCTTTTGCTGCATCTCCTGCTACTGCATCTCCTGCTGCTGAATCTCCTGCTGCGGCAATTCCTACTGCATCTCATGCTGCTGCAATTCCTGCAGCATCTCCTGATATAGCGCCTACTTCTGCATCTCCGGCTGCTGGATTTCCCGCTGCCTCTCCTGCTGCTGTATCTGCTGCTTCACCTGCTGCTGCTGCATCTCCAGCTGCATCTCCTGCTGCTGCACCTCAAGGTGCTGCATCTTACTTTCTGCATCACCTTCTCTTCATCTCTTGCTTCTGAATCTCCTGCTGCGTCTGCTGCTGCTGCATCTCCTGCTGCTGCATCTCCTGTTACATCTGCTGCTGCATCTCTTCCTGCTGCATCTGCTTCTGCATCCTCTTCCGCTATGTCTCCTTTTGCATCTCTTAGTGCTGCGGCTCATGATCCTGCATCTTCTGCTGTGGCAATTGCTGGTGCTTCATTTCCTGCTGCATTTCTTCCTTTTACATCTGATGCTGCTGCATCTCCTGCTGCTGCATCTGCTGCGGCATCTCTTTCTGCTGAAACTCCCATTCATCTCCTGCTGCATTGCTGATTCATCTGCTGCTGATGAATCTTCTGCTGCTTTATAAACTATTGTTGCATATCCTACTGCTGCATATCCGGATTCAGCATATCCTATTGCATCTCCTGGTGTTGCTTCTCTTGCAGCTTCATTTTCTGCTGCATCTCTTGCAACTGCACTTCCTACTGCATCTCCCGGTGCTGCATCTCTTGATGCTGCATTCCCTGCAGCATCTCCTGCTTCTGCATCTTCTGCAGAATCTCCTGTTCCTGCTTCTCCTGCTGAATCTGCATCTCCTGATGCATCTGCTGTTGCATCTCTTGCTGTTTTATAAACTACAGCTGCATCTGCTGCATCTCCAGCTGCATCATCTCTTCCACATCTCCTGCGGTGATATCTCCTGCTGCTATATCTCCTGCTGCACCTACTGATGCATCTCTTGCTGCATCAATTCCTACATCTCCTGCTGCTGCATCTCCAGCTGTTGTATCTCCTGTTACACCTCCTGCTGCTGCATCTCCTGCTACTGCAGATACTGCTGCTGCATCTCCCGATAAATGTGGTGCTGCATCTGCTACTACTCCATCTAATACTGCTGCATCTGCTGCTGTATCTTCTGCTGTTGCTTTTCCCGTTGCATCCCCTTCTTCTGCATCGCCTGCTGAATCTCCTGCTGCTGCATCTCCTGCTGCTGCATCTCCTGCTGCTGCATCTCCCGATAAATGTGGTGCTGCATCTGCTACTGCATCTGCTACTACTCCATCTAATACTGCTGCATCTGCTGCTGTATCTTCTGCTGTTGCTTTTCCCGTTGCATCCCCTTTTTCTGCAAATTCTGCTGCATCCCTTTCTTCTGCATCGCCTGCTGCATCTCCTGCTGCTGCATCTCCTAAAGTATCTCCTGTTGCTGTTTATCCTGCTGCATCTCCTCCTGCTGCATCTGCTGCTACATCCCCTGCTCCTGCATCTCCTGCTGCATTTCTTGATACTGCATCTCATGCTGTCGCATATCCTGCACCTGGATCTCTCGCAACTGCATATCCTGCTTCATCTTCTTCATCTTCTGCTGCTGCATCTGCTGCTGCTGTAATTCCTGATGATCAATCTCCTGCTGCTGCATCTCATGCTGTATCTCCTTCTTCATCTGCTGCTGCTTCATCAGCTGCATCTGCTGCTGCTTCATCTATTGCTGCATCTCCTGCTACATCTCCTATTGCTGCATCTCCTGCTGAATCTTCTGATGAATATGCATCTCCCTCTGCAATTCTTGCTTATGCATCTCCTGCTGCATATCCTGATGCTGTATGTGCCTCGGATACATCTTCTGTTGCTTCATTCACGCTGCTGAATCTGCTGCTTCTTCATATCATGCTGTATCTCCTACTTCATCTCCTTCTTCTGAATCTCCTGCTGCATCTCCTGCTGAATATGCATCTCCTTCTGCACATCCTGCTGCTGTATCTCCTGGTGTGTGTCATGATGCTGCATTTCCTGCTGCTGCAATTCTTCTGCATCTGCTGCCGCATCTCCTTCTGCAGTTCCTGCTGCTGCATCTCCTGCTGCTCCATCTCATGCTTCTGCAGTTCCTGCTGAATCCCCTGCTTCTGCAATTCCTCGTGATTCATGTCCTGTTGCATCCCCTGCTGCTGCATCTCCTGTTGCACATCTTGCTGCAACATATGATTGCTGGATCCCCTAACGTATGTCCTGCTGATTCATCTCCTGATGCTGAATCTCCTGCTGCATCTCGGGCTGCTGCTGCATCTGGTGCTGTATCAACCACTGCTTTATCTCCTGCAGCTGCATATACTGCTACATCTCTTGCTGCATCTCCTGCTGCTGCAATGCCTGCTTCTGAATCTCCTGCTGCTGCATCTGCTGCTGCATCTGCTGCTTATTTATATCTTCTTGATTTTTTTGTTGCTGCATCTTGTGCTGCATGTCCTGCTGCAGCCTCTCCTGTTCCATCTCCTACTGCTGCATCTACTTCTGAATCTCCTCTTTCATCTCCTCTTGCAGCATTTCCAGCTGCCTCTCTTTCTGCTGAATCTCCGTTTGCCGCTCCTACTTCCGCATCTCCTGGTTCACCTCCTACTGCTGCATCTCATCCTACTGCACCTCTGGCTGCATCTCCTGATGCATCTGCTGCGGCTTCATCCCCTGAAGCTGCCTATTCTGCTACATATCCTGCTGCGGTATCCCCTGCTGCTGCATCTCCTGCTGCTGCATTACCTGCTTCATCTCCTCCTGTGTCATATCATACTGCATCTGCTGCTACATATCCTGCTGAATCTGCTGCTGCATTTGCTGCAACTCCATCTCCTACTGATGCATCTCCTTCTGACGCATCTTCTACTGCATCTCCTGATGAATCTCCTGCTTCTGCATCTCTTTTTGCATCTTCTGCTGCTGCATCTCCTCCTGCTGCATCTCCTGCTGCTGCATCTCCTCCTGCTGCATCTGCTGCATAGCCTTATTCTGCATCTCCCTCTGCGGCATCTCTTTCTGATGCATCTCATGTTGAATCTGCTTCTAAATCTGCTCCTGCATCTACTGCGTCTTCATCTCCTTCTACTGCGTCTCCTGCTGCTTTAACTCCTGCATGTCCTGATGCTGCATTAGCTGCAGAACCTACTGGTGCTTCATCTCCTGCTGAATCTGCATCTCCTGCTGCTGCATCTGCTTCTGATGCCTATACCCCTGAATATGCTGCTAAATCTCCTGCTCCTGCATCTCATTCTGCTGATGCATCTCCGACTGCTGCATCTCGTGCTGCATATCCTTCTGATGCATCTCCTGCTGCTGTATCTCCTGCTGAATCTGCTGATAAATCTGCTGCTACATCTCGTGCTGAATATCCTCCTGCTTCATTTTCTGCAGCACCTCATTTGCTTTATCTTCTGCCGCATCTCCTGTGGCTGCACCTCCTGTTGCATCTCGTCCTGCTGCATTTCCTGCTGCATCTCCTCCTGTTGTATCTTTTGCAGCATCTTTTGCTGCTACATCTCCTCCTGCTGCATCTCCTGCTGCTGCATCTGATGGAGCACCTCCTGCTGCTGCCTCTCCAGCTGAATCTGCATCTTCTGCTGCATCTCCTGCAGAATATGCATCTTCTGGTGCATCTTACGCTCCATCTGCTGCTGCTTCATCTGCTGCTGCATTTGCTGAAGCATCTCCTGCTGCATCTCCTAATGCATCTCCAGCTACATCTCTACTGCATCTCTTGCTGCATCACATGCTGCATCTCCTGCATCTAATGCAATATCGCGTACTTCTGCATCTCCTGCTGAATCTGTTTCTCCAGCTGCATGTTATGCAGCATGTCTTGCTGCTGCATCTCCTTCTGTGGCATATTCTGCTGCATCTCATCCTGCTACTGCATGTCCTGGTGCATGTCCTGGTGCATCTCCTACTGCTGCATCTCATCCTACTACACCTCTGGCTGCATCTCCTGATGCATCTGCTGCGGCTTCATCCCCTGAAGCTGCCTATTCTGCTACATATCCTGCTGCTGTATCTCCTGCTGCTGCATTTGCTGCTGTTTTTCCTACTGCATGTGATACAGCACGAGATGCATATTCAGCAGTAGAGATGTAGCTGGAGATGCATTAGGAGATGCAGCAGGAGATCCTTCAGCAGATGCAGCAGCAGGAGATGCTTCAGCAAATGCAGCAGCAGATGCAGTAGCAGATGCAGCAGGAGATGCAGCAGGATATTCAGTAGCATATGATGCAGGAGATGAAGCAGATGGAGGAGAAGATGAAGCAGAAGATGCAGCACCAGATGCAGCAGGAATTGCAGCAGAAGGAGATGAAGCAGGAGATGCAGTAGTATGAGATGAAGCAGCAGATGCCAAATCAGGTGATGCAGCAGCAGAAGCAGTAGCAGATGCAGAAGCAGTTGCTACAAGAAATGATGCTGGAGGAGATACAGCAGCAGGAGATACATCAGGAGATGTAGCAGCAGGAGATGCAGTAGCAGTAGATGCAGCAGAGGATGCAGTAGCACGAGATTCAGCAGTAGGAGATGTAACAAGAGATGCAGCTGCAGGCGATGCAGCAGCAGGAGATGCACGAGAACATCCAGCAGCAGGAGATGCAGCAGCAGGAGATGCACGAGGACATCCAGCAGCAGGAGATGCAGCAGCAGGCGATGCAGCAGCAGGAGATCAGGCAATAGGAGATGAAGCAAGAGTTGCAGCAGTACATGAAGCAGCAAGAGATGCAGCAGAAAGAGATGAATCAGCAGTCAATGCATCAGAAAATGTATCAGCAGCCGCAGCCGCAGAAGATAGAGCAGTAGCAGATGCAGCTGGACATGCAGCAGCAGTAGATGCAGCAGGGATTGCAGCAGCAGGAGATGCAGCAGCAGGAGATCCAGCAAGAAAGCACCATCATAAGATGAATCTGCAGATGTATCAGAAGGAGATGGAGCAGGAGATGGAGCAGCAAGAGTTGCAGCAGTAGATTAATCTATAGCAGATGCACCAAAAGATGCAGGAGATGCAGCAGGTGGAGATGCAGCAGCAGTAGATTGAGCAAGATATACAGAAGCAGGAGATGCATCGGCGGGAGATGTGGCATGAGAGGCAGAAGAAGGAGATCCTGCAGCAGATGCAGTAGCATATGCAGCACCAGCAGATGCAGCATCAGGAGATTCAGCATCAGGAGATGCAGCAGGTCATGCATCAGCAGATGCATCAGCAGGAGATTCAGCAGCAAGAGATGCATCAGGAGATGCAGCATCAGGAGATGCAGCATCAGGAGATGCAGCAGGAATTCAGGAGGGGATTCAGTAGCAGGCGATGCAGTGGCGGGAGATGTAACAGTCAGAGATGCAGTAGGAGATGTAGTAGCAGGAGATGCAGCAAGTGGAGATGCAGCAGATTATGCAGCAGCAGGAGATGCTGCAGCAGAAGATACAGAAGTACATGAAGCTGCAGATGCACAAGAAAACAGAGCAGGAGATGCAGCAGGATAAGATGCAGTACCAGCAGATGTAGAAGGAGATGCAGCATCTGGAGTTGAAGCAATAGAAAATGCTGCAGGAGATGCAGCAGCAGATGCAGGAGCAGGAAATGCAGAAGCAGGAGATGCAGCAGCTGGAGATGAAGCAGGAGATGCAGCATCAGGAGATGTAGTAGGAGATGCAGCAGGAAATAGAGCGTTAGACACTGCAGCAGGAGATGCAGCAGGGTAGGCATATTCAGCAGGAGATGCAGCAGGAGACGCAGTAGAAGGATATGCAGCAGGAGATGCCACATCAGGTGCAACAGGAGGAGATGCAGCAGGAGGAGATGCATCGGGAGATGGCTATTCAGAAGGAGATGCATCAAGAGATTCAGCAGCAGGAGATGCCATCGCAACAGATGCAGCACCAGATTCAGCAGGAAATGAAGCAGCAGTAGATGCAGCATTAGATGCAGCAGGGGATGCAGCAGCAGCAGATGCAGCAGCAGCAGATGCAGCAGGAAATGCAGCAGCAGATGCAGTACGATACAAAGCAAAAGGAGATACAGAAGCAGATGTAGCAGCAGGATATGCAGGAGCACGAGATGCAGCAGGAGGAGATGCAGGAGCAGCAGGTGCAGCAGGAGATGCAGCAGCAGATGATAGAGCAGGAGAAGATGCAGCATTAGAATATGCATGAGGAGATTCCACAGGAGCTTCAGCATGTGCTGCAGGATCACGAAACACAGAAGCAAGAGATGCAGCAGTAGGAGATGCAATAGGAGATGCAGAAGCAGGATGTGCAGCGTTAAGTTACGCAGGAAATGCAGCAGGAGATACAGCAACAGGAGATCTGGCTGAAAGAGATGCAGCAGGAGATGCAGCAGGCAATAGAGCAGCAAGAAATGCAGCAGGAGATGCAGCTGTAGGAGATGCAGCAGGATATACATCAGCAGCAGATGCAGCAACAGGAGATGAAGCATGAGCAGAATCAGCAGATGCAGCAGGAGATGCAGAAGCAGCAGATATAGAAGGAGATTCAGCAGGAGATGCATCAGCAGGAAATCCATCAGATATATGTAGCAGGAGATGCAGCTGCAGCAGATGCAGCAGGAAGAGATGCAGCAGCAGATGCAGCAGGAGATGCAGCAGAAGGAGATGCTGCAGCAGCACGTGCAGAAGGTGATGCACCAGCAGGAGATGAAGCAGCAGCAGCTGCAGCAGGAGATGCAGATTTAGCAGGAGATGCATCAGCAGGAGATGCTGCAGCAGATGCAGGAGGAGGAGATGCAGCAGCAGGATACGCAGCAGGACTTGATGCAGAAAGTAATAGATCAGCAGCAGATTCAGAAGGAGATGCAGAAAGAGATTCAGCAGCAGGAGATGCAAGAGATGCAGCATCAGACTCATCATCAGTAGATGCAGGCGGAAATCTAGCAGCAGGAGATGCAGCAGGAAGAGATTCAGCAGCAGGAGATGCAGCAGCAGATGTATCAGGAGGAGATGCAGCAGCAGGAGACATAGCAGGAGGTTATGCAGCAAGAGATGCATCATGAGAAATGCAGCAGGAAATGAAGCAGGAGATTCATTAGCAGGAGATTCAGCAGGAGATGCAGCAAGAGTTGCAGAATCAGGAGTTGCAGAAGCAGGAGATGCAGCACCAAGAAATGCAGCAGGAGATAGAGAAGGAGATGCAGCCGCAGGAAATGAAGCAGCAGGAGATGCAGCAGGAGATGCAGCAGCAGCAGATGCAGCAGCAGCAGATGTAGCAGCAAATTAAATACCAGCAGATGAGGCAGAGGGAGATGCAGCCGCAGGAAACACAACAGTAGAAACAGAAGACGGAGATGCAGAGCAGGAGATGCAGCAGGAGGAGATGCAGCAGGGGATACAGCAGCAGGAAGTGCAGCAGGAGATGCATTAGCAGGAGATGCAGCAGCAGGAGATTGAGGAGCAGAAAATGCAGCAGCAGGAGATGCAGCAGCAGGAGGTGCAGCCGCAAATGCATTCAGCAGGATATGCAGTAAGAGATGCCGCAGCTGGAGATTCAGTAGCAGGAGATTCAGCAGCAGATGTAGCAGGATATGCAGCATCAGTAGATGCGTCCGCAGATGCATCAGCAGAGCATGTAGGAGGAGATACGGCAGCAGGAGATACAGCTGGAGATAAAGCAGCATAAGATGAAGCAGCAGATGCAGCAGCAGCA
This sequence comes from Clamator glandarius, assembly GCA_033459285.1. Taxonomy (NCBI): domain Eukaryota; kingdom Metazoa; phylum Chordata; class Aves; order Cuculiformes; family Cuculidae; genus Clamator; species Clamator glandarius. The sequence continues at coordinate 273,058 of JAUNZM010000500.1, read as the reverse complement.
GATGCAGGAGGAGATCTAGCAGCAGGAGATGCATCAGAAGGAAATGCAGCAGCAGATGCAGCAGCAAATTAAGTACCAGCAGATGAGGCAGAGGGAGATGCAGCAGCAGGAAATGCAGCAGTAAATACAGAAGACGGAGATGCACAGCAGCAGATGCAGCAGGAGATAGACCGTTAGACACTGCAGCCGGAGATGCAGCAAGGTAGACATATTCAGCAGGAGATGCAGCAGCAAAATATATGCAGCAGGATATGCCGCAGAATATGCAGCAGGAGGAGATGCAGCAGGAGATGCATATTCAGAAGGAGGTGCAGCAGGAGATGTAGCAGGATATGTAGCAACTTGAGATGCTGCAGCAGATTCAGGAGGAGATTCAGCAGTAGGAGATGCAAGAGCAGGAGATGAAGCAGCAGGAGACGCAGCTGCAGCAGATTCAGCAGGAAATTCAGCAGGAATTTCTGCGGCAGGATAAGCAGCAGGAGATGCAGCAGCACGTGATGCAGCAGCCGATGCAGCAGCAGATGCCGCAGGAGACGCAAGAGAAGGAGATGCAAAAGCAGATGCAGCAGTGGCTGCAGATTCAGCAGGAGATGCAGCAGGAAGAGATGATTCAGATGATACAGCATCAGGAGATGCAGCAGGAGATTCAGCCGGAGATGCAGTAGGGAGAGAGAAAAGAGGAGATGATGCAGAAGGAGAAGATAAAGCAGGAGATGCATCAGTAGTAGATACAGCAGAGGATGCATTAACAGCAGATTCCGCAGCAGGAGAGGCAGAAAGAGATTCAGCAGCAGGAAACGAAGAAGCAGGAAATGCAGCAGTGTATCTAGAAGCAGGATATGCAGCAAGAGGAGATACAGCAGGTACTGCAGCAGCAGGAGATGAAGCAGGAGATTATGCAGCAGGTGATGCAGCAGGAGATACGTCAGCAGGAGATGCATCAGCAAGTGAAGTAGCAGCAGGAGATGCTGCAGCAGATGTATCAGGAGGAGATGCATCAGCAGGAGACGTAGCAGGAGGTATGCAGCAGGAGATGCAGCAGGAGATTATATAGCAGGAGGTGCAGCCACAGGAAATACAGCAGCAGGAGATGCAGCACAAAGAAATGCAGGAGGAGGTGCAGCCGCAGGAAATACAGCAGCAGGAGATGCAAGAGGAGATGCAGCCGCAGGAAATTCAGCAGCATGAGATGCAGCAGCATTTCAGTAGCAAATTAAGTACCAGCAGATGAGGCAGAGGGAGATGTAGCAGCAGGAAATGCTGCAGTAGATATAGAAGATGGAGATGCAGCAGCAGGACATGCAGCAGGACGAGATGCATCATGTAATGCAGCAGGAGATGCAGCAAGAGACTCAGCAGGAGATGCAGCAGCAAGAGATGATGCAGGAGATGCATCAGCAGTAGATGCAGCCGTGTACGCAGCAGCAGGAGTTGCAGCAGCAGGAGATGCATCAGGAGATGATGCAGAAAGAGATGCAGCATCAGATTCATCATCAAGAGATGCAGGAGGAGATCCAGCAGCAGGAGATGCAGCAGGAAGAGATGCAGAAGATGCAGCAGAAAGAGATGCATAAGGAGATCCATCAGGAGAATATTCACCAGCAGGAGATGGAGAAGGAGATGCAGCCACAAAAGATGCAGCAGGAGATGCAGAAGGAGATGCAGTAGCAGGAGATGTATCAGCAGGATATGCAGCAGGAGATTGAGCAAGACATGATGCATCATGAGTTGCTGCAGCTGGAGATGCAGCAGCAGACGAAAGAGCAGTAGATGCAGCAGAAAGCCATGCAGCAGAAGAAGAGGAAGCAGCAGTAGATACAGCGGGAGATGCAGCAGCAGTAGATACAGCAGTGTACGAAGCAGAAGCAGATGCAGCAGCAGGACATTGAGCAAGAGGAGATGCTGCAGGCTATGCAGCAGCAGGAGGTGCAGCAGGAGATGTGTCAGCAGGAGATACAGCAGGAGATGCGGTAGGTTTTGATTCAGCAGGAGATGCAGCAGCAGGAGATGCTGGAGCAGGAGATGCATCTGGAACGCCGCAGGGATTCAGTAGCAGCTGATGCAGCACGAGATGCGGTAGGAGATTCAGCAGCAGGAGATGCAGCAAGAGATGCAGCAGGGGATTCAGTAGCAGGTGATGCAGCGGCAGGTGATGCAGCGGCAGATGCAGCAGCAGATAAAGGAGACGCAGCAGGAGGAGATGCAGAAGGAGATGCAGCAGCAGGAGATGTAGAAGGAGATGCAGTAGTTTATGAAGCAGCAGCAAATGCAGCAGAAAATGCTGTGGATGCAGCAGTAGGAGATTAATCACTAGATACAGCAGCAGATGATGCAGAAACAGGAGGTGCAGCAGCAGTAAATGCAGCAGGGTTTGCAGCAGCAAAACATTCAGCCCCAGAAGAACCTGCAAGGTAGCAGTATCATAAGATGACTCCTCAGATGCATCAGAAGGATATGTAGCAAGAGGTGCAGCAGCAGGAATTTCAACAGCAGATTCAACAGCAGATGCAGAAAGAGATGCAGCAGCAGGAGATGCAGCAGCAGATGCATCAATAGATGCATAATTATCAGGAGATGCAGCAGGAAGAGATGCTTCAGCAGGTACAGCTTCATGAGATGTAGCACGAGATACAGAAAGAGATGCTGTAGGAGGAGAGGCACGAGTCGATGATGCAGCAGACGCAGTAGCATGAGATGCAAAAGCAGAAGTTGCAGCCATAGATTCTGCAACAGGAGATGCAGCCGCAGGAGATGAGCAGCGGATTCAGTAGGAGATGAAGCAGCAGGAGATGAAGCAGCAGGATCTGCAGAGAAGAAGATGCAGCAGCAGGAGATGTAGCAGGAGATGCAACAGCAGAAAATACAGCAGTACATGAAGCTGCAGATGCACAAGAAAACAGAGCAGGAGATGCGGCCGGATAAGATGCAGTACCAGCAGATGCAGTAGGAGATGCGGCATCTGGAGTTCAAGCAATAGAAAATGCTGCAGGAGATGCAGCAGCAAATGCATCAGGAGAAGCAGGAGCAGGAAATGCAGAAGCAAGAGATGCAGCAGCAGAGATGCAGGAGTAGGAGACGCAGAAGCAGGAGATGTAGCAGCAAGACATGCAAAAGGATATGCAGAAGCAGGAGATGCAGCAGTAGAAGATGCAGGAAATGCAGCAGCTGATGCAGGAATAGATTTAGCAGCAGGAGAGGCATCAGCAGGAGATGCAGTATGAGATGCAGCAGCAGGAGATGCAGCAGCATGAGATGCAGCAGGAGATGCAGCAGCATGAGTTGCAGCAGCAGATGCAGCAATAGATTCAGCAGAAGACACAGCAGCAGGAGATGAATCTGGAGATGAAGCAGGTGATGCAGCAGCTGGAGATGCAGCAGCATGAGATGCAGCAGGAGATAGAGCGTTAGACAATTCAGCAGGAGATTCAGCAGGGTAGGCATATTCAGCAGGACATGTAGCAGGAGATGCCGCAGCAGATGCAGCAGGAGATGCAGCAGAAGGAGTTGCTGCAGCAGCACGTACCGAAGGTGATGCAGCAGCAGGAGATGCAGCAGCAGCAGATGCAGCAGGAGATTCAGCAGCAGACACAGGATATTCAGCAGCAGACACGGCATCAGGAGATTCAACAGCAGGAGATTCAGTAGCAGATGCAGAAGCAAACGCAGCAGGAGGAGTGGCAGCAGGTGGAGATGCATCAGGAGATGCATATTCAGAAGGAGATGCAGCAGGAGATGTAGCAGGATATGTAGCAGCATGAGATGCCGCAGGATATTCCAAAAGAGATTCAGCAGAAGGAGATGCAAGAGCAGGAGATGAAGCAGCAGGAGATGCAGCTGCAGCAGCTGCAGCAGGAGATGCAGATTTAGCAGGAGATTCAGCAGCAGGAGATGCAGCAGCAGATGCAGCAGGAGGAGATTCAGCAGCAGGATACGCAGCAGGACTTGATGCAGAAAGTAATAGAGCAGCAGGAGATTCAGAAGAATGAGAGGCAGAAAGAGATGCAGCAGCAGGAGATGCAGCGGCAGGAAATGCAGCAGTATATACAGAAGCAGGATATGCAGCAGGAGGAGATGCAGTAGGAGGAGATATAGCAGGTAATGCAGCAGCAGGAGAGGAAGCAGGAGATGCAAGAGCAAGAGATGCAGCATCAGACTCATCAGCAGTAGATGCAGGAGGAAATCTAGCAGCAGGAGATGTAGCAGGAGGAGATTCAGCAGCAGGAGATGCAGCGGCAGATGTATCAGGAGGAGATGCAGAAGCAGGAGACGTAGCAGGAAGTTATGCAGCAAGAGATGCATCATGAGAAATGCAGCAGGAACTGCAGCAAGAGCTGCAAGAGCAGGAGATTCAGCACCAAGACATGCAGCAGGAGTTGCAGAAGCAGGAGTTGCAGCAGCAGGAGATGCAGCACCAAGAAATGCAGCAGGAGATGCAAGAGGAGATGCAGCAGCATGAGTTGCAGCAGCAGATGCAGCAGCAAATTAAGTACCACCAGATAAGGCAGAGGGAGATGAAGCCGCAGGAAACGGAGCAGTAGACACAGAAGGCGGAGATGCAGCAGCAGGAGATGCAGCAGGGGATACAGCAGCAGGAGGTGCATCAGAATTAGATGCAAAAGGAATGCAGTAGGGGATTCAGTAGGAGGTGATGCAGAAGCAGATGCAACAGAGGTAATTTCAGCAGCAGAAGATGTAGCAGGACATGCAGCAGCAGATCAGGGGATGAAGAAAAAGAGAAGCAACGAGAGGTGATTCAGCAGGAGACGCATCAGGAGATGCAGCAGCAGGAGATGCATGAAGAGATGCAGCATCAGGCCATGCAGCATTAGGAGATGCAGCAGGGGATTCAATAGCAGGTGGTGTAGCAGGTGGTGCAGCAGGAGATGCAGCAGGTGATGCAGCAGGAGGAGATGCAGCAGGAGGAGATGCAGCAGGAGATGCATATACAGCAGGAGATGCATCAGGAGATGTAGCAGGACATGAGATGCCGCAGCAGATTCAGGAGGAGATTCAGCAGTAGGAGCTGCAAGAGCAGGAGATAAAGCAGCAGGAGATGCGGCCGCAGCAGATCTAGCAGCAAATTAAGCAGGAAATTCAGCAGGAATTTCTGCAATTGGATAAGCAGCAGAATACGAAGCAGCAGATGCAGCAGCACGGGATGCAGCAGCCGATGCAGCAGCAGATGCCGCAGGAGACGCAACGGAAGGAGATGCAGAAGCAGATGCGGCAGTAGCTGCAGATTCAGCAGAAGATGCAGCAGGAAGAGATGATTGAGATGATACAGCAGCAGGAGATGCAGCAGGAGATTAAGCAGGAGATGCAGAAGTAGGAGATGCAGAAGGAGGAGAAGCAGCAACGGGAAATGCAACAGGAGATTAAGCAGCAAATGCAGAAGCAGCAGAAACAGCAGGTGGATGTGCAGAAGCAGATGCAGCGGTAGATGCAGATTCAGCAGGAGATTCATCAGCAGGAGATGCTGCAGCAGATTCACAGTAGGAGATGCATCAGCAGGAGATGCAGCAGGAGGTGCAGCAGCAGATAAAGCAGAATAAGCAGTAGAAGGAGATGCAGTAGAAGATGCCGGAACAGGAGATGCAGCAGAAAATTCAGAAGGAAAAACAGCAGGAGAAGCATCAGGAGGAGATGCAGCAAGACATGCAGCAGCAGCAGATGCAGCAGCAGAAGATGGAGCAAGATATGCAGAAGCAGTAGGTGCAGCAGGAGATGCAGTAGCAAGAGATGAAGCATCATCATGAGATGCATTAAGAGGTGCAGCAGCAGGATATGTAGCAGCAGGAGATGCAGCAACAGGATATGTAGCAGGATATGTAGCAGGAGATGAAGTAGCAGCAGAGCAGCCACAGATGCAGCAGGAAAATGAACAGTAGATGCAGGAGCAAGAGATGCTGCAGCAGGAAATACTGCAGCAGATGCAGCAGGAGATGACATAGCAGGTGAGGAAGCCACAGATGTATCATCTGAAGATGAAGCAGGAGATGCAGCAGCACGTGGTACATGAGCAGATGCATCAGGAGATGAGGCAGCAAATGTAGAAAGGTATACGGTAGGGGATGCAGCAGGAAATGTATCACCACGAAATGTATCAGCACGAAATGAAGCAGGAGATGCAGCAAGAAATGCAGCAGGATATGCAGGAGAAGTGAGTGACGCAGGAGATGTAGCAGAAGGAGGTGCAGCAGCAGCAGATTCAGCAGGAGGTATAGAAGCAGGAGATGCAGAAGCATAAGATGCAGCAGCAGGAGATTCATTAGGGCATGCAGAAGCAGGAGATATAGAAGCAGGAGATGCAGCATAAGATGCAGCAGGATGAAGTGAAGCAGCAGGGGATGCATCAGGAGATGCAGATGCAGGAGATATAGCAGCAGGAGATGCATCAGACTGAAGTGAGGCAGCAGGGGATGCATTAGGAGATGCAGGAGCAGCAGATACAGCAGGAGATTGCGTAGCAGGAGATGCAGCAGGAGGAGATGCAACAGGAGATGCAGCAGGAGGAGGTACAGCAGCAGCAGATGTAGCAGCATATGCAGCAGAAGGAGATGCATAAGAGATGCAGCAGCAGTTGATGAAGCATGAGATGCTGGAGCCGGAGATGCAGAAGAAGTAGATGCAGTAGAAGGATATGCAGAAAAGGATGCATTAGCAGGAGATGCAGCAAAACATGCATCGGCAGGAGATGCAGCAGCAGAAAATGCAGCAGGAGATACTTCAGGAGATTAAGCAGGAGATGCTGCAGCAGGTTATGCAGCAGCAGATGCAGCAGCAGGAGATGTGTCAAAGGTTGCAGCAGTAGGTGAAGCAGCACCAGAAGAAGCAGGAGATGCTGCAGACGCACCAGTAGGGGATGCAGCAGCTGATTCAGCAGGAAGAGATGGAGCACGAGAAATATCAGCAGCAGATGCACCAGCGGAGGAAGCAGCAGTAGATGCAGCAGGAGATGTAGAAAAATATGAGGCAGCAGGAGATGTAGTAGGAGATGCAGCAGTAGATGAAGTAGCAGTAGATGCAGCAGCAGTTGCAAGGGGAAATGCAGCAGGAGAAGCAGCAGGAGATGCAGCAGGAGATGCAGCAGCAGGAGGTGCAGCCGCAAATGCATTCAGCAGGATATGCAGTAGGAGATGCCGCAGCCGGAGATTCAGTAGCAGGAGATTCAGCAGCCGATGTAGCAGGATATGCAGCATCAGTACTTGCATCTGCAGATGCATCAGCAGAGCATGTAGGAGGAGATGCAGCAGCAGGAGATATAGCTGGAGATACAGCAGCAGGAGATGAAGCAGCAGGAGATGTAGCAGGACATGCAGCAGTACATGAAGTAGCAGCTGATACAACAGCAGATTCAGGAGATGTAGCAGAGGAGATGCAGCAGGATATGAAAGCGCAGAAGATACAGAAGGAGATGCAGCAGCAGAAGATGAAGCTAGAGATGAAGTAGAAATGCAAAAGCAAATGCAGGAGGAGATGCAGAAAGAAGAGAAGCAGCATCATCAGATGCAGCAGGAGATGCAGCAGCAGAAGCGGCAGGAGATGCAGCCAGGGATGCAGTAGCAGAAGCAGCAGCAGATACAGCATCAGATGCAGCAGGATATGAAGCATCAGATGCCAGCAGCATGAAGTGCATCAGCAGGAGATGCAGCAGTACATGAAGCAGAAGCATATTAAGAAGAGGCAGTAGCCAGAAATGCAGCAGAAGATGCAGCAAGAGGAGATGCAGCAGGAGATGCAGTAGAAGGAGATGTAGCTGCAGCTGCAGAGGCAGCAGACGCAGCAGCAATAGAAGCAGCAGCAGATGCATCAGGAGATGCAGATTCAGTAGGAGATGCAGCAGCAGAAGATGCTCCTGCAGATGACGCTGCAGCAGATACAGCAGAAGGAAATGCAGCAGGATATGCTGCAGGAGGAGATGCAGCAGGAGATGATGCAGCAGGTGATGCAGTAGGATTTGCAGCAGGAGGAGATGCAGTAGGAAGAGATATAGCAGGTAATGCAGCAGCAGGAGAGGCAACAGGAGATGCAAGAGCAAGAGATGCAGCATCAGGCACATCAGCAGTAGATGCAGGAAAAAATCTAGCAGGAGGAGATGCAGCAGGAGGAGATTCAGCAGCAGGAGATGCATCAGTAGATGTATCAGGAGAAGATGCAGCAGCAGGAGACGTAGCAGGATGTTATGCAGCAAGAGATGCATCATGAGAAATGCAGCAGGAGATTCATTAGTAAGAGATTCATTAGCAGGAGATGCAGCAAGAGTTGCAGAAGCAGGAGTCGCAGCAGCAGGAGATGCAGCACCAGGAAATGCAGCAGGAGATGCAGGAGGAGATGCAGCCGCAGAAAATCCAGCAGCAGGAGATGCAGCATGAGATGCAGCAGCAGGAGATACAGCAGCGGATGTAGCAGCAAATTAAGTACCAGCAGATGAGGCAGAGGGAGATGCAGTTACAGGAAACGCAGCAGTAGATACAGAAGACAGAGATGCAGCAGCAGGAGATGCAGAAGTAAGAGATGCACCAGGGGATACAGCAGAAGGAGGTGCAGCAGCAGTAGATGCAAAAGGAATGCAGGAGGGGATTCAGTAGCAGGTGATGCAGCAGTAAATTCAGCAGCAGAAGATGTAGCAAGACATGCAGCAGCACATGCAGCAGCAGTAAATTCAGCAACAGGAGATGTAGCAGCACACACAGCAGCAGATCCGGAGATGAAGCAGCAGGAGATGCAGCATCAGGAGATGCAGCAGGAGATTCAATAGCAGGTGGTGCAGCAGTGGGAGATGCTCAGGGGATAAAGCAGCAGGAGATGCAACATGAATGCAGCAGGGGATTCGGTAGCAGGTGATGCAGCAGCAGATGCAGCAGAAGTAAATTCAGAAGCCGAAGATGTAGCAGCATATGCAGCAGCAGATGCAGAAGATGTAAATTCAGTAGCAGAAGATGTAGCAGCACATGCAGCAGTAGTAGATGAAACCGAGGATGAAGAAGCAGGAGATACAGAAGCAGGAGATGCAGCAGCATATCCAGCAGCACATTCAGCAGAAGATGCTGAAGCAGGAGATTCAGCAGCAGGAGACTAAGACTCGGCAGATACAGAAGCACGTTCAGCAGGAGATGCAGCAGGAGATGCAGCAGCAGCAGATGCAGCAGCAGCAGATGAAGCAGGAGATGAAGCAAGAGCTTTAGCAGGAGATACAGAAGCAGAAGATTCAGGAGCAGAAGGTGAAGAAGCAGGAGATGCAGCAACAGGAGCTGCAGAAGCAGATGCAGAAGTAGGAGGTGCAGCAGCAGGAATTTCAACAACAGATTCAACAGCAGATGCAGAAGGGGTGCAGCATCAGGAGATGCAGCAGCAGATGCATCAATAGATGCCTATTCATCAGGAGATGCAGCAGGAAGAGATGCTTAAGCAGGTACAGCTTCATGAGATGTAGCACAAGATACAGAAGGAGATGCTGTAGGAGGAGAGGCAGGAGAAGATGACGCAGCAGACGCAGTAGCAGTAGATGCAGAAGCAGAAGATGCAGCCTGAGATTCTGCAGCAGGAGATGCATCAGGAGATACAGCTGCAGGAGACGAGCAGCAGATTCAGTAGGAGATTCTGCAGTAGGAGATGAAGCAGCAGGATCTGCAGGAAAGAAGATGCAGCAGCAGGAGATGAAGCAGGAGATGCAGCAGCAGAAGATACAGCAGTACATGAAGCAGCAGATGCACAAGAAAACGGAGCAGGAGATGCGGCAGGATAAGATGCAGTACCAGCAGATGCAGTAGGAGATGCAGCATCTGGAGTTGAAGCAATAGAAAATGCTGCAGGAGATGCAGCAGCAGATGCATCAGGAGAAGCAGGAGCAGGAAATGCAGACGCAGGAGATGCAGCAGCAGAGATGCAGGAGTAGGAGAGACAGAAGCAGGAGATGTAGTAGCAAGTCACGCAAAAGGATATGCAGAAGCAGGAAATGCAGCAGCAGGAGATGCAGGAAATGCATCAGCAGATGCAGGAGGTGATTTAGCAGGAGGAGAGGAAGCAGCACGCGAGGCGGCAGCAGGAGATGCAGCATGATATGCAGCAGCAGATGCATCGGCAGCAGATGCAGAAGTAGATTCAGTAGAAGACACTGCAGCAGGAGATGCAGCAGCTGGAGATGAAGCAGAAGATGCAGCAGCAGGAGATGTAGTAGGAGATGCAGCAGGAGATGCCACATCAGGTGCAAAAGGAGGAGGTGCAGCAAGAGGAGATGCTGCAGGAGGAGATGCATCGGGAGATGGCTATTCAGAAGGAGATGCAACAGGAGATATAGCAGCATGAGATGCCACGGGAGAGTCAGGAGGAGATTCAGCAGCAGGAGATGCAAGAGCAGGAAATGCCATCGCAACAGATTCAGCACCAGATTCAGCAGGAAATGAAGCAGCAGTATATGCAGCAGGGGATGCAGCAGGAGATGCAGAAGCAGCAGATGCAGAAGCAGATGCAGCAGCACATGCAGTATGATACAAAGCAAAAGAAGACGCAAAAGCAGGAGATGCAGGAGCACGAGATGCAGCAGGAGGAGATGCAGGAGCAGCAGGTGCAGCAGGAGATGCAGCAGCAGATGATAGAGTAGCAGAAGATGCAGCATAAGGATATGCATGAGGAGATTCCACAGGAGCTTCAGCATGTGATGCAGGATCACGACCTGCAGAAGCAAGAGATGCAGCAGTAGGAGATGCAATAGCAGATGCAGAAGCAGGAGGTGGATCAGTAAATTCAGCAAGAAATGCAGCAGGAGGAGAGCAGCAACAGGAGATCTAGAAGAAAAAGATGCCGCAGGAGATGCAGCAGGCGATAGAGCAGCAAGAAATGCAGCAGGAGATGCAGCTGCCGAAGTTGCAGCAGCAGGAGATGCAACAGCAGATGCAGCAGGAGATTCAGCAACAGGAGATTCAGCAGTAAACACAGGAGATTCAGCAGCAGACACGGCATCAGGAGATTCAGCAGCAAGGGATGCTGCAGCAGACGCAGAAGCAAACGCAGCAGTAGGAGTGGCCGCAGGTGGAGATGCATCAGGAGATGCATATTCAGAAGGAGATGCACCAGGAAATGTAACAGGATATGTAGCAGCACGAGATGCCGCAGGATATTCCTGAGGAGATTCAGCAGAAAGAAATGCAAGAGCAGGAGATGAAGCAGCAGGAGATGCAGCTGCAGCAGCTGCAGCAGGAGATGCAGATTTAGCAGGAGATGCAGCAGCAGGAGATGCAGTAGGAGAAGATATAGCAGGTAATGCAGCAGCAGAAGAGGCAGCAGGAGATGCAAGAGCAAGAGATGCAGCATCAGTCTCATCAGCAGTAGATGCAGGAGGAGATCCAGCAGCAGGAGATGTAGCAGGAGGAGATTCAGCAGCAGGAGATTGAGCAGCAGGTGTATCAGAAGAAGATGCAGCAGCAGGAGACGTAGCAGGATGTTATGCAGCATCAGTCTCATCAGCAGTAGATGCAGGAGGAGATCCAGCAGCAGGAGATGTAGCAGGAGGAGATTCAGCAGCAGGAGATTGAGCAGCAGGTGTATCAGAAGAAGATGCAGCAGCAGGAGACGTAGCAGGATGTTATGCAGCAAGAGCTGCATCATGAGAAATGCAGCAGGAAATGCAGCAGGTAATTCATTAGCAGGAGATTCAGCAGGAGATGCAGCAAAAGTTGCAAAAGCAGGAGATTCAGCACCAAGAAATGCAGCAGGAGATGCAGGAGGAGATGTAGCCACAGGAAATGCAGCAGCAGGAGATGCAGCATGAGATGCAGCAGCATGACATGCAGCAGCAGATGCAGCAGCAAATGAAGTACCAGCAGATGAGGCAGAGGGAGATGCAGCAGCAGGAAATGCAGCAGTAGGTACAGAAGATGGAGATGCGGCAGCAGCAGATGCAGCAGGAGATGCTGCAGAATATGCAGCAGGAGGAGATGCATCGGGAGATGCATATTCAGAAGGAGATGCAGCAGGAGATGTAGCAGGATATGTAGCAACTTGAGATGCTGCAGCAGATTCAGTAGGAGATTCAGCAGTAGGAAATGCAAGAGCAGGAGATGAAGCAGCAGGAGACGCAGCGGCAGCAGATTCAGCAGGAATTTCTGCGGCAGGATAAGCAGCAGGAGATGCAGCAGCAGATGCAGCAGCAATGTATGCAGCAGCCGATGCAGCAGCAGATGCCACAGGAGACGCAACAGAAGGAGATGCAAAAGCAGATGCAGCAGTGGCTGCAGGTTCAGCAAGAAGAGATGATTCAGATGATAAAGCATCAGGAGATGCAGCAGGAGATTCAGCCGGAAATGCAGTAGGGGGAGAGGCAAGAGGAGATGATGCAGAAGACGCAGCATACAGCACATACAGCAGCAGATCCGGAGATGAAGCAGCAGGAGATGCAGCAGCAGGAGATGCAGCAGGAGATTCAATAGCAGGTGGTGCAGCAGTGGGAGATGCACAAGGGATAAAGCAGCAGGGGATGCAGCAGCAGGAGATGCAACATGAATGCAGCAGCATCAGGAGTTTCAGCAGAGACTGCAGCAGCAATAGATGCGGGAAGAGATCCAGGAGGAGGACCTAGAGCAGCAGGAGATGTAGCAGCACATACAGCAGCAGATCAGAGCATGAAGCAGCAGGAGAAGCAGCAGGTGGAGATTCAGCAGGAGGTACATCAGGAGATACAGCAGCAAAAGATGCATCAAGAGATGCATCATCAGGAGATGCAGCATTAGGAGATGCAGCAGGGGATTCAATAGCAGGTAATGCAGCAGGAGATGCAGCAGGAGATGCAGCAGTAGGAAATGCACCCGAGATACAGCAGCAGGAGGCGCAGCAGCAGGAGATGCAACAGGAATGCAGCAGGGGATTCAGTAGCAGGTGATGCAGCAGCAGATGGAGCAGAAGTAAATCCAGCAGGAGATGTGGCAGCACATGCAGCAGCCGATGCAGCAGAAGTTAATTCAGCAGCAGAAGATGTAGCAGCATATGCAGCAGTAGTAGATGAAACCGAGGATGAAGAAGCAGGGGATACAGCAGCAGGAGATGCATCAGCAGGAGATGCAGCAGTGTATGCAGCAGCAGCAGATGGAGCATCAGGTGATGCAGGAGGACATCAAAAATCAGAAGGTGAAGCAGCAGGAGATGCAGCAGTAGATTAATCTACAGCAGATGCATCAGGTGATGCACCTAAAGATGCAGCAGCAGGAGATGCAGCTGCAGTTAGAGCAGCAGTAGATTGAGCAAGATATACAGAAGCAGGAGTTGCATCGGCGAGAGATGCAGCATGAGAGGCAGAAGAAGGAGATCCTGCAGCAGATGCAGTAGCATATAGAGCACCAGCAGATGCAGCAGCAGGAGATGAAGCAGCAGATGCAGCAGCAGGAGATTCAGTAGCAGGAGATGCATCAGCAGGATATTCAGCAGGAGGAGATGCAGCAGGAGATGCAGCATCAGTAGATGAAGCCGGAATTTAGGAGGGGATTCAGTAGTAGGGTTTGCAGCAGCAGATGCAGGAGATTCAGCAGCAGAAGATGCACCAGGAGATGCAGCAAGAAGAGATGCCACAGATTATGCAGCGGCAGGAGATGCAGCAACAGGTTCAACAGCAGATACAGAAGGAGATGCAGCATCAAGAGATGCAGCATCAAGGCATCAATAGATGCATATTCATCAGGAGATGCAGCAGGAAGAGATGCTTCAGCAGGTACAGCTTCATGAGATGTAGCACGAGATACAGAAAGAGATGCTGTAGGAGGAGAGGCAGGAGTCGATGATGCAATAGACGCAGTAGCATGAGATGCAAAAGCAGAAGTTGCAGCCATAGATTCTGCAACAGGAGATGCAGCCACAGGAGATGAGCAGCGGAATCAGCAGGAGATGAGGCAGCAGGAGATGAAGCAGCAGGATCTGCAGAAAAGAAGATGCAGCAGCAGGAGATGCAGCAGCAGAAGAAACAGCAGTACCTGAAGAAGCAGATGCACAAGAAAATGGAGCAGGAGATGCAGCAAGGTAAGATGCAGTACCAGCAGATGCAGTAGGAGATGCAGCATCTAGAGTTGAAGCAATAGAAAATGCTGCAGGAGATGCAGCAGCAGATGCATCAGGAGAAGCTAGAGCAGGAAATGCAGACGCAGGAGATGCAGCAGAGGAGATGCAGCAATAGGAGACGCAGAAGCAGGAGATGTAGCAGCAAGACATGCAAAAGGATATGCAGAAGCAGGAGATGCAGCAGGAGGAGATGCAGGAAATGCATCAGCAGATGCAGGAGGTGATTTAGAAGGAGGAGAGGCTGCGGCAGGAGAGGCAGCAGCAGGAGATGCAGTATGAGATGCAGCAGCATGATATGCATCAGCAGATGCATCAGCAGCAGATGCATCAGTAGATTCAGCAGAAGACACAGCACCAGAAGATGCAGGAGCTGGAGACGAAGCAGATGATGCAGCAGCAGGAGATAGAGCGTTAGATGCTGCAGCAGGAGATGCAGCAGGGTAGTCATATTCAGCAGAAGATTCAGCAGGAGCAGGTGCTGCAGGAGGAGATGCATCGGGGGATGGCTATTCAGAAAGAATGTATCAGGAGATGTAGCAGCATGAGCTGTTGCAGGAGATTCAGGAGGAGATCCAGCAGCAGGAGATGCAAGAGCAGGAGATGCCATCGCAACAGATGCAGCACCAGATTCAGCAGCAGATTCAGCAGGAAATGAAGCAGCAGTAGATGCAGCATTAGATGCAGCAGGGGATGCAGCAGCAGCAGATGCAGCAGCAGATGCAGTACAATATGAAGCAAAAGGAGATGCAGAAGCAGATGTAGCAGCAGGATATGCAGGAGCACGAGATGCAGCAGGAGGAGATGCAGGAGCAGCAGGTGCAGCAGGAGATGCAGCAGCAAATGATAGAGCAGGAGAAGATGCAACATAAGGATATGCTTGAGGAGATTCTACAGGAGCTTCAGCATGTGCTGCAGGATCACGAAATGCAGAAGCAAGAGATGCAGCAATAGGAGATGCAGAAGCAGGAGGTGGAGCAGTAAATTCAGCAGGAAATGCAGCAGGAGGAGATACAGCAACAGGAGATCTAGCAGAAAGAGATACAGCAACAGGAGATCTAGCAGAAAGAGATCCAGCAGGAGATGCTGCAGGCGATAGAGCAGAAAGAAATGCAGCAGGAGATGCAGCCGTAGGAGATTCAGCAGGATATACATCATCAGAAGACGCAGCAACAGGAGATGAAGCATGAGCAGAAGCAGCAGATGATGCAGGAGATGAAGCAGCAGCATGTATAGAACGAGATTCAGCAGGGGATGCATCAGCAGGAAATGCATCAGGAGATGCAGCTGCAGAAAATGCAGCAGCAGGAGATGCAGCAGGAGATGCAGCAGGAGATGCAGCAGCAGGAGGTGCAGCCGCAAATGCATTCAGCAGGATATGCAGTAGGAGATGCCGCAGCCGGAGATTCAGTAGCAGGAGATTCAGCAGCAGGTGTAGCAGGATATGCAGCATCAGTACTTGCATCTGCAGATGCATCAGCAGAGCATGTAGGAGGAGATGCAGCAGCAGGAGATACAGCTGGAGATACAGCAGCAGGAGATGAAGCAGCAGGAGATGTAGCAGGACATGCAGCAGTACATGAAGTAGCAGCTGATACAACAGCAGATTCAGGAGATGTAGCAGAGGAGATGCAGCAGGATATGAAAGCGCAGAAGATACAGAAGGAGATGCAGCAGCAGAAGATGAAGCTAGAGATGAAGTAGAAATGCAAAAGCAAATGCAGGAGGAGATGCAGAAAGATGAGATGCAGCATCATCAGATGCAGCAGGAGATGCAGCAGCAGAAGCGGCAGGATGTGCAGCCAGGGATGCAGTAGCAGAAGCAGCAGCAGATACAGCAGCAGAAGCAGTAGGTGACATAGCATCACCAGATGCAGCCGCAGATGCAGCAGCAGGAGATGCAAGAGGAGATGCAGCAGGATATGCAACAGAAAGAGATGAGGCAGCATCAGATGCAGCAGGATATGAAGCATCAGATGCCAGCAGCATGAAGTGCATCAGCAGGAGATGCAGCAGGAGATGCATATTCAGCAGGTGATGCACCAGATTGTGCAGCAGGAGATGCATCAGAAGGAAATGCAGCAGGAGATGCAGCAGTACATGAAGCAGAAGCATATTAAGGAGAGGCAGTAGCCAGAAATGCAGCAGAAGATGCAGCAAGAGGAGATGCAGCAGGAGATGCAGTAGAAGGAGATGTAGCTGCAGCTGCAGAGGCAGCAGACGCAGCAGCAATAGAAGCAGCAGCAGATGCATCAGGAGATGCAGATTCAGTAGGAGATGTAGCAGCAGAAGATGCTCCTGCAGATGACGCTGCAGCAGATACAGCAGAAGGAAATGCAGCAGGATATGCTGCAGGAGGAGATGCAGCAGGAGATGATGCAGCAGGTGATGCAGTAGGATTTGCAGCAGGAGGAGATGCAGTAGGAAGAGATATAGCAGGTAATGCAGCAGCAGGAGAGGCAACAGGAGATGCAAGAGCAAGAGATGCAGCATCAGACACATCAGCAGTAGATGCAGGAGGAAATCTAGCAGGAGGAGATGTAGCAGGAGGAGATTCAGCAGCAGGAGATGCATCAGTAGATGTATCAGGAGAAGATGCAGCAGCAGGAGACGTAGCAGGATGTTATGCAGCAAGAGATGCATCATGAGAAATGCAGCAGGAGATTCATTAGTAAGAGATTCATTAGCAGGAGATGCAGCAAGAGTTGCAGAAGCAGGAGTCGCAGCAGCAGGAGATGCAGGAGGAGATGCATATTCAGAAGAAGATGCAGCAGGAGATGTAGCAGGATATGTAGCAACATGAGATGCCACAGCAGATTCAGGAGGAGATTCAGCAGTAGGAGATGCAAGAGCAGGAGATGAAGCAGCAGGAGATGCAGCCGCAGCAGATCGGGCAGCAGATTCAGCAGGAATTTCAGCAGCAGGATAAGCAGCTGGGACGAAGCAGCAGGAGATACAGCAGGAGATGCAGCAGCATGGGATGCAGAAGCTGATGCCGCAGGAGACGCAAGAGAAGGAGATGCAGAAGCAGATGCAGCAGTGGCTGCAGATTCAGCAGGAGATGCAGCAGGAAGAGATGATTCAGAGGATACAGCATCAGGAGATGCAGCAGGAGATTCAGCAGGAGATGCAGTAGGGGGAGAGGCAAGAGGAGATGATGCAGCAGACACAGCAGCAGAAGATGCAGAAGCAGAGGATGTAGCAGTAGATGCAGAAGGAGAAGATGAAGCAGGAGATGCATCAGTAGTAGATACAGCAGAGGATACAGCAGCAGCAGATTCCGCAGCAGGAGAGGCAGAAAGAGATTCAGCAGCAGGAAACGAAGCAGCAGGAAATGCAGTAGTGTATACAGAAGCCGGATATGCAGCAGCAGGAGATAGAGCAGAAGATACAGCAGGTACTGCAGCAGCAGGAGAAGCAGCAGGATGTGCGGCAGAAGTAGACGCAGCAGAATAAGCAGCAGGAGGAGATGCAGTAGAAGATGCCAGAGCAGGAGATGCAGCAGAAAATTCAGAAGGAAAAACAGCAGGAGACGCATCAGGAGGAGATGCAGCAAGACATGCAGCAGCAGCAGATGCAGCAGCAGCAGATGCAGCAAGAAATGCAGAAGCAGTAGGTGCAGCAGGAGATGCAGTGGCAAGAAATGAAGCATTCTCATGAGACGCATTAAGAGGTGCAGCAGCAGGATATGTAGCAGCAGGAGATGCCGCAGGAGTTGCAGCAACAGGATATGTAGCAGGAGATTTAGCAGGAGATGAAGTAGCAGCAGAGCAGCCACAGATGCAGCAGGAAATTGAACAGTAGATGCAGGAGCAAGAGATGCTGCAGAAGGAAATACTGCAGCAGATGCAGCAGGAGATGACATAGCAGATGATGAAGCCACAGATGTATCAGCTGAAAATGAAGCAGGAGATGCAGCAGCACGAAGTACATGAGCAGATGCATCAGGAGATGAGGCAGCAAATGTAGAAAGGTATACGGTAGGGGATGCAGCAGGAAATGTATCAGCACGAAATGCAGCAGGAGATGCAGCAAGAAAAGCAGCACGATATGCAGGAGAAGTAGATGCAGCAGGAGATGAAGCAGAAGGAAGTGCAGCAGCAGCAGATTCAGCAGGAGGTGTAGAAGCAGAAGATGCAGCAGGAGATGAATTAGCAGGAGATGCAGCAGCAGGAGATTGAGGAGCAGAAAATGCAACAGCAGGAGATTCAGCAGCAGGAGATGCAATTGGGGGTAGAGAAGCAGGAGATGCAGCAGCAGAAGATATAGAGGAGATTTAGCAGGAGAAGCATTAGCAGGAGGAGATGCAGCTGGAGATAGAGCAGCAGGAGATGCAGCAGGATATGCAGCCGCAGAAGACACAGCAGCAGATTTAGCAGCAGATTCCTCAGGAGATACATCAGCAGGAGATACAGCAAGGGAGGAAGCATCAGGAGAATGCAGCCGGTGATATATTAGCAGGAGATGCAGAAGGAGATGCAGAAGGAGTTGCAGCATCAGGAGATGCAGCAGGGAATGCTGCAGCAGCAGAAGTAACAGGAGATGCATCATCATCATATGCAGTAGGAGACGGAGCAGCAGGAGATGCTACAGGAGATTCAGCCGCAGATGCAGAAGGAGATGTAGCAGCAGGAGATACAGAGTAGTAGATGAAGAGAAGAAGATGCAGCGGAAAAAAATACAGCAGGAGATTCAGACGCAGGAAATGCAGCAAGAGAGAAAGCAGCATCAGATACAGCAGCAGAGGATGCAACAGCAGATGCAGCAGCAGGAGATCTATCAGGAGATGCAGCAGTAGATGAAGCAGCAGCAGATACAGGAGATGCAGCAGTAGTAGATTCAGCAAGAGCTGCAGCAGGAAATGCAGATGAATATGCAGCAGCAGGAGATACAGCAGGAGATGCATCTGCAGGTGATGCAGAAGGAGATGC
The DNA here is from genome assembly GCA_033459285.1 of Clamator glandarius. Lineage (NCBI taxonomy): Eukaryota > Metazoa > Chordata > Aves > Cuculiformes > Cuculidae > Clamator > Clamator glandarius. The sequence continues at coordinate 254,090 of JAUNZM010000500.1, read as the reverse complement.
AGCAGAAGGATATGCAGCCGCAGAATATGCCGCAGCAGGAGATGTACCAGGAGATTCAGCAGGAGATGCAGCAGGAGGAGATACATAAAAGATGCAGCATCAATTGATGAAGCAGGAGATGCTGGAGCTGGAGACGCAGAAGCAGGAGATGCAGAAGCAGGAGATGCAGAAGTAGATGCATCAGCAAGAGATGCAGCAAAACGTACGTCGGCAGGAGACACAGCAGCAGGATATGAGGCAGGAGATGCACCAGCAGAAAATGCAGCAGGAGATGCTTCAGGAGATTAAGCAGGAGATGCAGCAGCAGGAGACGTGTCAGAGGTTGCAGCAGTAGGTGAAGCACACCAGATGAAGCAGGAGATGCTGCAGATGCACCAGTAAGGGATGCAGCAGGTGATGCAGCAGGAAGAGATGGAGCAGGAGATATATCAGCAGCAGTAGATGCAGCAGGAGATATAGAAAAATATGAAACAATAGGAGATGTAGTAGGAGATGCAGCAGTAGATGAAGTAGCAGGAGATGCAGCAGCAGTTGCAGCAGGAAATGCAGCAGGAGAAGCAGCAGGAGATGCAGCAGCAGGAGGTGCAGCCGCAAATGCATTCAGCAGGATATGCAGTAGGAGATGCAGGAGCCGGAGATTCGGTAGCAGGAGATTCAGCAGCAGATGTAGCAGGATATGCAGCATCAGTAGATGTGTCCGCAGATGAATCAGCAGAGCACGTAAGAGGAGATGCAGCAGCAGGAGATGCAGCAGCAGATGCAGTAGGTGATGTAGAATCACCAGAAGCAGCAGGATATACAGCAGCAGATGCAGCAGCAGGAGGTGCAGCAGCAGAAGATACATATTCAGCAGAAGATGCACCAGATTATGCAGCAGGAGATGACGAATCAGAAGGAAATGCAGCAAAAGATGCAGCAGCAGATTAAGGAGTTGCAGTAGCCAGAAATGCAGCAGAAGATGCAGCCAGAGGAGATGCAGCAGGAGATGCAGTAGTAGGAAATGTAGCTGCAGCTGCAGAGGCAGCAGATGCAGCAGCAATAGATGCAGCAGCAATAGATGCAGCAGCAGTAGATGCAGCAGCAGATGTATCAGGAGATGCAGATTCAGTAGGAGATGTAGCAGCAGAAGATGCTGCTGCAGATGACACAGCAGGAGATGCAGCAGAAGGTAATGCAGCAGGATATGCTGCAAGAGGAGATGCAGCAGGTAATGCAGCAGCAGGGGATGCAGTAGGATTTGCAGCAGGAGATGCAGCAGGAGATGCACCAGCAAGAGATGCAGCAGTGGATGCATATTCAGCAGGAGATGCAGCAGAAGATGCAGCAGGAGATGCAGAAGCAGGGGATTTAGCAGGAGATGAAGCAGCAGCAGATGCAGCAGCAGATGCACCAGATGGATGAGAAAGTGATGCAGCAGGGGATGAAGCAGCAGATACAACAGGAAATGGAGCATCAGGAGATGCATCCACAGATGCATGAGCAAAGGATGCAGCAAGCGATGTAGCAGCAGGAGATACAGCAGCAGGAGATACAGAAGCAGGAGATGAAGCAGCAGATGCATCAGCAAGAGATACAGGAGGACATCAAGTAGCAGGAGATGCAGCAGCAGGAATTTTATCGGGAGATGCAGCAGTACATGAAGCATTTCCTGCTGATGCATCTCCTGCTGCATATCCTGCTGATACATCTCCTGCTAAATCAGCTCTTGCTGATGCATCTTTTGCTGCATCTCCTGCTACTGCATCTCCTGCTGCTGAATCTCCTGCTGTGGCAATTCCTACTGCATCTCATGCTGCTGCAATACCTGCAGCATCTCCTGATATAGCGCCTACTTCTGCATCTCCGGCTGCTGGATTTCCCGCTGCCTCTCCTGCTGCTATATCTGCTGCTTCACCTGCTGCTGCTTCTCCAGCTGCATCTCCTCTTGCCGCATATCCTGCTGCATTACCTTCTGCTGCATCACCATCTCTTCATCTCTTGCTGCTGCATCTCCTGCTGCATCTGCTGCTGTTGCATCTCCTGCTGCTGCATCTTCCGCAGAATCTCCTGTTCCTGCTTCTCCTACTGAATCTGCATCTCCTGCTGCATTTGCTGTTGCATCTCCTGCTGCTTAATAAAATACTGCTGCATCTGCTGCATCTCCAGCTTCATCATCTCTTCTAAATCTCCTGCTGCGAAATCTCCTGCTGCTATATCTCCTGCTGCACCTACTGCTGCATCAATTCCTACATCTCCTGCTGCTGCATCTCCTGCTGCTGCATCTCCAGCTGTTGTATCTCCTGTTACACTTCCTGCTGCTGCATCTCCTTCTACTGCAAATACTGCTGCTGCATCTCCCGATAATTGTGGTGGTGCATCTGCTACTGCATCTGCTACTACTCCATCTAATAGTGCTGCATCTGCTGCTGAATCCTCTGCTTCTGGATCTCCTGCTGTTGCTTATCCTGTTGCATCTCCTGCTGCTGCAAATGCTGCTGTATCCCCTTCTTCTGTATCGCCTGCTGCATCTCCTGCTGCGGCATCTCCTAAAGCATCTCCTGCTGCTGCAAATACTGCTGCATCCCCTTCTTCTGCATCGCCTGCTGTCTCCTACTGCTACATCTCCTGCTGCTGCATCTCCTAAAGCATCTCCTGCTGCTGCAAATGTTGCTGCATCTCCTCCTGCTGCATCTGCTGCTACATCCCCTGCTCCTGCATCTCCTGCTGCATTTCTTGATACTGCATCTTATGCTGTTGCATATCCTGCACCTGCTTCTGTATCTCTGTTTGCTGCATCTCATACTGCGTCTGCTGCTGCATCTTTTCCTGCTGCATCTTCTTCTGCTGCAATTCCTTCTGCATCTGCTGCTGCATCTCTTACATCTGCTTCGTCTACATATCCTGCGGCATATTCTGCTGTAACTCTGATGCATCTTCTGCTGCATCTCCTGCTACTGCTTCTTTTGCTTCACCTCCTGCTGATTCTGCTGCTGCTGCATCTCCTGCTCTTCATCTCCTGCTGCTTCTCCTGCTTCTTCATCTCTTGCAGCTCCTTCTGCTGCTTCTTCATCTCCTGCCGCTCCTTCTGCTGCTTCATCCTTTTGCTGCATCTCATGCAGTATCTGCTGCTGCCTCTCTGATGCATCTCCTAATGCATCTCCAATTGCATCTGGTTCTGCGTCTCCTGCTGCTTCATCTCCTACTCTATCTACTGCTGCATTTCCTCCTCTGTCTCCTGCTGCTGAATCTCCTATTGCATCTACTGCTTCAGATACTCCTGCATCTCCTACTGCATCTGCTGCTGCTGCTGCATCTCCTGTTTCTGCATCTCCTGCTGCATCTGGGGCTGCTGTGTCTCCTCCACCTGCATTTTCTGCTACTTCTGCTGCTTCATCACTTGCTGAATCTCTTGCTGCATCTCCTTCTGGATTTCCTGCTGCTGCATCACCTCCTACTGCATCTGCTGCAGTATTTCTTGCTGTTGCATATCCGGCTTCTTCATATCATGCTGCATTTCATGATGCTGCATATCCTAACTGCTGCATGTCCTGCTGCTGCATCCCCTGCTGCATCTACTGATGCTGAATCTCCGTCTTTTACATCTCCTGTTCATCTCCTGCTGCATCTCCTGATGCTTCTCGTGCCGCTGCATCTGCTGCATATCCTGCTACTGAATCTCCTGCTTCTGCATCTCCTTCTGGTGCATCTCCTGTGCAATCTCTAGCTACTGTATCTCCTACTGATTCCACATCTTCTCTTTCATTAGCTGCTGCATCTACTGCTGTTGCATCCACCTCTGCATCTCCTTCTGCTGCCTCTCCATCCTACATCTCCTCGTGCTTCATCTCTTGGTGCATCTCCTGCTATATCTCATGCTGCATCTCCTTCTTCTCCTCCTGCTGCTGCATCTCCTGCTGCATCTCCTGCTGCTGCATCTCATGGTGGATCTCCTCTTGATAAATCTACTGCTTCACCTCCTGCTGCATCTCCTGCTGGTTCATCTCCTGCTGCCTTTACTGGTGATGCATATCCTGCAGGTGTATTTCCTGATGCATCTCTTGTAGCTGCCTCTTTTTCTGCATATCCTCCTGCATCTCTTCCTGCTGCATCTCTTGTTGAATCTCCTTCTACTGCATCTGCAGCATATGCTGCTTCATCTGGTGCTGCTTCACCTCCTGCTGCATCTCCTGCTGTTGCGTATGCTGCTGCATCTCCTTCTTCTGCATCTTCCGCAGAACTGATAGAACTTTCAGTCTAGGCTTCTGAAGTATAGCATCAGCTAGTAAAGCGTCACTTCAAAATTTTAGAGCATTCAGCACAAGTCCCTCAGGGAAGCTGCAGGCTCTGCTTAGAGTCTTCTCTTATAGCGCTTTCACAGCAAGCTGTAAAGCACAACTAACACATTTTAGTTCAGAATAATGAATTGTGACTTAACTGCGCCTATTAAGGTGCTTACGGAAAAGTGAGTATCTCAGGCTGTGCAGATGCTGGCATGAAATTATACCGCTTCTTAATGTTTTCTCTAATAGCGCTGTTGCTGCAAAAGACGACTTCTAGAATTTTCACTCTAGGCTTGTGAACTGTAACATTTGAAGCGTCACTTCAAGATCAGCTGTTTATAAACTACTGTTGCATATCCTACTGCTGCATATCCGGATTCAGCATATCCTATTGCATCTCCTGGTGTTGCTTCTCTTGCAGCTTCATTTTCTGCTGCATCTCTTGCAACTGCACTTCCTACTGCATCTCCCGGTGCTGCATCTCTTGATGCTGCATTCCCTGCAGCATCTCCTGCTTCTGCATCTTCTGCAGAATCTCCTGTTCCTGCTTCTCCTGCTGAATCTGCATCTCCTGCTGCATTTGCTGTTGCATCTCCTGCTGCTTAATAAAATACTGCTGCATCTGCTGCATCTCCGGCTGCATCATCTCTTCTACATCTCCTGCTGCGAAATCTCCTGCTGCATCTACTGCTGTATCTCCTGCTGCATCAATTCCTACATCTCCTGCTGCTGCATCTCCTGCTGCTGCATCTCCAGCTGTTGTATCTCCTGTTACACCTCCTGCTGCTGCATCTCCTGCTACTGCAGCTACTGCTGCTGCATCTCCCGATAAATGTGGTGCTGCATCTGCTACTGCATCTGCTACTACTCCGTCTAATAGTGCTGCATCTGCTGCTGAATCCTCTGCTTCTGGATCTCCTGCTGTTGCTTATCCTGTTGCATCTCCTGCTGCTGCAAATGCTGCTGCATCCCCTTCTTCTGCATCGCCTGCTGCATCTCCTGCTGCTGCATCGCCTGCTGCTGAATCTCCTAAAGTATCTCCTGTTGCTGTTTATCCTGCTGCATCTCCTCCTGCTGCATCTGCTGCTACATCCCCTGCTCCTGCATCTCCTGCTGCATTTCTTGATACTGTGTCTCATGCTGCATCTGGTGCTTTATCAACCACTGCTTTATCTCCTGCAGCTGCATATACTGCTACATCTCTTGCTGCATCTCCTGCTGCTGCAATGCCTGCTTCTGAATCTCCTGCTGCTGCATCTGCTGCTGCATCTGCTGCTTATTTATATCTTCTTGATTTTTTGTTGCTGCATCTTGTGCTGCATGTCCTGCTGCAGCCTCTCCTGTTACATCTCCTACTGCTGCATCTACTTCTGAATCTCCTCTTTCATCTCCTCTTGCAGCATTTCCAGCTGCCTCTCTTTCTGCTGAATCTCCGTTTGCCGCTCCTACTTCCGCATCTCCTGGTTCACCTCCTACTGCTGCATCTCATCCTACTACACCTCTGGCTGCATCTCCTGATGCATCTGCTGCGGCTCCATCCCCTGAAGCTGCCTATTCTGCTACATATCCTGCTGCGGTATCCCCTGCTGCTGCATCTCCTGCTGCTGCATTACCTGCTTCATCTCCTCCTGTGTCATATCATGCTGCATCTGCTGCTACATATCCTGCTGAATCTGCTGCTGCATTTGCTGCAACTCCATCTCCTACTGATGCATCTCCTTCTGACGCATCTTCTACTGCATCTCCTGATGAATCTCCTGCTTCTGCATCTCTTTTTGCATCTTCTGCTGCTGCTACATCTCCTGCTGCATCTCCTGCTGCTGCATCCTCTCCTGCTGCATCTGCTGCATAGCCTTATTCTGCATCTCCCTCTGCGGCATCTCTTTCTGATGCATCTCATGTTGAATCTGCTTCTAAATCTGCTCCTGCATCTACTGCGTCTTCATCTCCTTCTACTGCGTCTCCTGCTGCTTTAACTCCTGCGTGTCCTGATGCTGCATTAGCTGCAGAACCTACTGGTGCTTCATCTCCTGCTGAATCTGCATCTCCTGCTGCTGCATCTGCTTCTGATGCCTATACCCCTGAATATGCTGCTAAATCTCCTGCTCCTGCATCTCATTCTGCTGATGCATCTCTGACTGCTGCATCTCGTGCTGCATATCCTCCTTCTGCATCTGCTGCTGATGCATCTCCAGCTATTGCATCTGCTGCTGAATCATCTCCTGCTGCTCCATCTCTTGCTGCTGCATCTCCTTCTGATGCATCTCCTGCTGCTGTATCTCCTGCTGAATCTGCTGATAAATCTGCTGCTACATCTCGTGCTGAATATCCTCCTGCTTCATTTTCTGCAGCACCTCATTTGCTTCATCTTCTGCCGCATCTCCTGTGGCTGCACCTCCTGTTGCATCTCGTCCTGCTGCATTTCCTGCTGCATCTCCTCCTGTTGTATCTTTTGCAGCATCTTTTGCTGCTACATCTCCTCCTGCTGCATCTCCTGCTGCTGCATCTGATGGAGCACCTCCTGCTGCTGCCTCTCCAGCTGAATCTGCATCTTCTGCTGCATCTCCTGCAGAACCTGCATCTTCTGCTGCATCTTCTGCTGCATCTTACGCTCCATCTGCTGCTGCTTCATCTGCTGCTGCTTCATCTGCTGCTGCATTTGCTGAAGCATCTCCTAATGCATCTCCAGCTACATCTCTACTGCTTAATATGCATCTCTTGCTGCATCACATGCTGCATCTCCTGCATCTAATGCAATATCGCGTACTTCTGCATCTCCTGCTGAATCTGTTTCTCCAGCTGTATGTTATGCAGCATGTCTTGCTGCTGCATCTCCTTCTGTGGCATATTCTGCTGCATCTCATCCTGCTACTGCATGTCCTGGTGCATCTCCTGTTGCATCTCCTACTGCTGCATCTCATCCTACTACACCTCTGGCTGCATCTCCTGATGCATCTGCTGCGGCTTCATCCCCTGAAGCTGCCTATTCTGCTACATATCCTGCTGCTGTATCTCCTGCTGCTGCATTTGCTGCTGTTTTTCCTACTGCATGTGATACAGCAAGAGATGCATATTCAGCAGTAGAGATGTAGCTGGAGATGCATTAGGAGATGCAGCAGGAGATCCTTCAGCAGATGCAGCAGCAGGAGATGCTTCAGCAAATGCAGCAGCAGATGCAGTAGCAGATGCAGTAGCAGATGCAGCAGGAGGAGATGCAAAAGGAGTAGTTCCTGCAGCAGGATATTCAGTAGCATATGATGCAGGAGATGAAGCAGATGGAGGAGAAGATGAAGCAGAAGATGCAGCACCAGATGCAGCAGGAATTGCAGCAGAAGGAGATGAAGCAGGAGATGCAGTAGTATGAGATGAAGCAGCAGATGCCAAATCAGGAGATGCAGCAGCAGAAGCAGTAGCAGATGCAGAAGCAGTTGCTACAAGAAATGATGCTGGAGGAGATACAGCAGCAGGAGATACATCAGGAGATGTAGCAGCAGGAGATGCAGTAGCAGTAGATGCAGCAGAGAATGCAGTAGCACGAGATTCAGCAGTAGGAGATGTAACAAGAGATGCAGCTGCAGGAGATGCAGCAGCAGGAGATGCACGAGAACATCCATCAGCAGGAGATGCAGCAGCAGGAGATGCACGAGGACATCCAGCAGCAGGAGATGCAGCAGCAGGCTATGCAGCAAGATATGCAGAAGCAGGAGATGTGGTATGAGATGCAGAAGCAGCAGATGCAGCAGGAGATGCAGCAGCAGCAGATGCAGCAGCAGGAGATCAGGCAATAGGAGATGAAGCAAGAGTTGCAGCAGTACATGAAGCAGCAAGAGATGCAGCAGAAAGAGATGAATCAGCAAACAATGCATCAGAAACTGTATCAGCAGCCACAGCCGCAGAAGATAGAGCAGTAGCAGATGCAGCTGGACATGCAACAGCAGTAGATGCAGCAGAGATTGCAGCAGCAGGAGATGCAGCAGCAGGAGATCCAGCAAGAAAGCACCATCATAAGATGAATCTGCAGATGTATCAGAAGGAGATGGAGCAGGAGATGGAGCAGCAAGAGTTGCAGCAGTAGATTAATCTATAGCAGATGCACCAAAAGATGCAGGAGATGCAGCAGGTGGAGATGCAGCAGCAGTAGATTGAGCAAGATATACAGAAGCAGGAGATGCATCGGCGGGAGATGTGGCATGAGAGGCAGAAGAAGGAGATCCTGCAGCAGATGCAGTAGCATATGCAGCACCAGCAGATGCAGCATCAGGAGATTCAGCAGGTCATGCATCAGCAGATGCATCAGCAGGAGATTCAGCAGCAAGAGATGCATCAGGAGATGCAGCATCAGGAGATGCAGCATCAGGAGATGCAGCAGGAATTCAGGAGGGGATTCAGTAGCAGGCGATGCAGCGGCGGGAGATGTAACAGTCAGAGATGCAGTAGGAGATGTAGTAGCAGGAGATGCAGCAAGTGGAGATGCAGTAGATTATGCAGCAGCAGGAGATGCTGCAGTAGAAGATACAGAAGTACATGAAGCAGCAGATGCACAAGAAAACAGAGCAGGAGATGTGGCAGGATAAGATGCAGTACCAGCAGATGTAGAAGGAGATGCAGCATCTGGAGTTGAAGCAATAGAAAATGCTGCAGGAGATGCAGCAGCAGATGCAGGAGCAGGAAATGCAGAAGCAGGAGATGCAGCAGCTGGAGATGAAGCAGGAGATGCAGCATCAGGAGATGTAGTAGGAGATGCAGCAGGAAATAGAGCGTTAGACACTGCAGCAGGAGATGCAGCAGGGTAGGCATATTCAGCAGGAGATGCAGCAGGAGACGCAGTAGAAGGATATGCAGCAGGAGATGCCACATCAGGTGCAACAGGAGGAGATGCAGCAGGAGGAGATGCATCGGGAGATGGCTATTCAGAAGGAGATGCATCAAGAGATTCAGCAGCAGGAGATGCCATCGCAACAGATGCAGCACCAGATTCAGCAGGAAATGAAGCAGCAGTAGATGCAGCATTAGATGCAGCAGGGGATGCAGCAGCAGCAGATGCAGCAGGAAATGCAGCAGCAGATGCAGTACGATACAAAGCAAAAGGAGATACAGAAGCAGATGTAGCAGCAGGATATGCAGGAGCACGAGATGCAGCAGGAGGAGATGCAGTAGCAGATGATAGAGCAGGAGAAGATGCAGCATTAGGATATGCATGAGGAGATTCCACAGGAGCTTCAGCATGTGCTGCAGGATCACAAAACACAGAAGCAAGAGATGCAGCAGTAGGAGATGCAATAGGAGATACAGAAGCAGGACGTGGAGCAGTAAGTTACGCAGGAAATGCAGCAGGAGGAGATACAGCAACAGGAGATCTGGCTGAAAGAGATGCAGCAGGAGATGCAGCAGGCGATAGAGCAGCAAGAAATGCAGCAGGAGATGCAGCTGTAGGAGATGCAGCAGGATATACATCAGCAGCAGATGCAGCAACAGGAGATGAAGCATCAGCAGAAGCAACAGATGCAGCAGGAGATGCAGCAGCAGCAGATATAGAAGGAGATTCAGCAGGAGATGCAGCTGCAGAAGATGCAGCAGGAAGAGATGCATCAGCAGATGCAACAGGAGATGCATCAGCAGGAGATGCTGCAGCAGATGCAGGAGGAGGAGATGCAGCAGCAGGATACGCAGCAGGAATTGATGCAGAAAGAGATTCAGCAGCAGATTCAGAAGGAGATGCAGAAAGAGATTCAGCAGCAGGAGATGCAAGAGATGCAGCATCAGACTCATCATCAGTAGATGCAGGCGGAAATCTAGCAGCAGGAGATGCAGCAGGAAGAGATTCAGCAGCAGGAGATGCAGCAGCAGATGTATCAGGAGGAGATGCAGCAGCAGGAGACGTAGCAGGAGGTTATGCAGCAAGAGATGCATCATGAGAAATGCAGCAGGAAATGAAGCAGGAGATTCATTAGCAGGAGATTCAGCAGGAGATGCAGCAAGAGTTGCAGAATCAGGAGTTGCAGAAGCAGGAGATGCAGCACCAAGAAATGCAGCAGGAGATAGAGAACGAGATGCAGCTGCAGGAAATGAAGCAGCAGGAGATGCAGCAGGAGATGCAGCAGCAGCAGATGCAGCAGCAGCAGATGTAGCAGCCAATTAAATACCAGCAGATGAGGCAGAGGGAGATGCAGCCGCAGGAAACACAACAGTAGATACAGAAGATGGAGATGCAGAGCAGGAGATGCAGCAGGAGGAGATGCAGCAGGGGATACAGCAGCAGGAAGTGCAGCAGGAGATGCATTAGCAGGAAATGCAGCAGCAGGAGATTGAGGAGCAGAAAATGCAGCAACAGGAGATTCAGCAGCAGGAGATGCAATAGGAGGTACAGAAGCAGGAGATGCAGCAGCAGAACATATAGACGAGATTTAGCAGGAGATGCATTAGCAGGAGGAGATGCAGCTGGAGATAGAGCAGTAGGAGACGTTGCAGCAGGAGATGCAGAGTAGTAGATAAAGAGAAGATGCAGCAGAAGGAAATATAGCAGGAGATTCAGCCGCAGTAAATGCAGCAAGAGAGTAAGCAGCATCAGCTGCAGCAGCAGGTGCAGCAGCAGAGGATGCAACAGCAGATACAGCAGCAGGAGATCTATCAGGAGATGCAGCAGTAGAAGAAGCAGCAGCAGATACAGCAGCAGATTCAGCAGATGCAGCAGTAGTAGATTCAGCAAGAGCTGCAGCAGGAAATGCAGATGAATATGCAGTAGCAGGACATACAGCAGGAGATGCATCTGCAGGTGATGCAGAAAGAGATGCAGAACAGAATACAGCAGCAGAATGTGCAGCAGAAGGAGATGACGCCGAGATGCAGAAGGAGATGCAGCAGGAGGAGATGGAACAGGAATACAGCAGGAGGAGATGCAGCATGAGATGCAGCAGGAAGAGGTACGGTAGCAGCAGATGCAGCAGAATATGCAGCAGAAGGAGATGCATAAGAGATGCAGCAGCAATTGATGAAGCAGGAGATGCTGGAGCTGGAGATGCGGAAGATGTAGGTGCAGAAGCAGGAGATGCAGGAGTAGATGCATCAGCAGGAGATGCAGCAAAACATACATCAGCAGGAGACACAGCAGCAGGATATGAGGCAGGAGATGCACCAGCAGAAAATGCAGCAGGAGATGCTTCAGGAGATGCAGCAGCAGGAGACGTGTCAGAGGTTGCAGCAGTAGGTGAAGCAGCACCAGATGAAGCAGGAGATGCTGCAGATGCAGCAGTAGAGGATTCAGCAGGTGATGCAGCAGGAAGAGATGGAGCAGGAGAAATATCAGCAGCAGATGCACCAGCGGAGGAAGCAGCAGTAGATGCAGCAGGAGATATAGAAAACTATGAGGCAGCAGGAGATGTAGTAGGAGATGCAGCAGTAGATGAAGTAGCAGTAGACGCACCAGCAGTTGCAGCAGGAAATGCAGCAGGAGAAGCAGCAGGAGATGCAGCAGCAGGAGGTGCAGCCGCAAATGCATTCAGCAGGATATGCAGTAGGAGATGCCGCAGCCGGAGATTCAGTAGCAGGAGATTCAGCAGCAGATGTAGCAGGATATGCAGCATCAGTAGATGCGTCCGCAGATGCATCACCAGAGCACGTAGGAGGAGATACAGAAGCAGGAGATACAGCTGGAGATAAAGCAGCATAAGATGAAGCAGCAGATGCAGCAGCAGCAGATACAGGAGGAGATCTAGCAGCAGGAGATGCATCAGAAGGAAATGCAGCAGCAGATGCAGCAGCAAATTAAGTACCAGCAGATGAGGCAGAGGGAGATGCAGCAGCAGGAAATGCAGCAGTAAATACAGAGATGCACAGCAGCAGATGCAGCAGGAGATAGACCGTTAGACACTGCAGCCGGAGATGCAGCAAGGTAGACATATTCAGCAGGAGATGCAGCAGCAAGATATGCAGCAGCAAGATATGCAGCAGGAAATGCCGCAGAATATGCAGCAGGAGATGCATATTCAGAAGGAGGTGCAGCAGGAGATGTAGCAGGATATATAGCAACTTGAGATGCTGCAGCAGATTCAGGAGGAGATGAAGCAGCAGGAGACGCAGCTGCAGCAGATTCAGCAGGAAATTCAGCAGGAATTTCTGCGGCAGGATAAGCAGCAGGAGATGCAGCAGCACGTGATGCAGCAGCCGATGCAGCAGCAGATGCCGCAGGAGACGCAAGAGAAGGAGATGCAAAAGCAGATGCAGCAGTGGCTGCAGATTCAGCAGGAGATGCAGCAGGAAGAGATGATTCAGATGATACAGCATCAGGAGATGCAGCAGGAGATTCAGCCGGAGATGCAGTAGGGAGAGAGGAAAGAGGAGATGATGCAGAAGGAGAAGATAAAGCAGGAGATGCATCAGTAGTAGATACAGTAGAGGATGCATTAACAGCAGATTCCGCAGCAGGAGAGGCAGAAAGAGATTCAGCAGCAGGAAACGAAGAAGCAGGAAATGCAGCAGTGTATCTAGAAGCAGGATATGCAGCAAGAGGAGATACAGCAGGTACTGCAGCAGCAGGAGATGAAGCAGGAGATTATGCAGCAGGTGATACAGCAGCAGATGCAGCAGCAGGAGATACGTCAGCAGGAGATGCATCAGCAAGTGAAGTAGCAGCAGGAGATGCTGCAGCAGATGTATCAGGAGGAGATGCATCAGCAGGAGACGTAGCAGGAGGTATGCAGCAGGAGATGCAGCAGGAGATTATATAGCAGGAGGTGCAGTCACAGGAAATACAGCAGCAGGAGATGCAGCACAAAGAAATGCAGCAGGAGATGCAGGAGGAGATGCAGCCGCAGGAAATTCAGCAGCAGGAGATGCAGCATGAGATGCAGCAGCATGAGATGCAGCAGCATTTCAGTAGCAAATTAAGTACCAGCAGATGAGGCAGAGGGAGATGTAGCAGCAGGAAATGCTGCAGTAGATATAGAAGATGGAGATGCAGCAGCAGGACATGCAGCAGGACGAGATGCATCATGTAATGCAGCAGGAGATGCAGGAGGAGATGCAGCAAGAGACTCAGCAGGAGATGCAGCAGCAAGAGATGATGCAGGAGATGCATCAGCAGTAGATGCAGCCGTGTACGCAGCAGCAGGAGTTGCAGCAGCAGGAGATGCATCAGGAGATGATGCAGAAAGAGATGCAGCATCAGATTCATCATCAAGAGATGCAGGAGGAGATCCAGCAGCAGGAGATGCAGCAGGAAGAGATGCAGAAGATGCAGCAGAAAGAGATGCATAAGGAGATCCATCAGGAGAATATTCACCAGCAGGAGATGCAGAAGGAGATGCAGTAGCAGGAGATGTATCAGCAGGATATGCAGCAGGAGATTGAGCAAGACATGATGCATCATGAGTTGCTGCAGCTGGAGATGCAGCAGCAGACGAAAGAGCAGTAGATGCAGCAGAAAGCCATGCAGCAGAAGAAGAGGAAGCAGCAGTAGATACAGCGGGAGATGCAGCAGCAGTAGATACAGCAGTGTACGAAGCAGAAGCAGATGCAGCAGCAGGACATTCAGCAAGAGGAGATGCTGCAGGCTATGCAGCAGCAAGAGGTGCAGCAGGAGATGTGTCAGCAGGAGATACAGCAGGAGATGCGGTAGGTTTTGATTCAGCAGGAGATGCAGCAGCAGGAGATGCTGGAGCAGGAGATGCATCTGGAACGCCGCAGGGATTCAGTAGCAGCTGATGCAGCACGAGATGCGGTAGGAGATTCAGCAGCAGGAGATGCAGCAAGAGATGCAGCAGGGGATTCAGTAGCAGGTGATGCAGCGGCAGGTGATGCAGCGGCAGATGCAGCAGCAGATAAAGGAGACGCAGCAGGAGGAGATGCAGAAGGAGATGCAGCAGCAGGAGATGTAGAAGGAGATGCAGTAGTTTATGAAGCAGCAGCAGATGCAGCAGAAAATGCTGTGGATGCAGCAGTAGGAGATTAATCACTAGATACAGCAGCAGATGATGCAGAAACAGGAGGTGCAGCAGCAGTAAATGCAGCAGGGTTTGCAGCAGCAAAACATTCAGCCCCAGAAGAACCTGCAAGGTAGCAGTATCATAAGATGACTCCTCAGATGCATCAGAAGGATATGTAGCAAGAGGTGCAGCAGCAGGAATTTCAACAGCAGATTCAACAGCAGATGCAGAAAGAGATGCAGCAGCAGGAGATGCAGCAGCAGATGCATCAATAGATGCATAATTATCAGGAGATGCAGCAGGAAGAGATGCTTCAGCAGGTACAGCTTCATGAGATGTAGCACGAGATACAGAAAGAGATGCTGTAGGAGGAGAGGCAGGAGTCGATGATGCAGCAGACGCAGTAGCATGAGATGCAAAAGCAGAAGTTGCAGCCATAGATTCTGCAACAGGAGATGCAGCCACAGGAGATGAGCAGCGGATTCAGTAGGAGATGAAGCAGCAGGAGATGAAGCAGCAGGATCTGCAGAGAAGAAGATGCAGCAGCAGGAGATGTAGCAGGAGATGCAACAGCAGAAAATACAGCAGTACATGAAGCTGCAGATGCACAAGAAAACAGAGCAGGAGATGCGGCCGGATATGATGCAGTACCAGCAGATGCAGTAGGAGATGCGGCATCTGGAGTTCAAGCAATAGAAAATGCTGCAGGAGATGCAGCAGCAAATGCATCAGGAGAAGCAGGAGCAGGAAATGCAGAAGCAAGAGATGCAGCAGCAGAGATGCAGGAGTAGGAGACGCAGAAGCAGGAGATGTAGCAGCAAGACATGCAAAAGGATATGCAGAAGCAGGAGACGCAGCAGTAGAAGATGCAGGAAATGCAGCAGCTGATGCAGGAATAGATTTAGCAGCAGGAGAGGCATCAGCAGGAGATGCAGTATGAGATGCAGCAGCATGAGATGCAGCAGCATGAGATGCAGCAGCAGATGCAGCAATAGATTCAGCAGAAGACACAGCAGCAGGAGATGAAGAATCTGGAGATGTAGCAGGTGATGCAGCAGCTGGAGATGCAGCAGCATGAGATGCAGCAGGAGATAGAGCGTTAGACACTTCAGCAGGAGATTCAGCAGGGTAGGCATATTCAGCAGGACATGTAGCAGGAGATGCCGCAGCAGATGCAGCAGGAGATGCAGCAGAAGGAGTTGCTGCAGCAGCACGTGCCGAAGGTGATGCAGCAGCAGCAGATGCAGCAGCAGCAGATGCAGCAGGAGATTCAGCAGCAGACACAGGTTATTCAGCAGCAGACACGGCATCAGGAGATTCAACAGCAGGAGATTCAGTAGCAGATGCAGAAGCAAACGCAGCAGGAGGAGTGGCAGCAGGTGGAGATGCATCAGGAGATGCATATTCAGAAGGAGATGCAGCAGGAGATGTAGCAGGATATGTAGCAGCATGAGATGCCGCAGGATATTCCAAAAGAGATTCAGCAGAAGGAGATGCAAGAGCAGGAGATGAAGCAGCAGGAGATGCAGCTGCAGCAGCTGCAGCAGGAGATGCAGATTTAGCAGGAGATTCAGCAGCAGGAGATGCAGCAGCAGATGCAGGAGGAGGAGATTCAGCAGCAGGATACGCAGCAGGACTTGATGCAGAAAGTAATAGAGCAGCAGGAGATTCAGAAGAATGAGAGGCAGAAAGAGATTCAGCAGCAGGAGATGCAGCAGCAGGAGATGCAGCGGCAGGAAATGCAGCAGTATATACAGAAGCAGGATATGCAGCAGGAGGAGATGCAGTAGGAGGAGATATAGCAGGTAATGCAGCAGCAGGAGAGGAAGCAGGAGATGCAAGAGCAAGAGATGCAGCATCAGACTCATCAGCAGTAGATGCAGGAGGAAATCTAGCAGCAGGAGATGTAGCAGGAGGAGATTCAGCAGCAGGAGATGCAGCAGCAGATGCATCAGGAGAAGATGCAGAAGCAGGAGACGTAGCAGGAAGTTATGCAGCAAGAGATGCATCATGAGAAATGCAGCAGGAACTGCAGCAAGAGCTGCAAGAGCAGGAGATTCAGCACAAAGAAATGCAGCAGGAGTTGCAGAAGCAGGAGTTGCAGCAGCAGGAGATGCAGCACCAAGAAATGCAGCAGGAGATGCAAGAGGAGATGCAGCAGCATGAGTTGCAGCAGCAGATGCAGCAGCAAACTAAGTACCACCAGATAAGGCAGAGGGAGATGAAGCCGCAGGAAACGGAGCAGTAGATACAGAAGGCGGATATGCAGCAGCAGGAGATGCAGCAGGGGATACAGCAGCAGGAGGTGCATCAGAATTAGATGCAAAAGGAATGCAGTAGGGGATTCAGTAGGAGGTGATGCAGAAGCAGATGCAGCAGAGGTAATTTCAGCAGCAGAAGATGTAGCAGGACATGCAGCAGCAGATCAGGGGATGAAGAAAAAGAGAAGCAACGAGAGGTGATTCAGCAGGAGACGCATCAGGAGATGCAGCAGCAGGAGATGCATGAAGAGATGCAGCATCAGGCCATGCAGCATTAGGAGATGCAGCAGGGGATTCAATAGCAGGTGGTGTAGCAGGTGGTGCAGCAGGAGATGCAGCAGGTGATGCAGCAGGAGGAGATGCAGCAGGAGGAGATGCAGCAGGAGATGCATATTCAGAAGGAGATGCATCAGGAGATGTAGCAGGACATGAGATGCCGCAGCAGATTCAGGAGGAGATTCAGCAGTAGGAGCTGCAAGAGCAGGAGATAAAGCAGCAGGAGATGCGGCCACAGCAGATCTAGCAGCAAATTAAGCAGGAAATTCAGCAGGAACTTCTGCAATTGGATAAGCAGCAGAATACGAAGCAGCAGATGCAGCAGCACGGGATGCAGCAGCCGATGCAGCAGCAGATGCCGCAGGAGACGCAACGGAAGGAGATGCAGAAGCAGATGCGGCAGTAGCTGCAGATTCAGCAGAAGATGCAGCAGGAAGAGATGATTGAGATGATACAGCAGCAGGAGATGCAGCAGGAGATTAAGCAGGAGATGCAGAAGTAGGAGATGCAGAAGGAGGAGAAGCAGCAACGGGAAATGCAGCAGGAGATTAAGCAGCAAATGCAGAAGCAGCAGAAACAGCAGGTGGATGTGCAGAAGCAGATGCAGCGGTAGATGCAGATTCAGCAGGAGATTCATCAGCAGGAGATGCTGCAGCAGATTCACAGTAGGAGATGCATCAGCAGGAGATGCAGCAGGAGGTGCAGCAGGAGATGCAGTAGCAAGAGATGAAGCATTATCATGAGATGCATTAAGAGGTGCAGCAGCAGGATATTTAGCAGCAGGAGATGCAGCAACAGGATATGTAGCAGGAGATTTAGCAGGAGATGATGTAGCAGCAGAGCAGCAACAGATGCAGCAGGAAAATGAACAGTAGATGCAGGAGCAAGAGATGCTGCAGCAGGAAATACTGCAGCAGATGCAGCAGGAGATGACATAGCAGGTGATGAAGCCACAGATGTATCATCTGAAGATGAAGCAGGAGATGCAGCAGGAGATGCAGCAGCAGGAGGTGCAGCCGCAAATGCATTCAGCAGGATATGCATTAGGAGATGCTGCAGCCGGAGATTCAGTAGCAGGAGATTCAACAGCAGATGTAGCAGGATATGCAGCATCAGTAGATGCATCTGCAGATGCATCATCAGAGCATGTAGGAGGAGATGCAGCAGCAGGAGATACAGCTGGAGATACAGCAGCAAGAGATGAAGCAGCAGGAGATGTAGCAGGACATGCAGCAGTACATGAAGTAGCAGCTGATACAACAGCAGATTCAGGAGATGTAGCAGAGGAGATGCAGCAGGATATGAAAGCGCAGAAGATACAGAAGGAGATGCAGCAGCAGAAGATGAAGCTAGAGATGAAGTAGAAATGCAAAAGCAAATGCAGGAGGAGATGCAGAAAGATGAGATGCAGCACCATCAGATGCAGCAGGAGATGCAGCAGCAGAAGCGGCAGGAGATGCAGCCAGGGATGCAGTAGCAGAAGCAGCAGCAAATGCAGCAGCAGAAGCAGTAGGTGACATAGCATCACCAGATGCAGCCGCAGATGCAGCAGCAGGAGATGCAAGAGGAGATGCAGCAGGATATGCAACAGAAAGAGATGAGGCAGCATCAGATGCAGGAGGATATGAAGCATCAGATGCCAGCAGCATGAAGTGCATCAGCAGGAGATGCAGCAAGAGATGCATATTCAGCAGGTGATGCACCAGATTGTGCAGCAGGAGATGCATCAGAAGGAAATGCAGCAGGAGATGCAGCAGTACATGAAGCAGAAGCATATTAAGGAGAGGCAGTAGCCAGAAATGCAGCAGAAGATGCAGCAAGAGGAGATGCAGCAGGAGATGTAGTAGAAGGAGATGTAGCTGCAGCTGCAGAGGCAGCAGATGCAGCAGCAATAGAAGCAGCAGCAGATGCATCAGGAGATGCAGATTCAGTAGGAGATGTAGCAGCAGAAGATGCTGCTGCAGATGGCGCTGCAGCAGATGCAGCAGAAGGGAATGCAGCAGGATATGCTGCAGGAGGAGATGCAGCAGGAGATGATGCAGCAGGTGATGCAGTAGGATTTGCAGCAGGAGGAGATGTAGTAGGAAGAGATATAGCAGGTAATGCAGCAGCAGGAGAGGCAACAGGAGATGCAAGAGCAAGAGATGCAGCATCAGACACATCAGCAGTAGATGCAGGAGGAAATCTAGCAGGAGGAGATGTAGCAGGAGGAGATTCAGCAGCAGGAGATGCATCAGTAGATGTATCAGGAGAAGATGCAGCAGCAGGAGACGTAGCAGGATGTTATGCAGCAAGAGATGCATCATGAGAAATGCAGCAGGAGATTCATTAGTAAGAGATTCATTAGCAGGAGATGCAGCAGGAGTTGCAGAAGCAGGAGTCGCAGCAGCAGGAGATGCAGCACCAGGAAATGCAGCAGGAGATGCAGGAGGAGATGCAGCCGCAGAAAATCCAGCAGCAGGAGATGCAGCATGAGATGCAGCAGCAGGAGATACAGCAGCGGATGTAGCAGCAAATTAAGTACCAGCAGATGAGGCAGAGGGAGATGCAGTCACAGGAAACGCAGCAGTAGAAGACGCAGATGCAGAGCAGGAGATGCAGAAGGAAGAGATGCACCAGGGGATACAGCAGAAGGAGGTGCAGCAGCAGTAGATGCAAAAGGAATGCAGGAGGGGATTCAGTAGCAGGTGATGCAGCAGTAAATTCAGCAGCAGAAGATGTAGCAGGACATGCAGCAGTATAAGATGGACCAGGAAATACAGCAGCAAGAGGTGCAGCAGGAGATGCAGTAGCAGGAAATGCAGCAGGAGATGCAGCAGAACATGCAGCAAGAGGAGATGCAGCAGCAGGAGATGCAGCAGGAGATGCATATTCAGAAGAAGATGCAGCAGGAGATGTAGCAGGAGATGTAGCAACATGAGATGCCACAGCAGATTCAGGAGGAGATTCAGCAGTAGGAGATGCAAGAGCAGGAGATGAAGCAGCAGGAGATTCAGCCGCAGCAGATCGGGCAGCAGATTCAGCAGGAATTTCAGCAGCAGGATAAGCAGCTGGGACGAAGCAGCAGGAGATACAGCAGGAGATGCAGCAGCATGGGATGCAGAAGCTGATGCCGCAGGAGACGCAAGAGAAGGAGATGCAGAAGCAGATGCAGCAGTGGCTGCAGATTCAGCAGGAGATGCAGCAGGAAGAGATGATTCAGAGGATACAGCATCAGGAGATGCAGCAGGAGATTCAGCAGGAGATGCAGTAGGGGGAGAGGCAAGAGGAGATGATGCAGCAGACACAGCAGCAGAAGATGCAGAAGCAGAGGATGTAGCAGTAGATGCAAAAGGAGAAGATGAAGCAGGAGATGCATCAGTAGTAGATACAGCAGAGGATACAGCAGCAGCAGATTCCGCAGCAGGAGAGGCAGAAAGAGATTCAGCAGCAGGAAACGAAGCAGCAGGAAATGCAGTAGTGTATACAGAAGCCGGATATGCAGCAGCAGGAGATAGAGCAGAAGATACAGCAGGTACTGCAGCAGCAGGAGATGCAGCAGGATGTGCGGCAGAAGTAGATGCAGCAGAATAAGCAGCAGGAGGAGATGCAGTAGAAGATGCCGGAGCAGGAGATGCAGCAGAAAATTCAGAAGGAAAAACAGCAGGAGAAGCATCAGGAGGAGATGCAGCAAGACATGCAGCAGCAGCAGATGCAGCAAGAAATGCAGAAGCAGTAGGTGCAGCAGGAGATGCAGTGGCAAGAAATGAAGCATTCTCATGAGACGCATTAAGAGGTGCAGCAGCAGGATATGTAGCAGCAGGAGATGTAGCAGGAGTTGCAGCAACAGGATATGTAGCAGGAGATTTAGCAGGAGATGAAGTAGCAGCAGAGCAGCCACAGATGCAGCAGGAAATTGAACAGTAGATGCAGGAGCAAGAGATGCTGCAGAAGGAAATACTGCAGCAGATGCAGCAGGAGATGACATAGCAGATGATGAAGCCACAGATGTATCAGCTGAAAATGAAGCAGGAGATGCAGCAGCACGAAGTACATGAGCAGATGCATCAGGAGATGAGGCAGCAAATGTAGAAAGGTATACGGTAGGGGATGCAGCAGGAAATGTATCAGCACGAAATGCAGCAGGAGATGCAGCAAGAAAAGCAGCACGATATGCAGGAGAAGTAGATGCAGCAGGAGATGAAGCAGAAGGAAGTGCAGCAGCAGCAGATTCAGCAGGAGGTGTAGAAGCAGAAGATGCAGCAGGAGATGAATTAGCAGGAGATGCAGCAGCAGGAGATTGAGGAGCAGAAAATGCAACAGCAGGAGATTCAGCAGCAGGAGATGCAATTGGGGGTAGAGAAGCCGGAGATGCAGCAGCAGAAGATATAGAGGAGATTTAGCAGGAGAAGCATTAGGAGGAGATGCAGCTGGAGATAGAGCAGCAGGAGATGCAGCAGGATATGCAGCCGCAGAAGACACAGCAGCAGATTTAGCAGCAGATTCCTCAGGAGATACATCAGTAGGAGATACAGCAAGGGAGGAAGCATCAGGAGAATGCAGCCGGTGATATATTAGCAGGAGATGCAGAAGGAGATGCAGAAGGAGTTGCAGCATCAGGAGATGCAGCAGGGAATGCTGCAGCAGCAGAAGTAACAGGAGATGCATCATCATCGTATGCAGTAGGAGACGGAGCAGCAGGAGATGCTACAGGAGATTCAGCCGCAGATGCAGAAGGAGATGTAGCAGCAGGAGATACAGAGTAGTAGATGAAGAGAAGAAGATACAGCAGAAAAAAATACAGCAGGAGATTCAGACGCAGGAAATGCAGCAAGAGAGAAAGCAGCATCAGATACAGCAGCAGAGGATGCAACAGCAGATGCAGCAGCAGGAGATCTATCAGGAGATGCAGCAGTAGATGAAGCAGCAGCAGATACAGGAGATGCAGCAGTAGTAGATTCAGCAAGAGCTGCAGCAGGAAATGCAGATGAATATGCAGCAGCAGGAGATACAGCAGGAGATGCATCTGCAGGTGATGCAGAAGGAGATGCAGCAGAAGGATATGCAGCCGCAGAATATGCCGCAGCAGGAGATGTACCAGGAGATTCAGCAGGAGATGCAGCAGGAGGAGATACATAAAAGATGCAGCATCAATTGATGAAGCAGGAGATGCTGGAGCTGGAGACGCAGAAGCAGGAGATGCAGAAGTAGATGCATCAGCAAGAGATGCAGCAAAACGTACGTCGGCAGGAGACACAGCAGCAGGATATGAGGCAGGAGATGCACCAGCAGAAAATGCAGCAGGAGATGCTTCAGGAGATTAAGCAGGAGATGCAGCGACAGGAGACGTGTCAGAGGTTGCAGCAGTAGGTGAAGCACACCAGATGAAGCAGGAGATGCTGCAGATGCACCAGTAAGGGATGCAGCAGGTGATGCAGCAGGAAGAGATGGAGCAGGCGATATATCAGCAGCAGTAGATGCAGCAGGAGATATAGAAAAATATGAAACAATAGGAGATGTAGTAGGAGATGCAGCAGTAGATGAAGTAGCAGGAGATGCAGCAGCAGTTGCAGCAGGAAATGCAGCAGGAGAAGCAGCAGGAGATGCAGCAGCAGGAGGTGCAGCCGCAAATGCGGCTGGATATGCGGAGATTCGGTAGCAGGGTATTCAGCAGCAGATGTAGCAGGATATGCAGCATCAGTAGATGCGTCCGCAGATGAATCAGCAGAGCACGTAGGAGGAGATGCAGCAGCAGGAGATGAAGCAGCAGATGCAGGAAGAGATGCAGCAGCAGGAGATGCAGCAGCAGATGCAGTAGGTGATGTAGAATCACCAGAAGCAGCAGGATATACAGCAGCAGATGCAGCAGCAGGAGGTGCAGCAGCAGAAGATACATATTCAGCAGAAGATGCATCAGATTATTCAGCAGGAGATGACGAATCAGAAGGAAAGGCAGCAGCCGATGCAGCAGCAGATTAAGGAGTTGCAGCAGCCAGAAATGCAGCAGAAGATGCAGCAAGAGGAGATGCAGCAGGAGATGCAGTAGCAGGAAATGTAGCTGCAGCTGCAGAGGCAGCACATGCAGCAGCAGTAGATGCAGCAGCAGATGTATCAGGACGTGCAGATTCAGTAGGAGATGTAGCAGCAGAAGATACTGCTGCAGATGACGCAGCAGGAGATGCATCAGCAGGTAATGCAGCAGGATATGCTGCAAGAGGAGATGCAGCAGGTAATGCAGCAGCAGGGGATGCAGTAGGATTTGCAGCAGGAGATGCAGCAGGAGATGCACCAGCAAGAGATGCAGCAGTGGATGCATATTCAGCAGGAGATGCAGCAGAAGATGCAGCAGGAGATGCAGAAGCAGGGGATTTAGCAGGAGATGCAGCAGTAGATGAAGCAGCAGCAGATGCAGCAGCAGATGAAGCAGCAGCAGATGCACCAGATGGATGAGAAAGTGATGCAGCAGGGGATGAAGCAGCAGATACAACAGGAAATGGAGCATCAGGAGATGCACCCACAGATGCATGAGCAGAGGATGCAGGAAGCCATGTAGCAGCAGGAGATACAGCAGCAGGAGATGCAGCAGCAGATGTAGCAGCAGGAGATACAGAAGCAGGAGATGAAGCAGCAGATGCATCAGCAAGAGATACAGGAGGACATCAAGTAGCAGGAGATGCAGCAGCAGGAATTTTATCGGGAGATGCAGCAGTACATGAAGCATTTCCTGCTGATGCATCTCCTGCTGCATATCCTGCTGATGCATCTCCTGCTAAATCAGCTCTTGCTGATGCATCTTTTGCTGCATCTCCTGCTACTGCATCTCCTGCTGCTGAATCTCCTGCTGTGGCAATTCCTACTGCATCTCATGCTGCTGCAATACCTGCAGCATCTCCTGATATAGCGCCTACTTCTGCATCTCCGGCTGCTTCACCTGCTGCTGCCTCTCCTGCCGCTATATCTGCTGCTTCAACTGCTGCTGCTTCTCCAGCTGCATCTCCTCTTGCCGCATATCCTGCTGCATTACCTTCTGCTGCATCACCTTCTCTTCATCTCTTGCTGCTGCATCTCCTGCTGCATCTGCTGCTGTTGCATCTCCTGCTGCTGCATCTTCTGCAGAATCTCCTGTTCCTGCTTCTCCTACTGAATCTGCATCTCCTGCTGCATTTGCTGTTGCATCTCCTGCTGCTTAATAAAATACTGCTGCATCTGCTGCATCTCCAGCTTCATCATCTCTTCTACATCTCCTGCTGCTGCATCTCCTGCTGCTGCATCTCCAGCTGTTGTATCTCCTGTTACACCTCCTGCTGCTGCATCTCCTGCTACTGCAAATACTGCTGCTGCATCTCCCGATAATTGTGGTGGTGCATCTGCTACTGCATCTGCTACTACTCTAATACTGCTGCATCTGCTGCTGAATCCTCTGCTTCTGGATCTCCTGCTGTTGCTTATCCTGTTGCATCTCCTGCTGCTGCAAATGCTGCTGCATCCCCTTCTTCTGCATCGCCTGCTGCATCTCCTGCTGCTGCATCTCCTGCTGCTGAATCTCCTAAAGTATCTCCTGTTGCTGTTTATCCTGCTGCATCTCCTCCTGCTGCATCTGCTGCTACATCCCCTGCTCCTGCATCTCCTGCTGCTGAATCTCCTAAAGTATCTCCTGTTGCTGTTTATCCTGCTGCATCTCCTCCTGCTGCATCTGCTGCTACATCCCCTGCTCCTGCATCTCCTGCTGCTGAATCTCCTAAAGTATCTCCTGTTGCTGTTTATCCTGCTGCATCTCCTCCTGCTGCATCTTCTGCTACATCCCCTGCTCCTGCATCTCCTGCTGCATTTCTTGATACTGCGTCTCATGCTGCATCTGGTGCTTTATCAACCACTGCTTTATCTCCTGCAGCTGCATATACTGCTACATCTCTTGCTGCATCTCCTGCTGCTGCAATGCCTGCTTCTGAATCTCCTGCTGCTGCATCTACTGCTTATTTATATCTTCTTGATTTTTTTGTTGCTGCATCTTGTGCTGCATGTCCTGCTGCAGCCTCTCCTGTTACATCTCCTACTGCTGCATCTACTTCTGGATCTCCTCTTTCATCTCCTCTTGCAGCATTTCCAGCTGCCTCTCTTTCTGCTGAATCTCCGTTTGACGCTCCTACTTCCGCATCTCCTGGTTCACCTCCTACTGCTGCATCTCATCCTACTACACCTCTGGCTGCATCTCCTGATGCATCTGCTGCGGCTTCATCCCCTGAAGCTGCCTATTCTGCTACATATCCTGCTGCGGTATCCCCTGCTGCTGCATCTCCTGCTGCTGCATTACCTGCTTCGTCTCCTCCTGAGTCATATCATGCTGCATCTGCTGCTACATATCCTGCTGCTGCATCCGCTGCTGCATCTTCTGCTGCTGAACTTCCCTCTACATCTGCTGCTTCATCTGCTACTGCTATATCTCCTGCTGCATCTCCTGCCTCTGCATCTACTTCTACATCTCCAGATGCTGAACCTCCTTCCCCTTCATCTCCAGCTGCTGCAGTTTCTGCAGCATCTCCTGCTTCTGCATTTCTTGCCGCTGCATCTTCTGTGGCGTCTCCTGCTGCTGCATCTCCTGCAGCATCTCCTGCTGATGCTTCTCCTGCTGCTGCATCTTCTGCTGCATCTCCTGCTGAATCTGTTGCTGCATTTGCTGCAACTCCATCTCCTACTGATGCACCTCTTTCTGACGCATTTTCTACCGCATCTCCTGATGAATCTCCTGCTCCTGCATCTCTTTTTGCATCTTCTGCTGCTACTTCTCCTGCTGCTGCATCTCCTTGTGCTGCATCTGCTGCATATCCTTATTCTGCATCTCCCTCTGCGCTTTCATTGCAACGTGGAAAGCACGACTATCAGAACGATTTTTGTAGGGTACTGAATTGTGACTTAACTGCGCCTATTACGGCGCTTTTGGAAAATGGAAATACGCTGGCAGGGAAGACGCTAGCATGGAAAGCTGCTTCTTCTGAAAGTCTTCTCTTAGTGCGCTTTTTCTCTAAAGCAAGACTTGTAGAGCTTTCAGTGTAGACTTGTGTACTCTAACGTCAGAATGACTATTAAAGCGTCACTTCAACATTTCAGAGCGTATAGCACACGCACCTCAGGGAAACGTGCTACGATTAAGTGCTGGCTCTCGTAAGAGACTGTTGTGGAGAGATTTCACTGCAAGCAGCAAAGCACGGCTTAAGGACCGTTTTAGTATAGGGTACTGAACAGCAACTTAACTGCTTTAGGAAAATTGAATTACGCCCGCAGGGAAGATGCTAGCATGGAATGCTGCTACTTCTGAATGTCCTCCCTTAGAGCGCTTTCACTGCAAAGCAAGACTTGTAGAACTTTCAGTCTAGGCTTGTGCACTGTAACATCAGAATTGCTATTAAAGCGTCTCTGCAATATTTTCAGATTGTTCCGAACAAGTAACGCAGGGAAGCTGCTGCCATCAAATGCTGGCTTTAGGTTGAGTCTTCTTTGGAAGCGCTTTCACTGCCAGCGGCTAAGCACTGAATTGTGACTTATCTTCTCCTAGGAAGGCGCTTTAGGAAAAGTGAGTAACTCCTGAAGGGAAGATGCTAGCATGGAATGATGCAGGTTCTGAAAGCGTTCCCTTAGAGCGCTTTCACTGCCAATCAAGACTTGTGGAACTTTCAGTCTGTGTACTGTAACATCAGAACGGCTATTAAAGCATCCCTTCCAAATTTCAAGTAGTTCTGATCAAGTATCTCAGAGAAGCTGCTACGATCAAATACTGACTCTCGTTAGAGTCTTCTTTGGAAGCGCTTCCACTGCAAGCTGCGAAGCACGACTAAGAGAACATTTAGTATAGATTAGGGAATTGTGACTTAACTGCGCCTATGAAGGCTCTGTAGGAGAAGTGAGTCATTCCCGCGTGAAAGATGCTAGCATGGAATGCTGCTGTTGCTGAATTATTTCTCTTATATCTCTTTTACTGCAAAGCAGTACGTGTAGAACTTTCATTCTAGTCTCGTCTTCTGTAACATCAGAATGTCTATTAAAGCGTCACTTCAAAATTAAAGAGCCTACCGCATCTCCTGCTGCATCTCCAGCTGGTGCATCTGCTGCTGCATCTCCTGCTATTGCATATCCATTATCATCTCCGGCTGCATTTTCTGCTCCTGCATCTCCTGTTGAATCTGCCTATGTGGCTCCATCTCCTGATGCTGAATCTGCTGCTGCATCTGCTACTGGATGTCCTGCAGCAGAATCATATCCTGATTCTCCTTGTACTGCATATCCTTCTGCTACATCTCTTGCTGCTGCATCTCTAGCTGAATCGCCTGCTACATCTCTGATGCTGCATATCCTGCTGCATCTCCTGCTCAATCTACTGCTGAATATACCTTTGTGGCTGCATCTCCTGCTGCATCTGCTACATCATACGCTGCTTTAATCCACTTTTCCATCACTTGCAGCTGCATCTCCTGCTCCTGCATCTGCTTCTGCATCTCTGCTTGATGCATCTCATACTGCGTCTGCTAATGCATCTGCTGCGGATGCATCTCCTTCTGCTGAATCTCATGCAGTATCTGCTGCTGCATCTCCTCCTGCTGCATCTGCAATTGCATCTGGTTCTGCGTCTCCTGCTGCTTCATCTCCTACTCTATCTACTGCTGCATTTCCTCCGGAAGTGTAGAGAGGAGATGTACCCTGACACGCAGCAGTAGGAGATGCAGCTGGAGTTTTAGAAGCAGATGAAGCAGCAGGAGATGCAGCAGCAAAATATGCATCAGAAGGAGATAAAGCCGGAGATGCAAAAGCAGGAGATTAAGCTACAGGAGATTCAGTAGGAGATACAGTGGCAGGAGATTCATAAGCAGAAGATATAGCACCAGGAGATGCAGCAGCAGGAATTTCAGTAGGAAACGCAGCAGCAGGAGAAACAGCAGGTAATGCAGCAGCAGTAGATGAAGTAGGGTATGAAGCAGCAGTAGATGCAGCAGGGTATGCAAGAGCAGGAGATTCAGCAGCAGGAGATTAATCAGAGGATATGCATCATCAGATGAATCTGCTGATGCGTCAGAATGTAGTTGCAGGCAGAGATGCAGCATCAGGAGGTTCAGCAGAGGATGCAGCAGCAATAGATGCAGGAAAAGATCCAGGCGGAGGAACTAGAGCAGTAAGAGATGTAGCAGCACATACAGCGGCAGATCAGGAGATGAAGCAGCAGGAGAAGCAGCAGGAGCAGATTCAGCAGGAGATGCATCAGGAGATGCAGCATTAGGAGATGCAGCAGGGGATTCAATAGCAGGTGCTGCAGCAGGAGATGCAGCAGGTAATGCAGCAGTAGGAGATGCACCTTAGATACAGCAGCAGGAGGCACAGCAACAGGAGATTCAACAGGAATGCAGCAGGGTATTCAGTAGCAGGTGATGCAGCAGCAGATGCAGCAGAAGAAAATCCAACAGCAGAAGATGCAGCAGCACATACAGCAGTAGTAGATGAAAACGAGGATGAAGAAGCAGGGGATACAGTAGCAGGAGATGCAGCAGCAGGAGATGTAGCTGGAGATGCAACAGCAGATGCATCAGCAGGAGATGCAGCAGCATATTCAGCAGCACATTCAGCAGAAGATGCTGAAGCAGGAGATTCAGCAGCAGGAGACTAAGACTCGGCAGATACAGCAACACGTTCAGCAGGAGATGCAGCAGGAGATGCAGCAGCAGCAAATGGAGCATCAGGTGATGCAGGAGGACATCAAAAATCAGAAGGTGAAGCAACAGGAGATGCAGCAGTAGATTAATCTACAGCAGATGCACCAAAATATGCAGGAGATGCAGCAGCAGGAGATGCAGCTGGAGATGCAGCAGCAGTAGATTGAGCAAGATATACAGAAGCAGGAGATGCATTGGCGGGAGATGTGGCACGAGAGGCAGAAGTAAGGGATCCTGCAGCAGATGCGTTAGCATATTCAGCACCTGCAGATGCAGCAGCAGGAGATGAAGCAGCAGATGCAGCAGCTGGAGATTCAGTAGCAGGAGATGTAGCAGTCGGAGATGCAGCAGTCAGAGATGCAGCAGGTTATGCATCAGCAGGAGATGCATTAGCAGGAGATTCAGCATCAGGAGATGCTGCAGGAGATGCATCAGGACATGCATCATCAGAAGATGCAGCAGAAATTCAGGAGGGGGTTCAGTCGCAGGTGATACAGCAGCAGATGCAGTAGATTCAACAACAGGAGACGCAGCACGAGATGCAGTAGCAGGAGATGCAGCAGCAGATGGAGCATCAGGTGATGCAGTAGCAGAAGATGCAGCAGGAGATGCAGCAGCAGAAGATGCAGCAGCAGGATATGAAGCAGGATATGAAGCAAGAGCTTTAGCAGGAGATACAGAATCAGAAGATTCAGAATCAGAAGATTCAGAATCAGGAGATGCAGAAGCAGGAGATGCAGAAGCAGATGCAGAAGTAGGAGGTGCAGCAGCAGGAATTTCAACAGCAGATTCAACAGCAGATACAGAAGGAGATGCAGCATCAAAAGATGCAGCAATAGATGCATATTCATCAGGAGATGCAGCAGGAAGAGATGATTCAGCAGGTACAGCTTCATGAGATGTAGCACGAGATGCAGAAAGAGATGCTGTAGGCGAAGAGGCAGGAGGAGATGATTCAGCAGGTACAGCTTCATGAGATGTAGCACGAGATGCAGAAAGAGATGCTGTAGGCGAAGAGGCAGGAGGAGATGATGCAGCAGACCCAGTAACGGGAGATGCAAAAGCAGAAGTTGCAGCCGTAGATTCTGCAGCATGAGATGCAGCCGCAGGAGATGAGCAGCGGATTCAGTAGGAGATTCTGCAGCAGGAGATGAAGCAACAAAATCTGCAGAGAAGAAGATGCAGCAGCAGGATCTGCAGAGAAAAAGATGCAGCAGCAGGAGATGTAGCTGGAGATGGAACAGCAGATGCATCAGCA
Source organism: Clamator glandarius (assembly GCA_033459285.1). NCBI lineage: Eukaryota > Metazoa > Chordata > Aves > Cuculiformes > Cuculidae > Clamator > Clamator glandarius. The sequence continues at coordinate 224,444 of JAUNZM010000500.1, read as the reverse complement.
GGAGATGCAGCAGCAGAAAATACAGCAGTACATGAAGCAGCAGATGCACAAGAAAACGGAGCAGGAGATATACGCAGGATATGATGCAGTACCAGCAGATGCAGTAGGAGATGCAGCATCTGGAATTCAAGATATAGAAAATGCTGCAGGAGTTGCAGCAGCAAATGCATCAGGAGAAGCAGGAGCAGGAAATGCAGAAGCAAGAGATGCAGTAGAAGAGATGCAGGAGTAGGAGACGCAGAAGCAGGAGATGTAGCAGCAAGACATGCAAAAGGATATGCAGAAGCAGGAGATGCAGCAGTAGAAGATGCAGGAAATGCAGCAGCTGATGCAGGAGGAGATTTAGCAGGAGGAGAAGCAGCAGCAGGAGAGGCAGCAGGAGGAGATGCAGCATGAGATGCAGCAGCATGAGATGCAGCAGCAGATGCAGCAGCATCAGATGCAGCAGGAGATTCAGCAGAAGACACAGCAGCAGGAGATGAAGCAGCTGGAGATGTAGCAGGTGGAGATGCAGCAGCAGATGCAGCGGTAGATGCAGATTCAGCAGGAGATTCATCAGCAGGAGATGCTGCAGCAGATTCACAGTAGGAGATGCATCAGCAGGAGATGCAGCAGGAGGTGCAGCAGAAGTAGATGTAGCAGGATAAGCAGCGGGAGGAGATGTAGTAGAAGATGCCAGAGCAGGACATGCAGCAGAAAATTCAGAAGGAAAAACAGCCGGCGAATCATCAGGAGGAGATGCAGGAAGACATGCAGCAAGACATGCAGCAGCAGCAGATGCAGCAGCAGCAGATGCAGCAAGATATGCAGAAGCAGTAGGTGCAGCAGGAGATGCAGTAGCAAGAGATGAAGCATTACCATGAGATGCATTAAGAGGTGCAGCAGCAGGATATGTAGCAGCAGGAGATGCAGCAACAGGATATGTAGCAGGAAATGCAGCAGGAGATGAAGTAGCAGCAGAGCAGCCACAGATGCAGCAGGAAATGCAGCAGTAGATGCAGGAGCAGGAGATGCTGAAGCAGAAAATACTGCAGCAGATGCAGCAGGAGATGACATAGCAGATGACATATCGGGTGATGAAGACACAGATGCATCGGCTGAAGATGAAGCAGGAGATGCAGCAACACGAGGCACATCTGCAGATGCATCAGGAGATGAGGCAGCAAGTGCAGAAAGGTATATGGTAGGAGATGCAGCAGGAAATGTATCAGCACGAAATGCAGCACAAGATGCAGCAAGAAATGCAGCAGGATATGCAGGAGGAGTAGATGCAGCAGGAGATGAAGCAGAAGGAGGGGCAGCAGCAGCAGATTCAGCAGGAGATGCAACAGCAGGAGATGCCGAAGCAGTTGCAGCAGGAAATGCAGATTCAGCAGGAGAAGCAATAGGAAGAGAATCTTCAGCAGATGCAGCAGAGTGTGCAGCATGACGAGATGGAGCAGGACATATAGCAGCAGCATATGCATCAGCAGATGAGCAGGAAGTACAGCAAGAATGCAGCAGCAGAGATGTAGCCACAGACTCATAAGCAGCAGATGCAGCAGGAGATGCAGAATCAGAAGATGGAGCAGCAAGAGATGCATTAGCTGGAGATGCATTAGCAGGAGATGCAGCAGCAGGAGACGTGTCAGGGGTTGCAGCAGTAGGTGAAGCAGCACCAGATGAAGCAGGAGATGCTGCAGATGCAGCAGTAGGGGATGCAGCAGGTGATGCAGCAGGAAGAGATGGAGCAGGAGATATAGCAGCAGCAGATGCACCAGCAGAGGTAGCAGCAGTAGATGCAGCCGGAGATAGAGAAAACGATGAGGCAGCAGATGTAGTAGGAGATGCAGCAGTAGATGAAGTAGCAGTAGATGCAGCAGCAGTTGCAAGAGGAAATGCAGCAGGAGAAGCAGCAGGAGATGCAGCAGCAGGAGGTGCAGCCGCAAATGCATTCAGCAGGATATGCAGTAGGAGATGCAGGAGCCGGAGATTCAGTAGCAGGAGATTCAGCAGCAGATGTAGCAGGATATGCAGCATCAGTAGATGCGTCCGCAGATGAATCAGCAGAGCACGTAGGAGGAGATGCAGCAGCAGGAGGTACAGCAGCAGGAGATGAAGCAGCAGATGCAGGAAGAAAAGCAGCAGCAGGATATACAGCAGCAGATGCAGCAGCATGAAGTGCAGCAGCAGGAGATGCATATTCAGCAGGTGATGCACTAGATTATGCGGCAGGAGATGACGAATCAGAAGGAAATGCAGCAGGAGATGCAGCAGTACATGAGGCAGCAGCCGATGCAGCAGCAGATTAAGGAGTTGCAGTAGCCAGAAATGCAGCAGAAGATGCAGCAAGAGGAGATGCAGCAGGAGATGCAGTAGCAGGAAATGTAGCTGCAGCTGCAGAGGCAGCAGATGCAGCAGCAATAGATGCAGCAGCAGATGTATCAGGAGATGCAGATTCAGTAGGAGATGTAGCAGCAGAAGATGCTGCTGCAGATGACGCAGCAGGAGATGCAGCAGAAGGTAATGCAGCAGGATATGCTGCAAGAGGAGATGCAGCAGGTAATGCAGCAGCAGGGGATGCAGTAGGATTTGCAGCAGAAGATGCAGCGGGAGATGCAGAAGCAGGGGATTTAGCAGGAGATGCAGCAGTAGATGAAGCAGCAGCAGATGCACCAGATGGAGCAGAAAGAGATGCAGAAAGAGAAGCAGCAGATACAACAAAAAATGGAGCATCAGGAGATGCATCCGCAGATGCATGAGCAGAGGATGCAGCAAGCGATGTAGCAGCAGGCGATACAGAAGTAGGAGAAGCAGCAGTAGATGTAGCAGCAGGAGATACAGAAGCAGGTAATGAAGCAGCAGATGCAGCAGCAGGAATTTTATCGGGAGATGCAGCAGTACATGAAGCATTTCCTGCTGATGCATCTCCTGCTGCATATCCTGCTGATGCATCTCCTGCTAAATCAGCTCTTGCTGATGCATCTTTTGCTGCATCTCCTGCTACTGCATCTCCTGCTGCTGAATCTCCTGCTGCGGCAATTCCTACTGCATCTCATGCTGCTGCAATTCCTGCAGCATCTCCTGATATAGCGCCTACTTCTGCATCTCCGGCTGCTGGATTTCCCGCTGCCTCTCCTGCTGCTGTATCTGCTGCTTCACCTGCTGCTGCTGCATCTCCAGCTGCATCTCCTGCTGCTGCACCTCAAGGTGCTGCATCTTACTTTCTGCATCACCTTCTCTTCATCTCTTGCTTCTGAATCTCCTGCTGCGTCTGCTGCTGCTGCTTCTCCTGCTGCTGCATCTCCTGTTACATCTGCTGCTGCATCTCCTCCTGCTGCATCTGCTGCTGCATCCTCTTCCGCTATGTCTCCTTTTGCATCTCTTAGTGCTGCGGCTCATGATCCTGCATCTTCTGCTGTGGCAATTGCTGGTGCTTCATTTCCTGCTGCATTTCTTCCTTTTACATCTGATGCTGCTGCATCTCCTGCTGCTGCATCTGCTGCAGCATCTCCTGTTGCTACATCTCCTGCAGAATCTACATCTCCTGCTGCATCTGCTGCGGCATCTCTTTCTGCTGAATCTCCCATTCATCTCCTGCTGCATTGCTGATTCATCTGCTGCTGCTGAATCTTCTGCTGCTTTATAAACTACTGTTGCATATCCTACTGCTGCATATCCGGATTCAGCATATCCTATTGCATCTCCTGGTGTTGCTTCTCTTGCAGCTTCATTTTCTGCTGCATCTCTTGCAACTGCACTTCCTACTGCATCTCCCGGTGCTGCATCTCTTGATGCTGCATTCCCTGCAGCACCTCCTGCTTCTGCATCTTCTGCAGAATCTCCTGTTCCTGCTTCTCCTGCTGAATCTGCATCTCCTGATGCATCTGCTGTTGCATCTCTTGCTGTTTTATAAACTACAGCTGCATCTGCTGCATCTCCAGCTGCATCATCTCTTCTACATCTCCTGCTGCGAAATCTCCTGCTGCACCTACTGATGCATCTCTTGCTGCATCAATTCCTACATCTCCTGCTGCTGCATCTCCAGCTGTTGTATCTCCTGTTACACCTCCTGCTGCTGCATCTCCTGCTACTGCAGCTACTGCTGCTGCATCTCCCGATAAATGTGGTGCTGCATCTGCTACTGCATCTGCTACTACTCCATCTAATACTGCTGCATCTGCTGCTGTATCTTCTGCTGTTGCTTTTCCCGTTGCATCCCCTTCTTCTGCAAATGCTGCTGCATCCCCTTCTGCATCGCCTGCTGCATCTCCTGCTGCTGCATCTCCTGCTGCTGCATCTCCTAAAGTATCTCCTGTTGCTGTTTATCCTGCTGCATCTCCTCCTGCTGCATCTGCTGCTACATCCCCTGCTCCTGCATCTCCTGCTGCATTTCTTGATACTGCATCTCATGCTGTCGCATATCCTGCACCTGGATCTCTCGCGACTGCATATCCTGCTTCATCTTCTTCATCTTCTGCTGCTGCATCTGCTGCTGCTGTAATTCCTGATGATCAATCTCCTGCTGCTGCATCTCATGCTGTATCTCCTTCTTCATCTGCTGCTGCTTCATCAGCTGCATCTGCTGCTGAATATGTTGCTGATTCATCTACTGCTGCTGCATCTCCTGTTAAATATACTGCTGAATCTTCTGATGAATATGCATCTCCCTCTGCAATTCTTGCTTATGCATCTCCTGCTGCATATCCTGATGCTGTATCTGCCTCGGATACATCTTCTGTTGCTTCATTCACGCTGCTGAATCTGCTGCTTCTTCATATCATGCTGTATCTCCTACTGCATCTCCTTCTCCTGAATCTCCTGCTGCATCTCCTGCTGAATATGCATCTCCTGCTGCACATCCTGCTGCTCTATCTCCTGGTGTGTGTCATGATGCTGCATTTCCTGCTGCTGCATCTCCTGCTGCTGCATCTCCTGCTTATACATTTCCAGCTGCATCTCGTCCTGCTGCATCTGCTGCTACATCCCTTTGTCCTGCCTCTCCTACTGCATCTCTTTCTTCTGCATCTCATGCTGCTGAATCTCCTGCAGCTGCATCTCCTGCAGCTGCATATCCTGCTGCATCTTCTGCTTCTGCACATCATACTCTATCTCCTGTTAAATCTCTTTCTGCCGCATCTCCTTCTGCAGTTCCTGCTGAATCCCCTGCTTCTGCAATTCCTCGTGATTCATGTCCTGTTGCATCCACTGCTGCTGCATCTCCTGTTGCACATCTTGCTGCAACATATGATTGCTGGATCCCCTAACGTATGTCCTGCTGATTCATCTCCTGATGCTGAATCTCCTGCTGCATCTCGGGCTGCTGCTGCATCTGGTGCTGTATCAACCACTGCTTTATCTCCTGCAGCTGCATATACTGCTACTTCTCTTGCTGCATCTCCTGCTGCTGCAATGCCTGCTTCTGAATCTCCTGCTGCTGCATCTGCTGCTGCATCTGCTGCTTATTTATATCTTCTTGATTTTTTGTTGCTGCATCTTGTGCTGCATGTCCTGCTGCAGCCTCTCCTGTTACATCTCCTACTGCTGCATCTGCTTCTGAATCTCCTCTTTCATCTCCTCTTGCAGCATTTCCAGCTGCCTCTCTTTCTGCTGAATCTCCGTTTGTCGCTCCTACTTCCGCATCTCCTGGTTCACCTCCTACTGCTGCATCTCATCCTACTACACCTCTGGCTGCATCTCCTGATGCATCTTCTGCGGCTCCATCCCCTGAAGCTGCCTATTCTGCTACATATCCTGCTACGGTACCCCCTACTGCTGCATCTCCTGCTGCTGCATTACCTGCTTCATCTCCTCCTGTGTCATATCATACTGCATCTGCTGCTACATATCCTGCTGAATCTGCTGCTGCATTTGCTGCAACTCCATCTCCTACTGATGCGTCTCCTTCTGACGCATCTTCTACTGCATCTCCTGATGAATCTCCTGCTTCTGCATCTCTTTTTGCATCTTCTGCTGCTGCATCTCCTCCTGCTGCATCTCCTGCTGCTGCATCTCCTCCTGCTGCATCTGCTGCATAGCCTTATTCTGCATCTCCCTCTGCGGCATCTCTTTCTGATGCATCTCATGTTGAATCTGTTTCTAAATCTGCTCCTGCATCTACTGCGTCTTCATCTCCTTCTACTGCGTCTCCTGCTGCTTTAACTCCTGCATGTCCTGATGCTGCATTAGCTGCAGAACCTACTGGTGCTTCATCTCCTGCTGAATCTGCATCTCCTGCTGCTGCATCTGCTTCTGATGCCTATACCCCTGAATATGCTGCTAAATCTCCTGCTCCTGCATCTCATTCTGCTGATGCATCTCTGACTGCTGCATCTCGTGCTGCATATCCTCCTTCTGCATCTGCTGCTGATGCATCTCCAGCTATTGCATCTGCTGCTGAATCATCTCCTGCTGCTCCATCTCTTGCTGCTGCATCTCCTTCTGATGCATCTCCTGCTGCTGTATCTCCTGCTGAATCTGCTGATAAATCTGCTGCTACATCTCGTGCTGAACATCCTCCTGCTTCATTTTCTGCAGCACCTCATTTGCTTCATCTTCTGCCGCATCTCCTGTGGCTGCACCTCCTGTTGCATCTCGTCCTGCTGCATTTCCTGCTGCATCTCCTCCTGTTGTATCTTTTGCAGCATCTTTTGCTGCTACATCTCCTCCTGATGCATCTCCTGCTGCTGCATCTGATGGAGCACCTCCTGCTGCTGCCTCTCCAGTTGAATCTGCATCTTCTGCTGCATCTCCTGCAGAATCTGCATCTTCCGCTGCATCTTCTGCTGCATCTCCAACTGGTGCATCTGCTGCTGCATCTCCTGCTATTGCATATCCATTATCATCTCCGGCTGCATTTTCTGCTCCTGCATCTCCTGTTGAATCTGCCTATGTGGCTCCATCTCCTGATGCTGAATCTGCTGCTGCATCTGCTACTGGATCTCCTGCAGCATTATCATATCCTGATTCTCCTTCTACTCATCTTCTGCTGCATCACGGTCAACATCTCTGATGCTGCATATCCTGCTGCATCTCCTGCTCAATCTACTGCTGAAGATACTTTGCTGCTGCATCTGTAGCTGAATCTCCTGCTACATCTCTGATGCTGCATATCCTGCTGCATCTCCTGCTCAATCTACTGCTGAATATACCTTTGTGGCTGCATCTCCTGCTGCATCTGCTACATCATACGCTGCTTTAATCCACTTTTCCATCACTTGCAGCTGCATCTCCTGCTCCTGCATCTGCTTCTGCATCTCTGCTTGATGCATCTCATACTGCGTCTGCTAATGCATCTGCTGCGGATGCATCTCCTTCTGCTGAATCTCATGCAGTATCTGCTGCTGCATCTCCTCCTGCTGCATCTGCAATTGCATCTGGTTCTGCGTCTCCTGCTGCTTCATCTCCTACTCTATCTACTGCTGCATTTCCTCCGGAAGTGTAGAGAGGAGATGTACCCTGACACGCAGCAGTAGGAGATGCAGCTGGAGTTTTAGAAGCAGATGAAGCAGCAGGAGATGCAGCAGCAAAATATGCATCAGAAGGAGATAAAGCCGGAGATGCAAAAGCAGGAGATTAAGCTACAGGAGATTCAGTAGGAGATACAGTGGCAGGAGATTCATAAGCAGAAGATATAGCACCAGGAGATGCAGCAGCAGGAATTTCAGTAGGAAACGCAGCAGCAGGAGAAACAGCAGGTAATGCAGCAGCAGTAGATGAAGTAGGGTATGAAGCAGCAGTAGATGCAGCAGGGTATGCAAGAGCAGGAGATTCAGCAGCAGGAGATTAATCAGAGGATATGCATCATCAGATGAATCTGCTGATGCGTCAGAATGTAGTTGCAGGCAGAGATGCAGCATCAGGAGGTTCAGCAGAGGATGCAGCAGCAATAGATGCAGGAAAAGATCCAGGCGGAGGAACTAGAGCAGTAAGAGATGTAGCAGCACATACAGCGGCAGATCAGGAGATGAAGCAGCAGGAGAAGCAGCAGGAGCAGATTCAGCAGGAGATGCATCAGGAGATGCAGCATTAGGAGATGCAGCAGGGGATTCAATAGCAGGTGCTGCAGCAGGAGATGCAGCAGGTAATGCAGCAGTAGGAGATGCACCTTAGATACAGCAGCAGGAGGCACAGCAACAGGAGATTCAACAGGAATGCAGCAGGGTATTCAGTAGCAGGTGATGCAGCAGCAGATGCAGCAGAAGAAAATCCAACAGCAGAAGATGCAGCAGCACATACAGCAGTAGTAGATGAAAACGAGGATGAAGAAGCAGGGGATACAGTAGCAGGAGATGCAGCAGCAGGAGATGTAGCTGGAGATGCAACAGCAGATGCATCAGCAGGAGATGCAGCAGCATATTCAGCAGCACATTCAGCAGAAGATGCTGAAGCAGGAGATTCAGCAGCAGGAGACTAAGACTCGGCAGATACAGCAACACGTTCAGCAGGAGATGCAGCAGGAGATGCAGCAGCAGCAAATGGAGCATCAGGTGATGCAGGAGGACATCAAAAATCAGAAGGTGAAGCAACAGGAGATGCAGCAGTAGATTAATCTACAGCAGATGCACCAAAATATGCAGGAGATGCAGCAGCAGGAGATGCAGCTGGAGATGCAGCAGCAGTAGATTGAGCAAGATATACAGAAGCAGGAGATGCATTGGCGGGAGATGTGGCACGAGAGGCAGAAGTAAGGGATCCTGCAGCAGATGCGTTAGCATATTCAGCACCTGCAGATGCAGCAGCAGGAGATGAAGCAGCAGATGCAGCAGCTGGAGATTCAGTAGCAGGAGATGTAGCAGTCGGAGATGCAGCAGTCAGAGATGCAGCAGGTTATGCATCAGCAGGAGATGCATTAGCAGGAGATTCAGCATCAGGAGATGCTGCAGGAGATGCATCAGGACATGCATCATCAGAAGATGCAGCAGAAATTCAGGAGGGGGTTCAGTCGCAGGTGATACAGCAGCAGATGCAGTAGATTCAACAACAGGAGACGCAGCACGAGATGCAGTAGCAGGAGATGCAGCAGCAGATGGAGCATCAGGTGATGCAGTAGCAGAAGATGCAGCAGGAGATGCAGCAGCAGAAGATGCAGCAGCAGGATATGAAGCAGGATATGAAGCAAGAGCTTTAGCAGGAGATACAGAATCAGAAGATTCAGAATCAGAAGATTCAGAATCAGGAGATGCAGAAGCAGGAGATGCAGAAGCAGATGCAGAAGTAGGAGGTGCAGCAGCAGGAATTTCAACAGCAGATTCAACAGCAGATACAGAAGGAGATGCAGCATCAAAAGATGCAGCAATAGATGCATATTCATCAGGAGATGCAGCAGGAAGAGATGATTCAGCAGGTACAGCTTCATGAGATGTAGCACGAGATGCAGAAAGAGATGCTGTAGGCGAAGAGGCAGGAGGAGATGATTCAGCAGGTACAGCTTCATGAGATGTAGCACGAGATGCAGAAAGAGATGCTGTAGGCGAAGAGGCAGGAGGAGATGATGCAGCAGACCCAGTAACGGGAGATGCAAAAGCAGAAGTTGCAGCCGTAGATTCTGCAGCATGAGATGCAGCCGCAGGAGATGAGCAGCGGATTCAGTAGGAGATTCTGCAGCAGGAGATGAAGCAACAAAATCTGCAGAGAAGAAGATGCAGCAGCAGGATCTGCAGAGAAAAAGATGCAGCAGCAGGAGATGTAGCTGGAGATGGAACAGCAGATGCATCAGCAGGAGATGCAGCAGCAGAAAATACAGCAGTACATGAAGCAGCAGATGCACAAGAAAACGGAGCAGTAGATATACGCAGGATATGATGCAGTACCAGCAGATGCAGTAGGAGATGCAGCATCTGGAATTCAAGATATAGAAAATGCTGCAGGAGTTGCAGCAGCAAATGCATCAGGAGAAGCAGGAGCAGGAAATGCAGAAGCAAGAGATGCAGTAGAAGAGATGCAGGAGTAGGAGACGCAGAAGCAGGAGATGTAGCAGCAAGACATGCAAAAGGATATGCAGAAGCAGGAGATGCAGCAGTAGAAGATGCAGGAAATGCAGCAGCTGATGCAGGAGGAGATTTAGCAGGAGGAGAAGCAGCAGCAGGAGAGGCAGCAGGAGGAGATGCAGCATGAGATGCAGCAGCATGAGATGCAGCAGCAGATGCAGCAGCATCAGATGCAGCAGGAGATTCAGCAGAAGACACAGCAGCAGGAGATTCAGCAGAAGACACAGCAGCAGGAGATGAAGCAGCTGGAGATGTAGCAGGTGGAGATGCAGCAGCAGATGCAGCGGTAGATGCAGATTCAGCAGGAGATTCATCAGCAGGAGATGCTGCAGCAGATTCACAGTAGGAGATGCATCAGCAGGAGATGCAGCAGGAGGTGCAGCAGAAGTAGATGTAGCAGGATAAGCAGCGGGAGGAGATGTAGTAGAAGATGCCAGAGCAGGACATGCAGCAGAAAATTCAGAAGGAAAAACAGCCGGCGAATCATCAGGAGGAGATGCAGGAAGACATGCAGCAAGACATGCAGCAGTAGCAGATGCAGCAGCAGAAGATGGAGCAAGATATGCAGAAGCAGTAGGTGCAGCAGGAGATGCAGTAGCAAGAGATGAAGCATTACCATGAGATGCATTAAGAGGTGCAGCAGCAGGATATGTAGCAGCAGGAGATGCAGCAACAGGATATGTAGCAGGATATGTAGCAGGAGATGAAGTAGCAGCAGAGCAGCCACAGATGCAGCAGGAAATGCAGCAGTAGATGCAGGAGCAGGAGATGCTGAAGCAGAAAATACTGCAGCAGATGCAGCAGGAGATGACATAGCAGATGATGACATATCAGGTGATGAAGACACAGATGCATCGGCTGAAGATGAAGCAGGAGATGCAGCAACACGAGGCACATCTGCAGATGCATCAGGAGATGAGGCAGCAAGTGCAGAAAGGTATATGGTAGGAGATGCAGCAGGAAATGTATCAGCACGAAATGCAGCACAAGATGCAGCACAAGATGCAGCAGGATATGCAGGAGGAGTAGATGCAGCAGGAGATGAAGCAGAAGGAGGGGCAGCAGCAGCAGATTCAGCAGGAGATGCAACAGCAGGAGATGCCGAAGCAGTTGCAGCAGGAAATGCAGATTCAGCAGGAGAAGCAATAGGAAGAGAATCTTCAGCAGATGCAGCAGAGTGTGCAGCATGACGAGATGGAGCAGGACATATAGCAGCAGCATATGCATCAGCAGATGAGCAGGAAGTACAGCAAGAATGCAGCAGCAGAGATGTAGCCACAGACTCATAAGCAGCAGATGCAGCAGGAGATGCAGAATCAGAAGATGGAGCAGCAAGAGATGCATTAGCTGGAGATGCATTAGCAGGAGATGCAGCAGCAGGAGACGTGTCAGGGGTTGCAGCAGTAGGTGAAGCAGCACCAGATGAAGCAGGAGATGCTGCAGATGCAGCAGTAGGGGATGCAGCAGGTGATGCAGCAGGAAGAGATGGAGCAGGAGATATAGCAGCAGCAGATGCACCAGCAGAGGTAGCAGCAGTAGATGCAGCCGGAGATAGAGAAAACGATGAGGCAGCAGATGTAGTAGGAGATGCAGCAGTAGATGAAGTAGCAGTGGATGCAGCAGCAGTTGCAAGAGGAAATGCAGCAGGAGAAGCAGCAGGAGATGCAGCAGCAGGAGGTGCAGCTGCAAATGCATTCAGCAGGATATGCAGTAGGAGATGCAGGAGCCGGAGATTCAGTAGCAGGAGATTCAGCAGCAGATGTAGCAGGATATGCAGCATCAGTAGATGCTTCCACAGATGAATCAGCAGAGCACGTAGGAGGAGATGCAGCAGCAGGAGGTACAGCAGCAGGAGATGAAGCAGCAGATGCAGGAAGAAAAGCAGCAGCAGGATATACAGCAGCAGATGCAGCAGCATGAAGTGCAGCAGCAGGAGATGCATATTCAGCAGGTGATGCACCAGATTATGCAGCAGGAGATGACGAATCAGAAGGAAATGCAGCAGGAGATGCAGCAGTACATGAGGCAGCAGCCGATGCAGCAGCAGATTAAGGAGTTGCAGTAGCCAGAAATGCAGCAGAAGATGCAGCAAGAGGAGATGCAGCAGGAGATGCAGTAGCAGGAAATGTAGCTGCAGCTGCAGAGGCAGCAGATGCAGCAGCAATAGATGCAGCAGCAGATGTATCAGGACGTGCAGATTCAGTAGGAGATGTAGCAGCAGAAGATACTGCTGCAGATGACGCAGCAGGAGATGCAGCAGAAGGTAATGCAGCAGGATATGCTGCAAGAGGAGATGCAGCAGGTAATGCAGCAGCAGGGGATGCAGTACGATTTGCAGCAGAAGATGCATATTCAGCAGGATATGGAGCAGAAGATACAGTGGGATATGCAGAAGCAGGGGATTTAGCAGGAGATGCAGCAGTAGATGAAGCAGCAGCAGATGCACCAGATGGAGCAGAAAGAGATACAGAAAGAGAAGCAGCGGATACAACAAAAAATGGAGCATCAGGACATGCATCCGCAGATGCATGAGCAGAGGATGCAGCAAGCGATGTAGCAGCAGGAGATACAGAAGCAGGAGAAGCAGCAGTAGATGTAGCAGCAGGAGATACAGAAGCAGGTAATGAAGCAGCAGATGCAGCAGCAGGAATTTTATCGGGAGATGCAGCAGTACATGAAGCTTTGACCCACTGGAAAGTCAAACGAGAGTCTACATTTGATACAAGCAGATTCCCTGCGAAACTTAGGCTAAATTCTCTGAAATTTTGAAGTGACGCCTTAATAGCCATGTTGATGATACATTTCACAAGCCTAGAGTTAAAGTTCTACAAGTCGTGTTTTGCAGTGAAGCGCAATAAGAGAAGACATTCAGAAGCAGAAGCATTCCATGCTACCGACTTCCCTGTATCTGTTAATCACTTTTCTAAAAGCGCTTTAATAAGCGTTATTAAGTCGCTATTACCTAGCCTACACGAAAACATTGCGTTTTCCGTGCTTTGCAGCTGGCAGTGAAAGCGCTATAAGCGAAGACTCGAAGGAGAGCCAAAATTAGATGGTAGCAGCTTCCCTGTGGTACTTGTGCTGAACGCTCTGACATCTTGAAGTGAAGCCTTAATAGCTATGCTGATGTTACATTTCACAAGTCTAGGCTGAAAGTTCGACAAATCGTGCTTTGTAGTTGAAGAGCTTTAAGAGAAGACGTTCATAAGCAGCATCATTCCATGCTAGCATCGTCCTTGCTGGAGATATTAATTGCAACCATAGCGCCGTGATAGGCGTTTTAAAGTCACTATTAACAAGCCTATACTAAAAACTTCTTTTAGTCGTGTTTGCGGCTTACAGTGAAAGCGCTTCCAGCGAAGACTCTAACGAGAGCCAGCATTTGATGGTAGGAGATTTCCTGCGGTACTTATGCTGAAAGCTCTGAAATTTTGACATGACGCTTTCATAGCTAGTGTACAAGCCTAGACTGAAAGTTCTACAAGTTTTGCTTTGCTGTGAATGCGCTATAAGAGAAGACATTCAGAAGCAGCAGCATTCCGTCCTAGCATCTTCGCTGCTGGAGATATTCAATTGTCCTAAAGCGCGTTATTAGTCGCTATTATGTCACTATTCTTTAGCCTACACTGAAACGCTCTATTAGTCGTGTTTTGCACCTCTCACTGAAAGCGCGTCCAGAGAAGGTTCTAACGTGAGCCACTATTTGATGCTAGTAGCTTTCCAGGGGTATTTGTGCTGAACGCTTTCAGATCTTCAAGTGAAGCCTTACTAGGCATGCTGATGTTACAGTTCACTAGCCTAGACGGAAAGTTCATAAATCTTGGTTTGTAGTGAAAGCGCTCTAAGAGAAGACATTCAGAAGCGGAATCATTCCATGCCAACATCTTCCCTGCTAGAGATATTCACTTTTCCTAAAGCGCTTTATTAGGCGTTACTAAGTCTCTAATAACTAGCCTACAGGAAAAAGTTGCTTTTTTGGTGCTTTGCAGCTGGCAGTGAAAGCGCTTCATGAGAACATCTTAACGACAGGCAAAATTTGATGGCAGCACCTTCCCTGCGGTACTTGTGCTGAACGTTCTCAGATCTTGAAGTGATGCTTCAAACGTTACATTTCACAAGCCTAGAGTGAAAATTCTAGAAGTCGTCTTTTGCAGCAACAGCGCTATTAGAGAAAACATTAAGAAGCGGTATAATTTCATGCCAGCATCTGCACAGCCTGAGATACTCACTTTTCCGTAAGCGCCTTCATAGGCGCAGTTAAATCACAATTCATTATTCTGAACTAAAATGTGTTAGTTGTGCTTTACAGCTTGCTGTGAAAGCGCTATAAGAGAAGACTCTAAGCAGAGCCTGCATTGGATGGTAGCAGCTTCCCTGAGGGACTTGTACTGAATGCTCTAAAATTTTGAAGTGACGCTTTACTAGCTGATGCTATACTTCAGAAGCCTAGACTGAAAGTTCTATCAGTCTTGCTTTGCACTGAAAGCGCTATCTAAGAGAAGACATTCAGAAGCAGCAGCATTCCATACTACCATCTTCCTTGCTGCCGATAGTCACGATTCCTAAAGTGCGTTATTAGGCGAAGTCAAGTAACTATTCAGTAACCTACACTAAATCGTTCTGTTAGTCGTGCTATCCACGTTGCAATGAAAGCGCTTCCAGAGAAGGCTCTTACAAGAGCCTGCATTTGATCGTAGCAGCTTCCCTGCCGTACTTTTTCTGAACGATTTTAAATTTTGGAGTGATGCTTTAATACACATGATGTTACAGTACACGTCCCTAAGCTAAAAGTTCCACAATTCTTGCTTTGCAGTGAAAGCGGTATAAGAGAAGACATTCACAAGCAGCAGCATTCCATGCTAACATCTTCCCTTCGGGATTTACACACTTTTCCTACAGTGCAGTATTTTGCCCAAATAAGTCACAATTCAGTAACTTATTCTAGAACGGTCTATAAGTCGTGCTTCGCAGCTTGTAGTGAAAGCGCTTCAAGAGAAGACACTAAAGAAAGCTAGCATATGATCGAAGCAGAGTCCCTGCGGTTCTTGTGCTGTACGAGTTGAAAGCTTTTCACCAGCAGAGGTAGCAGCAGTAGATGCAGCTGGAGATATAGAAAACTATGAGGCAGCAGGAGATGTAGTAGGAGATGCAGCAGTAGATGAAGTAGTAGGAGATGCAGCATTAGATGCAGCAGCAGTTGCAGCAGGAAATGCAGCAGGAGAAGCAGCAGGAGATGCAGCAGCAGGAGGTGCAGCCGCAAATGCATTCAGCAGGATATGCAGTAGGAGATGCCGCAGCCAGAGATTCAGTAGCAGGAGATTCAGCAGCAGATGTAGCAGGATATGCAGCATCAGTAGATGCATCTGCAGATGCATGAGCAGACCATGTAGAAGGAGATACCGCAGCAGGAGATACAGCTGGAGATACAGCAGCAGGAGATGAAGCAGCAGGAGATGTAGCAGGACATGCAGCAGTACATGAAGTAGCAGCTGATACAACAGCAGATTCAGGAGATGTAGCAGAGGAGATGCAGCAGGATATGAAAGCGCAGAAGATACAGAAGGTGATGCAGCAGCAGAAGATGAAGCTAGAGATGAAGTAGAAATGCAAAAGCAAATGCAGGAGGAGATGCAGAAAGAAGAGATGCAGCACCATCAGATGCAGCAGGAGATGCAGCAGCAGAAGCGGCAGGATGTGCAGCCAGGGATGCAGTAGCAGAAGCAGCAGCAGATACAGCAGCAGAAGCAGTAGGTGACATAGCATCACCAGATGCAGCCGCAGATGCAGCAGCAGGAGATGCAAGAGGAGATGCAGCAGGATATGCAACAGAAAGAGATGAGGCAGCATCAGATGCAGCAGGATATGAAGCATCAGATGCCAGCAGCATGAAGTGCATCAGCAGGAGATGCAGCAGGAGATGCATATTCAGCAGGTGATGCACCAGATTGTGCAGCAGGAGATGCATCAGAAGGAAATGCAGCAGGAGATGCAGCAGTACATGAAGCAGAAGCATATTAAGGAGAGGCAGTAGCCAGAAATGCAGCAGAAGATGCAGCAAGAGGAGATGCAGCAGGAGATGCAGTAGAAGGAGATGTAGCTGCAGCTGCAGAGGCA
Source organism: Clamator glandarius (assembly GCA_033459285.1). NCBI lineage: Eukaryota > Metazoa > Chordata > Aves > Cuculiformes > Cuculidae > Clamator > Clamator glandarius. The sequence continues at coordinate 208,362 of JAUNZM010000500.1, read as the reverse complement.
GCAGACGCAGCAGCAATAGAAGCAGCAGCAGATGCATCAGGAGATGCAGATTCAGTAGGAGATGTAGCAGCAGAAGATGCTCCTGCAGATGACGCTGCAGCAGATACAGCAGAAGGAAATGCAGCAGGATATGCTGCAGGAGGAGATGCAGCAGGAGATGATGCAGCAGGTGATGCAGTAGGATTTGCAGCAGGAGGAGATGCAGTAGGAAGAGATATAGCAGGTAATGCAGCAGCAGGAGAGGCAACAGGAGATGCAAGAGCAAGAGATGCAGCATCAGACACATCAGCAGTAGATGCAGGAGGAAATCTAGCAGGAGGAGATGTAGCAGGAGGAGATTCAGCAGCAGGAGATGCATCAGTAGATGTATCAGGAGAAGATGCAGCAGCAGGAGACGTAGCAGGAGGTTATGCAGCAAGAGATGCATCATGAGAAATACAGCAGGAGATTCATTAGTAAGAGATTCATTAGCAGGAGATGCAGCAAGAGTTGCAGAAGCAGGAGTCGCAGCAGCAGGAGATGCAGCACCAGGAAATGCAGCAGGAGATGCAGGAGGAGATGCAGCCGCAGAAAATCCAGCAGCAGGAGATGCAGCATGAGATGCAGCAGCAGGAGATACAGCAGCGGATGTAGCAGCAAATTAAGTACCAGCAGATGAGGCAGAGGGAGATGCAGTCACAGGAAACGCAGCAGTAGATACAGAAGACGGAGATGCAGAGCAGGAGATGCAGAAGGAAGAGATGCACCAGGGGATACAGCAGAAGGAGGTGCAGCAGCAGTAGATGCAAAAGGAATGCAGGAGGGGATTCAGTAGCAGGTGATGCAGCAGTAAATTCAGCAGCAGAAGATGTAGCAGGACATGCAGCAGCACATGCAGCAGCAGTAAATTCAGCAGCAGGAGATGTAGCAGCACATGCAGCAGCAGATCATGCATCAGGCCATGCAACATTCGGAGATGCAACAGGGGATTCAATAGCAGGTGGTGCAGCAGGAGATGTAGCAGGACATGCAGCAGTATAAAATGGACCAGGAAATACAGCAGCAAGAGGTGCAGCAGGAGATGCAGTAGCAGGAAATGCAGCAGGAGATGCAGCAGAACATGCAGCAGGAGGAGATGCAGCAGGAGATGCATATTCAGAAGAAGATGCAGCAGGAGATGTAGCAGGATATGTAGCAACATGAGATGCCACAGCAGATTCAGGAGGAGATTCAGCAGTAGGAGATGCAAGAGCAGGAGATGAAGCAGCAGGAGATGCAGCCGCAGCAGATCCAGCAGCAGATTCAGCAGGAATTTCAGCAGCAGGATAAGCAGCAGGAGATACAACAGGAGATGCAGCAGCACGGGATGCAGCAGCCGATGCCGCAGGAGATGCAAGAGAAGGAGATGCAGAAGCAGATGCAGCAGTGGCTGCAGATTCAGCAGGAGATGCAGCAGGAAGAGATGATTCAGATGATACAGCATCAGGAGATGCAGCAGGAGATTCAGCAGGTGATGCAGTAGGGGGAGAGGCAAGAGGAGATGATGCAGCAGACACAGCAGCAGAAGATGCAGAAGCAGAGGATGTAGCAGTAGATGCAGAAGGAGAAGATGAAGCAGGAGATGCATCAGTAGTAGATACAGCAGAGGATACAGCAGCAGCAGATTCCGCAGCAGGAGAGGCAGAAGGAGATTCAGCAGCAGGAAACGAAGCAGCAGGAAATGCAGTAGTGTATACAGAAGCCGGATATGCAGCAGCAGGAGATAGAGCAGAAGATACAGCAGGTACTGCAGCAGCAGGAGATGCAGCAGGATGTGCGGCAGAAGTAGATGCAGCAGAATAAGCAGCAGGAGGAGATGCAGTAGAAGATGCCGGAGCAGGAGATGCAGCAGAAAATTCAGAAGGAAAAACAGCAGGAGAAGCATCAGGAGGAGATGCAGCAAGACATGCAGCAGCAGCAGATGCAGCAGCAGCAGATGCAGCAAGAAATGCAGAAGCAGTAGGTGCAGCAGCAGATGCAGTGGCAAGAAATGAAGCATTCTCATGAGATGCATTAAGAGGTGCAGCAGCAGGATATGTAGCAGCAGGAGATGCAGTGGCAAGAAATGAAGCATTCTCATGAGACGCATTAAGAGGTGCAGCAGCAGGATATGTAGCAGCAGGAGATGCCGCAGGAGTTGCAGCAACAGGATATGTAGCAGGAGATTTAGCAGGAGATGAAGTAGCAGCAGAGCAGCCACAGATGCAGCAGGAAATTGAACAGTAGATGCAGGAGCAAGAGATGCTGCAGCAGGAAATACTGCAGCAGATGCAGCAGGAGATGACATAGCAGGTGATGAAGCCACAGATGTATCAGCTGAAAATGAAGCAGGAGATGCAGCAGCACGAAGTACATGAGCAGATGCATCAGGAGATGAGGCAGCAAATGTAGAAAGGTATACGGTAGGGGATGCAGCAGGAAATGTATCAGCACGAAATGCAGCAGGAGATGCAGCAAGAAAAGCAGCACGATATGCAGGAGAAGTAGATGCAGCAGGAGATGAAGCAGAAGGAAGTGCAGCAGCAGCAGATTCAGCAGGAGGTGTAGAAGCAGAAGATGCAGCAGGAGACGAATTAGCAGGAGATGCAGCAGCAGGAGATTGAGGAGCAGAAAATGCAGCAGCAGGAGATTCAGCAGCAGGAGATGCAATTGGGGGTAGAGAAGCCGGAGATGCAGCAGCAGAAGATATAGAGGAGATTTAGCAGGAGAAGCATTAGGAGGAGATGCAGCTGGAGATAGAGCAGCAGGAGATGCAGCAGGATATGCAGCCGCAGAAGACACAGCAGCAGATTTAGCAGCAGATTCCTCAGGAGATACATCAGCAGGAGATACAGCAAGGGAGGAAGCATCAGGAGAATGCAGCCGGTGATATATTAGCAGGAGATGCAGAAGGAGATGCAGAAGGAGTTGCAGCATCAGGAGATGCAGCAGGGAATGCTGCAGCAGCAGAAGTAACAGGAGATGCATCATCATCGTATGCAGTAGGAGACGGAGCAGCAGGAGATGCTACAGGAGATTCAGCCGCAGATGCAGAAGGAGATGTAGCAGCAGGAGATGCAGAGTAGTAGATGAAGAGAAGAAGATGCAGCAGAAAAAAATACAGCAGGAGATTCAGACGCAGTAAATGCAGCAAGAGAGAAAGCAGCATCAGATACAGCAGCAGAGGATGCAACAACAGATGCAGCAGCAGGAGATCTATCAGGAGATGCAGCAGTAGAAGAAGCAGCAGCAGATACAGCAGCAGATACAGGAGATGCAGCAGTAGTAGATTCAGCAAGAGCTGCAGCAGGAAATGCAGATGAATATGCAGCAGCAGGAGATACAGCAGGAGATGCATCTGCAGGTGATGCAGAAGGAGATGCAGCAGAAGGATATGCAGCCACAGAATATGCCGCAGCAGGAGATGTACCAGGAGATTCAGCAGGAGATGCAGCAGGAGGAGATACATAAAAGATGCAGCCGCAATTGATGAAGCAGGAGATGCTGGAGCTGGAGATGCAGAAGCAGGAGATGCAGAAGTAGATGCATCAGCAAGGGATGCAGCAAAACGTACGTCGGCAGGAGACACAGCAGCAGGATATGAGGCAGGAGATGCACCAGCAGAAAATGCAGCAGGAGATGCTTCAGGAGATTAAGCAGGAGATGCAGCAGCAGGAGACGTGTCAGAGGTTGCAGCAGTAGATGAAGCAGCACCAGATGAAGCAGGAGATGCTGCAGATGCACCAGTAAGGGATGCAGCAGGAAGAGATGCAGCAGGAGATATAGAAAAATATGAAACAATAGGAGATGTAGTAGGAGATGCAGCAGTAGATGAAGTAGCAGTAGATGCAGCAGCAGTTGCAGCAGGAAATGCAGCAGGAGAAGCAGCAGGAGATGCAGCAGCAGATGTATCAGGACGTGCAGATTCAGTAGGAGATGTAGCAGCAGAAGATACTGCTGCAGATGACGCAGCAGGAGATGCAGCAGAAGGTAATGCAGCAGGATATGCTGCAAGAGGAGATGCAGCAGGTAATGCAGCAGCAGGGGATGCAGTAGGATTTGCAGCAGGAGATGCAGCAGGAGATGCAGCAGCAAGAGATGCAGCAGTGGATGCATATTCAGCAGGAGATGCAGCAGAAGATGCAGCAGGAGATGCAGAAGCAGGGGATTTAGCAGGAGATGCAGCAGTAGATGAAGGAGCAGCAGATGCAGCAGCAGATGCACCAGATGGATGAGAAAGTGATGCAGCAGGGGATGAAGCAGCAGATACAACAGGAAATGGAGCATCAGGAGATGCATCCGCAGATGCATGAGCAGAGGATGCAGCAAGCGATGTAGCAGCAGGAGATACAGCAGCAGGAGATGCAGCAGGCGATGTAGCAGCAGGAGATACAGAAGCAGGAGATGAAGCAGCAGATGCATCAGCAAGAGATACAGGAGGACATCAAGTAGCAGGAGATGCAGCAGCAGGAATTTTATCGGGAGATGCAGCAGTACATGAAGCATTTCCTGCTGATGCATCTCCTGTTGCATATCCGGCTGATGCATCTCCTGCTAAATCAGCTCTTGCTGATGCATCTTTTGCTGCATCTCCTGCTACTGCATCTCCTGCTGCTGAATCTCCTGCTGTGGCAATTCCTACTGCATCTCATGCTGCTGCAATTCCTGCAGCAACTCCTGATATATCGCTTACTTCTGCATCTCCGGCTGCTGGATTTCCCGCTGCCTCTCCTGCTGCTATATCTGCTGCTTCACCTGCTGCTGCTTCTCCAGCTGCATCTCCTGCTGCTGCACCTCAAGGTGCTGCATCTCCTGCTGCATCTGCTGCTGTTGCATCTCCTGCTGCTGCATCTTCCGCAGAATCTCCTGTTCCTGCTTCTCCTGCTGAATCTGCATCTCCTGCTGCATTTGCTGTTGCATCTCCTGCTGCTTAATAAAATACTGCTGCATCTGCTGCATCTCCAGCTTCATCATCTCTTCTACATCTCCTGCTGCGAAATCTCCTGCTGCGGCATCTCCTAAAGCATCTCCTGCTGCTGCAAATACTGCTGCATCCCCTTCTTCTGCATCGCCTGCTGTCTCCTACTGCTACATCTCCTGCTGCTGCATCTCCTAAAGTATCTCCTGCTGCTGCAAATGTTGCTGCATCTCCTCCTGCTGCATCTGCTGCTACATCCCCTGCTCCTGCATCTCCTGCTGCATTTCTTGATACTGCATCTCATGCTGTTGCGTATCCTGCACCTGCTTCTGCATCTCTGTTTGCTGCATCTCATACTGTGTCTGCTGTTGCATCTTTTCCTGCTGCATCTTCTTCTGCTGCAATTCCTTCTGCATCTGCTGCTGCATCTCTTACATCTGCTTCGTCTACATATCCTGCGGCATATTCTGCTGCAACTCTGATGCATCTTCTGCTGCATCTCCTGCTACTGCTTCTTTTGCTTCACCTCCTGCTGATTCTGCTGCTGCTGCATCTCCTGCTCTTCATCTCCTGCTGCTTCTCCTGCTTCTTCATCTCTTGCAGCTCCTTCTGCTGCTTCTTCATCTCCTGCCGCTCCTTCTGCTGCTTCATCTCTTTTTGCTGCATCTCATGCAGTATCTGCTGCTGCCTCTCTTGTAGCTGCCTCTTTTTCTGCATATCCTCCTGCATCTCTTCCTGCTGCATCTCTTGTTGAATCTCCTTCTACTGCATCTGCAGCATATGCTGCTTCATCTGGTGCTGCTTCACCTCCTGCTGCATCTCCTGCTGTTGCCTATGCTGCTGCATCTCCTTCTTCTGCATCTTCCGCAGAATCTCCTGTTCCTGCTTCTCCTGCTGAATCTGCATCTCCTGCTGCATTTGCTGTTACATCTCCTGCTGCTTAATAAAATACTGCTGCATCTGCTGCATCTCCGGCTGCATCATCTCTTCTACATCTCCTGCTGCGAAATCTCCTGCTGCATCTACTGCTGTATCTCCTGCTGCATCAATTCCTACATCTCCTGCTGCTGCATCTCCTGCTGCTGCATCTCCAGCTGTTGTATCTCCTGTTACACCTCCTGCTGCTGCATCTCCTGCTACTGCAAATACTGCTGCTGCATCTCCCGATAATTGTGGTGGTGCATCTGCTACTGCATCTGCTACTACTCCATCTAATACTGCTGCATTTGCTGCTGAATCCTCTGCTTCTGGATCTCCTGCTGTTGCTTGTCCTGTTGCATCTCCTACTGCTGCAAATGCTGCTGCATCCCCTTTTTCTGCATCTCCTGCTGCATCTCCTAAAATATCTCCTGTTGCTGTTTATCCTGCTGCATCTCCTCCTGGTGCATCTGCTGCTACATCCCCTGCTCCTGCATCTCCTGCTGCATTTCTTGATACTGTGTCTCATGCTGCATCTGGTGCTTTATCAACCACTGCTTTATCTCCTGCAGCTGCATATACTGCTCCTTCTCTTGCTGCATCTCCTGCTGCTGCAATGCCTGCTTCTGAATCTCCTGCTGCTGCATCTGCTGCTGCATCTGCTGCTTATTTATATCTTCTTGATTTTTTTGTTGCTGCATCTTGTGCTGCATGTCCTGCTGCAGCCTCTCCTGTTACATCTCCTACTGCTGCATCTACTTCTGAATCTCCTCTTTCATCTCCTCTTGTAGCATTTCCAGCTGCCTCTCTTTCTGCTGAATCTCCGTTTGCCGCTCCTACTTCCGCATCTCCTGGTTCACCTCCTACTGCTGCATCTCATCCTACTACACCTCTGGCTGCATCTCCTGATACATCTGCTGCGGCTTCATCCCCTGAAGCTGCCTATTCTGCTACATATCCTGCTGCGGTATCCCCTGCTGCTGCCTCTCCTGCTGCTGCATTACCTGCTTCATCTCCTCCTGAGTCATATCATGCTGCATCTGCTGCTACATATCCTGCTGCTGCATCTGCTGCTGCATCTTCTGCTGCTGAACCTCCTTCTGTATCTGCTGCTTCATCTGCTACTGCTGTATCTCCTGCTGCATCTCCTGCCTCTGCATCTACTTCTACATCTCCAGATGCTGAACCTCCTTCCCCTTCATTTCCAGCTGCTGCAGTTTCTGCAGCATCTCCTGCTTCTGCATTTCTTGCCGCTGCATCTTGTGTGGCGTCTCCTGCTGCTGCATCTCCTGCTGCTGCTTCTCCTGCTGCTGCTTCTCCTGCTGCTGCATCTTCTGCTGCATCTCCTGCTGCTGCATGTCTGGCTGTTGCATATCCTGCTGCATCTCCTGCTGAATCTGTTGCTGCATTTGCTGCAACTCCATCTCCTACTGATGCACCTCCTTCTGACGCATTTTCTACCGCATCTCCTGATGAATCTCCTGCATCTCTTTTTGCATCATCTGCTGCTGCATCTCCTGCTGCTGCATCTCCTTGTGCTGCATCTGCTGCATATCCTTATTCTGCATCTCCCTCTGCGCTTTCATTGCAATGTGGAAAGCACAGAGATCAGAACGATTTTTGTAGGGTACTGAATTGTGACTTAACTGCGCCTATTACGGCGCTTTAGGAAAATGGAAATACGCCGGCAGGGAAGACGCGTGTAGACCTTTCAGTCTAGGCTTCTGTACAGCAGCATCAGAATGGTTATTAAAAAGCCACTTCAAACATTAAAATGATTCAGACCAAGTACGGAAGGGAAGCTGCTCTGATCAAATGCTGGCTCTCGTTAGAGTCTTCTGTGGAAGCTCTTGCATTGCAACGTGGAAAGCACGACTATCAGAACGATTTAGAGTAGGGTACTGAATTGTGACTTAACTGCGCCTATTACGGCGCTTTAGGAAAATGGAAATACGCCGGCAGGGAAGACGCTAGCATGGAAAGCTGCTTCTTCTGAAGGTCTTCTCTTAGAGCGCTTTTTCTCTAAAGCAAGACTTGTAGAGCTTTCAGTGTAGACTTGTGTACTCTAACATCAGAATGACTATTAAAGCGTCACTTCAACATTTCAGAGCGTATAGCACACGCACCTCAGGGAAACGTGCTACGATTAAGTGCTGGCTCTCGTAAGAGACTGTTGTGGAGAGATTTCACTGCAAGCAGCAAAGCACGGCTTAAGGACCGTTTTAGTATAGGGTACTGAACAGCGACTTAACTGCATCTATTAAGCCGCTTTAGGAAAATTGAATTACGCCCGCAGGGAAGATGCTAGCATGGAATGCTGCTACTTCTGAATGTCCTCCCTTAGAGCGCTTTCACTGCAAAGCAAGACTTGTAGAACTTTCAGTCTAGGCTTGTGCACTGTAACATCAGAATTGCTATTAAAGCGTCTCTGCAATATTTTCAGATTGTTCCGAACAAGTAACCCAGGGAAGCTGCTGCCATCAAATGCTGGCTTTAGGTTGAGTCTTCTTTGGAAGCGCTTTCACTGCCAGCGGTTAAGCACTGAATTGTGACTTATCTTCTCCTAGGAAGGCGCTTTAGGAAAAGTGAGTAACTCCCGAAGGGAAGATGCTAGCATGGAATGATGCAGGTTCTGAAAGTGTTCCCTTAGAGCGCTTTCACCGCCAATCAAGACTTGTGGAACTTTCAGTCTGTGTACTGTAACATCAGAACGGCTATTAAAGCATCCCTTCCAAATTTCAAGTAGTTCTGATCAAGTATCTCAGAGAAGCTGCTACGATCAAATACTGACTCTCGTTAGAGTCTTCTCTGGAAGCGCTTCCACTGCAAGCTGCGAAGCACGACTAAGAGAACGTTTAGTATAGATTAGGGAATTGTGACTTAACTGCGCCTATGAAGGCTCTGTAGGAGAAGTGAGTAATGCCCGCGTGAAAGATGCTAGCACGGAATGCTGCTGTTGCTGAATTATTTCTCTTATATCTCTTTTACTGCAAAGCAGTACGTGTAGAACTTTCATCCTAGTCTCGTCTTCTGTAACATCAGAATGTCTATTAAAGCGTCACTTCAAAATTAAAGAGCCTACCGCATCTATTGCTGCATCTCCAGCTGGTGCATCTGCTGCTGCATCGCCTGCTATTGCATATCCAGTACCATCTCCGGCTGCATTTTCTGCTCCTGCATCTCCTGTTGAATCTGCCTATGTGGCTCCATCTCCTGATGCTGAATCTGCTGCTGCATCTGCTGCTGAATCTCCTGCAGCTGTATCATATGCTTATTCTCCTTCTGCTGCATCTCCTTCTGCTGCATCTGCTGCTGCATTTCCTGCTACTGCATCTCCTCCTGCAGCATCTCCGACTGCTGCACCTCGTTCTTCTTCATCTCATGCTACTCTATTCATCTATTGCTGCATCTCCTGCTACATCTCCTGTTGCTGCATCTCCTGTTAAATATACTGCTGAATCTTCTGATGAATATGCATCTCCCTCTGCAATTCTTGCTTATGCATCTCCTGCTGCATATCCTGATGCTGTATCTGCCTCGGATACATCTTCTGTTGCTTCATTCACGCTGCTGAATCTGCTGCTTCTTCATATCATGCTGTATCTCCTACTGCATCTCCTTCTTCTGAATCTCCTGCTGCGTCTCCTGCTGAACATGCATCTCCTGCTGCACATCCTGCTGCTGTATCTCCTGGTGTGTGTCATAATGCTGCACTTCCTGCTGCTGCAATTCTTCCGCCTCTACTGCTGCATTTCCGGCTGCATCTTCTGCTTCTGCATCTCCTGCTGCTGCATCTCCTGCTGCTGCATCTCCTCTTAAATCATCTGCTTCATCTCCTGCTGCTGCATGTTTTTCTTCATCTCCTCCTGCTGCATCTGCTGCTGCATCCTCTTCTGGAACTTCTCCTGCAGCATCTCTTGCTATTGAAGCTCATGATCCTGCATCTTCTGCCTTGGCAATTCCTGGTGCTTCATTTCCTGCTGCATTTCTTCCTTTTACATCTCCTGCTGCTTCATCTGCTGCAGCATATCTTTCTGCTGAATCTCCGACTCATCTCCTGCTGCATTGCTGATGCAGCTGCTGCTGCTGCATCTCCTACTGCTTTATAAACTACTGCTGCATATCCGGATTCAGCATACCCTATTGCATCTGCCGGTGTTGCTTCTCCTGCTGCTGTATTTTGTACTGCATCTCCCGGTGCTGCGTCACTTGATGCTGCATTCTCTGCAGCATCTCATGCTTCTGCAACTTCCATAGCACCTCCAGTTCCTTCTTCTCCTGCTGAATCTGCATCTCCAGCTGCATCACCTCTTCTACATCTCCTGCTGCGAAAGCTCCTGCTACTATATCTCCTGCTACAACTACCGCTGCATCAATTCCTACAACTCCTGCAGCTGCATCTCCTGCTGCTGCATCTCAGCACAAGTACCGCAGGGAAGATGCTACGATCAAATGCTGACTCTCGTTAAGTCTTCCGTGGAAGCTCTTTCATTGCAATGTGGAAAGCACGCTTTCACTGCAAGCTGCAAAGCACGACTAACAGGCCGTTTTTGCATTGGATACTGAATTGCGACTTATGAAAGCGTGTTCTGAAAAGTGAATAACTCCCGCAGTGAAGATGCTGGCGTGGAATACTGCTGCTTCTGAATGTCTTCTCTTAGAGCGCTTTCACTGCAAAGCAAGACTTGTAGACCTTTCTGTCTGGGCTTGTGAAATGTAACATCAGCATGGCTATTAAGGCTTCACTTCAAGATTTCAGAGCGATCAGCACAAGTAGAGCAAGGGAAGCTGCTACCATCTAATTTTGGCGCTCCTTAGAGTCTTCGCTTATAGTAGCCATCAGAATGGCTATTAAAATGTCACTCAAAATATCAGAGCGTTCAGCACAAGTGTCTCAGGGAAGTTGCTACGACGACATGCTGGCTCTCGTTAGAGTCTTCTGTGGAAGAGCTTTCACTGCATGCTGCAAAGGACGACTTTTGGAACTTTTTATTCTAAGTAACTGTATAGTGATTGAATTGCGCCTAGAGAGGCGCTTTAGAAAATCGAATAACTATAGTAGGGAAGATGCTAGCATGGAATGTTGCTAATGCTGAATGTCTTCTCTTAGAGCGCTTTCACTGCAAAGCTCAGACTTGTAGCTCTTTCTGTCTAAGCTTATGTACTGCAATATAGGAATTGAAGTTAAAGCGTTAGTTGAAAATTTGAGAGAATTCAGCACAAATACCTCAGGGAAGATTCTACGATCAAATACTGAAATTCGCTAGATTCTTCTCTGGAAGCCTTTTCACTCAAAAGCGAGACTTGTAGACCTTTCAGTCTTGGCTTGTGTATTGCAACATCCGAATGGCTATTAAAGCCTCACTGCAAAATTTGTAAACGTTCCAAAAAAGTACAACAAGGGCTCTGCTACGATCAAATGCATGTTCTCTTTAGAATCTTCTCTTGAAGCGCTTTCACTGCAAGTTGCTAAGCAATTCTAACAAAACGTTTAGTATTGGTTACGGAATTGTGATTTAACTGCGCCTTTGGAGGCGCTTTGAAAAGTGAGTAAGACCCACACGGAAGAGGCTAGAATAAAATTCTGATGCATCTGAATGTCTTCTCTTATAGCGCTTTCACTGCAAAGGAAGACTTGTAGAACTTCCAGTCTAGGCTTGTGTATTGTAATATCAGAATGACTATTAAAGCATAACTTCAAAAGCTTTCAACTCGTACAGCACAAGAACCGCAGGGACTCTGCTTCGATCATATGCTAGCTTTCTTTAGTGTCTTCTCTTGAAGCGCTTTCACTACAAGCTGCGAAGCACGACTTATAGACCGTTCTAGAATAAGTTACTGAAATGTGACTTAATTGGGCAAAATACTGCACTGTAGGAAAAGTGTGTAAATCCCGAAGGGAAGATGTTAGCATGGAATGCTGCTGCTTCTGAATGTCTTCTCTTAGATAGCCTTTTCAGTGCAAAGCAAGACTGATAGAACTTTCAGTCTAGGCTTCTGAAGTATAGCATCAGCTAGTAAAGCGTCACTTCAAAATTTTAGAGCATTCAGCACAAGTCCCTCAGGGAAGCTGCTACCATCCAATGCAGGCTCTGCTTAGAGTCTTCTCTTATAGCGCTTTCACAGCAAGCTGTAAAGCACAACTAACACATTTTAGTTCAGAATAATGAATTGTGACTTAACTGCGCCTATGAAGGCGCTTACGGAAAAGTGAGTATCTCAGGCTGTGCAGATGCTGGCATGAAATTATACCGCTTCTTAATGTTTTCTCTAGTAGCGCTGTTGCTGCAAAAGACGACTTCTAGAATTTTCACTCTAGGCTTGTGAACTGTAACATTTGAAGCGTCACTTCAAGATCTGAGAACGTTCAGCACAAGTACCGCAGGGAAGGTGCTGCCATCAAATTTTGCCTGTCGTTAAGATGTTCTCATGAAGCGCTTTCACTGCCAGCTGCAAAGCACCAAAAAAGCAACTTTTTCCTGTAGGCTAGTTATTAGAGACTTAGTAACGCCTAATAAAGCGCTTTAGGAAAAGTGAATATCTTCAGCAGGGAAGATGTTGGCATGGAATGATTCCGCTTCTGAATGTCTTCTCTTAGAGCGCTTTCACTACAAACCAAGATTTATGAACTTTCCGTCTAGGCTAGTGAACTGTAACATCAGCATGCCTAGTAAGGCTTCACTTGAAGATCTGAAAGCGTTCAGCACAAATACCCCTGGAAAGCTACTAGCATCAAATAGTGGCTCACGTTAGAACCTTCTCTGGACGCGCTTTCAGTGAGAGGTGCAAAACACGACTAATAGAGCGTTTCAGTGTAGGCTAAAGAATAGTGACATAATAGCGACTAATAACGCGCTTTAGGACAATTGAATATCTCCAGCAGCGAAGATGCTAGGACGGAATGCTGCTGCTTCTGAATGTCTTCTCTTATAGCGCATTCACAGCAAAGCAAGACTTGTAGAACTTTCAGTCTAGGCTTGTACACTAGCTATGAAAGCGTCACGTCAAAATTTCAGAGCTTTCAGCATAAGTACTGCAGGAAATCTCTTACCATCAAATGCTGGCTCTCGTTAGAGTCTTCGCTGGAAGCGCTTTCACTTTAAGCCGCAAACACGACTAAAAGAAGTTTTTAGTATAGGCTTGTTAATAGTGACTTTAAATCGCCTATTACGGCGCTATGGTTGAAATTAATATCTCCAGCAAGGACGATGCTAGCATGGAATGATGCTGCTTATGAACGTCTTCTCTTAAAGCTCTTCAACTACAAAGCACGATTTGTCGAACTTTCAGCCTAGACTTGTGAAATGTAACATCAGCATGGCTATTAAGGCTTCACTTCAAGATGTCAGAGCGTTCAGCACAAGTACCACAGGGAAGCTGCTACCGTCTAATTCTGGCTCTCCTTCGAGTCTTCGCTTTTAGCGCTATCACTGCCAGCTGCAAAGCACGGAAAACGCAATGTTTTCGTGTAGGCTAGGTAATAGCGACTTAATAACGCTTATTAAAGCGCTTTTAGAAAAGTGATTAACAGATACAGGGAAGTCGGTAGCATGGAATGCTTCTGCTTCTGAATGTCTTCTCTTATTGCGCTTCACTGCAAAACACGACTTGTAGAACTTTCACTCTAGGCTTGTGAAATGTATCATCAACATGGCTATTAAGGCGTCACTTCAAAATTTCAGAGCGTTTAGCCTAAGTTTCGCAGGGAATCTGCTTGTATCAAATGTAGACTCTCGTTTGACTTTCCAGTGGGTCTTTCACTGCAAGCTACAAATAGCACTAAAAGAACGTTTTAGTATAGGCTAGTGAACAGTGACTTAACAACGACTATTAAGGCGCTTTAGCAAAAATTATTAACTCCATCAGGGAAGATGTTATCATAGAATGCTTCTGCTTTCGTATGTATTCTCTTAGGGCTCGTTCACTGCAAACCACGACTTGTACAACTTTCAGTCTAGGCTTGTGTGCTGCACCATCAGAATACCTATTAAATCGCCACTTCAAATTTCAAAGCAGTCAACACGAGTACCGCAAAGAAGCTTCTACCATCCAATGCTGGCTCTCGTTAAGAGTCTTCTGTGAAAGAGCATTCACTGCAAGCTGCAAAGCACTTCTTATGGACCGTTTTAGTGTAGGGTACTGAATTGTGACTTAACTTCTACTGGGAAGGCGCTTTAGGAAAAGTGACTAACTCCTGAAGGGAAGACGCTAGAATGGAATTCTACAGCTTCTGAATGTCTTCTCTTAAGTGCTTTTTCTGTAAAGCAATACGTGTAGACCTTTCAGTCTAGGCTTCTGTACAGCAGCATCAGAATGGTTATTAAAAAGCCACTTCAAACATTAAAATGATTCAGACCAAGTACGGAAGGGAAGCTGCTCTGATCAAATGCTGGCTCTCGTTAGAGTCTTCTGTGGAAGCTCTTGCATTGCAACGTGGAAAGCACGACTATCAGAACGATTTAGAGTAGGGTACTGAATTGTGACTTAACTGCGCCTATTACGGCGCTTTAGGAAAATGGAAATACGCCGGCAGGGAAGACGCTAGCATGGAAAGCTGCTTCTTCTGAAGGTCTTCTCTTAGAGCGCTTTTTCTCTAAAGCAAGACTTGTAGAGCTTTCAGTGTAGACTTGTGTACTCTAACATCAGAATGACTATTAAAGCGTCACTTCAACATTTCAGAGCGTATAGCACACGCACCTCAGGGAAACGTGCTACGATTAAGTGCTGGCTCTCGTAAGAGACTGTTGTGGAGAGATTTCACTGCAAGCAGCAAAGCACGGCTTAAGGACCGTTTTAGTATAGGGTACTGAACAGCGACTTAACTGCATCTATTAAGCCGCTTTAGGAAAATTGAATTACGCCCGCAGGGAAGATGCTAGCATGGAATGCTGCTACTTCTGAATGTCCTCCCTTAGAGCGCTTTCACTGCAAAGCAAGACTTGTAGAACTTTCAGTCTAGGCTTGTGCACTGTAACATCAGAATTGCTATTAAAGCGTCTCTGCAATATTTTCAGATTGTTCCGAACAAGTAACCCAGGGAAGCTGCTGCCATCAAATGCTGGCTTTAGGTTGAGTCTTCTTTGGAAGCGCTTTCACTGCCAGCGGCTAAGCACTGAATTGTGACTTATCTTCTCCTAGGAAGGCGCTTTAGGAAAAGTGAGTAACTCCCGAAGGGAAGATGCTAGCATGGAATGATGCAGGTTCTGAAAGTGTTCCCTTAGAGCGCTTTCACCGCCAATCAAGACTTGTGGAACTTTCAGTCTGTGTACTGTAACATCAGAACGGCTATTAAAGCATCCCTTCCAAATTTCAAGTAGTTCTGATCAAGTATCTCAGAGAAGCTGCTACGATCAAATACTGACTCTCGTTAGAGTCTTCTTTGGAAGCGCTTCCACTGCAAGCTGCGAAGCACGACTAAGAGACCGTTTAGTATAGATTAGGGAATTGTGACTTAACTGCGCCTATGAAGGCTCTGTAGGAGAAGTGAGTAATGACCGCGTGAAAGATGCTAGCACGGAATGCTGCTGTTGCTGAATTATTTCTCTTATATCTCTTTTACTGCAAAGCAGTACGTGTAGAACTTTCATTCTAGTCTCGTCTTCTGTAACATCAGAATGTCTATTAAAGCGTCACTTCAAAATTAAAGAGCCTACCGCATCTCCTGCTGCATCTCCAGCTGGTGCATCTGCTGCTGCATCTCCTGCTATTGCATATCCATTATCATCTCCGGCTGCATTTTCTGCTCCTGCATCTCCTGTTGAATCTGCCTATGTGGCTCCATCTCCTGATGCTGAATCTGCTGCTGCATCTGCTACTGGATGTCCTGCAGCAGAATCATATCCTGATTCTCCTTCTACTGCATCTCCTTCTGCTGCATCTCTTGCTGCTGCATCTCTAGCTGAATCTCCTGCTACATCTCTGATGCTGCATATCCTGCTGCATCTCCTGCTCAATCTACTGCTGAATATACCTTTGTGGCTGCATCTCCTGCTGCATCTGCTACATCATACGCTGCTTTAATCCACTTTTCCATCACCTGCAGCTGCATCTCCTGCTCCTGCATCTGCTTCTGCATCTCTGCTTGATGCATCTCATACTGCGTCTGCTAATGCATCTGCTGCGGATGCATCTCCTTCTGCTGAATCTCATGCAGTATCTGCTGCTGCATCTCCTCCTGCTGCATCTGCAATTGCATCTGGTTCTGCGTCTCCTGCTGCTTCATCTCCTACTCTATCTACTGCTGCATTTCCTCCGGAAGTGTAGAGAGGAGATGTACCCTGACACGCAGCAGTAGGAGATGCAGCTGGAGTTTTAGAAGCAGATGAAGCAGCAGGAGATGCAGCAGCAAAATATGCATCAGAAGGAGATAAAGCCGGAGATGCAAAAGCAGGAGATTAAGCTACAGGAGATTCAGTAGGAGATACAGTGGCAGGAGATTCATAAGCAGAAGATATAGCACCAGGAGATGCAGCAGCAGGAATTTCAGTAGGAAACGCAGCAGCAGGAGAAACAGCAGGTAATGCAGCAGCAGTAGATGAAGTAGGGTATGAAGCAGCAGTAGATGCAGCAGGGTATGCAAGAGCAGGAGGTTCAGCAGCAGGAGATTAATCAGAGGATATGCATCATCAGATGAATCTGCTGATGCGTCAGAATGTAGTTGCAGGCAGAGATGCAGCATCAGGAGGTTCAGCAGAGGATGCAGCAGCAATAGATGCAGGAAAAGATCCAGGCGGAGGAACTAGAGCAGTAAGAGATGTAGCAGCACATACAGCGGCAGATCAGGAGATGAAGCAGCAGGAGAAGCAGCAGGAGCAGATTCAGCAGGAGATGCATCAGGAGATGCAGCATTAGGAGATGCAGCAGGGGATTCAATAGCAGGTGCTGCAGCAGGAGATGCAGCAGGTAATGCAGCAGTAGGAGATGCACCTTAGATACAGCAGCAGGAGGCACAGCAACAGGAGATTCAACAGGAATGCAGCAGGGTATTCAGTAGCAGGTGATGCAGCAGCAGATGCAGCAGAAGAAAATCCAACAGCAGAAGATGCAGCAGCACATACAGCAGTAGTAGATGAAAACGAGGATGAAGAAGCAGGGGATACAGTAGCAGGAGATGCAGCAGGTAATGCAGCAGTAGGAGATGCACCTTAGATACAGCAGCAGGAGGAACAGCAACAGAAGATTCAACAGGAATGCAGCAGGGTATTCAGTAGCAGGTGATGCAGCAGCAGACGCAGCAGAAGAAAATCCAACAGCAGAAGATGCAGCAGTACATGAAGCAGCAGATGCACAAGAAAACGGAGCAGGAGATATACGCAGGATATGATGCAGTACCAGCAGATGCAGTAGGAGATGCAGCATCTGGAATTCAAGATACAGAAAATGCTGCAGGAGTTGCAGCAGCAAATGCATCAGGAGAAGCAGGAGGAGGAAATGTAGAAGCAAGAGACGCAGTAGAAGAGATGCAGGAGTAGGAGACGCAGAAGCAGGAGATGTAGCAGCAAGACATGCAAAAGGATATGCAGAAGGAGGAGATGCAGCAGTAGAAGATGCAGGAAATGCAGCAGCTGATGCAGGAGGAGAATTAGCAGGAGGAGAAGCAGCAGCAGGAGAGGCAGCAGAAGGTGATGCAGCATTAGATGCAGCAGCATGAGATGCAGCATGAGATGCAGCAGCATCAGATGCAGCAGGAGATGCAGCAGCATCAGATGCAGCAGGAGATGCAGCAGAAGACACAGCAGCAGGAGATGAAGCAACTGGAGATGTAGCAGGTGGAGATGCAGCAGCAGATGCAGCGGTAGATGCAGATTCAGCAGGAGATTCATCGACAGGAGATGCTGCAGCAGATTCACAGTAGGAGATGCATCCGCAGGAGATGCAGCAGGAGGTGCAGCAGAAGTAGATGTAGCAGGATAAGCAGCGGGAGGAGATGTAGTAGAAGATGCCAGAGCAGGACATGCAGCAGAAAATTCAGAAATAAAAACAGCAGGCGAGGCATCAGAAGGAGATGCAGCAAGACATGCAGCAGATGCAAATGCAGCAGCAGCAGATGCAGCAGCAGAAGATGTAGCAAGATATGCAGAAGCAGTAGGTGCAGCAGGAGATGCAGTAGCAAGAGATGAAGCATTACCATGAGATGCATTAAGAGGTGCAGCAGCAGGATATGTAGCAGCAGGAGATGCAGCAACAGGATATGTAGCAGGATATGTAGCAGGAGATGTAGTAGGAGATGCAGCAGTAGATGAAGTAGCAGTAGATGCAGCAGCAGTTGCAGCATGAAATGCAGCAGGAGATGTAGCAGCAGAGCAGCCACAGATGCAGCAGGAAATGCAGCAGTAGATGCAGGAGCAGGAGATGCTGAAGCAGAAAATACTGCAGCAGATGCAGCAGGAGATGACATAGCAGATGATGACATATCAGGTGATGAAGCCACAGATGCATCGGCTGAAGATGAAGCAGGAGATGCAGCAACACGAGGCACATCTGCAGATGCATCAGGAGATGAGGCAGCAAGTGCAGAAAGGTATATGGTAGGAGATGCAGCAGGAAATGTATCAGCACGAAATGCAGCACAAGATTCAGCACAAGATGCAGCAAGAAATGCAGCAGGATATGCAGGAGAAGTAGATGCAGCAGGAGATGAAACAGAAGGAGGGGCAGCAGCAGCAGATTCAGCAGGAGATGCAACAGCAGGAGATGCCGAAGCAGTTGCAGCAGGAAATGCAGATGCAGCAGGAGAAGCAATAGGAAGAGAATCTTCAGCAGATGCAGCAGAATGTGCAGCATGACGAGATGGAGCAGGACATATAGCAGCAGCATATGCATCAGCAGATGAGCAGGAAGTACAGCAAGAATGCAGCAGCAGAGATGTAGCCACAGACTCATAAGCAGCAGATGCAGCAGGAGATGCAGAATCAGAAGATGGAGCAGCAAGAGATGCATTAGCTGGAGATGCATTAGCAGGAGATGCAGCAGCAGGAGACGTGTCAGGGGTTGCAGCAGTAGGTGAAGCAGCACCAGATGAAGCAGGAGATGCTGCAGATGCATCAGTAGGGGATGCAGCAGGTGATGCAGCAGGAAGAGATGGAGCAGGAGATATAGCAGCAGCAGATGCACCAGCAGAGGTAGCAGCAGTAGATGCAGCCGGAGATAGAGAAAACGATGAGGCAGCAGATGTAGTAGGAGATGCAGCAGTAGATGAAGTAGCAGTGGATGCAGCAGCAGTTGCAAGAGGAAATGCAGCAGGAGAAGCAGCAGGAGATGCAGCAGCAGGAGGTGCAGCTGCAAATGCATTCAGCAGGATATGCAGTAGGAGATGCAGGAGCCGGAGATTCAGCAGCAGGAGATTCAGCAGCAGATGTAGCAGGATATGCAGCATCAGTAGATGCTTCCACAGATGAATCAGCAGAGCACGTAGGAGGAGATGCAGCAGCAGGAGGTACAGCAGCAGGAGATGAAGCAGCAGATGCAGGAAGAAAAGCAGCAGCATGATATACAGCAGCAGATGCAGCAGCATGAAGTGCAGCAGCAGGAGATGCATATTCAGCAGGTGATGCACCAGATTATGCAGCAGGAGATGACGAATCAGAAGGAAATGCAGCAGGAGATGCAGCAGTACATGAGGCAGCAGCCGATGCAGCAGCAGATTAAGGAGTTGCAGTAGCCAGAAATGCAGCAGAAGATGCAGCAAGAGGAGATGCAGCAGGAGATGCAGTAGCAGGAAATGTAGCTGCAGCTGCAGAGGCAGCAGATGCAGCAGCAATAGATGCAGCAGCAGAAGTATCAGGACGTGCAGATTCAGTAGGAGATGTAGCAGCAGAAGATACTGCTGCAGATGACGCAGCAGGAGATGCAGCAGAAGGTAATGCAGCAGGATATGCTGCAAGAGGAGATGCAGCAAGTAATGCAGCAGCAGGGGATGCAGTACGATTTGCAGCAGAAGATGCATATTCAGCAGGATATGGAGCAGAAGATACAGTGGGAGATGCAGAAGCAGGGGATTTAGCAGGAGATGCAGCAGTAGATGAAGCAGCAGCAGATGCACCAGATGGAGCAGAAAGAGATACAGAAAGAGAAGCAGCGGATACAACAAAAAATGGAGCATCAGGACATGCATCTGCAGATGCATGAGCAGAGGATGCAGCAAGCGATGTAGCAGCAGGAGATACAGAAGCAGGAGAAGCAGCAGTTGATGTAGCAGCAGGAGATACAGAAGCAGGTAATGAAGCAGCAGATGCAGCAGCAGGAATTTTATCGGGAGATGCAGCAGTACATGAAGCATTGACCCACTGGAAAGTCAAACGAGAGTCTAGATTTGATACAAGCAGATTCCCTGCGAAACTTAGGCTAAATGGTCTGAAATTTTGAAGTGACGCCTTAATAGCCATGTTGATGATACACTTCACAAGCCTAGAGTGAAAGTTCTACAAGTCGTGTTTTGCAGTGAAGCGCAATAAGAGAAGACATTCAGAAGCAGAAGCATTCCATGCTACCGACTTCCCTGTATCTGTTAATCACTTTTCTAAAAGCGCTTTAATAAGCGTTATTAAGTCGCTATTACCTAGCCTACACGAAAACATTGCGTTTTCCGTGCTTTGCAGCTGGCAGTGAAAGCGCTATAAGCGAAGACTCGAAGGAGAGCCAAAATTAGATGGTAGCAGCTTCCCTGTGGTACTTGTGCTGAACGCTCTGACATCTTGAAGTGAAGCCTTAATAGCTATGCTGATGTTACATTTCACAAGTCTAGGCTGAAAGTTCGACAAATCGTGCTTTGTAGTTGAAGAGCTTTAAGAGAAGACGTTCATAAGCAGCATCATTCCATGCTAGCATCGTCCTTGCTGGAGATATTAATTGCAACCATAGCGCCGTGATAGGCGTTTTAAAGTCACTATTAACAAGCCTATACTAAAAACTTCTTTTAGTCGTGTTTGCGGCTTACAGTGAAAGCGCTTCCAGCGAAGACTCTAACGAGAGCCAGCATTTGATGGTAGGAGATATCCTGCAGTACTTATGCTGAAAGCTCTGAAATTTTGACGTGACGCTTTCATAGCTAGTGTACAAGCCTAGACTGAAAGTTCTACAAGTCTTGCTTTGCTGTGAATGCGCTATAAGAGAAGACATTCAGAAGCAGTAGCATTCCGTCCTAGCATCTTCGCTGCTGGAGATATTCAATTGTCCTAAAGCGCGTTATTAGTCGCTATTATGTCACTATTCTTTAGCCTACACTGAAACGCTCTATTAGTCGTGTTTTGCACCTCTCACTGAAAGCGCGTCCAGAGAAGGTTCTAACGTGAGCCACTATTTGATGCTAGTAGCTTTCCAGGGGTATTTGTGCTGAACGCTTTCAGATCTTCAAGTGAAGCCTTACTAGGCATGCTGATGTTACAGTTCACTAGCCTAGACGGAAAGTTCATAAATCTTGGTTTGTAGTGAAAGCGCTCTAAGAGAAGACATTCAGAAGCGGAATCATTCCATGCCAACATCTTCCCTGCTGAAGATATTCACTTTTCCTAAAGCGCTTTATTAGGCGTTACTAAGTCTCTAATAACTAGCCTACAGGAAAAAGTTGCTTTTTTGGTGCTTTGCAGCTGGCAGTGAAAGCGCTTCATGAGAACATCTTAACGACAGGCAAAATTTGATGGCAGCACCTTCCCTGCGGTACTTGTGCTGAACGTTCTCAGATCTTGAAGTGATGCTTCAAACGTTACAGTTCACAAGCCTAGAGTGAAAATTCTAGTCGTCTTTTGCAGCAACAGCGCTATTAGAGAAAACATTAAGAAGCGGTATGCCAGCATCTGCACAGCCTGAGATACTCACTTTTCCGTAAGCGCCTTCATAGGCGCAGTTAAATCACAATTCATTATTCTGAACTAAAATGTGTTAGTTGTGCTTTACAGCTTGCTGTGAAAGCGCTATAAGAGAAGACTCTAAGCAGAGCCTGCATTGGATGGTAGCAGCTTCCCTGAGGGACTTGTACTGAATGCTCTAAAATTTTGAAGTGATGCTTTACTAGCTGATGCTATACTTCAGAAGCCTAGACTGAAAGTTCTATCAGTCTTGCTTTGCACTGAAAGCGCTATCTAAGAGAAGACATTCAGAAGCAGCAGCATTCCATACTACCATCTTCCTTGCTGCCGATAGTCACTATTCCTAAAGTGCGTTATTAGGCGAAGTCAAGTAACCTACACTAAATCGTTCTGTTAGTCGTGCTTTCCACGTTGCAATGAAAGCGCTTCCAGAGAAGGCTCTTACAAGAGCCTGCATTTGATCGTAGCAGCTTCCCTGCCGTACTTTTTCTGAACGATTTTAAATTTTGGAGTGATGCTTTAATACACATGATGTTACAGTACACGTCCCTAAGCTAAAAGTTCCACAAATCTTGCTTTGCAGTGAAAGCGGTATAAGAGAAGACATTCACAAGCAGCAGCATTCCATGCTAACATCTTCCCTTCGGGATTTACACACTTTTCCTACAGTGCAGTATTTTGCCCAAATAAGTCACAATTCAGTAACTTATTCTAGAACGGTCTATAAGTCGTGCTTCGCAGCTTGTAGTGAAAGCGCTTCAAGAGAAGACACTAAAGAAAGCTAGCATATGATCGAAGCAGAGTCCCTGCGGTTCTTGTGCTGTACGAGTTGAAAGCTTTTCACCAGCAGAGGTAGCAGCAGTAGATGCAGCTGGAGATATAGAAAACTATGAGGCAGCAGGAGATGTAGTAGGAGATGCAGCAGTAGATGAAGTAGTAGGAGATGCAGCATTAGATGCAGCAGCAGTTGCAGCAGGAAATGCAGCAGGAGAAGCAGCAGGAGATGCAGCAGCAGGAGGTGCAGCCGCAAATGCATTCAGCAGGATATGCAGTAGGAGATGCCGCAGCCAGAGATTCAGTAGCAGGAGATTCAGCAGCAGATGTAGCAGGATATGCAGCATCAGTAGATGCATCTGCAGATGCATGAGCAGACCATGTAGAAGGAGATACCGCAGCAGGAGATACAGCTGGAGATACAGCAGCAGGAGATGAAGCAGCAGGAGATGTAGCAGGACATGCAGCAGTACATGAAGTAGCAGCTGATACAACAGCAGATTCAGGAGATGTAGCAGAGGAGATGCAGCAGGATATGAAAGCGCAGAAGATACAGAAGGAGATGCAGCAGCAGAAGATGAAGCTAGAGATGAAGTAGAAATGCAAAAGCAAATGCAGGAGGAGATGCAGAAAGATGAGATGCAGCACCATCAGATGCAGCAGGAGATGCAGCAGCAGAAGCGGCAGGATGTGCAGCCAGAGATGCAGTAGCAGAAGCAGCAGCAGATACAGCAGCAGAAGCAGTAGGTGATGTAGCATCACCAGATGCAGCCGCAGATGCAGCAGCAGGAGATGCAAGAGGAGATGCAGCAGGATATGCAACAGAAAGAGATGAGGCAGCATCAGATGCAGCAGGATATGAAGCATCAGATGCCAGCAGCATGAAGTGCATCAGCAGGAGATGCAGCAGGAGATGCGTATTCAGCAGGTGATGCACCAGATTGTGCAGCAGGAGATGCATCAGAAGGAAATGCAGCAGGAGATGCAGCAGTACATGAAGCAGAAGCATATTAAGGAGAGGCAGTAGCCAGAAATGTAGCAGAAGATGCAGCAAGAGGAGATGCAGCAGGAGATGCAGTAGAAGGAGATGTAGCTGCAGCTGCAGAGGCAGCAGACGCAGCAGCAATAGAAGCAGCAGCAGATGCATCAGGAGATGCAGATTCAGTAGGAGATGTAGCAGCAGAAGATGCTCCTGCAGATGACGCTGCAGCAGATACAGCAGAAGGAAATGCAGCAGGATATGCTGCAGGAGGAGATGCAGCAGGAGATGATGCAGCAGGTGATGCAGTAGGATTTGCAGCAGGAGGAGATGCAGTAGGAAGAGATATAGCAGGTAATGCAGCAGCAGGAGAGGCAACAGGAGATGCAAGAGCAAGAGATGCAGCATCAGACACATCAGCAGTAGATGCAGGAGGAAATCTAGCAGGAGGAGATGTAGCAGGAGGAGATTCAGCAGCAGGAGATGCATCAGTAGATGTATCAGGAGAAGATGCAGCAGCAGGAGACGTGGCAGGAGGTTATGCAGCAAGAGATGCATCATGAGAAATGCAGCAGGAGATTCATTAGTAAGAGATTCATTAGCAGGAGATGCAGCAAGAGTTGCAGAAGCAGGAGTCGCAGCAGCAGGAGATGCATCACCAGGAAATGCAGCAGGAGATGCAGGAGGAGATGCAGCCGCAGAAAATCCAGCAGCAGGAGATGCAGCATGAGATGCAGCAGCAGGAGATACAGCAGCGGATGTAGCAGCAAATTAAGTACCAGCAGATGAGGCAGAGGGAGATGCAGTTACAGGAAACGCAGCAGTAGATACAGAAGACGGAGATGCAGCAGCAGGAGATGCAGAAGGAAGAGATGCACCAGGGGATACAGCAGAAGGAGGTGCAGCAGCAGTAGATGCAAAAGGAATGCAGGAGGGGATTCAGTAGCAGGTGATGCAGCAGTAAATTCAGCAGCAGAAGATGTAGCAAGACATGCAGCAGCACATGCAGCAGCAGTAAATTCAGCAACAGGAGATGTAGCAGCACACACAGCAGCAGATCCGGAGATGAAGCAGCAGGAGATGCAGCATCAGGAGATTCAGGAAATGTAGTTGCAGCTGCAGAGGCAGCAGATGCAGCAGCAATAGATGCAGCAGCAGATGCATCAGGAGATGCAGATTCAGTAGGAGATGTAACAGCAGAAGATGCTGCTGCAGATGACGCAGCAGGAGATGCAGCAGAAGGTAATGCAGCAGGATATGCTGCAAGAGGAGATGCAGCAGGCAATGCAGCAGCAGGGGATGCAGTAGGATTTGCAGCAGGAGATGCAGCAGGAGATGCACCAGCAAGAGATGCAGCAGTGGATGCATATTCAGCAGGAGATGCAGCAGAAGATGCAGCAGGAGATGCAGAAGCAGGGGATTTAGCAGGAGATGAAGCAGCAGCAGATGCAGCAGCAGATGCACCAGATGGATGAGAAAGTGATGCAGCAGGGGATGAAGCAGCAGATACAACAGGAAATGGAGCATCAGGAGATGCATCCACAGATGCATGAGCAAAGGATGCAGCAAGCGATGTAGCAGCAGGAGATACAGCAGCAGGAGATACAGAAGCAGGAGATGAAGCAGCAGATGCATCAGCAAGAGATACAGGAGGACATCAAGTAGCAGGAGATGCAGCAGCAGGAATTTTATCGGGAGATGCAGCAGTACATGAAGCATTTCCCGCTGATGCATCTCCTGCTGCATATCCTGCTGATGCATCTCCTGCTAAATCAGCTCTTGCTGATGCATCTTTTGCTGCATCTCCTGCTACTGCATCTCCTGCTGCTGAATCTCCTGCTGTGGCAATTCGTACTGCATTTCATGCTGCTGCAATTCCTGCAGCATCTCCTGATATATCGCTTACTTCTGTATCTCCGGCTGCTGGATTTCCCGCTGCCTCTCCTGCTGCTATATCTGCTGCTTCACCTGCTGCTGCTTCTCCAGCTGCATCTCCGGCTGCCGCATATCCTGCTGCATTACCTTCTGCTGCATCACCTTCTCTTCATCTCTTGCTTCTGAATCTCCTGCTGCATCTGCTGCTGTTGCATCTCCTGCTGCTGCATCTTCCGCAGAATCTCCTGTTCCTGCTTCTCCTGCTGAATCTGCATCTCCTGCTGCATTTGCTGTTGCATCTCCTGCTGCTTAATAAAATACTGCTGCATCTGCTGCATCTCCAGCTTCATCATCTCTTCCACATCTTCTGCTGCGAAATCTCCTGCTGCTATATCTCCTGCTGCACCTACTGCTGCATCAATTCCTACATCTCCTGCTGCTGCATCTCCTGCTGCTGCATCCCCAGCTGTTGTATCTCCTGTTACACCTCCTGCTGCTGCATCTCCTGCTACTGCAAATACTGCTGCTGCATCTCCCGATAATTGTGGTGGTGCATCTGCTACTGCATCTGCTACTACTCCATCTAATAGTGCTGCATCTGCTGCTGAATCCTCTGCTTCTGGATCTCCTGCTGTTGCTTATCCTGTTGCATCTCCTGCTGCTGCAAATGCTGCTGTATCCCCTTCTTCTGTATCGCCTGCTGCATCTCTTGCTGCGGCATCTCCTAAAGCATCTCCTGCTGCTGCATCTCCTATTGCGGCATCTCCTAAAGCATCTCCTGCTGTTGCAAATGCTGCTGCATCCCCTTCTTCTACATCGCCTGCTGTCTCCTACTGCTACATCTCCTGCTGCTGCATCTCCTAAAGTATCTCCTGCTGCTGCAAATGTTGCTGCATCTCCTCCTGCTGCATCTGCTGCTACATCCCCTGCTCCTGCATCTCCTGCTGCATTTCTTGATACTGCATCTTATGCTGTTGCATATCCTGCACCTGCTTCTGTATCTCTGTTTGCTGCATCTCATACTGCGTCTGCTGTTGCATCTTTTCCTGCTGCATCTTCTTCTGCTGCAATTCCTTCTGCATCTGCTGCTGCATCTCTTACATCTGCTTCGTCTACATATCCTGCGGCATATTCTGCTGTAACTCTGATGCATCTTCTGCTGCATCTCCTGCTACTGCTTCTTTTGCTTCACCTCCTGCTGATTCTGCTGCTGCTGCATCTCCTGCTCTTCATCTCCTGCTGCTTCTCCTGCTTCTTCATCTCTTGCAGCTCCTTCTGCTGCTTCTTCATCTCCTGCCGCTCCTTCTGCTGCTTCATCCTTTTGCTGCATCTCATGCAGTATCTGCTGCTGCCTCTCTGATGCATCTCCTAATGCATCTCCAATTGCATCTGGTTCTGCGTCTCCTGCTGCTTCATCTCCTACTCTATCTACTGCTGCATTTCCTCCTCTGTCTCCTGCTGCTGAATCTCCTATTGCATCTACTGCTTCAGATACTCCTGCATCTCCTACTGCATCTGCTGCTGCTGCTGCATCTCCTGTTTCTGCATCTCCTGCTGCATCTGGGGCTGCTGTGTCTCCTCCACCTGCATTTTCTGCTACTTCTGCTGCTTCATCACTTGCTGAATCTCTTGCTGCATCTCCTTCTGGATTTCCTGCTGCTGCATCACCTCCTACTGCATCTGCTGCAGTATTTCTTGCTGTTGCATATCCGGCTTCTTCATATCATGCTGCATTTCATGATGCTGCATATCCTAACTGCTGCATGTCCTGCTGCTGCATCCCCTGCTGCATCTACTGATGCTGAATCTCCGTCTTTTACATCTCCTGTTCATCTCCTGCTGCATCTCCTGATGCTTCTCGTGCCGCTGCATCTGCTGCATATCCTGCTACTGAATCTCCTGCTTCTGCATCTCCTTCTGGTGCATCTCCTGTGCAATCTCTAGCTACTCTATCTCCTACTGATTCCACATCTTCTCTTTCATTAGCTGCTGCATCTACTGCTGTTGCATCCACCTCTGCATCTCCTTCTGCTGCCTCTCCATCCTACATCTCCTCGTGCTTCATCTCATGCTGCATCTCCTGCTATATCTCATGCTGCATCTCCTTCTTCTCCTCCTGCTGCTGCATCTCATGGTGGATCTCCTCTTGATAAATCTACTGCTTCACCTCCTGCTGCATCTCCTGCTGGTTCATCTCCTGCTGCCTTTACTGGTGATGCATATCCTGCAGGTGTATTTCCTGATGCATCTCTTGTAGCTGCCTCTTTTTCTGCATATCCTCCTGCATCTCTTCCTGCTGCATCTCTTGTTGAATCTCCTTCTACTGCATCTGCAGCATATGCTGCTTCATCTGGTGCTGCTTCACCTCCTGCTGCATCTCCTGCTGTTGCGTATGCTGCTGCATCTCCTTCTTCTGCATCTTCCGCAGAATCTCCTGTTCCTGTTTCTCCTGCTGAATCTGCATCTCCTGCTGCATTTGCTGTTGCATCTCCTGCTGCTTAATAAAATACTGCTGCATCTGCTGCATCTCCGGCTGCATCATCTCTTCTACATCTCCTGCTGCGAAATCTCCTGCTGCATCTACTGCTGTATCTCCTGCTGCATCAATTCCTACATCTCCTGCTGCTGCATCTCCTGCTGCTGCATCTCCAGCTGTTGTATCTCCTGTTACACCTCCTGCTGCTGCATCTCCTGCTACTGCAAATACTGCTGCTGCATCTCCTGATAATTGTCGTGGTGCATCTGCTACTGCATCTGCTACTACTCCATCTAATAGTGCTGCATCTGCTGCTGAATCCTCTGCTTCTGGATCTCCTGCTGTTGCTTATCCTGTTGCATCTCCTGCTGCTGCAAATGCTGCTGCATCCCCTTCTTCTGCATCGCCTGCTGCATCTCCTGCTGCTGCATCGCCTGCTGCTGAATCTCCTAAAGTATCTCCTGTTCCTGTTTATCCTGCTGCATCTCCTCCTGCTGCATCTGCTGCTACATCCCCTGCTCCTGCATCTCCTGCTGCATTTCTTGATACTGTGTCTCATGCTGCATCTGGTGCTTTATCAACCACTGCTTTATCTCCTGCAGCTGCATATACTGCTACATCTCTTGCTGCATCTCCTGCTGCTGCAATGCCTGCTTCTGAATCTCCTGCTGCATTTCTTGATACTGTGTCTCATGCTGCATCTGGTGCTTTATCAACCACTGCTTTATCTCCTGCAGCTGCATATACTGCTACATCTCTTGCTGCATCTCCTGCTGCTGCAATGCCTGCTTCTGAATCTCCTGCTGCTGCATCTGCTGCTTATTTATATCTTCTTGATTTTTTTTGTTGCTGCATCTTGTGCTGCATGTCCTGCTGCAGCCTCTCCTGTTACATCTCCTACTGCTGCATCTACTTCTGAATCTCCTCTTTCATCTCCTCTTGCAGCATTTCCAGCTGCCTCTCTTTCTGCTGAATCTCCGTTTGCCGCTCCTACTTCCGCATCTCCTGGTTCACCTCCTACTGCTGCATCTCATCCTACTACACCTCTGGCTGCATCTCCTGATGCATCTGCTGCGGCTTCATCCCCTGAAGCTGCCTATTCTGCTACATATCCTGCTGCGGTATCCCCTGCTGCTGCCTCTCCTGCTGCTGCATTA
The DNA here is from genome assembly GCA_033459285.1 of Clamator glandarius. Taxonomy (NCBI): domain Eukaryota; kingdom Metazoa; phylum Chordata; class Aves; order Cuculiformes; family Cuculidae; genus Clamator; species Clamator glandarius. The sequence continues at coordinate 179,465 of JAUNZM010000500.1, read as the reverse complement.
CCTGCTTCATCTCCTCCTGTGTCATGTCATGCTGCATCTGCTGCTACATATCCTGCTGCTGCATCTGCTGCTGCATCTTCTGCTGCTGAACCTCCTTCTGCATCTGCTGCTTCATCTGCTACTGCTGTGTCTCCTGCTGCATCTCCTGCCTCTGCATCTACTTCTACATCTCCAGATGCTGAACCTCCTTCCCCTTCATCTCCAGCTGCTGCAGTTTCTGCAGCATCTCCTGCTTCTGCATTTCTTGCCGCTGCATCTTCTGTGGCGTCTCCTGCTGCTGCATCTCCTGCAGCATCTCCTGCTGCTGCTTCTCCTGCTGCTGCATCTTCTGCAGCATCTCCTGCTGCTGCATGTCTGGCTGTTGCATATCCTGCTGCATCTCCTGCTGAATCTGTTGCTGCATTTGCTGCAACTCCATCTCCTACTGATGCACCTCCTTCTGACGCATTTTCTACCGCATCTCCTGATGAATCTCCTGCTCCTGCATCTCTTTTTGCATCTTCTGCTGCTACATCTCCTGCTGCTGCATCTCCTTGTTCTGCATCTGCTGCATATCCTTATTCTGCATCTCCCTCTGCGCTTTCATTGCAACGTGGAAAGCACGACTATCAGAACGATTTTTGTAGGGTACTGAATTGTGACTTAACTGCGCCTATTACGGCGCTTTTGGAAAATGGAAATACGCTGGCAGGGAAGACGCTAGCATGGAAAGCTGCTTCTTCTGAAGGTCTTCTCTTAGAGCGCTTTTTCTCTAAAGCAAGACTTGTAGAGCTTTCAGTGTAGACTTGTGTACTCTAACATCAGAATGACTATTAAAGCGTCACTTCAACATTTCAGAGCGTATAGCACACGCACCTCAGGGAAACGTGCTACGATTACCATCTCCGGCTGCATTTTCTGCTCCTGCATCTCCTGTTGAATCTGCCTATGTGGCTCCATCTCCTGATGCTGAATCTGCTGCTGCATCTGCTACTGGATCTCCTGCAGCTGTATCATATGCTGATTCTCCTTCTTCTGCATCTCCTTCTGCTGCATCTGCTGCTGCATTTCCTGCTGCTGCATCTCCTCCTGCAGCATCTCCGACTGCTGCACCTCGTTCTTCTTCATCTCATGCTACTCTATTCATCTATTGCTGCATCTCCTGCTACATCTCCTGTTGCTGCATCTCCTGTTAAATATACTGCTGAATCTTCTGATGAATATGCATCTCCCTCTGCAATTCTTGCTTATGCATCTCCTGCTGCATATCCTGATGCTGTATCTGCCTCGGATACATCTTCTGTTGCTTCATTCGCGCTGCTGAATCTGCTGCTTCTTCATATCATGCTGTATCTCCTACTGCATCTCCTTCTTCTGAATCTCCTGCTGCGTCTCCTGCTGAACATGCATCTCCTGCTGCACATCCTGCTGCTGTTTCTCCTGGTGTGTGTCTTAATGCTGCACTTCCTGCTGCTGCAATTCTTCCGCCTCTGCTGCTGCATTTCCAGCTACATCTCCAGCTGCATTTCCTGCTGCTGCATCTCCTGTTACATCATCTGCTGCATCTCCTGCTGCTGCATGTTTTTCTGCATCTCCTCCTGCTGCATCTGCTGCTGCATCCTCTTCTGGAACTTCTCCTGCAGCATCTCTTGCTATTGAAGCTCATGATCCTGCATCTTCTGCCTTGGCAATTCCTGGTGCTTCATTTCCTGCTGCATTTCTTCCTTTTACATCTCCTGCTGCTGCATCTCCTGCTGCTTCACCTGCTGCAGCATATCTTTCTGCTGAATCTCCGACTCATCTCCTGCTGCATTGCTGATGCAGCTGCTGCTGCTGCATCTCCTACTGCTTTATAAACTACTGCTGCATATCCGGATCAGCATACCCTATTGCATCTGCCGGTGTTGCTTCTCCTGCTGCTGTATTTTGTACTGCATCTCCCGGTGCTGCGTCACTTGATGCTGCATTCTCTGCAGCATCTCCTGCTTCTGCATCTTCCATAGAATCTCCAGTTCCTGCTTCTCCTGCTGAAACTGCATCTCCAGCTGCATCACCTCTTCTACATCTCCTGCTGCGAAATCTCCTGCTACTATATCTCCTGCTGCAACTACTGCTGCATCTCCTGCCGCATCAATTCCTACATCTCCTGCAGCTGCATCTCCTGCTGCTGCATCTCAGCACAAGTACCGCAGGGAAGATGCTACTATCAAATGCTGACTCTCTTTAAGTCTTCCGTGGAAGCTCTTTCATTGCAATGTGGAAAGCACGCTTTCACTGCAAGCTGCAAAGCACGACTAACAGGACGTTTTTGCATAGGATACTGAATTGTGACTTATGAAAGCGTGTTCTGAAAAGTGAATAACTCCCGCAGTGAAGATGCTGGCGTGGAATATTGCTGCTTCTGAATGTCTTCTCTTAGAGCGCTTTCACTGCAAAGCAAGACTTGTAGACCTTTCAGTCTGAGCTTGTGAAATGTAACATCAGCATGGCTATTAAGGCTTCACTTCAAGATTTCAGAGCGATCAGCACAAGTACAGCAAGGGAAGCTGCTACCATCTAATTTTGGCGCTCCTTAAAGTCTTCGCTTATAGTAGCCATCAGAATGGCTATTAAAGTGTCACTCAAAATATCAGAGCGTTCAGCACAAGTGCCTCAGGGAAGTTGCTACGATGACATACTGGCTCTCGTTAGAGTCTTCTGTGGAAGCGCTTTCACTGCATGCTGCAAAGGACGACTTTTGGAACTTTTTATTCTAAGTAACTGTATAGTGATTGAATTGCGCCTAGAGAGGCGCTTTAGAAAATCGAATAACTATAGTAGGGAAGATGCTAGCATGGAATGTTGCTAATGCTGAATGTCTTCTCTTAGAGCGCTTTCACTGCAAAGCTCAGACTTGTAGCTCTTTCTGTCTAAGCTTATGTACTGCAATATAGGAATTGAACATCCGAATGGCTATTAAAGCCTCACTGCAAAATTTGAAAACGTTCCGAAAAAGTACAACAAGGGCTCTGCTACGATCAAATACATCCTCTCTTTAGAATCTTCTCTTGAAGCGCTTTCACTGCAAGTAGCCAAGCACGGCTAACAAAACGTTTAGTATTGGTTAAGGAATTGTGATTTAACTGCGCCTTTGAAGGCGCTTTAGGAAAAGTGAGTAAGACCCACATGGAAGAGGCTAGAATGGAATGCTGATGCATCTGAATGTCTTCTCTTATAGCGCTTTCACTGCAAAGGAAGACTTGTATGACTTCCAGGCTACGCTTGTGTACTGTAATATCAGAATGGCTATTAAAGCCTAACTTCAAAAGCTTTCAACTCGTACAGCACAAGAACCGCAGGGACTCTGCTTCGATCATATGCTAGCTTTCTTTAGTGTCTTCTCTTGAAGCGCTTTCACTACAAGCTGCGAAGCACGACTTATAGACCGTTCTAGAATAAGTTACTGAATTGTGACTTAATTGGGCAAAATACTGCACTGTAGGAAAAGTGTGTAAATCCCGAAGCATGATGTTAGCATGGAATGCTGCTGCTTGTGAATGTCTTCTCTTATACCGCTTTCACTGCAAAGCAAGAATTGTGGAACTTTTAGCTTAGGGACGTGTACTGTAACATCATGTGTATTAAAGCATCACTCCAAAATTTAAAATCGTTCAGAAAAAGTACGGCAGGGAAGCTGCTACGATCAAATGCAGGCTCTTGTAAGAGCCTTCTCTGGAAGCGCTTTCATTGCAACGTGGATAGCACGACTAACAGAACGATTTAGTGTAGGTTACTGAATAGTTACTTGACTTCGCCTAATAACGCACTTTAGGAATCGTGACTATCGGCAGCAAGGAAGATGGTAGTATGGAATGCTGCTGCTTCTGAATGTCTTCTCTTAGATAGCGCTTTCAGTGCAAAGCAAGACTTATAGAACTTTCAGTCTAGGCTTCTGAAGTATAGCATCAGCTAGTAAAGCATCACTTCAAAATTTTAGAGCATTCAGTACAAGTCCCTCAGGGAAGCTGTTACCATCCAATGCAGGCTCTGCTTAGAGTCTTCTCTTATAGCGCTTTCACAGCAAGCTGAAAGCACAACTAACACATTTTAGTTCAGAATAATGAATTGTGATTTAACTGCGCCTATGAAGGCGCTTACGGAAAAGTGAGTATCTCAGGCTGTGCAGATGCTGGCATGAAATTATACCGCTTCTTAATGTTTTCTCTAGTAGCGCTGTTGTTGCAAAAGACGACTTCTAGAATTTTCACTCTAGGCTTGTGAACTGTAACGTTTGAAGCGTCACTTCAAGATCTGAGAACGTTCAGCACAAGTACCGCAGGGAAGGTGCTGCCATCAAATTTTGCCTGTCGTTAAGATGTTTTCATGAAGCGCTTTCACTGCCAGCTGCAAAGCACCAAAAAGGCAACGTTTTCCTGTAGGCTAGTTATTAGAAACTTAGTAACGCCTAATAAAGCGCTTTAGGAAAAGTGAATATCTTCAGCAGGGAAGATGTTGGCATGGAATGATTCCGCTTCTGAATGTCTTCTCTTAGAGCGCTTTCACTACAAACCAAGATTTATGAACTTTCCGTCTAGGCTAGTGAACTGTAACATCAGCATGCCTAGTAAGGCTTCACTTGAAGATCTGAAAGCGTTCAGCACAAATATCCCTGGAAAGTTACTAGCATCAAAGAGTGGCTCACGTTAGAACCTTCTCTGGACGCGCTTTCAGTGAGAGGTGCAAAACACGACTAATAGAGCGTTTCAGTGTAGGCTAAAGAATAGTGACATAATAGCGACTAATAACGCGCTTTAGGACAATTGAATATCTCCAGCAGCGAAGACGCTAGGACGGAATGCTGCTGCTTCTGAATGTCTTCTCTTATAGCGCATTCACAGCAAAGCAAGACTTGTAGAACTTTCAGTCTAGGCTTGTACACTAGCTATGAAAGCGTCACGTCAAAATTTCAGAGCTTTCAGCATAAGTACCGCAGGAAATCTCTTACCATCAAATGCTGGCTCTCGTTAGAGTCTTAGCTGGAAGCGCTTTCACTGTAAGCCGCAAACACGACTAAAAGAAGTTTTTAGTATAGGTTTGTAAATAGTGACTTTAAAACGCCTATTGCGGCGCTATGGTTGAAATTAATATCTCCAGCAAGGACGATGCTAGCATGGAATGATGCTGCTTATGAACGTCTTCTCTTAAAGCTCTTCAGCTACAAAGCACGATTTGTCGAACTTTCAGCCTAGACTTGTGAAATGTAACATCAGCATAGCTACTAAGGCTTCACTTCAAGATGTCAGAGCGTTCAGCACAAGTACCACAGGGAAGCTGCTACCATCTAATTTTGGCTCTCCTTCGAGTCTTCGCTTATAGCGCTTTCACTGCCAGCTGCAAAGCACGGAAAACGCAATGTTTTCGTGTAGGCTAGGTAATAGCGACTTAATAACGCTTATTAAAGCGACTAACAGGACGTTTTTGCATAGGATACTGAATTGTGACTTATGAAGGCGTGTTCTGAAAAGTGAATAACTCCCGCAGTGAAGATGCTGGCGTGGAATACTTCTGCTTCTGAATGTCTTCTCTTATTGCGCTTCACTGCAAAACACGACTTGTAGAACTTTCACTCTAGGCTTGTGAAATGTATCATCAACATGGCTATTAAGGCGTCACTTCAAAATTTCAGAGCGTTTAGCCTAAGTTTCGCAGGGAATCTGCTTGTATCAAATGTAAACTCTCGTTTGACTTTCCAGTGGGTCTTTCACTGCAAGCTACAAATAGCACTAAAAGAACGTTTTAGTATAGGCTAGTGAACAGTGACTTAACAACGACTATTAAGGCGCTTTAGCAAAAATTAATAACTCCATCAGGGAAGATGTTATCATAGAATGCTTCTGCTTTCGTATGTATTCTCTTAGGGCTCGTTCACTGCAAACCACGACTTGTACAACTTTCAATCTAGGCTTGTGTGCTGCACCATCAGAATACCTATTAAATCGCCACTTCAAATTTCAAAGCAATCAACACGAGTACCGCAAAGAAGCTTCTACCATCCAATGCTGGCTCTCGTTAAGAGTCTTCTGTGAAAGAGCATTCACTGCAAGCTGCAAAGCACTTCTTATAGACCGTTTTAGTCTAGAGTACTGAATTGTGACTTAACTTCTACTGGGAAGGCGCTTTAGGAAAAGTGACTAACTCCTGAAGGGAAGACGCTAGAATGGAATTCTACAGCTTCTGAATGTCTTCTCTTAAGTGCTTTTTCTGTAAAGCAATACGTGTAGACCTTTCAGTCTAGGCTTCTGTACAGCAGCATCAGAATGGTTATTAAAAAGCCACTTCAAACATTAAAATGATTCAGACCAAGTACGGAAGGGAAGCTGCTCTGATCAAATGCTGGCTCTCGTTAGAGTCTTCTGTGGAAGCTCTTTCATTGCAACGTGGAAAGCACGACTATCAGAACGATTTTTGTAGGGTACTGAATTGTGAATTAACTGCGCCTATTACGGCGCTTTAGGAAAATGGAAATACGCCGGCAGGGAAGACGCTAGCATGGAAAGCTGCTTCTTCTGAAGGTCTTCTCTTAGAGCGCTTTTTCTCTAAAGCAAGACTTGTAGAGCTTTCAGTGTAGACTTGTGTACTCTAACATCAGAATGACTATTAAAGCGTCACTTCAACATTTCAGAGCGTATAGCACACGCACTTCAGGGAAACGTGCTACGATTAAGTGCTGGCTCTCGTAAGAGACTGTTGTGGAGAGATTTCACTGCAAGCAGCAAAGCACGGCTTAAGGACCGTTTTAGTATAGGGTACTGAACAGCGACTTAACTGCATCTATTAAGCCGCTTTAGGAAAATTGAATTACTCCCGCAGGGAAGATGCTAGCATGGAATGCTGCTACTTCTGAATGTCCTCCCTTAGAGCGCTTTCACTGCAAAGCAAGACTTGTAGAACTTTCAGTCTAGGCTTGTGCACTGTAACATCAGAATTGCTATTAAAGCGTCTCTGCAATATTTTCAGATTGTTCCGAACAAGTAACCCAGGGAAGCTGCTGCCATCAAATGCTGGCTTTAGGTTGAGTCTTCTTTGGAAGCGCTTTCACTGCCAGCGGTTAAGCACTGAATTGTGACTTATCTTCTCCTAGGAAGGCGCTTTAGGAAAAGTGAGTAACTCCCGAAGGGAAGATGCTAGCATGGAATGATGCAGGTTCTGAAAGTGTTCCCTTAGAGCGCTTTCACTGCCAATCAAGACTTGTGGAACTTTCAGTCTGTGTACTGTAACATCAGAACGGCTATTAAAGCATCCCTTCCAAATTTCAAGTAGTTCAGATCAAGTATCTCAGAGAAGCTGCTACGATCAAATACTGACTCTCGTTAGAGTCTTCTCTGGAAGCGCTTCCACTGCAAGCTGCGAAGCACGACTAAGAGACCGTTTAGTATAGATTAGGGAATTGTGACTTAACTGCGCCTATGAAGGCTCTGTAGGAGAAGTGAGTAATTCCCGCGTGAAAGATGCTAGCATGGAATGCTGCTGTTGCTGAATTATTTCTCTTATATCTCTTTTACTGCAAAGCAGTACGTGTAGAACTTTCATTCTAGTCTTCTGTAACATCAGAATGTCTATTAAAGCGTCACTTCAAAATTAAAGAGCCTACCGCATCTCCTGCTGCATCTCCAGCTGGTGCATCTGCTGCTGCATCTCCTTCTATTGCATATCCAGTACCATCTCCGGCTGCATTTTCTGCTCCTGCATCTCCTGTTGAATCTGCCTATGTGGCTCCATCTCCTGATGCTGAATCTGCTGCTGCATCTGCTACTGGATGTCCTGCAGCAGAATCATATCCTGATTCTCCTTCTACTGCATCTCCTTCTGCTGCATCTCTTGCTGCTGCATCTCTAGCTGAATCTCCTGCTACATCTCTGATGCTGCATATCCTGCTGCATCTCCTGCTCAATCTACTGCTGAATATACCTTTGTGGCTGCATCTCCTGCTCAATCTACTGCTGAATATACCTTTGTGGCTGCATCTCCTGCTGCATCTGCTACATCATACACTGCTTAATCCACTTTTCCATCACTTGCAGCTGCATCTCCTGCTCCTGCATCTGCTTCTGCATCTCTGCTTGATGCATCTCATACTGCGTCTGCTAATGCATCTGCTGCTGATGCATCTCCTTCTGCTGAATCTCATGCAGTATCTGCTGCTGCATCTCCTCCTGCTGCATCTGCAATTGCATCTGGTTCTGCGTCTCCTGCTGCTTCATCTCCTACTCTATCTACTGCTGCATTTCCTCTGGAAGTGTAGAGAGGAGATGTACCCTGACACGCAGCAGTAGGAGATGCAGCTGGAGTTTTAGAAGCAGAGGAAGCAGCAGGAGATGCAGCAGCAAAATATGCATCAGAAGGAGATAAAGCCGGGGATGCAAAAGCAGGAGATTAAGCTACAGGAGATTCAGTAGGAGATACAGTGGCAGGAGATTCATAAGCAAAAGATATAGCACCAGGAGATGCAGCAGCAGGAATTTCAGGAGGAAACGCAGCAGCAGGAGAAACAGCAGGTAATGCAGCAGCAGTAGATGAAGTAGGGTATGTAGCAGCAGTAGAAGCAGCAGGGTATGCAAGAGCAGGAGATTCAGCAGCAGGAGATTAATCAGAGGATATGCATCATCAGATGAATCTGCTGATGCGTCAGAATGTAGTTGCAGGCAGAGATGCAGCATCAGGAGGTTCAGCAGAGGATGCAGCAGCAATAGATGCAGGAAAAGATCCAGGCGGAGGAACTAGAGCAGTAAGAGATGTAGCAGCACATACAGCGGCAGATCAGGAGATGAAGCAGCAGGAGCAGATTCAGCAGGAGATGCATCAGGAGATGCAGCATTAGGAGATGCAGCAGGGGATTCAATAGCAGGTGCTGCAGCAGGAGATGCAGCAGGTAATGCAGCAGTAGGAGATGCACCTTAGATACAGCAGCAGGAGGCACAGCAACAGGAGATTCAACAGGAATGCAGCAGGGTATTCAGTAGCAGGTGATGCAGCAGCAGATGCAGCAGAAGAAAATCCAACAGCAGAAGATGCAGCAGCACATACAGCAGTAGTAGATGAAACCGAGGATGCAGAAGCAGGGGATACAGTAGCAGGAGATGCAGCAGCAGGAGATGTAGCTGGAGATGCAACAGCAGATGCATCAGCAGGAGATGCAGCAGCATATTCAGCAGCACGTTCAGCAGAAGATGCTGAAGCAGGAGATTCAGCAGCAGGAGGCTAAGACTCGGCAGATACAGCAACACGTTCAGCAGGAGATGCAGCAGGAGATGCAGCAGCAGCAAATGGAGCATCAGGTGATGCAGGAGGACATCAAAAATCAGAAGGTGAAGCAACAGGAGATGCAGCAGTAGATTAATCTACAGCAGATGCACCAAAATATGCAGGAGATGCAGCAGCAGGAGATGCAGCTGGAGATGCAGCAGCAGGAGATGAAGCAACAGATGCAGCAGCTGGAGATTCAGTAGCAGGAGATGTAGCAGTCGGAGATGCAGCAGTCAGAGATGCAGCAGGTTATGCATCAGCAGGAGATGCATTAGCAGGAGATTCAGCATCAGGAGATGCATCATCAGAAGATGCAGCAGAAATTCAGGAGGGGGTTCAGTCGCAGGTGATACAGCAGCAGATGCAGTAGATTCAGCAACAGGAGATGCAGCACGAGATGCAGTAGCAGGAGATGCAGCAGCAGATGGGGCATCAGGTGATGCAGTAGCAGAAGATGCAGCAGGAGATGCAGCAGCAGAAGATGCAGCAGCAGGATATGAAGCAGGATATGAAGCAAGAGCTTTAGGAGGAGATATAGAATCAGAACATTCAGAATCAGAAGATTCAGAATCAGGAGATGCAGAAGCAGGAGATGCAGAAGCAGATGCAGAAGTAGGAGGTGCAGCAGCAGGAATTTCAACAGCAGATACAGAAGGAGATGCAGCATCAAAAGATGCAGCAATAGATGCATATTCATCAGGAGATGCAGCAGGAAGAGATGATTCAGCAGGTACAGCTTCATGAGATGTAGCACGAGATGCAGAAAGAGATGCTGTAGGCGAAGAGGCAGGAGGAGATGATGCAGCAGACCCAGTAACGGGAGATGCAAAAGCAGAAGTTGCAGCCGTAGATTCTGCAGCATGAGATGCAGCCGCAGGAGATGAGCAGCGGATTCAGTAGGAGATTCTGCAGCAGGAGATGAAGCAACAAAATCTGCAGAGAAGAAGATGCAGCAGCAGGAAATGCAGAAGAAGATGCAGCACAGAATCTGCAGAGAAAAAGATGCAGCAGCAGGAGATGTAGCTGGAGATGGAACAGCAGATGCATCAGCAGGAGATGCAGCAGCAGAAAATACAGCAGTACATGAAGCAGCAGATGCACAAGAAAACGGAGCAGGAGATATACGGAGGATATGATGCAGTACCAGCAGATGCAGTAGGAGATGCAGCATCTGGAATTCAAGATATAGAAAATGCTGCAGGAGTTGCAGCAGCAAATGCATCAGGAGAAGCAGGAGCAGGAAATGCAGAAGCAAGAGATGCAGTAGAAGAGATGCAGGAGTAGGAGACGCAGAAGCAAGAGATGTAGCAGCAAGACATGCAAAAGGATATGCAGAAGCAGGAGATGCAGCAGTAGAAGATGCAGGAAATGCAGCAGCTGATGCAGGAGGAGATTTAGCAGGAGGAGAAGCAGCAGCAGGAGAGGCAGCAGGAGGAGATGCAGCATGAGATGCAGCAGCATGAGATGCAGCAGCAGATGCAGCAGCATCAGATGCAGCAGGAGATTCAGCAGAAGACACAGCAGCAGGAGATGAAGCAGCTGGAGATGTAGCAGGTGGAGATGCAGCAGCAGATGCAGCGGTAGATGCAGATTCAGCAGGAGATTCATCAGCAGGAGATGCTGCAGCAGATTCACAGTAGGAGATGCATCAGCAGGAGATGCAGCAGGAGGTGCAGCAGAAGTAGATGTAGCAGGATAAGCAGCGGGAGGAGATGTAGTAGAAGATGCCAGAGCAGGACATGCAGCAGAAAATTCAGAAGGAAAAACAGCCGGCGAATCATCAGGAGGAGATGCAGGAAGACATGCAGCAAGACATGCAGCAGCAGCAGATGCAGCAGCAGAAGATGGAGCAAGATATGCAGAAGCAGTAGGTGCAGCAGGAGATGCAGTAGCAAGAGATGAAGCATTACCATGAGATGCATTAAGAGGTGCAGCAGCAGGATATGTAGCAGCAGGAGATGCAGCAACAGGATATGTAGCAGGATATGTAGCAGGAGATGAAGTAGCAGCAGAGCAGCCACAGATGCAGCAGGAAATGCAGCAGTAGATGCAGGAGCAGGAGATGCTGAAGCAGAAAATACTGCAGCAGATGCAGCAGGAGATGACATAGCAGATGATGACATATCAGGTGATGAAGACACAGATGCATCGGCTGAAGATGAAGCAGGAGATGCAGCAACACGAGGCACATCTGCAGATGCATCAGGAGATGAGGCAGCAAGTGCAGAAAGGTATATGGTAGGAGATGCAGCAGGAAATGTATCAGCACGAAATGCAGCACAAGATGCAGCAAGAAATGCAGCAGGATATGCAGGAGGAGTAGATGCAGCAGGAGATGAAGCAGAAGGAGGGGCAGCAGCAGCAGATTCAGCAGGAGATGCAACAGCAGGAGATGCCGAAGCAGTTGCAGCAGGAAATGCAGATTCAGCAGGAGAAGCAATAGGAAGAGAATCTTCAGCAGATGCAGCAGAGTGTGCAGCATGACGAGATGGAGCAGGACATATAGCAGCAGCATATGCATCAGCAGATGAGCAGGAAGTACAGCAAGAATGCAGCAGCAGAGATGTAGCCACAGACTCATAAGCAGCAGATGCAGCAGGAGATGCAGAATCAGAAGATGGAGCAGCAAGAGATGCATTAGCTGGAGATGCATTAGCAGGAGATGCAGCAGCAGGAGACGTGTCAGGGGTTGCAGCAGTAGGTGAAGCAGCACCAGATGAAGCAGGAGATGCTGCAGATGCAGCAGTAGGGGATGCAGCAGGTGATGCAGCAGGAAGAGATGGAGCAGGAGATATAGCAGCAGCAGATGCACCAGCAGAGGTAGCAGCAGTAGATGCAGCCGGAGATAGAGAAAACGATGAGGCAGCAGATGTAGTAGGAGATGCAGCAGTAGATGAAGTAGCAGTAGATGCAGCAGCAGTTGCAAGAGGAAATGCAGCAGGAGAAGCAGCAGGAGATGCAGCAGCAGGAGGTGCAGCCGCAAATGCATTCAGCAGGATATGCAGTAGGAGATGCAGGAGCCGGAGATTCAGTAGCAGGAGATTCAGCAGCAGATGTAGCAGGATATGCAGCATCAGTAGATGCGTCCGCAGATGAATCAGCAGAGCACGTAGGAGGAGATGCAGCAGCAGGAGGTACAGCAGCAGGAGATGAAGCAGCAGATGCAGGAAGAAAAGCAGCAGCAGGATATACAGCAGCAGATGCAGCAGCATGAAGTGCAGCAGCAGGAGATGCATATTCAGCAGGTGATGCACTAGATTATGCGGCAGGAGATGACGAATCAGAAGGAAATGCAGCAGGAGATGCAGCAGTACATGAGGCAGCAGCCGATGCAGCAGCAGATTAAGGAGTTGCAGTAGCCAGAAATGCAGCAGAAGATGCAGCAAGAGGAGATGCAGCAGGAGATGCAGTAGCAGGAAATGTAGCTGCAGCTGCAGAGGCAGCAGATGCAGCAGCAATAGATGCAGCAGCAGATGTATCAGGAGATGCAGATTCAGTAGGAGATGTAGCAGCAGAAGATGCTGCTGCAGATGACGCAGCAGGAGATGCAGCAGAAGGTAATGCAGCAGGATATGCTGCAAGAGGAGATGCAGCAGGTAATGCAGCAGCAGGGGATGAGTAGGATTTGCAGCAGAAGATGCAGCGGGAGATGCAGAAGCAGGGGATTTAGCAGGAGATGCAGCAGTAGATGAAGCAGCAGCAGATGCACCAGATGGAGCAGAAAGAGATGCAGAAAGAGAAGCAGCAGATACAACAAAAAATGGAGCATCAGGAGATGCATCCGCAGATGCATGAGCAGAGGATGCAGCAAGCGATGTAGCAGCAGGCGATACAGAAGTAGGAGAAGCAGCAGTAGATGTAGCAGCAGGAGATACAGAAGCAGGTAATGAAGCAGCAGATGCAGCAGCAGGAATTTTATCGGGAGATGCAGCAGTACATGAAGCATTTCCTGCTGATGCATCTCCTGCTGCATATCCTGCTGATGCATCTCCTGCTAAATCAGCTCTTGCTGATGCATCTTTTGCTGCATCTCCTGCTACTGCATCTCCTGCTGCTGAATCTCCTGCTGCGGCAATTCCTACTGCATCTCATGCTGCTGCAATTCCTGCAGCATCTCCTGATATATTGCCTACTTCTGCATCTCCGGCTGCTGGATTTCCCGCTGCCTCTCCTGCTGCTATATCTGCTGCTTCACCTGCTGCTGTTGCATCTCCAGCTGCATCTCCTGCTGCTGCACCTCAAGGTGCTGCATCTTACTTTCTGCATCACCTTCTCTTCATCTCTTGCTTCTGAATCTCCTGCTGCGTCTGCTGCTGCTGCATCTCCTGCTGCTGTATCTCCTGTTACATCTGCTGCTGCATCTCTTCCTGCTGCATCTGCTTCTGCATCCTCTTCCGCTATGTCTCCTTTTGCATCTCTTAGTGCTGCGGCTCATGATCCTGCATCTTCTGCTGTGGCAATTGCTGGTGCTTCATTTCCTGCTGCATTTCTTCCTTTTACATCTGATGCTGCTGCATCTCCTGCTGCTGCATCTGCTGCGGCATCTCTTTCTGCTGAAACTCCCATTCATCTCCTGCTGCATTGCTGATTCATCTGCTGCTGATGAATCTTCTGCTGCTTTATAAACTATTCTTGCATATCCTACTGCTGCATATCCGGATTCAGCATATCCTATTGCATCTCCTGGTGTTGCTTCTCTTGCAGCTTCATTTTCTGCTGCATCTCTTGCAACTGCACTTCCTACTGCATCTCCCGGTGCTGCATCTCTTGATGCTGCATTCCCTGCAGCATCTCCTGCTTCTGCATCTTCTGCAGAATCTCCTGTTCCTGCTTCTCCTGCTGAATCTGCATCTCCTGATGCATCTGCTGTTGCATCTCTTGCTGTTTTATAAACTACAGCTGCATCTGCTGCATCTCCAGCTGCATCATCTCTTCCACATCTCCTGCGGTGATATCTCCTGCTGCTATATCTCCTGCTGCACCTACTGATGCATCTCTTGCTGCATCAATTCCTACATCTCCTGCTGCTGCATCTCCAGCTGTTGTATCTCCTGTTACACCTCCTGCTGCTGCATCTCCTGCTACTGCAGATACTGCTGCTGCATCTCCCGATAAATGTGGTGCTGCATCTGCTACTACTCCATCTAATACTGCTGCATCTGCTGCTGTATCTTCTGCTGTTGCTTTTCCCGTTGCATCCCCTTCTTCTGCATCGCCTGCTGAATCTACTGCTGCTGCATCTCCTGCTACTGCAGATACTGCTGCTGCATCTCCCGATAAATGTGGTGCTGCATCTGCTACTGCATCTGCTACTACTCCATCTAATACTGCTTCATCTGCTGCTGTATCTTCTGCTGTTGCTTTTCCCGTTGCATCCCCTTTTTCTGCAAATTCTGCTGCATCTCCTTCTTCTGCATCGCCTGCTGCATCTCCTGCTGCTGCATCTCCTAAAGTATCTCCTGTTGCTGTTTATCCTGCTGCATCTCCTCCTGCTGCATCTGCTGCTACATCCCCTGCTCCTGCATCTCCTGCTGCATTTCTTGATACTGCATCTCATGCTGTCGCATATCCTGCACCTGGATCTCTCGCAACTGCATATCCTGCTTCATCTTCTTCATCTTCTGCTGCTGCATCTGCTGCTGCTGTAATTCCTGATGATCAATCTCCTGCTGCTGCATCTCATGCTGTATCTCCTTCTTCATCTGCTGCTGCTTCATCAGCTGCATCTGCTGCTGCATCTGCTGCTGATTCATCTATTGCTGCGTCTCCTGCTACATCTCCTGTTGCTGCATCATCTCCTGTTAAATATACTGCTGAATCTTCTGATGAATATGCATCTCCCTCTGCAATTCTTGCTTATGCATCTCCTGCTGCATATCCTGATGCTGTATCTGCCTCGGATACATCTTCTGTTGCTTCATTCACGCTGCTGAATCTGCTGCTTCTTCATATCATGCTGTATCTCCTACTGCATCTCCTTCTCCTGAATCTCCTGCTGCATCTCCTGCTGAATATGCATCTCCTGCTGCACATCCTGCTGCTGTATCTCCTGGTGTGTGTCATGATGCTGCATTTCCTGCTGCTGCATCTCCTGCTGCTGCATCTCCTGCTTATACATTTCCAGCTGCATCTCGTCCTGCTGCATCTGCTGCTACATCCCTTTGTCCTGCCTCTCCTACTGCATCTCTTTCTTCTGCATCTCATGCTGCTGAATCTCCTGCAGCTGCATCTCCTGCAGCTGCATATCCTGCTGCATCTTCTGCTTCTGCACATCATACTCTATCTCCTGTTAAATCTCTTTCTGCCGCATCTCCTTCTGCAGTTCCTGCTGAATCCCCTGCTTCTGCAATTCCTCGTGATTCATGTCCTGTTGCATCCCCTGCTGCTGCATCTCCTGTTGCACATCTTGCTGCAACATATGATTGCTGGATCCCCTAACGTATGTCCTGCTGATTCATCTCCTGATGCTGAATCTCCTGCTGCATCTCGGGCTGCTGCTGCATCTGGTGCTGTATCAACCACTGCTTTATCTCCTGCAGCTGCATATACTGCTACTTCTCTTGCTGCATCTCCTGCTGCTGCAATGCCTGCTTCTGAATCTCCTGCTGCTGCATCTGCTGCTGCATCTGCTGCTTATTTATATCTTCTTGATTTTTTGTTGCTGCATCTTGTGCTGCATGTCCTGCTGCAGCCTCTCCTGTTACATCTCCTACTGCTGCATCTACTTCTGAATCTCCTCTTTCATCTCCTCTTGCAGCATTTCCAGCTGCCTCTCTTTCTGCTGAATCTCCGTTTGCCGCTCCTACTTCCGCATCTCCTGGTTCACCTCCTACTGCTGCATCTCATCCTACTACACCTCTGGCTGCATCTCCTGATGCATCTGCTGCGGCTTCATCCCCTGAAGCTGCCTATTCTGCTACATATCCTGCTGCGGTATCCCCTGCTGTTGCATCTCCTGCTGCTGCATTACCTGCTTCATCTCCTCCTGTGTCATATCATACTGCATCTGCTGCTACATATCCTGCTGAATCTGCTGCTGCATTTGCTGCAACTCCATCTCCTACTGATGCATCTCCTTCTGACGCATCTTCTACTGCATCTCCTGATGAATCTCCTGCTTCTGCATCTCTTTTTGCATCTTCTGCTGCTGCTACATCTCCTGCTGCATCTCCTGCTGCTGCATCCTCTCCTGCTGCATCTGCTGCATAGCCTTATTCTGCATCTCCCTCTGCGGCATCTCTTTCTGATGCATCTCATGTTGAATCTGCTTCTAAATCTGCTCCTGCATCTACTGCGTCTTCATCTCCTTCTACTGCGTCTCCTGCTGCTTTAACTCCTGCGTGTCCTGATGCTGCATTAGCTGCAGAACCTACTGGTGCTTCATCTCCTGCTGAATCTGCATCTCCTGCTGCTGCATCTGCTTCTGATGCCTATACCCCTGAATATGCTGCTAAATCTCCTGCTCCTGCATCTCATTCTGCTGATGCATCTCCGACTGCTGCATCTCGTGCTGCATATCCTCCTTCTGCATCTGCTGCTGATGCATCTCCAGCTATTGCATCTGCTGTTGAATCATCTCCTGCTGCTCCATCTCTTGCTGCTGCATCTCCTTCTGATGCATCTCCTGCTGCTGTATCTCCTGCTGAATCTGCTGATAAATCTGCTGCTACATCTCGTGCTGAATATCCTCCTGCTTCATTTTCTGCAGCACCTCATTTGCTTCATCTTCTGCCGCATCTCCTGTGGCTGCACCTCCTGCTGCATCTCGTCCTGCTGCATTTCCTGCTGCATCTCCTCCTGTTGTATCTTTTGCAGCATCTTTTGCTGCTACATCTCCTCCTGCTGCATCTCCTGCTGCTGCATCTGATGGAGCACCTCCTGCTGCTGCCTCTCCAGCTGAATCTGCATCTTCTGCTGCATCTCCTGCAGAACCTGCATCTTCTGCTGCATCTTACGCTCCATCTGCTGCTGCTTCATCTGCTGCTGCATTTGCTGAAGCATTTCCTGCTGCATCTCCTAATGCATCTCCAGCTACATCTCTGCTGCTTAATATGCATCTCTTGCTGCATCACATGCTGCATCTCCTGCATCTAATGCAATATCGCGTACTTCTGCATCTCCTGCTGAATCTGTTTCTCCAGCTGCATGTTATGCAGCATGTCTTGCTGCTGCATCTCCTTCTGTGGCATATTCTGCTGCATCTCATCCTGCTACTGCATGTCCTGGTGCATCTCCTACTGCTGCATCTCATCCTACTACACCTCTGGCTGCATCTCCTGATGCATCTGCTGCGGCTTCATCCCCTGAAGCTGCCTATTCTGCTACCTATCCTGCTGCTGTATCTCCTGCTGCTGCATTTGCTGCTGTTTTTCCTACTGCATGTGATACAGCACGAGATGCATATTCAGCAGTAGAGATGTAGCTGGAGATGCATTAGGAGATGCAGCAGGAGATCCTTCAGCAGATGCAGCAGCAGGAGATGCTTCAGCAAATGCAGCAGCAGATGCAGCAGCAGATGCAGCAGGAGATGCAGCAGGAGGAGATGCAAAAGGAGTAGTTCCTGCAGCAGGAGATGCAGCAGGATATTCAGTAGCATATGATGCAGGAGATGAAGCAGATGGAGGAGAAGATGAAGCAGAAGATGCAGCACCAGATGCAGCAGGAATTGCAGCAGAAGGAGATGAAGCAGGAGATGCAGTAGTATGAGATGAAGCAGCAGATGCCAAATCAGGAGATGCAGCAGCAGAAGCAGTAGCAGATGCAGAAGCAGTTGCTACAAGAAATGATGCTGGAGGAGATACAGCAGCAGGAGATACATCAGGAGATGTAGCAGCAGGAGATGCAGTAGCAGTAGATGCAGCAGAGGATGCAGTAGCACGAGATTCAGCAGTAGGAGATGTAACAAGAGATGCAGCTGCAGGCGATGCAGCAGCAGGAGATGCACGAGGACATCCAGCAGCAGGAGATGCAGCAGCAGGCGATGCAGCAAGATATGCAGAAGCAGGAGATGTGGTATGAGATGCAGAAGCAGCAGATGCAGCAGGAGATGCAGCAGCAGCAGATGCAGCAGCAGGAGATCAGGCAATAGGAGATGAAGCAAGAGTTGCAGCAGTACATGAAGCAGCAAGAGATGCAGCAGAAAGAGATGAATCAGCAGACAATGCATCAGAAAATGTATCAGCAGCCGCAGCCGCAGAAGATAGAGCAGTAGCAGATGCAGCTGGACATGCAGCAGCAGTAGATGCAGCAGGGATTGCAGCAGCAGGAGATGCAGCAGCAGGAGATCCAGCAAGAAAGCACCATCATAAGATGAATCTGCAGATGTATCAGAAGGAGATGGAGCAGGAGATGGAGCAGCAAGAGTTGCAGCAGTAGATTAATCTATAGCAGATGCACCAAAAGATGCAGGAGATGCAGCAGGTGGAGATGCAGCAGCAGTAGATTGAGCAAGATATACAGAAGCAGGAGATGCATTGGCGGGAGATGTGGCATGAGAGGCAGAAGAAATAGATCCAGCAGCAGGAGACGTAGCAGGAGGTTATGCAGCAAGAGATGCATCATGAGAAATGCAGCAGGAAATGAAGCAGGAGATTCATTAGCAGGAGATTCAGCAGGAGATGCAGCAAGAGTTGCAGAATCAGGAGTTGCAGAAGCAGGAGATGCAGCACCAAGAAATGCAGCAGGAGATAGAGAAGGAGATGCAGCCGCAGGAAATGAAGCAGCAGGAGATGCAGCAGGAGATGCAGCAGCAGCAGATGCAGCAGCAGCAGATGTAGCAGCAAATTAAATACCAGCAGATGAGGCAGAGGGAGATGCAGCCGCAGGAAACACAACAGTAGAAACAGAAGACGGAGATGCAGAGCAGGAGATGCAGCAGGAGGAGATGCAGCAGGGGATACAGCAGCAGGAAGTGCAGCAGGAGATGCATTAGCAGGAGATGCAGCAGCAGGAGATTGAGGAGCAGAAAATGCAGCAGCAGGAGATGCAGCAGCAGGAGGTGCAGCCGCAAATGCATTCAGCAGGATATGCAGTAAGAGATGCCGCAGCTGGAGATTCAGTAGCAGGAGATTCAGCAGCAGATGTAGCAGGATATGCAGCATCAGTAGATGCGTCCGCAGATGCATCAGCAGAGCATGTAGGAGGAGATACGGCAGCAGGAGATACAGCTGGAGATAAAGCAGCATAAGATGAAGCAGCAGATGCAGCAGCAGCAGATGCAGGAGGAGATCTAGCAGCAGGAGATGCATCAGAAGGAAATGCAGCAGCAGATGCAGCAGCAAATTAAGTACCAGCAGATGAGGCAGAGGGAGATGCAGCAGCAGGAAATGCAGCAGTAAATACAGAAGACGGAGATGCACAGCAGCAGATGCAGCAGGAGATAGACCGTTAGACACTGCAGCCGGAGATGCAGCAAGGTAGACATATTCAGCAGGAGATGCAGCAGCAAAATATATGCAGCAGGATATGCCGCAGAATATGCAGCAGGAGGAGATGCAGCAGGAGATGCATATTCAGAAGGAGGTGCAGCAGGAGATGTAGCAGGATATGTAGCAACTTGAGATGCTGCAGCAGATTCAGGAGGAGATTCAGCAGTAGGAGATGCAAGAGCAGGAGATGAAGCAGCAGGAGACGCAGCTGCAGCAGATTCAGCAGGAAATTCAGCAGGAATTTCTGCGGCAGGATAAGCAGCAGGAGATGCAGCAGCACGTGATGCAGCAGCCGATGCAGCAGCAGATGCCGCAGGAGACGCAAGAGAAGGAGATGCAAAAGCAGATGCAGCAGTGGCTGCAGATTCAGCAGGAGATGCAGCAGGAAGAGATGATTCAGATGATACAGCATCAGGAGATGCAGCAGGAGATTCAGCCGGAGATGCAGTAGGGAGAGAGAAAAGAGGAGATGATGCAGAAGGAGAAGATAAAGCAGGAGATGCATCAGTAGTAGATACAGCAGAGGATGCATTAACAGCAGATTCCGCAGCAGGAGAGGCAGAAAGAGATTCAGCAGCAGGAAACGAAGAAGCAGGAAATGCAGCAGTGTATCTAGAAGCAGGATATGCAGCAAGAGGAGATACAGCAGGTACTGCAGCAGCAGGAGATGAAGCAGGAGATTATGCAGCAGGTGATGCAGCAGGAGATACGTCAGCAGGAGATGCATCAGCAAGTGAAGTAGCAGCAGGAGATGCTGCAGCAGATGTATCAGGAGGAGATGCATCAGCAGGAGACGTAGCAGGAGGTATGCAGCAGGAGATGCAGCAGGAGATTATATAGCAGGAGGTGCAGCCACAGGAAATACAGCAGCAGGAGATGCAGCACAAAGAAATGCAGGAGGAGATGCAGCCGCAGGAAATTCAGCAGCAGGAGATGCAGCATGAGATGCAGCAGCATGAGATGCAGCAGCATTTCAGTAGCAAATTAAGTACCAGCAGATGAGGCAGAGGGAGATGTAGCAGCAGGAAATGCTGCAGTAGATATAGAAGATGGAGATGCAGCAGCAGGACATGCAGCAGGACGAGATGCATCATGTAATGCAGCAGGAGATGCAGGAGGAGATGCAGCAAGAGACTCAGCAGGAGATGCAGCAGCAAGAGATGATGCAGGAGATGCATCAGCAGTAGATGCAGCCGTGTACGCAGCAGCAGGAGTTGCAGCAGCAGGAGATGCATCAGGAGATGATGCAGAAAGAGATGCAGCATCAGATTCATCATCAAGAGATGCAGGAGGAGATCCAGCAGCAGGAGATGCAGCAGGAAGAGATGCAGAAGATGCAGCAGAAAGAGATGCATAAGGAGATCCATCAGGAGAATATTCACCAGCGGGAGATGGAGAAGGAGATGCAGCCACAAAAGATGCAGCAGGAGATGCAGAAGGAGATGCAGTAGCAGGAGATGTATCAGCAGGATATGCAGCAGGAGATTGAGCAAGACATGATGCATCATGAGTTGCTGCAGCTGGAGATGCAGCAGCAGACGAAAGAGCAGTAGATGCAGCAGAAAGCCATGCAGCAGAAGAAGAGGAAGCAGCAGTAGATACAGTGGGAGATGCAGCAGCAGTAGATACAGCAGTGTACGAAGCAGAAGCAGATGCAGCAGCAGGACATTGAGCAAGAGGAGATGCTGCAGGCTATGCAGCAGCAGGAGGTGCAGCAGGAGATGTGTCAGCAGGAGATACAGCAGGAGATACAGCAGGAGATGCGGTAGGTTTTGATTCAGCAGGAGATGCAGCAGCAGGAGATGCTGGAGCAGGAGATGCATCTGGAACGCCGCAGGGATTCAGTAGCAGCTGATGCAGCACGAGATGCGGTAGGAGATTCAGCAGCAGGAGATGCAGCAAGAGATGCAGCAGGGGATTCAGTAGCAGGTGATGCAGCAGCAGGTGATGCAGCGGCAGATGCAGCAGCAGATAAAGGAGACGCAGCAGGAGGAGATGCAGAAGGAGATGCAGCAGCAGGAGATGTAGAAGGAGATGCAGTAGTTTATGAAGCAGCAGCAGATGCAGCAGAAAATGCTGTGGATGCAGCAGTAGGAGATTAATCACTAGATACAGCAGCAGATGATGCAGAAACAGGAGGTGCAGCAGCAGTAAATGCAGCAGGGTTTGCAGCAGCAAAACATTCAGCAGCAGGAGAACCTGCAAGGTAGCAGTATCATAAGATGACTCCTCAGATGCATCAGAAGGATATGTAGCAAGAGGTGCAGCAGCAGGAATTTCAACAGCAGATTCAACAGCAGATGCAGAAAGAGATGCAGCAGCAGGAGATGCAGCAGCAGATGCATCAATAGATGCATAATTATCAGGAGATGCAGCAGGAAGAGATGCTTCAGCAGGTACAGCTTCATGAGATGTAGCACGAGATACAGAAAGAGATGCTGTAGGAGGAGAGGCAGGAGTCGATGATGCAGCAGACGCAGTAGCATGAGATGCAAAAGCAGAAGTTGCAGCCATAGATTCTGCAACAGGAGATGCAGCCACAGGAGATGAGCAGCGGATTCAGTAGGAGATGAAGCAGCAGGAGATGAAGCAGCAGGATCTGCAGAGAAGAAGATGCAGCAGCAGGAGATGTAGCAGGAGATGCAACAGCAGAAAATACAGCAGTACATGAAGCTGCAGATGCACAAGAAAACAGAGCAGGAGATGCGGCCGGATATGATGCAGTACCAGCAGATGCAGTAGGAGATGCGGCATCTGGAGTTCAAGCAATAGAAAATGCTGCAGGAGATGCAGCAGCAAATGCATCAGGAGAAGCAGGAGCAGGAAATGCAGAAGCAAGAGATGCAGCAGCAGAGATGCAGGAGTAGGAGACGCAGAAGCAGGAGATGTAGCAGCAAGACATGCAAAAGGATATGCAGAAGCAGGAGATGCAGCAGTAGAAGATGCAGGAAATGCAGCAGCTGATGCAGGAATAGATTTAGCAGCAGGAGAGGCATCAGCAGGAGATGCAGTATGAGATGCAGCAGTATGAGATGCAGCAGCATGAGATGCAGCAGGAGATGCAGCAGCATGAGTTGCAGCAGCAGATGCAGCAATAGATTCAGCAGAAGACACAGCAGCAGGAGATGAATCTGGAGATGAAGCAGGTGATGTAGCAGCTGGAGATGCAGCAGCATGAGATGCAGCAGGAGATAGAGCGTTAGACAATTCAGCAGGAGATTCAGCAGGGTAGGCATATTCAGCAGGACATGTAGCAGGAGATGCCGCAGCAGATGCAGCAGGAGATGCAGCAGAAGGAGTTGCTGCAGCAGCACGTACCGAAGGTGATGCAGCAGCAGGAGATGCAGCAGCAGCAGATGCAGCAGGAGATTCAGCAGCAGACACAGGATATTCAGCAGCAGACACGGCATCTGGAGATTCAACAGCAGGAGATTCAGTAGCAGATGCAGAAGCAAACGCAGTAGGAGGAGTGGCAGCAGGTGGAGATGCATCAGGAGATGCATATTCAGAAGGAGATGCAGCAGGAGATGTAGCAGGATATGTAGCAGCATGAGATGCCGCAGGATATTCCAAAAGAGATTCAGCAGAAGGAGATGCAAGAGCAGGAGATGAAGCAGCAGGAGATGCAGCTGCAGCAGCTGCAGCAGGAGATGCAGATTTAGCAGGAGATTCAGCAGCAGGAGATGCAGCAGCAGATGCAGCAGGAGGAGATTCAGCAGCAGGATACGCAGCAGGACTTGATGCAGAAAGTAATAGAGCAGCAGGAGATTCAGAAGAATGAGAGGCAGAAAGAGATTCAGCAGCAGGAGATGCAGCAGCAGGAGATGCAGCGGCAGGAAATGCAGCAGTATATACAGAAGCAGGATATGCAGCAGGAGGAGATGCAGTAGGAGGAGATATAGCAGGTAATGCAGCAGCAGGAGAGGAAGCAGGAGATGCAAGAGCAAGAGATGCAGCATCAGACTCATCAGCAGTAGATGCAGGAGGAAATCTAGCAGCAGGAGATGTAGCAGGAGGAGATTCAGCAGCAGGAGATGCAGCGGCAGATGTATCAGGAGGAGATGCAGAAGCAGGAGACGTAGCAGGAAGTTATGCAGCAAGAGATGCATCATGAGAAATGCAGCAGGAACTGCAGCAAGAGCTGCAAGAGCAGGAGATTCAGCACCAAGAAATGCAGCAGGAGTTGCAGAAGCAGGAGTTGCAGCAGCAGGAGATGCAGCACCAAGAAATGCAGCAGGAGATGCAAGAGGAGATGCAGCAGCATGAGTTGCAGCAGCAGATGCAGCAGCAAATTAAGTACCACCAGATAAGGCAGAGGGAGATGAAGCCGCAGGAAACGGAGCAGTAGACACAGAAGGCGGAGATGCAGCAGCAGGAGATGCAGCAGGGGATACAGCAGCAGGAGGTGCATCAGAATTAGATGCAAAAGGAATGCAGTAGGGGATTCAGTAGGAGGTGATGCAGAAGCAGATGCAACAGAGGTAATTTCAGCAGCAGAAGATGTAGCAGGACATGCAGCAGCAGATCAGGGGATGAAGAAAAAGAGAAGCAACGAGAGGTGATTCAGCAGGAGACGCATCAGGAGATGCAGCAGCAGGAGATGCATGAAGAGATGCAGCATCAGGCCATGCAGCATTAGGAGATGCAGCAGGGGATTCAATAGCAGGTGGTGTAGCAGGTGGTGCAGCAGGAGGAGATGCAGCAGGAGGAGATGCAGCAGGAGGAGATGCAGCAGGAGATGCATATACAGCAGGAGATGCATCAGGAGATGTAGCAGGACATGAGATGCCGCAGCAGATTCAGGAGGAGATTCAGCAGTAGGAGCTGCAAGAGCAGGAGATAAAGCAGCAGGAGATGCGGCCGCAGCAGATCTAGCAGCAAATTAAGCAGGAAATTCAGCAGGAACTTCTGCAATTGGATAAGCAGCAGAATACGAAGCAGCAGATGCAGCAGCACGGGATGCAGCAGCCGATGCAGCAGCAGATGCTGCAGGAGACGCAACGGAAGGAGATGCAGAAGCAGATGCGGCAGTAGCTGCAGATTCAGCAGAAGATGCAGCAGGAAGAGATGATTGAGATGATACAGCAGCAGGAGATGCAGCAGGAGATTAAGCAGGAGATGCAGAAGTAGGAGATGCAGAAGGAGGAGAAGCAGCAACGGGAAATGCAACAGGAGATTAAGCAGCAAATGCAGAAGCAGCAGAAACAGCAGGTGGATGTGCAGAAGCAGATGCAGCGGTAGATGCAGATTCAGCAGGAGATTCATCAGCAGGAGATGCTGCAGCAGATTCACAGTAGGAGATGCATCAGCAGGAGATGCAGCAGGAGGTGCAGCAGCAGATAAAGTAGAATAAGCAGCAGAAGGAGATGCAGTAGAAGATGCCGGAACAGGAGATGCAGCAGAAAATTCAGAAGGAAAAACAGCAGGAGAAGCATCAGGAGGAGATGCAGCAAGACATGCAGCAGCAGCAGATGCAGCAGCAGAAGATGGAGCAAGATATGCAGAAGCAGTAGGTGCAGCAGGAGATGCAGTAGCAAGAGATGAAGCATCATCATGAGATGCATTAAGAGGTGCAGCAGCAGGATATGTAGCAGCAGGAGATGCAGCAACAGGATATGTAGCAGGATATGTAGCAGGAGATGAAGTAGCAGCAGAGCAGCCACAGATGCAGCAGGAAAATGAACAGTAGATGCAGGAGCAAGAGATACTGCAGCAGGAAATACTGCAGCAGATGCAGCAGGAGATGACATAGCAGGTGAGGAAGCCACAGATGTATCATCTGAAGATGAAGCAGGAGATGCAGCAGCACGAAGTACATGAGCAGATGCATCAGGAGATGAGGCAGCAAATGTAGAAAGGTATACGGTAGGGGATGCAGCAGGAAATGTATCACCACGAAATGTATCAGCACGAAATGCAGCAGGAGATGCAGCAAGAAATGCAGCAGGATATGCAGGAGAAGTGAGTGACGCAGGAGATGTAGCAGAAGGAGGTGCAGCAGCAGCAGATTCAGCAGGAGGTATAGAAGCAGGAGATGCAGAAGCATAAGATGCAGCAGCAGGAGATTCATTAGGGCATGCAGAAGCAGGAGATATAGAAGCAGGAGATGCAGCATAAGATGCAGCAGGATGAAGTGAAGCAGCAGGGGATGCATCAGGAGATGCAGATGCAGGAGATATAGCAGCAGGAGATGCATCAGGATGAAGTGAGGCAGCAGGGGATGCATTAGGAGATGCAGGAGCAGCAGATACAGCAGGAGATTGCGTAGCAGGAGATGCAGCAGGAGGAGATGCAACAGGAGATGCAGCAGGAGGAGGTACAGCAGCAGCAGATGTAGCAGCATATGCAGCAGAAGGAGATGCATAAGAGATGCAGCAGCAGTTGATGAAGCATGAGATGCTGGAGCCGGAGATGCAGAAGAAGTAGATGCAGTAGAAGGATATGCAGAAAAGGATGCATTAGCAGGAGATGCAGCAAAACATGCATCGGCAGGAGATGCAGCAGCAGAAAATGCAGCAGGAGATACTTCAGGAGATTAAGCAGGAGATGCTGCAGCAGGTTATGCAGCAGCAGATGCAGCAGCAGGAGATGTGTCAAAGGTTGCAGCAGTAGGTGAAGCAGCACCAGAAGAAGCAGGAGATGCTGCAGACGCACCAGTAGGGGATGCAGCAGCTGATTCAGCAGGAAGAGATGGAGCACGAGAAATATCAGCAGCAGATGCACCAGCGGAGGAAGCAGCAGTAGATGCAGCAGGAGATATAGAAAAATATGAGGCAGCAGGAGATGTAGTAGGAGATGCAGCAGTAGATGAAGTAGCAGTAGATGCAGCAGCAGTTGCAAGGGGAAATGCAGCAGGAGAAGTAGCAGGAGATGCAGCAGGAGATGCAGCAGCAGGAGGTGCAGCCGCAAATGCATTCAGCAGGATATGCAGTAGGAGATGCCGCAGCCGGAGATTCAGTAGCAGGAGATTCAGCAGCCGATGTAGCAGGATATGCAGCATCAGTACTTGCATCTGCAGATGCATCAGCAGAGCATGTAGGAGGAGATGCAGCAGCAGGAGATATAGCTGGAGATACAGCAGCAGGAGATGAAGCAGCAGGAGATGTAGCAGGACATGCAGCAGTACATGAAGTAGCAGCTGATACAACAGCAGATTCAGGAGATGTAGCAGAGGAGATGCAGCAGGATATGAAAGCGCAGAAGATACAGAAGGAGATGCAGCAGCAGAAGATGAAGCTAGAGATGAAGTAGAAATGCAAAAGCAAATGCAGGAGGAGATGCAGAAAGAAGAGATGCAGCATCATCAGATGCAGCAGGAGATGCAGCAGCAGAAGCGGCAGGAGATGCAGCCAGAGATGCAGTAGCAGAAGCAGCAGCAGATACAGCATCAGATGCAGCAGGATATGAAGCATCAGATGCCAGCAGCATGAAGTGCATCAGCAGGAGATGCAGCAGTACATGAAGCAGAAGCATATTAAGAAGAGGCAGTAGCCAGAAATGCAGCAGAAAATGCAGCAAGAGGAGATGCAGCAGGAGATGCAGTAGAAGGAGATGTAGCTGCAGCTGCAGAGGCAGCAGACGCAGCAGCAATAGAAGCAGCAGCAGATGCATCAGGAGATGCAGATTCAGTAGGAGATGCAGCAGCAGAAGATGCTCCTGCAGATGACGCTGCAGCAGATACAGCAGAAGGAAATGCAGCAGGATATGCTGCAGGAGGAGATGCAGCAGGAGATGATGCAGCAGGTGATGCAGTAGGATTTGCAGCAGGAGGAGATGCAGTAGGAAGAGATATAGCAGGTAATGCAGCAGCAGGAGAGGCAACAGGAGATGCAAGAGCAAGAGATGCAGCATCAGGCACATCAGCAGTAGATGCAGGAAAAAATCTAGCAGGAGGAGATGCAGCAGGAGGAGATTCAGCAGCAGGAGATGCATCAGTAGATGTATCAGGAGAAGATGCAGCAGCAGGAGACGTAGCAGGATGTTATGCAGCAAGAGATGCATCATGAGAAATGCAGCAGGAGATTCATTAGTAAGAGATTCATTAGCAGGAGATGCAGCAGGAGTTGCAGAAGCAGGAGTCGCAGCAGCAGGAGATGCAGCACCAGGAAATGCAGCAGGAGATGCAGGAGGAGATGCAGCCGCAGAAAATCCAGCAGCAGGAGATGCAGCATGAGATGCAGCAGCAGGAGATACAGCAGCGGATGTAGCAGCAAATTAAGTACCAGCAGATGAGGCAGAGGGAGATGCAGTTACAGGAAACGCAGCAGTAGATACAAAAGACGGAGATGCAGCAGCAGGAGATGCAGAAGGAAGAGATGCACCAGGGGATACAGCAGAAGGAGGTGCAGCAGCAGTAGATGCAAAAGGAATGCAGGAGGGGATTCAGTAGCAGGTGATGCAGCAGTAAATTCAGCAGCAGAAGATGTAGCAAGACATGCAGCAGCACATGCAGCAGCAGTAAATTCAGCAACAGGAGATGTAGCAGCACACACAGCAGCAGATCCGGAGATGAAGCAGCAGGAGATGCAGCATCAGGAGATGCAGCAGGAGATTCAATAGCAGGTGGTGCAGCAGTGGGAGATGCTCAGGGGATAAAGCAGCAGGAGATGCAACATGAATGCAGCAGGGGATTCGGTAGCAGGTGATGCAGCAGCAGATGCAGCAGAAGTAAATTCAGAAGCCGAAGATGTAGCAGCATATGCAGCAGCAGATGCAGAAGATGTAAATTCAGTAGCAGAAGATGTAGCAGCACATGCAGCAGTAGTAGATGAAACCGAGGATGAAGAAGCAGGAGATACAGAAGCAGGAGATGCAGCAGCATATCCAGCAGCACATTCAGCAGAAGATGCTGAAGCAGGAGATTCAGCAGCAGGAGACTAAGACTCGGCAGATACAGAAGCACGTTCAGCAGGAGATGCAGCAGGAGATGCAGCAGCAGCAGATGCAGCAGCAGAAGATGAAGCAGGAGATGAAGCAAGAGCTTTAGCAGGAGATACAGAAGCAGAAGATTCAGGAGCAGAAGGTGAAGAAGCAGGAGATGCAGCAACAGGAGCTGCAGAAGCAGATGCAGAAGTAGGAGGTGCAGCAGCAGGAATTTCAACAACAGATTCAACAGCAGATGCAGAAGGGGTGCAGCATCAGGAGATGCAGCAGCAGATGCATCAATAGATGCCTATTCATCAGGAGATGCAGCAGGAAGAGATGCTTAAGCAGGTACAGCTTCATGAGATGTAGCACAAGATACAGAAGGAGATGCTGTAGGAGGAGAGGCAGGAGAAGATGATGCAGCAGACGCAGTAGCAGTAGATGCAGAAGCAGAAGATGCAGCCTGAGATTCTGCAGCAGGAGATGCATCAGGAGATACAGCTGCAGGAGACGAGCGGCAGATTCAGTAGGAGATTCTGCAGTAGGAGATGAAGCAGCAGGATCTGCAGGAAAGAAGATGCAGCAGCAGGAGATGAAGCAGGAGTTGCAGCAGCAGAAGATACAGCAGTACATGAAGCAGCAGATGCACAAGAAAACGGAGCAGGAGATGCAGCAGGATAAGATGCAGTACCAGCAGATGCAGTAGGAGATGCAGCATCTGGAGTTGAAGCAATAGAAAATGCTGCAGGAGATGCAGCAGCAGATGCGTCAGGAGAAGCAGGAGCAGGAAATGCAGACGCAGGAGATGCAGCAGCAGAGATGCAGGAGTAGGAGAGACAGAAGCAGGAGATGTAGCAGCAAGTCACGCAAAAGGATATGCAGAAGCAGGAAATGCAGCAGCAGGAGATGCAGGAAATGCATCAGCAGATGCAGGAGGTGATTTAGCAGGAGGAGAGGAAGCAGCACGTGAGGCGGCAGCAGGAGATGCAGCATGATATGCAGCAGCAGATGCATCGTCAGCAGATGCAGAAGTAGATTCAGTAGAAGACACTGCAGCAGGAGATGCAGCAGCTGGAGATGAAGCAGAAGATGCAGCAGCAGGAGATGTAGTAGGAGATGCAGCAGGAGATGCCACATCAGGTGCAACAGGAGGAGGTGCAGCAGGAGGAGATGCTGCAGGAGGAGATGCATCGGGAGATGGCTATTCAGAAGGAGATGCAACAGGAGATGTAGCAGCATGAGATGCCACGGGAGAGTCAGGAGGAGATTCAGCAGCAGGAGATGCAAGAGCAGGAAATGCCATCGCAACAGATTCAGCAGCAGATTCAGCAGGAAATGAAGCAGCAGTAGATGCAGCAGGGGATGCAGCAGGGGATGCAGAAGCAGCAGATGCAGAAGCAGATGCAGCAGCACATGCAGTATGATACAAAGCAAAAGCAGGTGTAGCAGCAGGAGATGCAGGAGCACGAGATGCAGCAGGAGGAGATGCAGGAGCAGCAGGTGCAGCAGGAGATGCAGCAGCAGATGATAGAGTAGCAGAAGATGCAGCATAAGGATATGCATGAGGAGATTCCACAGGAGCTTCAGCATGTGATGCAGGATCACGACCTGCAGAAGCAAGAGATGCAGCAGTAGGAGATGCAATAGCAGATGCAGAAGCAGGAGGTGGATCAGTAAATTCAGCAAGAAATGCAGCAGGAGGAGAGCAGCAACAGGAGATCTAGAAGAAAAAGATGCCGCAGGAGATGCAGCAGGCGATAGAGCAGCAAGAAATGCAGCAGGAGATGCAGCTGCCGAAGTTGCAGCAGCAGGAGATGCAACAGCAGATGCAGCAGGAGATTCAGCAACAGGAGATTCAGCAGTAAACACAGGAGATTCAGCAGCAGACACGGCATCAGGAGATTCAGCAGCAAGGGATGCTGCAGCAGACGCAGAAGCAAACGCAGCAGTAGGAGTGGCCGCAGGTGGAGATGCATCAGGAGATGCATATTCAGAAGGAGATGCACCAGGAAATGTAACAGGATATGTAGCAGCACGAGATGCCGCAGGATATTCCTGAGGAGATTCAGCAGAAAGAAATGCAAGAGCAGGAGATGAAGCAGCAGGAGATGCAGCTGCAGCAGCTGCAGCAGGAGATGCAGATTTAGCAGGAGATGCAGCAGCAGGAGATGCAGTAGGAGAAGATATAGCAGGTAATGCAGCAGCAGAAGAGGCAGCAGGAGATGCAAGAGCAAGAGATGCAGCATCAGTCTCATCAGCAGTAGATGCAGGAGGAGATCCAGCAGCAGGAGATGTAGCAGGAGGAGATTCAGCAGCAGGAGATTGAGCAGCAGGTGTATCAGAAGAAGATGCAGCAGCAGGAGACGTAGCAGGATGTTATGCAGCATCAGTCTCATCAGCAGTAGATGCAGGAGGAGATCCAGCAGCAGGAGATGTAGCAGGAGGAGATTCAGCAGCAGGAGATTGAGCAGCAGGTGTATCAGAAGAAGATGCAGCAGCAGGAGACGTAGCAGGATGTTATGCAGCAAGAGCTGCATCATGAGAAATGCAGCAGGAAATGCAGCAGGTAATTCATTAGCAGGAGATTCAGCAGGAGATGCAGCAAAAGTTGCAAAAGCAGGAGATTCAGCACCAAGAAATGCAGCAGGAGATGCAGGAGGAGATGTAGCCACAGGAAATGCAGCAGCAGGAGATGCAGCATGAGATGCAGCAGCATGACATGCAGCAGCAGATGCAGCAGCAAATGAAGTACCAGCAGATGAGGCAGAGGGAGATGCAGCAGCAGGAAATGCAGCAGTAGGTACAGAAGATGGAGATGCGGCAGCAGCAGATGCAGCAGGAGATGCTGCAGAATATGCAGCAGGAGGAGATGCATCGGGAGATGCATATTCAGAAGGAGATGCAGCAGGAGATGTAGCAGGATATGTAGCAACTTGAGATGCTGCAGCAGATTCAGTAGGAGATTCAGCAGTAGGAAATGCAAGAGCAGGAGATGAAGCAGCAGGAGACGCAGCGGCAGCAGATTCAGCAGGAATTTCTGCGGCAGGATAAGCAGCAGGAGATGCAGCAGCAGATGCAGCAGCAATGTATGCAGCAGCCGATGCAGCAGCAGATGCCACAGGAGACGCAACAGAAGGAGATGCAAAAGCAGATGCAGCAGTGGCTGCAGGTTCAGCAAGAAGAGATGATTCAGATGATAAAGCATCAGGAGATGCAGCAGGAGATTCAGCCGGAAATGCAGTAGGGGGAGAGGCAAGAGGAGATGATGCAGAAGACGCAGCATACAGCACATACAGCAGCAGATCCGGAGATGAAGCAGCAGGAGATGCAGCAGCAGGAGATGCAGCAGGAGATTCAATAGCAGGTGGTGCAGCAGTGGGAGATGCACAAGGGATAAAGCAGCAGGGGATGCAGCAGCAGGAGATGCAACATGAATGCAGCAGCATCAGGAGTTTCAGCAGAGACTGCAGCAGCAATAGATGCGGGAAGAGATCCAGGAGGAGGACCTAGAGCAGCAGGAGATGTAGCAGCACATACAGCAGCAGATCAGAGCATGAAGCAGCAGGAGAAGCAGCAGGTGGAGATTCAGCAGGAGGTACATCAGGAGATACAGCAGCAAAAGATGCATCAAGAGATGCATCATCAGGAGATGCAGCATTAGGAGATGCAGCAGGGGATTCAATAGCAGGTAATGCAGCAGGAGATGCAGCAGGAGATGCAGCAGTAGGAAATGCACCCGAGATACAGCAGCAGGAGGCGCAGCAGCAGGAGATGCAACAGGAATGCAGCAGGGGATTCAGTAGCAGGTGATGCAGCAGCAGATGGAGCAGAAGTAAATCCAGCAGGAGATGTGGCAGCACATGCAGCAGCCGATGCAGCAGAAGTTAATTCAGCAGCAGAAGATGTAGCAGCATATGCAGCAGTAGTAGATGAAACCGAGGATGAAGAAGCAGGGGATACAGCAGCAGGAGATGCATCAGCAGGAGATGCAGCAGTGTATGCAGCAGCAGCAGATGGAGCATCAGGTGATGCAGGAGGACATCAAAAATCAGAAGGTGAAGCAGCAGGAGATGCAGCAGTAGATTAATCTACAGCAGATGCATCAGGTGATGCACCTAAAGATGCAGCAGCAGGAGATGCAGCTGCAGTTAGAGCAGCAGTAGATTGAGCAAGATATACAGAAGCAGGAGTTGCATCGGCGAGAGATGCAGCATGAGAGGCAGAAGAAGGAGATCCTGCAGCAGATGCAGTAGCATATAGAGCACCAGCAGATGCAGCAGCAGGAGATGAAGCAGCAGATGCAGCAGCAGGAGATTCAGTAGCAGGAGATGCATCAGCAGGATATTCAGCAGGAGGAGATGCAGCAGGAGATGCAGCATCAGTAGATGAAGCCGGAATTTAGGAGGGGATTCAGTAGTAGGGTTTGCAGCAGCAGATGCAGGAGATTCAGCAGCAGAAGATGCACCAGGAGATGCAGCAAGAAGAGATGCCACAGATTATGCAGCGGCAGGAGATGCAGCAACAGGTTCAACAGCAGATACAGAAGGAGATGCAGCATCAAGAGATGCAGCATCAAGGCATCAATAGATGCATATTCATCAGGAGCTGCAGCAGGAAGAGATGCTTCAGCAGGTACAGCTTCATGAGATGTAGCACGAGATACAGAAAGAGATGCTGTAGGAGGAGAGGCAGGAGTCGATGATGCAGCAGACGCAGTAGCATGAGATGCAAAAGCAGAAGTTGCAGCCATAGATTCTGCAACAGGAGATGCAGCCACAGGAGATGAGCAGCGGAATCAGCAGGAGATGAGGCAGCAGGAGATGAAGCAGCAGGATCTGCAGAAAAGAAGATGCAGCAGCAGGAGATGCAGCAGCAGAAGAAACAGCAGTACCTGAAGAAGCAGATGCACAAGAAAATGGAGCAGGAGATGCAGCAAGGTAAGATGCAGTACCAGCAGATGCAGTAGGAGATGCAGCATCTAGAGTTGAAGCAATAGAAAATGCTGCAGGAGATGCAGCAGCAGATGCATCAGGAGAAGCAGGAGCAGGAAATGCAGACGCAGGAGATGCAGCAGAGGAGATGCAGCAATAGGAGACGCAGAATCAGGAGATGTAGCAGCAAGACATGCAAAAGGATATGCAGAAGCAGGAGATGCAGCAGCAGGAGATGCAGGAAATGCATCAGCAGATGCAGGAGGTGATTTAGAAGGAGGAGAGGCTGCGGCAGGAGAGGCAGCAGCAGGAGATGCAGTATGAGATGCAGCAGCATGATATGCATCAGCAGATGCATCAGCAGCAGATGCATCAGTAGATTCAGCAGAAGACACAGCACCAGAAGATGCAGGAGCTGGAGACGAAGCAGATGATGCAGCAGCAGGAGATAGAGCGTTAGATGCTGCAGCAGGAGATGCAGCAGGGTAGTCATATTCAGCAGAAGATTCAGCAGGAGCAGGTGCTGCAGGAGGAGATGCATCGGGGGATGGCTATTCAGAAAGAATGTATCAGGAGATGTAGCAGCATGAGCTGTTGCAGGAGATTCAGGAGGAGATCCAGCAGCAGGAGATGCAAGAGCAGGAGATGCCATCGCAACAGATGCAGCACCAGATTCAGCAGCAGATTCAGCAGGAAATGAAGCAGCAGTAGATGCAGCATTAGATGCAGCAGGGGATGCAGCAGCAGCAGATGCAGCAGCAGATGCAGTACAATATGAAGGAAAAGGAGATGCAGAAGCAGATGTAGCAGCAGGATATGCAGGAGCACGAGATGCAGCAGGAGGAGATGCAGGAGCAGCAGGTGCAGCAGGAGATGCAGCAGCAAATGATAGAGCAGGAGAAGATGCAACATAAGGATATGCTTGAGGAGATTCTACAGGAGCTTCAGCATGTGCTGCAGGATCACGAAATGCAGAAGCAAGAGATGCAGCAATAGGAGATGCAGAAGCAGGAGGTGGAGCAGTAAATTCAGCAGGAAATGCAGCAGGAGGAGATACAGCAACAGGAGATCTAGCAGAAAGAGATACAGCAACAGGAGATCTAGCAGAAAGAGATCCAGCAGGAGATGCTGCAGGCGATAGAGCAGAAAGAAATGCAGCAGGAGATGCAGCCGTAGGAGATTCAGCAGGATATACATCATCAGAAGACGCAGCAACAGGAGATGAAGCATGAGCAGAAGCAGCAGATGATGCAGGAGATGAAGCAGCAGCATGTATAGAACGAGATTCAGCAGGGGATGCATCAGCAGGAAATGCATCAGGAGATGCAGCTGCAGAAAATGCAGCAGCAGGAGATGCAGCAGGAGATGCAGCAGGAGATGCAGCAGCAGGAGGTGCAGCCGCAAATGCATTCAGCAGGATATGCAGTAGGAGATGCCGCAGCCGGAGATTCAGTAGCAGGAGATTCAGCAGCAGGTGTAGCAGGATATGCAGCATCAGTACTTGCATCTGCAGATGCATCAGCAGAGCATGTAGGAGGAGATGCAGCAGCAGGAGATACAGCTGGAGATACAGCAGCAGGAGATGAAGCAGCAGGAGATGTAGCAGGACATGCAGCAGTACATGAAGTAGCAGCTGATACAACAGCAGATTCAGGAGATGTAGCAGAGGAGATGCAGCAGGATATGAAAGCGCAGAAGATACAGAAGGAGATGCAGCAGCAGAAGATGAAGCTAGAGATGAAGTAGAAATGCAAAAGCAAATGCAGGAGGAGATGCAGAAAGAAGAGATGCAGCATCATCAGATGCAGCAGGAGATGCAGCAGCAGAAGCGGCAGGATGTGCAGCCAGGGATGCAGTAGCAGAAGCAGCAGCAGATACAGCAGCAGAAGCAGTAGGTGACATAGCATCACCAGATGCAGCCGCAGATGCAGCAGCAGGAGATGCAAGAGGAGATGCAGCAGGATATGCAACAGAAAGAGATGAGGCAGCATCAGATGCAGCAGGATATGAAGCATCAGATGCCAGCAGCATGAAGTGCATCAGCAGGAGATGCAGCAGGAGATGCATATTCAGCAGGTGATGCACCAGATTGTGCAGCAGGAGATGCATCAGAAGGAAATGCAGCAGGAGATGCAGCAGTACATGAAGCAGAAGCATATTAAGGAGAGGCAGTAGCCAGAAATGCAGCAGAAGATGCAGCAAGAGGAGATGCAGCAGGAGATGCAGTAGAAGGAGATGTAGCTGCAGCTGCAGAGGCAGCAGACGCAGCAGCAATAGAAGCAGCAGCAGATGCATCAGGAGATGCAGATTCAGTAGGAGATGTAGCAGCAGAAGATGCTCCTGCAGATGACGCTGCAGCAGATACAGCAGAAGGAAATGCAGCAGGATATGCTGCAGGAGGAGATGCAGCAGGAGATGATGCAGCAGGTGATGCAGTAGGATTTGCAGCAGGAGGAGATGCAGTAGGAAGAGATATAGCAGGTAATGCAGCAGCAGGAGAGGCAACAGGAGATGCAAGAGCAAGAGATGCAGCATCAGACACATCAGCAGTAGATGCAGGAGGAAATCTAGCAGGAGGAGATGTAGCAGGAGGAGATTCAGCAGCAGGAGATGCATCAGTAGATGTATCAGGAGAAGATGCAGCAGCAGGAGACGTAGCAGGATGTTATGCAGCAAGAGATGCATCATGAGAAATGCAGCAGGAGATTCATTAGTAAGAGATTCATTAGCAGGAGATGCAGCAAGAGTTGCAGAAGCAGGAGTCGCAGCAGCAGGAGATGCAGGAGGAGATGCATATTCAGAAGAAGATGCAGCAGGAGATGTAGCAGGATATGTAGCAACATGAGATGCCACAGCAGATTCAGGAGGAGATTCAGCAGTAGGAGATGCAAGAGCAGGAGATGAAGCAGCAGGAGATGCAGCCGCAGCAGATCCAGCAGAAGATTCAGCAGGAATTTCAGCAGCAGGATAAGCAGCAGGAGATACAACAGGAGATGCAGCAGCACGGGATGCAGCAGCCTATGCCGCAGGAGACGCAAGTGAAGGAGATGCAGAAGCAGATGCAGCAGTGGCTGCAGATTCAGCAGGAGATGCAGCAGGAAGAGATGATTCAGAGGATACAGCATCAGGAGATGCAGCAGGAGATTCAGCAGGAGATGCAGTAGGGGGAGAGGCAAGAGGAGATGATGCAGCAGACACAGCAGCAGAAGATGCAGAAGCAGAGGATGTAGCAGTAGATGCAGAAGGAGAAGATGAAGCAGGAGATGCATCAGTAGTAGATACAGCAGAGGATACAGCAGCAGCAGATTCCGCAGCAGGAGAGGCAGAAAGAGATTCAGCAGCAGGAAACGAAGCAGCAGGAAATGCAGTAGTGTATACAGAAGCCAGATATGCAGCAGCAGGAGATAGAGCAGAAGATACAGCAGGTACTGCAGCAGCAGGAGATGCAGCAGGATGTGCGGCAGAAGTAGACGCAGCAGAATAAGCAGCAGGAGGAGATGCAGTAGAAGATGCCAGAGCAGGAGATGCAGCAGAAAATTCAGAAGGAAAAACAGCAGGAGACGCATCAGGAGGAGATGCAGCAAGACATGCAGCAGCAGCAGATGCAGCAGCAGCAGATGCAGCAAGAAATGCAGAAGCAGTAGGTGCAGCAGGAGATGCAGTGGCAAGAAATGAAGCATTCTCATGAGACGCATTAAGAGGTGCAGCAGCAGGATATGTAGCAGCAGGAGATGCCGCAGGAGTTGCAGCAACAGGATATGTAGCAGGAGATTTAGCAGGAGATGAAGTAGCAGCAGAGCAGCCACAGATGCAGCAGGAAATTGAACAGTAGATGCAGGAGCAAGAGATGCTGCAGAAGGAAATACTGCAGCAGATGCAGCAGGAGATGACATAGCAGATGATGAAGCCACAGATGTATCAGCTGAAAATGAAGCAGGAGATGCAGCAGCACGAAGTACATGAGCAGATGCATCAGGAGATGAGGCAGCAAATGTAGAAAGGTATACGGTAGGGGATGCAGCAGGAAATGTATCAGCACGAAATGCAGCAGGAGATGCAGCAAGAAAAGCAGCACGATATGCAGGAGAAGTAGATGCAGCAGGAGATGAAGCAGAAGGAAGTGCAGCAGCAGCAGATTCAGCAGGAGGTGTAGAAGCAGAAGATGCAGCAGGAGATGAATTAGCAGGAGATGCAGCAGCAGGAGATTGAGGAGCAGAAAATGCAACAGCAGGAGATTCAGCAGCAGGAGATGCAATTGGGGGTAGAGAAGCAGGAGATGCAGCAGCAGAAGATATAGAGGAGATTTAGCAGGAGAAGCATTAGCAGGAGGAGATGCAGCTGGAGATAGAGCAGCAGGAGATGCAGCAGGATATGCAGCCGCAGAAGACACAGCAGCAGATTTAGCAGCAGATTCCTCAGGAGATACATCAGCAGGAGATACAGCAAGGGAGGAAGCATCAGGAGAATGCAGCCGGTGATATATTAGCAGGAGATGCAGAAGGAGATGCAGAAGGAGTTGCAGCATCAGGAGATGCAGCAGGGAATGCTGCAGCAGCAGAAGTAACAGGAGATGCATCATCATCATATGCAGTAGGAGACGGAGCAGCAGGAGATGCTACAGGAGATTCAGCCGCAGATGCAGAAGGAGATGTAGCAGCAGGAGATACAGAGTAGTAGATGAAGAGAAGAAGATGCAGCGGAAAAAAATACAGCAGGAGATTCAGACGCAGGAAATGCAGCAAGAGAGAAAGCAGCATCAGATACAGCAGCAGAGGATGCAACAGCAGATGCAGCAGCAGGAGATCTATCAGGAGATGCAGCAGTAGATGAAGCAGCAGCAGATACAGGAGATGCAGCAGTAGTAGATTCAGCAAGAGCTGCAGCAGGAAATGCAGATGAATATGCAGCAGCAGGAGATACAGCAGGAGATGCATCTGCAGGTGATGCAGAAGGAGATGCAGCAGAAGGATATGCAGCCGCAGAATATGCCGCAGCAGGAGATGTACCAGGAGATTCAGCAGGAGATGCAGCAGGAGGAGATACATAAAAGATGCAGCATCAATTGATGAAGCAGGAGATGCTGGAGCTGGAGACGCAGAAGCAGGAGATGCAGAAGCAGGAGATGCAGAAGTAGATGCATCAGCAAGAGATGCAGCAAAACGTACGTCGGCAGGAGACACAGCAGCAGGATAT
This sequence comes from Clamator glandarius, assembly GCA_033459285.1. NCBI lineage: Eukaryota > Metazoa > Chordata > Aves > Cuculiformes > Cuculidae > Clamator > Clamator glandarius. The sequence continues at coordinate 140,788 of JAUNZM010000500.1, read as the reverse complement.
GAGGCAGGAGATGCACCAGCAGAAAATGCAGCAGGAGATGCTTCAGGAGATTAAGCAGGAGATGCAGCAGCAGGAGACGTGTCAGAGGTTGCAGCAGTAGGTGAAGCACACCAGATGAAGCAGGAGATGCTGCAGATGCACCAGTAAGGGATGCAGCAGGTGATGCAGCAGGAAGAGATGGAGCAGGAGATATATCAGCAGCAGTAGATGCAGCAGGAGATATAGAAAAATATGAAACAATAGGAGATGTAGTAGGAGATGCAGCAGTAGATGAAGTAGCAGGAGATGCAGCAGCAGTTGCAGCAGGAAATGCAGCAGGAGAAGCAGCAGGAGATGCAGCAGCAGGAGGTGCAGCCGCAAATGCATTCAGCAGGATATGCAGTAGGAGATGCAGGAGCCGGAGATTCGGTAGCAGGAGATTCAGCAGCAGATGTAGCAGGATATGCAGCATCAGTAGATGTGTCCGCAGATGAATCAGCAGAGCACGTAAGAGGAGATGCAGCAGCAGGAGATGCAGCAGCAGATGCAGTAGGTGATGTAGAATCACCAGAAGCAGCAGGATATACAGCAGCAGATGCAGCAGCAGGAGGTGCAGCAGCAGAAGATACATATTCAGCAGAAGATGCACCAGATTATGCAGCAGGAGATGACGAATCAGAAGGAAATGCAGCAAAAGATGCAGCAGCAGATTAAGGAGTTGCAGTAGCCAGAAATGCAGCAGAAGATGCAGCCAGAGGAGATGCAGCAGGAGATGCAGTAGTAGGAAATGTAGCTGCAGCTGCAGAGGCAGCAGATGCAGCAGCAATAGATGCAGCAGCAATAGATGCAGCAGCAATAGATGCAGCAGCAGATGTATCAGGAGATGCAGATTCAGTAGGAGATGTAGCAGCAGAAGATGCTGCTGCAGATGACGCAGCAGGAGATGCAGCAGAAGGTAATGCAGCAGGATATGCTGCAAGAGGAGATGCAGCAGGTAATGCAGCAGCAGGGGATGCAGTAGGATTTGCAGCAGGAGATGCAGCAGGAGATGCACCAGCAAGAGATGCAGCAGTGGATGCATATTCAGCAGGAGATGCAGCAGAAGATGCAGCAGGAGATGCAGAAGCAGGGGATTTAGCAGGAGATGAAGCAGCAGCAGATGCAGCAGCAGATGCACCAGATGGATGAGAAAGTGATGCAGCAGGGGATGAAGCAGCAGATACAACAGGAAATGGAGCATCAGGAGATGCATCCACAGATGCATGAGCAAAGGATGCAGTAAGCGATGTAGCAGCAGGAGATACAGCAGCAGGAGATACAGAAGCAGGAGATGAAGCAGCAGATGCATCAGCAAGAGATACAGGAGGACATCAAGTAGCAGGAGATGCAGCAGCAGGAATTTTATCGGGAGATGCAGCAGTACATGAAGCATTTCCTGCTGATGCATCTCCTGCTGCATATCCTGCTGATACATCTCCTGCTAAATCAGCTCTTGCTGATGCATCTTTTGCTGCATCTCCTGCTACTGCATCTCCTGCTGCTGAATCTCCTGCTGTGGCAATTCCTACTGCATCTCATGCTGCTGCAATACCTGCAGCATCTCCTGATATAGCGCCTACTTCTGCATCTCCGGCTGCTGGATTTCCCGCTGCCTCTCCTGCTGCTATATCTGCTGCTTCACCTGCTGCTGCTTCTCCAGCTGCATCTCCTCTTGCCGCATATCCTGCTGCATTACCTTCTGCTGCATCACCATCTCTTCATCTCTTGCTGCTGCATCTCCTGCTGCATCTGCTGCTGTTGCATCTCCTGCTGCTGCATCTTCCGCAGAATCTCCTGTTCCTGCTTCTCCTACTGAATCTGCATCTCCTGCTGCTTAATAAAATACTGCTGCATCTGCTGCATCTCCAGCTTCATCATCTCTTCTAAATCTCCTGCTGCGAAATCTCCTGCTGCACCTACTGCTGCATCAATTCCTACATCTCCTGCTGCTGCATCTCCTGCTGCTGCATCTCCAGCTGTTGTATCTCCTGTTACACTTCCTGCTGCTGCATCTCCTTCTACTGCAAATACTGCTGCTGCATCTCCCGATAATTGTGGTGGTGCATCTGCTACTGCATCTGCTACTACTCCATCTAATAGTGCTGCATCTGCTGCTGAATCCTCTGCTTCTGGATCTCCTGCTGTTGCTTATCCTGTTGCATCTCCTGCTGCTGCAAATGCTGCTGTATCCCCTTCTTCTGTATCGCCTGCTGCATCTCCTGCTGCGGCATCTCCTAAAGCATCTCCTGCTGCCGCAAATGCTGCTGCATCCCCTTCTTCTGCATCGCCTGCTGTCTCCTACTGCTACATCTCCTGCTGCTGCATCTCCTAAAGTATCTCCTGCTGCTGCAAATGTTGCTGCATCTCCTCCTGCTGCATCTGCTGCTACATCCCCTGCTCCTGCATCTCCTGCTGCATTTCTTGATACTGCATCTTATGCTGTTGCATATCCTGCACCTGCTTCTGTATCTCTGTTTGCTGCATCTCATACTGCGTCTGCTGCTGCATCTTTTCCTGCTGCATCTTCTTCTGCTGCAATTCCTTCTGCATCTGCTGCTGCATCTCTTACATCTGCTTCGTCTACATATCCTGCGGCATATTCTGCTGTAACTCTGATGCATCTTCTGCTGCATCTCCTGCTACTGCTTCTTTTGCTTCACCTCCTGCTGATTCTGCTGCTGCTGCATCTCCTGCTCTTCATCTCCTGCTGCTTCTCCTGCTTCTTCATCTCTTGCAGCTCCTTCTGCTGCTTCTTCATCTCCTGCTGCTCCTTCTGCTGCTTCATCCTTTTGCTGCATCTCATGCAGTATCTGCTGCTGCCTCTCTGATGCATCTCCTAATGCATCTCCAATTGCATCTGGTTCTGCGTCTCCTGCTGCTTCATCTCCTACTCTATCTACTGCTGCATTTCCTCCTCTGTCTCCTGCTGCTGAATCTCCTATTGCATCTACTGCTTCAGATACTCCTGCATCTCCTACTGCATCTGCTGCTGCTGCTGCATCTCCTGTTTCTGCATCTCCTGCTGCATCTGGGGCTGCTGTGTCTCCTCCACCTGCATTTTCTGCTACTTCTGCTGCTTCATCACTTGCTGAATCTCTTGCTGCATCTCCTTCTGGATTTCCTGCTGCTGCATCACCTCCTACTGCATCTGCTGCAGTATTTCTTGCTGTTGCATATCCGGCTTCTTCATATCATGCTGCATTTCATGATGCTGCATATCCTAACTGCTGCATGTCCTGCTGCTGCATCCCCTGCTGCATCTACTGATGCTGAATCTCCGTCTTTTACATCTCCTGTTCATCTCCTGCTGCATCTCCTGATGCTTCTCGTGCCGCTGCATCTGCTGCATATCCTGCTACTGAATATCCTGCTTCTGCATCTCCTTCTGGTGCATCTCCTGTGCAATCTCTAGCTACTCTATCTCCTACTGATTCCACATCTTCTCTTTCATTAGCTGCTGCATCTACTGCTGTTGCATCCACCTCTGCATCTCCTTCTGCTGCCTCTCCATCCTACATCTCCTCGTGCTTCATCTCTTGGTGCATCTCCTGCTATATCTCATGCTGCATCTCCTTCTTCTCCTCCTGCTGCTGCATCTCCTGCTGCATCTCCTGCTGCTGCATCTCATGGTGGATCTCCTCTTGATAAATCTACTGCTTCACCTCCTGCTGCATCTCCTGCTGGTTCATCTCCTGCTGCCTTTACTGGTGATGCATATCCTGCAGGTGTATTTCCTGATGCATCTCTTGTAGCTGCCTCTTTTTCTGCATATCCTCCTGCATCTCTTCCTGCTGCATCTCTTGTTGAATCTCCTTCTACTGCATCTGCAGCATATGCTGCTTCATCTGGTGCTGCTTCACCTCCTGCTGCATCTCCTGCTGTTGCGTATGCTGCTGCATCTCCTTCTTCTGCATCTTCCGCAGAACTGATAGAACTTTCAGTCTAGGCTTCTGAAGTATAGCATCAGCTAGTAAAGCGTCACTTCAAAATTTTAGAGCATTCAGCACAAGTCCCTCAGGGAAGCTGCTACCATCCAATGCAGGCTCTGCTTAGAGTCTTCTCTTATAGCGCTTTCACAGCAAGCTGTAAAGCACAACTAACACATTTTAGTTCAGAATAATGAATTGTGACTTAACTGCGCCTATTAAGGTGCTTACGGAAAAGTGAGTATCTCAGGCTGTGCAGATGCTGGCATGAAATTATACCGCTTCTTAATGTTTTCTCTAATAGCGCTGTTGCTGCAAAAGACGACTTCTAGAATTTTCACTCTAGGCTTGTGAACTGTAACATTTGAAGCGTCACTTCAAGATCAGCTGTTTATAAACTACTGTTGCATATCCTACTGCTGCATATCCGGATTCAGCATATCCTATTGCATCTCCTGGTGTTGCTTCTCTTGCAGCTTCATTTTCTGCTGCATCTCTTGCAACTGCACTTCTTACTGCATCTCCCGGTGCTGCATCTCTTGATGCTGCATTCCCTGCAGCATCTCCTGCTTCTGCATCTTCTGCAGAATCTCCTGTTCCTGCTTCTCCTGCTGAATCTGCATCTCCTGCTGCATTTGCTGTTGCATCTCCTGCTGCTTAATAAAATACTGCTGCATCTGCTGCATCTCCGGCTGCATCATCTCTTCTACATCTCCTGCTGCGAAATCTCCTGCTGCATCTACTGCTGTATCTCCTGCTGCATCAATTCCTACATCTCCTGCTGCTGCATCTCCTGCTGCTGCATCTCCAGCTGTTGTATCTCCTGTTACACCTCCTGCTGCTGCATCTCCTGCTACTGCAAATACTGCTGCTGCATCTCCTGATAATTGTCGTGGTGCATCTGCTACTGCATCTGCTACTACTCCATCTAATAGTGCTGCATCTGCTGCTGAATCCTCTGCTTCTGGATCTCCTGCTGTTGCTTATCCTGTTGCATCTCCTGCTGCTGCAAATGCTGCTGCATCCCCTTCTTCTGCATCGCCTGCTGCATCTCCTGCTGCTGCATCGCCTGCTGCAGAATCTCCTAAAGTATCTCCTGTTGCTGTTTATCCTGCTGCATCTCCTCCTGCTGCATCTGCTGCTACATCCCCTGCTCCTGCATCTCCTGCTGCATTTCTTGATACTGTGTCTCATGCTGCATCTGGTGCTTTATCAACCACTGCTTTATCTCCTGCAGCTGCATATACTGCTACATCTCTTGCTGCATCTCCTGCTGCTGCAATGCCTGCTTCTGAATCTCCTGCTGCTGCATCTGCTGCTTATTTATATCTTCTTGATTTTTTTGTTGCTGCATCTTGTGCTGCATGTCCCGCTGCAGCCTCTCCTGTTACATCTCCTACTGCTGCATCTACTTCTGAATCTCCTCTTTCATCTCCTCTTGCAGCATTTCCAGCTGCCTCTCTTTCTGCTGAATCTCCGTTTGCCGCTCCTACTTCCGCATCTCCTGGTTCACCTCCTACTGCTGCATCTCATCCTACTACACCTCTGGCTGCATCTCCTGATGCATCTGCTGCGGCTCCATCCCCTGAAGCTGCCTATTCTGCTACATATCCTGCTGCGGTATCCCCTGCTGCTGCATCTCCTGCTGCTGCATTACCTGCTTCATCTCCTCCTGTGTCATATCATGCTGCATCTGCTGCTACATATCCTGCTGAATCTGCTGCTGCATTTGCTGCAACTCCATCTCCTACTGATGCATCTCCTTCTGACGCATCTTCTACTGCATCTCCTGATGAATCTCCTGCTTCTGCATCTCTTTTTGCATCTTCTGCTGCTGCTACATCTCCTGCTGCATCTCCTGCTGCTGCATCCTCTCCTGCTGCATCTGCTGCATAGCCTTATTCTGCATCTCCCTCTGCGGCATCTCTTTCTGATGCATCTCATGTTGAATCTGCTTCTAAATCTGCTCCTGCATCTACTGCGTCTTCATCTCCTTCTACTGCGTCTCCTGCTGCTTTAACTCCTGCATGTCCTGATGCTGCATTATCTGCAGAACCTACTGGTGCTTCATCTCCTGCTGAATCTGCATCTCCTGCTGCTGCATCTGCTTCTGATGCCTATACCCCTGAATATGCTGCTAAATCTCCTGCTCCTGCATCTCATTCTGCTGATGCATCTCTGACTGCTGCATCTCGTGCTGCATATCCTCCTTCTGCATCTGCTGCTGATGCATCTCCAGCTATTGCATCTGCTGCTGAATCATCTCCTGCTGCTCCATCTCTTGCTGCTGCATCTCCTTCTGATGCATCTCCTGCTGCTGTATCTCCTGCTGAATCTGCTGATAAATCTGCTGCTACATCTCGTGCTGAATATCCTCCTGCTTCATTTTCTGCAGCACCTCATTTGCTTCATCTTCTGCCGCATCTCCTGTGGCTGCACCTCCTGTTGCATCTCGTCCTGCTGCATTTCCTGCTGCATCTCCTCCTGTTGTATCTTTTGCAGCATCTTTTGCTGCTACATCTCCTCCTGCTGCATCTCCTGCTGCTGCATCTGATGGAGCACCTCCTGCTGCTGCCTCTCCAGCTGAATCTGCATCTTCTGCTGCATCTCCTGCAGAACCTGCATCTTCTGCTGCATCTTCTGCTGCATCTTACGCTCCATCTGCTGCTGCTTCATCTGCTGCTGCTTCATCTGCTGCTGCATTTGCTGAAGCATCTCCTAATGCATCTCCAGCTACATCTCTACTGCTTAATATGCATCTCTTGCTGCATCACATGCTGCATCTCCTGCATCTAATGCAATATCGCGTACTTCTGCATCTCCTGCTGAATCTGTTTCTCCAGCTGTATGTTATGCAGCATGTCTTGCTGCTGCATCTCCTTCTGTGGCATATTCTGCTGCATCTCATCCTGCTACTGCATGTCCTGGTGCATCTCCTGTTGCATCTCCTACTGCTGCATCTCATCCTACTACACCTCTGGCTGCATCTCCTGATGCATCTGCTGCGGCTTCATCCCCTGAAGCTGCCTATTCTGCTACATATCCTGCTGCTGTATCTCCTGCTGCTGCATTTGCTGCTGTTTTTCCTACTGCATGTGATACAGCAAGAGATGCATATTCAGCAGTAGAGATGTAGCTGGAGATGCATTAGGAGATGCAGCAGGAGATCCTTCAGCAGATGCAGCAGCAGGAGATGCTTCAGCAAATGCAGCAGCAGATGCAGTAGCAGATGCAGTAGCAGATGCAGCAGGAGGAGATGCAAAAGGAGTAGTTCCTGCAGCAGGATATTCAGTAGCATATGATGCAGGAGATGAAGCAGATGGAGGAGAAGATGAGGCAGAAGATGCAGCACCAGATGCAGCAGGAATTGCAGCAGAAGGAGATGAAGCAGGAGATGCAGTAGTATGAGAAGAAGGAGCAGATGCCAAATCAGGAGATGCAGCAGCAGAAGCAGTAGCAGATGCAGAAGCAGTTGCTACAAGAAATGATGCTGGAGGAGATACAGCAGCAGGAGATACATCAGGAGATGTAGCAGCAGGAGATGCAGTAGCAGTAGATGCAGCAGAGGATGCAGTAGCACGAGATTCAGCAGTAGGAGATGTAACAAGAGATGCAGCTGCAGGAGATGCAGCAGCAGGAGATGCACGAGAACATCCATCAGCAGGAGATGCAGCAGCAGGAGATGCACGAGGACATCCAGCAGCAGGAGATGCAGCAGCAGGCTATGCAGCAAGATATGCAGAAGCAGGAGATGTGGTATGAGATGCAGAAGCAGCAGATGCAGCAGGAGATGCAGCAGCAGCAGATGCAGCAGCAGGAGATCAGGCAATAGGAGATGAAGCAAGAGTTGCAGCAGTACATGAAGCAGCAAGAGATGCAGCAGAAAGAGATGAATCAGCAAACAATGCATCAGAAACTGTATCAGCAGCCACAGCCGCAGAAGATAGAGCAGTAGCAGATGCAGCTGGACATGCAACAGCAGTAGATGCAGCAGAGATTGCAGCAGCAGGAGATGCAGCAGCAGGAGATCCAGCAAGAAAGCACCATCATAAGATGAATCTGCAGATGTATCAGAAGGAGATGGAGCAGGAGATGGAGCAGCAAGAGTTGCAGCAGTAGATTAATCTATAGCAGATGCACCAAAAGATGCAGGAGATGCAGCAGGTGGAGATGCAGCAGCAGTAGATTGAGCAAGATATACAGAAGCAGGAGATGCATCGGCGGGAGATGTGGCATGAGAGGCAGAAGAAGGAGATCCTGCAGCAGATGCAGTAGCATATGCAGCACCAGCAGATGCAGCATCAGGAGATTCAGCAGGTCATGCATCAGCAGATGCATCAGCAGGAGATTCAGCAGCAAGAGATGCATCAGGAGATGCAGCATCAGGAGATGCAGCAGGAATTCAGGAGGGGATTCAGTAGCAGGCGATGCAGCGGCGGGAGATGTAACAGTCAGAGATGCAGTAGGAGATGTAGTAGCAGGAGATGCAGCAAGTGGAGATGCAGTAGATTATGCAGCAGCAGGAGATGCTGCAGTAGAAGATACAGAAGTACATGAAGCAGCAGATGCACAAGAAAACAGAGCAGGAGATGTGGCAGGATAAGATGCAGTACCAGCAGATGTAGAAGGAGATGCAGCATCTGGAGCTGAAGCAATAGAAAATGCTGCAGGAGATGCAGCAGCAGATGCAGGAGCAGGAAATGCAGAAGCAGGAGATGCAGCAGCTGGAGATGAAGCAGGAGATGCAGCAGCAGGAGATGTAGTAGGAGATGCAGCAGGAAATAGAGCGTTAGACACTGCAGCAGGAGATGCAGCAGGGTAGGCATATTCAGCAGGAGATGCAGCAGGAGACGCAGTAGAAGGATATGCAGCAGGAGATGCCACATCAGGTGCAACAGGAGGAGATGCAGCAGGAGGAGATGCATCGGGAGATGGCTATTCAGAAGGAGATGCATCAAGAGATTCAGCAGCAGGAGATGCCATCGCAACAGATGCAGCACCAGATTCAGCAGGAAATGAAGCAGCAGTAGATGCAGCATTAGATGCAGCAGGGGATGCAGCAGCAGCAGATGCAGCAGCAGCAGATGCAGCAGGAAATGCAGCAGCAGATGCAGTACGATACAAAGCAAAAGGAGATACAGAAGCAGATGTAGCAGCAGGATATGCAGGAGCACGAGATGCAGCAGGAGGAGATGCAGTAGCAGCAGGTGCAGCAGGAGATGCAGTAGCAGATGATAGAGCAGGAGAAGATGCAGCATTAGGATATGCATGAGGAGATTCCACAGGAGCTTCAGCATGTGCTGCAGGATCACAAAACACAGAAGCAAGAGATGCAGCAGTAGGAGATGCAATAGGAGATACAGAAGCAGGACGTGGAGCAGTAAGTTACGCAGGAAATGCAGCAGGAGGAGATACAGCAACAGGAGATCTGGCTGAAAGAGATGCAGCAGGAGATGCAGCAGGCGATAGAGCAGCAAGAAATGCAGCAGGAGATGCAGCTGTAGGAGATGCAGCAGGATATACATCAGCAGCAGATGCAGCAACAGGAGATGAAGCATCAGCAGAAGCAACAGATGCAGCAGGAGATGCAGCAGCAGCAGATATAGAAGGAGATTCAGCAGGAGATGCAGCTGCAGAAGATGCAGCAGGAAGAGATGCATCAGCAGATGCAACAGGAGATGCATCAGCAGGAGATGCTGCAGCAGATGCAGGAGGAGGAGATGCAGCAGCAGGATACGCAGCAGGAATTGATGCAGAAAGAGATTCAGCAGCAGATTCAGAAGGAGATGCAGAAAGAGATTCAGCAGCAGGAGATGCAAGAGATGCAGCATCAGACTCATCATCAGTAGATGCAGGCGGAAATCTAGCAGCAGGAGATGCAGCAGGAAGAGATTCAGCAGCAGGAGATGCAGCAGCAGATGTATCAGGAGGAGATGCAGCAGCAGGAGACGTAGCAGGAGGTTATGCAGCAAGAGATGCATCATGAGAAATGCAGCAGGAAATGAAGCAGGAGATTCATTAGCAGGAGATTCAGCAGGAGATGCAGCAAGAGTTGCAGAATCAGGAGTTGCAGAAGCAGGAGATGCAGCACCAAGAAATGCAGCAGGAGATAGAGAACGAGATGCAGCTGCAGGAAATGAAGCAGCAGGAGATGCAGCAGGAGATGCAGCAGCAGCAGATGCAGCAGCAGCAGATGTAGCAGCCAATTAAATACCAGCAGATGAGGCAGAGGGAGATGCAGCCGCAGGAAACACAACAGTAGATACAGAAGATGGAGATGCAGAGCAGGAGATGCAGCAGGAGGAGATGCAGCAGGGGATACAGCAGCAGGAAGTGCAGCAGGAGATGCATTAGCAGGAAATGCAGCAGCAGGAGATTGAGGAGCAGAAAATGCAGCAACAGGAGATTCAGCAGCAGGAGATGCAATAGGAGGTACAGAAGCAGGAGATGCAGCAGCAGAACATATAGACGAGATTTAGCAGGAGATGCATTAGCAGGAGGAGATGCAGCTGGAGATAGAGCAGTAGGAGACGTTGCAGCAGGAGATGCAGAGTAGTAGATAAAGAGAAGATGCAGCAGAAGGAAATATAGCAGGAGATTCAGCCGCAGTAAATGCAGCAAGAGAGTAAGCAGCATCAGCTGCAGCAGCAGGTGCAGCAGCAGAGGATGCAACAGCAGATACAGCAGCAGGAGATCTATCAGGAGATGCAGCAGTAGAAGAAGCAGCAGCAGATACAGCAGCAGATTCAGCAGATGCAGCAGTAGTAGATTCAGCAAGAGCTGCAGCAGGAAATGCAGATGAATATGCAGTAGCAGGACATACAGCAGGAGATGCATCTGCAGGTGATGCAGAAAGAGATGCAGAACAGAATACAGCAGCAGAATGTGCAGCAGAAGGAGATGACGCCGAGATGCAGAAGGAGATGCAGCAGGAGGAGATGGAACAGGAATACAGCAGGAGGAGATGCAGCATGAGATGCAGCAGGAAGAGGTACGGTAGCAGCAGATGCAGCAGAATATGCAGCAGAAGGAGATGCATAAGAGATGCAGCAGCAATTGATGAAGCAGGAGATGCTGGAGCTGGAGATGCGGAAGATGTAGGTGCAGAAGCAGGAGATGCAGGAGTAGATGCATCAGCAGGAGATGCAGCAAAACATACATCAGCAGGAGACACAGCAGCAGGATATGAGGCAGGAGATGCACCAGCAGAAAATGCAGCAGGAGATGCTTCAGGAGATGCAGCAGCAGGAGACGTGTCAGAGGTTGCAGCAGTAGGTGAAGCAGCACCAGATGAAGCAGGAGATGCTGCAGATGCAGCAGTAGAGGATTCAGCAGGTGATGCAGCAGGAAGAGATGGAGCAGGAGAAATATCAGCAGCAGATGCACCAGCGGAGGAAGCAGCAGTAGATGCAGCAGGAGATATAGAAAACTATGAGGCAGCAGGAGATGTAGTAGGAGATGCAGCAGTAGATGAAGTAGCAGTAGACGCACCAGCAGTTGCAGCAGGAAATGCAGCAGGAGAAGCAGCAGGAGATGCAGCAGCAGGAGGTGCAGCCGCAAATGCATTCAGCAGGATATGCAGTAGGAGATGCCGCAGCCGGAGATTCAGTAGCAGGAGATTCAGCAGCAGATGTAGCAGGATATGCAGCATCAGTAGATGCGTCCGCAGATGCATCACCAGAGCACGTAGGAGGAGATACAGAAGCAGGAGATACAGCTGGAGATAAAGCAGCATAAGATGAAGCAGCAGATGCAGCAGCAGCAGATACAGGAGGAGATCTAGCAGCAGGAGATGCATCAGAAGGAAATGCAGCAGCAGATGCAGCAGCAAATTAAGTACCAGCAGATGAGGCAGAGGGAGATGCAGCAGCAGGAAATGCAGCAGTAAATACAGAAGACGGAGATGCACAGCAGCAGATGCAGCAGGAGATAGACCGTTAGACACTGCAGCCGGAGATGCAGCAAGGTAGACATATTCAGCAGGAGATGCAGCAGCAAGATATGCAGCAGCAAGATATGCAGCAGGAAATGCCGCAGAATATGCAGCAGGAGATGCATATTCAGAAGGAGGTGCAGCAGGAGATGTAGCAGGATATGTAGCAACTTGAGATGCTGCAGCAGATTCAGGAGGAGATGAAGCAGCAGGAGACGCAGCTGCAGCAGATTCAGCAGGAAATTCAGCAGGAATTTCTGCGGCAGGATAAGCAGCAGGAGATGCAGCAGCACGTGATGCAGCAGCCGATGCAGCAGCAGATGCCGCAGGAGACGCAAGAGAAGGAGATGCAAAAGCAGATGCAGCAGTGGCTACAGATTCAGCAGGAGATGCAGCAGGAAGAGATGATTCAGATGATACAGCATCAGGAGATGCAGCAGGAGATTCAGCCGGAGATGCAGTAGGGAGAGAGGAAAGAGGAGATGTTGCAGAAGGAGAAGATAAAGCAGGAGATGCATCAGTAGTAGATACAGCAGAGGATGCATTAACAGCAGATTCCGCAGCAGGAGAGGCAGAAAGAGATTCAGCAGCAGGAAACGAAGAAGCAGGAAATGCAGCAGTGTATCTAGAAGCAGGATATGCAGCAAGAGGAGATACAGCAGGTACTGCAGCAGCAGGAGATGAAGCAGGAGATTATACAGCAGGTGATACAGCAGCAGATGCAGCAGCAGGAGATACGTCAGCAGGAGACGTAGCAGGAGGTATGCAGCAGGAGATGCAGCAGGAGATTATATAGCAGGAGGTGCAGTCACAGGAAATACAGCAGCAGGAGATGCAGCACAAAGAAATGCAGCAGGAGATGCAGGAGGAGATGCAGCCGCAGGAAATTCAGCAGCAGGAGATGCAGCATGAGATGCAGCAGCATGAGATGCAGCAGCATTTCAGTAGCAAATTAAGTACCAGCAGATGAGGCAGAGGGAGATGTAGCAGCAGGAAATGCTGCAGTAGATATAGAAGATGGAGATGCAGCAGCAGGACATGCAGCAGGACGAGATGCATCATGTAATGCAGCAGGAGATGCAGGAGGAGATGCAGCAAGAGACTCAGCAGGAGATGCAGCAGCAAGAGATGATGCAGGAGATGCATCAGCAGTAGATGCAGCCGTGTACGCAGCAGCAGGAGTTGCAGCAGCAGGAGATGCATCAGGAGATGATGCAGAAAGAGATGCAGCATCAGATTCATCATCAAGAGATGCAGGAGGAGATCCAGCAGCAGGAGATGCAGCAGGAAGAGATGCAGAAGATGCAGCAGAAAGAGATGCATAAGGAGATCCATCAGGAGAATATTCACCAGCAGGAGATGCAGAAGGAGATGCAGTAGCAGGAGATGTATCAGCAGGATATGCAGCAGGAGATTGAGCAAGACATGATGCATCATGAGTTGCTGCAGCTGGAGATGCAGCAGCAGACGAAAGAGCAGTAGATGCAGCAGAAAGCCATGCAGCAGAAGAAGAGGAAGCAGCAGTAGATACAGCGGGAGATGCAGCAGCAGTAGATACAGCAGTGTACGAAGCAGAAGCAGATGCAGCAGCAGGACATTCAGCAAGAGGAGATGCTGCAGGCTATGCAGCAGCAGGAGGTGCAGCAGGAGATGTGTCAGCAGGAGATACAGCAGGAGATGCGGTAGGTTTTGATTCAGCAGGAGATGCAGCAGCAGGAGATGCTGGAGCAGGAGATGCATCTGGAACGCCGCAGGGATTCAGTAGCAGCTGATGCAGCACGAGATGCGGTAGGAGATTCAGCAGCAGGAGATGCAGCAAGAGATGCAGCAGGGGATTCAGTAGCAGGTGATGCAGCGGCAGGTGATGCAGCGGCAGATGCAGCAGCAGATAAAGGAGACGCAGCAGGAGGAGATGCAGAAGGAGATGCAGCAGCAGGAGATGTAGAAGGAGATGCAGTAGTATATGAAGCAGCAGCAGATGCAGCAGAAAATGCTGTGGATGCAGCAGTAGGAGATTAATCACTAGATACAGCAGCAGATGATGCAGAAACAGGAGGTGCAGCAGCAGTAAATGCAGCAGGGTTTGCAGCAGCAAAACATTCAGCAGCAGGAGAACCTGCAAGGTAGCAGTATCATAAGATGACTCCTCAGATGCATCAGAAGGATATGTAGCAAGAGGTGCAGCAGCAGGAATTTCAACAGCAGATTCAACAGCAGATGCAGAAAGAGATGCAGCAGCAGGAGATGCAGCAGCAGATGCATCAATAGATGCATAATTATCAGGAGATGCAGCAGGAAGAGATGCTTCAGCAGGTACAGCTTCATGAGATGTAGCACGAGATACAGAAAGAGATGCTGTAGGAGGAGAGGCAGGAGTCGATGATGCAGCAGACGCAGTAGCATGAGATGCAAAAGCAGAAGTTGCAGCCATAGATTCTGCAACAGGAGATGCAGCCACAGGAGATGAGCAGCGGATTCAGTAGGAGATGAAGCAGCAGGAGATGAAGCAGCAGGATCTGCAGAGAAGAAGATGCAGCAGCAGGAGATGTAGCAGGAGATGCAACAGCAGAAAATACAGCAGTACATGAAGCTGCAGATGCACAAGAAAACAGAGCAGGAGATGCGGCCGGATATGATGCAGTACCAGCAGATGCAGTAGGAGATGCGGCATCTGGAGTTCAAGCAATAGAAAATGCTGCAGGAGATGCAGCAGCAAATGCATCAGGAGAAGCAGGAGCAGGAAATGCAGAAGCAAGAGATGCAGCAGCAGAGATGCAGGAGTAGGAGACGCAGAAGCAGGAGATGTAGCAGCAAGACATGCAAAAGGATATGCAGAAGCAGGAGACGCAGCAGTAGAAGATGCAGGAAATGCAGCAGCTGATGCAGGAATAGATTTAGCAGCAGGAGAGGCATCAGCAGGAGATGCAGTATGAGATGCAGCAGCATGAGATGCAGCAGCATGAGATGCAGCAGCAGATGCAGCAATAGATTCAGCAGAAGACACAGCAGCAGGAGATGAAGAATCTGGAGATGTAGCAGGTGATGCAGCAGCTGGAGATGCAGCAGCATGAGATGCAGCAGGAGATAGAGCGTTAGACACTTCAGCAGGAGATTCAGCAGGGTAGGCATATTCAGCAGGACATGTAGCAGGAGATGCCGCAGCAGATGCAGCAGGAGATGCAGCAGAAGGAGTTGCTGCAGCAGCACGTACCGAAGGTGATGCAGCAGCAGGAGATGCAGCAGCAGCAGATGCAGCAGGAGATTCAGCAGCAGACACAGGATATTCAGCAGCAGACACGGCATCAGGAGATTCAACAGCAGGAGATTCAGTAGCAGATGCAGAAGCAAACGCAGCAGGAGGAGTGGCAGCAGGTGGAGATGCATCAGGAGATGCATATTCAGAAGGAGATGCAGCAGGAGATGTAGCAGGATATGTAGCAGCATGAGATGCCGCAGGATATTCCAAAAGAGATTCAGCAGAAGGAGATGCAAGAGCAGGAGATGAAGCAGCAGGAGATGCAGCTGCAGCAGCTGCAGCAGGAGATGCAGATTTAGCAGGAGATTCAGCAGCAGGAGATGCAGCAGCAGATGCAGGAGGAGGAGATTCAGCAGCAGGATACGCAGCAGGACTTGATGCAGAAAGTAATAGAGCAGCAGGAGATTCAGAAGAATGAGAGGCAGAAAGAGATTCAGCAGCAGGAGATGCAGCAGCAGGAGATGCAGCGGCAGGAAATGCAGCAGTATATACAGAAGCAGGATATGCAGCAGGAGGAGATGCAGTAGGAGGAGATATAGCAGGTAATGCAGCAGCAGGAGAGGAAGCAGGAGATGCAAGAGCAAGAGATGCAGCATCAGACTCATCAGCAGTAGATGCAGGAGGAAATCTAGCAGCAGGAGATGTAGCAGGAGGAGATTCAGCAGCAGGAGATGCAGCAGCAGATGCATCAGGAGAAGATGCAGAAGCAGGAGACGTAGCAGGAAGTTATGCAGCAAGAGATGCATCATGAGAAATGCAGCAGGAACTGCAGCAAGAGCTGCAAGAGCAGGAGATTCAGCACCAAGAAATGCAGCAGGAGTTGCAGAAGCAGGAGTTGCAGCAGCAGGAGATGCAGCACCAAGAAATGCAGCAGGAGATGCAAGAGGAGATGCAGCAGCATGAGTTGCAGCAGCAGATGCAGCAGCAAACTAAGTACCACCAGATAAGGCAGAGGGAGATGAAGCCGCAGGAAACGGAGCAGTAGATACAGAAGGCGGAGATGCAGCAGCAGGAGATGCAGCAGGGGATACAGCAGCAGGAGGTGCATCAGAAGTAGATGCAAAAGGAATGCAGTAGGGGATTCAGTAGGAGGTGATGCAGAAGCAGATGCAGCAGAGGTAATTTCAGCAGCAGAAGATGTAGCAGGACATGCAGCAGCAGATCAGGGGATGAAGAAAAAGAGAAGCAACGAGAGGTGATTCAGCAGGAGACGCATCAGGAGATGCAGCAGCAGGAGAAGCATGAAGAGATGCAGCATCAGGCCATGCAGCATTAGGAGATGCAGCAGGGGATTCAATAGCAGGTGGTGTAGCAGGTGGTGCAGCAGGAGGAGATGCAGCAGGAGGAGATGCAGCAGGAGGAGATGCAGCAGGAGATGCATATACAGCAGGAGATGCATCAGGAGATGTAGCAGGACATGAGATGCCGCAGCAGATTCAGGAGGAGATTCAGCAGTAGGAGCTGCAAGAGCAGGAGATAAAGCAGCAGGAGATGCGGCCGCAGCAGATCTAGCAGCAAATTAAGCAGGAAATTCAGCAGGAACTTCTGCAATTGGATAAGCAGCAGAATACGAAGCAGCAGATGCAGCAGCACGGGATGCAGCAGCCGATGCAGCAGCAGATGCTGCAGGAGACGCAACGGAAGGAGATGCAGAAGCAGATGCGGCAGTAGCTGCAGATTCAGCAGAAGATGCAGCAGGAAGAGATGATTGAGATGATACAGCAGCAGGAGATGCAGCAGGAGATTAAGCAGGAGATGCAGAAGTAGGAGATGCAGAAGGAGGAGAAGCAGCAACGGGAAATGCAACAGGAGATTAAGCAGCAAATGCAGAAGCAGCAGAAACAGCAGGTGGATGTGCAGAAGCAGATGCAGCGGTAGATGCAGATTCAGCAGGAGATTCATCAGCAGGAGATGCTGCAGCAGATTCACAGTAGGAGATGCATCAGCAGGAGATGCAGCAGGAGGTGCAGCAGCAGATAAAGTAGAATAAGCAGCAGAAGGAGATGCAGTAGAAGATGCCGGAACAGGAGATGCAGCAGAAAATTCAGAAGGAAAAACAGCAGGAGAAGCATCAGGAGGAGATGCAGCAAGACATGCAGCAGCAGCAGATGCAGCAGCAGAAGATGGAGCAAGATATGCAGAAGCAGTAGGTGCAGCAGGAGATGCAGTAGCAAGAGATGAAGCATCATCATGAGATGCATTAAGAGGTGCAGCAGCAGGATATGTAGCAGCAGGAGATGCAGCAACAGGATATGTAGCAGGATATGTAGCAGGAGATGAAGTAGCAGCAGAGCAGCCACAGATGCAGCAGGAAAATGAACAGTAGATGCAGGAGCAAGAGATACTGCAGCAGGAAATACTGCAGCAGATGCAGCAGGAGATGACATAGCAGGTGAGGAAGCCACAGATGTATCATCTGAAGATGAAGCAGGAGATGCAGCAGCACGAAGTACATGAGCAGATGCATCAGGAGATGAGGCAGCAAATGTAGAAAGGTATACGGTAGGGGATGCAGCAGGAAATGTATCACCACGAAATGTATCAGCACGAAATGCAGCAGGAGATGCAGCAAGAAATGCAGCAGGATATGCAGGAGAAGTGAGTGACGCAGGAGATGTAGCAGAAGGAGGTGCAGCAGCAGCAGATTCAGCAGGAGGTATAGAAGCAGGAGATGCAGAAGCATAAGATGCAGCAGCAGGAGATTCATTAGGGCATGCAGAAGCAGGAGATATAGAAGCAGGAGATGCAGCATAAGATGCAGCAGGATGAAGTGAAGCAGCAGGGGATGCATCAGGAGATGCAGATGCAGGAGATATAGCAGCAGGAGATGCATCAGGATGAAGTGAGGCAGCAGGGGATGCATTAGGAGATGCAGGAGCAGCAGATACAGCAGGAGATTGCGTAGCAGGAGATGCAGCAGGAGGAGATGCAACAGGAGATGCAGCAGGAGGAGGTACAGCAGCAGCAGATGTAGCAGCATATGCAGCAGAAGGAGATGCATAAGAGATGCAGCAGCAGTTGATGAAGCATGAGATGCTGGAGCCGGAGATGCAGAAGAAGTAGATGCAGTAGAAGGATATGCAGAAAAGGATGCATTAGCAGGAGATGCAGCAAAACATGCATCGGCAGGAGATGCAGCAGCAGAAAATGCAGCAGGAGATACTTCAGGAGATTAAGCAGGAGATGCTGCAGCAGGTTATGCAGCAGCAGATGCAGCAGCAGGAGATGTGTCAAAGGTTGCAGCAGTAGGTGAAGCAGCACCAGAAGAAGCAGGAGATGCTGCAGACGCACCAGTAGGGGATGCAGCAGCTGATTCAGCAGGAAGAGATGGAGCACGAGAAATATCAGCAGCAGATGCACCAGCGGAGGAAGCAGCAGTAGATGCAGCAGGAGATATAGAAAAATATGAGGCAGCAGGAGATGTAGTAGGAGATGCAGCAGTAGATGAAGTAGCAGTAGATGCAGCAGCAGTTGCAAGGGGAAATGCAGCAGGAGAAGTAGCAGGAGATGCAGCAGGAGATGCAGCAGCAGGAGGTGCAGCCGCAAATGCATTCAGCAGGATATGCAGTAGGAGATGCCGCAGCCGGAGATTCAGTAGCAGGAGATTCAGCAGCCGATGTAGCAGGATATGCAGCATCAGTACTTGCATCTGCAGATGCATCAGCAGAGCATGTAGGAGGAGATGCAGCAGCAGGAGATATAGCTGGAGATACAGCAGCAGGAGATGAAGCAGCAGGAGATGTAGCAGGACATGCAGCAGTACATGAAGTAGCAGCTGATACAACAGCAGATTCAGGAGATGTAGCAGAGGAGATGCAGCAGGATATGAAAGCGCAGAAGATACAGAAGGAGATGCAGCAGCAGAAGATGAAGCTAGAGATGAAGTAGAAATGCAAAAGCAAATGCAGGAGGAGATGCAGAAAGAAGAGATGCAGCATCATCAGATGCAGCAGGAGATGCAGCAGCAGAAGCGGCAGGAGATGCAGCCAGAGATGCAGTAGCAGAAGCAGCAGCAGATACAGCATCAGATGCAGCAGGATATGAAGCATCAGATGCCAGCAGCATGAAGTGCATCAGCAGGAGATGCAGCAGTACATGAAGCAGAAGCATATTAAGAAGAGGCAGTAGCCAGAAATGCAGCAGAAAATGCAGCAAGAGGAGATGCAGCAGGAGATGCAGTAGAAGGAGATGTAGCTGCAGCTGCAGAGGCAGCAGACGCAGCAGCAATAGAAGCAGCAGCAGATGCATCAGGAGATGCAGATTCAGTAGGAGATGCAGCAGCAGAAGATGCTCCTGCAGATGACGCTGCAGCAGATACAGCAGAAGGAAATGCAGCAGGATATGCTGCAGGAGGAGATGCAGCAGGAGATGATGCAGCAGGTGATGCAGTAGGATTTGCAGCAGGAGGAGATGCAGTAGGAAGAGATATAGCAGGTAATGCAGCAGCAGGAGAGGCAACAGGAGATGCAAGAGCAAGAGATGCAGCATCAGGCACATCAGCAGTAGATGCAGGAAAAAATCTAGCAGGAGGAGATGCAGCAGGAGGAGATTCAGCAGCAGGAGATGCATCAGTAGATGTATCAGGAGAAGATGCAGCAGCAGGAGACGTAGCAGGATGTTATGCAGCAAGAGATGCATCATGAGAAATGCAGCAGGAGATTCATTAGTAAGAGATTCATTAGCAGGAGATGCAGCAGGAGTTGCAGAAGCAGGAGTCGCAGCAGCAGGAGATGCAGCACCAGGAAATGCAGCAGGAGATGCAGGAGGAGATGCAGCCGCAGAAAATCCAGCAGCAGGAGATGCAGCATGAGATGCAGCAGCAGGAGATACAGCAGCGGATGTAGCAGCAAATTAAGTACCAGCAGATGAGGCAGAGGGAGATGCAGTTACAGGAAACGCAGCAGTAGATACAAAAGACGGAGATGCAGCAGCAGGAGATGCAGAAGGAAGAGATGCACCAGGGGATACAGCAGAAGGAGGTGCAGCAGCAGTAGATGCAAAAGGAATGCAGGAGGGGATTCAGTAGCAGGTGATGCAGCAGTAAATTCAGCAGCAGAAGATGTAGCAAGACATGCAGCAGCACATGCAGCAGCAGTAAATTCAGCAACAGGAGATGTAGCAGCACACACAGCAGCAGATCCGGAGATGAAGCAGCAGGAGATGCAGCATCAGGAGATGCAGCAGGAGATTCAATAGCAGGTGGTGCAGCAGTGGGAGATGCTCAGGGGATAAAGCAGCAGGAGATGCAACATGAATGCAGCAGGGGATTCGGTAGCAGGTGATGCAGCAGCAGATGCAGCAGAAGTAAATTCAGAAGCCGAAGATGTAGCAGCATATGCAGCAGCAGATGCAGAAGATGTAAATTCAGTAGCAGAAGATGTAGCAGCACATGCAGCAGTAGTAGATGAAACCGAGGATGAAGAAGCAGGAGATACAGAAGCAGGAGATGCAGCAGCATATCCAGCAGCACATTCAGCAGAAGATGCTGAAGCAGGAGATTCAGCAGCAGGAGACTAAGACTCGGCAGATACAGAAGCACGTTCAGCAGGAGATGCAGCAGGAGATGCAGCAGCAGCAGATGCAGCAGCAGAAGATGAAGCAGGAGATGAAGCAAGAGCTTTAGCAGGAGATACAGAAGCAGAAGATTCAGGAGCAGAAGGTGAAGAAGCAGGAGATGCAGCAACAGGAGCTGCAGAAGCAGATGCAGAAGTAGGAGGTGCAGCAGCAGGAATTTCAACAACAGATTCAACAGCAGATGCAGAAGGGGTGCAGCATCAGGAGATGCAGCAGCAGATGCATCAATAGATGCCTATTCATCAGGAGATGCAGCAGGAAGAGATGCTTAAGCAGGTACAGCTTCATGAGATGTAGCACAAGATACAGAAGGAGATGCTGTAGGAGGAGAGGCAGGAGAAGATGATGCAGCAGACGCAGTAGCAGTAGATGCAGAAGCAGAAGATGCAGCCTGAGATTCTGCAGCAGGAGATGCATCAGGAGATACAGCTGCAGGAGACGAGCGGCAGATTCAGTAGGAGATTCTGCAGTAGGAGATGAAGCAGCAGGATCTGCAGGAAAGAAGATGCAGCAGCAGGAGATGAAGCAGGAGTTGCAGCAGCAGAAGATACAGCAGTACATGAAGCAGCAGATGCACAAGAAAACGGAGCAGGAGATGCAGCAGGATAAGATGCAGTACCAGCAGATGCAGTAGGAGATGCAGCATCTGGAGTTGAAGCAATAGAAAATGCTGCAGGAGATGCAGCAGCAGATGCGTCAGGAGAAGCAGGAGCAGGAAATGCAGACGCAGGAGATGCAGCAGCAGAGATGCAGGAGTAGGAGAGACAGAAGCAGGAGATGTAGCAGCAAGTCACGCAAAAGGATATGCAGAAGCAGGAAATGCAGCAGCAGGAGATGCAGGAAATGCATCAGCAGATGCAGGAGGTGATTTAGCAGGAGGAGAGGAAGCAGCACGTGAGGCGGCAGCAGGAGATGCAGCATGATATGCAGCAGCAGATGCATCGTCAGCAGATGCAGAAGTAGATTCAGTAGAAGACACTGCAGCAGGAGATGCAGCAGCTGGAGATGAAGCAGAAGATGCAGCAGCAGGAGATGTAGTAGGAGATGCAGCAGGAGATGCCACATCAGGTGCAACAGGAGGAGGTGCAGCAGGAGGAGATGCTGCAGGAGGAGATGCATCGGGAGATGGCTATTCAGAAGGAGATGCAACAGGAGATGTAGCAGCATGAGATGCCACGGGAGAGTCAGGAGGAGATTCAGCAGCAGGAGATGCAAGAGCAGGAAATGCCATCGCAACAGATTCAGCAGCAGATTCAGCAGGAAATGAAGCAGCAGTAGATGCAGCAGGGGATGCAGCAGGGGATGCAGAAGCAGCAGATGCAGAAGCAGATGCAGCAGCACATGCAGTATGATACAAAGCAAAAGCAGGTGTAGCAGCAGGAGATGCAGGAGCACGAGATGCAGCAGGAGGAGATGCAGGAGCAGCAGGTGCAGCAGGAGATGCAGCAGCAGATGATAGAGTAGCAGAAGATGCAGCATAAGGATATGCATGAGGAGATTCCACAGGAGCTTCAGCATGTGATGCAGGATCACGACCTGCAGAAGCAAGAGATGCAGCAGTAGGAGATGCAATAGGAGATGCAGAAGCAGGAGGTGGATCAGTAAATTCAGCAAGAAATGCAGCAGGAGGAGAGCAGCAACAGGAGATCTAGAAGAAAAAGATGCCGCAGGAGATGCAGCAGGCGATAGAGCAGCAAGAAATGCAGCAGGAGATGCAGCTGCCGAAGTTGCAGCAGCAGGAGATGCAACAGCAGATGCAGCAGGAGATTCAGCAACAGGAGATTCAGCAGTAAACACAGGAGATTCAGCAGCAGACACGGCATCAGGAGATTCAGCAGCAAGGGATGCTGCAGCAGACGCAGAAGCAAACGCAGCAGTAGGAGTGGCCGCAGGTGGAGATGCATCAGGAGATGCATATTCAGAAGGAGATGCACCAGGAAATGTAACAGGATATGTAGCAGCACGAGATGCCGCAGGATATTCCTGAGGAGATTCAGCAGAAAGAAATGCAAGAGCAGGAGATGAAGCAGCAGGAGATGCAGCTGCAGCAGCTGCAGCAGGAGATGCAGATTTAGCAGGAGATGCAGCAGCAGGAGATGCAGTAGGAGAAGATATAGCAGGTAATGCAGCAGCAGAAGAGGCAGCAGGAGATGCAAGAGCAAGAGATGCAGCATCAGTCTCATCAGCAGTAGATGCAGGAGGAGATCCAGCAGCAGGAGATGTAGCAGGAGGAGATTCAGCAGCAGGAGATTGAGCAGCAGGTGTATCAGAAGAAGATGCAGCAGCAGGAGACGTAGCAGGATGTTATGCAGCATCAGTCTCATCAGCAGTAGATGCAGGAGGAGATCCAGCAGCAGGAGATGTAGCAGGAGGAGATTCAGCAGCAGGAGATTGAGCAGCAGGTGTATCAGAAGAAGATGCAGCAGCAGGAGACGTAGCAGGATGTTATGCAGCAAGAGCTGCATCATGAGAAATGCAGCAGGAAATGCAGCAGGTAATTCATTAGCAGGAGATTCAGCAGGAGATGCAGCAAAAGTTGCAAAAGCAGGAGATTCAGCACCAAGAAATGCAGCAGGAGATGCAGGAGGAGATGTAGCCACAGGAAATGCAGCAGCAGGAGATGCAGCATGAGATGCAGCAGCATGACATGCAGCAGCAGATGCAGCAGCAAATGAAGTACCAGCAGATGAGGCAGAGGGAGATGCAGCAGCAGGAAATGCAGCAGTAGGTACAGAAGATGGAGATGCGGCAGCAGCAGATGCAGCAGGAGATGCTGCAGAATATGCAGCAGGAGGAGATGCATCGGGAGATGCATATTCAGAAGGAGATGCAGCAGGAGATGTAGCAGGATATGTAGCAACTTGAGATGCTGCAGCAGATTCAGTAGGAGATTCAGCAGTAGGAAATGCAAGAGCAGGAGATGAAGCAGCAGGAGACGCAGCGGCAGCAGATTCAGCAGGAATTTCTGCGGCAGGATAAGCAGCAGGAGATGCAGCAGCAGATGCAGCAGCAATGTATGCAGCAGCCGATGCAGCAGCAGATGCCACAGGAGACGCAACAGAAGGAGATGCAAAAGCAGATGCAGCAGTGGCTGCAGGTTCAGCAAGAAGAGATGATTCAGATGATAAAGCATCAGGAGATGCAGCAGGAGATTCAGCCGGAAATGCAGTAGGGGGAGAGGCAAGAGGAGATGATGCAGAAGACGCAGCATACAGCACATACAGCAGCAGATCCGGAGATGAAGCAGCAGGAGATGCAGCAGCAGGAGATGCAGCAGGAGATTCAATAGCAGGTGGTGCAGCAGTGGGAGATGCACAAGGGATAAAGCAGCAGGGGATGCAGCAGCAGGAGATGCAACATGAATGCAGCAGCATCAGGAGTTTCAGCAGAGACTGCAGCAGCAATAGATGCGGGAAGAGATCCAGGAGGAGGACCTAGAGCAGCAGGAGATGTAGCAGCACATACAGCAGCAGATCAGAGCATGAAGCAGCAGGAGAAGCAGCAGGTGGAGATTCAGCAGGAGGTACATCAGGAGATACAGCAGCAAAAGATGCATCAAGAGATGCATCATCAGGAGATGCAGCATTAGGAGATGCAGCAGGGGATTCAATAGCAGGTAATGCAGCAGGAGATGCAGCAGGAGATGCAGCAGTAGGAAATGCACCCGAGATACAGCAGCAGGAGGCGCAGCAGCAGGAGATGCAACAGGAATGCAGCAGGGGATTCAGTAGCAGGTGATGCAGCAGCAGATGCAGCAGAAGTAAATCCAGCAGGAGATGTGGCAGCACATGCAGCAGCCGATGCAGCAGAAGTTAATTCAGCAGCAGAAGATGTAGCAGCATATGCAGCAGTAGTAGATGAAACCGAGGATGAAGAAGCAGGGGATACAGCAGCAGGAGATGCATCAGCAGGAGATGCAGCAGTGTATGCAGCAGCAGCAGATGGAGCATCAGGTGATGCAGGAGGACATCAAAAATCAGAAGGTGAAGCAGCAGGAGATGCAGCAGTAGATTAATCTACAGCAGATGCATCAGGTGATGCACCTAAAGATGCAGCAGCAGGAGATGCAGCTGCAGTTAGAGCAGCAGTAGATTGAGCAAGATATACAGAAGCAGGAGTTGCATCGGCGAGAGATGCAGCATGAGAGGCAGAAGAAGGAGATCCTGCAGCAGATGCAGTAGCATATAGAGCACCAGCAGATGCAGCAGCAGGAGATGAAGCAGCAGATGCAGCAGCAGGAGATTCAGTAGCAGGAGATGCATCAGCAGGATATTCAGCAGGAGGAGATGCAGCAGGAGATGCAGCATCAGTAGATGAAGCCGGAATTTAGGAGGGGATTCAGTAGTAGGGTTTGCAGCAGCAGATGCAGGAGATTCAGCAGCAGAAGATGCACCAGGAGATGCAGCAAGAAGAGATGCCACAGATTATGCAGCGGCAGGAGATGCAGCAACAGGTTCAACAGCAGATACAGAAGGAGATGCAGCATCAAGAGATGCAGCATCAAGGCATCAATAGATGCATATTCATCAGGAGCTGCAGCAGGAAGAGATGCTTCAGCAGGTACAGCTTCATGAGATGTAGCACGAGATACAGAAAGAGATGCTGTAGGAGGAGAGGCAGGAGTCGATGATGCAGCAGACGCAGTAGCATGAGATGCAAAAGCAGAAGTTGCAGCCATAGATTCTGCAACAGGAGATGCAGCCACAGGAGATGAGCAGCGGAATCAGCAGGAGATGAGGCAGCAGGAGATGAAGCAGCAGGATCTGCAGAAAAGAAGATGCAGCAGCAGGAGATGCAGCAGCAGAAGAAACAGCAGTACCTGAAGAAGCAGATGCACAAGAAAATGGAGCAGGAGATGCAGCAAGGTAAGATGCAGTACCAGCAGATGCAGTAGGAGATGCAGCATCTAGAGTTGAAGCAATAGAAAATGCTGCAGGAGATGCAGCAGCAGATGCATCAGGAGAAGCAGGAGCAGGAAATGCAGACGCAGGAGATGCAGCAGAGGAGATGCAGCAATAGGAGACGCAGAATCAGGAGATGTAGCAGCAAGACATGCAAAAGGATATGCAGAAGCAGGAGATGCAGCAGCAGGAGATGCAGGAAATGCATCAGCAGATGCAGGAGGTGATTTAGAAGGAGGAGAGGCTGCGGCAGGAGAGGCAGCAGCAGGAGATGCAGTATGAGATGCAGCAGCATGATATGCATCAGCAGATGCATCAGCAGCAGATGCATCAGTAGATTCAGCAGAAGACACAGCACCAGAAGATGCAGGAGCTGGAGACGAAGCAGATGATGCAGCAGCAGGAGATAGAGCGTTAGATGCTGCAGCAGGAGATGCAGCAGGGTAGTCATATTCAGCAGAAGATTCAGCAGGAGCAGGTGCTGCAGGAGGAGATGCATCGGGGGATGGCTATTCAGAAAGAATGTATCAGGAGATGTAGCAGCATGAGCTGTTGCAGGAGATTCAGGAGGAGATCCAGCAGCAGGAGATGCAAGAGCAGGAGATGCCATCGCAACAGATGCAGCACCAGATTCAGCAGCAGATTCAGCAGGAAATGAAGCAGCAGTAGATGCAGCATTAGATGCAGCAGGGGATGCAGCAGCAGCAGATGCAGCAGCAGATGCAGTACAATATGAAGGAAAAGGAGATGCAGAAGCAGATGTAGCAGCAGGATATGCAGGAGCACGAGATGCAGCAGGAGGAGATGCAGGAGCAGCAGGTGCAGCAGGAGATGCAGCAGCAAATGATAGAGCAGGAGAAGATGCAACATAAGGATATGCTTGAGGAGATTCTACAGGAGCTTCAGCATGTGCTGCAGGATCACGAAATGCAGAAGCAAGAGATGCAGCAATAGGAGATGCAGAAGCAGGAGGTGGAGCAGTAAATTCAGCAGGAAATGCAGCAGGAGGAGATACAGCAACAGGAGATCTAGCAGAAAGAGATACAGCAACAGGAGATCTAGCAGAAAGAGATCCAGCAGGAGATGCTGCAGGCGATAGAGCAGAAAGAAATGCAGCAGGAGATGCAGCCGTAGGAGATTCAGCAGGATATACATCATCAGAAGACGCAGCAACAGGAGATGAAGCATGAGCAGAAGCAGCAGATGATGCAGGAGATGAAGCAGCAGCATGTATAGAACGAGATTCAGCAGGGGATGCATCAGCAGGAAATGCATCAGGAGATGCAGCTGCAGAAAATGCAGCAGCAGGAGATGCAGCAGGAGATGCAGCAGGAGATGCAGCAGCAGGAGGTGCAGCCGCAAATGCATTCAGCAGGATATGCAGTAGGAGATGCCGCAGCCGGAGATTCAGTAGCAGGAGATTCAGCAGCAGGTGTAGCAGGATATGCAGCATCAGTACTTGCATCTGCAGATGCATCAGCAGAGCATGTAGGAGGAGATGCAGCAGCAGGAGATACAGCTGGAGATACAGCAGCAGGAGATGAAGCAGCAGGAGATGTAGCAGGACATGCAGCAGTACATGAAGTAGCAGCTGATACAACAGCAGATTCAGGAGATGTAGCAGAGGAGATGCAGCAGGATATGAAAGCGCAGAAGATACAGAAGGAGATGCAGCAGCAGAAGATGAAGCTAGAGATGAAGTAGAAATGCAAAAGCAAATGCAGGAGGAGATGCAGAAAGAAGAGATGCAGCATCATCAGATGCAGCAGGAGATGCAGCAGCAGAAGCGGCAGGATGTGCAGCCAGGGATGCAGTAGCAGAAGCAGCAGCAGATACAGCAGCAGAAGCAGTAGGTGACATAGCATCACCAGATGCAGCCGCAGATGCAGCAGCAGGAGATGCAAGAGGAGATGCAGCAGGATATGCAACAGAAAGAGATGAGGCAGCATCAGATGCAGCAGGATATGAAGCATCAGATGCCAGCAGCATGAAGTGCATCAGCAGGAGATGCAGCAGGAGATGCATATTCAGCAGGTGATGCACCAGATTGTGCAGCAGGAGATGCATCAGAAGGAAATGCAGCAGGAGATGCAGCAGTACATGAAGCAGAAGCATATTAAGGAGAGGCAGTAGCCAGAAATGCAGCAGAAGATGCAGCAAGAGGAGATGCAGCAGGAGATGCAGTAGAAGGAGATGTAGCTGCAGCTGCAGAGGCAGCAGACGCAGCAGCAATAGAAGCAGCAGCAGATGCATCAGGAGATGCAGATTCAGTAGGAGATGTAGCAGCAGAAGATGCTCCTGCAGATGACGCTGCAGCAGATACAGCAGAAGGAAATGCAGCAGGATATGCTGCAGGAGGAGATGCAGCAGGAGATGATGCAGCAGGTGATGCAGTAGGATTTGCAGCAGGAGGAGATGCAGTAGGAAGAGATATAGCAGGTAATGCAGCAGCAGGAGAGGCAACAGGAGATGCAAGAGCAAGAGATGCAGCATCAGACACATCAGCAGTAGATGCAGGAGGAAATCTAGCAGGAGGAGATGTAGCAGGAGGAGATTCAGCAGCAGGAGATGCATCAGTAGATGTATCAGGAGAAGATGCAGCAGCAGGAGACGTAGCAGGATGTTATGCAGCAAGAGATGCATCATGAGAAATGCAGCAGGAGATTCATTAGTAAGAGATTCATTAGCAGGAGATGCAGCAAGAGTTGCAGAAGCAGGAGTCGCAGCAGCAGGAGATGCAGGAGGAGATGCATATTCAGAAGAAGATGCAGCAGGAGATGTAGCAGGATATGTAGCAACATGAGATGCCACAGCAGATTCAGGAGGAGATTCAGCAGTAGGAGATGCAAGAGCAGGAGATGAAGCAGCAGGAGATGCAGCCGCAGCAGATCCAGCAGAAGATTCAGCAGGAATTTCAGCAGCAGGATAAGCAGCAGGAGATACAACAGGAGATGCAGCAGCACGGGATGCAGCAGCCTATGCCGCAGGAGACGCAAGTGAAGGAGATGCAGAAGCAGATGCAGCAGTGGCTGCAGATTCAGCAGGAGATGCAGCAGGAAGAGATGATTCAGAGGATACAGCATCAGGAGATGCAGCAGGAGATTCAGCAGGAGATGCAGTAGGGGGAGAGGCAAGAGGAGATGATGCAGCAGACACAGCAGCAGAAGATGCAGAAGCAGAGGATGTAGCAGTAGATGCAGAAGGAGAAGATGAAGCAGGAGATGCATCAGTAGTAGATACAGCAGAGGATACAGCAGCAGCAGATTCCGCAGCAGGAGAGGCAGAAAGAGATTCAGCAGCAGGAAACGAAGCAGCAGGAAATGCAGTAGTGTATACAGAAGCCAGATATGCAGCAGCAGGAGATAGAGCAGAAGATACAGCAGGTACTGCAGCAGCAGGAGATGCAGCAGGATGTGCGGCAGAAGTAGACGCAGCAGAATAAGCAGCAGGAGGAGATGCAGTAGAAGATGCCAGAGCAGGAGATGCAGCAGAAAATTCAGAAGGAAAAACAGCAGGAGACGCATCAGGAGGAGATGCAGCAAGACATGCAGCAGCAGCAGATGCAGCAGCAGCAGATGCAGCAAGAAATGCAGAAGCAGTAGGTGCAGCAGGAGATGCAGTGGCAAGAAATGAAGCATTCTCATGAGACGCATTAAGAGGTGCAGCAGCAGGATATGTAGCAGCAGGAGATGCCGCAGGAGTTGCAGCAACAGGATATGTAGCAGGAGATTTAGCAGGAGATGAAGTAGCAGCAGAGCAGCCACAGATGCAGCAGGAAATTGAACAGTAGATGCAGGAGCAAGAGATGCTGCAGAAGGAAATACTGCAGCAGATGCAGCAGGAGATGACATAGCAGATGATGAAGCCACAGATGTATCAGCTGAAAATGAAGCAGGAGATGCAGCAGCACGAAGTACATGAGCAGATGCATCAGGAGATGAGGCAGCAAATGTAGAAAGGTATACGGTAGGGGATGCAGCAGGAAATGTATCAGCACGAAATGCAGCAGGAGATGCAGCAAGAAAAGCAGCACGATATGCAGGAGAAGTAGATGCAGCAGGAGATGAAGCAGAAGGAAGTGCAGCAGCAGCAGATTCAGCAGGAGGTGTAGAAGCAGAAGATGCAGCAGGAGATGAATTAGCAGGAGATGCAGCAGCAGGAGATTGAGGAGCAGAAAATGCAACAGCAGGAGATTCAGCAGCAGGAGATGCAATTGGGGGTAGAGAAGCAGGAGATGCAGCAGCAGAAGATATAGAGGAGATTTAGCAGGAGAAGCATTAGCAGGAGGAGATGCAGCTGGAGATAGAGCAGCAGGAGATGCAGCAGGATATGCAGCCGCAGAAGACACAGCAGCAGATTTAGCAGCAGATTCCTCAGGAGATACATCAGCAGGAGATACAGCAAGGGAGGAAGCATCAGGAGAATGCAGCCGGTGATATATTAGCAGGAGATGCAGAAGGAGATGCAGAAGGAGTTGCAGCATCAGGAGATGCAGCAGGGAATGCTGCAGCAGCAGAAGTAACAGGAGATGCATCATCATCATATGCAGTAGGAGACGGAGCAGCAGGAGATGCTACAGGAGATTCAGCCGCAGATGCAGAAGGAGATGTAGCAGCAGGAGATACAGAGTAGTAGATGAAGAGAAGAAGATGCAGCGGAAAAAAATACAGCAGGAGATTCAGACGCAGGAAATGCAGCAAGAGAGAAAGCAGCATCAGATACAGCAGCAGAGGATGCAACAGCAGATGCAGCAGCAGGAGATCTATCAGGAGATGCAGCAGTAGATGAAGCAGCAGCAGATACAGGAGATGCAGCAGTAGTAGATTCAGCAAGAGCTGCAGCAGGAAATGCAGATGAATATGCAGCAGCAGGAGATACAGCAGGAGATGCATCTGCAGGTGATGCAGAAGGAGATGCAGCAGAAGGATATGCAGCCGCAGAATATGCCGCAGCAGGAGATGTACCAGGAGATTCAGCAGGAGATGCAGCAGGAGGAGATACATAAAAGATGCAGCATCAATTGATGAAGCAGGAGATGCTGGAGCTGGAGACGCAGAAGCAGGAGATGCAGAAGCAGGAGATGCAGAAGTAGATGCATCAGCAAGAGATGCAGCAAAACGTACGTCGGCAGGAGACACAGCAGCAGGATATGAGGCAGGAGATGCACCAGCAGAAAATGCAGCAGGAGATGCTTCAGGAGATTAAGCAGGAGATGCAGCAGCAGGAGACGTGTCAGAGGTTGCAGCAGTAGGTGAAGCACACCAGATGAAGCAGGAGATGCTGCAGATGCACCAGTAAGGGATGCAGCAGGTGATGCAGCAGGAAGAGATGGAGCAGGAGATATATCAGCAGCAGTAGATGCAGCAGGAGATATAGAAAAATATGAAACAATAGGAGATGTAGTAGGAGATGCAGCAGTAGATGAAGTAGCAGGAGATGCAGCAGCAGTTGCAGCAGGAAATGCAGCAGGAGAAGCAGCAGGAGATGCAGCAGCAGGAGGTGCAGCCGCAAATGCATTCAGCAGGATATGCAGTAGGAGATGCAGGAGCCGGAGATTCGGTAGCAGGAGATTCAGCAGCAGATGTAGCAGGATATGCAGCATCAGTAGATGTGTCCGCAGATGAATCAGCAGAGCACGTAAGAGGAGATGCAGCAGCAGGAGATGCAGCAGCAGATGCAGTAGGTGATGTAGAATCACCAGAAGCAGCAGGATATACAGCAGCAGATGCAGCAGCAGGAGGTGCAGCAGCAGAAGATACATATTCAGCAGAAGATGCACCAGATTATGCAGCAGGAGATGACGAATCAGAAGGAAATGCAGCAAAAGATGCAGCAGCAGATTAAGGAGTTGCAGTAGCCAGAAATGCAGCAGAAGATGCAGCCAGAGGAGATGCAGCAGGAGATGCAGTAGTAGGAAATGTAGCTGCAGCTGCAGAGGCAGCAGATGCAGCAGCAATAGATGCAGCAGCAATAGATGCAGCAGCAATAGATGCAGCAGCAGATGTATCAGGAGATGCAGATTCAGTAGGAGATGTAGCAGCAGAAGATGCTGCTGCAGATGACGCAGCAGGAGATGCAGCAGAAGGTAATGCAGCAGGATATGCTGCAAGAGGAGATGCAGCAGGTAATGCAGCAGCAGGGGATGCAGTAGGATTTGCAGCAGGAGATGCAGCAGGAGATGCACCAGCAAGAGATGCAGCAGTGGATGCATATTCAGCAGGAGATGCAGCAGAAGATGCAGCAGGAGATGCAGAAGCAGGGGATTTAGCAGGAGATGAAGCAGCAGCAGATGCAGCAGCAGATGCACCAGATGGATGAGAAAGTGATGCAGCAGGGGATGAAGCAGCAGATACAACAGGAAATGGAGCATCAGGAGATGCATCCACAGATGCATGAGCAAAGGATGCAGTAAGCGATGTAGCAGCAGGAGATACAGCAGCAGGAGATACAGAAGCAGGAGATGAAGCAGCAGATGCATCAGCAAGAGATACAGGAGGACATCAAGTAGCAGGAGATGCAGCAGCAGGAATTTTATCGGGAGATGCAGCAGTACATGAAGCATTTCCTGCTGATGCATCTCCTGCTGCATATCCTGCTGATACATCTCCTGCTAAATCAGCTCTTGCTGATGCATCTTTTGCTGCATCTCCTGCTACTGCATCTCCTGCTGCTGAATCTCCTGCTGTGGCAATTCCTACTGCATCTCATGCTGCTGCAATACCTGCAGCATCTCCTGATATAGCGCCTACTTCTGCATCTCCGGCTGCTGGATTTCCCGCTGCCTCTCCTGCTGCTATATCTGCTGCTTCACCTGCTGCTGCTTCTCCAGCTGCATCTCCTCTTGCCGCATATCCTGCTGCATTACCTTCTGCTGCATCACCATCTCTTCATCTCTTGCTGCTGCATCTCCTGCTGCATCTGCTGCTGTTGCATCTCCTGCTGCTGCATCTTCCGCAGAATCTCCTGTTCCTGCTTCTCCTACTGAATCTGCATCTCCTGCTGCTTAATAAAATACTGCTGCATCTGCTGCATCTCCAGCTTCATCATCTCTTCTAAATCTCCTGCTGCGAAATCTCCTGCTGCACCTACTGCTGCATCAATTCCTACATCTCCTGCTGCTGCATCTCCTGCTGCTGCATCTCCAGCTGTTGTATCTCCTGTTACACTTCCTGCTGCTGCATCTCCTTCTACTGCAAATACTGCTGCTGCATCTCCCGATAATTGTGGTGGTGCATCTGCTACTGCATCTGCTACTACTCCATCTAATAGTGCTGCATCTGCTGCTGAATCCTCTGCTTCTGGATCTCCTGCTGTTGCTTATCCTGTTGCATCTCCTGCTGCTGCAAATGCTGCTGTATCCCCTTCTTCTGTATCGCCTGCTGCATCTCCTGCTGCGGCATCTCCTAAAGCATCTCCTGCTGCCGCAAATGCTGCTGCATCCCCTTCTTCTGCATCGCCTGCTGTCTCCTACTGCTACATCTCCTGCTGCTGCATCTCCTAAAGTATCTCCTGCTGCTGCAAATGTTGCTGCATCTCCTCCTGCTGCATCTGCTGCTACATCCCCTGCTCCTGCATCTCCTGCTGCATTTCTTGATACTGCATCTTATGCTGTTGCATATCCTGCACCTGCTTCTGTATCTCTGTTTGCTGCATCTCATACTGCGTCTGCTGCTGCATCTTTTCCTGCTGCATCTTCTTCTGCTGCAATTCCTTCTGCATCTGCTGCTGCATCTCTTACATCTGCTTCGTCTACATATCCTGCGGCATATTCTGCTGTAACTCTGATGCATCTTCTGCTGCATCTCCTGCTACTGCTTCTTTTGCTTCACCTCCTGCTGATTCTGCTGCTGCTGCATCTCCTGCTCTTCATCTCCTGCTGCTTCTCCTGCTTCTTCATCTCTTGCAGCTCCTTCTGCTGCTTCTTCATCTCCTGCCGCTCCTTCTGCTGCTTCATCCTTTTGCTGCATCTCATGCAGTATCTGCTGCTGCCTCTCTGATGCATCTCCTAATGCATCTCCAATTGCATCTGGTTCTGCGTCTCCTGCTGCTTCATCTCCTACTCTATCTACTGCTGCATTTCCTCCTCTGTCTCCTGCTGCTGAATCTCCTATTGCATCTACTGCTTCAGATACTCCTGCATCTCCTACTGCATCTGCTGCTGCTGCTGCATCTCCTGTTTCTGCATCTCCTGCTGCATCTGGGGCTGCTGTGTCTCCTCCACCTGCATTTTCTGCTACTTCTGCTGCTTCATCACTTGCTGAATCTCTTGCTGCATCTCCTTCTGGATTTCCTGCTGCTGCATCACCTCCTACTGCATCTGCTGCAGTATTTCTTGCTGTTGCATATCCGGCTTCTTCATATCATGCTGCATTTCATGATGCTGCATATCCTAACTGCTGCATGTCCTGCTGCTGCATCCCCTGCTGCATCTACTGATGCTGAATCTCCGTCTTTTACATCTCCTGTTCATCTCCTGCTGCATCTCCTGATGCTTCTCGTGCCGCTGCATCTGCTGCATATCCTGCTACTGAATATCCTGCTTCTGCATCTCCTTCTGGTGCATCTCCTGTGCAATCTCTAGCTACTGTATCTCCTACTGATTCCACATCTTCTCTTTCATTAGCTGCTGCATCTACTGCTGTTGCATCCACCTCTGCATCTCCTTCTGCTGCCTCTCCATCCTACATCTCCTCGTGCTTCATCTCTTGGTGCATCTCCTGCTATATCTCATGCTGCATCTCCTTCTTCTCCTCCTGCTGCTGCATCTCCTGCTGCATCTCCTGCTGCTGCATCTCATGGTGGATCTCCTCTTGATAAATCTACTGCTTCACCTCCTGCTGCATCTCCTGCTGGTTCATCTCCTGCTGCCTTTACTGGTGATGCATATCCTGCAGGTGTATTTCCTGATGCATCTCTTGTAGCTGCCTCTTTTTCTGCATATCCTCCTGCATCTCTTCCTGCTGCATCTCTTGTTGAATCTCCTTCTACTGCATCTGCAGCATATGCTGCTTCATCTGGTGCTGCTTCACCTCCTGCTGCATCTCCTGCTGTTGCGTATGCTGCTGCATCTCCTTCTTCTGCATCTTCCGCAGAACTGATAGAACTTTCAGTCTAGGCTTCTGAAGTATAGCATCAGCTAGTAAAGCGTCACTTCAAAATTTTAGAGCATTCAGCACAAGTCCCTCAGGGAAGCTGCTACCATCCAATGCAGGCTCTGCTTAGAGTCTTCTCTTATAGCGCTTTCACAGCAAGCTGTAAAGCACAACTAACACATTTTAGTTCAGAATAATGAATTGTGACTTAACTGCGCCTATTAAGGTGCTTACGGAAAAGTGAGTATCTCAGGCTGTGCAGATGCTGGCATGAAATTATACCGCTTCTTAATGTTTTCTCTAATAGCGCTGTTGCTGCAAAAGACGACTTCTAGAATTTTCACTCTAGGCTTGTGAACTGTAACATTTGAAGCGTCACTTCAAGATCAGCTGTTTATAAACTACTGTTGCATATCCTACTGCTGCATATCCGGATTCAGCATATCCTATTGCATCTCCTGGTGTTGCTTCTCTTGCAGCTTCATTTTCTGCTGCATCTCTTGCAACTGCACTTCTTACTGCATCTCCCGGTGCTGCATCTCTTGATGCTGCATTCCCTGCAGCATCTCCTGCTTCTGCATCTTCTGCAGAATCTCCTGTTCCTGCTTCTCCTGCTGAATCTGCATCTCCTGCTGCATTTGCTGTTGCATCTCCTGCTGCTTAATAAAATACTGCTGCATCTGCTGCATCTCCGGCTGCATCATCTCTTCTACATCTCCTGCTGCGAAATCTCCTGCTGCATCTACTGCTGTATCTCCTGCTGCATCAATTCCTACATCTCCTGCTGCTGCATCTCCTGCTGCTGCATCTCCAGCTGTTGTATCTCCTGTTACACCTCCTGCTGCTGCATCTCCTGCTACTGCAAATACTGCTGCTGCATCTCCTGATAATTGTCGTGGTGCATCTGCTACTGCATCTGCTACTACTCCATCTAATAGTGCTGCATCTGCTGCTGAATCCTCTGCTTCTGGATCTCCTGCTGTTGCTTATCCTGTTGCATCTCCTGCTGCTGCAAATGCTGCTGCATCCCCTTCTTCTGCATCGCCTGCTGCATCTCCTGCTGCTGCATCGCCTGCTGCAGAATCTCCTAAAGTATCTCCTGTTCCTGTTTATCCTGCTGCATCTCCTCCTGCTGCATCTGCTGCTACATCCCCTGCTCCTGCATCTCCTGCTGCATTTCTTGATACTGTGTCTCATGCTGCATCTGGTGCTTTATCAACCACTGCTTTATCTCCTGCAGCTGCATATACTGCTACATCTCTTGCTGCATCTCCTGCTGCTGCAATGCCTGCTTCTGAATCTCCTGCTGCTGCATCTGCTGCTTATTTATATCTTCTTGATTTTTTTGTTGCTGCATCTTGTGCTGCATGTCCTGCTGCAGCCTCTCCTGTTACATCTCCTACTGCTGCATCTACTTCTGAATCTCCTCTTTCATCTCCTCTTGCAGCATTTCCAGCTGCCTCTCTTTCTGCTGAATCTCCGTTTGCCGCTCCTACTTCCGCATCTCCTGGTTCACCTCCTACTGCTGCATCTCATCCTACTACACCTCTGGCTGCATCTCCTGATGCATCTGCTGCGGCTCCATCCCCTGAAGCTGCCTATTCTGCTACATATCCTGCTGCGGTATCCCCTGCTGCTGCATCTCCTGCTGCTGCATTACCTGCTTCATCTCCTCCTGTGTCATATCATGCTGCATCTGCTGCTACATATCCTGCTGAATCTGCTGCTGCATTTGCTGCAACTCCATCTCCTACTGATGCATCTCCTTCTGACGCATCTTCTACTGCATCTCCTGATGAATCTCCTGCTTCTGCATCTCTTTTTGCATCTTCTGCTGCTGCTACATCTCCTGCTGCATCTCCTGCTGCTGCATCCTCTCCTGCTGCATCTGCTGCATAGCCTTATTCTGCATCTCCCTCTGCGGCATCTCTTTCTGATGCATCTCATGTTGAATCTGCTTCTAAATCTGCTCCTGCATCTACTGCGTCTTCATCTCCTTCTACTGCGTCTCCTGCTGCTTTAACTCCTGCATGTCCTGATGCTGCATTATCTGCAGAACCTACTGGTGCTTCATCTCCTGCTGAATCTGCATCTCCTGCTGCTGCATCTGCTTCTGATGCCTATACCCCTGAATATGCTGCTAAATCTCCTGCTCCTGCATCTCATTCTGCTGATGCATCTCTGACTGCTGCATCTCGTGCTGCATATCCTCCTTCTGCATCTGCTGCTGATGCATCTCCAGCTATTGCATCTGCTGCTGAATCATCTCCTGCTGCTCCATCTCTTGCTGCTGCATCTCCTTCTGATGCATCTCCTGCTGCTGTATCTCCTGCTGAATCTGCTGATAAATCTGCTGCTACATCTCGTGCTGAATATCCTCCTGCTTCATTTTCTGCAGCACCTCATTTGCTTCATCTTCTGCCGCATCTCCTGTGGCTGCACCTCCTGTTGCATCTCGTCCTGCTGCATTTCCTGCTGCATCTCCTCCTGTTGTATCTTTTGCAGCATCTTTTGCTGCTACATCTCCTCCTGCTGCATCTCCTGCTGCTGCATCTGATGGAGCACCTCCTGCTGCTGCCTCTCCAGCTGAATCTGCATCTTCTGCTGCATCTCCTGCAGAACCTGCATCTTCTGCTGCATCTTCTGCTGCATCTTACGCTCCATCTGCTGCTGCTTCATCTGCTGCTGCTTCATCTGCTGCTGCATTTGCTGAAGCATCTCCTAATGCATCTCCAGCTACATCTCTACTGCTTAATATGCATCTCTTGCTGCATCACATGCTGCATCTCCTGCATCTAATGCAATATCGCGTACTTCTGCATCTCCTGCTGAATCTGTTTCTCCAGCTGTATGTTATGCAGCATGTCTTGCTGCTGCATCTCCTTCTGTGGCATATTCTGCTGCATCTCATCCTGCTACTGCATGTCCTGGTGCATCTCCTGTTGCATCTCCTACTGCTGCATCTCATCCTACTACACCTCTGGCTGCATCTCCTGATGCATCTGCTGCGGCTTCATCCCCTGAAGCTGCCTATTCTGCTACATATCCTGCTGCTGTATCTCCTGCTGCTGCATTTGCTGCTGTTTTTCCTACTGCATGTGATACAGCAAGAGATGCATATTCAGCAGTAGAGATGTAGCTGGAGATGCATTAGGAGATGCAGCAGGAGATCCTTCAGCAGATGCAGCAGCAGGAGATGCTTCAGCAAATGCAGCAGCAGATGCAGTAGCAGATGCAGTAGCAGATGCAGCAGGAGGAGATGCAAAAGGAGTAGTTCCTGCAGCAGGATATTCAGTAGCATATGATGCAGGAGATGAAGCAGATGGAGGAGAAGATGAGGCAGAAGATGCAGCACCAGATGCAGCAGGAATTGCAGCAGAAGGAGATGAAGCAGGAGATGCAGTAGTATGAGAAGAAGGAGCAGATGCCAAATCAGGAGATGCAGCAGCAGAAGCAGTAGCAGATGCAGAAGCAGTTGCTACAAGAAATGATGCTGGAGGAGATACAGCAGCAGGAGATACATCAGGAGATGTAGCAGCAGGAGATGCAGTAGCAGTAGATGCAGCAGAGGATGCAGTAGCACGAGATTCAGCAGTAGGAGATGTAACAAGAGATGCAGCTGCAGGAGATGCAGCAGCAGGAGATGCACGAGAACATCCATCAGCAGGAGATGCAGCAGCAGGAGATGCACGAGGACATCCAGCAGCAGGAGATGCAGCAGCAGGCTATGCAGCAAGATATGCAGAAGCAGGAGATGTGGTATGAGATGCAGAAGCAGCAGATGCAGCAGAAGATGCAGCAGGAGATGCAGAAGCAGGGGATTTAGCAGGAGATGAAGCAGCAGCAGATGCAGCAGCAGATGCACCAGATGGATGAGAAAGTGATGCAGCAGGGGATGAAGCAGCAGATACAACAGGAAATGGAGCATCAGGAGATGCATCCACAGATGCATGAGCAAAGGATGCAGTAAGCGATGTAGCAGCAGGAGATACAGCAGCAGGAGATACAGAAGCAGGAGATGAAGCAGCAGATGCATCAGCAAGAGATACAGGAGGACATCAAGTAGCAGGAGATGCAGCAGCAGGAATTTTATCGGGAGATGCAGCAGTACATGAAGCATTTCCTGCTGATGCATCT
Source organism: Clamator glandarius (assembly GCA_033459285.1). Lineage (NCBI taxonomy): Eukaryota > Metazoa > Chordata > Aves > Cuculiformes > Cuculidae > Clamator > Clamator glandarius. The sequence goes on along the minus strand of JAUNZM010000500.1, from coordinate 101,951 downwards.
CCTGCTGCATATCCTGCTGATACATCTCCTGCTAAATCAGCTCTTGCTGATGCATCTTTTGCTGCATCTCCTGCTACTGCATCTCCTGCTGCTGAATCTCCTGCTGTGGCAATTCCTACTGCATCTCATGCTGCTGCAATACCTGCAGCATCTCCTGATATAGCGCCTACTTCTGCATCTCCGGCTGCTGGATTTCCCGCTGCCTCTCCTGCTGCTATATCTGCTGCTTCACCTGCTGCTGCTTCTCCAGCTGCATCTCCTCTTGCCGCATATCCTGCTGCATTACCTTCTGCTGCATCACCATCTCTTCATCTCTTGCTGCTGCATCTCCTGCTGCATCTGCTGCTGTTGCATCTCCTGCTGCTGCATCTTCCGCAGAATCTCCTGTTCCTGCTTCTCCTACTGAATCTGCATCTCCTGCTGCTTAATAAAATACTGCTGCATCTGCTGCATCTCCAGCTTCATCATCTCTTCTAAATCTCCTGCTGCGAAATCTCCTGCTGCACCTACTGCTGCATCAATTCCTACATCTCCTGCTGCTGCATCTCCTGCTGCTGCATCTCCAGCTGTTGTATCTCCTGTTACACTTCCTGCTGCTGCATCTCCTTCTACTGCAAATACTGCTGCTGCATCTCCCGATAATTGTGGTGGTGCATCTGCTACTGCATCTGCTACTACTCCATCTAATAGTGCTGCATCTGCTGCTGAATCCTCTGCTTCTGGATCTCCTGCTGTTGCTTATCCTGTTGCATCTCCTGCTGCTGCAAATGCTGCTGTATCCCCTTCTTCTGTATCGCCTGCTGCATCTCCTGCTGCGGCATCTCCTAAAGCATCTCCTGCTGCCGCAAATGCTGCTGCATCCCCTTCTTCTGCATCGCCTGCTGTCTCCTACTGCTACATCTCCTGCTGCTGCATCTCCTAAAGTATCTCCTGCTGCTGCAAATGTTGCTGCATCTCCTCCTGCTGCATCTGCTGCTACATCCCCTGCTCCTGCATCTCCTGCTGCATTTCTTGATACTGCATCTTATGCTGTTGCATATCCTGCACCTGCTTCTGTATCTCTGTTTGCTGCATCTCATACTGCGTCTGCTGCTGCATCTTTTCCTGCTGCATCTTCTTCTGCTGCAATTCCTTCTGCATCTGCTGCTGCATCTCTTACATCTGCTTCGTCTACATATCCTGCGGCATATTCTGCTGTAACTCTGATGCATCTTCTGCTGCATCTCCTGCTACTGCTTCTTTTGCTTCACCTCCTGCTGATTCTGCTGCTGCTGCATCTCCTGCTCTTCATCTCCTGCTGCTTCTCCTGCTTCTTCATCTCTTGCAGCTCCTTCTGCTGCTTCTTCATCTCCTGCCGCTCCTTCTGCTGCTTCATCCTTTTGCTGCATCTCATGCAGTATCTGCTGCTGCCTCTCTGATGCATCTCCTAATGCATCTCCAATTGCATCTGGTTCTGCGTCTCCTGCTGCTTCATCTCCTACTCTATCTACTGCTGCATTTCCTCCTCTGTCTCCTGCTGCTGAATCTCCTATTGCATCTACTGCTTCAGATACTCCTGCATCTCCTACTGCATCTGCTGCTGCTGCTGCATCTCCTGTTTCTGCATCTCCTGCTGCATCTGGGGCTGCTGTGTCTCCTCCACCTGCATTTTCTGCTACTTCTGCTGCTTCATCACTTGCTGAATCTCTTGCTGCATCTCCTTCTGGATTTCCTGCTGCTGCATCACCTCCTACTGCATCTGCTGCAGTATTTCTTGCTGTTGCATATCCGGCTTCTTCATATCATGCTGCATTTCATGATGCTGCATATCCTAACTGCTGCATGTCCTGCTGCTGCATCCCCTGCTGCATCTACTGATGCTGAATCTCCGTCTTTTACATCTCCTGTTCATCTCCTGCTGCATCTCCTGATGCTTCTCGTGCCGCTGCATCTGCTGCATATCCTGCTACTGAATATCCTGCTTCTGCATCTCCTTCTGGTGCATCTCCTGTGCAATCTCTAGCTACTGTATCTCCTACTGATTCCACATCTTCTCTTTCATTAGCTGCTGCATCTACTGCTGTTGCATCCACCTCTGCATCTCCTTCTGCTGCCTCTCCATCCTACATCTCCTCGTGCTTCATCTCTTGGTGCATCTCCTGCTATATCTCATGCTGCATCTCCTTCTTCTCCTCCTGCTGCTGCATCTCCTGCTGCATCTCCTGCTGCTGCATCTCATGGTGGATCTCCTCTTGATAAATCTACTGCTTCACCTCCTGCTGCATCTCCTGCTGGTTCATCTCCTGCTGCCTTTACTGGTGATGCATATCCTGCAGGTGTATTTCCTGATGCATCTCTTGTAGCTGCCTCTTTTTCTGCATATCCTCCTGCATCTCTTCCTGCTGCATCTCTTGTTGAATCTCCTTCTACTGCATCTGCAGCATATGCTGCTTCATCTGGTGCTGCTTCACCTCCTGCTGCATCTCCTGCTGTTGCGTATGCTGCTGCATCTCCTTCTTCTGCATCTTCCGCAGAACTGATAGAACTTTCAGTCTAGGCTTCTGAAGTATAGCATCAGCTAGTAAAGCGTCACTTCAAAATTTTAGAGCATTCAGCACAAGTCCCTCAGGGAAGCTGCTACCATCCAATGCAGGCTCTGCTTAGAGTCTTCTCTTATAGCGCTTTCACAGCAAGCTGTAAAGCACAACTAACACATTTTAGTTCAGAATAATGAATTGTGACTTAACTGCGCCTATTAAGGTGCTTACGGAAAAGTGAGTATCTCAGGCTGTGCAGATGCTGGCATGAAATTATACCGCTTCTTAATGTTTTCTCTAATAGCGCTGTTGCTGCAAAAGACGACTTCTAGAATTTTCACTCTAGGCTTGTGAACTGTAACATTTGAAGCGTCACTTCAAGATCAGCTGTTTATAAACTACTGTTGCATATCCTACTGCTGCATATCCGGATTCAGCATATCCTATTGCATCTCCTGGTGTTGCTTCTCTTGCAGCTTCATTTTCTGCTGCATCTCTTGCAACTGCACTTCTTACTGCATCTCCCGGTGCTGCATCTCTTGATGCTGCATTCCCTGCAGCATCTCCTGCTTCTGCATCTTCTGCAGAATCTCCTGTTCCTGCTTCTCCTGCTGAATCTGCATCTCCTGCTGCATTTGCTGTTGCATCTCCTGCTGCTTAATAAAATACTGCTGCATCTGCTGCATCTCCGGCTGCATCATCTCTTCTACATCTCCTGCTGCGAAATCTCCTGCTGCATCTACTGCTGTATCTCCTGCTGCATCAATTCCTACATCTCCTGCTGCTGCATCTCCTGCTGCTGCATCTCCAGCTGTTGTATCTCCTGTTACACCTCCTGCTGCTGCATCTCCTGCTACTGCAAATACTGCTGCTGCATCTCCTGATAATTGTCGTGGTGCATCTGCTACTGCATCTGCTACTACTCCATCTAATAGTGCTGCATCTGCTGCTGAATCCTCTGCTTCTGGATCTCCTGCTGTTGCTTATCCTGTTGCATCTCCTGCTGCTGCAAATGCTGCTGCATCCCCTTCTTCTGCATCGCCTGCTGCATCTCCTGCTGCTGCATCGCCTGCTGCAGAATCTCCTAAAGTATCTCCTGTTGCTGTTTATCCTGCTGCATCTCCTCCTGCTGCATCTGCTGCTACATCCCCTGCTCCTGCATCTCCTGCTGCATTTCTTGATACTGTGTCTCATGCTGCATCTGGTGCTTTATCAACCACTGCTTTATCTCCTGCAGCTGCATATACTGCTACATCTCTTGCTGCATCTCCTGCTGCTGCAATGCCTGCTTCTGAATCTCCTGCTGCTGCATCTGCTGCTTATTTATATCTTCTTGATTTTTTTGTTGCTGCATCTTGTGCTGCATGTCCTGCTGCAGCCTCTCCTGTTACATCTCCTACTGCTGCATCTACTTCTGAATCTCCTCTTTCATCTCCTCTTGCAGCATTTCCAGCTGCCTCTCTTTCTGCTGAATCTCCGTTTGCCGCTCCTACTTCCGCATCTCCTGGTTCACCTCCTACTGCTGCATCTCATCCTACTACACCTCTGGCTGCATCTCCTGATGCATCTGCTGCGGCTCCATCCCCTGAAGCTGCCTATTCTGCTACATATCCTGCTGCGGTATCCCCTGCTGCTGCATCTCCTGCTGCTGCATTACCTGCTTCATCTCCTCCTGTGTCATATCATGCTGCATCTGCTGCTACATATCCTGCTGAATCTGCTGCTGCATTTGCTGCAACTCCATCTCCTACTGATGCATCTCCTTCTGACGCATCTTCTACTGCATCTCCTGATGAATCTCCTGCTTCTGCATCTCTTTTTGCATCTTCTGCTGCTGCTACATCTCCTGCTGCATCTCCTGCTGCTGCATCCTCTCCTGCTGCATCTGCTGCATAGCCTTATTCTGCATCTCCCTCTGCGGCATCTCTTTCTGATGCATCTCATGTTGAATCTGCTTCTAAATCTGCTCCTGCATCTACTGCGTCTTCATCTCCTTCTACTGCGTCTCCTGCTGCTTTAACTCCTGCATGTCCTGATGCTGCATTATCTGCAGAACCTACTGGTGCTTCATCTCCTGCTGAATCTGCATCTCCTGCTGCTGCATCTGCTTCTGATGCCTATACCCCTGAATATGCTGCTAAATCTCCTGCTCCTGCATCTCATTCTGCTGATGCATCTCTGACTGCTGCATCTCGTGCTGCATATCCTCCTTCTGCATCTGCTGCTGATGCATCTCCAGCTATTGCATCTGCTGCTGAATCATCTCCTGCTGCTCCATCTCTTGCTGCTGCATCTCCTTCTGATGCATCTCCTGCTGCTGTATCTCCTGCTGAATCTGCTGATAAATCTGCTGCTACATCTCGTGCTGAATATCCTCCTGCTTCATTTTCTGCAGCACCTCATTTGCTTCATCTTCTGCCGCATCTCCTGTGGCTGCACCTCCTGTTGCATCTCGTCCTGCTGCATTTCCTGCTGCATCTCCTCCTGTTGTATCTTTTGCAGCATCTTTTGCTGCTACATCTCCTCCTGCTGCATCTCCTGCTGCTGCATCTGATGGAGCACCTCCTGCTGCTGCCTCTCCAGCTGAATCTGCATCTTCTGCTGCATCTCCTGCAGAACCTGCATCTTCTGCTGCATCTTCTGCTGCATCTTACGCTCCATCTGCTGCTGCTTCATCTGCTGCTGCTTCATCTGCTGCTGCTTCATCTGCTGCTGCATTTGCTGAAGCATCTCCTAATGCATCTCCAGCTACATCTCTACTGCTTAATATGCATCTCTTGCTGCATCACATGCTGCATCTCCTGCATCTAATGCAATATCGCGTACTTCTGCATCTCCTGCTGAATCTGTTTCTCCAGCTGTATGTTATGCAGCATGTCTTGCTGCTGCATCTCCTTCTGTGGCATATTCTGCTGCATCTCATCCTGCTACTGCATGTCCTGGTGCATCTCCTGTTGCATCTCCTACTGCTGCATCTCATCCTACTACACCTCTGGCTGCATCTCCTGATGCATCTGCTGCGGCTTCATCCCCTGAAGCTGCCTATTCTGCTACATATCCTGCTGCTGTATCTCCTGCTGCTGCATTTGCTGCTGTTTTTCCTACTGCATGTGATACAGCAAGAGATGCATATTCAGCAGTAGAGATGTAGCTGGAGATGCATTAGGAGATGCAGCAGGAGATCCTTCAGCAGATGCAGCAGCAGGAGATGCTTCAGCAAATGCAGCAGCAGATGCAGTAGCAGATGCAGTAGCAGATGCAGCAGGAGGAGATGCAAAAGGAGTAGTTCCTGCAGCAGGATATTCAGTAGCATATGATGCAGGAGATGAAGCAGATGGAGGAGAAGATGAGGCAGAAGATGCAGCACCAGATGCAGCAGGAATTGCAGCAGAAGGAGATGAAGCAGGAGATGCAGTAGTATGAGAAGAAGGAGCAGATGCCAAATCAGGAGATGCAGCAGCAGAAGCAGTAGCAGATGCAGAAGCAGTTGCTACAAGAAATGATGCTGGAGGAGATACAGCAGCAGGAGATACATCAGGAGATGTAGCAGCAGGAGATGCAGTAGCAGTAGATGCAGCAGAGGATGCAGTAGCACGAGATTCAGCAGTAGGAGATGTAACAAGAGATGCAGCTGCAGGAGATGCAGCAGCAGGAGATGCACGAGAACATCCATCAGCAGGAGATGCAGCAGCAGGAGATGCACGAGGACATCCAGCAGCAGGAGATGCAGCAGCAGGCTATGCAGCAAGATATGCAGAAGCAGGAGATGTGGTATGAGATGCAGAAGCAGCAGATGCAGCAGGAGATGCAGCAGCAGCAGATGCAGCAGCAGGAGATCAGGCAATAGGAGATGAAGCAAGAGTTGCAGCAGTACATGAAGCAGCAAGAGATGCAGCAGAAAGAGATGAATCAGCAAACAATGCATCAGAAACTGTATCAGCAGCCACAGCCGCAGAAGATAGAGCAGTAGCAGATGCAGCTGGACATGCAACAGCAGTAGATGCAGCAGAGATTGCAGCAGCAGGAGATGCAGCAGCAGGAGATCCAGCAAGAAAGCACCATCATAAGATGAATCTGCAGATGTATCAGAAGGAGATGGAGCAGGAGATGGAGCAGCAAGAGTTGCAGCAGTAGATTAATCTATAGCAGATGCACCAAAAGATGCAGGAGATGCAGCAGGTGGAGATGCAGCAGCAGTAGATTGAGCAAGATATACAGAAGCAGGAGATGCATCGGCGGGAGATGTGGCATGAGAGGCAGAAGAAGGAGATCCTGCAGCAGATGCAGTAGCATATGCAGCACCAGCAGATGCAGCATCAGGAGATTCAGCAGGTCATGCATCAGCAGATGCATCAGCAGGAGATTCAGCAGCAAGAGATGCATCAGGAGATGCAGCATCAGGAGATGCAGCATCAGGAGATGCAGCAGGAATTCAGGAGGGGATTCAGTAGCAGGCGATGCAGCGGCGGGAGATGTAACAGTCAGAGATGCAGTAGGAGATGTAGTAGCAGGAGATGCAGCAAGTGGAGATGCAGTAGATTATGCAGCAGCAGGAGATGCTGCAGTAGAAGATACAGAAGTACATGAAGCAGCAGATGCACAAGAAAACAGAGCAGGAGATGTGGCAGGATAAGATGCAGTACCAGCAGATGTAGAAGGAGATGCAGCATCTGGAGCTGAAGCAATAGAAAATGCTGCAGGAGATGCAGCAGCAGATGCAGGAGCAGGAAATGCAGAAGCAGGAGATGCAGCAGCTGGAGATGAAGCAGGAGATGCAGCAGCAGGAGATGTAGTAGGAGATGCAGCAGGAAATAGAGCGTTAGACACTGCAGCAGGAGATGCAGCAGGGTAGGCATATTCAGCAGGAGATGCAGCAGGAGACGCAGTAGAAGGATATGCAGCAGGAGATGCCACATCAGGTGCAACAGGAGGAGATGCAGCAGGAGGAGATGCATCGGGAGATGGCTATTCAGAAGGAGATGCATCAAGAGATTCAGCAGCAGGAGATGCCATCGCAACAGATGCAGCACCAGATTCAGCAGGAAATGAAGCAGCAGTAGATGCAGCATTAGATGCAGCAGGGGATGCAGCAGCAGCAGATGCAGCAGCAGCAGATGCAGCAGGAAATGCAGCAGCAGATGCAGTACGATACAAAGCAAAAGGAGATACAGAAGCAGATGTAGCAGCAGGATATGCAGGAGCACGAGATGCAGCAGGAGGAGATGCAGTAGCAGCAGGTGCAGCAGGAGATGCAGTAGCAGATGATAGAGCAGGAGAAGATGCAGCATTAGGATATGCATGAGGAGATTCCACAGGAGCTTCAGCATGTGCTGCAGGATCACAAAACACAGAAGCAAGAGATGCAGCAGTAGGAGATGCAATAGGAGATACAGAAGCAGGACGTGGAGCAGTAAGTTACGCAGGAAATGCAGCAGGAGGAGATACAGCAACAGGAGATCTGGCTGAAAGAGATGCAGCAGGAGATGCAGCAGGCGATAGAGCAGCAAGAAATGCAGCAGGAGATGCAGCTGTAGGAGATGCAGCAGGATATACATCAGCAGCAGATGCAGCAACAGGAGATGAAGCATCAGCAGAAGCAACAGATGCAGCAGGAGATGCAGCAGCAGCAGATATAGAAGGAGATTCAGCAGGAGATGCAGCTGCAGAAGATGCAGCAGGAAGAGATGCATCAGCAGATGCAACAGGAGATGCATCAGCAGGAGATGCTGCAGCAGATGCAGGAGGAGGAGATGCAGCAGCAGGATACGCAGCAGGAATTGATGCAGAAAGAGATTCAGCAGCAGATTCAGAAGGAGATGCAGAAAGAGATTCAGCAGCAGGAGATGCAAGAGATGCAGCATCAGACTCATCATCAGTAGATGCAGGCGGAAATCTAGCAGCAGGAGATGCAGCAGGAAGAGATTCAGCAGCAGGAGATGCAGCAGCAGATGTATCAGGAGGAGATGCAGCAGCAGGAGACGTAGCAGGAGGTTATGCAGCAAGAGATGCATCATGAGAAATGCAGCAGGAAATGAAGCAGGAGATTCATTAGCAGGAGATTCAGCAGGAGATGCAGCAAGAGTTGCAGAATCAGGAGTTGCAGAAGCAGGAGATGCAGCACCAAGAAATGCAGCAGGAGATAGAGAACGAGATGCAGCTGCAGGAAATGAAGCAGCAGGAGATGCAGCAGGAGATGCAGCAGCAGCAGATGCAGCAGCAGCAGATGTAGCAGCCAATTAAATACCAGCAGATGAGGCAGAGGGAGATGCAGCCGCAGGAAACACAACAGTAGATACAGAAGATGGAGATGCAGAGCAGGAGATGCAGCAGGAGGAGATGCAGCAGGGGATACAGCAGCAGGAAGTGCAGCAGGAGATGCATTAGCAGGAAATGCAGCAGCAGGAGATTGAGGAGCAGAAAATGCAGCAACAGGAGATTCAGCAGCAGGAGATGCAATAGGAGGTACAGAAGCAGGAGATGCAGCAGCAGAACATATAGACGAGATTTAGCAGGAGATGCATTAGCAGGAGGAGATGCAGCTGGAGATAGAGCAGTAGGAGACGTTGCAGCAGGAGATGCAGAGTAGTAGATAAAGAGAAGATGCAGCAGAAGGAAATATAGCAGGAGATTCAGCCGCAGTAAATGCAGCAAGAGAGTAAGCAGCATCAGCTGCAGCAGCAGGTGCAGCAGCAGAGGATGCAACAGCAGATACAGCAGCAGGAGATCTATCAGGAGATGCAGCAGTAGAAGAAGCAGCAGCAGATACAGCAGCAGATTCATCAGATGCAGCAGTAGTAGATTCAGCAAGAGCTGCAGCAGGAAATGCAGATGAATATGCAGTAGCAGGACATACAGCAGGAGCTGCATCTGCAGGTGATGCAGAAAGAGATGCAGAACAGAATACAGCAGCAGAATGTGCAGCAGAAGGAGATGACGCCGAGATGCAGAAGGAGATGCAGCAGGAGGAGATGGAACAGGAATACAGCAGGAGGAGATGCAGCATGAGATGCAGCAGGAAGAGGTACGGTAGCAGCAGATGCAGCAGAATATGCAGCAGAAGGAGATGCATAAGAGATGCAGCAGCAATTGATGAAGCAGGAGATGCTGGAGCTGGAGATGCGGAAGATGTAGGTGCAGAAGCAGGAGATGCAGGAGTAGATGCATCAGCAGGAGATGCAGCAAAACATACATCAGCAGGAGACACAGCAGCAGGATATGAGGCAGGAGATGCACCAGCAGAAAATGCAGCAGGAGATGCTTCAGGAGATGCAGCAGCAGGAGACGTGTCAGAGGTTGCAGCAGTAGGTGAAGCAGCACCAGATGAAGCAGGAGATGCTGCAGATGCAGCAGTAGAGGATTCAGCAGGTGATGCAGCAGGAAGAGATGGAGCAGGAGAAATATCAGCAGCAGATGCACCAGCGGAGGAAGCAGCAGTAGATGCAGCAGGAGATATAGAAAACTATGAGGCAGCAGGAGATGTAGTAGGAGATGCAGCAGTAGATGAAGTAGCAGTAGACGCACCAGCAGTTGCAGCAGGAAATGCAGCAGGAGAAGCAGCAGGAGATGCAGCAGCAGGAGGTGCAGCCGCAAATGCATTCAGCAGGATATGCAGTAGGAGATGCCGCAGCCGGAGATTCAGTAGCAGGAGATTCAGCAGCAGATGTAGCAGGATATGCAGCATCAGTAGATGCGTCCGCAGATGCATCACCAGAGCACGTAGGAGGAGATACAGAAGCAGGAGATACAGCTGGAGATAAAGCAGCATAAGATGAAGCAGCAGATGCAGCAGCAGCAGATACAGGAGGAGATCTAGCAGCAGGAGATGCATCAGAAGGAAATGCAGCAGCAGATGCAGCAGCAAATTAAGTACCAGCAGATGAGGCAGAGGGAGATGCAGCAGCAGGAAATGCAGCAGTAAATACAGAAGACGGAGATGCACAGCAGCAGATGCAGCAGGAGATAGACCGTTAGACACTGCAGCCGGAGATGCAGCAAGGTAGACATATTCAGCAGGAGATGCAGCAGCAAGATATGCAGCAGCAAGATATGCAGCAGGAAATGCCGCAGAATATGCAGCAGGAGATGCATATTCAGAAGGAGGTGCAGCAGGAGATGTAGCAGGATATGTAGCAACTTGAGATGCTGCAGCAGATTCAGGAGGAGATGAAGCAGCAGGAGACGCAGCTGCAGCAGATTCAGCAGGAAATTCAGCAGGAATTTCTGCGGCAGGATAAGCAGCAGGAGATGCAGCAGCACGTGATGCAGCAGCCGATGCAGCAGCAGATGCCGCAGGAGACGCAAGAGAAGGAGATGCAAAAGCAGATGCAGCAGTGGCTGCAGATTCAGCAGGAGATGCAGCAGGAAGAGATGATTCAGATGATACAGCATCAGGAGATGCAGCAGGAGATTCAGCCGGAGATGCAGTAGGGAGAGAGGAAAGAGGAGATGTTGCAGAAGGAGAAGATAAAGCAGGAGATGCATCAGTAGTAGATACAGCAGAGGATGCATTAACAGCAGATTCCGCAGCAGGAGAGGCAGAAAGAGATTCAGCAGCAGGAAACGAAGAAGCAGGAAATGCAGCAGTGTATCTAGAAGCAGGATATGCAGCAAGAGGAGATACAGCAGGTACTGCAGCAGCAGGAGATGAAGCAGGAGATTATACAGCAGGTGATACAGCAGCAGATGCAGCAGCAGGAGATACGTCAGCAGGAGACGTAGCAGGAGGTATGCAGCAGGAGATGCAGCAGGAGATTATATAGCAGGAGGTGCAGTCACAGGAAATACAGCAGCAGGAGATGCAGCACAAAGAAATGCAGCAGGAGATGCAGGAGGAGATGCAGCCGCAGGAAATTCAGCAGCAGGAGATGCAGCATGAGATGCAGCAGCATGAGATGCAGCAGCATTTCAGTAGCAAATTAAGTACCAGCAGATGAGGCAGAGGGAGATGTAGCAGCAGGAAATGCTGCAGTAGATATAGAAGATGGAGATGCAGCAGCAGGACATGCAGCAGGACGAGATGCATCATGTAATGCAGCAGGAGATGCAGGAGGAGATGCAGCAAGAGACTCAGCAGGAGATGCAGCAGCAAGAGATGATGCAGGAGATGCATCAGCAGTAGATGCAGCCGTGTACGCAGCAGCAGGAGTTGCAGCAGCAGGAGATGCATCAGGAGATGATGCAGAAAGAGATGCAGCATCAGATTCATCATCAAGAGATGCAGGAGGAGATCCAGCAGCAGGAGATGCAGCAGGAAGAGATGCAGAAGATGCAGCAGAAAGAGATGCATAAGGAGATCCATCAGGAGAATATTCACCAGCAGGAGATGCAGAAGGAGATGCAGTAGCAGGAGATGTATCAGCAGGATATGCAGCAGGAGATTGAGCAAGACATGATGCATCATGAGTTGCTGCAGCTGGAGATGCAGCAGCAGACGAAAGAGCAGTAGATGCAGCAGAAAGCCATGCAGCAGAAGAAGAGGAAGTAGCAGTAGATACAGCGGGAGATGCAGCAGCAGTAGATACAGCAGTGTACGAAGCAGAAGCAGATGCAGCAGCAGGACATTCAGCAAGAGGAGATGCTGCAGGCTATGCAGCAGCAGGAGGTGCAGCAGGAGATGTGTCAGCAGGAGATACAGCAGGAGATGCGGTAGGTTTTGATTCAGCAGGAGATGCAGCAGCAGGAGATGCTGGAGCAGGAGATGCATCTGGAACGCCGCAGGGATTCAGTAGCAGCTGATGCAGCACGAGATGCGGTAGGAGATTCAGCAGCAGGAGATGCAGCAAGAGATGCAGCAGGGGATTCAGTAGCAGGTGATGCAGCGGCAGGTGATGCAGCGGCAGATGCAGCAGCAGATAAAGGAGACGCAGCAGGAGGAGATGCAGAAGGAGATGCAGCAGCAGGAGATGTAGAAGGAGATGCAGTAGTATATGAAGCAGCAGCAGATGCAGCAGAAAATGCTGTGGATGCAGCAGTAGGAGATTAATCACTAGATACAGCAGCAGATGATGCAGAAACAGGAGGTGCAGCAGCAGTAAATGCAGCAGGGTTTGCAGCAGCAAAACATTCAGCAGCAGGAGAACCTGCAAGGTAGCAGTATCATAAGATGACTCCTCAGATGCATCAGAAGGATATGTAGCAAGAGGTGCAGCAGCAGGAATTTCAACAGCAGATTCAACAGCAGATGCAGAAAGAGATGCAGCAGCAGGAGATGCAGCAGCAGATGCATCAATAGATGCATAATTATCAGGAGATGCAGCAGGAAGAGATGCTTCAGCAGGTACAGCTTCATGAGATGTAGCACGAGATACAGAAAGAGATGCTGTAGGAGGAGAGGCAGGAGTCGATGATGCAGCAGACGCAGTAGCATGAGATGCAAAAGCAGAAGTTGCAGCCATAGATTCTGCAACAGGAGATGCAGCCACAGGAGATGAGCAGCGGATTCAGTAGGAGATGAAGCAGCAGGAGATGAAGCAGCAGGATCTGCAGAGAAGAAGATGCAGCAGCAGGAGATGTAGCAGGAGATGCAACAGCAGAAAATACAGCAGTACATGAAGCTGCAGATGCACAAGAAAACAGAGCAGGAGATGCGGCCGGATAAGATGCAGTACCAGCAGATGCAGTAGGAGATGCGGCATCTGGAGTTCAAGCAATAGAAAATGCTGCAGGAGATGCAGCAGCAAATGCATCAGGAGAAGCAGGAGCAGGAAATGCAGAAGCAAGAGATGCAGCAGCAGAGATGCAGGAGTAGGAGACGCAGAAGCAGGAGATGTAGCAGCAAGACATGCAAAAGGATATGCAGAAGCAGGAGACGCAGCAGTAGAAGATGCAGGAAATGCAGCAGCTGATGCAGGAATAGATTTAGCAGCAGGAGAGGCATCAGCAGGAGATGCAGTATGAGATGCAGCAGCATGAGATGCAGCAGCATGAGATGCAGCAGCAGATGCAGCAATAGATTCAGCAGAAGACACAGCAGCAGGAGATGAAGAATCTGGAGATGTAGCAGGTGATGCAGCAGCTGGAGATGCAGCAGCATGAGATGCAGCAGGAGATAGAGCGTTAGACAATTCAGCAGGAGATTCAGCAGGGTAGGCATATTCAGCAGGACATGTAGCAGGAGATGCCGCAGCAGATGCAGCAGGAGATGCAGCAGAAGGAGTTGCTGCAGCAGCACGTGCCGAAGGTGATGCAGCAGCAGGAGATGCAGCAGCAGCAGATGCAGCAGGAGATTCAGCAGCAGACACAGGATATTCAGCAGCAGACACGGCATCAGGAGATTCAACAGCAGGAGATTCAGTAGCAGATGCAGAAGCAAACGCAGTAGGAGGAGTGGCAGCAGGTGGAGATGCATCAGGAGGTGCATATTCAGAAGGAGATGCAGCAGGAGATGTAGCAGGATATGTAGCAGCATGAGATGCCGCAGGATATTCCAAAAGAGATTCAGCAGAAGGAGATGCAAGAGCAGGAGATGAAGCAGCAGGAGATGCAGCTGCAGCAGCTGCAGCAGGAGATGCAGATTTAGCAGGAGATTCAGCAGCAGGAGATGCAGCAGCAGATGCAGGAGGAGGAGATTCAGCAGCAGGATACGCAGCAGGACTTGATGCAGAAAGTAATAGAGCAGCAGGAGATTCAGAAGAATGAGAGGCAGAAAGAGATTCAGCAGCAGGAGATGCAGCAGCAGGAGATGCAGCGGCAGGAAATGCAGCAGTATATACAGAAGCAGGATATGCAGCAGGAGGAGATGCAGTAGGAGGAGATATAGCAGGTAATGCAGCAGCAGGAGAGGAAGCAGGAGATGCAAGAGCAAGAGATGCAGCATCAGACTCATCAGCAGTAGATGCAGGAGGAAATCTAGCAGCAGGAGATGTAGCAGGAGGAGATTCAGCAGCAGGAGATGCAGCAGCAGATGCATCAGGAGAAGATGCAGAAGCAGGAGACGTAGCAGGAAGTTATGCAGCAAGAGATGCATCATGAGAAATGCAGCAGGAACTGCAGCAAGAGCTGCAAGAGCAGGAGATTCAGCACCAAGAAATGCAGCAGGAGTTGCAGAAGCAGGAGTTGCAGCAGCAGGAGATGCAGCACCAAGAAATGCAGCAGGAGATGCAAGAGGAGATGCAGCAGCATGAGTTGCAGCAGCAGATGCAGCAGCAAACTAAGTACCACCAGATAAGGCAGAGGGAGATGAAGCCGCAGGAAACGGAGCAGTAGATACAGAAGGCGGAGATGCAGCAGCAGGAGATGCAGCAGGGGATACAGCAGCAGGAGGTGCATCAGAAGTAGATGCAAAAGGAATGCAGTAGGGGATTCAGTAGGAGGTGATGCAGAAGCAGATGCAGCAGAGGTAATTTCAGCAGCAGAAGATGTAGCAGGACATGCAGCAGCAGATCAGGGGATGAAGAAAAAGAGAAGCAACGAGAGGTGATTCAGCAGGAGACGCATCAGGAGATGCAGCAGCAGGAGATGCATGAAGAGATGCAGCATCAGGCCATGCAGCATTAGGAGATGCAGCAGGGGATTCAATAGCAGGTGGTGTAGCAGGTGGTGCAGCAGGAGATGCAGCAGGTGATGCAGCAGGAGGAGATGCAGCAGGAGGAGATGCAGCAGGAGGAGATGCAGCAGGAGATGCATATTCAGAAGGAGATGCATCAGGAGATGTAGCAGGACATGAGATGCCGCAGCAGATTCAGGAGGAGATTCAGCGGTAGGAGCTGCAAGAGCAGGAGATAAAGCAGCAGGAGATGCAGCCGCAGCAGATCTAGCAGCAAATTAAGCAGGAAATTCAGCAGGAACTTCTGCAATTGGATAAGCAGCAGAATACGAAGCAGCAGATGCAGCAGCACGGGATGCAGCAGCCGATGCAGCAGCAGATGCCGCAGGAGACGCAACGGAAGGAGATGCAGAAGCAGATGCGGCAGTAGCTGCAGATTCAGCAGAAGATGCAGCAGGAAGAGATGATTGAGATGATACAGCAGCAGGAGATGCAGCAGGAGATTAAGCAGGAGATGCAGAAGTAGGAGATGCAGAAGGAGGAGAAGCAGCAACGGGAAATGCAGCAGGAGATTAAGCAGCAAATGCAGAAGCAGCAGAAACAGCAGGTGGATGTGCAGAAGCAGATGCAGCGGTAGATGCATATTCAGCAGGAGATTCATCAGCAGGAGATGCTGCAGCAGATTCACAGTAGGAGATGCATCAGCAGGAGATGCAGCAGGAGGTGCAGCAGGAGATGCAGTACCAAGAGATGAAGCATTATCATGAGATGCATTAAGAGGTGCAGCAGCAGGATATTTAGCAGCAGGAGATGCAGCAACAGGATATGTAGCAGGAGATTTAGCAGGAGATGAAGTAGCAGCAGAGCAGCAACAGATGCAGCAGGAAAATGAACAGTAGATGCAGGAGCAAGAGATGCTGCATCAGGAAATACTGCAGCAGATGCAGCAGGAGATGACATAGCAGGTGATGAAGCCACAGATGTATCATCTGAAGATGAAGCAGGAGATGCAGCAGGAGATGCAGCAGCAGGAGGTGCAGCCGCAAATGCATTCAGCAGGATATGCAGTAGGAGATGCTGCAGCCGGAGATACAGTAGCAGGAGATTCAGCAGCAGATGTAGCAGGATATGCAGCATCAGTACTTGCATCTGCAGATGCATCATCAGAGCATGTAGGAGGAGATGCAGCAGCAGGAGATACAGCTGGAGATACAGCAGCAGGAGATGAAGCAGCAGGAGATGTAGCAGGACATGCAGCTGTACATGAAGTAGCAGCTGATACAACAGCAGATTCAGGAGATGTAGCAGAGGAGATGCAGCAGGATATGAAAGAGCAGAAGATACAGAAGGAGATGCAGCAGCAGAAGATGAAGCTAGAGATGAAGTAGAAATGCAAAAGCAAATGCAGGAGGAGATGCAGAAAGATGAGATGCAGCACCATCAGATGCAGCAGGAGATGCAGCAGCAGAAGCGGCAGGAGATGCAGCCAGGGATGCAGTAGCAGAAGCAGCAGCAAATGCAGCAGCAGAAGCAGTAGGTGACATAGCATCACCAGATGCAGCCGCAGATGCAGCAGCAGGAGATGCAAGAGGAGATGCAGCAGGATATGCAACAGAAAGAGATGAGGCAGCATCAGATGCAGCAGGATATGAAGCATCAGATGCCAGCAGCATGAAGTGCATCAGCAGGAGATGCAGCAAGAGATGCATATTCAGCAGGTGATGCACCAGATTGTGCAGCAGGAGATGCATCAGAAGGAAATGCAGCAGGAGATGCAGCAGTACATGAAGCAGAAGCATATTAAGGAGAGGCAGTAGCCAGAAATGCAGCAGAAGATGCAGCAAGAGGAGATGCAGCAGGAGATGCAGTAGAAGGAGATGTAGCTGCAGCTGCAGAGGCAGCAGATGCAGCAGCAATAGAAGCAGCAGCAGATGCATCAGGAGATGCAGATTCAGTAGGAGATGTAGCAGCAGAAGATGCTGCTGCAGATGGCGCTGCAGCAGATGCAGCAGAAGGGAATGCAGCAGGATATGCTGCAGGAGGAGATGCAGCAGGAGATGATGCAGCAGGTGATGCAGTAGGATTTGCAGCAGGAGGAGATGTAGTAGGAAGAGATATAGCAGGTAATGCAGCAGCAGGAGAGGCAACAGGAGATGCAAGAGCAAGAGATGCAGCATCAGACACATCAGCAGTAGATGCAGGAGGAAATCTAGCAGGAGGAGATGTAGCAGGAGGAGATTCAGCAGCAGGAGATGCATCAGTAGATGTATCAGGAGAAGATGCAGCAGCAGGAGACGTAGCAGGATGTTATGCAGCAAGAGATGCATCATGAGAAATGCAGCAGGAGATTCATTAGTAAGAGATTCATTAGCAGGAGATGCAGCAGGAGTTGCAGAAGCAGGAGTCGCAGCAGCAGGAGATGCAGCACCAGGAAATGCAGCAGGAGATGCAGGAGGAGATGCAGCCGCAGAAAATCCAGCAGCAGGAGATGCAGCATGAGATGCAGCAGCAGGAGATACAGCAGCGGATGTAGCAGCAAATTAAGTACCAGCAGATGAGGCAGAGGGAGATGCAGTCACAGGAAACGCAGCAGTAGAAGACGCAGATGCAGAGCAGGAGATGCAGAAGGAAGAGATGCACCAGGGGATACAGCAGAAGGAGGTGCAGCAGCAGTAGATGCAAAAGGAATGCAGGAGGGGATTCAGTAGCAGGTGATGCAGCAGTAAATTCAGCAGCAGAAGATGTAGCAGGACATGCAGCAGTATAAGATGGACCAGGAAATACAGCAGCAAGAGGTGCAGCAGGAGATGCAGTAGCAGGAAATGCAGCAGGAGATGCAGCAGAACATGCAGCAAGAGGAGATGCAGCAGCAGGAGATGCAGCAGGAGATGCATATTCAGAAGAAGATGCAGCAGGAGATGTAGCAGGATATGTAGCAACATGAGATGCCACAGCAGATTCAGGAGGAGATTCAGCAGTAGGAGATGCAAGAGCAGGAGATGAAGCAGCAGGAGATGCAGCCGCAGCAGATCCAGCAGAAGATTCAGCAGGAATTTCAGCAGCAGGATAAGCAGCTGGGACGAAGCAGCAGGAGATACAGCAGGAGATGCAGCAGCATGGGATGCAGCAGCTGATGCCGCAGGAGACACAAGAGAAGGAGATGCAGAAGCAGATGCAGCAGTGGCTGCAGATTCAGCAGGAGATGCAGCAGGAAGAGATGATTCAGAGGATACAGCATCAGGAGATGCAGCAGGAGATTCAGCAGGAGATGCAGTAGGGGGAGAGGCAAGAGCAGATGATGCAGCAGACACAGCAGCAGAAGATGCAGAAGCAGAGGATGTAGCAGTAGATGCAGAAGGAGAAGATGAAGCAGGAGATGCATCAGTAGTAGATACAGCAGAGGATACAGCAGCAGCAGATTCCGCAGCAGGAGAGGCAGAAAGAGATTCAGCAGCAGGAAACGAAGCAGCAGGAAATGCAGCAGTGTATACAGAAGCCGGATATGCAGCAGCAGGAGATAGAGCAGAAGATACAGCAGGTACTGCAGCAGCAGGAGATGCAGCAGGATGTGCGGCAGAAGTAGACGCAGCAGAATAAGCAGCAGGAGGAGATGCAGTAGAAGATGCCGGAGCAGGAGATGCAGCAGAAAATTCAGAAGGAAAAACAGCAGGAGAAGCATCAGGAGGAGATGCAGCAAGACATGCAGCAGCAGCAGATGCAGCAGCAGCAGATGCAGCAAGAAATGCAGAAGCAGTAGGTGCAGCAGGAGATGCAGTGGCAAGAAATGAAGCCTTCTCATGAGACGCATTAAGAGGTGCAGCAGCAGGATATGTAGCAGCAGGAGATGCCGCAGGAGTTGCAGCAACAGGATATGTAGCAGGAGATTTAGCAGGAGATGAAGTAGCAGCAGAGCAGCCACAGATGCAGCAGGAAATTGAACAGTAGATGCAGGAGCAAGAGATGCTGCAGAAGGAAATACTGCAGCAGATGCAGCAGGAGATGACATAGCAGATGATGAAGCCACAGATGTATCAGCTGAAAATGAAGCAGGAGATGAAGCAGCACGAAGTACATGAGCAGATGCATCAGGAGATGAGGCAGCAAATGTAGAAAGGTATACGGTAGGGGATGCAGCAGGAAATGTATCAGCACGAAATGCAGCAGGAGATGCAGCAAGAAAAGCAGCACGATATGCAGGAGAAGTAGATGCAGCAGGAGATGAAGCAGAAGGAAATGCAGCAGCAGCAGATTCAGCAGGAGGTGTAGAAGCAGAAGATGCAGCAGGAGATGAATTAGCAGGAGATGCAGCAGCAGGAGATTGAGGAGCAGAAAATGCAGCAGCAGGAGATTCAGCAGCAGGAGATGCAATTGTGGGTAGAGAAGCCGGAGATGCAGCAGCAGAAGATATAGAGGAGATTTAGCAGGAGAAGCATTAGGAGGAGATGCAGCTGGAGATAGAGCAGCAGGAGATGCAGCAGGATATGCAGCCGCAGAAGACACAGCAGCAGATTTAGCAGCAGATTCCTCAGGAGATACATCAGTAGGAGATACAGCAAGGGAGGAAGCATCAGGAGAATGCAGCCGGTGATATATTAGCAGGAGATGCAGAAGGAGATGCAGAAGGAGTTGCAGCATCAGGAGATGCAGCAGGGAATGCTGCAGCAGCAGAAGTAACAGGAGATGCATCATCATCGTATGCAGTAGGAGACGGAGCAGCAGGAGATGCTACAGGAGATTCAGCCGCAGATGCAGAAGGAGATGTAGCAGCAGGAGATACAGAGTAGTAGATGAAGAGAAGAAGATGCAGCGGAAAAAAATACAGCAGGAGATTCAGACGCAGGAAATGCAGCAAGAGAGAAAGCAGCATCAGATACAGCAGCAGAGGATGCAACAGCAGATGCAGCAGCAGGAGATCTATCAGGAGATGCAGCAGTAGATGAAGCAGCAGCAGATACAGGAGATGCAGCAGTAGTAGATTCAGCAAGAGCTGCAGCAGGAAATGCAGATGAATATGCAGCAGCAGGAGATACAGCAGGAGATGCATCTGCAGGTGATGCAGAAGGAGATGCAGCAGAAGGATATGCAGCCGCAGAATATGCCGCAGCAGGAGATGTACCAGGAGATTCAGCAGGAGATGCAGCAGGAGGAGATACATAAAAGATGCAGCATCAATTGATGAAGCAGGAGATGCTGGAGCTGGAGACGCAGAAGCAGGAGATGCAGAAGTAGATGCATCAGCAAGAGATGCAGCAAAACGTACGTCGGCAGGAGACACAGCAGCAGGATATGAGGCAGGAGATGCACCAGCAGAAAATGCAGCAGGAGATGCTTCAGGAGATTAAGCAGGAGATGCAGCGACAGGAGACGTGTCAGAGGTTGCAGCAGTAGGTGAAGCACACCAGATGAAGCAGGAGATGCTGCAGATGCACCAGTAAGGGATGCAGCAGGTGATGCAGCAGGAAGAGATGGAGCAGGCGATATATCAGCAGCAGTAGATGCAGCAGGAGATATAGAAAAATATGAAACAATAGGAGATGTAGTAGGAGATGCAGCAGTAGATGAAGTAGCAGTAGATGCAGCAGCAGTTGCAGCAGGAAATGCAGCAGGAGAAGCAGCAGGAGATGCAGCAGCAGGAGGTGCAGCCGCAAATGCGGCTGGATATGCGGAGATTCGGTAGCAGGGTATTCAGCAGCAGATGTAGCAGGATATGCAGCATCAGTAGATGCGTCCGCAGATGAATCAGCAGAGCACGTAGGAGGAGATGCAGCAGCAGGAGATGAAGCAGCAGATGCAGGAAGAGATGCAGCAGCAGGAGATGCAGCAGCAGATGCAGTAGGTGATGTAGAATCACCAGAAGCAGCAGGATATACAGCAGCAGATGCAGCAGCAGGAGGTGCAGCAGCAGAAGATACATATTCAGCAGAAGATGCATCAGATTATTCAGCAGGAGATGACGAATCAGAAGGAAAGGCAGCAAAAGATGCAGCAGCAGATTAAGGAGTTGCAGTAGCCAGAAATGCAGCAGAAGATGCAGCAAGAGGAGATGCAGCAGGAGATGCAGTAGCAGGAAATGTAGCTGCAGCTGCAGAGGCAGCACATGCAGCAGCAGTAGATGCAGCAGCAGATGTATCAGGACGTGCAGATTCAGTAGGAGATGTAGCAGCAGAAGATACTGCTGCAGATGACGCAGCAGGAGATGCATCAGCAGGTAATGCAGCAGGATATGCTGCAAGAGGAGATGCAGCAGGTAATGCAGCAGCAGGGGATGCAGTAGGATTTGCAGCAGGAGATGCAGCAGGAGATGCACCAGCAAGAGATGCAGCAGTGGATGCATATTCAGCAGGAGATGCAGCAGAAGATGCAGCAGGAGATGCAGAAGCAGGGGATTTAGCAGGAGATGCAGCAGTAGATGAAGCAGCAGCAGATGCACCAGATGGATGAGAAAGTGATGCAGCAGGGGATGAAGCAGCAGATACAACAGGAAATGGAGCATCAGGAGATGCACCCACAGATGCATGAGCAGAGGATGCAGGAAGCGATGTAGCAGCAGGAGATACAGCAGCAGGAGATGCAGCAGGAGATGTAGCAGCAGGAGATACAGAAGCAGGAGATGAAGCAGCAGATGCATCAGCAAGAGATACAGGAGGACATCAAGTAGCAGGAGATGCAGCAGCAGGAATTTTATCGGGAGATGCAGCAGTACATGAAGCATTTCCTGCTGATGCATCTCCTGCTGCATATCCTGCTGATGCATCTCCTGCTAAATCAGCTCTTGCTGATGCATCTTTTGCTGCATCTCCTGCTACTGCATCTCCTGCTGCTGAATCTCCTGCTGTGGCAATTCCTACTGCATCTCATGCTGCTGCAATTCCTGCAGCATCTCCTGATATATCGCTTACTTCTGCATCTCCGGCTGCTTCACCTGCTGCTGCCTCTCCTGCCGCTATATCTGCTGCTTCACCTGCTGCTGCTTCTCCAGCTGCATCTCCGGCTGCCGCATATCCTGCTGCATTACCTTCTGCTGCATCACCTTCTCTTCATCTCTTGCTGCTGCATCTCCTGCTGCATCTGCTGCTGTTGCATCTCCTGCTGCATCTGCTGCTGTTGCATCTCCTGCTGCTGCATCTTCTGCAGAATCTCCTGTTCCTGCTTCTCCTACTGAATCTGCATCTCCTGCTGCATTTGCTGTTGCATCTCCTGCTGCTTAATAAAATACTGCTGCATCTGCTGCATCTCCAGCTTCATCATCTCTTCTACATCTCCTGCTGCGAAATCTCCTGCTGCTATATCTCCTGCTGCACCTACTGCTGCATCAATTCCTACATCTCCTGCTGCTGCATCTCCTGCTGCTGCATCTCCAGCTGTTGTATCTCCTGTTACACCTCCTGCTGCTGCATCTCCTGCTACTGCAAATACTGCTGCTGCATCTCCCGATAATTGTGGTGGTGCATCTGCTACTGCATCTGCTACTACTCTAATACTGCTGCATCTGCTGCTGAATCCTCTGCTTCTGGATCTCCTGCTGTTGCTTATCCTGTTGCATCTCCTGCTGCTGCAAATGCTGCTGCATCCCCTTCTTCTGCATCGCCTGCTGCATCTCCTGCTGCTGCATCTCCTGCTGCTGAATCTCCTAAAGTATCTCCTGTTGCTGTTTATCCTGCTGCATCTCCTCCTGCTGCATCTGCTGCTACATCCCCTGCTCCTGCATCTCCTGCTGCTGAATCTCCTAAAGTATCTCCTGTTGCTGTTTATCCTGCTGCATCTCCTCCTGCTGCATCTGCTGCTACATCCCCTGCTCCTGCATCTCCTGCTGCTGAATCTCCTAAAGTATCTCCTGTTGCTGTTTATCCTGCTGCATCTCCTCCTGCTGCATCTTCTGCTACATCCCCTGCTCCTGCATCTCCTGCTGCATTTCTTGATACTGTGTCTCATGCTGCATCTGGTGCTTTATCAACCACTGCTTTATCTCCTGCAGCTGCATATACTGCTACATCTCTTGCTGCATCTCCTGCTGCTGCAATGCCTGCTTCTGAATCTCCTGCTACTGCATCTACTGCTTATTTATATCTTCTTGATTTTTTTGTTGCTGCATCTTGTGCTGCATGTCCTGCTGCAGCCTCTCCTGTTACATCTCCTACTGCTGCATCTACTTCTGAATCTCCTCTTTCATCTCCTCTTGCAGCATTTCCAGCTGCCTCTCTTTCTGCTGAATCTCCGTTTGCCGCTCCTACTTCCGCATCTCCTGGTTCACCTCCTACTGCTGCATCTCATCCTACTACACCTCTGGCTGCATCTCCTGATGCATCTGCTGCGGCTTCATCCCCTGAAGCTGCCTATTCTGCTACATATCCTGCTGCGGTATCCCCTGCTGCTGCATCTCCTGCTGCTGCATTACCTGCTTCATCTCCTCCTGAGTCATATCATGCTGCATCTGCTGCTACATATCCTGCTGCTGCATCCGCTGCTGCATCTTCTGCTGCTGAACTTCCCTCTACATCTGCTGCTTCATCTGCTACTGCTATATCTCCTGCTGCATCTCCTGCCTCTGCATCTACTTCTACATCTCCAGATGCTGAACCTCCTTCCCCTTCATCTCCAGCTGCTGCAGTTTCTGCAGCATCTCCTGCTTCTGCATTTCTTGCCGCTGCATCTTCTGTGGCATCTCCTGCTGATGCTTCTCCTGCTGCTGCATCTTCTGCTGCATCTCCTGCTGAATCTGTTGCTGCATTTGCTGCAACTCCATCTCCTACTGATGCACCTCCTTCTGACGCATTTTCTACCGCATCTCCTGCTCCTGCATCTCTTTTTGCATCTTCTGCTGCTACATCTCCTGCTGCTGCATCTCCTTGTGCTGCATCTGCTGCATATCCTTATTCTGCATCTCCCTCTGCGCTTTCATTGCAACGTGGAAAGCACGACTATCAGAACGATTTTTGTAGGGTACTGAATTGTGAATTAACTGCGCCTATTACGGCGCTTTTGGAAAATGGAAATACGCTGGCAGGGAAGACGCTAGCATGGAAAGCTGCTTCTTCTGAAAGTCTTCTCTTAGTGCGCTTTTTCTCTAAAGCAAGACTTGTAGAGCTTTCAGTGTAGACTTGTGTACTCTAACGTCAGAATGACTATTAAAGCGTCACTTCAACATTTCAGAGCGTATAGCACACGCACCTCAGGGAAACGTGCTACGATTAAGTGCTGGCTCTCGTAAGAGACTGTTGTGGAGAGATTTCACTGCAAGCAGCAAAGCACGGCTTAAGGACCGTTTTAGTATAGGGTACTGAACAGCAACTTAACTGCTTTAGGAAAATTGAATTACGCCCGCAGGGAAGATGCTAGCATGGAATGCTGCTACTTCTGAATGTCCTCCCTTAGAGCGCTTTCACTGCAAAGCAAGACTTGTAGAACTTTCAGTCTAGGCTTGTGCACTGTAACATCAGAATTGCTATTAAAGCGTCTCTGCAATATTTTCAGATTGTTCCGAACAAGTAACGCAGGGAAGCTGCTGCCATCAAATGCTGGCTTTAGGTTGAGTCTTCTTTGGAAGCGCTTTCACTGCCAGCGGCTAAGCACTGAATTGTGACTTATCTTCTCCTAGGAAGGTGCTTTAGGAAAAGTGAGTAACTCCCGAAGGGAAGATGCTAGAATGGAATGCTGATGCATCTGAATGTCTTCTCTTATAGTGCTTTCACTGCAAAGGAAGACTTGTAGAACTTCCAGGCTAGGCTTGTGTACTGTAATATCAGAATGGCTATTAAAGCCTAACTTCAAAAGCTTTCAACTCGTACAGCACAAGAACCGCAGGGACTCTGTTTTGATCATATGCTAGCTTTCTTTAGTGTCTTCTCTTGAAGCGCTTTCACTACAAGCTGCGAAGCACGACTTATAGACCGTTCTAGAGTAAGTTACTGAATTGTGACTTAATTGGGCAAAATACTGCACTGTAGGAAAAGTGTGTAAATCCCGAAGGGAAGATGTTAGCATGGAATGCTGCTGCTTGTGAATGTCTTCTCTTATACCGCTTTCACTGCAAAGCAAGAATTGTGGAACTTTTAGCTTAGGGACGTGTACTATAACATCATGTGTATTAAAGCATCACTCCAAAATTTAAAATCGTTCAGAAAAAGTACGGCAGGGAAGCTGCTACGATCAAATGCAGGCTCTCGTAAAGAGCCTTCTCTGGAAGCGCTTTCATTGCAACGTGGAAAGCACGACTAACAGAACGAGTTAGTGTAGGTTACTTGACTTCGCCTAATAACGCACTTTAGGAATCGTGACTATCGGCAGCAAGGAAGATGGTAGTATGGAATGCTGCTGCTTCTGAATGTCTTCTCTTAGAGCGCTTTCAGTGCAAAGCAAGACTGATAGAACTTTCAGTCTAGGCTTCTGAAGTATAGCATCAGCTAGTAAAGCGTCACTTCAAAATTTTAGAGCATTCAGTACAAGTCCCTCAGGGAAGCTGCTACCATCCAATGCAGGCTCTGCTTAGAGTCTTCTCTTATAGCGCTTTCACAGCAAGCTGTAAAGCACAACTAACACATTTTAGTTCAGAATAATGAATTGTGACTTAACTGCGCCTATGAAGGCGCTTACGGAAAAGTGAGTATCTCAGGCTGTGCAGATGCTGGCATGAAATTATACCGCTTCTTAATGTTTTCTCTAATAGCGCTGTTGCTGCAAAAGACGACTTCTAGAATTTTCACTCTAGGCTTGTGAAATGTAACGTTTGAAGCATCACTTCAAGATCTGAGAACGTTCAGCACAAGTACCGCAGGGAAGGTGCTGCCATCAAATTTTGCCTGTCGTTAAGATGTTCTCATGAAGCGCTTTCACTGCCAGCTGCAAAGCACCAAAAAAGCAACGTTTTCCTGTAGGCTAGTTATTAGAGACTTAGTAACGCCTAATAAAGCGCTTTAGGAAAAGTGAATATCTCCAGCAGGGAAGATGTTGGCATGGAATGATTCCGCTTCTGAATGTCTTCTCTTAGAGCGCTTTCACTACAAACCAAGATTTATGAACTTTCCGTCTAGGCTAGTGAACTGTAACATCAGCATGCCTAGTAAGGCTTCACTTGAAGATCTGAAAGCGTTCAGCACAAATACCCCTGGAAAGCTACTAGCATCAAATAGTGGCTCACGTTAGAACCTTCTCTGGACGCGCTTTCAGTGAGAGGTACAAAACACGACTAATAGAGCTTTTCAGCGTAGGCTAAAGAATAGTGACATAATAGCGACTAATAACGCGCTTTAGGACAATTGAATATCTCCAGCAGCGAAGACGCTAGGACGGAATGCTGCTGCTTCTGAATGTCTTCTCTTATAGCGCATTCACAGCAAAGCAAGACTTGTAGAACTTTCAGTCTAGGCTTGTACACTAGCTATGAAAGCGTCACGTCAAAATTTCAGAGCTTTCAGCATAAGTACCGCAGGAAATCTCCTACCATCAAATGCTGGCTCTCGTTAGAGTCTTCGCTGGAAGCGCTTTCACTGTAAGCCGCAAACACGACTAAAAGAAGTTTTTAGTATAGGCTTGTTAATAGTGACTTTAAAACGCCTATCACGGCGCTATGGTTGCAATTAATATCTCCAGCAAGGACGATGCTAGCATGGAATGATGCTGCTTATGAACGTCTTCTCTTAAAGCTCTTCAACTACAAAGCACGATTTGTCGAACTTTCAGCCTAGACTTGTGAAATGTAACATCAGCATAGCTATTAAGGCTTCACTTCAAGATGTCAGAGCGTTCAGCACAAGTACCACAGGGAAGCTGCTACCATCTAATTTTGGCTCTCCTTCGAGTCTTCGCTTATAGCGCTTTCACTGCCAGCTGCAAAGCACGGAAAACGCAATGTTTTCGTGTAGGCTAGGTAATAGCGACTTAATAACGCATATTACAGCGCTTTTAGAAAAGTGAATAACAGATACAGGGAAGTCGGTAGCATGGAATGCTTCTGCTTCTGAATGTCTTCTCTTATTGCGCTTCACTGCAAAGCACGACTTGTAGAACTTTCACTCTAGGCTTGTGAAATGTATCATCAACATGGCTATTAAGGCGTCACTTCAAAATTTCAGAGCGTTTAGCCTAAGTTTCGCAGGGAATCTGCTTGTATCAAATGTAGACTCTCGTTTGACTTTCCAGTGGGTCTTTCACTGCAAGCTACAAATAGCACTAAAAGAACGTTTTAGTATAGGCTAGTGAACTTAAAAACGACTATAGCAAAAATTGCGCTTTAGCAAAAATTAATAACTCCATCAGGGAAGATGTTATCATAGAATGCTTCTGCTTTCGTATGTATTCTCTTAGGGCTCGTTCACTGCAAACCACGACTTGTACAACTTTCAGTCTAGGCTTGTGTGCTGCACCATCAGAATACCTATTAAATCGCCACTTCAAATTTCAAAGCAATCAACACGAGTACCGCAAAGAAGCTTCTACCATCCAATGCTGGCTCTCGTTAAGAGTCTTCTGTGAAAGAGCATTCACTGCAAGCTGCAAAGCACTTCTTATAGACCGTTTTAGTGTAGGGTACTGAATTGTGACTTAACTTCTACTGGGAAGGCGCTTTAGGAAAAGTGACTAACTCCTGAAGGGAAGACGCTAGAATGGAATTCTACAGCTTCTGAATGTCTTCTCTTAAGTGCTTTTTCTGTAAAGCAATACGTGTAGACCTTTCAGTCTAGGCTTCTGTACAGCAGCATCAGAATGGTTATTAAAAAGCCACTTCAAACATTAAAATGATTCAGACCAAGTACGGAAGGGAAGCTGCTCTGATCAAATGCTGGCTCTCGTTAGAGTCTTCTGTGGAAGCTCTTTCATTGCAACGTGGAAAGCACGACTATCAGAACGATTTTTGTAGGGTACTGAATTGTGAATTAACTGCGCCTATTACGGCGCTTTAGGAAAATGGAAATATGCCGGCAGGGAAGACGCTAGCATGGAAAGCTGCTTCTTCGGAAGGTCTTCTCTTAGAGCGCTTTTTCTCTAAAGCAAGACTTGTAGAGCTTTCAGTGTAGACTTGTGTACTCTAACATCAGAATGACTATTAAAGCGTCACTTCAACATTTCAGAGCATATAGCACACGCACCTCAGGGAAACGTGCTACGATTAAGTGCTGGCTCTCGTAAGAGACTGTTGTGGAGAGATTTCACTGCAAGCAGCAAAGCACGGCTTAAGGACCGTTTTAGAATAGGGTACTGAACAGCAACTTAACTGCATCTATTAAGCCGCTTTAGGAAAATTGAATTACGCCCGCAGGGAAGATGCTAGCATGGAATGCTGCTACTTCTGAATGTCCTCCCTTAGAGCGCTTTCACTACAAAGCAAGACTTGTAGAACTTTCAGTCTAGGCTTGTGCACTGTAACATCAGAATTGCTATTAAAGCGTCTCTGCAATATTTTCAGATTGTTCCGAACAAGTAACCCAGGGAAGCTGCTGCCATCAAATGCTGGCTTTAGGTTGAGTCTTCTTTGGAAGCGCTTTCACTGCCAGCGGTTAAGCACTGAATTGTGACTTATCTTCTCCTAGGAAGGCGCTTTAGGAAAAGTGAGTAACTCCCGAAGGGAAGATGCTAGCATGGAATGATGCAGGTTCTGAAAGTGTTCCCTTAGAGCGCTTTCACTGCCAATCAAGACTTGTGGAACTTTCAGTCTGTGTACTGTAACATCAGAACGGCTATTAAAGCATCCCTTCCAAATTTCAAGTAGTTCAAAACAAGTATCTCAGAGAAGCTGCTACGATCAAATACTGACTCTCGTTAGAGTCTTCTTTGGAAGCGCTTCCACTGCAAGCTGCGAAGCACGACTAAGAGAACGTTTAGTATAGATTAGGGAATTGTGACTTAACTGCGCCTATGAAGGCTCTGTAGGAGAAGTGAGTCATTCCCGCCTGGAAGATGCTAGCATGGAATGCTGCTGTTGCTGAATCATTTCTCTTATATCTCTTTTACTGCAAAGCAGTACGTGTAGAACTTTCATTCTAGTCTCGTCTTCTGTAACATCAGAATGTCTATTAAAGCGTCACTTCAAAATTAAAGAGCCTACCGCATCTCCTGCTGCATCTCCAGCTGGTGCATCTGCTGCTGCATCTCCTGCTATTGCATATCCATTATCATCTCCGGCTGCATTTTCTGCTCCTGCATCTCCTGTTGAATCTGCCTATGTGGCTCCATCTCCTGATGCTGAATCTGCTGCTGCATCTGCTACTGGATGTCCTGCAGCAGAATCATATCCTGATTCTCCTTCTACTGCATCTCCTTCTGCTACATCTCTTGCTGCTGCATCTCTAGCTGAATCGCCTGCTACATCTCTGATGCTGCATATCCTGCTGCATCTCCTGCTCAATCTACTGCTGAATATACCTTTGTGGCTGCATCTCCTGCTGCATCTGCTACATCATACGCTGCTTTAATCCACTTTTCCATCACCTGCAGCTGCATCTCCTGCTCCTGCATCTGCTTCTGCATCTCTGCTTGATGCATCTCATACTGCGTCTGCTAATGCATCTGCTGCGGATGCATCTCCTTCTGCTGAATCTCATGCAGTATCTGCTGCTGCATCTCCTCCTGCTGCATCTGCAATTGCATCTGGTTCTGCGTCTCCTGCTGCTTCATCTCCTACTCTATCTACTGCTGCATTTCCTCCGGAAGTGTAGAGAGGAGATGTACCCTGACACGCAGCAGTAGGAGATGCAGCTGGAGTTTTAGAAGCAGATGAAGCAGCAGGAGATGCAGCAGCAAAATATGCATCAGAAGGAGATAAAGCCGGAGATGCAAAAGCAGGAGATTAAGCTACAGGAGATTCAGTAGGAGATACAGTGGCAGGAGATTCATAAGCAGAAGATATAGCACCAGGAGATGCAGCAGCAGGAATTTCAGTAGGAAACGCAGCAGCAGGAGAAACAGCAGGTAATGCAGCAGCAGTAGATGAAGTAGGGTATGAAGCAGCAGTAGATGCAGCAGGGTATGCAAGAGCAGGAGGTTCAGCAGCAGGAGATTAATCAGAGGATATGCATCATCAGATGAATCTGCTGATGCGTCAGAATGTAGTTGCAGGCAGAGATGCAGCATCAGGAGGTTCAGCAGAGGATGCAGCAGCAATAGATGCAGGAAAAGATCCAGGCGGAGGAACTAGAGCAGTAAGAGATGTAGCAGCACATACAGCGGCAGATCAGGAGATGAAGCAGCAGGAGAAGCAGCAGGAGCAGATTCAGCAGGAGATGCATCAGGAGATGCAGCATTAGGAGATGCAGCAGGGGATTCAATAGCAGGTGCTGCAGCAGGAGATGCAGCAGGTAATGCAGCAGTAGGAGATGCACCTTAGATACAGCAGCAGGAGGCACAGCAACAGGAGATTCAACAGGAATGCAGCAGGGTATTCAGTAGCAGGTGATGCAGCAGCAGATGCAGCAGAAGAAAATCCAACAGCAGAAGATGCAGCAGCACATACAGCAGTAGTAGATGAAAACGAGGATGAAGAAGCAGGGGATACAGTAGCAGGAGATGCAGCAGCAGGAGATGTAGCTGGAGATGCAACAGCAGGTGCATCAGCAGGAGATGCAGCAGCATATTCAGCAGCACGTTTAGCAGAAGATGCTGAAGCAGGAGATTCAGCAGCAGGAGACTAAGACTCGGCAGATACAGCAACACGTTCAGCAGGAGATGCAGCAGGAGATGCAGCAGCAGCAAATGGAGCATCAGGTGATGCAGGAGGACATCAAAAATCAGAAGGTGAAGCAACAGGAGTTGCAGCAGTAGATTAATCTACAGCAGATGCACCAAAATATGCAGGAGATGCAGCAGCAGGAGATGCAGCTGGAGATGCAGCAGCAGTAGATTGAGCAAGATATACAGAAGCAGGAGATGCATTGGCGGGAGATGTGGCACGAGAGGCAGAAGAAAGGGATCCTGCAGCAGATGCGTTAGCATATTCAGCACCTGCAGATGCAGCAGCAGGAGATGAAGCAGCAGATGCAGCAGCTGGAGATTCAGTAGCAGGAGATGTAGCAGTCGGAGATGCAGCAGTCAGAGATGCAGCAGGTTATGCATCAGCAGGAGATGCATTAGCAGGAGATTCAGCATCAGTAGATGCTGCAGGAGATGCATCAGGACATGCATCATCAGAAGATGCAGCAGAAATTCAGGAGGGGGTTCAGTCGCAGGTGATACAGCAGCAGATGCAATAGATTAAGCAACAAGAGATGCAGCACGAGATGCAGTAGCAGGAGATGCAGCAGCAGATGGAACATCAGGTGATGCAGTAGCAGAAGATGCAGCAGGAGATGCAGCAGCAGAAGATGCAGCAGCAGGATATGAAGCAAGAGCTTTAGCAGGAGATATAGAATCAGAAGATTCAGAATCAGAAGATTCAGAATCAGGAGATGCAGAAGCAGGAGATGCAGAAGCAGATGCAGAAGTAGGAGGTGCAGCAGCAGGAATTTCAACAGCAGATACAGAAGGAGATGCAGCATCAAAAGATGCAGCAATAGATGCATATTCATCAGGAGATGCAGCAGGAAGAGATGATTCAGCAGGTACAGCTTCATGAGATGTAGCACGAGATGCAGAAAGAGATGCTGTAGGCGAAGAGGCAGGAGGAGATGATGCAGCAGACCCAGTAACGGGAGATGCAAAAGCAGAAGTTGCAGCCGTAGATTCTGCAGCATGAGATGCAGCCGCAGGAGATGAGCAGCGGATTCAGTAGGAGATTCTGCAGCAGGAGATGAAGCAACAAAATCTGCAGAGAAGAAGATGCAGCAGCAGGATCTGCAGAGAAAAAGATGCAGCAGCAGGAGATGTAGCTGGAGATGGAACAGCAGATGCATCAGCAGGAGATGCAGCAGCAGAAAATACAGCAGTACATGAAGCAGCAGATGCACAAGAAAACGGAGCAGGAGATATACGCAGGATATGATGCAGTACCAGCAGATGCAGTAGGAGATGCAGCATCTGGAATTCAAGATATAGAAAATGCTGCAGGAGTTGCAGCAGCAAATGCATCAGGAGAAGCAGGAGCAGGAAATGCAGAAGCAAGAGATGCAGTAGAAGAGATGCAGGAGTAGGAGACGCAGAAGCAGGAGATGTAGCAGCAAGACATGCAAAAGGATATGCAGAAGCAGGAGATGCAGCAGTAGAAGATGCAGGAAATGCAGCAGCTGATGCAGGAGGAGATTTAGCAGGAGGAGAAGCAGCAGCAGGAGAGGCAGCAGGAGGAGATGCAGCATGAGATGCAGCAGCATGAGATGCAGCAGCAGATGCAGCAGCATCAGATGCAGCAGGAGATTCAGCAGAAGACACAGCAGCAGGAGATGAAGTAGCTGGAGATGTAGCAGGTGGAGATGCAGCAGCAGATGCAGCGGTAGATGCAGATTCAGCAGGAGATTCATCAGCAGGAGATGCTGCAGCAGATTCACAGTAGGAGATGCATCAGCAGGAGATGCAGCAGGAGGTGCAGCAGAAGTAGATGTAGCAGGATAAGCAGCGGGAGGAGATGTAGTAGAAGATGCCAGAGCAGGACATGCAGCAGAAAATTCAGAAGGAAAAACAGCCGGCGAATCATCAGGAGGAGATGCAGGAAGACATGCAGCAAGACATGCAGCAGCAGCAGATGCAGCAGCAGCAGATGGAGCAAGATATGCAGAAGCAGTAGGTGCAGCAGGAGATGCAGTAGCAAGAGATGAAGCATTACCATGAGATGCATTAAGAGGTGCAGCAGCAGGATATGTAGCAGCAGGAGATGCAGCAACAGGATATGTAGCAGGATATGTAGCAGGAGATGAAGTAGCAGCAGAGCAGCCACAGATGCAGCAGGAAATGCAGCAGTAGATGCAGGAGCAGGAGATGCTGAAGCAGAAAATACTGCAGCAGATGCAGCAGGAGATGACATAGCAGATGACATATCAGGTGATGAAGACACAGATGCATCGGCTGAAGATGAAGCAGGAGATGCAGCAACACGAGGCACATCTGCAGATGCATCAGGAGATGAGGCAGCAAGTGCAGAAAGGTATATGGTAGGAGATGCAGCAGGAAATGTATCAGCACGAAATGCAGCACAAGATGCAGCAAGAAATGCAGCAGGATATGCAGGAGGAGTAGATGCAGCAGGAGATGAAGCAGAAGGAGGGGCAGCAGCAGCAGATTCAGCAGGAGATGCAACAGCAGGAGATGCCGAAGCAGTTGCAGCAGGAAATGCAGATTCAGCAGGAGAAGCAATAGGAAGAGAATCTTCAGCAGATGCAGCAGAGTGTGCAGCATGACGAGATGGAGCAGGACATATAGCAGCAGCATATGCATCAGCAGATGAGCAGGAAGTACAGCAAGAATGCAGCAGCAGAGATGTAGCCACAGACTCATAAGCAGCAGATGCAGCAGGAGATGCAGAATCAGAAGATGGAGCAGCAAGAGATGCATTAGCTGGAGATGCATTAGCAGGAGATGCAGCAGCAGGAGACGTGTCAGGGGTTGCAGCAGTAGGTGAAGCAGCACCAGATGAAGCAGGAGATGCTGCAGATGCAGCAGTAGGGGATGCAGCAGGTGATGCAGCAGGAAGAGATGGAGCAGGAGATATAGCAGCAGCAGATGCACCAGCAGAGGTAGCAGCAGTAGATGCAGCCGGAGATAGAGAAAACGATGAGGCAGCAGATGTAGTAGGAGATGCAGCAGTAGATGAAGTAGCAGTAGATGCAGCAGCAGTTGCAAGAGGAAATGCAGCAGGAGAAGCAGCAGGAGATGCAGCAGCAGGAGGTGCAGCCGCAAATGCATTCAGCAGGATATGCAGTAGGAGATGCAGGAGCCGGAGATTCAGTAGCAGGAGATTCAGCAGCAGATGTAGCAGGATATGCAGCATCAGTAGATGCGTCCGCAGATGAATCAGCAGAGCACGTAGGAGGAGATGCAGCAGCAGGAGGTACAGCAGCAGGAGATGAAGCAGCAGATGCAGGAAGAAAAGCAGCAGCAGGATATACAGCAGCAGATGCAGCAGCATGAAGTGCAGCAGCAGGAGATGCATATTCAGCAGGTGATGCACTAGATTATGCGGCAGGAGATGACGAATCAGAAGGAAATGCAGCAGGAGATGCAGCAGTACATGAGGCAGCAGCCGATGCAGCAGCAGATTAAGGAGTTGCAGTAGCCAGAAATGCAGCAGAAGATGCAGCAAGAGGAGATGCAGCAGGAGATGCAGTAGCAGGAAATGTAGCTGCAGCTGCAGAGGCAGCAGATGCAGCAGCAATAGATGCAGCAGCAGAAGTATCAGGACGTGCAGATTCAGTAGGAGATGTAGCAGCAGAAGATACTGCTGCAGATGACGCAGCAGGAGATGCAGCAGAAGGTAATGCAGCAGGATATGCTGCAAGAGGAGATGCAGCAAGTAATGCAGCAGCAGGGGATGCAGTACGATTTGCAGCAGAAGATGCATATTCAGCAGGATATGGAGCAGAAGATACAGTGGGATATGCAGAAGCAGGGGATTTAGCAGGAGATGCAGCAGTAGATGAAGCAGCAGCAGATGCACCAGATGGAGCAGAAAGAGATACAGAAAGAGAAGCAGCGGATACAACAAAAAATGGAGCATCAGGACATGCATCTGCAGATGCATGAGCAGAGGATGCAGCAAGCGATGTAGCAGCAGGAGATACAGAAGCAGGAGAAGCAGCAGTAGATGTAGCAGCAGGAGATACAGAAGCAGGTAATGAAGCAGCAGATGCAGCAGCAGGAATTTTATCGGGAGATGCAGCAGTACATGAAGCTTTGACCCACTGGAAAGTCAAACGAGAGTCTACATTTGATACAAGCAGATTCCCTGCGAAACTTAGGCTAAATTCTCTGAAATTTTGAAGTGACGCCTCAATAGCCATGTTGATGATACACTTCACAAGCCTAGAGTTAAAGTTCTACAAGTCGTGTTTTGCAGTGAAGCGCAATAAGAGAAGACATTCAGAAGCAGAAGCATTCCATGCTACCGACTTCCCTGTATCTGTTATTCACTTTTCTAAAAGCGCTTTAATAAGCGTTATTAAGTCGCTATTACCCAGCCTACACGAAAACATTGCGTTTTCCGTGCTTTGCAGCTGGCAGTGAAAGCGCTATAAGCGAAGACTCGAAGGAGAGCCAAAATTAGATGGTAGCAGCTTCCCTGTGGTACTTGTGCTGAACGCTCTGACATCTTGAAGTGAAGCCTTAATAGCTATGCTGATGTTACATTTCACAAGTCTAGGCTGAAAGTTCGACAAATCGTGCTTTGTAGTTGAAGAGCTTTAAGAGAAGACGTTCATAAGCAGCATCATTCCATGCTAGCATCGTCCTTGCTGGAGATATTAATTGCAACCATAGCGCCGTGATAGGCGTTTTAAAGTCACTATTAACAAGCCTATACAAAAAACTTCTTTTAGTCGTGTTTGCGGCTTACAGTGAAAGCGCTTCCAGCGAAGACTCTAACGAGAGCCAGCATTTGATGGTAGGAGATTTCCTGCGGTACTTATGCTGAAAGCTCTGAAATTTTGACATGACGCTTTCATAGCTAGTGTACAAGCCTAGACTGAAAGTTCTACAAGTTTTGCTTTGCTGTGAATGCGCTATAAGAGAAGACATTCAGAAGCAGCAGCATTCCGTCCTAGCGTCTTCGCTGCTGGAGATATTCAATTGTCCTAAAGCGCGTTATTAGTCGCTATTATGTCACTATTCTTTAGCCTACACTGAAACGCTCTATTAGTCGTGTTTTGCACCTCTCACTGAAAGCGCGTCCAGAGAAGGTTCTAACGTGAGCCACTATTTGATGCTAGTAGCTTTCCAGGGGTATTTGTGCTGAACGCTTTCAGATCTTCAAGTGAAGCCTTACTAGGCATGCTGATGTTACAGTTCACTAGCCTAGACGGAAAGTTCATAAATCTTGGTTTGTAGTGAAAGCGCTCTAAGAGAAGACATTCAGAAGTGGAATCATTCCATGCCAACATCTTCCCTGCTGGAGATATTCACTTTTCCTAAAGCGCTTTATTAGGCGTTACTAAGTCTCTAATAACTAGCCTACAGGAAAAAGTTGCTTTTTTGGTGCTTTGCAGCTGGCAGTGAAAGCGCTTCATGAAAACATCTTAATGACAGGCAAAATTTGATGGCAGCACCTTCCCTGCGGTACTTGTGCTGAACGTTCTCAGATCTTGAAGTGATGCTTCAAACGTTACATTTCACAAGCCTAGAGTGAAAATTCTAGAAGTCGTCTTTTGCAGCAACAGCGCTATTAGAGAAAACATTAAGAAGCGGTATAATTTCATGCCAGCATCTGCACAGCCTGAGATACTCACTTTTCCGTAAGCGCCTTCATAGGCGCAGTTAAATCACAATTCATTATTCTGAACTAAAATGTGTTAGTTGTGCTTTACAGCTTGCTGTGAAAGCGCTATAAGAGAAGACTCTAAGCAGAGCCTGCATTGGATGGTAGCAGCTTCCCTGAGGGACTTGTACTGAATGCTCTAAAATTTTGAAGTGACGCTATACTAGCTGATGCTATACTTCAGAAGCCTAGACTGAAAGTTCTATCAGTCTTGCTTTGCACTGAAAGCGCTATCTAAGAGAAGACATTCAGAAGCAGCAGCATTCCATACTACCATCTTCCTTGCTGCCGATAGTCACGATTCCTAAAGTGCGTTATTAGGCGAAGTCAAGTAACTATTCAGTAACCTACACTAAATCGTTCTGTTAGTCGTGCTATCCACGTTGCAATGAAAGCGCTTCCAGAGAAGGCTCTTACAAGAGCCTGCATTTGATCGTAGCAGCTTCCCTGCCGTACTTTTTCTGAACGATTTTAAATTTTGGAGTGATGCTTTAATACACATGATGTTACAGTACACGTCCCTAAGCTAAAAGTTCCACAATTCTTGCTTTGCAGTGAAAGCGGTATAAGAGAAGACATTCACAAGCAGCAGCATTCCATGCTAACATCTTCCCTTCGGGATTTACACACTTTTCCTACAGTGCAGTATTTTGCCCAAATAAGTCACAATTCAGTAACTTATTCTAGAACGGTCTATAAGTCGTGCTTCGCAGCTTGTAGTGAAAGCGCTTCAATAGAAGACACTAAAGAAAGCTAGCATATGATCGAAGCAGAGTCCCTGCGGTTCTTGTGCTGTACGAGTTGAAAGCTTTTCACCAGCAGAGGTAGCAGCAGTAGATGCAGCTGGAGATATAGAAAACTATGAGGCAGCAGGAGATGTAGTAGGAGATGCAGCAGTAGATGAAGTAGTAGGAGATGCAGCATTAGATGCAGCAGCAGTTGCAGCAGGAAATGCAGCAGGAGAAGCAGCAGGAGATGCAGCAGCAGGAGGTGCAGCCGCAAATGCATTCAGCAGGATATGCAGTAGGAGATGCCGCAGCCAGAGATTCAGTAGCAGGAGATTCAGCAGCAGATGTAGCAGGATATGCAGCATCAGTAGATGCATCTGCAGATGCATGAGCAGACCATGTAGAAGGAGATACCGCAGCAGGAGATACAGCTGGAGATACAGCAGCAGGAGATGAAGCAGCAGGAGATGTAGCAGGACATGCAGCAGTACATGAAGTAGCAGCTGATACAACAGCAGATTCAGGAGATGTAGCAGAGGAGATGCAGCAGGATATGAAAGCGCAGAAGATACAGAAGGTGATGCAGCAGCAGAAGATGAAGCTAGAGATGAAGTAGAAATGCAAAAGCAAATGCAGGAGGAGATGCATAAAGATGAGATGCAGCACCATCAGATGCAGCAGGAGATGCAGCAGCAGAAGCGGCAGGATGTGCAGCCAGGGATGCAGTAGCAGAAGCAGCAGCAGATACAGCAGCAGAAGCAGTAGGTGACATAGCATCACCAGATGCAGCCGCAGATGCAGCAGCAGGAGATGCAAGAGGAGATGCAGCAGGATATGCAACAGAAAGAGATGAGGCAGCATCAGATGCAGCAGGATATGAAGCATCAGATGCCAGCAGCATGAAGTGCATCAGCAGGAGATGCAGCAGGAGATGCATATTCAGCAGGTGATGCACCAGATTGTGCAGCAGGAGATGCATCAGAAGGAAATGCAGCAGGAGATGCAGCAGTACATGAAGCAGAAGCATATTAAGGAGAGGCAGTAGCCAGAAATGCAGCAGAAGATGCAGCAAGAGGAGATGCAGCAGGAGATGCAGTAGAAGGAGATGTAGCTGCAGCTGCAGAGGCAGCAGACGCAGCAGCAATAGAAGCAGCAGCAGATGCATCAGGAGATGCAGATTCAGTAGGAGATGTAGCAGCAGAAGATGCTCCTGCAGATGACGCTGCAGCAGATACAGCAGAAGGAAATGCAGCAGGATATGCTGCAGGAGGAGATGCAGCAGGAGATGATGCAGCAGGTGATGCAGTAGGATTTGCAGCAGGAGGAGATGCAGTAGGAAGAGATATAGCAGGTAATGCAGCAGCAGGAGAGGCAACAGGAGATGCAAGAGCAAGAGATGCAGCATCAGACACATCAGCAGTAGATGCAGGAGGAAATCTAGCAGGAGGAGATGTAGCAGGAGGAGATTCAGCAGCAGGAGATGCATCAGTAGATGTATCAGGAGAAGATGCAGCAGCAGGAGACGTAGCAGGAGGTTATGCAGCAAGAGATGCATCATGAGAAATGCAGCAGGAGATTCATTAGTAAGAGATTCATTAGCAGGAGCTGCAGCAAGAGTTGCAGAAGCAGGAGTCGCAGCAGCAGGAGATGCAGCACCAGGAAATGCAGCAGGAGATGCAGGAGGAGATGCAGCCACAGAAAATCCAGCAGCAGGAGATGCAGCATGAGATGCAGCAGCAGGAGATACAGCAGCGGATGTAGCAGCAAATTAAGTACCAGCAGATGAGGCAGAGGGAGATGCAGTCACAGGAAACGCAGCAGTAGATACAGAAGACGGAGATGCAGAGCAGGAGATGCAGAAGGAAGAGATGCACCAGGGGATACAGCAGAAGGAGGTGCAGCAGCAGTAGATGCAAAAGGAATGCAGGAGGGGATTCAGTAGCAGGTGATGCAGCAGTAAATTCAGCAGCAGAAGATGTAGCAGGACATGCAGCAGCACATGCAGCAGCA
Organism: Clamator glandarius; assembly: GCA_033459285.1. Lineage (NCBI taxonomy): Eukaryota > Metazoa > Chordata > Aves > Cuculiformes > Cuculidae > Clamator > Clamator glandarius. Next base: position 62,894 of record JAUNZM010000500.1, on the reverse strand, counting down.
GTAAATTCAGCAGCAGGAGATGTAGCAGCATATGCAGCAGCAGATCATGCATCAGGCCATGCAACATTCGGAGATGCAACAGGGGATTCAATAGCAGGTGGTGCAGCAGGAGATGTAGCAGGACATGCAGCAGTATAAAATGGACCAGCAAATACAGCAGCAAGAGGTGCAGCAGGAGATGCAGTAGCAGGAAATGCAGCAGGAGATGCAGCAGAATATGCAGCAGGAGGAGATGCAGCAGCAGGAGATGCAGCAGGAGATGCATATTCAGAAGAAGATGCAGCAGGAGATGTAGCAGGATATGTAGCAACATGAGATGCCACAGCAGATTCAGGAGGAGATTCAGCAGTAGGAGATGCAAGAGCAGGAGATGAAGCAGCAGGAGATGCAGCCGCAGCAGATCCAGCAGCAGATTCAGCAGGAATTTCAGCAGCAGGATAAGCAGCTGGGACGAAGCAGCAGGAGATACAGCAGGAGATGCAGCAGCACGGGATGCAGCAGCTGATGCCGCAGGAGACGCAAGAGAAGGAGATGCAGAAGCAGATGCAGCAGTGGCTGCAGATTCAGCAGGAGATGCAGCAGGAAGAGATGATTCAGAGGATACAGCATCAGGAGATGCAGCAGGAGATTCAGCAGGAGATGCAGTAGGGGGAGAGGCAAGAGGAGATGATGCAGCAGACACAGCAGCAGAAGATGCAGAAGCAGAGGATGTAGCAGTAGATGCAGAAGGAGAAGATGAAGCAGGAGATGCATCAGTAGTAGATACAGCAGAGGATACAGCAGCAGCAGATTCCGCAGCAGGAGAGGCAGAAAGAGATTCAGCAGCAGGAAACGAAGCAGCAGGAAATGCAGTAGTGTATACAGAAGCCGGATATGCAGCAGCAGGAGATAGAGCAGAAGATACAGCAGGTACTGCAGCAGCAGGAGATGCAGCAGGATGTGCGGCAGAAGTAGACGCAGCAGAATAAGCAGCAGGAGGAGATGCAGTAGAAGATGCCAGAGCAGGAGATGCAGCAGAAAATTCAGAAGGAAAAACAGCAGGAGACGCATCAGGAGGAGATGCAGCAAGACATGCAGCAGCAGCAGATGCAGCAGCAGCAGATGCAGCAAGAAATGCAGAAGCAGTAGGTGCAGCAGGAGATGCAGTGGCAAGAAATGAAGCATTCTCATGAGACGCATTAAGAGGTGCAGCAGCAGGATATGTAGCAGCAGGAGATGCCGCAGGAGTTGCAGCAACAGGATATGTAGCAGGAGATTTAGCAGGAGATGAAGTAGCAGCAGAGCAGCCACAGATGCAGCAGGAAATTGAACAGTAGATGCAGGAGCAAGAGATGCTGCAGAAGGAAATACTGCAGCAGATGCAGCAGGAGATGACATAGCAGATGATGAAGCCACAGATGTATCAGCTGAAAATGAAGCAGGAGATGCAGCAGCACGAAGTACATGAGCAGATGCATCAGGAGATGAGGCAGCAAATGTAGAAAGGTATACGGTAGGGGATGCAGCAGGAAATGTATCAGCACGAAATGCAGCAGGAGATGCAGCAAGAAAAGCAGCAGGATATGCAGGAGAAGTAGATGCAGCAGGAGATGAAGCAGAAGGAAGTGCAGCAGCAGCAGATTCAGCAGGAGGTGTAGAAGCAGAAGATGCAGCAGGAGATGAATTAGCAGGAGATGCAGCAGCAGGAGATTGAGGAGCAGAAAATGCAGCAGCAGGAGATTCAGCAGCAGGAGATGCAATTGGGGGTAGAGAAGCAGGAGATGCAGCAGCAGAAGATATAGAGGAGATTTAGCAGGAGAAGCATTAGCAGGAGGAGATGCAGCTGGAGATAGAGCAGCAGGAGATGCAGCAGGATATGCAGCCGCAGAAGACACAGCAGCAGATTTAGCAGCAGATTCCTCAGGAGATACATCAGCAGGAGATACAGCAAGGGAGGAAGCATCAGGAGAATGCAGCCGGTGATATATTAGCAGGAGATGCAGAAGGAGATGCAGAAGGAGTTGCAGCATCAGGAGATGCAGCAGGGAATGCTGCAGCAGCAGAAGTAACAGGAGATGCATGATCATCGTATGCAGTAGGAGACGGAGCAGCAGGAGATGCTACAGGAGATTCAGCCGCAGATGCAGAAGGAGATGTAGCAGCAGGAGATGCAGAGTAGTAGATGAAGAGAAGAAGATGCAGCGGAAAAAAATATAGCAGGATATTCAGCCGCAGTAAATGCAGCAAGAGAGAAAGCAGCATCAGATACAGCAGCAGATGCAGCAGCAGAGGATGCAACAACAGATGCAGCAGCAGGAGATCTATCAGGAGATGCAGCAGTAGAAGAAGCAGCAGCAGATACAGCAGCAGATACAGGAGATGCAGCAGTAGTAGATTCAGCAAGAGCTGCAGCAGGAAATGCAGATGAATATGCAGCAGCAGGAGATACAGCAGGAGATGCATCTGCAGGTGATGCAGAAGGAGATGCAGCAGAAGGATATGCAGCCGCAGAATATGACGCAGCAGGAGATGTACCAGGAGATTCAGCAGGAGATGCAGCAGGAGGAGATACATAAAAGATGCAGCCGCAATTGATGAAGCAGGAGATGCTGGAGCTGGAGATGCAGAAGCAGTAGATGCAGAAGCAGGAGATGCAGAAGTAGATGCATCAGCAAGGGATGCAGCAAAACGTACGTCGGCAGGAGACACAGCAGCAGGATATGAGGCAGGAGATGCACCAGCAGAAAATGCAGCAGGAGATGCTTCAGGAGATTTAGCAGGAGATGCAGCAGCAGGAGACGTGTCAGAGGTTGCAGCAGTAGATGAAGCAGCACCAGATGAAGCAGGAGATGCTGCAGATGCACCAGTAAGGGATGCAGCAGGAAGAGATGGAGCAGGAGATATATCAGCAGCAGTAGATGCAGCAGGAGATATAGAAAAATATGAAAAAATAGGAGATGTAGTAGGAGATGCAGCAGTAGATGAAGTAGCAGTATATGCAGCAGCAGTTGCAGCAGGAAACGCAGCAGGAGATGCAGCAGTATATGCAGCAGCAGTTGCAGTAGGAAATGCAGCAGGAGAAGCAGCAGGAGATGCAGCAGCAGGAGGTGCAGCCGCAAATGCATTCAGCAGGATATGCGGAGATTCGGTAGCAGGAGATTCGGTAGCAGGATATTCAGCAGCAGATGTAGCAGGATACGCAGCATCAGTAGATGCGTCCGAAGATGAATCAGCAGAGCACGTAGGAGGAGATGCAGCAGCAGGAGATGAAGCGGCAGATGCAGGAAGAGATGCGGCAGCAGGAGATGCGGCAGCAGATGCAGTAGGTGATGTAGAATCACCAGAAGCAGCAGGATATACAGCAGCAGATGCAGCAGCATGAGGTGCAGCAGCAGGAGATACATATTCAGCAGGTGATGCACCAGATTAAGCAGCAGGAGATGACGAATCAGAAGGAAATGCAGCAGGAAATGCAGCAGTACATGAGGCAGCAGCCGATGCAGCAGCAGATTAAGGAGTTGCAGTAGCCAGAAATGCAGCAGAAGATGCAGCAAGAGGAGATGAAGCAGGAGATGCAGTAGCAGGAAATGTAGCTGCAGCTGCAGAGGCTGCAGATGCAGCAGCAATAGATGCAGCAGCAGATGTATCAGGAGATGCAGATTCAGTAGGAGATGTAGCAGCAGAAGATACTGCTGCAGATGACGCAGCAGGAGATGCAGCAGAAGGTAATGCAGCAGGATATGCTGCAAGAGGAGATGCAGCAGGTAATGCAGCAGCAGGGGATGCAGTAGGATTTGCAGCAGGAGATGCAGCAGGAGATGCAGCAGCAAGAGATGCAGCAGTGGATGCATATTCAGCAGGAGATGCAGCAGAAGATGCAGCAGGAGATGCAGAAGCAGAAGATGCAGCAGGAGATGCAGAAGCAGAGGATTTAGCAGGAGATGCAGCAGTAGATGAAGCAGCAGCAGATGCAGCAGTAGATGCACCAGATGGATGAGAAAGTGATGCAGCAGGGGATGAAGCCGCAGATACAACAGGAAATGGAGCATCAGGAGATGCATCCACAGATGCATGAGCAGAGGATGCAGGAAGCGATGTAGCAGCAGGAGATACAGCAGCAGGAGATGCAGCAGGAGATGTAGCAGCAGGAGATACAGAAGCAGGAGATGAAGCAGCAGATGCATCAGCAAGAGATACAGGAGGACATCAAGTAGCAAGAGATGCAGCAGCAGGAATTTTATCGGGAGATGCAGCAGTACATGAAGCATTTCCTGCTGATGCATCTCCTGCTAAATCAGCTCTTGCTGATGCATCTTTTGCTGCATCTCCTGCTACTGCATCGCCTGCTGCTGAATCTCCTGCTGTGGCAATTCCTACTGCATCTCATGCTGCTGCAATTCCTGCAGCATCTCCTGATATATCGCTTACTTCTGCATCTCCGGCTGCTTCACCTGCTGCTGCCTCTCCTGCCGCTATATCTGCTGCTTCACCTGCTGCTGCCTCTCCTGCCGCTATATCTGCTGCTTCACCTGCTGCTGCTTCTCCTGCTGCATCTCCTGCTGTTGCATCTCCTGCTGCTGCATCTTCCGCAGAATCTCCTGTTCCTGCTTCTCCTGCTGAATCTGCATCTCCTGCTGCATTTGCTGTTGCATCTCCTGCTGCTTAATAAAATACTGCTGCATCTGCTGCATCTCCAGCTTCATCATCACTTCTACATCTCCTGCTGCGAAATCTCCTGCTGCGAAATCTCCTGCTGCACCTACTGCTGCATCAATTCCTACATCTCTTGCTGCTGCATCTCCTGCTACTGCAAATACTGCTGCTGCATCTCCCCATAATTGTGGTGGTGCATCTGCTACTGCATCTGCTACTACTCCATCTAATAGTGCTGCATCTGCTGCTGAATCCTCTGCTTCTGGATCTCCTGCTGTTGCTTATCCTGTTGCATCTCCTGCTGCTGCAAATGCTGCTGTATCCCCTTCTTCTGTATCACCTGCTGCATCTCCTGCTGCTGAATATCCTGCTGCTGCATCTCCTGCTGCTGAATATCCTGCTGCTGCATCTCCTGCTGCAGCATCTCCTAAAGCATCTCCTGCTCCTGCAAATGCTGCTGCATCCCTTCTTCTGCATCGCCTGCTGTCTTCTACTGCTACATCTCCTGATGCTGCATCTCCTAAAGTATCTCCTGCTGCTGCAAATTTTGCTGCATCTCCTCCTGCTGCTATCTCCTACTGATTCCACATCTTCTCTTTCATTAGCTGCTGCATCTACTGCTGTTGCATCCACCTCTGCATCTCCTTCTGCTGCCTCTCCATCCTACATCTCCTCGTGCTTCATCTCTTGGTGCATCTCCTGCTATATCTCATGCTGCATCTCCTTCTTCTCCTCCTGCTGCTGCATCTCCTGCTGCATCTCCTGCTGCTGCATCTCATGGTGGATCTCCTCTTGATAAACCTACTGCTTCACCTCCTGCTGCATCTCCTGCTGGTTCATCTCCTGCTGCCTTTACTGGTGATGCATATCCTGCTGGATCTCTTGTAGCTGCCTCTTTTTCTGCATATCCTCCTGCATCTCTTCCTGCTGCATCTCTTGTTGAATCTCCTTCTATTGCATCTGCAGCATATGCTGCTTCATCTGGTGCTGCTTCACCTCCTGCTGCATCTCCTGCTGTTGCGTATGCTGGTGCATCTCCTGCTGCATCTGCTGCTGTTGCATCTCCTCCTGCTGCATCTTCCGCAGAATCTCCTGTTCCTGTTTCTCCTGCTGAATCTGCATCTCCTGCTGCATTTGCTGTTGCATCTCCTGCTGCTTAATAAAATACTGCTGCATCTGCTGCATCTCCGGCTGCATCATCTCTTCTACATCTCCTGCTGCGAAATCTCCTGTTGCACCTACTGCTGTATCTCCTGCTGCATCAATTCCTACATCTCCTGCTGCTGCATCTCCTGCTGCTGCATCTCCTGCTGCTGCATCTCCAGCTGTTGTATCTCCTGTTACACCTCCTGCTGCTGCATCTCCTGCTACTGCAAATACTGCTGCTGCATCTCCCGATAATTGTGGTGGTGCATCTTTACTACTCCATCTAATACTGCTGCATCTGCTGCTGAATCCTCTGCTTCTGGATCTCCTGCTGTTGCTTATCCTGTTGCATCTCCTGCTGCTGCAAATGCTGCTGTATCCCCTTCTTCTGCATCGCCTGCTGCATCTCCTGCTGCTGCATCTCCTGCTGCTGCATCGCCTAAAGTATCTCCTGTTGCTGTTTATCCTGCTGCATCTCCTCCTGCTGCATCTGCTGCTACATCCTCTGCTCCTGCATCTCCTGCTTCATTTCTTGATACTGTGTCTCATGCTGCATCTGGTGCTTTATCAACCACTGCTTTATCTCCTGCAGCTGCATATACTGCTCCTTCTCTTGCTGCATCTCCTGCTGCTGCAATGCCTGCTTCTGAATCTCCTGCTGCTGCATCTGCTGCTTATTTATATCTTCTTGATTTTTTTGTTGCTGCATCTTGTGCTGCATGTCCTGCTGCAGCCTCTCCTGTTACATCTCCTACTGCTGCATCTACTTCTGAATCTCCTCTTTCATCTCCTCTTGCAGCATTTCCAGCTGCCTCTCTTTCTGCTGAATCTCCGTTTGCCGCTCCTACTTCCGCATCTCCTGGTTCACCTCCTACTGCTGCATCTCATCCTACTACACCTCTGGCTGCATCTCCTGATGCATCTGCTGCGGCTTCATCCCCTGAAGCTGCCTATTCTGCTACATATCCTGCTGCGGTATCCCCTGCTGCTGCCTCTCCTGCTGCTGCATTACCTGCTTCATCTCCTCCTGTGTAATATCATGCTGCATCTGCTGCTACATATCCTGCTGATGCATCCGCTGCTGCATCTTCTGCTGCTGAACTTCCCTCTACATCTGCTGCTTCATCTGCTACTGCTATATCTCCTGCTGCATCTCCTGCCTCTGCATCTACTTCTGCAGTTTCTGCAGCATCTCCTGCTTCTGCATTTCTTGCCGCTGAATCTTCTGTGGCGTCTCCTGCTGCTGCTTCTCCTGCTGCTGCATATTCTGCTGCATCTCCTGCTGCATCTCCTGCTGCTGCATGTCTGGCTGTTGCATCTCCTGCTGCATCTCCTGCTGAATCTGTTGCTGCATTTGCTGCAACTCCATCTCTTACTGATGCACCTCCTTCTGACGCATTTTCTACCGCATCTCCTGATGAATCTCCTGCTCCTGCATCTCTTTTTGCATCTTCTGCTGCTACATCTCCTGCTGCTGCATCTCCTTGTGCTGCATCTGCTGCATATCCTTATTCTGCATCTCCCTCTGCGCTTTCATTGCAACGTGGAAAGCACGACTATCAGAACGATTTTTGTAGGGTACTGAATTGTGAATTAACTGCGCCTATTACGGCGCTTTAGGAAAATGGAAATACGCCGGCAGGGAAGACGCTAGCATGGAAAGCTGCTTCTTCTGAAGGTCTTCTCTTAGAGCGCTTTTTCTCTAAAGCAAGACTTGTAGAGCTTTCAGTGTAGACTTGTGTACTCTAACATCAGAATGACTATTAAAGCGTCACTTCAACATTTCAGAGCGTATAGCACACACACCTCAGGGAAACGTGCTACGATTAAGTGCTGGCTCTCGTAAGAGACTGTTGTGGAGAGATTTCACTGCAAGCAGCAAAGCACGGCTTAAGGACCGTTTTAGTATAGGGTACTGAACAGCAACTTAACTGCATCTATTAAGCTGCTTTAGGAAAACTGAATTACCCCCGCAGGGAAGATGCTAGCATGGAATGCTGCTACTTCTGAATGTCCTCCCTTAGAGCGCTTTCACTGCAAAGCAAGACTTGTAGAACTTTCAGTCTAGGCTTGTGCACTGTAACATCAGAATTGCTATTAAAGCGTCTCTGCAATATTTTCAGATTGTTCCGAACAAGTAACCCAGGGAAGCTGCTGCCATCAAATGCTGGCTTTAGGTTGAGTCTTCTTTGGAAGCGCTTTCACTGCCAGCGGTTAAGCACTGAATTGTGACTTATCTTCTCCTAGGAAGGCGCTTTAGGAAAAGTGAGTAACTCCCGAAGGGAAGATGCTAGCATGGAATGATGCAGGTTCTGAAAGTGTTCCCTTAGAGCGCTTTCACCGCCAATCAAGACTTGTGGAACTTTCAGTCTGTGTACTGTAACATCAGAACGGCTATTAAAGCATCCCTTCCAAATTTCAAGTAGTTCTGATCAAGTATCTCAGAGAAGCTGCTACGATCAAATACTGACTCTCGTTAGAGTCTTCTTTGGAAGCGCTTCCACTGCAAGCTGCGAAGCACGACTAAGAGAACGTTTAGTATAGATTAGGGAATTGTGACTTAACTGCGCCTATGAAGGCTCTGCAGGAGAAGTGAGTAATTCCCGCCTGGAAGATGCTAGCATGGAATGCTGCTGTTGCTGAATCTTTTCTCTTATAGCTCTTTTACTGCAAAGCTATGTGTAGAACTTTCATTCTAGTCTTGTCTTCTGTAACATCAGAATGTCTATTAAAGCGTCACTTCAAAATTAAAGAGCCTACCGCATCTCCTGCTGCATCTCCAGCTGGTGCATCTGCTGCTGCATCTCCTGCTATTGCATATCCAGTACCATCTCCGGCTGCATTTTCTGCTCCTGCATCTCCTGTTGAATCTGCCTATGTGGCTCCATCTCCTGATGCTGAATCTGCTGCTGCATCTGCTACTGGATGTCCTGCAGCAGAATCATATCCTGATTCTCCTTCTACTGCATCTCCTTCTGCTGCATCTCTTGCTGCTGCATCTCTAGCTGAATCTCCTGCTACATCTCTGATGCTGCATATCCTGCTGCATCTCCTGCTCAATCTACTGCTGAATATACCTTTGTGGCTGCATCTCCTGTTCAATCTACTGCTGAAGATACTTTGCTGCTGCATCTGTAGCTGAATCTCCTGCTACATCTCTGATGCTGCATATCCTGCTGCATATCCTGCTCAATCTACTGCTGAATATACCTTTGTGGCTGCATCTCCTGCTGCATCCGCTACATCATACGCTGCTTAATCCACTTTTCCATCACTTGCAGCTGCATCTCCTGCTCTTGCATCTGCCTCTGCATCTCTGCTTGATGCAAGATGGAGATGCAGCAGCAGGATATGCAGCAGGACGAGATGCATCATGTAATGCAGGAAGAGATGCAGCAAGAGACTCATCAGGAGATGCAGCAGTACATGAGGCAGCAGCCGATGCAGCAGCAGATTAAGGAGTTGCAGTAGCCAGAAATGCAGCAGAAGATGCAGCAAGAGGAGATGCAGCAGGAGATGCAGTATCAGGAAATGTAGCTGCAGCTGCAGAGGCAGCAGATGCAGCAGCAATAGATGCAGCAGCAGAAGTATCAGGAGATGCAGATTCAGTAGGAGATGTAGCAGCAGAAGAAGCTGCTGCAGATGACGCAGCAGGAGATGCAGCAGAAGGTAATGCAGCAGGATATGCTGCAAGAGGAGATGCAGCAGGTAATGCAGCAGCAGGGGATGAGTAGGATTTGCAGCAGAAGATGCAGCAGGAGATGCAGAAGCAGGGGATTTAGCAGGAGATGCAGCAGTAGATGAAGCAGCAGCAGATGCACCAGATGGAGCAGAAAGAGATGCAGAAAGAGAAGCAGCAGATACAACAAAAAATGGAGCATCAGGAGATGCATCCGCAGATGCATGAGCAGAGGATGCAGCAAGCGATGTAGCAGCAGGCGATACAGAAGTAGGAGAAGCAGCAGTAGATGTAGCAGCAGGAGATACAGAAGCAGGTAATGAAGCAGCAGATGCAGCAGCAGGAATTTTATCGGGAGATGCAGCAGTACATGAAGCATTTCCTGCTGATGCATCTCCTGCTGCATATCCTGCTGATGCATCTCCTGCTAAATCAGCTCTTGCTGATGCATCTTTTGCTGCATCTCCTGCTACTGCATCTCCTGCTGCTGAATCTCATGCTGCTGCAATTCCTGCAGCATCTCCTGATATATTGCCTACTTCTGCATCTCCGGCTGCTGGATTTCCCGCTGCCTCTCCTGCTGCTATATCTGCTGCTTCACCTGCTGCTGCTGCATCTCCAGCTGCATCTCCTGCTGCTGCACCTCAAGGTGCTGCATCTTACTTTCTGCATCAACTTCTCTTCATCTCTTGCTTCTGAATCTCCTGCTGCGTCTGCTGCTGCTGCTTCTCCTGCTGCTGCAGCTCCTGTTACATCTGCTGCTGCATCTCCTCCTGCTGCATCTGCTGCTGCATCCTCTTCCGCTATGTCTCCTTTTGCATCTCTTAGTGCTGCGGCTCATGATCCTGCATCTTCTGCTGTGGCAATTGCTGGTGCTTCATTTCCTGCTGCATTTCTTCCTTTTACATCTGATGCTGCTGCATCTCCTGCTGCTGCATCTGCTGCAGCATCTCCTGTTGCTACATCTCCTGCTGAATCTACATCTCCTGCTGCATCTGCTGCGGCATCTCTTTCTGCTGAATCTCCCATTCATCTCCTGCTGCATTGCTGATTCATCTGCTGCTGCTGAATCTTCTGCTGCTTTATAAACTACTGTTGCATATCCTACTGCTGCATATCTGGATTCAGCATATCCTATTGCATCTCCTGGTGTTGCTTCTCTTGCGGCTTCATTTTCTGCTGCATCTCTTGCAACTGCACTTCCTACTGCATCTCCCGGTGCTGCATCTCTTGATGCTGCATTCCCTGCAGCATCTCCTGCTTCTGCATCTTCTGCAGAATCTCCTGTTCCTGCTTCTCCTGCTGAATCTGCATCTCCTGATGCATCTGCTGTTGCATCTCTTGCTGCATCTCCAGCTGCATCATCTCTTCTACATCTCCTGCGGTGATATCTCCTGCTGCTATATCTCCTGCTGCACCTACTGATGCATCTCTTGCTGCATCAATTCCTACATCTCCTGCTGCTGCATCTCCAGCTGTTGTATCTCCTGTTACACCTCCTGCTGCTGCATCTCCTGCTATTGCAGATACTGCTGCTGCATCTCCCGATAAATGTGGTGTTGCATCTGCTACTGCATCTGCTACTACTCCATCTAATACTGCTGCATCTGCTGCTGTATCTTCTGCTGTTGCTTTTCCCGTTGCATCCCCTTCTTCTGCAAATTCTGCTGCATCCCCTTCTGCACCGCCTGCTGCATCTCCTGCTGCTGCATCTCCTGCTGCTGCATCTCCTGATGCTGCATCTCCTAAAGTATCTCCTGTTGCTGTTTATCCTGCTGCATCTCCTCATGGTGCATCTGCTGCTACATCCCCTGCTCCTGCATCTCCTGCTGCATTTCTTGATACTGCATCTCATGCTGTCGCATATCCTGCACCTGGATCTCTCGCAACTGCATATCCTGCTTCATCTTCTTCATCTTCTGCTGCTGCATCTGCTGCTGCTGTAATTCCTGATGATCAATCTGCTGCTTCATCTCATGCTGTATCTCCTTCTTCATCTGCTGCTGCTTCATCAGCTGCATCTGGTGCTGCATCTGCTGCTGATTCATCTATTGCTGCGTCTCCTGCTACATCTCCTGTTGCTGCATCATCTCCTGTTAAATATACTGCTGAATCTTCTGCAGAATATGCATATCCCTCGGCAATTCTTGCTTATGGATCTCCTGCTGCATATCCTGATGCTGTATCTGCCTCGGATACATCTTCTGTTGCTTCATTCACGCTGCTGAATCTGCTGCTTCTTCATATCATGCTGTATCTCCTACTGCATCTCCTTCTCCTGAATCTCCTGCTGCATCTCCTGCTGAATATGCATCTCCTGCTGCACATCCTGCTGCTGTATCTCCTGGTGTGTGTCATGATGCTGCATTTCCTGCTGCTGCATCTGCTGCTGCTGCATCTCCTGCTTATACATTTCCAGCTGCATCTCGTCCTGCTGCATCTGCTGCTACATCCCTTTGTCCTGCCTCTCCTACTGCATCTCTTTCTTCTGCATCTCATGCTGCTGAATCTCCTGCAGCTGCATCTCCTGCAGCTGCATATCCTGCTGCATCTTCTGCTTCTGCACATCATACTCTATCTCCTGTTAAATCTCTTTCTGCCGCATCTCCTTCTGCAGTTCCTGCTGAATCCCCTGCTTCTGCAATTCCTCGTGATTCATGTCCTGTTGCATCCCCTGCTGCTGCATCTCCTGTTGCACAACTTGCTGCAACATATGATTGCTGGATCCCCTAACGTATGTCCTGCTGATTCATCTCCTGATGCTGAATCTCCTGCTGCATCTCGGGCTGCTGCTGCATCTGGTGCTGTATCAACCACTGCTTTATCTCCTGCAGCTGCATATACTGCTACTTCTCTTGCTGCATCTCCTGCTGCTGCAATGCCTGCTTCTGAATCTCCTGCTGCTGCATCTGCTGCTGCATCTGCTGCTTATTTATATCTTCTTGATTTTTTGTTGCTGCATCTTGTGCTGCATGTCCTGCTGCAGCCTCTCCTGTTACATCTCCTACTGCTGCATCTGCTTCTGAATCTCCTCTTTCATCTCCTCTTGCAGCATTTCCAGCTGCCTCTCTTTCTGCTGAATCTCCGTTTGCCGCTCCTACTTCCGCATCTCCTCGTTCACCTCCTACTGCTGCATCTCATCCTACTACACCTCTGGCTGCATCTCCTGATGCATCTGCTGCGGCTTCATCCCCTGAAGCTGCCTATTCTGCTACATATCCTGCTACGGTATCCCCTGCTGCTGCATCTCCTGCTGCTGCATTACCTGCTTCATCTCCTCCTGTGTCATATCATACTGCATCTGCTGCTACATATCCTGCTGAATCTGCTGCTGCATTTGCTGCAACTCCATCTCCTACTAATGCGTCTCCTTCTGACGCATCTTCTACTGCATCTCCTGATGAATCTCCTGCTTCTGCATCTCTTTTTGCATCTTCTGCTGCTGCTACATCTCCTCCTGCTGCATCTCCTGCTGCTGCATCTCCTCCTGCTGCATCTGCTGCATAGCCTTATTCTGCATCTCCCTCTGCGGCATCTCTTTCTGATGCATCTCATGTTGAATCTGTTTCTAAATCTGCTCCTGCATCTACTGCGTCTTCATCTCCTTCTACTGCGTATCCTGCTGCTTTAACTCCTGCGTGTCCTGATGCTGCATTAGCTGCAGAACCTACTGGTGCTTCATCTCCTGCTGAATCTGCATCTCCTGCTGCTGCATCTGCTTCTGATGCCTATACCCCTGAATATGCTGCTAAATCTCCTGCTCCTGCATCTCATTCTGCTGATGCATCTCTGACTGCTGCATCTCGTGCTGCATATCCTCCTTCTGCATCTGCTGCTGCTGCATCTCCAGCTATTGCATCTGCTGCTGAATCATCTCCTGCTGCTCCATCTCTTGCTGCTGCATCTCCTTCTGATGCATCTCCTGCTGCTGTATCTCCTGCTGAATCTGCTGATAAATCTGCTGCTACATCTCGTGCTGAACATCCTCCTGCTTCATTTTCTGCAGCACCTCATTTGCTTCATCTTCTGCCGCATCTCCTGTGGCTGCACCTCCTGTTGCATCTCGTCCTGCTGCATTTCCTGCTGCATCTCCTCCTGTTGTATCTTTTGCAGCATCTTTTGCTGCTACATCTCCTCCTGATGCATCTCCTGCTGCTGCATCTGATGGAGCACCTCCTGCTGCTGCCTCTCCAGTTGAATCTGCATCTTCTGCTGCATCTCCTGCAGAATCTGCATCTTCCGCTGCATCTTCTGCTGCATCTCCAACTGGTGCATCTGCTGCTGCATCTCCTGCTATTGCATATCCATTATCATCTCCGGCTGCATTTTCTGCTCCTGCATCTCCTGTTGAATCTGCCTATGTGGCTCCATCTCCTGATGCTGAATCTGCTGCTGCATCTGCTACTGGATCTCCTGCAGCATTATCATATCCTGATTCTCCTTCTACTCATCTTCTGCTGCATCACGGTCAACATCTCTGATGCTGCATATCCTGCTGCATCTCCTGCTCAATCTACTGCTGAATATACCTTTGTGGCTGCATCTCCTGCTCAATCTACTGCTGAATATACCTTTGTGGCTGCATCTCCTGCTGCATCTGCTACATCATACGCTGCTTAATCCACTTTTCCATCACCTGCAGCTGCATCTCCTGCTCCTGCATCTGCTTCTGCATCTCTGCTTGATGCATCTCATACTGCGTCTGCTAATGCATCTGCTGCTGATGCATCTCCTTCTGCTGAATCTCATGCAGTATCTGCTGCTGCATCTCCTCCGGAAGTGTAGAGAGGAGATGTACCCTGACACGCAGCAGTAGGAGATGCAGCTGGAGTTTTAGAAGCAGATGAAGCAGCAGGAGATGCAGCAGCAAAATATGCATCAGAAGGAGATAAAGCCGGAGATGCAAAAGCAGGAGATTAAGCTACAGGAGATTCAGTAGGAGATACAGTGGCAGGAGATTCATAAGCAGAAGATATAGCACCAGGAGATGCAGCAGCAGGAATTTCAGTAGGAAACGCAGCAGCAGGAGAAACAGCAGGTAATGCAGCAGCAGTAGATGAAGTAGGGTATGAAGCAGCAGTAGATGCAGCAGGGTATGCAAGAGCAGGAGGTTCAGCAGCAGGAGATTAATCAGAGGATATGCATCATCAGATGAATCTGCTGATGCGTCAGAATGTAGTTGCAGGCAGAGATGCAGCATCAGGAGGTTCAGCAGAGGATGCAGCAGCAATAGATGCAGGAAAAGATCCAGGCGGAGGAACTAGAGCAGTAAGAGATGTAGCAGCACATACAGCGGCAGATCAGGAGATGAAGCAGCAGGAGAAGCAGCAGGAGCAGATTCAGCAGGAGATGCATCAGGAGATGCAGCATTAGGAGATGCAGCAGGGGATTCAATAGCAGGTGCTGCAGCAGGAGATGCAGCAGGTAATGCAGCAGTAGGAGATGCACCTTAGATACAGCAGCAGGAGGCACAGCAACAGGAGATTCAACAGGAATGCAGCAGGGTATTCAGTAGCAGGTGATGCAGCAGCAGATGCAGCAGAAGAAAATCCAACAGCAGAAGATGCAGCAGCACATACAGCAGTAGTAGATGAAAACGAGGATGAAGAAGCAGGGGATACAGTAGCAGGAGATGCAGCAGCAGGAGATGTAGCTGGAGATGCATCAGCAGATGCATCAGCAGGAGATGCAGCAGCATATTCAGCAGCACGTTTAGCAGAAGATGCTGAAGCAGGAGATTCAGCAGCAGGAGACTAAGACTCGGCAGATACAGCAACACGTTCAGCAGGAGATGCAGCAGGAGATGCAGCAGCAGCAAATGGAGCATCAGGTGATGCAGGAGGACATCAAAAATCAGAAGGTGAAGCAACAGGAGTTGCAGCAGTAGATTAATCTACAGCAGATGCACCAAAATATGCAGGAGATGCAGCAGCAGGAGATGCAGCTGGAGATGCAGCAGCAGTAGATTGAGCAAGATATACAGAAGCAGGAGATGCATTGGCGGGAGATGTGGCACGAGAGGCAGAAGAAAGGGATCCTGCAGCAGATGCGTTAGCATATTCAGCACCTGCAGATGCAGCAGCAGGAGATGAAGCAGCAGATGCAGCAGCTGGAGATTCAGTAGCAGGAGATGTAGCAGTCGGAGATGCAGCAGTCGGAGATGCAGCAGTCAGAGATGCAGCAGGTTATGCATCAGCAGGAGATGCATTAGCAGGAGATTCAGCATCAGGAGATGCTGCAGGAGATGCATCAGGACATGCATCATCAGAAGATGCAGCAGAAATTCAGGAGGGGGTTCAGTCACAGGAGATACAGCAGGAGATGCAGTAGATTCAGCAACAGGAGATGCAGCACGAGATGCAGTAGCAGAGATGCAGCACGAGATGCAGTAGCAGGAGATGCAGCAGCAGATGGAGCATCAGGTGATGCAGTAGCAGAAGATGCAGCAGGAGATGCAGCAGCAGAAGATGCAGCAGCAGGATATGAAGCAGGATATGAAGCAAGGGCTTTAGCAGGAGATACAGAATCAGAAGATTCAGAATCAGAAGATGAAGAAGCAGGAGATGCAGAAGCAGATGCAGAAGTAGGAGGTGCAGCAGCAGGAATTTCAACAGCAGATTCAACAGCAGATACAGAAGGAGATGCAGCATCAAAAGATGCAGCAATAGATGCATATTCATCAGGAGATGCAGCAGGAAGAGATGATTCAGCAGGTACAGCTTCATGAGATGTAGCACGAGATGCAGGAGGAGATGCTGTAGGGGAAGCGGCAGGAGGAGATGATGCAACAGACCCAGTAACAGGAGATGCAAAAGCAGAAGTTGCAGCCGTAGATTCTGCAGCATGAGATGCAGCCGCAGGAGATGAGCAGCGGATTCAGTAGGAGATTCTGCAGCAGGAGATGAAGCAACGAATTCTGCAGAGAAGAAGATACAGCAGCAGGATCTGCAGAGAAAAAGATGCAGCAGCAGGAGATGTAGCTGGAGATGGAACAGCAGATGCATCAGCAGGAGATGCAGCAGCAGAAAATACAGCAGTACAGGAAGCAGCAGATGCACAAGAAAACGGAGCAGGAGATATGCAGGATATGATGCAGTACCAGCAGATGCAGTAGGAGATGCAGCATCTGGAATTCAAGATATAGAAAACGCTGCAGGAGTTTCAGCAGCAAATGCATCAGGAGAAGCAGGAGCAGGAAATGCAGAAGCAAGAGATGCAGTAGAAGAGATGCAGGAGTAGGAGACGCAGAAGCAGGAGATGTAGCAGCAAGACATGCAAAAGATGCAGCAGTAGAAAATGCAGGAAATGCAGCAGCTGATGCAGGAGGAGATTTAGCAGGAGGAGAAGCAGCAGCAGGAGAGGCAGCAGGAGGAGATGCAGCATGAGATGCAGCAGCATGAGATGCAGCAGCAGATGCAGCAGCATCAGATGCAGCAGGAGATTCAGCAGAAGACACAGCAGCAGGAGATGAAGCAGCTGGAGATGTAGCAGGTGGAGATGCAGCAGCAGATGCAGCGGTAGATGCAGATTCAGCAGGAGATTCATCAGCAGGAGATGCTGCAGCAGATTCACAGTAGGAGATGCATCAGCAGGAGATGCAGCAGGAGGTGCAGCAGAAGTAGATGTAGCAGGATAAGCAGCGGGAGGAGATGTAGTAGAAGATGCCAGAGCAGGACATGCAGCAGAAAATTCAGAAGGAAAAATAGCCGGCGAAGCATCAGGAGGAGATGCAGCAAGACATGCAGCAAGACATGCAGCAGCAGCAGATGCAGCAGCAGCAGATGCAGCAGCAGAAGATGGAGCAAGATATGCAGAAGCAGTAGGTGCAGCAGGAGATGCAGAAGCAGGAGATGATGCAGGAGGTGCAGCAGAAGTAGATGTAGCAGGATAAGCAGCGGGAGGAGATGTAGTAGAAGATGCTAGAGCAGGACATGCAGCAGAAAATTCAGAAGGAAAAATAGCCGGCGAAGCATCAGGAGGAGATGCAGCAAGACATGCAGCAAGACATGCAGCAGCGCAGATGCAGCAGCAGCAGATGCAGCAGCAGAAGATGGAGCAAGATATGCAGAAGCAGTAGGTGCAGCAGGAGATGCAGTAGCAAGAGATAAAGCATTACCATGAGATGCATTAAGAGGTGCAGCAGCAGGATATGTAGCAGCAGGAGATGCAGCAACAGGATATGTAGCAGGATATGTAGCAGGAGATGTAGTAGGAGATGCAGCAGTAGATGAAGTAGCAGTAGATGCAGCAGCAGTTGCAGCAGGAAATGCAGCAGGAGAAGTAGCAGCAGAGCAGCCACAGATGCAGCAGGAAATGCAGCAGTAGATGCAGGAGCAGGAGATGCTGAAGCAGAAAATACTGCAGCAGATGCAGCAGGAGATGACATAGCAGATGATGACATATCAGGTGATGAAGCCACAGATGCATTGGCTGAAGATGAAGCAGGAGATGCAGCAACACGAGGTACATCTGCAGATGCATCAAGAGATGAGGCAGCAAGTGCAGAAAGGTATATGGTAGGAGATGCAGCAGGAAATGTATCAGCACGAAATGCAGCAGGATATGCAGCAGGATATGCAGGAGAAGTAGATGCAGCAGGAGATGAAGCAGAAGGAGGGGCGGCAGCAGCAAATTCAGCAGGAGATGCAACAGCAGGAGATGCCGAAGCAGTTGCAGCAGGAAATGCAGATTCAGCAGGAGAAGCAATAGGAAGAGAATCTTCAGCAGAGTGTGCAGCATGACGAGATGGAGCAGGACATATAGCAGCAGCATATGCATCAGCAGATGAGCAGGAAGTACAGCAAGAATGCAGCAGCAGAGATGTAGCCACAGACTCATAGGCAGCAGATGCAGCAGGAGATGCAGAATCAGAAGATGGAGCAGCAAGAGATGCATTAGCTGGAGATGCATTAGCAGGAGATGCAGCAGCAGGAGACGTGTCAGGGGTTGCAGCAGTAGGTGAAGCAGCACCAGATGAAGCAGGAGATGCTGCAGATGCAGCAGTAGGGGATGCAGCAGGTGATGCAGCAGGAAGAGATGGAGCAGGAGATATAGCAGCAGCAGATGCACCAGCAGAGGTAGCAGCAGTAGATGCAGCCGGAGATAGAGAAAACGATGAGGCAGCAGATGTAGTAGGAGATGCAGCAGTAGATGAAGTAGCAGTGGATGCAGCAGCAGTTGCAAGAGGAAATGCAGCAGGAGAAGCAGCAGGAGATGCAGCAGCAGGAGGTGCAGCTGCAAATGCATTCAGCAGGATATGCAGTAGGAGATGCAGGAGCCGGAGATTCAGTAGCAGGAGATTCAGCAGCAGATGTAGCAGGATATGCAGCATCAGTAGATGCGTCCGCAGATGAATCAGCAGAGCACGTAGGAGGAGATGCAGCAGCAGGAGGTACAGCAGCAGGAGATGAAGCAGCAGATGCAGGAAGAAAAGCAGCAGCAGGATATACAGCAGCAGATGCAGCAGCATGAAGTGCAGCAGCAGGTGATGCATATTCAGCAGGTGATGCACCAGATTATGCAGCAGGAGATGACGAATCAGAAGGAAATGCAGCAGGAGATGCAGCAGTACATGAGGCAGCAGCCGATGCAGCAGCGGATTAAGGAGTTGCAGTAGCCAGAAATGCAGCAGAAGATGCAGCAAGAGGAGATGCAGCACGAGATGCAGTAGCAGGAAATGTAGCTGCAGCTGCAGAGGCAGCAGATGCAGCAGCAATAGATGCAGCAGCAGATGTATCAGGACGTGCAGATTCAGTAGGAGATGTAGCAGCAGAAGATGCTGCTGCAGATGACGCAGCAGGAGATGCAGCAGAAGGTAATGCAGCAGGATATGCTGCAAGAGGAGATGCAGCAGGTAATGCAGCAGCAGGGCATGCAGTAGGATTTGCAGCAGGAGATGCATATTCAGCAGGATATGCAGCAGAAGATGCAGCGGGAGATGCAGAAGCAGGGGATTTAGCAGGAAATGCAGCAGTAGATGAAGCAGCAGCAGATGCACCAGATGGAGCAGAAAGAGATGCAGAAAGAGAAGCAGCAGATACAACAAAAAATGGAGCATCAGGAGATGCATCCGCAGATGCATGAGCAGAGGATGCAGCAAGCGATGTAGCAGCAGGCGATACAGAAGTAGGAGAAGCAGCAGTAGATGTAGCAGCAGGAGATACAGAAGCAGGTAATGAAGCAGCAGATGCAGCAGCAGGAATTTTATCGGGAGATGCAGCAGTACATGAAGCATTTCCTGCTGATGCATCTCCTGCTGCATATCCTGCTGATGCATCTCCTGCTAAATCAGCTCTTGCTGATGCATCTTTTGCTGCATCTCCTGCTACTGCATCTCCTGCTGCTGAATCTCCTGCTGCGGCAATTCCTACTGCATCTCATGCTGCTGCAATTCCTGCAGCATCTCCTGATATAGCGCCTACTTCTGCATCTCCGGCTGCTGGATTTCCCGCTGCCTCTCCTGCTGCTATATCTGCTGTTTCACCTGCTGCTGCTGCTTCTCCAGCTGCATCTCCTGCTGCTGCACCTCAAGGTGCTGCATCTTACTTTCTGCATCACCTTCTCTTCATCTCTTGCTTCTGAATCTCCTGCTGCGTCTGCTGCTGCTGCTTCTCCTGCTGCTGCAGCTCCTGTTACAACATCTGCTGCTGCATCTCCTCCTGCTGCATCTGCTGCTGCATCCTCTTCCGCTATGTCTCCTTTTGCATCTCTTAGTGCTGAGGCTCATGATCCTGCATCTTCTGCTGTGGCAATTGCTGGTGCTTCATTTCCTGCTGCATTTCTTCCTTTTACATCTGATGCTGCTGCATCTCCTGCTGCTGCATCTGCTGCAGCATCTCCTGCTGCTACATCTCCTGCTGAATCTACATCTCCTGCTGCATCTGCTGCGGCATCTCTTTCTGCTGAATCTCCCATTCACCTCCTGCTGCATTGCTGATTCATCTGCTGCTGCTGAATCTTCTGCTGCTTTATAAACTACTGTTGCATATCCTACTGCTGCATATCTGGATTCAGCATATCCTATTGCATCTCCTGGTGTTGCTTCTCTTGCAGCTTCATTTTCTGCTGCATCTCTTGCAACTGCACTTCCCACTGCATCTCCCGGTGCTGCGTCTCTTGATGCTGCATTCCCTGCAGCATCTCCTGCTTCTGCATCTTCTGCAGAATCTCCTGTTCCTGCTTCTCCTGCTGAATCTGCATCTCCTGATGCATCTGCTGTTGCATCTCTTGCTGTTTTATAAACTACAGCTGCATCTGCTGCATCTCCAGCTGCATCATCTCTTCTACATCTCCTGCGGCGATATCTCCTGCTGCTATATTTCCTGCTGCACCTACTGATGCATCTCTTGCTGCATCAATTCCTACATCTCCTGCTGCTGCATCTCCAGCTGTTGTATCTCCTGTTACACCTCCTGCTGCTGCATCTCCTGCTACTGCAGCTACTGCTGCTGCATCTCCCGATAAATGTGGTGCTGCATCTGCTACTACATCTGCTACTATTCCATCTAATACTGCTGCATCTGCTGCTGTATCTTCTGCTGTTGCTTTTCCCGTTGCTTCCCCTTCTTCTGCAAATGCTGCTGCATCCCCTTCTTCTGCATCGCCTGCTGCATCTCCTGCTGCTGCATCTCCTAAAGTATCTCCTGTTGCTGTTTATCCTGCTGCATCTCCTCCTGCTGCATCTGCTGCTACATCCCCTGCTCCTGCATCTCCTGCTGCATTTCTTGATACTGTATCTCATGCTGTTGCATATCCTGCACCTGGATCTCTCGCAACTGCATATCCTGCTTCGTCTTCTTCATCTTCTGCTGCTGTAATTCCTGATGATCAATCTCCTGCTGCTGCATCTCATGCTGTATCTCCTTCTTCATCTGCTGCTGCTTCATCAGCTGCATCTCCTTCTTCACCTGCTGCTGCTTCATTAGCTGCATCTGCTGCTGCATCTGCTGCTGATTCATCTATTGCTGCGTCTCCTGCTACATCTCCTGTTGCTGCATCTCCTGTTAAATATACTGCTGAATCTTCTGCAGAATATGCATCTCCCTCTGCAATTCTTGCTTATGCATCTCCTGCTGCATATCCTGATGCTGTATCTGCCTCGGATACATCTTCTGTTGCTTCATTCACACTGCTGAATCTGCTGCTTCTTCATATCATGCTGTATCTCGTACTGCATCTCCTTCTCCTGAATCTCCTGCTGCATCTCCTGCTGAATATGCATCTCCTGCTGCACATCCTGCTGCTGTATCTCCTGGTGTGTGTCATGATGCTGCATTTCCTGCTGCTGCATCTGCTGCTGCTGCATCTCTTGCTTATACATTTCCAGCTGCATCTCGTCCTGCTGCATCTGCTGCTACATCCCTTTGTCCTGCCTCTCCTACTGCATCTCTTTCTTCTGCATCTCATGCTGCTGAATCTCCTGCAGCTGCATCTCCTGAAGCTGCATATCCTGCTGCATCTTCTGCTTCTGCACATCATACTCTATCTCCTGTTAAATCTCTTTCTGCCGCATCTCCTTCTGCAGTTCCTGCTGAATCCCCTGCTTCTGCAATTCCTCGTGATTCATGTCCTGTTGCATCCCCTGCTGCTGCATCTCCTGTTGCACATCTTGCTGCAACATATGATTGCTGGATCCCCTAACGTATGTCCTGCTGATTCATCTCCTGATGCTGAATCTCCTGCTGCATCTTGGGCTGCTGCTGCATCTGGTGCTGTATCAACCACTGCTTTATCTCCTGCAGCTGCATATACTGCTACTTCTCTTGCTGCATCTCCTGCTGCTGCAATGCCTGCTTCTGAATCTCCTGCTGCTGCATCTGCTGCTGCATCTGCTGCTTATTTATATCTTCTTGATTTTTTTGTTGCTGCATCTTGTGCTGCATGTCCTGCTGCAGCCTCTCCTGTTACATCTCCTACTGCTGCATCTACTTCTGAATCTCCTCTTTCATCTCCTCTTGCAGCATTTCCAGCTGCCTCTCTTTCTGCTGAATCTCCGTTTGCCGCTCCTACTTCCGCATCTCCTCGTTCACCTCCTACTGCTGCATCTCATCCTACTACACCTCTGGCTGCATCTCCTGATGCATCTGCTGCGGCTTCATCCCCTGAAGCTGCCTATTCTGCTACATATCCTGCTGCGGTATCCCCTGCTGCTGCATCTCCTGCTGCTGCATTACCTGCTTCATCTCCTCCTGTGTCATATCATACTGCATCTGCTGCTACATATCCTGCTGAATCTGCTGCTGCATTTGCTGCAACTCCATCTCCTACTAATGCGTCTCCTTCTGACGCATCTTCTACTGCATCTCCTGATGAATCTCCTGCTTCTGCATCTCTTTTTGCATCTTCTGCTGCTGCTACATCTCCTCCTGCTGCATCTCCTGCTGCTGCATCTCCTCCTGCTGCATCTGCTGCATAGCCTTATTCTGCATCTCCCTCTGCAGCATCTCTTTCTGATGCATCTCATGTTGAATCTGTTTCTAAATCTGCTCCTGCATCTACTGCGTCTTCATCTCCTTCTACTGCGTCTCCTGCTGCTTTAACTCCTGCATGTCCTGATGCTGCATTAGCTGCAGAACCTACTGGTGCTTCATCTCCTGCTGAATCTGCATCTCCTGCTGCTGCATCTGCTTCTGATGCCTATACCCCTGAATATGCTGCTAAATCTCCTGCTCCTGCATCTCATTCTGCTGATGCATCTCTGACTGCTGCATCTCGTGCTGCATATCCTCCTTCTGCATCTGCTGCTGCTGCATCTCCAGCTATTGCATCTGCTGCTGAATCATCTCCTGCTGCTCCATCTCTTGCTGCTGCATCTCCTTCTGATGCATCTCCTGCTGCTGTATCTCCTGCTGAATCTGCTGATAAATCTGCTGCTACATCTCGTGCTGAACATCCTCCTGCTTCATTTTCTGCAGCACCTCGTTTGCTTCATCTTCTGCCGCATCTCCTGTGGCTGCACCTCCTGTTGCATCTCGTCCTGCTGCATTTCCTGCTGCATCTCCTCCTGTTGTATCTTTTGCAGCATCTTTTGCTGCTACATCTCCTCCTGCTGCATCTCCTGCTGCTGCATCTGATGGAGCACCTCCTGCTGCTGCCTCTCCAGCTGAATCTGCATCCTCTGCTGCATCTCCTGCAGAACCTGCATCTTCTGCTGCATCTTCTGCTGCATCTCCATCTGCTGCTGCTTCATCTGCTGCTGCATTTGCTGAAGCATCTCCTGCTGCATCTCCTAATGCATGTCCAGCTACATCTCTGCTGCTTAATATGCATCTCTTGCTGCATCACATGCTGCATCTCCTGCTCCTGCATCTAATGCAATATCGCGTACTTCTGCATCTCCTGCTGAATCTGTTTCTCCAGCTGTATGTTATGCAGCATGTCTTGCTGCTGCATCTCCTTCTGTGGCATATTCTGCTGCATCTCATCCTGTGGCATCTCCTGCTACTGCATGTCCTGGTGCATCTCCTGTTGCATCTCCTACTGCTGCATCTCATCCTACTACACCTCTGGCTGCATCTCCTGATGCATCTGCTGCGGCTTCATCCCTTGAAGCTGCCTATTCTGCTACCTATCCTGCTGCTGTATCTCCTGCTGCTGCATTTGCTGCTGTTTTTCCTACTGCATGT
Organism: Clamator glandarius; assembly: GCA_033459285.1. Taxonomy (NCBI): domain Eukaryota; kingdom Metazoa; phylum Chordata; class Aves; order Cuculiformes; family Cuculidae; genus Clamator; species Clamator glandarius. The sequence goes on along the minus strand of JAUNZM010000500.1, from coordinate 38,813 downwards.
GATACAGCAAGAGATGCATATTCAGCAGTAGAGATGTAACTGGAGATGCATTAGGAGATGCAGCAGGAGATCCTTCAGCAGATGCAGCAGCAGGAGATGCTTCAGCAAATGCAGCAGCAGATGCAGTAGCAGATGCAGCAGGAGGAGATGCAAAAGGAGTAGTTCCTGCAGCAGGAGATGCAGCAGGATATTCAGTAGCATATGATGCAGGAGATGAAGCAGATGGAGGAGAAGATGAAGCAGAAGATGCAGCACCAGATGCAGCAGGAATTGCAGCAGAAGGAGATGAAGCAGGAGATGCAGTAGTATGAGAAGAAGGAGCAGATGCCAAATCAGGAGATGCAGCAGCAGAAGCAGTAGCAGATGCAGAAGCAGTTGCTACAAGAAATGATGCTGGAGGAGATACAGCAGCAGGAGATACATCAGGAGATGTAGCAGCAGGAGATGCAGTAGCAGTAGATGCAGCAGAGAATGCAGTAGCACGAGATTCAGCAGTAGGAGATGTAACAAGAGATGCGGCTGCAGGCGATGCAGCAGCAGGAGATGCAGCAGCAGGAGATGCAGGAGAACATCCAGCAGCAGGAGATGCAGCAGCAGGCGATGCAGCAAGATATGCAGAAGCAGGAGATGTGGTATGAGATGCAGAAGCAGCAGATGCAGCAGGAGATGCAGAAGGAGATGCAGAAGCAGGAGATGCATCAGCAGATGCAGCAGGAGATGCAGCAGCAGGAGATTAGGCAATAGGAGATGAAGCAAGAGTTGCAGCAGTACATGAAGCAGCAAGAGATGCAGCAGAAAGAGATGAATCAGCAGACAATGCATAAGAAAATGTATCAGCAGCCGCAGCCGCAGAAGATAGAGCAGTAGCAGATGCAGCTGGACATGCAGCAGCAGTAGGTGCAGCAGGGATTGCAGCAGCAGGAGATCCAGCAAGAAAGCACCATCATAAGATGAATCTGCAGATGTATCAGAAGGAGATGGAGCAGGAGATGGAGCAGCAAGAGTTGCAGCAGTAGATTAATCTATAGCAGATGCACCAAAAGATGCAGGAGATGCAGCAGGTGGAGATGCAGCAGCAGTAGATTGAGCAAGATATACAGAAGCAGGAGATGCATCGGCGGGAGATGTGGCATGAGAGGCAGAAGAAGGAGATCCTGCAGCAGATGCAGTAGCATATGCAGCACCAGCAGATGCAGCATCAGGAGATTCAGCATCAGGAGATTCAGCAGTCGGAGATGCAGCAGGTCATGCATCAGCAGGAGATTCAGCAGCAAGAGATGCATCAGGAGATGCAGCATCAGGAGATGCAGCAGGAATTCAGGAGGGGATTCAGTAGCAGGCGATGCAGCGGCGGGAGGTGTAACAGTCAGAGATGCAGTAGGAGATGTAGTAGCAGGAGATGCAGCAAGTGGAGATGCAGCAGATTATGCAGCAGCAGGAGATGCTGCAGCAGAAGATACAGAAGTACATGAAGCAGCAGATGCACAAGAAAACGGAGCAGGAGATGCAGCAGTATAAGATGCAGTACCAGCAGATGTTGAAGGAGATGCAGCATCTGGAGTTGAAGCAATAGAAAATGCTGCAGGAGATGCAGCAGCAGATGCAGGAGCAGGAAATGCAGAAGCAGGAGATGCAGCAGCTGGAGATGAAGCAGGAGATGCAGCAGCAGGAGATGTAGTAGGAGATGCAGCAGGAAATAGAGCGTTAGACACTGCAGCAGGAGATGCAGCAGGGTAGGCATATTCAGCAGGAGATGCAGCAGGAGACACAGTAGAAGGATATGCAGCAGGAGATGCCACATCAGGTGCAACAGGAGGAAGTGCAGCAGGAGGAGATGCATCGGGAGATGGCTATTCAGCAGGAGATGCATCAAGAGATTCAGCAGGAGGAGATGCCGCAGGAGATTCAGGAAGAGATTCAGCAGCAGGAGATGCCATCGCAACAGATGCAGCACCAGATTCAGCAGCAGATTCAGCAGGAAATGAAGCAGCAGTAGATGCAGCATTAGATGGAGCAGGGGATGCAGCAGCAGATGCAGCAGCAGCAGATGCAGCAGGGGATGCAGCAGCAGATGCAGTACGATACAAAGCAAAAGGAGATACAGAAGCAGATGTAGCAGCAGGATATGCAGGAGCACTAGATGCAGCAGGAGGAGATGCAGTAGCAGCAGGTGCAGCAGGAGATGCAGCAGCAGATGATAGAGCAGGAGAAAATGCAGCATTAGGATATGCATGAGAAGATTCCACAGGAGCTTCAGCATGTGCTGCAGGATCACAAAACACAGAAGCAAGAGATGCAGCAGTAGGAGATGCAATTGGAGATGCAGAAGCAAGACGTGCAGCAGTAAGTTACGCAGGAAATGCAGCAGGAGGAGATACAGCAACAGGAGATCTAGCAGTAAGAGATGCAGCAGGAGATGCAGCAGGCGATAGAGCAGCAAGAAATGCAGCAGGAGATGCAGCTGTAGGAGATGCAGCAGGATATACATCAGCAGCAGATGCAGCAACAGGAGATGAAGCATGAGCAGAAGCAGCAGATGCAGCAGGAGATGCAGCAGCAGCAGATATAGAAGGAGATTCAGCAGGAGATGCATCAGCAGGAAATCCATCAGATATATGTAGCAGGAGATGCAGCTGCAGAAGATGCAGCAGCAGATGCAGCAGGAGATGCAGCAGAAGGAGATGCTGCAGCAGCACGTGCAGAAGGTGATGCACCAGCAGGAGATGAAGCAGCAGCAGCTGAAGCAGGAGATGCAGATTTAGCAGGAGATGCTGCAGCAGATGCAGGTGGAGGAGATGCAGCAGCAGGATACGCAGCAGGACCAGGACTTGATGCAGAAAGTAATAGATCAGCAGGAGATTCAGAAGGAGATGCAGAAAGAGATTCAGCAGCAGGAGATGCAAGAGCAAGAGATGCAGCATCAGACTCATCATCAGTAGATGCAGGCAGAAATCTAGCAGCAGGAGATGCAGCAGGAAGAGATTCAGCAGCAGGAGATGCAGCAGCAGGAGACGTAGCAGGAGGTTATGCAGCAAGAGATGCATCATGAGAAATGCAGCAGGAAATGAAGCAGGAGATTCATTAGCAAGAGATTCAGCAGGAGATGCAGCAAGAGTTGCAGAAGCAGGAGTTGCAGAAGCAGGAGATGCAGCACCAAGAAATGCAGCAGGAGATAGAGAAGGAGATGCAGCCGCAGGAAATGAAGCAGCAGGAGATGCAGCAGGAGATGCAGCAGCAGCAGATGTAGCAGCCAATTAAATACCAGCAGATAAGGCAGAGGGAGATGCAGCCGCAGGAAACACAACAGTAGATACAGAAGACGGAGATGCAGAGCAGGAGATGCAGCAGGAGGAGATGCAGCAGGGGATACAGCAGCAGGAAGTGCAGCAGGAGATGCATTAGCAGGAGATGCAGCAGCAGGAGATTGAGGAGTAGAAAATGCAGCAATAGGAGATGCAGCAGCAGGAGATTGAGGAGCAGAAAATGCAGCAACAGGAGATGCAGCAGCAGGAGATGCAATAGGAGGTACAGAAGCAGGAGATGCAGCAGCAGAACATATAGACGAGATTTAGCAGGAGATGCATTAGCAGGAGGAGATGCAGCTGGAGATAGAGCAGTAGGAGCCGTAGCAGCAGGAGATGCAGAGTAGTAGATAAAGAGAAGAAGATGCAGCAGAAGGAAATATAGTGGGAGATTCAGAAGCAGTAAATGCAGCAAGAGAGTAAGCAGCATCAGCTGCAGCAGCAGGTGCAGCAGCAGAAGATGCAAAAGCAGATACAGCAGCAGGAGATCTATCAGGAGATGCAGCAGTAGATGAAGCAGCAGCAGATACAGCAGCAGATTCAGCAGATGCAGCAGCAGTAGATTCAGCAAGAGCTGCAGCAGGAAATGCAGATGAATATGCAGCAGCAGGAGATACAGCAGGAGATGCATCTGCAGGTGATGCAGAAAGAGATGCAGAACAGAATGCAGCAGCAGGATGTGCAGCAGAAGGAGATGACGCCGAGATGCAGAAGGAGATGCAGCAGGAGGAGATGGAACAGGAATACAGCAGGAGGAGATGCAGCATGAGATGCAGCGGGAAGAGGTACGGTAGCAGCAGATGCAGCAGAATATGCAGCAGAAGGAGATGCATAAGAGATGCAGCAGCAATTGATGAAGCAGGAGATGCTGGAGCTGGAGATGCGGAAGATGTAGGTGCAGAAGCAGGAGATGCAGGAGTAGATGCATCAGCAGGAGATGCAGCAAAACATACATCAGCAGGAGACACAGCAGCAGGATATGAGGCAGGAGATGCACCAGCAGAAAATGCAGCAGGAGATGCTTCAGGAGATGCAGCAGCAGGAGACGTGTCAGAGGTTGCAGCAGTAGGTGAAGCAGCACCAGATGAAGCAGGAGATGCTGCAGATGCAGCAGTAGAGGATTCAGCAGGTGATGCAGCAGGATGAGATGGAGCAGGAGAAATATCAGCAGCAGATGCAACAGCGGAGGAAGCAGCAGTAGATGCAGCAGGAGATATAGAAAAATATGAGGCAGCAGGAGATGTAGTAGGAGATGCAGCAGTAGATGAAGTAGCAGTAGACGCACCAGCAGTTGCAGCAGGAAATGCAGCAGGAGAAGCAGCAGGAGATGCAGCAGCAGGAGGTGCAGCCGCAAATGCATTCAGCAGGATATGCAGTAGGAGATGCCGCAGCCAGAGATTCAGTAGCAGGAGATTCAGCAGCAGATGTAGCAGGATATGCAGCATCAGTAGATGCGTCCGCAGATGCATCACCAGAGCATGTAGGAGGAGATACAGAAGCAAGAGATACAGCTGGAGATAAAGCAGCATAAGATGAAGCAGCAGATGCAGCAGCAGCAGATGCAGGAGGAGATCTAGCAGCAGGAGATGCATCAGAAGGAAATGCAGCAGCAGATGCAGCAGCAAATTAAGTACCAGCAGATGAGGCAGAGGGAGATGCAGCAGCAGGAAATGCAGCAGTAAATACAGAAGACGGAGATGCAGCAGCAGCAGATGCAGCAGGAGATAGACCGTTAGACACTGCAGCAAGGTAGACATATTCAGCAGGAGATGCAGCAGCAAGATATATGCAGCAGGAGATGTAGCAGGATATATAGGAACTTGAGATGCTGCAGCAGATTCAGGAGGAGATTCAGCAGGAATTTCTGCAGGAGATGCAAGAGCAGGAGATGAAGCAGCAGGAGACGCAGCCGCAGCAGATTCAGCAGGAAATTCAGCAGGAATTTCTGCAATTGGATAAGCAGCAGGAGATGCAGCAGCACGGGATGCAGCAGCCGATGCAGCAGCAGATGCCGCAGGAGACGCAACGGAAGGAGATAGAGAAGCAGATGCGGCAGTAGCAGCTGGCTGCAGATGCAGCTGGAGATGCAGCAGGAAGAGATGATTCAGATGATACAGCATCAGGAGATGCAGCAGGAGATTCAGCCGGAGATGCAGTAGGGGGAGAGGCAAGAGGAGATGATGCAGCAGACGCAGCAGCAGAAGATGCAGAAGCAGAGGATGTAGCAGTAGATGCAGAAGGAGAAGATAAAGCAGGAGATGCATCAGTAGTAGATACAGCAGAGGATGCATTAACAGCAAATTCCGCAGCAGGAGAGGCAGAAAGAGATTCAGCAGCAGGAAACGAAGCAGCAGGAAATGCAGCAGTGTATACAGAAGCAGGATATGCAGCAACAGGAGATACAGCAGGTACTGAAGCAGCAGGAGATGCAGCAGGAGATTATGCAGCAGGTGATACAGCAGCAGGTGCAGCAGCAAGAGATGCATCAGCAAGTGAAGTAGCAGCAGGAGACGCTGCAGCAGATGTATCAAGAGGAGATGCAGCAGCAGGAGACGTAGGAGGAGGTATTCAGCAGGAGATGCAGCAGGAGATTCTATAGCAGGAGATGCAGCCGCAGGAAATACAGCAGCAGGAGATGCAAGAGGAGATGCAGCCGCAGGAAATACAGCAGCAGGAGATGCAGCATGAGATGCAGCAGCATGAGATGCAGCAGCATTTCAGTAGCAAATTAAGTACCAGCAGATGAGGCAGAGGGAGATGCAGCAGCAGGACATGCAGCAGCAGGAGACTTAGGAGGAGGTATTCAGCAGGAGATGCAGCAGGAGATTCTATAGCAGGAGATGCAGCCGCAGGAAATACAGCAGCAGGAGATGCAGCATGAGATGCAGCAGCATGAGATGCAGCAGCATTTCAGTAGCAAATTAAGTACCAGCAGATGAGGCAGAGGGAGATGCAGCAGCAGGACATGCAGCAGGAGGAGATGCATCATGTAATGCAGCAGGAGATGCAGGAGGAGATGCAGCAAGAGACTCAGCAGGAGATGCAGCAGCAGGAGATGACGCAGGAAATGCATCAGCAGTAGATGCAGCCGTGTACGCAGCAGCAGGAGTGGAGCAGCAGGAGATGCATCAGGAGATGATGCAGAAAGAGATGCAGCATCAGATTCATCAGCAAGATATGCAGGAGGAGATCCAGCAGCAGGAGTTGCAGCAGCAGGAGATGCATCAGGAGACGCAGAAGATGCAGCAGAAAGAGATGCATAAGGAGATCCATCAGGAGAATATTCACCAGCAGGAGATGGAGAAGGAGATGCAGCCACAAAAGATGCAGCAGGAGATGCAGAAGGAGATGCAGTAGCAGGAGATGTATCAGCAGGATATGCAGCAGGAGATTGAGCAAGACATGATGTATCATGAGTTGCTGCAGCTGGAGATGCAGCAGCAGACGAAAGAGCAGTAGATGCAGCAGAAAGCCATGCAGCAGAAGAAGAGGAAGCAGGAGATGCAACAACAATAGATACAGCGGGAGATGCAGCAGCAGTAGATACAGCAGTGTACGAAGCAGAAGCAGATGCAGCAGCAGGACATTGAGCAAGAGGAGATGCTGCAGGCTATGCAGCAGCAGGAGGTGCAGCAGGAGATGTGTCAGCAGGAGATACAGCAGGAGATGCGGTAGGTTTCGATTCAGCAGGAGATGCAGCAGCAGGAGATGCTGGAGCATGAGATGCATCTGGAACACTGCAGGGATTCAGTAGCAGCTGATGCAGCACGAGATGCGGTAGGAGGTTCAGCAGCAGGAGATGCAGCAAGAGATGCAGCAGATAGAGGTGATGCAGCAGGAGATGCAGCAGGGGATTCAGTAGCAGGTGATGCAGCAGCAGATGCAGAACAGATTAAGCAGCAGGAGATGCAGGCAGCTGCTAAAATAGGAGATGCAGATTCAGAAGAAGATGCAGTAGCCTAATATGCAGCAGCAGATGCAGGAGCAGAATATGTAGCAGGGGATGCAGCGGCAAGATATGCATCAGCAAATGCACCAGCAAGATATGCATCAGCAGGAGATGCACCAGCGGGAGATGCAGAAGGAGGTGCAGTAGGATATGCAGCAAGAGGAGATGCATCAGGAAATGCAGCAGCAGACGAAGCAGCAGTAAATGCAAAAGTAGGACATGCAGCAGCAGGAGGTGAATCAGGAGATTCAGCAGTAGATGAAGCAGCAGCAGATAGAGTAGATGTTGCAGCAGGAAATCAGCAGGATGTGCAGCAAGAGATGCCGCAACAGGTAATGAAGTAGGAGGTGCAGCAGCTGGAGATGCATCAAGAGATGCACAAGGAAGAGGTGCAGCATCAGATGCATCCACAGGAGATGCAGGAGGAGCTGAAGCAGCAGATTCAGCAGGAGATACAGTAGAAGGAGGTGCAGCAGCAGATGAAGAAGCAGGAGATGCAGGAGGAGCTGAAGCAGTAGATTCATCAGCAGATGCAGTAGAAGGAGATGCAGCAGCTGGTGCAGCAGCAGGGGATGCAGCAGCAGATTCAGCAGCAAATGCCACAGGAGACGCAGCAAAATGAGACGCAGAAGCAGATGCAGTAAGAGATGCAGATTAAGCAGTAGATGCAGTAGGACGAGATGCTTCAGATGATACAGCATCAGGAGACGAGCAGGAGATTGAGCAGGAGATGCAGTAGGGGGAGAGGCAGGAGGAGATGATGCAGCAGATGCAGCAGCAGGAGATGCAGAAGCAGCAGATAAAACAGGTAATGCATCAGTAGTAGATACAGCAGGGGATGCAGCAGCAGGAGATTCCGCAGCAGCAGATGCAGCAGCAGCAGATGCAGCAGTAGATGGAGATTCAGTAGGAGATTCATCAGCAGGAGATCCTGCAGCAGATTCACAGTAGGACATGCAGGAGCAGGAGATGCAGCAGGAGATGGGCCAAAATAGATGCAGCAGGAGAAACTGCAGGAGGAGATGCAACAGGAGGTTCAGGAGGAGGAGATGCCGCAGCAGGAAATGTGGAAGGATATACAACAGGAGAAGCATCAGGAGGAGATGCAGCAAGAGATGCAGCAGCAGGAGTTGAAGCAACAGGAGATGCAGCAGGGAATGCAGCAGCAGCAGATGTAGCAGGAGATGCATCAGCATCACATGCAGTAGGAGATGTAGCATCAAGAGATGAAGAAGCAAGAGATGAAGAAGCAGGAGATGCTACAGGAGATGCAGCGGGAGGAGATATAGCAGGAGATTCAGCTGCAGCAAATGCAGCAGCAAGATATGCATCAGAAGGAGATAAAGCAGGAGATGCAAAAGCAGGAGATTAAGCTACAGGAGATGCGTTAGGAGATGCAACATCGGGAGATGCAGCTGCAGTAGATGCAGGAGCAGATTCAGAAGCAGATTCAGTAAGAGATGCAGTGGCAGAAGATTCATTAGCAAAAGATATAGCAGCAGGAGATGCAGCAGCAGGAATTTCAGTAGGAGATGCAGCAGCAGGAGAAACAGCAGGTAATGCAGCAGCAGTAGATGAAGTAGGGTATAAAGCAGCAGTAGATGCAGCAGGGTATGCAACAGCAGGAGATTCAGCAGCAGGAGATGAATCAGAGGAAATGCATCATCAGATGAATCCGGTGATGCATCAGAGGTAGTTGCAGACAGAGATGCAGCATCAGGAATTTCAGCAGAGGATGCAGCAGCAATAGATGCAACAGCAGATGCATCAGAAGTAAATTCAACAGCAGGAGATGTAGCAGCACATACAGCAGCAGATCCGGAGATGAAGCAGCAGGAGATGCAGCATCAGGAGATGCAGCAGGAGATTCAATAGCAGGTGGTGCAGCAGTGGGAGATGCACAGGGGATAAAGCAGCAGGGGATGCAGCAGCAGGAGATGCAACATGAATGCAGCAGCATCAGGAGTTTCAGCAGAGACTGCAGCAGCAATAGATGCAGGAAGAGATCCAGGAGGAGGACCTAGAGCAGCAGGAGATGTAGCAGCACATACAGCAGCAGATCAGAGCATGAAGCAGCAGGAGAAGCAGGAGGTGGAGATTCAGCAGGAGGTACATCAGGAGATACAGCAGCAAAAGATGCATCAAGAGATGCATCATCAGGAGATGCTGCATTAGGAGATGCAGCAGGGGATTCAATAGCAGGTAATGTAGCAGGAGATGCAGCAGGAGATGCAGCAGCAGGAGATGCACCCGAGATACAGCAGCAGGAGGTGCAGCAGCAGGAGATGCAACAGGAGTGCAGCAGGGGATTCAGTAGCAGGTGATGCAGCAGCAGATGGAGCAGAAGTAAATCCAGCAGGAGATGTGGCAGCACATGCAGCAGCCGATGCAGCAGAAGTTAATTCAGCAGCAGAAGATGTAGCAGCATATGCAGCAGTAGTAGATGAAACCGAGGATGAAGAAGCAGGGGATACAGCAGCAGGAGATGCATCAGCAGGAGATGCAGCAAGAAGAGATGCCACAGATTATGCAGCGGCAGGAGATGCAGCAACAGGTTCAACAGCAGATACAGAAGGAGGTGCAGCATCAAGGCATCAATAGATGCATATTCATCAGGAGATGCAGCAGGAAGAGATGCTTCAGCAGGTACAGCTCCATGAGATGTAGCACGAGATACAGAAAGAGATGCTGTAGGAGGAGAGGTAGGAGTAGATGAGGCAGCAGACGCAGTAGCATGAGATACAAAAGCAGAAGTTGCAGCCAAAGATTCTGCAACAGGAGATGCAGCCGCAGTAGATGAACAGCGGAATCAGCAGGAGATGAGGCAGCAGGAGATGAAGCAGCAGGATCTGCAGAAAAGAAGATGCAGCAGCAGGAGATGCAGCAGCAGAAGAAGCAGCAGTACATGAAGCAGCAGATGCACAAGAAAATGGAGCAGGAGATGCAGCAGGATAAGATGCAGTACCAGCAGATGCAGTAGGAGATGCAGCATCTAGATTTGAAGTAATAGAAAATGCTGCAGGAGATGCAGCAGCAGATGCATCAGGAGAAGCAGGAGCAGGAAATGCAGACGCAGGAGATGCAGCAGAGGAGATGCAGCAATAGGAGACGCAGAATCAGGAGATGTAGCAGCAAGACATGCAAAAGGATATGCAGAAGCAGGAGATGCAGCAGCAGGAGATGCAGGAAATGCATCAGCAGATGCAGGAGGGGATTTAGAAGGAGGAGAGGCTGCGGCAGGAGAGGCAGCAGGAGGAGATGCAGCATGAGATGCAGCAGCATGATATGCATCAGCAGATGCATCAGCAGCAGATGCATCAGTAGGTTCAGCAGAAGACACAGCACCAGAAGATGCAGGAGCTGGAGACGAAGCAGATGATGCAGCAGCAGGAGATAGAGTGTTAGACGCTGCAGCAGGAGATGCAGCAGGGTAGTCATATTCAGCAGAAGATTCAGCAGGAGCAGGTGCTGCAGGAGGAGATGCATCGGGGGATGGCTATTCAGAAAGAATGTATCAGGAGATGTAGCAGCATGAGCTGTTGCAGGAGATTCAGGAGGAGATCCAGCAGCAGGAGATGCAAGAGCAGGAGATGCCATCGCAACAGATGCAGCACCAGATTCAGCAGCAGACTCAGCAGGAAATGAAGCAGCAGTAGATGCAGCAGGGGATGCAGCAGCAGATGCAGTACGATACGAAGCAAAAGGAGATGCAGAAGCAGATGTAGCAGCAGGATATGCAGGAGCACGAGATGCAGCAGGAGGAGATGCAGTAGCAGATGATAGAGCAGGAGAAGATGCAACATAAAGATACGCATGAGGAGATTCTACAGGAGCTTCAGCATGTGATGCAGGATCATGAAACGCAGAAGCAAGAGATGCAGCAGTAGAAAATGCAATAGGAGATGCAGAAGCAGGAGGTGGAGCAGTAAATTCAGCAGGAAATGCAGCAGGAGGAGATACAGCAACAGGAGATCTAGCAGAAAGAGATACAGCAACAGGAGATCTAGCAGAAAGAAATGCAGCAGGAGATGCAGCCATAGGAGATTCAGCAGGATATACATCATCAGAAGACGCAGCAACAGGAGATGAAGCATGAGCAGAAGCAGCAGATGATGCAGGAGATGAAGCAGCAGCATGTATAGAACGAGATTCAGCAGGGGATGCATCAGCAGGAAATGCATCAGGAGATGCAGCTGCAGAAAATGCAGCAGCAGGAGATGCAGCAGGAGATGCAGCAGCAGGAGATGCTGCAGCAGCACATGCAGCAGCAGCAGATGCAGCGGGAGGTTCAGCAGCAGGAGATTCAGCAGCATACACAGGATATTCAGCAGCAGACATGGCATCAGGAGATTCAGCAGCAGATGCAGAAGCAAACACATCAGGAGATATATATTCAGAAGGAGATGCAGCAGGAGATGTAGCAGGATATGTAGCAGCATGAGATGCCGCAGGATATTCCGGTAGAGATTCAGCAGAAGGAGATGCAAAACCAGGGGATGAAGCAGCAGGAGATGCAGCTGCAGCAGCTGCAGCAGGAGATGCAGATTTAGCAGGAGATTCAGCAGCAGGAAATGCAGCATCAGGAAATGCAGCAGTATATACAGAAGCAGGATATGCAGCAGGAGGAGATGCAGTTAGAGGAGCTATAGCATGTAATGCAGCAGCAGAAGAGGCAGCAGGAGATTGAGAAGCAGAAAATGCAGCAGCAGGAGATTCAGCAGCAGGAAATGCAAAAAAAGATACAGAATCAGGAGATGTAGCAGCAGAAGATATGCAGGAGATTAAGCAGGAGATGCAGCTGGAGATAGAGACGCAGGAGATGCAGCTGCAAGAGATGCAGCAGGAGAGAAAGGCGCAGGAGATGCAGTAGGAGAGAAAGGAGCAGAAGATGCAGCAGCAGATTTAGAAGCAGATTCCGAAGGAGATGCATCAGCAGGAGATGCAGCAATGGAGGAAGCATCAGGAGATGCAGCAGGAAATGCAGCAGCAGTGGATGTAGAGCAGGAGATGCAGAAGGAGTTGCAGCATCAAGAGATGCAGCAGGGAATGCAGCAGCAGCAGAAGTAACAGGAGATGCAGCAGCATCATATGCAGTAGGAGACGGAGCAGCAGAAGATGCTACAGGAGATTCAGCCAGAGATGCAGAAGGAGGAGATGCAGCAGCAGGAGAAGCAGTAGTAGATGAAGAGAAGATGCAGCAGGAGGAAATATAGCAGGAGATTCAGCCGCAGTAAATGCAGCGAGAGAAAGCAGCAGGGGATGCAGCAGCAGATGCAGCAGCAGGAGATCTATCAGGAGATGCAGCAGTAGATGAAGCAGCAGGGGATGCAGCAGCAGATGCAGCAGATGCAGCAGTAGTAGATTCAGCAAGAGCTGCAGCAAGAAATGCAGATGAATATGCAGCAGCAGGAGATACAGCAGGAGATGCATCTGCAGGTGATGCAGAAGGAGATGCAGCAGGTGATACAGAAGGAGATGCATCAGCAGGATATGCAGCAGAAGGAGATGACGCCGGAGATGCTTCAATAGAAGGTGCAACATGAGATAGAGCAGGAGATGCAGCAGCAGACGAAGCAGAAGGAGATGCAGAAACAGGAGATGTAGCAGAAGGACATGGAGCAAGAGATGCAGAAGATGAAGCAGCAGGAGATTCATTAGGGGATGCAGCAGGAGGAGATAAAGCAGCAGGAGATATAGCAGGAGGAGATGCAGCAGGATGAAGTGAAGCAGCAGGGAATGCATCAGGAGATGCAGAAGCATCAGATACAGCAGGATATGCCGTAGCAGGAGATGCAGCAGGAGGAGATGCAACAGGAAATACAGCAGGAGGAGATGCAACATGAGGTGCAGCAGGAAGAGGCACACCAGCAGCAGATGAAGCAGCATATGCAGCAGAAGGAGATGCATAAGAGATGCAGCAGCAATTGATGAAGCAGGAGATGCTGGAGCCGGAGATGCAAAAGAGATAGATGCAGTAGCAGGAGATGCAGAAGTAGATGCATCAGAAGGAGATGCAGCAAAACATGCATCAGCAGCAGACACAGCAGCAGGATATGAGGGAGGAGATGCACCAGCAGAAAATGCAGCAGATGCTTCAGGAGATTAAGCAGGTGATGCAGCAGCAGATTCAGCAGCAGGAGATGTGTCGGGGTTGCAGCAGTAGGTGAAGCAGCACCAGATGATGCAGGAGATGCTGCAGATGCAGCAGTAGAGGATGCAGCAGGTGATGCAGCAAGAAGAGATGGAGCAGGAGATATATCAGCAGCAGATGCACAAGCAGAGGAAGCAGCAGTAGATGCAGCAGGAGATATAGAAAACTATGAGGCAGCAGGAGATGTAGTAGGAGATGCAGCAGTAGATGAAGTAGTAGGAGATGCAGCATTAGATGCAGCAGCAGTTGCAGCAGGAAATGCAGCAGGAGAAGCAGCAGGAGGTGCAGCAGCAGGAGGTGCAGCCGCAAATGCATTCAGCAGGATATGCAGTAGGAGATGCAGGAGCCGGAGATTCAGTAGCAGGAGATTCAGCAGCAGATGTATCAGGATATGCAGCATCAGTAGATGCATCTGCAGATGCATGAGCAGACCATGTAGAAGGAGATACCGCAGCAGGAGATACAGCTGGAGATACAGCAGCAGGAGATGAAGCAGCAGGAGATGTAGCAGGACATGCAGCAGTACATGAAGTAGCAGCTGATACAACAGCAGATTCAGGAGATGTAGCAGAGGAGATGCAGCAGGATATGAAAGCGCAGAAGATACAGAAGGTGATGCAGCAGCAGAAGATGAAGCTAGAGATGAAGTAGAAATGCAAAAGCAAATGCAGGAGGAGATGCAGAAAGAAGAGATGCAGCACCATCAGATGCAGCAGGAGATGCAGCAGCAGAAGCGGCAGGATGTGCAGCCAGGGATGCAGTAGCAGAAGCAGCAGCAGATACAGCAGCAGAAGCAGTAGGTGACATAGCATCACCAGATGCAGCCGCAGATGCAGCAGCAGGAGATGCAAGAGGAGATGCAGCAGGATATGCAACAGAAAGAGATGAGGCAGCATCAGATGCAGCAGGATATGAAGCATCAGATGCCAGCAGCATGAAGTGCATCAGCAGGAGATGCAGCAGGAGATGCATATTCAGCAGGTGATGCACCAGATTGTGCAGCAGGAGATGCATCAGAAGGAAATGCAGCAGGAGATGCAGCAGTACATGAAGCAGAAGCATATTAAGGAGAGGCAGTAGCCAGAAATGCAGCAGAAGATGCAGCAAGAGGAGATGCAGCAGGAGATGCAGTAGAAGGAGATGTAGCTGCAGCTGCAGAGGCAGCAGATGCAGCAGCCATAGAAGCAGCAGCAGATGCATCAGGAGATGCAGATTCAGTAGGAGATGTAGCAGCAGAAGATGCTGCTGCAGATGACGCTGCAGCAGATGCAGCAGAAGGGAATGCAGCAGGATATGCTGCAGGAGGAGATGCAGCAGGAGATGATGCAGCAGGTGATGCAGTAGGATTTGCAGCAGGAGGAGATGCAGTAGGAAGAGATATAGCAGGTAATGCAGCAGCAGGAGAGGCAACAGGAGATGCAAGAGCAAGAGATGCAGCATCAGACACATCAGCAGTAGATGCAGGAGGAAATCTAGCAGGAGGAGATGTAGCAGGAGGAGATTCAGCAGCAGGAGATGCATCAGTAGATGTATCAGGAGAAGATGCAGCAGCAGGAGACGTAGCAGGATGTTATGCAGCAAGAGATGCATCATGAGAAATGCAGCAGGAGATTCATTAGCAAGAGATTCATTAGCAGGAGCTGCAGCAAGAGTTGCAGAAGCAGGAGTCGCAGCAGCAGGAGATGCAGCACCAGGAAATGCAGCAGGAGATGCAGGAGGAGATGCAGCCACAGAAAATCCAGCAGCA
This sequence comes from Clamator glandarius, assembly GCA_033459285.1. Classification (NCBI taxonomy): domain Eukaryota; kingdom Metazoa; phylum Chordata; class Aves; order Cuculiformes; family Cuculidae; genus Clamator; species Clamator glandarius. The sequence continues at coordinate 23,664 of JAUNZM010000500.1, read as the reverse complement.
GGAGATGCAGCATGAGATGCAGCAGCAGGAGATACAGCAGCGGATGTAGCAGCAAATTAAGTACCAGCAGATGAGGCAGAGGGAGATGCAGTCACAGGAAACGCAGCAGTAGATACAGAAGACGGAGATGCAGAGCAGGAGATGCAGAAGGAAGAGATGCACCAGGGGATACAGCAGAAGGAGGTGCAGCAGCAGTAGATGCAAAAGGAATGCAGGAGGGGATTCAGTAGCAGGTGATGCAGCAGTAAATTCAGCAGCAGAAGATGTAGCAGGACATGCAGCAGCACATGCAGCAGTAGTTATTTCAGCAGCAGGAGATGTAGCAGCACATGCAGCAGCAGATCATGCATCAGGCCATGCAACATTCGGAGATGCAACAGGGGATTCAATAGCAGGTGGTGCAGCAGGAGATGTAGCAGGACATGCAGCAGTATAAAATGGACCAGGAAATACAGCAGCAAGAGGTGCAGCAGGAGATGCAGTAGCAGGAAATGCAGCAGAATATGCAGCAGGAGGAGATGCAGCAGCAGGAGATGCAGCAGGAGATGCATATTCAGAAGAAGATGCAGCAGGAGATGTAGCAGGATATGTAGCAACATGAGATGCCACAGCAGATTCAGGAGGAGATTCAGCAGTAGGAGATGCAAGAGCAGGAGATGAAGCAGCAGGAGATGCGGCCGCAGCAGATCCAGCAGAAGATTCAGCAGGAATTTCAGCAGCAGGATAAGCAGCAGGAGATACAACAGGAGATGCAGCAGCACGGGATGCAGCGGCCGATGCCGCAGGAGATGCAAGAGAAGGAGATGCAGAAGCAGATGCAGCAGTGGCTGCAGATTCAGCAGGAGATGCATCAGGAAGAGATGATTCAGATGATACAGCATCAGGAGATGCAGCAGGAGATTCAGCAGGAGATGCAGTAGGGGGAGAGGCAAGAGGAGATGATGCAGCAGACACAGCAGCAGAAGATGCAGAAGCAGAGGATGTAGCAGTAGATGCAGAAGGAGAAGATGAAGCAGGAGATGCATCAGTAGTAGATACAGCAGAGGATACAGCAGCAGCAGATTCCGCAGCAGGAGAGGCAGAAGGAGATTCAGCAGCAGGAAACGAAGCAGCAGGAAATGCAGTAGTGTATACAGAAGCCGGATATGCAGCAGCAGGAGATAGAGCAGAAGATACAGCAGGTACTGCAGCAGCAGGAGATGCAGCAGGATGTGCGGCAGAAGTAGATGCAGCAGAATAAGCAGCAGGAGGAGATGCAGTAGAAGATACCGGAGCAGGAGATGCAGCAGAAAACTCAGAAGGAAAAACAGCAGGAGAAGCATCAGGAGGAGATGCAGCAAGACAAGCAGCAGCAGCAGATGCAGCAGCAGCAGATGCAGCAAGAAATGCAGAAGCAGTAGGTGCAGCAGGAGATGCAGTGGCAAGAAATGAAGCATTCTCATGAGATGCATTAAGAGGTGCAGCAGCAGGATATGTAGCAGCAGGAGATGCAGTGGCAAGAAATGAAGCATTCTCATGAGACGCATTAAGAGGTGCAGCAGCAGGATATGTAGCAGCAGGAGATGCCGCAGGAGTTGCAGCAACAGGATATGTAGCAGGAGATTTAGCAGGAGATGAAGTAGCAGCAGAGCAGCCACAGATGCAGCAGGAAATTGAACAGTAGATGCAGGAGCAAGAGATGCTGCAGCAGGAAATACTGCAGCAGATGCAGCAGGAGATGACATAGCAGGTGATGAAGCCACAGATGTATCAGCTGAAAATGAAGCAGGAGATGCAGCAGCACGAAGTACATGAGCAGATGCATCAGGAGATGAGGCAGCAAATGTAGAAAGGTATACGGTAGGGGATGCAGCAGGAAATGTATCAGCACGAAATGCAGCAGGAGATGCAGCAAGAAAAGCAGCAGGATATGCAGGAGAAGTAGATGCAGCAGGAGATGAAGCAGAAGGAAGTGCAGCAGCAGCAGATTCAGCAGGAGGTGTAGAAGCAGAAGATGCAGCAGGAGACGAATTAGCAGGAGATGCAGCAGCAGGAGATTGAGGAGCAGAAAATGCAGCAGCAGGAGATTCAGCAGCAGGAGATGCAATTGTGGGTAGAGAAGCCGGAGATGCAGCAGCAGAAGATATAGAGGAGATTTAGCAGGAGAAGCATTAGGAGGAGATGCAGCTGGAGATAGAGCAGCAGGAGATGCAGCAGGATATGCAGCCGCAGAAGACACAGCAGCAGATTTAGCAGCAGATTCCTCAGGAGATACATCAGCAGGAGATACAGCAAGGGAGGAAGCAGCAGGAGAATGCAGCCGGTGATATATTAGCAGGAGATGCAGAAGGAGATGCAGAAGGAGTTGCAGCATCAGGAGATGCAGCAGGGAATGCTGCAGCAGCAGAAGTAACAGGAGATGCATGATCATCGTATGCAGTAGGAGACGGAGCAGCAGGAGATGCTACAGGAGATTCAGCCGCAGATGCAGAAGGAGATGTAGCAGCAGGAGATGCAGAGTAGTAGATGAAGAGAAGAAGATGCAGCGGAAAAAAATATAGCAGGATATTCAGCCGCAGTAAATGCAGCAAGAGAGAAAGCAGCATCAGATACAGCAGCAGAGGATGCAACAACAGATGCAGCAGCAGGAGATCTATCAGGAGATGCAGCAGTAGAAGAAGCAGCAGCAGATACAGCAGCAGATACAGGAGATGCAGCAGTAGTAGATTCAGCAAGAGCTGCAGCAGGAAATGCAGATGAATATGCAGCAGCAGGAGATACAGCAGGAGATGCATCTGCAGGTGATGCAGAAGGAGATGCAGCAGAAGGATATGCAGCCACAGAATATGCCGCAGCAGGAGATGTACCAGGAGATTCAGCAGGAGATGCAGCAGGAGGAGATACATAAAAGATGCAGCCGCAATTGATGAAGCAGGAGATGCTGGAGCTGGAGATGCAGAAGCAGGAGATGCAGAAGTAGATGCATCAGCAAGGGATGCAGCAAAACGTACGTCGGCAGGAGACACAGCAGCAGGATATGAGGCAGGAGATGCACCAGCAGAAAATGCAGCAGGAGATGCTTCAGGAGATTAAGCAGGAGATGCAGCAGCAGGAGACGTGTCAGAGGTTGCAGCAGTAGATGAAGCAGCACCAGATGAAGCAGGAGATGCTGCAGATGCACCAGTAAGGGATGCAGCAGGAAGAGATGCAGCAGGAGATATAGAAAAATATGAAACAATAGGAGATGTAGTAGGAGATGCAGCAGTAGATGAAGTAGCAGTAGATGCAGCAGCAGTTGCAGCAGGAAATGCAGCAGGAGAAGCAGCAGGAGATGCAGCAGCAGATGTATCAGGACGTGCAGATTCAGTACGAGATGTAGCAGCAGAAGATACTGCTGCAGATGACGCAGCAGGAGATGCAGCAGAAGGTAATGCAGCAGGATATGCTGCAAGAGGAGATGCAGCAGGTAATGCAGCAGCAGGGGATGCAGTAGGATTTGCAGCAGGAGATGCAGCAGGAGATGCAGCAGCAAGAGATGCAGCAGTGGATGCATATTCAGCAGGAGATGCAGCAGAAGATGCAGCAGGAGATGCAGAAGCAGGGGATTTAGCAGGAGATGCAGCAGTAGATGAAGGAGCAGCAGATGCAGCAGCAAGAGATACAGGAGGACATCAAGTAGCAGGAGATGCATCAGCAGGAATTTTATCGGGAGATGCAGCAGTACATGAAGCATTTCCTGCTGATGCATCTCCTGTTGCATATCCTGCTGATACATCTCCTGCTAAATCAGCTCTTGCTGATGCATCTTTTGCTGCATCTCCTGCTACTGCATCTCCTGCTGCTGAATCTCCTGCTGTGGCAATTCCTACTGCATCTCATGCTTCTGCAATTCCTGCAGCAACTCCTGATATATCGCTTACTTCTGCATCTCCGGCTGCTGGATTTCCCGCTGCCTCTCCTGCTGCTATATCTGCTGCTTCACCTGCTGCTGCTTCTCCAGCTGCATCTCCTGCTGCTGCACCTCAAGGTGCTGCATCTCCTGCTGCATCTGCTGCTGTTGCATCTCCTCCTGCTGCATCTTCTGCAGAATCTCCTGTTCCTGCTTCTCCTGCTGAATCTGCATCTCCTGCTGCATTTGCTGTTGCATCTCCTGCTGCTTAATAAAATACTGCTGCATCTGCTGCATCTCCAGCTTCATCATCTCTTCTACATATCCTGCTGCGAAATCTCCTGCTGCTATATCTCCTGCTGCACCTACTGCTGCATCAATTCCTACATCTCCTGCTGCTGCATCTCCTGCTGCGGCATCTCCTAAAGCATCTCCTGCTGCTGCAAATACTGCTGCATCCCCTTCTTCTGCATCTCCTGCTGCTGCATCTCCTAAAGTATCTCCTGCTGCTGCAAATGTTGCTGCATCTCCTCCTGCTGCATCTGCTGCTACATCCCCTGGTCCTGCATCTCCTGCTGCATTTCTTGATACTGCATCTCATGCTGTTGCATATCCTGCACCTGCTTCTGCATCTCTGTTTGCTGCATCTCATACTGCGTCTGCTGCTGCATCTTTTCCTGCTGCATCTTCTTCTGCTGCAATTCCTTCTGCATCTGCTTCTGCATCTCTTACTCTTACATCTGCTTTGTCTACATATCTTGCGGCATATTCTGCTGCAACTCTGATGCATCTTCTGCTGCATCTCCTGCTACTACTTCTTTTGCTTCACCTCCTGCTGATTCTGCTGCTGCTGCATCTCCTGCTCTTCATCTCCTGCTGCTTCTCCTGCTTCTTCATCTCTTGCAGCTCCTTCTGCTGCTTCTTCATCTCCTGCCGCTCCTTCTGCTGCTTCATCTCTTTTTGCTGCATCTCATGTAGTATCTGCTGCTGCATCTCTGCTCCATCTCCTGATGCATCTCCAATTGCATCTGGTTCTGCGTCTCCTGCTGCTTCATCTCCTACTCTATCTACTGCTGCATTTCCTCCTCTGTCTCCTGCTGCTGAATCTCCTATTGCATCTACTGCTTCAGATACTCCTGCATCTCCTACTGCATCTGCTGCTGCTGCTGCATCTCCTGTTTCTGCATCTCCTGCTGCATCTGGGGCTGCTGTATCTCCTCCACCTGCATCTTCTGCTACTTCTGCTGCTTCATCACTTGCTGAATCTCTTGCTGCATCTCCTTCTGAATTTCCTGCTGCTGCATCACCTCCTACTGCATCTGCTGCAGTATTTCTTGCTGTTGCATATCCGGCTTCTTCATATCATGCTGCATTTCATGATGCTGCATATCCTAACTGCTGCATGTCCTGCTGCATTTCTTGCTGATGAATATCCTGCTGCTGCATCCCCTGCTGCATCTACTGATGCTGAATCTCCGTCTTCTACATCTCCTGTTCATCTCCTGCTGCATCTCCTGCTGCTTCTCGTGCCGCTGCATCTGCTGCATATCCTGCTACTGAATCTCCTGCTTCTGCATCTCTGTCTGGTGCATCTCCTGTGCAATCTCTAGCTACTCTATCTCCTACTGATTCCACATCTTCTCTTTCATTAGCTGCTGCATCTACTGCTGTTGCATCCACCTCTGCATCTCCTTCTGCTGCCTCTCCATCCTACATCTCCTCGTGCTTCATCTCTTGGTGCATCTCCTGCTATATCTCATGCTGCATCTCCTTCTTCTCCTCCTGCTGCTGCATCTCCTGCTGCATCTCCTGCTACTGCATCTCATGGTGGATCTCCTCTTGCTAAATCTACTGCTGCATTTCCTGCTGCATCTCCTGCTGGTTCATCTCCTGCTGCCTTTACTGGTGATGCATATCCTGCAGGTGTATTTCCTGATGCATCTCTTGTAGCTGCCTCTTTTTCTGCATATCCTCCTGCATCTCTTCCTGCTGCATCTCTTGTTGAATCTCCTTCTACTGCATCTCCAGCATATGCTGCTTCATCTGGTGCTGCTTCACCTCCTGCTGCATCTCCTGCTGTTGCGTATGCTGCTGCATCTCCTTCTTCTGCATCTTCTGCAGAATCTCCTGTTCCTGCTTCTCCTGCTGAATCTGCATCTCCTGCTGCATTTGCTGTTGCATCTCCTGCTGCTTAATAAAATACTGCTGCATCTGCTGCATCTCCGGCTGCATCATCTCTTCTACATCTGCTGCTGCGAAATCTCCTGCTGCATCTACTGCTGTATCTCCTGCTGCATCAATTCCTACATCTCCTGCTGCTGCATCTCCTGCTGCTGCATCTCCAGCTGTTGTATCTCCTGTTACACCTCCTGCTGCTGCATCTCCTGCTACTGCAAATACTGCTGCTGCATCTCCCGATAATTGTGGTGGTGCATCTGCTACTGCATCTGCTACTACTCCATCTAATACTGCTGCATTTGCTGCTGAATCCTCTGCTTCTGGATCTCCTGCTGTTGCTTGTCCTGTTGCATCTCCTGCTGCTGCAAATGCTGCTGCATCCCCTTTTTCTGCATCTCCTGCTGCATCTCCTAAAGTATCTCCTGTTGCTGTTTATCCTGCTGCATCTCCTCCTGCTGCATCTGCTGCTACATCCCCTGCTCCTGCATCTCCTGCTGCATTTCTTGATACTGTGTCTCATGCTGCATCTGGTGCTTTATCAACCACTGCTTTATCTCCTGCAGCTGCATATACTGCTACTTCTCTTGCTGCATCTCCTGCTGCTGCAATGCCTGCTTCTGAATCTCCTGCTGCTGCATCTGCTGTTGCATCTGCTGCTTATTTATATCTTCTTGATTTTATTGTTGCTGCATCTTGTGCTGCATGTCCTGCTTCAGCCTCTCCTGTTACATCTCCTACTGCTGCATCTACTTCTGAATCTCCTCTTTCATCTCCTCTTGCAGCATTTCCAGCTGCCTCTCTTTCTGCTGAATCTCCGTTTGCCACTCCTACTTCCGCATCTCCTGGTTCACCTCCTACTGCTGCATCTCATCCTACTACACCTCTGGCTGCATCTCCTGATACATCTGCTGCGGATTCATCCCCTGAAGCTGCCTATTCTGCTACATATCCTGCTGCGGTATCCCCTGCTGCTGCATCTCCTGCTGCTGCATTACCTGCTTCATCTCCTCCTGAGTCATATCATGCTGCATCTGCTGCTACATATCCTGCTGCTGCATCTGCTGCTGCATCTTCTGCTGCTGAACCTCCTTCTGTATCTGCTGCTTCATCTGCTACTGCTGTATCTCCTGCTGCATCTCCTGCCTCTGCATCTACTTCTACATCTCCAGATGCTGAACCTCCTTCCCCTTCATCTCCAGCTGCTGCAGTTTCTGCAGCATCTCCTGCTTCTGCATTTCTTGCCGCTGCATCTTGTGTGGCGTCTCCTGCTGCTGCATCTCCTGCTGCTGCTTCTCCTGCTGCTGCTTCTCCTGCTGCTGCATCTTCTGCTGCATCGCCTGCTGCTGCATGTCTGGCTGTTGCATATCCTGCTGCATCTCCTGCTGAATCTGTTGCTGCATTTGCTGCAACTCCATCTCCTACTGATGCACCTCCTTCTGACGCATTTTCTACCGCATCTCCTGATGAATCTCCTGCATCTCTTTTTGCATCTTCTGCTGCTGCATCTCCTGCTGCTGCATCTCCTTGTGCTGCATCTGCTGCATATCCTTATTCTGCATCTCCCTCTGCGCTTTCATTGCAATGTGGAAAGCACAGAGATCAGAACGATTTTTGTAGGGTACTGAATTGTGACTTAACTGCGCCTATTACGGCGCTTTAGGAAAATGGAAATACGCCGGCAGGGAAGACGCGTGTAGACCTTTCAGTCTAGGCTTCTGTACAGCAGCATCAGAATGGTTATTAAAAAGCCACTTCAAACATTAAAATGATTCAGACCAAGTACGGAAGGGAAGCTGCTCTGATCAAATGCTGGCTCTCGTCAGAGTCTTCTGTGGAAGCTCTTGCATTGCAACGTGGAAAGCACGACTATCAGAACGATTTAGAGTAGGGTACTGAATTGTGACTTAACTGCGCCTATTACGGCGCTTTAGGAAAATGGAAATACGCCGGCAGGGAAGACGCTAGCATGGAAAGCTGCTTCTTCGGAAGGTCTTCTCTTAGAGCGCTTTTTCTCTAAAGCAAGACTTGTAGAGCTTTCAGTGTAGACTTGTGTACTCTAACATCAGAATGACTATTAAAGCGTCACTTCAACATTTCAGAGCGTATAGCACACGCACCTCAGGGAAACGTGCTACGATTAAGTGCTGGCTCTCGTAAGAGACTGTTGTGGAGAGATTTCACTGCAAGCAGCAAAGCACGGCTTAAGGACCGTTTTAGTATAGGGTACTGAACAGCGACTTAACTGCATCTATTAAGCCGCTTTAGGAAAATTGAATTACGCCCGCAGGGAAGATGCTAGCATGGAATGCTGCTACTTCTGAATGTCCTCCCTTAGAGCGCTTTCACTGCAAAGCAAGACTTGTAGAACTTTCAGTCTAGGCTTGTGCACTGTAACATCAGAATTGCTATTAAAGCGTCTCTGCAATATTTTCAGATTGTTCCGAACAAGTAACCCAGGGAAGCTGCTGCCATCAAATGCTGGCTTTAGGTTGAGTCTTCTTTGGAAGCGCTTTCACTGCCAGCGGTTAAGCACTGAATTGTGACTTATCTTCTCCTAGGAAGGCGCTTTAGGAAAAGTGAGTAACTCCCGAAGGGAAGATGCTAGCATGGAATGATGCAGGTTCTGAAAGTGTTCCCTTAGAGCGCTTTCACCGCCAATCAAGACTTGTGGAACTTTCAGTCTGTGTACTGTAACATCAGAACGGCTATTAAAGCATCCCTTCCAAATTTCAAGTAGTTCTGATCAAGTATCTCAGAGAAGCTGCTACGATCAAATACTGACTCTCGTTAGAGTCTTCTTTGGAAGCGCTTCCACTGCAAGCTGCGAAGCACGACTAAGAGACCGTTTAGTATAGATTAGGGAATTGTGACTTAACTGCGCCTATGAAGGCTCTGTAGGAGAAGTGAGTAATGCCCGCGTGAAAGATGCTAGCATGGAATGCTGCTGTTGCTGAATTATTTCTCTTATATCTCTTTTACTGCAAAGCAGTACGTGTAGAACTTTCATTCTAGTCTCGTCTTCTGTAACATCAGAATGTCTATTAAAGCGTCACTTCAAAATTAAAGAGCCTACCGCATCTTCTGCTGCATCTCCAGCTGGTGCGTCTGCTGCTGCATCTCCTGCTATTGCATATCCAGTACCATCTCCGGCTGCATTTTCTGCTCCTGCATCTCCTGTTGAATCTGCCTATGTGGCTCCATCTCCTGATGCTGAATCTGCTGCTGCATCTGCTGCTGAATCTCCTGCAGCTGTATCATATGCTTATTCTCCTTCTGCTGCATCTGCTGCTGCATTTCCTGCTGCTGCATCTCCTCCTGCAGCATCTCCGACTGCTGCACCTCGTTCTTCTTCATCTCATGCTACTCTATTCATCTATTGCTGCGTCTCCTGCTGCATCTCTTGCTGCTGCATCTCCTGTTAAATATACTGCTAAATCTTCTGATGAATATGCATCTCCCTCTGCAATTCTTGCTTATGCATCTCCTGCTGCATATCCTGATGCTCTATCTGCCTCGGATACATCGTCTGTTTCTTCATTCACGCTGCTGAATCTGCTGCTTCTTCATATCATGCTGTATCTCGTACTGCATCTCCTTCTTCTGAATCTCCTGCTGCGTCTCCTGCTGAACATGCATCTCCTGCTGCACATCCTGCTGCTGTATCTCCTGGTGTGTGTCATAATGCTGCACTTCCTGCTGCTGCAATTCTTCCGCCTCTGCTGCTGCATTTCCAGCTGCATCTCCTGCTTCTGCATCTCCTGCTGCTGCATCTCCTGCTGCTGCATCTCCTCTTACATCATCTGCTTCATCTCCTGCTGCTGCATGTTTTTCTGCATCTCCTCCTGCTGCATCTGCTGCTGCATCCTCTTCTGGAACTTCTCCTGCAGCATCTCTTGCTATTGAAGCTCATGATCCTGCATCTTCTGCCTTGGCAATTCCTGGTGCTTCATTTCCTGCTGCATTTCTTCCTTTTACATCTCCTGCTGCTGCATCTCCTGCTGCTTCATCTGCTGCAGCATATCTTTCTGCTGAATCTCCGACTCATCTCCTGCTGCATTGCTGATGCAGCTGCTGCTGCTGCATCTCCTACTGCTTTATAAACTACTGCTGCATATCCGGATTCAGCATACCCTATTGCATCTGCCGGTGTTGCTTCTCCTGCTGCTGTATTTTGTACTGCATCTCCCGGTGCTGCGTCACTTGGTGCTGCATTCTCTGCAGCATCTCATGCTTCTGCATCTTCCATAGAACTTCCAGTTCCTGCTTCCCCTGCTGAATCTGCATCTCCAGCTGCATCATCTCTTCTACATCTCCTGCTGCGAAATCTCCTGCTACTATATCTCCTGCTACAACTACCGCTGCATCTCCTGCTGCATCAATTCCTACATCTCCTGCAGCTGCATCTCCTGCTGCTGCATCTCAGCACAAGTACCGCAGGGAAGATGCTACGATCAAATGCTGACTCTCGTTAAGTCTTCTGTGGAAGCTCTTTCATTGCAATGTGGAAAGCATGCTTTCACTGCAAGCTGCAAAGCACGACTAACAGGACGTTTTTGCATAGGATACTGAATTGCGACTTATGAAGGCATGTTCTGAAAAGTGAATAACTCCCGCAGTGAAGATGCTGGCGTGGAATACTGCTGCTTCTGAATGTCTTCTCTTAGAGCGCTTTCACTGCAAAGCAAGACTTGTAGACCTTTCAGTCTGGGCTTGTGAAATGTAACATCAGCATGGCTATTAAGGCTTCACTTCAAGATTTCAGAGCGATCAGCACAAGTAGAGCAAGGGAAGCTGCTACCATCTAATTTTGGAGCTCCTTAGAGTCTTTGCTTATAGTAGCCATCAGAATGGCTATTAAAGTGTCACTCAAAATATCAGAGCGTTCAGCACAAGTGTCTCAGGGAAGTTGCTACGACGACATGCTGGCTCTCGTTAGAGTCTTCTGTGGAAGAGCTTTCACTGCATGCTGCAAAGGACGACTTTTGGAACTTTTTATTCTAAGTAACTGTATAGTGATTGAATTGCGCCTAGAGAGGCGCTTTAGAAAATCGAATAACTATAGTAGGGAAGATGCTAGCATGGAATGTTGCTAATGCTGAATGTCTTCTCTTAGAGCGCTTTAACTGCAAAGCTCAGACTTGTAGCTCTTTCTGTCTAAGCTTATGTACTGCAATATAGGAATTGAAGTTAAAGCGTTAGTTGAAAATTTGAGAGAATTCAGCACAAATACCGCAGGGAAGATTCTACGATCAAATACTGAAATTCGCTAGATTCTTCTCTGGAAGCCTTTTCACTCAAAAGCGAGACTTGTAGACCTTTCAGTCTTGGCTTGTGTATTGCAACATCCGAATGGCTATTAAAGCCTCACTGCAAAATTTGAAAACGTTCCAAAAAAGTACAACAAGGGCTCTGCTACGATCAAATGCATGTTCTCTTTAGAATCTTCTCTTGAAGCGCTTTCACTGCAAGTTGCTAAGCAATTCTAACAAAACGTTTAGTATTGGTTACGGAATTGTGATTTAACTGCGCCTTTGGAGGCGCTTTGAAAAGTGAGTAAGACCCACACGGAAGAGGCTAGAATAAAATGCTGATGCATCTGAATGTCTTCTCTTATAGCGCTTTCACTGCAAAGGAAGACTTGTAGAACTTCCAGTCTAGGCTTGTGTATTGTAATATCAGAATGACTATTAAAGCCTAACTTCAAAAGCTTTCAACTCGTACAGCACAAGAACTGCAGGGACTCTGCTTCGATCATATGCTAGCTTTCTTTAGTGTCTTCTCTTAAAGCGCTTTCACTACAAGCTGCGAAGCACGACATCAGGAGATGCTGCAGGAGATGCATCAGGACATGCATCATCAGAAGATGCAGCAGAAATTCAGGAGGGGGTTCAGTCGCAGGTGATACAGCAGCAGATGCAGTAGATTCAGCAACAGGAGATGCAGCACGAGATGCAGTAGCAGGAGATGCAGCAGCAGATGGAGCATCAGGTGATGCAGTAGCAGAAGATTCAGCAGTGTATGCCGCAGGAGATGCAGCAGCAGAAGATGCAGCAGCAGGATATGGAGCAGGAGATGATGCAAGAGCTTTAGCAGGAGATACAGAATCAGAAGATTCAGAAGCAGGAGATGAAGAAGCAGGAGATGCAGAAGCAGGAGATGCAGAAGCAGATGCAGAAGTAGGAGGTGCAGCAGCAGGAATTTCAACAGCAGATTCAATAGCAGATACAGAAGGAGATGCAGCATCAAGAGATGCAGCAATAGATGCATATTCATCAGGAGATGCAGCAGGAAGAGATGATTCAGCAGGTACAGCTTCATGAGATGTAGCACGAGATGTAGCACGAGATGTAGAAGGAGATGCTGTAGGAGGAGAGGCAGGAGGAGATGATGTAGCAGACCCAGTAACAGGAGATGCAAAAGCAGAAGTTGCAGCCGTAGATTCTGCAGCATGAGATGCAGCAACCGCAGGAGATGAGCAGCAGATTTAGTAGGAGATTCTGCAGCAGGAGATGAAGCAACAAAATCTGCAGAGAAGATGCAGCAGCAGGAAATGAAGAAGAAGATGCAGCAGCAGGATCTGCAGAGAAAAAGATGCAGCAGCAGGAGATGTAGCTGGAGATGGAACAGCAGATGCATCAGCAGGAGATGCAGCAGCAGAAAATACAGCAGTACATGAAGCAGCAGATGCACAAGAAAACGGAGCAGGAGATATACACAGGATATGATGCAGTACCAGCAGATGCAGTAGGAGATGCAGCATCTGGAATTCAAGATATAGAAAATGCTGCAGGAGTTGCAGCAGCAAATGCATCAGGAGAAGCAGGAGGAGGAAATGTAGAAGCAAGAGACGCAGTAGAAGAGATGCAGGAGGAGGAGACGCAGAAGCAGGAGATGTAGCAGCAAGACATGCAAAAGGATATGCAGAAGGAGGAGATGCAGCAGTAGAAGATGCAGGAAATGCAGCAGCTGATGCAGGAGGAGAATTAGCAGGAGGAGAAGCAGCAGCAGGAGAGGCAGCATTAGATGCAGCAGCATCAGATGCAGCAGGAGATGCAACAGAAGACACAGCAGCAGGAGATGAAGCAGCTGGAGATGTAGCAGGTGGAGATGCAGCAGCAGATGCAGCGGTAGATGCAGATTCAGCAGGAGATGCATCAGCAGATTCACAGTAGGAGATGCATCAGCAGGAGATGCAGCAGGAGGTGCAGCAGAAGTAGATGTAGCAGGATAAGCAGCGGGAGGAGATGTAGTAGAAGATGCCAGAGCAGGACATGCAGCAGAAAATTCAGAAGGAAAAACAGCAGGAGAAGCATCAGGAGGAGATGCAGCAAGACATGAAGCAAGACATGCAGCAGCAGCAGATGCAGCAGCAGAAGATGGAGCAAGATATGCAGAAGCAGTAGGTGCAGCAGGAGATGCAGTAGCATTACCATGAGATGCATTAAGAGGTGCAGCAGCAGGATATGTAGCAGCAGGAGATGCAGCAACAGGATATGTAGCAGGATATGTAGCAGGAGATGAAGTAGCAGCAGAGCAGCCACAGATGCAGCAGGAAATGCAGCAGTAGATGCAGGAGCAAGAGATGCTGAAGCAGAAAATACTGCAGCAGATGCAGCAGGAGATGACATAGCAGATGATGACATATCAGGTGATGAAGCCACAGATGCATCGGCTGAAGATGAAGCAGGAGATGCAGCAACACGAGGCACATCTGCAGATGCATCAGGAGATGAGGCAGCAAGTGCAGAAAGGTATATGGTAGGAGATGCAGCAGGAAATGTATCAGCACGAAATGCAGCACAAGATGCAGCACAAGATGCAGCAAGAAATGCAGCAGGATATGCAGGAGAAGTAGATGCAGCAGGAGATGAAGCAGAAGGAGGGGTGGCAGCAGCAGATTCAGCAGGAGATGCAACAGCAGGAGATGCCGAAGCAGTTGCAGCAGGAAATGCAGATTCAGCAGGAGAAGCAATAGGAAGAGAATCTTCAGCAGATGCAGCAGAGTGTGCAGCATGACGAGAATGAGCAGGACATATAGCAGCAGCATATGCATCAGCAGATGAGCAGGAAATACAGCAAGAATGCAGCAGCAGAGATGTAGCCACAGACTCATAAGCAGCAGATGCAGCAGGAGATGCAGAATCAGAAGATGGAGCAGCAAGAGATGCATTAGCTGGAGATGCATTAGCAGGAGATGCAGCAGCAGGAGACGTGTCAGGGGTTGCAGCAGTAGGTGAAGCAGCACCAGATGGAGCAGGAGATGCTGCAGATGCAGCAGTAGGGGATGCAGCAGGTGATGCAGCAGGAAGAGATGGAGCAGGAGATATATAAGCAGCAGATGCACCAGCGGAGGAAGCAGCAGTAGATGCAGCCGGAGATGGAGAAAACGATGAGGCAGCAGATGTAGTAGGAGATGCAGCAGTAGATGAAGTAGCAGTAGATGCAGCAGCAGTTGCAAGAGGAAATGCAGCAGGAGAAGCAGCAGGAGATGCAGCAGCAGGAGGTGCAGCCGCACATGCATTCAGCAGGATATGCAGTAGGAGATGCCGCAGCCGGAGATTCAGTAGCAGGAGATTCAGCAGCAGATGTAGCAGGATATGCAGCATCAGTAGATGCATCTGCAGATGAATCAGCAGAGCACGTAGGAGGAGATGCAGCAGCAGGAGATACAGCAGCAGGAGATGAAGCAGCAGATGCAGGAAGAAAAGCAGCAGCAGGATATACAGCAGCAGATGCAGCAGCATGAAGTGCAGCAGCAGGAGATGCATATTCAGCAGGTGATGCACCAGATTATGCAGCAGGAGATGACGAATCAGAGGGAAATGCAGCAGAAGATGCAGCGGGAGATGCAGAAGCAGGGGATTTAGCAGGAGATGCAGCAGTAGATGAAGCAGCAGCAGATGCAGCAGCAGATGCACCAGATGGAGCAGAAAGAGATGCAGCAGGGGATGAAGCATCAGATGCAGCAGGAAATAGAGCATCAGGAGATGCTTCCACAGATGCATGAGCAGAGGATGCCGCAAGCGATGTAGCAGCAGGAGATACAGAAGCAGGAGATGAAGCAGCACTTTCAGCAGCAGGAGACACAGGAGGACATCAAGTAGCAGGAGATGCAGCAGCAGGAATTTTATCGGGAGATGCAGCAGTACATGAAGCATTTCCTTCTGATGCATCTCCTGCTGCATATCCTGCTACTGCATCTCCTGCTGCTGAATCTCCTGCTGTGGCAATTCCTACTGCATCTCATGCTGCTGCAATTCCTGCAGCATCTCCTGATATATCGCCTACTTCTGCATCTCCGGCTGCTGGATTTCCCGCTGCCTCTCCTGCTGCTATATCTGCTGCTTCACCTGCTGCTGCTGCATCTCCAGCTGCATCTCCTGCTGCTGCACCTCAAGGTGCTGCATCTTACATTCTGCATCACCTACTCTTCATCTCTTGCTTCTGAATCTCCTGCTGTGTCTGCTGCTGCTGCATCTCCTATTACATCTGCTGCTGCTGCATCTCCTATTACATCTGCTGCTGCATCTCCTCCTGCTGCATCTGCTTCTGCATCCTCTCCTGCTGAATCTGCTGCTGCATCCTCTTCCGCTATGTCTTATTTTGCATCTCTTAGTGCTGAAGCTCATGATCCTGCATCTTCTGCTGTGGCAATTCCTGGTGCTTCATTTCCTGCTGCATTTCTTCCTTTTACATCTCCTGCTGCTGCATCTCCTGCTGCTGCATCTGCTGCAGCATCTCCTGTTGCTACATCTGCTGAATCTACATCTCCTGCTGCTTCTGCTGCGGCATCTCTTCCTGCTGAATCTCCCATTCATCTCCTGCTGCATTGTTGATTCATCTGCTGCTGATGCCTCTCCTGCTGCTTTATAAACTACTGTTGCATATCCTACTGCTGCATATCCGGATTCAGCATATCCTATTGCATCTCCTGGTGTTGCTTCTCTTGCGGCTTCATTTTCTGCTGCATCTCTTGCAACTGCACTTCCTACTGCATCTCCCGGTGCTGCGTCTCTTGATGCTGCATTCCCTGCAGCATCTCCTGCTTCTGCATCTTCTGCAGAATCTCCTGTTCCTGCTTCTCCTGCTGAATCTGCATCTCCTGATGCATCTGCTGTTGCATCTCTTGCTGTTTTATAAACTACAGCTGCATCTGCTGCATCTCCAGCTGCATCATCTCTTTTACATCTCCTGCGTCGATATCTCCTGTTGCTATATCTCCTGCTGCACCTACTGATGCATCTCTTGCTGCATCAATTCCTACATCTCCTGCTGCTGCATCTCCAGCTGTTGTATCTCCTGTTACACCTCCTGCTGCTGCATCTCCTGCTACTGCAGATACTGCTGCTGCATCTCCCGATAAATGTGGTGCTGCATCTGCTACTGCATCTGCTGCTACTCCATCTAATACTGCTGCATCTGCTGCTGTATCTTCTGCTGTTGCTTTTCCCGTTGCATCCCCTTCTTCTGCAAATGCTGCTGCATCCCCTTCTTCTGCATCGCCTGCTGAATCTCCTGCTGCTGCATCTCCTGCTGCTGCATCTCCTAAAGTATCTCCTGTTGCTGTTTATCCTGCTGCATCTCCTCCTGCTGCATCTGCTGCTACATCCCCTGCTCCTGCATCTCCTGCTGCATTTCTTGATACTGCATCTCATGCTGTCGCATATCCTGCACCTGGATCTCTCGCAACTGCATATCCTGCTTCATCTTCTTCATCTTCTGCTGCTGCATCTGCTGCTGCTGTAATTCCTGATGATCAATCTCCTGCTGCTGCATCTCATGCAGCTGCATATCCTGCTGCATCTTCTGCTTCTGCACATCATACTCTATCTCCTGTTAAATCTCTTTCTGCCGCATCTCAATCTGCAGTTCCTGCTGCTGCATCTCCTGCTGCTCCATCTCATGCTTCTGCAATTCCTGCTGAATTCCCTGCTTCTGCAATTCCTCGTGATTCATGTCCTGTTGCATCCCCTGCTGCTGCATCTCCTGTTGCACATCTTGCTGCAACATATGATTGCTTGATCCCCTAACGTATGTCCTGCTGATTCATCTCCTGATGCTGAATCTCCTGCTGCATCTCGGGCTGCTGGTGCATCTGGTGCTGTGTCAACCACTGCTTTATCTCCTGCAGCTGCATATACTGCTACAACTCTTGCTGCATCTCCTGCTGCTGCAATTCCTGCTTCTGAATCTCCTGTTGCTGCAATTCCTGCTTCCGAATCTCCTGCTGCTGCATCTGCTGCTGCATCTGCTGCTTATTTATATCTTCTTGATTTTTTTGTTGCTGCATCTTGTGCTGCATGTCCTGCTTCAGCCTCTCCTGTTACATCTCCTACTGCTGCATCTACTTCTGAATCTCCTCTTTCATCTCCTCTTGTAGCATTTCCAGCTGCCTCTCTTTCTGCTGAATATCCGTTTGCCACTCCTACTTCCGCATCTCCTGGTTCACCTCCTACCGCTGCATCTCATCCTACTACACCTCTGGCTGCATCTCCTGATGCATCTGCTGCGGCTTCATCCCCTGAAGCTGCCTATTCTGCTACATATCCTGCTGCGGTATCCCCTGCTGCTGCATCTCCTGCTGCTGCATTACCTGCTTCATCTCCTCCTGTGTCATATCATGCTGCATCTGCTGCTACATATCCTGCTGCTGCATCTGCTGCTGCATCTTCTGCTGCTGAACCTCCTTCTGCATCTGCTGCTTCATCTGCTACTGCTGTATCTCCTGCTGCATCTGCTGCTTCATCTGCTACTGCTGTATCTCCTGCTGCATCTGCTGCTTCATCTGCTACTGCTGTATCTCCTGCTGCATCTCCTGCCTCTGCATCTACTTCTACATCTCCAGATGCTGAACCTCCTTCCCCTTCATCTCCAGCTGCTGCAGTTTCTGCAGCATCTCCTCCTTTTTCATTTCTTGCTGCTGCATCTTCTGTGGCGTCTCCCGCTGCTGCATCTCCTGCAGCATCTCCTGCTGCTGCTTCTCCTGCTGCTGCATCTTCTACTGCATCTCCTGCTGCTGCATGTCTGGCTGTTGCATATCCTGCTGCATCTCCTGCTGAATCTGCTGCTGCATTTGCTGCAACTCCATCTCCTACTGATGCATCTCTTTCTGACGCATCTTCTACTGCATCTCCTGATGAATCTCCTGCTCCTGCATCTCTTTTTGCATCTTCTGCTGCTGCATCTCCTCCTGCTGCATCTCCTGCTGCTGCATCTCATCCTGCTGCATCTGATGCATAGCCTTATTCTGCATCTCCCTCTCCGGCATCTCTTTCTGATGCATCTCACGTTGAATCTGCTTCTAAATCTGCTCCTGCATCTACTGCGTCTTCATCTCCTTCTACTGCATCTCCTGCTGCTTTAACTCCTCCTTCTGCGTGTCCTGATGCTGCATTAGCTGCAGAACCTACTGGTGCTTCATCTCCTGCTGAATCTGCATCTCCTGCTGCTGCATCTGCTTCTGATGCCTATACCCCTGAATATGCTGCTAAATCTCCTGCTCCTGCATCTCCTTCTGCTGATGCATCTCCGACTGCTGCATCTCGTGCTGCATATCCTCCTTCTGCATCTGCTGCTGATGCATCTCCAGCTATTGCATCTGCTGCTGAATCATCTCCTGCTGCTCCATCTCTTGCTGCTGCATCTCCTTCTGATGCATCTCCCGCTGCTGTATCTCCTGCTGAATCTGCTGATAAATCTGCTGCTACATCTCGTGCTGAATAGCCTCCTGCTTCATTTTCTGCAGCACCTCGTCTGCTTCATCTTCTGCCGCATCTCCTGTGGCTGCACCTCCTGTTGCATTTCGTCCTGCTGCATCTCCTCCTGTTGTATCTGATGGAGCACCTCCTGCTGCTGCCTCTCCAGCTGAATCTGCATCTTCTGCTGCATCTCATGCAGAATCTGCATCTTCTGCTGCATCTTCTGTTGCATCTTCCGCTCCATCTGCTGCTGTTTCATCTGCTGCTGCATTTGCTGAAGCATCTGCTGCTGCATCTCCTAATGCATCTTCAGCTACATCTCTACTGCTTAATATGCATCTCTTGCTGCATCACATGCTGCATCTCCTGCTCCTGCATCTCATGCAATATCGCGCACTTCTGCATCTCC
Source organism: Clamator glandarius (assembly GCA_033459285.1). Classification (NCBI taxonomy): domain Eukaryota; kingdom Metazoa; phylum Chordata; class Aves; order Cuculiformes; family Cuculidae; genus Clamator; species Clamator glandarius. The sequence goes on along the minus strand of JAUNZM010000500.1, from coordinate 4,511 downwards.
TGCTGAATCTGTTTCTCCAGCTGCATGTTATGCAGCATGTCTTGCTGCTGCATCTCCTTCTGTGGCATATTCTGCTGCATCTCATCCTGTGGCATCTCCTGCTACTGCATGTCCTGGTGCATCTCCTGTTGCATCTCCTACTGCTGCATCTCATCCTACTACACCTCTGGCTGCATCTCCTGATGCATCTGCTGCGGCTTCATCCCCTGAAGCTGCCTATTCTGCTACATATCCTGCTGCTATATCTCCTGCTGCTGCATTTGCTGCTGTTTTTCCTACTGCATGTGATACAGCAAGAGATGCATATTCAGCAGTAGAGATGTAGCTGGAGATGCATTAGGAGATGCAGCAGGAGATCCTTCAGCAGATGCAGCAGCAGGAGATGCTTCAGCAAATGCAGCAGCAGATGCAGTAGCAGATGCAGCAGGAGATGCAGCAGGAGGAGATGCAAAAGGAGTAGTTCCTGCAGCAGGAGATGCAGCAGGATATTCAGTAGCATATGATGCAGGAGATGAAGCAGATGGAGGAGAAGATGAAGCAGAAGATGCAGCACCAGATGCAGCAGGAATTGCAGCAGAAGGAGATGAAGCAGGAGATGCAGTAGTATGAGATGAAGCAGCAGATGCCAAATCAGGAGATGCAGCAGCAGAAGCAGTAGCAGATGCAGAAGCAGTTGCTACAAGAAATGATGCTGGAGGAGATACAGCAGCAGGAGATACATCAGGAGATGTAGCAGCAGGAGATGCAGTAGCAGTAGATGCAGCAGAGAATGCAGTAGCACGAGATTCAGCAGTAGGAGATGTAACAAGAGATGCGGCTGCAGGCGATGCAGCAGCAGGAGATGCAGCAGCAGGAGATGCACGAGAACATCCAGCAGCAGGAGATGCAGCAGCAGGAGATGCACGAGGACATCCAGCAGCAGGCGATGCAGCAGCAGGCGATGCAGCAGCAGGCGATGCAGCAAGATATGCAGAAGCAGGAGATGTGGTATGAGATGCAGAAGCAGCAGGTGCAGCAGGAGATGCAGAAGGAGATGCAGAAGCAGGAGATGCATCAGCAGATGCAGCAGGAGATGCAGCAGCAGCAGATGCAGCAGCAGGAGATTAGGCAATAGGAGATGAAGCAAGAGTTGCAGCAGTACATGAAGCAGCAAGAGATGCAGCAGAAAGATGAATCAGCAGACAATGCATCAGAAAATGTATCAGCAACCGCAGTCGCAGAAGATAGAGCAGTAGCAGATTCAGCTGGAAATGCAGCAGCAGTAGATGTAGCAGGGATTGCAGCAGCAGGAGATGCAGAAGCAGGAGATCCAGCAAGAAAGCACCATCATAAGATGAATCTGCAGATGTATCAGAAGGAGATGGAGCAGGAGATGGAGCATCAGGAGTTGCAGCAGTAGATTAATCTATAGCAGATGCACCAAAAGATGCAGGAGATGCAGCAGCTGGAGATTGAGCAAGATATACAGAAGCAGGAGATGCATCGACGGGAGATGTGGCATGAGAGGCAGAAGAAGGAGATCCTGCAGCAGATGCAGTAGCATATGCAGCACTAGCAGATGCAGCATCAGGAGATTCAGCATCAGGAGATTCAGCAGTCGGAGATGCAGCAGGTCATGCATCAGCAGGAGATGCATCAGCAGGAGATTCGGCAGCAAGAGATGCATCAAGAGATGCAGCATCAGGAGATGCACCATCAGGAGATGCAGCATGAATTCAGGAGAGGATTCAGTAGCAGGTGATGCAGCAGCAGATGCAGCAGCAGATGCAGCAGCAGAAGCAGGCGATGCAGCAGCAGGAGATGTAACAGTCAGAGATGCAGTAGGAGATGTAGTAGCAGGAGATGCAGCAAGTGGAGATGCAGCAGATTATGCAGCAGCAGGAGATGAAGCATCAGGAGATGCTGCAGCAGAAGATACAGAAGTACATGAAGCAGCAGATGCACAAGAAAACAGAGCAGGAGATGCGGCATGATAAGATGCAGTACCAGCAGATGTAGAAGGAGATGCAGCATCTGGAGTTGAAGCAATAGAAAATGCTGCAGGACATGCAGCAGCAGATGCAGGAGCAGGAAATGCAGAAGCAGGAGATGCAGCAGCTGGAGATGAAGCAGGAGATGCAGCAGCAGGTGATGTAGTAGGAGATGCAGCAGGGTAGGCATATTCAGCAGGAGATGAAGCAGGAGACGCAGTAGAAGGACATGCGGCAGGAGATGCTGCATCAGGTGCAACAGGAGGAGGTGCAGCAGGAGGAGATGCAGCAGGAGGAGATGCATCGGGAGATGGCTATTCAGAAGGAGATGCATCAAGATATTGAGCAGCATGAGATGCCGCAGGAGATTCAGGAGGAGATTCAGCAGCAGGAGATGCCATCGCAAAAGATGCAGCACCAGATTCAGCAGCAGGTTCAGCAGGAAATGAAGCAGCAGTAGTTGCAACAGGAGATGCAGCAGGAGATGCAACAGCAGCAGATGCATCAGGAAATGCAGCAGCAGATCCAGCAGCAGATGCAGTAGGATACAAAGCAAAAGGAGATACAGAAGCGGATGTAGCAGCAGGATATGCAGGAGCACGAGATGCAGCAGGAGGAGATGCAGTAGCAGCAGGTGCAGCAGGAGATGCAGCAGCAGATGATAGAGCAGAAGATGCAGCATTAGGATATGCATGAGGAGATTCCACAGGAGCTTCAGCATGTGATGCAGGATCACGAAACGCAGAAGCAAGAGATGCAGCAGTAGGAGATGCAGAAGCAGGACGTGCAGCAGTAAGTTACGCAGGAAATGCAGCAGGAGGAGACACAGCAACAGGAGATCTGGCTGAAAGAGATGCAGCAGGAGATGCAGCAGGTGATAGAGCAGCAAGAAATGCAGCAGGAGATGCAACTGTAGGAGATGAGCAGGATACGCAGCAGGACTTGATGCAGAAAGTAATAGATCAGCAGGACATTCAGAAGGAGATGCAGAAAGAGATTCAGCAGCAGGAGACGTAGCAGGAGGTTATGCAGCAAGAGATGCATCATGAGAAATGCAGCAGGAAATGAAGCAGGAGATTCATTAGCAGGAGATTCAGCAGGAGATGCAGCAAGAGTTGCAGAAGCAGGAGACTTAGCAGGAGGTTATGCAGCAAGAGATGCATCATGAGAAATACAGCAGGAAATGAAGCAGGAGATTCATTAGCAGGAGATTCAGCAGGAGATGCAGCAAGAGTTGCAGAAGCAGGAGTTGCAGAAGCAGGAGATGCAGCACCAAGAAATGCAGCAGGAGATAGAGAAGGAGATGCAGCCGCAGGAAATGAAGCAGCAGGAGATGCAGCAGGAGATGCAGCAGCAGCAGATGCAGCAGCAGCAGATGTAGCAGCAAATTAAATACCAGCAGATAAGGCAGAAGGAGATGCAGCCGCAGGAAACACAACAGTAGATACAGAAGACAACGATGCAGAGCAGGAGATGCAGCAGGAGGAGATGCAGCAGGGGATACAGCAGCAGGAAGTGCAGCAGGAGATGCATTAGCAGGAGATGCAGCAGCAGGAGATTGAGGAGTAGAAAATGCAGCAACAGGAGATGCAGCAGCAGGAGATGCAATAGGAGGTACAGAAGCAGGAGATGCAGGAGCAGAACATATAGATGAGATTTAGCAGGAGATGCATTAGCAGGAGGAGATGCAGCTGGAGATAGAGCAGTAGGAGACGTTGCAGCAGGAGATGCAGAGTAGTAGATAAAGAGAAGAAGATGCAGCAGAAGGAAATATAGCAGGAGATTCAGCCGCAGTAAATGCAGCAAGAGAGTAAGCAGCATCAGCTGCAGCAGCAGGTGCAGCAGCAGAGGATGCAACAGCAGATATAGCAGCAGGAGATGCAGCAGCAGGAGATCTATCAGGAGATGCAGCAGTAGATGAAGCAGCAGCAGATACAGCAGCAGATTCAGCAGATGCAGCAGTAGTAGATTCAGCAAGAGCTGCAGCAGGAAATGCAGATGAATATGCAGCAGCAGGAGATACAGCAGGAGATGCATCTGCAGGTGATCCAGAAAGAGATGCAGAACAGAATGCAGCAGCAGGATGTGCAGCAGAAGGAGATGACGCCGAGATGCAGAAAGAGATGCAGCAGGAGGAGATGGAACAGGAATACAGCAGGAAGAGATGCAGCATGAGATGCAGCGGGAAGAGGTACAGTAGCAGCAGATGCAGCAGAATATGCAGCAGAAGGAGATGCATAAGAGATGCAGCAGCAATTGATGAAACATGAGATGCTGGAGCTGGAGATGCGGAAGGTGTAGATGCAGAAGCAGGAGATGCAGGAGTAGATGGATCAGCAGGAGATGCAGCAAAACATACATCAGCAGGAGATGCAGCAAAACATACATCAGCAGGAGACACAGCAGCAGGATATGAGGCAGGAGATGCACCAGCAGAAAATGCAGCAGGAGATGCTTCAGGAGATGCAGCAGCAGGAGACGTGTCAGAGGTTGCAGCAGTAGGTGAAGCAGCACAAGATGAAGCAGCATATGCTGCAGATG